>JASDDO010000010.1:515929825-517174325 GCA_030015575.1 Agapanthus africanus | reverse complement strand
ATACCAACCATTTGAACAACAAAATAAGGTGCAACTGTTTAAGAAACTTTGCCTCATATTGCAAAATGTGAAAGACTCAAAAGATCAAAAGCTTCTCAGTTATTGACCCCGTAAAATGCTAAAATTCTTATCATTATTATATCATTTACTTTAAATGAGCAATAATTAATAGATCATTACAGACTTATAGTGTAAATACATTCCTGAAGAGAAGTGGCAGAAGCTGAAACAAGACATGCTTTATTTTTAATTTTAGATATCTATCCCCAACCAGAATTTTCGATTAACCTGCAGTAAGAGTGGAAGACCATTGTCATATAAGGATTTACTTCAAAGAAAATTTCAGAACAAATGAACATAATTTCTACTATATAACCCTTCATTACCTTCTATTTTCTGCTTAAATTCAAGATAACAAAAGAATCCCCGGTGAACCGACTCACGACCCATTACATGAAGCTCTCAATATCTTTACATTGGACTAGCTTTGTATGTTTATGTAGCTTCTGGTTGGAGATGAGACACTTTACAAGAGAAAGGCTTGGACTTGAGATTCTGATGTTCGAGCTCTGGCTCTTCCACAATAAGCATTCTATTAAAGTTAGTCAATTACTTGAACTGCTAACTAAGAGAGGCCATCTTCTTCTGAACTAAACCTAACTACATAAGTAATCAATTTTTTACAATGATGATCCTTTTCTTGCTCATCTTTTTCATGTTAAGGATCCAGCCGCTCTCGGTCTACTTACAGGATGACAGATGACAATTGATAGTGATATTCATGATCCTTGACTGTACTCCAATTGTATGATTATGATATCTAACATGGTAGTGTCGCTATATACAGTCTGACTTTTGCTTTAATTTCATATGACACGTTCTTATGCTTTCTTAACTAATGTTCGAATTCGTGATGCCTACAGGAAACTATGGAATGTATCCCTCTCCGTTCTGAATGACATTATACCCTACATTGATAACACATATGCATTTCATAATATGCTTGAAAGCTCTTAAAGGTTTTCGACCCAAGTAATTTTCATCCGGACTCTCAACACCGCAACACGAAGTGCTCTTGTTCAAGAGCATATCTAATGATTCTCCGTGGATTGAATAATTAATCAATGAGCCACACAATCTTGGAGTGAATAAGCGATAGGATTTGAGAAGTGTATATATCATATAACATCATTTGACAAAATTGAAAATTTAGATTCGTCATCTATTCACTTTAGTCTGTTTTTGTAATCCAGTAAAAATTCATCTATGGTGTCCCTAATATGCTACACGTATAACTATTTTCTTAAGAACCCTGAGCCATCCGACCTCTCTTTCACTCACAAAAATATTCGGTCTATTCGCAAAATTGTCACTCACACAAAGTAGTATAGATTTGGACGAGTACAATGGTAACAATGATAAATGGGAGAAATTACAAAGTGCACAGATTCAAATCGTCAAATCTACATGGAAAATGCACCGATTCTCTAAAATAAAACACAACAATCAAAAACAGTTTCAAATGCACTACCCCTTGATAGTATACTTTGAACTTATAAAACATGTCTGGTTTGGTTCAAGAGAATGAACATATACACATATCTGCCTCAAGGGAATGAATCTAGAAAGCTAATATTGCAGTAAATAAGGACTGAATATGAAGAAAAGAATTGAATCTAAAGAAACTCATCACAAGATCACACATTCATTGAAAGGGAAATTACATATACCAAACATATCTTGTGTGGTATTTAAACTGACTTCAAGAAAACGTACCGAATCAATTATTCAAGTGTAGAGTTCATGGATTAGATCTATGTTATCAAAAGATCTAATGTACATAAGCCCAGTTTCAGCTATATAAACTCCATATGCTAGACAAAACTGTTTTATATCTCATAAAGCAGTATTGCAAATAGAAGTAGAGAAATCATCCCAATAACCAGGTTAAATTCTACATTTTTCTACATTTTCCTTCTCCCTTATATTGAATGTTAGCCAAAGGTCTTACTTTATGATCCTTCTTTGCAAAATTTAAGGGATTATTGCATTGCCTGTAAGTTCTTTAAATTTCCTCATCGCTGTCCAGATATGATCTCTAAAATTATAGATAATTATTTTAGATTAATAGCCTGACATTCCTTTTCATTCGGTAATTTCCAGTATCGGTGGTTCACTTTGTTCCTTTGTTGCCTCAACCGGTAAGAATTTTGTGTCTAGTCCTTCGGGTTATCTTTTTCTATTCTGATGAGAAAGTTGAGACCACATTAGACTTGTAAATCCAACACCAACTCATACATGTCAATGGTCCCTATATCGAGGGCCTATCCATCACAATGTTCATGGAACATTCATCTTGAAATAGATATTGCCAGTTCCAATTCATCGGCAAATGCAGCACAAGGTTATGCAACCAAAAGACGGGTTTAAGACAACGAGATTATTTGTTTACTCTTAGTGATGTTTTCAGATGTATATGTAATTTTGATTGTAATTTTATCAATATTGCAATTTGCAGATGATATTATTTTGGTGTATGTGTATAAGACTCGAAAATTGAATTTATTTATCCATTTTAAGAATATGACCGGATCAATTACTAAATTTCGGTAACCTTTGGATATTTAGTCTTTGGATATCTGGTTCATGATATTCCTTGGACTCCAGTCTTATGGTCATGATATTTGGTATCTAACATTATAGTGTCGCTATATACAGTCTTGGTTTAGCTTTAATTTCCTACTGAACTCAATCTTATACTCCCTTAACCAATGTTTGACTCCTTGGTGCCCAAAGCAAAGTATGCAGTGTAACCCTTTCCCTTCTGAACAACCTCATGCTCTCCCATGATACACACATCCACTTCATAATTTGTTTTAGAGCTCTTAAATTATTGGTCGTAAGCGATTTTCATCCAAATTTTAAACAGCCATGAAAAGTTTTCTTCTTTAAGCACCCTTGTCAAGAGCACACTTAATGATTCTATGCATATTAAATGAGTTAATCGATGCAACTAGCAATCTTGTATTTAATAAGCAATAGAATTTGAGAACTGCTCATATTGTGAAGCATTATTCAACAAAAGCGAAATTTAAACCCGTCATCTTATCAATTTGTCTGATTTTAAAGCTCAATAAAAGTATCTCTATGGTGCCCCCGATATGCTGCAGACAGGAGAATTATTTTTGCAGAAACCCTAAGCCAGTCCCGTCATCCAAAAGCAAGACCTAACACGTTACACTTCTAAAGGTCCCACATCCTGCTTTCCTATCACAAAAATTTTCATATATGTCACTAATTGTAAGATTGTCAGTCACAAAGAATAAACTTTTGGACACCACAGCCAAACTAATCGAGGAAATTTGGAGGGTGGTAAGTGGCTATACAAGCAAGCATTGCAAAGCAGCTGGTTTTACCCATGGATTCAACTTTCCTTGCTATGATCAACTTCGATTTCTCCTCTTTTATCTCTCTGCTTCGAGTCATGGACTGTGATTAGTAGCTGAGCAATCTTAATGAATAGAACTTGGATGATTATGATGGTGAACATGATGGTTAATACGAAGATGGCTAAAGCTTGTCCAGTGGATATAAACATTATTTCGATGAATTATTAAGCAATTTGGTGAAGGGGAGAAATTACAAAGCGGTTAAAATCATCAAATCTACACCAAAAAAATGGACCTTTTTCCTAAAAAAAACAATTTTACGTGCACTATCCCTTGCTAGTATACTTCAAATACATCAAGCATATCCTGGTTTGTTTCAGGGCATGAATATGCATATACATTCTACCACAATGGAATGGATATAGAAAGCATATTTTGCAGTAAATAATGAACAGATATGAAGAAAAGAATTGAATCCAAAGAAATTCATCAAGATATACACATTCATTGAAGGAAAATAACATGTACCAAAAATATCTTTTCTGGTATTTAATTAGATTTCAAGAAAATGTACTGATTCAATTATTCAAGTGTATAAGTTCATGAATTTTATAATGTAGCAAACACTAGTTAACATGTTCTCATGTTCGAAATACACATATCCGAACCACATTATCTATGGTTCGAAGATTATCGATTTCAATGTGTGAATGCCGCAGCCGCACAAAACCATGAACGCAAAGCTCAAATCAAAGCACACAAGATCTTCTCCAATCAATACCATTACCATATCTAAATAATGAATACATGCAACATAAATGCACTACATGCCAAGAACAAAGTATAAGAAAAGAACCCTTCAAAAAATTTCAAGTCACTTACCAATAGAAAAGCCCCAAAGATACACATCCTGCTACCTTCAAAAAACTGTGACAAAAACCCACTTCAATCTACAAAGTAAAGATACAAAAATGAAAAAGACAATATCACAAACAAGTGGGGGGCATTACCAAAAAAAAAAGAAAGAAAGAGAAATGCTGTGGACTAAAGCATTATTCTTTCCAGAAATGGCAACTAATTCAAATCTCTTATGAACCCTTCAATTTACAGTCCATCGTGGTTGCTTGTTGTGCTTCTAACCAAACTTTTGGGCCTCAAATCAAACTCTGGGCTGTTGAAGCCATAAAATTCTAACGAATTTAATACAAAGAGAAACTATTGTCCAATTTGTTAAATTTAAAATTGTATTTAATGCGGCAAGGTTTTGGCTGCAGGCAACACTCACAGCCACAAGGATGGCATGGAGATATCTAATTTTATTAAATATTATAACAATCATTTTTATCAAAAAAAATATTAGTACAACCATGGTCCGCAGTGATGTCCAAATAGCTTTATATTTTTTCTCATTTTGTTTTCAAAACTCAATAGGTTGCACCCAGTAGATAAAAGCACTCTTTATTTATCATAAAAAATGACACCTATCCAATACAATATTACTTAAAAACAAAAGAAAGCACTCACTTAGAGAAATTATTCGGTATACCAAGTATAACGCATCTGGAAAGAAGAAAGACAAAAAAGTCCAACTCTGTCCCGTGGCAATACATATGACATGTACACCGAAGAATATTTAGTTTATTTTATTAAATTATGTATTAAAAGAAAAAACTAGATTAATTTTAACACCTGCCACTCTTAGCTTTCGTAGTGTATTTGTCTCCTTCCTCTCCCCACTCCTCTCGTTATCATCTCATCTCATTCTCTTCAGCACAAAAATTCGATTCCATACCCCAAAAAAAAAAAGATTCAATTTTGACAAGAACCCACCTCTTCTTTTCTTCACCATGTCATCTCCAAGCAAGCGCCGCGAGATGGATTTGATGAAACTGTGATTCTTCTCGATTCCCCTTTTCCCCTACTTTAAGTTTTTTGGGAATTTTTTCCTGACTTTTCTATCGATTTTTCTGCAGGATGATGAGTGATTACAAAGTAGAGGTGATAAATGATGGGATGCATGAGTTTTTTGTTGATTTCCATGGCCCCAATGACAGTATATATCTCCTCAACCTCTTACTTTCTTGATTATTTATATGAAATATTTCTATTTAATTTCTTATTACTTGATTTGGTATTGAATTATTTGCTGAACTATAATAAAGTTAGCCTTTTGCAATTCGATCGATTTAATTGTGTGGTTGATATAGCAAAAAATCATAGGAATTTCCCTTTCATTTTAATTTTTAATTTTTATTTTTTTGATTGGTACAGGTCTTTATCAAGGTGGAGTGTGGAGGGTCCGAGTCGAATTGCCCGATGCTTACCCCTACAAATCCCCATCCATTGGATTTGTTAACAAGATTTTTCATCCCAATGTTGATGAAATGTGAGTATTTGCAAGTTATCATCATTCATGATTTAGTCTCTAAGGGCATTTTCATGGCAATTTGGGTTTTGAATATACCTTGCGAGCTTATGATAGTGGTATTCGATCTGACCTTAGGTCTGGTTCGGTTTGTTTGGATGTCATTAATCAAACTTGGAGCCCCATGTTCGGTAAATAAGCTTATCGCCTGGTTTTTATTGTTTGTATATTAATGTTTTGGCTAAATTTCTAATTCTTCATAGTGTTATCAAACTATTTGATATATTATTTTCTAGATCTTGTGAATGTGTTTGAGGTTTTTCTTCCTCAACTTCTTTTGTACCCTAACCCTTCGGATCCCTTAAACGGGGAGGCGGCGGCGTTGATGATGCGTGATCGGCCAGCCTATGAACAAAGAGTGAAAGGTGAGTAACTCAATAATACTTCGCTTGCACATCATGTGCTTACTTGGCTTTGAATTATGTTAAGTATCTCAATTTAAGCTATTTCATGGAAAGAAAAATAAAATCACCTCAAGTTTAAGTAAACTATAATGAAAATAAATCAATCTATTCGCATTGTTATTTTACTCTCATGAGTACGCAAGTCTTTTCAGGTGAAGTCTAAATGCTGAAATAGGGAATGATATTGTATCGGCATGCTCCAGATCCAATCCGATACAACCGATTGTTATATCCTTGCTTTTTTACTTTCCTTAAAGTGAACAGGACAAAACATTATATTTGTTTAAATCGTATAGATAGGTTCAAGTCACAGAGATTTTCTCTCACTTTGCAGCGGGGTGGATAAACCACAATACAAAACTCTTATTCAGCCATGTTTCGTGCCAGTCGATATTCCTTCTCGTCTAAGACATTGTGTACGCTACGAGAAGGATTTGGAGGGGGGAGGGGGTGTTACAACATTAGGCTATAACTTCAATTGAATAAAAATCATCGAGGGTTTGCTAAAAATCCATAAAAATTATTCGATAACTTCATGTACCGATCGATATAACTACATTGTGCAGATAATCTCGAATGTGATTATGATCGTAATTCTTTTAATTCAAGTTTTCTATAGCTTCAAATGCATTGGTCATGGGTGGGTACATTGCACTCAGACATTTTCATATATTACAAGAGCTGGAGGAGGGTCAACGGTTCATTAACCGATAACAGGTCAAGGTTGGAGAAATATTTTGGGTATTTATTTTTTACCCCCGTTATGTGGTCTGAACTGATTTTTGAACTAGGTACATAATTAAGATCACCATAGGTAGTTTGTTTTTCAGATGCTTAACATAGTTGCATCCATGCTACGTTTCAATCAAATAGCCTACATATGATTTATATTCATATTAGGGGTAAATTGCACAAAACCCCCTCATAGTTTACCATGTATAGCTATTATATCCTGCGAGGAATTTATTAGTGCAAACACCCCCTATGCTCATAGAACATTCAAATTCTACTTTAGAGGATCTAAACAGCACAAACAAGTGCTAAAATTAAATTAAACAATCATTTGATCTACTTAAAGTTGAATTTGAGTGTTTTTAAGGGTTCTAGTCAAATGAGTACGTGGGTTTGCTCTAATAAATCGGTCGACTGGTACAAATGCTATACACGGTAAACTATAGAAGAACTTTGTGCAATTAACCATTATATTATTATATTCTTTTTGGGATGTGAGCCTCTTAGGACTCGGACTCGTGGCCTCTCACCTTGGAGAAGAAATTAACCCTTATAGTTAAATATATTCGACCAGTGTAAAACCCTCCAAAACATAAAGTTATTTTCCGTTTTATCTTTATGATAATCGAACCTTAATATGATTCATGGTCGTTCCAGAATGCTGTGAAAAATATGCGCAGCCTAAGGACATCGGGGCTCCCCCAGAAGATGAATCAAGCGACGAAGAGATGTCCGAAGAAGGGTACGATTCAAGTGATGAGGCAATGGTTGGGAAACCCGATCCTTAGCCAACCGATCAATCTGATCGTTATGTACATTATAATTATATATACCTGCTCTATCCGGTTCATGTCGACTATGTAAATAAGCTTATACAATGTTCATGTTATTGTAAGTTATCTGTGTAATTTGGAATTGCAACATATCGTCAAGAAACGTTTGCATTGCACTATAAAGATAAATCCAAGGATTGAAATATTAAATATATCAACTTATCAAATTGGATACAATTGAATGCCATGGATGGTAATCTGCTTAGATCAAGTTCCAAGCTCAAAAGTAGTCGGTGGCTGGTGCCAATATATCAGCAAGCTCTTTCATTTTTCCATGCGGCTCGCTGGCGGTGACATCGTTGCTGTGTTCCATTGTATCGTCCCTTCTTCTCTTCTTGTTATTCTGTGTCGGCGCATTTGATGCATTATCCAACTCGACTTCGGTACCCTTGGCATTATGGCTCTGAGAACATGTAAATTCATCCAAAATCTGCAAATGCTCCAGTTTTGAAACTGCATGTATTGGGAAAAAGGATAAATACCACCAATTTTTAGCATGTTCACCTTGTGAAATAACAGTTGGTAATAATTTCCTCTCTGCATGAGAGGAAATTATTACCAACTGTATGGAATTAGTGAACTATTAACTTTAATAATCTCTTCGGTATTATTAATGGAAAACAAAAGGGGGGTTTCAGCATGACACATGACACTTCTCATAATTTTGGAAATAAAATATTTTATTATTTATTTTTAACTAATCAGATCTTCTGAAAATCCTTATATTCTCAATTGAACTTATTAAAATGACTAGTCTTATTAAAGAGATAAATCTATATCATTTTAAGTTAAAATATTTTAAAATATTTTCAGATGTATGTCCAACATAAACGCATGCATCGCACAAGCAAAAGCTAGTTAGAGAATAATGGAGAAATCGTTGGAGCTCAATTTTCTCTTATGGCAGTCAAAATTCAACCAAACATCCCTTTTTAAATATCAGCGACATTCATCAATTCCATTTGATTTTGGACTAACTCGATGGATAGACAAGAAATTTGAAAATGTCATAAAAGTTTGGTGTGACAGTTTTGGACTCGTAAATATTATACTGAACGGTGCCGATGGTCAAAAAATGTGATATAAATTTTCATCCATGACCCCGTTGGACGAAGATTTTTCCTGAGCTCTATGGTAACTCAAACTCGTAACGTAGCCAATCATGTTGCCATTTTGGTTCTCGATTTCTTTACTCGATCCCGGGGACTTCCACGTCCCGTTACCAGCTTTGCGTTTCGCTATGATCTTTGTTGCAGGCTTAATAACTCGATGGGTGAAATAGTAAGCCTCACTGCCCATGCCATACTTAAAATATTTTTTTCCAAACAGCATATGGTATGGAATTAAAGATATACAACAGTTTAGAATGCAATTTACAAAGCTTAAGATATTATCTACAACAAATTAAGATCAAGGTAATTTACTTAAAAACTTTGATAACTTAGCTAACTCATCTTGTGAAATTTAGACAACATCAAATGTTGGAAAGGTTATTATCATTTGAGAAAAGAATCAAACACACACACACACCCGCCTCAAACTATGATACTAAATTCGACTCTGGTATCACACAACAATAATTTTCTTATAAAATTTAGGCTGAAGAGCAGGAAATATCCTTGATTTTTAACCCGTTATATTAGCAGGAAATATCCTTGAATTTCTTGCAATTTAGCCTAAAAAATTTGGGCATAGAATTTGATGATGGTCAATGAGGTGTTCGATGATCTATCAAACATTCATAGAATCATGGTGCTTAGCCTATAGCATTTTTTATGATATGTTGATGGAAAAGGGTTAAAATTACTAGAACAATATTGTAAAGTAAGGGAAAGGATTAGGTGATCATGACCAACTATTTTCTTTTTCTGCTGGATGAGCAATTATTCGGTATATACCGGAGTCAATGCACCCAGACAGAAAAGAAGAAGAAGAAGAAATTATTCGGACATCCTTTATATTAAGTTTTTAGCGGGGTCCATATAGACCTTTTTCTTTCTCATGATCGAATACACGCATCTGGTGTATAAAAGAATTTTTCATCAATTTAAACAGAAATAAAAAAGGCATCTTTTCATATGTCAACCAATCGTCGACATTTTTTAATTTTCTTTGATGATTGACCATTCTTCTTGATATTCATAGTCTAAAGCATATATGGCATGATTTTCATGTGACTTTGGTATCCTTTGTCGGTTGATTTAGGGACGAAAAAATGTTTTGTTACTATTAAACTATTAATTTCACCGTATTCTAATTCAAGAACAAGACTGTCACGTCCCGCTTCCCAAAATGTGGAATACGGTAAGCGACGAAGGCCAGCCGTGCTACCTACGGTAAGGAAAAGTTCTTCCATAGTCACATAAGGCTGTCTAGATTAACCTGTCAAAAATAAAATCCAATACCAAAAGAAATAATACTGATAATCATGCTGCAATGAAACCACAAGAAATCCTAAAAATGGGTCCACTAGATAATTGATGCAATTAAAGATCCAAAACAAAAGATTCGGAATAAAATAAGATCCGAAAGAGATACAAAAGTCCTAATGTCCCATAAGGGCGCACATGCTAAAGGCTAAAAGTAAAGGAAAATAAACCTACGATTACTGATCTTCAACAAAGTCCTGGTAGCCGCTCTGATCCCGCTTAGCCTAAAATCCTGTCTCTAAACCTGAGATGGCAAATCTCAGGGATGTCAGAACACCCCAGCAAGTACTCAACGTATAAAGTGTGTGTAGCATAATAACAAGAATATATAAAAGTGAAGCCCGGTGCGCAAGAAAACATGTATATAAGTAATTAAATGCACTAACACTATGAAACATGTATGTAAGGGATCATGTCATAACCTAACTGGCCACTAAAATGTAAACTATCCTATCGTAAGCTTGAGTGTGTGCGTCAATCTCTGCAGGAGTATTCCTAACTCAAGAGTGGTGCCCCAGGGGCTAGGAAACACGGGCCCAACTGTGGAATGAACAAGAGACCGCTATAGCCCGGTACGAGCTGTAAACATGTGACCGCTATAGCCCGGTACGAGCTGTAATCATGTGACCGCTATAGCCCGGTACGAGCTGTAATCATGTGACCGCTATAGCCCGGTACGAGCTGCCGGCATGGGACTCCTGAGATCCTGTTGTACAACGCACACTCAAACTACCCCAACACCCACGTATTTATAGCTGTTATGGTAAAGACTAGAGCACTAAATAAGAATGCTGAAAAGACAGGAACTTGTAGTATGGTAATTGTATGGAAATAAAACTGGTGAATAGCGGTGTGTCATGTCATGTAATTCAGCATTCAAAATAGAGAACTTGTTTTAAAATGAGTAGTCTGGAGCAATGAGTAATCATGGCATGTCAAGTACAATAGTTATAAAATGATAGTGTCCATAAACAAGAATAGCATGTTAAGGTTTCTCAATCATGCCGACAATGATAGTCTCAAGTAAAATATTAAATATAGATGATAGAATATGATAAGGTCAAAAATGTAAACAACACTCAACATAAATATGCAAGTATCTGTATTTAACATCCGAGTTTATTTATTGAAAAGAATAATAAATTGAAATATGGTTTTAAAGAGTTAATATAGTTAAATGAGAATGACAAATTACAGATGCGTAAAGCGGGTGGTGGTAATAGTATAATTACGAGGTAATAGTAAGTAAGATAAAAATAAATGACAGATTGACTAGTTATCATGTAAGTGCTAATAATAAGTTTTATAATCATGTGATAATAGAAAATATTAATACAAATTATAGTATCAAAATAATTTATATGACTAGGACGCATAGAGTGCAGCGATATTATAAGGAGTGATAGTGTAGAAAGTTTAATTTATATATATAAAATATTAGGCCCAAAGTGTTTATTGATTAACAGTAATAATGGTATATTTTTATGTTTTAGATTATGATATAAGTATTGATATTTTGCATGCTAGTGTATACCAATATTGTTGCAACAGAAACATATAATTACTTATAAAGCTTTTTATATATTAAACCACATTTACATGTTAAAAGTTATTTTATTACGTTTGCATTTTTACAGTTGTTCACTTGATGAAATGATTAATAGGTATTCTAGATCCTAGGGTTTTCATCATATGTACAAGTATTATAAAATATATTAATAAAGCGGCAAAATATTATAATTTTATTTAAATATTGTAAGTTAATAATTTATTTAGAGAATTCCCGATGTTGCATTGACTAAAAAAAATAAAAGAGTAAGAGTACTTGCCTCGGAGACAGATAAACACGACGACACGAAGAACAACTCCAAGGTTTGATTGCTCGGCTAATTTTGAAGAAGAAGAAAATATTGTGATTGGAAAAAGAGAAGGTTGATTTATATGAGAAGGGGAGAGATGATAATAATTAGATTGTTATTTATAGAGAAGAGAGATGTTTAAAAATTAGAGAAAGTATTATAATTGGAGAGAGAAATATTCTGATGAGATGAGATTTGGATTTGATTTTATAAAAGAGAGATATGATGGGTTGTTATATACTTCTATAAGATATTAGAAAAGTTGTATATATACATATTGGTTTGTATATAGTTAGAATAATAGAAAAGTATATGTATATACACATATTAATATATAGTGAAAATATATGTAGATATGTATATAGTTATGGGTTAATAAAAATAAATACAATTAGTTATATATATAAGATTTTATGATATCAAACAACTAAAATATATTTTCAGTTAAACTATCATAACAAAATATCTTCAATTATATATATGTATGTATGTATATAGATTTGTAGAAAAAATAATTAAAGAGAGTAGATTTGAGAAATAGAATCTGCTGAGAGAGATTAGATGAGCGATTGTTAGGACAAGGATTAATAAAAGATTTAAAAATATATTTGGTTTGGTAAAATTATTTAGTTTGGAGAGAGAAAATATTTGTTTTAAAAAGAATCAAGTTATCAGATGAGACATATATGGTGATTGGAGAGAGAAAATTGAGTTGTTAGTTAGTTAAAAATATTTATATGGTTAAAAGATTTAGCATGGGCTCTCATGACTTTTCAAAATTAAATATTCTAACCAAATAAATATCGTAAGACAAAATATCTTATAAATAGAATTTAAAAATGGGTAAAATCTTATGTATATGTATTGTTTAAAGAAATACCAAATAAAATATCTTTTGTTTAAATTATGATACTAAAATATAAATATGGTTATAAAATAGTGTTAGACAAATAAATATTTAAATACTAATAATATGCATATTTAACAAATTTGAAAAAACCATAATTATATGCATATATCTTAATTAAAAGTATTAAACTCCAAATTATAATAATAATAAAACAAAGCCCAATATATCCAAAAAGAAAAAGGAACGTACGATCGGATAAGGGTGTTACAAAGACACACAACATGATAATAATCAAGATGAAGGCTATGATCAAATTAAAAAGATAAAATTTGACTTTTTACTAGCAATAAAAAGAAGAAATTAATTTGTCTTCTGTATCATCTACCTTTCGTACTGCCCGTAAAATATGTGTAGTTCAAGACATAAACGATTATTTAAAGCATATATAATTTGGTAGTTACGATTTGGAAGATTCCAAGGCTGTGATATGTATACGTTGAGATCAATAATGCGATCCGCATCACGATATCCATATCGAACATAGCTTTCAAGATAATTGATTAGCTCCGAATTCGTATGGCAAAACTTTAGTCGTGATATAGACTACAACGACATGTTCGATGAAACGATGAATCAAAGAGAAGTCAAGATCTTGATAGAGGAAGAGGTGAGAAATTTTGAATTGATGGGAGAGAAAATAAAATTCATATATTGTAGCTCCTTCATTTATATATAGCACTTATTTACAACCTAAGATAAGAAGTGCAACCTTATTTTCAGTTATCTAGTTAGTTGTGTAATCAATAAATTTACTCGATCCACGGAAAATATTCAAATTTGAAAACTATATGCTAGAGATTTAAATAAAACAATAAATATTAAATACTTAACTTATTTCATTTGAATATTTTCAAATTAAGTATATAATGTGAGAGATTATCTATGAGAGCCATAACAGCTTCTATGATAATAATATTAATATTTATGATAATCTTTTAAGATTAAAATTTGGCTAATGATAATAATATTAATATTTATTTAACTGACCTTCAACAAACTATGCATTATGCTTCCATATATCATTCAAATTGTAATCTAAATTTTTTAAATATATATACATATACTTATTTTTATTTAGTAGATGTCATAGCTATTATATAAATGAAAAAGAAAACACCTCTATTTTTTAGAAAATCACTTCAATCCTTGAAATTTCTGAAGCTGTGGTAACCATCTTCCTCCTTCGGCCATGGATGAACACAACAAGGTAAAACTTAAATTTATTTACTCTCTTTTTCTTAGAAAAAAATGTAAAATTTGCATTGTTTTTAATAGACACTTAAGGAGGAGGATTAAGATATATAACCTGTAATAATTATAATTCAGAAAACCAATAATGAGTCGTTACAGAAACTTAGATTGCGCTGAAACTTTAATGTAACATATGTTTTGTTGCGCCTCTTCGTTTTGACAAAATATGAGATTTGAAACACCAATATTATTTAGTGCGGTTTTATATTACGTATCTGGTGTGATGCGAACTTGTATGCCTGCAGATCCGGTTGGATCTTCTCATCTTCTTCTAGTTTGATTAGGAGTTGTATTGAGGCCTAGACATAGTTAACTGGAAAAAAAAATCATGGTTAAGGTTACTTTAGTAAAAATAATAGCACGTCACAAAGTGCTTCCTAAAATAACTCTCATTGATTGATATATGATCAGCATATACAACAGTCCATTATAATGTTTTAATTACAAATGAATGAGAATATGAAAGAGGAATAAGAAATTAAGAAGTATGAGATGAGAGTCCGAGGCGCGCCAACATAACATCTCATTATTTCAGGTTGAAAACCTGTTGATGCCTTAAGCTCCAATGCCTCATGATCATGTCTAGTCAGGCTCGTATGTCGACCTAATTTATGTTTCAGCAGCAAATGCTATCTATCTCTTCTTCATTGGTCTTCTCATAAGATTACTTAGCCTGTAGACATTAATTTCTGTTAAGCTTTATACTGCATCGTTGCTCTAGCAAGCTTCCAAATATCGATTCCATCAAGCAAGCTAGTCTTCCATATCCGATCGACTTTACCACTTACCGATAGTAATTCTCATTTTCGTCGACATGTGGTTACATCTATATTCTGTCTGTTTCCGATCTATTTACATCATTAAAAAATGATGCAAATTCTAAGTAAAATGTAAGTTTTTCAAACTAAGATAAGATAGATTTCATGCTACCCGGCCAAAAGTAAAAAGCAGCTTCCATGCCATTTTAGTGAAAAATCATGATAGTTAAGGGTATTTTAGTGTAATTTACCCATTTTTATTTACATAAAGCCAGTGATGTATAATCCATCACTCCAACAAAATAATAACAAAGTTAGTTATTGTTCAAACCTATTAAGATTTATTTATTTTTTTTAAAAAAAACTAATGTTCACATGGTCGGCCATGCATAGCCGACCTGCTGCGGTCAGCAGACCCAGCCTTCCAGGGCCCTCCTCCTCGCCCTGGTCTTTCCCTAATTTCCTTGCTGCGACCGCAGCAAATTAGCTGTGGTAACTTCACTTACATTTTTAGCTAACACTGACCTTATATATGTGTCATTATTTTGAACAGGAGGAGCCTATTAAATTGGGAAAGAAGGGCATGAGAAAGCAGAGAAAAAGATTGAATGTTTGTACAAGCACCAACAACAATCTCATGAGCAATGCCAACATTCCACCAGCATCACAAAGTCAAAGAGAGCAGAAGAAGAGTAAAGGACTGATCATTCACCCATATCTTACATGGGGCAGTGATCACAAAATGAGCTTAGATTGTTGCATACTGCATGCATAAAATGTTGGAAGTAAATGATCCAGATTCAGATTCGGGTTGAGATTCTTGCTGGGTTCTAGCTCGATCCGCTAGCTTGTAAACTAGATTTTTGTCATGTGCTGTGATATGCAATGCGACTGAAGGTAGTTTTGACGTTTATTTTTTGGCTTTTTGTTGCGCCGTGAGACGAACTATTTAAAATGACACAAAGTTGTAATGAGTACATGAATCTGGATTCGGATTCGGATTAATATTTGTGCTGAATTCAGCTCGGTCTGCATGTACATTAGATTTTTGGCTAGACATGCGATGCAATAAAAGGTAGCTTTTGAGCGTATATATACTAGCTTTTTGCTGCGTCGGGAGCAAAACAGAACAAAGACATGAACAAGAAATTTCGCATGACTAACAAAAAAAATTATACTTGGGTATTAGGATCCACTGCTCTGCAAATAACGGCCTTTAGATTTCTCTTCTGACCCACACAATTATGGTTCCCCCTCTTTTACATTGACATTGGCCGCCAGATTTGCATAGCAACAAAAATCAGAGCAGGGACTCCCTAATCCCGTATTATGATCACCAGTGAACCACTAGAAAAGCATGAGGTCTCCATATGATGCAAACAACTTCAACCAGAAACTACATAATCAACAGATGAGAAATACCCAAAAGGTCCAGATTAGATGAATGCCTTCATAAAACAAATCAAGTAGTGTAAATAAATAAACTCAGACAGCAACTAAGAAATTTGCACAACTGGATAAATGACCATATTATAACTAACAATCTCTCATCACAATAATCGCGTTTAACTAGAGAATCATTTTTGTTCTCATAGAACACAAACAATTCAAACTCAAAAGCACATCAACTGCACTCCCAAAAAAATTCTCAAACCTTATGAAAGAAAACTCTTTATTCCGGGCGAGGCTCGCATTCTAATCGAAAACCCATGTTTCTTTTACAAAACTAACATCAATCGATGAACCTCCAAATGGTGAAAGCCCAAATTCATTTTATAAAAAAAATCAAACATGACCATATCTAGGCATCTAAAGCTCCCTTAAGCAAATGCAGCCCCTCTAAAGAAATGCTCCTCCTAACCCTAGATTTAGGTATCTCGATTCTTGGAGGTGGGTCCGGAGAGAAACAAACCACCACGACTGTCAGATTATCGCACGTGTTTCTTTTAAGAGCCTCCCTAACGAGCTCTTTCGAGCATCTTTCAGGGTCGTTATGAACCATCAACTCTTTTCTCACTATTGTAACCGCGCATTGGCTGCTCATGACGTCCCAAAGGCCGTCGCAGCCCATGATCAGAAACTCGTCTTCTTCTGTGAGAATTGTTTCCTGGAGCTCGGGCTCGGAGCTTAAAGGGCAAAGGGAGCCCTTGGCTCCCTTCATGTGCCAGTCGCCGAGGGCTCTGGCAACGGAGAGCTGGCCGTTTAGGTAGCCGTCGTAGATGATGCCACCAAGCTTTTCGATGCGTAGGCGCTCAGTGTTGCAGTTGGGTTTGTGGTCTCTGGATAGCTCGACAGCTCGGCCACGCTTTCCTAGGACGGCTCGGCAGTCTCCTGCGTTGGCAATGAGCATTGTCCTGAAAATGCAGAAAGGGGGTTATACACGATGTTTTAAGTAAATTGGTATACCAGCGATATACCGGCAAACATGTCTGTACTGCTCAGGCACCAGTGTATATCAGTCACACCAGTGTATATCGGTCAATACCGACCACTAGCCTGCTATTCTATATTATATTAATACAATTAATATTTTCTGCTACAAAAAGATATTTTATAATATTAAATTACGCTTTTAATATATTAATACATTTTAAATAATTTATCATATTGGTAATAAATGTGGAAAGAGGGGTTGACCATAAATTTAGGCACTATAAACATTAACAAAGTTATGATTCATAATTACATATCATTCGATTACGGTTGCCATTAAGTTTTATATTAGTTCGATTACATTGTTATATCCACAACCCAACAACTGAAGCTTTTGGTTGAAGTGTTTCCTGACATGATATCGGAGTACATCATGTTTAAAAAGGTCCTAAGTTCAAACCTCATCATTGATAATTAAAAAATGCATTTATCTACCCCCAATAATTTTGCCTTTTACAAGCAAGAGTTTCCGCTGTAGGACTTTTCACATGGATATTTAGGCTAGTGTTGAGTGTTAATGTTTATGTTTTTTTTAAAATCAAATTAGTGCAGTCTACCAGTTCTCAAGCAATTTTAAATTGACTTAAGTATGAAACACAGGAAAATTCATGCACATCGTGTAAGGAGATCAGAAGGGGGTAAGCCAAGGTTGAAGAAAATAATGGTCCTTGGATTCCCTATATTTATTTATCATTAATATTACGGGTATGGATCCATATACGGCCCACTCTCCCTTTGAGACAATAAGGTTGGTCCCACCTTCCCTTCGTATGAGTTGAACGCCTTGAACTTATTTACTTGTCATTATGCTCACACTCAACAAACTCTCCCACCCTTTATTGGAATTTAATTTCTACTTTCTATTTATTTGTTGTATCCAACTGGCAAGGGGCATTTATTCCTATAGATATATCTTGGGTTCTTATTTGACAGATGGAAACTGGAACAAAGTAGATCTAGTGATCTACCATATAACGAGAACTATAAAGGGTGGGAAAACTTTGAAGAGCCTTTCATACAATTAAAAAACCCAAAACAATACTTAAAATTGTAGTTTATAGATGCATATCAAATCTAACCTTCCAAAAATAATAGCTGTAAGCGCTGTAGTTCCGGAGGAGCGGTCAAGTGAGCGGGAGTCGGCAAGTGCATGATCAGCTCTTGAAAATGCATTCTTTATGGCCTTTTCCACACAAGTGGGGAAATGAGCATCATCAAGTATATACTTGAGAATATTCTTCTGAACAAAAGATGCTGCATCTGTACCACCATGGCCATCAAATACCTGGGCACATGAGTGACACGCTTAGCAACCACTCAATAATGAAGTTGCCTACTAAATTTACAGTCATGCCATGGTGTCATTGATAGAAGGGTAATCACATAAAACACCACTGATCTTTTCCCTTTCTAATGGAACAGCACTGAACTTTGAAACTATAAATACAGCCGCTATCTGAAGAGTTTTATGTAAGTTTATTGCACTTTCCAAAAAAATAAGGGTTCTCAATGCAATGTTTTTAGTTCAATGGTGTGCTGTAAGAAACGGGGAAAAGGTCAATGATGTTTAATGTAATTTACCCTTAATGGTAACATCCGTATCTACCAATAATGTGCAGCTATTAAGAAGCAATGCACTTTTGGCAAGACCCATAATAAAACCAGATGATAATTGATCTCTACATGAGAATAGCACACCTAATTAAACAAAGCTATGTTTATTCATGAACTCCAAACAGTATCAATTAAGACTTCACTAAATTTTCTTAACACCACAAGACATAAAACAAATAGGATGCATCTTAATGATAGATAACGAACCCCATAAAATGCTCCTGGGGCAGGGAAACCTTCCGGTGCCCCGAGATGTTCGATAAGGTTATCGATGCAAACATGTTCATCTTCCATGTAAGTCTTCGGCCCGATTTCAGAACAGCTTCCGGACCGGAAAACAGGTAAGAACCCGGACTTCCCATCTAGTGGAGATGTCAAGCCCGGAGCTGCAGGATCCAATTCCTACAAAATGAAATAAGCTCACTATGAATCCAAATGCACAAAATAAATTTCAAAAGAATGAGGATCATGACAAAAAGACCACAGGTTTGAGCCAACACGAAAGGAGAGGAGACCGCCCTGTTTAGTTATAGTAAGGGCAGGTCCTGCACCTTATAACTCACAAAAAGTACATGCACAAAGATTGTGCATTCGACTGAATGAAGTCAATGAACACATGGAAATGTGTTGCGTTTGCTCATGGCTTTCTGTGCCTTGGAGCTTTACTTAAGTCTCTACAACCGTTCAAATTTTTGTCAAATCTTTCATGCAGCCTTTGCTATATAGACAACCCCATGTTTTCTCGGCTATGACTCCTTTGGGAATCAAATAGAGCCGGTGACGTCTCGCTTTGAAGAAGAAAATTTTACCGCAGTAGTATGCTCCTTTGGTAAAACCCCATTTTAATAAGAATTTTTTCGATGATGAAGATAAAAATGTTTAGATTATAAATAAAACAGGAGCAATAACTTACAAAGTCCGGCGATTCAACGAGGCGCACAGAGCTGGCACAATGCCTAATAACCGACAAATGACGAGGGGGCTTCCCAAGTTTCATCTGTTTCATATCCTCCTCCAGGGATTCCGGATCTTCTCCAGCCAAAGGCGGCCCATCTTTCTTCGATGTGTACCTGTTCTCTAACATATCAAACGGCGGTGAGAAATTAACCTCTGCAGTCATCTTCCCCGTTCTTCAATCAAACAGCATCAACCACAGCCCAAAATACATCAAAAATCAAATCATCAACCTAAAACTCCCACAAATTCCCAATCTTTTGTACTCTAAATCGAAACCCTACCTACATATGATAATTCTACAGATCTAACCACCTAATTCACCAACAATCCGACATGGTATTCAAGAAACAGCACATAAAAAGTCATAATTTTGCGATCTAAAGAAAACCCTAGAACAAAAACAAAATTGATTGATGTATAACTGGGCGGAAAAAACCAAAAATAGAAAAGGAAACAAAATTAAAGGGAATAATAACACGGAAAATGGAAATTTTACCTGTTTCAGTTATTAAGTAATATTTCCTTTTTCTGTTGAGTTCAATCTGAGAGGATACCCAAAAGGATCGGAAGCAAGAAAAACCACAGCTTTAGAGAGAGAGAGAGGAGAGAGAGAGAGAGAGGAGGCTTTTATAAAGGGAAAACCTTCTGGTGACCGGCGATAGCAGGTAGAGGTGTAAGCCAAATCCGTCCATTTTACTTTCATAGTTCTATTTCAAAAAAATATTATAATTTCAAGAAAGATCTTAAATTTTACGGCACGTTTCCTGTTAATTAACTGAATTAAATGAGAGAAAAATACAGTTTAAACATATAGTATTGTAATGCAATGTGTCAAGTTTGTACTATGGCTCGCTGCTATGTTTGTCAGGTATTCTAATCATTGTCCGGCACATCCATCATCATGTAAAAGTGTCGTGTATGATTGTAGAGTCCAGTTTTTTCAATGGTTCACACGCAGTGCTCACACTCCAAATTCCAACTAGCCGGATCCAGTTGCGCAAGCCTCGACTGACTCTTAGCATGCACATGGGACAGATTTGGTTGTTCGTGGACATATGATAGTGTTTTTATTGCACGAGTGCAGCTGGAGAGTAGCTTTGGATAGTTGCGATATTTTCTGCTTTTATGACCTATTATTATGTTGCAAAGGGGGCGTGTGCAGCAGGTGGTGTGATTGGCTTGAAAGGGACTTGCCAGCTGTCTGCATTTTATAAATACTCATTTTCCTCATTTTTGTTAATGTGTACACAGCCGACCCGCTGTCTTTGACCTTTTAATTGCGAGTGAGAAAAAAAATTCAACATATTATTCGAAACATTGACAAATGAACAAGAATTAAATGGAGCGGCCACCCGTCGCTTGGGGCCAGAGCTATAGACGAGAGCAGGTCCCACCCCGCTTAAATCCCAAGTGCGAACCACCTCAAAATCCATGCTCTTTTGTCTCCACCGAAGTAACTGTGTATACACCCACAGCTCAAAAAAAAAAATCCCTGGACTTTTTTCTCTTGTTAAAAACCCTCTAGGCCCGACCAAGACCCCCCTCGATTCCGGTTGCCTCTGATATCCAAGCAACTATCCAAGCAGTTGCCTGTAATACAAGGCCTAAATAAATTACAATCCAGGGGGTTTTCACAAAGATTTTGAACGGTGGACTCTTCCCAATAATTTCGAAAATTACCGGGATTTCCCGAGCAGACCGGGGGCTTTTTAACAATTTACCCAAATTCTAAAAAGGGTTTATTGGTTTGTTTTGATTTATTTTCTTTTGAGTTTTTTAATTTATTTTAGGATTATTTACTGATTAAAACAACGCCCCCACCACACCCCACCCCCACCCCCACCCCAATTGATAAACCCTCCACCTCTCCAAGTTGGAATATTCATTGACTCGGTTAAGAAGCTAACAAAAACTACCGGGTTAGGGTTTTAAACCCCGCCCCCAACTCTTTTTTCTGTCCCAAATCTCCAAATCGACCCCAAAACGAAAGCTAGGGTTTCTACTTGTTCGGAGCTTGCAAACTATACCGCATTGGCACTCCAAAACATCATTGCTTGAGTAAGTTAACATAAAAAACCCGACTCCATGGTCGATTTAAGATTTTTGGAGCTCAGAAGCAAACCCTAGCTTTCAATTTGGGGTCGATTTGAAGATTTTGGACAGAAGAAAGAGTTGAGGGCTTTTTTAAAACCCTAATCCGATAGTGTCCATTGACTTCTTAATGGAGTCGACGAATATTCAAACTTGAGAGAGCTATGAGGTAAATAAACAGCAAGACTTCTAAAGATTGGAGAGTACGGAGTAAATATCCAAAAATGGGGCGAGGAGGGGGTATGGCATAAATAGCAATAAATTGGAGGGCAAACAGTAAATAACCCTTTATTTTACTGAGCATGACATCTGGTTTTTTTCCTATCACACAACCCAACCCGACCCGTTATTTTGTCGAGAATGTAGCACAACTTCTACTGAAATATCATGTAATCATGCAGGATTTGATTGCTTCCATCTTCATTTATTAAAGCTGTAAATTTCTCCAGATTATAATAGATTATTGCTTTGGAAACAATCCAATCCTTTATCCATCCTTTATATTTGCATAGCCAACGAACCAAAATTGAGCCAATTGCTTCAAAGATGAGCAACTTAGATAGAAACTAAGTAACAAAGGATTAAAAATTAAACAAAACATACCATATGCGTTTCAGAGACACGAGACAGCAACAAATAAATTTCAAATTCAGAATTCAATGTCATATTAACAAAACAAGAAAAATTTTAGTGCCAGACATTATTTTAGAAATACATAGTTTACATATCATTGCGTGTGGGAATACATCCACTATTGGGAGCATTATAAGTTAATCCGTAAAATACATAATTTATCATTGCGTGCGGCTACGCTTGGAAAAGAAAAGAGATTTAGAACATGTTTGGTTAGCAACAAAAAAGAATTGCAACATTTGTTGCATCCAACAAATGTTGCATGCGGCATTTGTTGTATAAAAAACGGGCCAACAAACATTGCATGCATCTCCGTTCCCTTGTTCGTTACATACAAGAATTAGACCATGGAAAATTTTTAGGGATTTATGGAAAAGAAGACGAAAAGGGAAGAAGAAGGCGCTGCTCCTTCCTCTCTTTTCATGGAAAATTTTTGGGGATTTTGGTTTGATGAGTTGGGAACGGCTGAAGCGAACGGCGGCGCAGTGAAAAATGGGAAATGGTTCGATGCCACTCTTGTGCCACGTCAGCATTGATCGGTAGTGTGTGGCCAATTGGGTTTTGCCATGTGGCAATCTCGTTCTGCTGGAAATAAAATTATAATTATTCTTTCATTACCAGGAAATATAATACACAACAAACTACTTATTCCCTTTGATAAATAAAAAAAATAGAAATAAAAAATGCTTATTATATCTATTAACTCAAAGTAAATTTTGATGGTTTGGTTAAAAAATTCTCTGCAGCAGGAGTTGGGATGCTGTATTGGGATGAACGTGACTATGTTCTTCAAAGATAGGCCTTGCAATTCCAACGTTCCCGTCAGAAGGACTCTTTACTGCCGGTCAGGACGTTCAAGCCGCGGTCTTTGAGCTGCATGCAACTAAACTCTGTTTAGAGTGTGATTCTATTCTGATAAGTCGGCCATGAAAACTCTGACGTCGACGCTAAAGAATATTTAGGAACGGACAAGATGGATAAAATCTTAAGCTGCTCACATCTTTCAAGACGGAAGCGTGGGAGCGTCAAATGGTGTTATCGGTTATGATTAGACGGTATCTTTAAGGGCTTTACCGAGATAGTTCGTAACGAACAAGAGGGTCGATTATTTGTAAAATCACAAACAATCTTTTTGGTATAAAGTAAAAAAAAGGGCTATTCTTGTGTTAGAAAAGAAATATATAGTACTTTGTTAAGCGAAAACGACTGGATCTTTAAGAAAAAACTTGGTGTAAATGGAAAAGTTGAGACTTTCACAGCTAGACTTGTTGCAAAAGATTTTCGTCAACGACCAGATGAAGAAAATTGGTGAGAAAAAGAATTCTAAAGTGAGCAAAAATCCTACTTCATCAACCTACACTAGATTAGCCATTTAATTTAGATTGTTTGCTTTACTAATTCCAATTAGAGAAGAGGTAGCTTGAGTTGGAGATTTCTCGACGTAAATCGTCTTCGGTCTCGAAGACTTCAAGCAAGCTTGTTCCTTTCGCCTAGTGGAGCCTAGCGAGAGTTCGGGAGACCACTACTTACCGCGAAGGGGCTACTACACGGAGCTTTTGAAGTGAAGGACCGGTCTATAAAGGTTGTATTCCTCATTCACTTAGTGTGAAGTTTGATTACATGCATGCTTACCCTAATTGCTCTAGTTAGATCCTAGGATAGGGTTACTTAGCACACTAAATTTTTAATAATGGCATGGTTGATGCCTTTTGAAACCTTGTTATTGTGCTAGAGAACTCTTCGGTGGTATCAGAGCAACAGTTCTCAGGTTTATTGTTGTCATTTTTATATTTTCACACCAGAGCGCTATATTGAACTCATTCATAGTAATCATATATATTTAGGGAAAATGGGTTTCGGACGTTGTATCCTGAAAGGAACGGGGCTTAGTCCCCATGTAAAAGAAACCTGTCTGAACTCCCTCCTCCTCCAGTAGAAGTGGTGAAAACATTGATGGGCCATTAAGCAACTTACCAAGGAAAATCACTGGGGGATTATTAAGCAATCTATCGAAGAAAATCGTTGAAGGATTATGTAACAACTCCATTTTTAGTGTACATAAATTTGATTTAAATTTGAAGTATACTAAGGGTATTTAATATTGCTGTTACCACTTTAAGTATTTGTTTTACACAATAATTACAAGAAGGAGCTTGTAGCTCACTTGTAATACCTTGCACTGCTGAACCAAGTCACCAGAGTTCAAATCCCATACCCCACATTATTTTTAATATTGATTTTTTTAAAAACCTTTAGAATACCAAGAGTTCACACGTGCATATCTCACAAAAAACCCACTACACCCAAAGATGTAACATTTCCAGGAGTTAGATGAACCGTCGGGGGGATCCCGGCCGCCTGACTCGGCCGGGAATCAGCTAAATCGGTCTTGACTCGGTCTGACTCAGTCCTCAGACCGAGTCGGCCGATTCCGGCGACGGCCCCAACATGAAAGTTGTGTCTTTTCATATTCCCTATGCACCTGCAAAATTTCAGCCTCAGACCACTTCCAGAGATCTTTTAAAACCCCAATTACTCCACTTTTAATACATTTTTTATACATTTTATCACATTTTTCATTTTAACATTTCATCTACCCTAACCCTAGCCTACCCTATAAATACACCCCCTACCCTCTACCCTCTCACCCCAAAATCCTGAGCCCACTCTCTCAAAAAATTTCCAAGAGTCGTGTACTTTGAAAACAAGCTCGATGCGAAGCTCCGACGAATTCCCGGCAGAACTTCTGGCGACCGTTTTAAGGAACTACCGGCGACGACGCAATACATCGGCGATCTCTCTAGTTCCCTCTCACTCCCTTGTTTAATCTAAAACCCGTAAGTTCCTTTCTATCTCTCTTTTCCATTCTCAAAATACGAAATCACAAAACCCGATGTAATCGGAACAAATTCGATTTCCGATTCGGTTTTCTATAAAATTCCACTTCTCACTAATACATCCATTCTTAAACTTCCTCATGTTGATTATTAAACACTAATTAAACAATTTGAACAAGTTTCATCACATGAAATGATAGCTTTCTCAAATTATCGTATTTTTCACTTAAATACCACATTGTTTCAATCCTTCATTTAACCCATCAAATTTGCTATACATTTAAAATAGATCACGAGGTAACGACCTACCTCCTCACACACTTACATACAACCTAACACGATACCATTGAAACCTTAGAATACGAGAAAACAAGTATTTACATTTAAATACCATACACTTAATAAAACTATTTCTAAAAGAGTTAGAGTTGATACACTTTTAAATAAATACATCTTATTATGAAAATACGATAAGTTGTGGACATCGGTCGTTTATCTAAACCTGACTTTGTGGTGTTTAGGCTATGCAAGTGAGAAAGGTAACTTTAAAAGGCCCGTCTCACGGTGATTCGTGAGCGGATCCCTCCTTTCTTCACTTGTACTTACCTGACCACAATTGGCGGTGAAGAGGCGATTTGAGGCATCTCACGACTTGTCATTTAAACCATTTAGAAATAGTCTAGTTGACTTAGGAAACCCTATAACCTAAAATACGGAAAATTGATATTTTTACAAATAAATACCATTTACTTTATAAAATCGTTTTCTAAAGGATTTAGTATTTTACAATCTTTGCAAAGCGCCGCTACAACCCACTTTGGGGAACCCGTTCGGGATGGTGCGGATTATCGCACATCCTCGGGCTTAGTAGTGCGAGATTCAGACCTCCGCAAGTAGCATTCGGTCTCGAAAAATTTAAAATACGACATCTTAAGAAAATGAGATTTTTAGAATATAAAATATATATATATATTAAAATTATTTTTATTATAAATATATGTATATTTATTATTAAAATACCTGTTTTGTTATGATATAAATATTCCACCTTTTCTAAAAAATCCCAAGAATAAATTTACACTAAAATACGATGAATTTCAAATAAATCAATATTACAGATAAATACATTTATTTATAAAACTAGAATATTTTCACTAGAAATATCACAATATAAAATCCACACTCATTACAACTCTAAAGACGAATAAAAAATTTTTGGGGAGTATTTTGAAAAGTATATAAAAGTATATTCTACATAAAAAACCCTCAAGCTTATAAATTACCCTAAGGACCCTAGCAATTATATGTTTAAGAAATAATCAAGATTTCGACTAGCATTTCTAATTATCTGACTCTGGTTTGAGTCTGATTAATCTGACTTGAATATGATTCAGGTCAATCTACAATCTACAATATTCCAATTCAATAGAAACACATGAATCCAATTATCAATCTATATGACTTGACCGAACCGAACCATGGATATATTCCACTTATATGGTTCTCCAGTTATTCCATTTACATGATTCTATGGTTATATCCGTTTACCGATATCATGGTTTCGGTCAGTCAATCTATAATACAATTTACAAGACAAACAATACAATCAAAACACTACGGGGTTTAAGGAGTAGATTGGTACGGAAGGTGTTAAAAGTGGCACGAGGCGGTAAGATTAAGATACCTAACCTATGTTCCGTTGCTGTTGTACCGTGGCTTAATGGTTCCTTGTACATTCCGTTTGCCCTGGTCTCTAGCATATAAAGACCCCTCTCGTATATACTGGTATCCTTATGTACCAAGCTACAAACAATTGCGTTAACACAACATTACAACAATATTATACAATTTTAAAAGATATCTTCTTATTCTGTCTATTCTACTTTCCTCTTACCTTTGGGACTTACCGAGCGACCTGTTTGCTGACGACATTCTATTTCTTTCTTCTTTGAATATCGTCAGGTGGTTTGGACCCGGCAGAGATCGAGCCATCTGCAGAAGACTTGTAGCAGTTTGCTAAAGAATCAGAGCTCTAGTTTCATTGCACATTTTCCATTCAGTACTTTTCATTTCTTGTTATGCCATTGTTTAGGCATCGTTTTATTTCAGTTGTATTTTCTTTTCATGCATTGTACAAAAGAATGTTAATAAATAAAGTTGTTGTTTTCATTATATATCTTGTCTCTTGTGTATTTATTTTTATATTGCTTAGATACGCTTAGCGTATTTACTTCAGAGTAAATACGTAGCGGCCTCGTTGCGTCTCCTTCGCCGTATACTGGGAAGCGGGGCGTGACAGATTATTAAGCAATTTACCAAAACTATAACGTATTAAAATTGTCACGTCCCGAAATAGCACGTGACTGGCACTTGAATCATGTGAAGTCTATAGGACCCCACCTAATTCAAGTAAGCCAAAAGCCCAGAAATCTAAACCATTTGAAAAGAGAGTGAAAGAAAAACTTAGTTTAAAAGCAAGTGTTTTAACAAAATAAGCCGTAGTAAGCATTTTTAAAACATCGAGTCTTTTCCAAAAATTTCGGCAGAGTTTCCTTCGTAAATACTGGCCCCAAACGGGTACAACACATGAAATACATATAAATGGTGAATAAAGGCATCCCCAAGCGGGAACTAGCTCTTCGCCAATTGACGGAAACAACCACGCAAGTAATATAATATACAACGCCGAAAGGCGATGATCAAAACTCAGAAGGAAAACCAATATCCTCAAGAAAACCAGAAAAAGAATCATAATAATACAAGCGCGCGACTCTAAGATTGAAAGAATATACAACTGGTCTTCTAAGTCTATCAAATAATATAAGTCTGGTTAATGGAGTTACTAGATATAACTGAAATAAATACAAATACTATGGTGGTCACGATACAAGTGAACCCACCTACCAAAGCAATCACCCGGAAGGAAGTAGTGTGCGAGCAAGCAGCAACGAAACATGTACGGCAAAACCTGCAAGAACTGTGGCACAACGGGGGTGAGTTGCCAACTCGTGAGTAGAAAACATCACCGAGAAGAAATTGCATGTATGACTCTCTCCTAGGTCATACAATAATATTCTCAATATATATAACCTGAAATATCTAATAATGGCAAGGTAATCATCTAAACAAGTGTATTACCAAGTGCTCGTGTCAGTGCCTCAGGTAACAACACGGCACATATGTGATGTACGAATGCATTAAGAATGAAAGTAAAATGCATCTTGTACGAGAAAACTGTTTTCTTATCTCAGTGAGATTTCTGTATAAAAACCGAAGTATCATCAATGAAATCAACAGAGAATCCGTGTCAAGCATCGACATAAAACATATATCCAAATATCTCAATACCTCGGGCTCCGGCAAATCCGGACTGGCCCATATAATCAAATCTCAATATCTCGGGCTCCGGCAATCCGGACTGGCCCATATCATAAAATCTCAATATCTCGGGCTCCGGCAATCCGGACTGACCCCGGGCTCCGGCAATCCAGACTAGCCCAAATCATCAAATCTCACGACTATGTCGGTATCCTCCGGATATCCGCCGCGTCACAAATAACCGGTTGGTAGTGCTTCCCTGCCAGGCTCAACGCCATCATCTGCGACCATCTTGTCCCGGGGTACCGCACCGGGTCCACCATGCACCCGTAGACGGTTCATCCTCCTCCTCAAATCGGGTGTATGATACTGCTCAAGAGCCGAGAAAACTCATGGTGGACACCTCTCACATCATGTCACGAGAAAACCACAATTTTCTATCTTTTAGAAATGAAAATGAGTTATAAAATCCTTGCGGTTTCTCCAAATCCAGAAATCTCATGGAAAATCCGAAATCCCAATCTCGAGAATAAATAAACAGTGAATTACCGGCATTAAGCCCCAAAGTATTTCATGACAAATGAACGTATAAATGCATGAAGTATCTCAGTAATAAATGCAATATCTAAACTAGCATATGAAAATAAGCGTAATAGCACTATATCGAAACTACCAGCTAGCAATTATACCAATGAAGTAGTGTTTGCTTATGTGTACGTGACATGAAAATTACCGATGATGATGTGTGTGAGCCGGCAAGCAAGTGTACGTGGAGCATACACATCATCGGTAATGGTGTTGGTGTCTTGACGACAGGATTTCATTATAATTGACGAAAACACATTTAAGCATGCGATGCGATGCGAACAGTAAGAATATACGGAAAATGCAATATAAACGCAACCTTGAAGAATATAAGTTTTTATATATGAGTCATACAGTGTTGACATTTGAAATAGCACGAATCGTGGTTTATAGAAAATAGGGGCTATGGTGTTTTTAAGAAAGGTACATCCTTTGAAAAATCCGTAGTATCTCTCGGCCTGTCTTTAAAATACTCATGATTCGTTGGTTTTGAAAATAAGTATGACTCGAGCCCAATCTAATATCTACTTGATAAACTACAAGGCTAAACTAAGAGACTAAACGAAAGGGTAGGGAAATCCACCTAAGTCCGAGTCGATATATCTAGTAATCGGTGATCCCACCTCGATAGCGTCACATACGGTAAAATATATAGAATACGACATTCTCGAGTCAAGAGTGCGGATCTATCATCATAATTATATCTCGTACAGTAAATCTATCGTACGGCATCCCAAAATCGGAGTACGGGTCAACTATCACATATACTTCAATATCCATATGGTATCATCATCATAATATCATGAACTAGGGGTACTGATCTAAAGTCTAGTACATTCCGATACCACCAACATATATCCGCGTGTGTATGAAAACACATCGCCCATCGATCCACTATAATATCATGCCGTATCTCATAACACGACCCAAATCACATCACCGATCTCACGGCATCATGCCCGATCACATCGACTCATCACCAAATATCACATACTATCATCATCATCCGTGTATACGTATATGTGTGTGTGTGTGTGTGTGTATATATATATACACACACACTAACGCATCCACACACACACACACACACATATATATATACACACATATAAACATATACACCCAAACATATCAAGTGTGTGCATGCGTGTGTGTGTCAACCTTGACCCTAGGGTTTGCGACTAAGAAAACTAAACTAAAAGCACTATCTTCCGAAATACACTAAAACTAACCCATGATATTCTAAAGGTGTTCTTGCTAATTATCCATGTATCCCAATACACATAATCATATATATAAAACAAATTAGTGTACTATACTACGAAACTGCGGGGGTACTATACGCCATCCACCCGACTTCCCCCGTAGATATACATCTACTCACTTGATCCTTACTTGCCGAAGTCGATGCCGCCATGCTCTTCTCTTGTCATCCGAAGTCCACATGAGGGTGCTTACGCATATAAACACATAGTATAGTAAACCGAAATCGCGCACGAAAACCAAAACGGCACACGAATCACACATAGGTTGAAACATATGGTCTACGCATGGACCAAATAACTCCCGATATCGACGTACAAACGTCAATCGATCGAGACAATACACAATATCCAAATTTTCAAGCCTCGCTGAACCTCACTTAATCACTTCTAAACTAATATAGATGCTAAAGGAAATGAATTACTACTCTAATAGTGAAGGAAGTACCTCATTTGGCAACTCAAGAAAATTCTTGAGTTGCCCCAAGTGCTCAAAATCCAAACATTCTTGATCCACCATGCTTGTATTGAGCTTGTGCATGAATTTTGTGAAGGGATTTAAGGTTTTTTATGAGGTTTTGGGGTTATTGTGAGGAGTTAGAGGAGGTGGAGGGAAGAGGGCAACCATGGTGAAGGGAGATGAGAGAAAATAATGAAGGAAACAAGTGATGAAAACAGTGAGCCAAGTCAAAGAACCCTTCACCCTCTCTCTTGCCCATACTCCTTTCTTTATTCTTTTCTTTTCTTTTCTTTTATTAACCTTTTCTTTTTAAATTTCAACCCAAGACAAAACAAAGTCAAGTAATAAAAGAAAACAAGCATGATTTTCAAAAAGCAAAAGAAATGTAACAACTTGTATAACATGACATGGTGCATGTCATGCGCATAATCAAGCTTAATGCATAATTAGTGAAAATCAATCGAGTTTAGCATTAACATAGAATATAATTAATTATATAAAAATCTATGAATGCTCCATTCTTATAACCCCTTTCAAAATCAATAGTTCTTATAATTTTCCGAATATTTTCCAAACTATCGGTATATAATTATACCCCTTTCGTCAAATCTAATCTCCATACCTTAAAATATTCATAATATTTATTATTTTAATTATTTAACTTCCCAAAATAATATCTTATTTTTCTGAAATGTTACAGTCTTCCCCCCTTAAATAAATTCAGTCCCCGAATTTAAATTTAAACCCATCAAATACTAAAATATTTCAGTAAAATGATCAAGTCGTCGGGGCTCCGAAATCATACATACATAAAATATATCGTAGCGCAATGCATGCGCATGAAAACGAGTATATAACTCAAAATCAAAAACTCCGTCAAGCATTGCGCAATCATCGGAGTCATGGTGAAGATACCAATGTCAAAGTCCAATACAAAAACCAATATTATATACTCAAAACTATAACATGTATATAGAACGCATCGTTGTAAACTTGTTAAAACATCTTAAAGAAATGCATGCCAAACCTTTTTCAAGTCGCTGTGCGATGCGCGTATCACGGCACAAGTAGTGGACGTTTTGTTGTAAGAAAAATAACTATATTTATATATATATATATCCTTTGTTTAACATACACGTCCCGCCGTTTCTGAAAACAAATTAGAAGGGTTTTCTTTGTAAAATGTTTCGTGTCTTCTCGGACACATAGGAAAAATATTGAGACTGTAGCTCCTTTTTGGAAATCTCTTCGATAACTATCGATTCATGCAAAAACATATTCAGGTACTGTCCTCTGACTAGTCCTACTCAGCTACTATACCAAATAGTAAATATCATAAAACATACTGCTCCGAAAGAAATCAATCCCAAAATGTATATAAGAATGTCACGTGCGTCTGGTGCGCACGGAAATCGAAATCAATGAATGTGTCATACATGTGCACAGAAATAAAATCTAAGTGCAATGGGTGTGCACGAAAACACCTGTTAAAGGCAACGAGTGTGCATGACAACAATATCAGGTGCATCTGATATGCACGAAGAATCCCGATTTAGTGCATCTGGTGTGCACCCAAATCGCAACGAGCGCGCCACGTATGCGCAAGAATCCAAATCACTTACACAAAGTGCACGAAAACAAATATCGAATATCACAATCGAAATCGACGGTATACAACAAAGCTCAATCCAAATCAGGTATACCATGGTATATAATCTCACAACCACGTGCATCAACGTGCACAAAATCAAATCAAGGCACCAAAAGTGCATGAAAACTACACCGAAGGAACAAGTCAAATCACTTATATACCGTAGGCATGAAATCAAAATCAAACATCTCGAACGACATCAAATCGAAATCGAGTGCAACTGTGGTGCAAGAAAACACAATCATGCAAATAAATCGTCCAAAACACCGAAATCACAAAATGACGGACACGTGATATTCGAATCACCAAGTCGCAAATTGCAAACACTGTCGTCGATATGTCCCTCCTTCAAAATCAAGAAGGTGTCGGTGCATCCAAAACTAGCAGAACAAGATATCTACTTGCATCCTATTCATGGTCTGGCGCCTTGTGCCCTTAGGCTCTCGTCTCTCCCTGCGAATTGCCAGTTACATAACTCCTCGGCTCAACGGCCCAATATGGAACGATGACGGAAACAGTTCCGCTCTGGCACATCCTCTAAAGATCTCTGGCCAACTATTATGGTCACTCATAACATGTCTCGTCGATGATATCGAACCCTGGCCTACTAGGTGTGCGTAATACGACCGATCCTGGTTCCAAGTCTTCTCATGTAGTATTCCAGAAAGATTCTGTCGGGATCTCTCCCAAATCTGGTTTCTGCCGAACTGCACGGAAGTTATCACCCTTTACTAAATCCATTCGTTATTCCGGAACAGCTGTATACTCATCACGACATCTTCTAAAAGATATATCCATATTCAACGCCTCGGCATGCGTATCACATCTCTGATGTCAACGGAGTTGAACGCCATCTCGTCAAGATCTCGTACGAACCTCTTACCCCACTTTTCTCTAATGTCGACTGATTCGGACTCGTCTCTTCGTAGCTGTATGGACTGCGCTACAGACGGCTATACTCATATCTAGAATCTCCCTTCTGAAACTACGTACTCGACAGCTCAAGTATAAAAGACCTACAGCTTTTAAAAAATTGTTATACAAAGCTATAAGCATAAAAGACCTATAAAAACAAATTAAAACCAAAAAAACTTACTTTATTTTAAAACCTTGAATAATAATTATCAAATAACAACCTTATTTTATAAAATAAAATAAGAACAACTTTTTACTTAACGTCCAATAAGATTTTAAAAGTTCAAAAGTGGTCTTTATATAAAAAGGTAAAAGAGGCCTACAACTTCCCTATAGGATATGTCCCACAGTGGGTATGCATGACATGCATTTATTAGGCTTTGAATAGCAGTTTTGCATTTAAGTGTAACACTCAATGAAAAAGTGGAAGTACTTAAGTGCAAGAACGACATGCAAAGCCCAATATAAGTATGCCGCATATATTCTACTGTAGGCACCCTGTAGGGACATATGTAAATCCCAAGTTTCCGAATATAATTTTTCCGTATTTTTCCAGATTTTATTCCAATTTTTTCATTTATATATATATATTTTACTATTTTATTTTAATTATTCCTAAACCTAAACTATATAAAACCTAAGCCTACCCGTACCCGACCCGACCCACGCCCGACCCGACCCGACCCGCCCTACCTTCTTCCTCCCCCGCTCGTTCTCCTTTCCCGCTCTTTTCTCCAACGTCCCTCTCTTCTCGTGCTCGCCCACTTCTCGCGCCCACCTCCTCATGACCCGCGCTCGCCCCACGACCCGCGCTCCCCCAATGGCTCTCCCCCATGACTCCTCTCTTCTCGCGCCGCCATCGCGAGACCCGCCCACGTCCTCACTTCCCCAATGGCCTCGACTCCACTCGTCCAAAACCCCCAACGATCGCTCGTGCCCTCTCTGCTTCACACACACACACATACTCTCTCTCTCTCTCTCTCTCACTCCTCCTTCCACTCTCGCTCTCTCATTCTCCCTCTCTCGGACTCAACTCCCCGTCTCCGAGCTCCGACTAGCATCGCCGGCGACCCCATCTCCCCAACCTTGACCGAGCAGCCTCGCCTCGTCCAATCGCCGACGACCCCAGTTCCTCCTCCTGCACCGAGCGCGACCCCGTCGACCAACACCCGCAGACCCAACTCGGTGACCTTTCTGCGTACCGAGCTTCCTCGCACTCGAGCTCGATCGCCTCTGCTCCACGATCGTCGGAGCCATCCCAGCCCCTCCTCTTTCACCCTAGCACGACCCTGGCAGCTCCTCCATCATCGAAACTCCCCAACCCCTCCACTGCGACTAGGACCTAACCCCTGCACCACTCCGTCGCCGAAGAGCCGAGCTCTCGGCAACCGCCGCACCGAGCACCTCACCAGAGTCACTGACAACCCATTGTCGTGGCCGCCTCCACGCCAGTGCAAGCCCCCGTGCCACGGCAGTGCAAGCCCCCGTGCCACGCCGTGCCACGCACCGAGCCAGGACCACGCCCAGTACCGCGTCACACCCGCATCGTCACCGTGCCCAGTACCGGATCTCCACGCATCGCGCTGGCGCCACGCGCCGTTTCCAGCATCGCATCGAGACGAATTCCGCGAGTGGTGTCGCTTCTTGTCACGCCCCGCTTCCCAGAGTACGCTAAAGTGGGCACGTGACATAGCCAACCATGCTACCTGTGGGTAGGAAGTATCCATCCACAGTCACATTACGGCTGTAGAGATATCAAGAACAAAATAAAACGATCTAAACATGTCCATAATCCAAGATAACATGAGTCAAGAATAATAAAATGCGGAAGCGAAAGATCCAATACAAATAACTGGAATGTATGTCCCATAATGCGGGCTCACATCAGGAATAAAAATGCAGGAAAGAAAAGCTAACTACTGCTGACACTCACAGCTCAGCCTGTTGGCTGAAGTACTCCTGCTCGGACTGCAACAGCGGTATAGAATCTGGGCCATGCAAAACCCAGACGTCAGTGCGTCAAGTCATCAAGTAATAACATATAAACAGGGTAACAGGCAATGCAATATAAACATGAATGAAAAGCAGGTGTAACAGTAAGATAGGTCAAGGCAGTGTAGGGTAGTGTGCACTGAGTAAACTAAACTGTTCTATCAGGTTTTTTATTCTAAAGACTTTGAAACCAAATTGGTGAATCATCGATGTAACTCAATAGTATCCCGTGCATACCCGGGACCACGGTCCAGATTCTCGGGCTGAAACCAAGACATGCCGCTAGGCACTAAACAGGAATAAGTACAGATGAATGATGTCAGCAGCATCATTCCAAGGCTGGCTTAGCCTCTAGAACTGATCAGAACAAGTAGCGAACTGTTGAGTTACAAGTCAGGTTTCACCTTTGATTTCCCCATACCCCCAAGTTATATGTGTATGTCAAGTCAGGTATTCCGTAATCAAGAACTAATGCCAACACAGGATCAGGTAAGCAGGTTTGTCTGGATAGACAGCAGGAACGGTCCGTGAGGACTACATGTCAGGTTTGTTGGCATTAGGCACAAGATCAGGTAACGGGTCAGGTCATGGTACATCAGGTCAAGTTAAGCAGTACACGGTACCATGTCGGGTCAATCAATATGTTTGTAGCAAGTCAGGTCAGGATGTAAACGATATCATTGGTGTGCTCATACTCAGTTACATAATCAAGCATGGTTATCAACAACATAAATCTAGGCAACGAATTAAACAATAAAGAAACTTCAATTAATTAGCAGCACAGTTATCAGTTGTGTTTCAGAGGTGATTTCAACGTTATAAGTTACAATATGACAGTTATGGCCGTTAAATCATGTTAACAAGTTTAAGAATTTTATGGATGCAAAGATATATATATATATATATATATATATATATATATAGGTTCAATGGATGAAATTCACAGCTAATACAGGTTAAAAGTACACGAGTGTCCGAATGAAGTAAAACTATAGAGAAAGTGCCATAGGCTAGGTCAATAGTGAAAGTGTGATTAAAACATGTAAATGTGATTATTAGGTCTGATACAGTAATTGCAAATGGTAGGTTTCACATTTGGAAGATAAAATGATATATAACAACATTGAACACGAAAATGGGAAATTATAGTGCTAAAGTTAAATTGCAGGTTTATGGTGTCATCAATGTATATGTAAATAATATTTAGCATGTAGCAAGGGGTACTTGCCTCGACGGGTCGCGAATCGGGAAAACGGAACGTTAAACGTCAGCGGGGAAAACTCGCGACGGGCGCACGGTTCACGGAATGAACCCAAACAACGAACAGTGGAACTACACAGGTCAGGGTAACTCGCTGGATCGACGAGACACGTCGCCGGCACGGCCGGATTCCGGCGAGACACAAAAATAGTGAACAAACAAAATGCAAACAGAAAAAATAAAGAAGAAGGGAAGGAGGATGGAGAAGGGGATGCTCACGAGGATCTGTGGGGAGCTTGTGGTCACCGATCACGTCGACGGAGCTCCGGTGGTGGCCTACGATGACAGCGACAGAAACCTACAGATCAAGAAAACATGAACCGAGAAGAAAGAAGAAGAAAGGAGAAGAGGAGAAGAAAACCACTCACCGAGAGATACACGAGGCCGGGGGGACGGATCGAGATCGCCGGCGGCGATCCCACGAGGTGCTGCGGCGTGCAGGTGGGTGCGTGGCCTCGTGTAGGGTACTCGGGGAGAGGAGGAAGGGGGAAGGAGATGCAGTGGGGCTGGCGATGATGGCGTCGGCGTTGGGGCGAAGGCGAGGGAGGACGAGGCGGCTAGGGTCTCGGGGAGTTGGGTTCGCGTTACGTGAAAGAAAAAGGAGGAGGAAGAGAAATATATAGGGGAGAGAGAGAGAGAGAGATACGGGGAGAGAGAGAGAGAGAGAGACGGGGGGAGGGAGAAAGAAATATAGCGAGAGGAGAGAGATAGGGAGGAGGTGAGAGATCGAGAGGAGAGAGAAGTTTGGCATGTAGTGCCAGAGAGAGAGAGAGAAAGAGAGACGGGGAGAGAGAGAGAAGAGAGATAGAGACGGAGAGAGAGAGAAGGTGGGCCCCCGGGGTGAAAGAATAAGGAATTGTGATTGGATGAGGGAAAAATTGTTATGAGAATGTTGTAAAAGATTTGAGGGTTTAGAATAGGTTAGGAAAAATTTAATAAAAGATTTTGAAATAGGAAAATATTATATGGGGTTAAATTTATATATTCGACGATTACAAAATTAGAAATTGGGATTTGGCGCAAATGTAAAGTATTTCCAAATTGCGCCCGGGTCGGGTCCAAAAATTTGAAATTAAAATAAGAAAATTTTAGGCGGGATCCAAAATTTAAAATGAAGTATTTTACAATCAAAAAGCATACCCCCAAAACGGACACACGTACGTGCGCGTAGCCGTCCAAACTCGCCCGTTTCACTGAACGGGACGAGAAAACGATGCACGGACGCTACAACAGGGTTAGGGGTGTCAAGCATGCCATGACGAATATTTTTAATTTTATTTTAGATGTCTTAAATTGTTATATGCAGAAATGAATTGTCGGGTAAAATTTATAACTAACAACAGTCAAGTAGGATCAATGAAATAAATACCATACACCATTCATACGGTAACAGAAACTAGTAGCATTGGGCTCGGTTGTTACATTATACCCAACTACAAAAAAGAATTTCGTCCTCGAAATTCCAAGAATACAAAGATAGATGACAAAAAACTACAAGAAAAGATGAGGAAACTTCTGCCGGATTTCATCTTCCCGTTCCCAAGTGGACTCTCCATGCGAGCGATTACCCCAAGAAACAAGCACAAGAGGGATCACCTTGTTCTTAAGAACCTTTTCCCTTCGACCCACAATTTCAACCGGTCGCTCCTCGAAAGTCAAGTCTTCTCGTACCGTCAGCTCCGAATGATCCAATACATGCGTTTCATCTCGAACATACTTACGGAGTTGAGATACGTGAAACACATCGTGCACATTCGCCAAAGACTGCGGTAACGCCAAACGATACGCTACCTCACCAACGCGCTCCAAGATCTCAAAGGGTCCAACAAATCGAGGACTAAGCTTTTCTCGACTTCCAAAACGAACCACCCCTCTAGTCGGTGATATCTTCAAGAATACCAAATCACCCACGGCGAACTCTAGAGGTCTTCTCGACGTATCCGCTCAACTCTTCTGTCGGTCTTGAGCTGCTTTCATATGATTTCTGATAGTGTTAACTTTCTCTACTGTCTGCACAACCAAATCTGGTCCCAACAATCTTCGTTTACCGACATCGTCCCAACAAACAGGTGAACGACATTTACGACCATACAAAGCTTCAAATGGAGCCATCTGGATAGTTGCCTGAAAACTGTTGTTGTAAGAAAACTCCACCAAATGTAGATGATCCTCCCAAGAACCCTTGAAGTCCAACAAGCATGCCCTCAACATATCTTCAAGAGTTTGGATCGTTCTCTCGGACTGACCATCAGTTTGAGGATGATAAGCTGTGCTAAACTTCAATTGAGTCCCCAAACTTTCCTGTAAACTCCTCCAGATGTGTGATAAAAACCGAGTGTCACGATCGGACACGATGCTCACCGGTACTCCATGCAATCTTACAATCTCCTGCATGTACCGCTCCGCCAAAGTCTCTGTTGATTGACCAACCCGAAAAGGAATAAAGTGGGCTGCCTTGGTCAAACGATCAACAATCACCCATGCAGCATTGTTGCCTTTTGGACCCCGCGGTAAAGCCGTCATGAAATCCATGGTTATATATTCCCACTTCCACTGAGGAATCGGAAGTGGTTGCAATAAACCAGCAACCCTTTGATGTTCAGCCTTAACTTGCTGACACACCAAGCACTTTGCCACAAAGTGAGCAATCTCCCGTTTCATGCCTTCCCACCAGAAATGCTGTCGAATATCTCGGTACATCTTTGTGCCTCCTGGATGTACAGAAAAAGCTGAACTGTGTGCCTCTTTCATAAGTTCTTCACGAGTATCTCCCTTTGGTACACACAAACGGCTATCATACCTCAACGAACCATCTTCGTGGATCAATAAATCTGTTCGTAGTCCAGCTTCAACCTGTTCTTGAAACTTTTGCAATCTAGGATCCTGCGATTGCGCTGCTTTAATATTCTCGATCAACGATGATTGTACTTGCAGTTGCATCAACTGTCCCGAAGAATGCGGTAGCACAACCTCCAAGTCAAATCTTCGAAAATCTTCAACGAGCTCCTTCTGCGTAGTTAACACCTGAATTGCTAGTAACCGACTAAGCGCATCCAGCACGACATTAACCTTCCCTGGATGGTACTTAAGATCAAGATCGTAGTCAGCCATCAACTCCAACCATCTACGTTGCCTCATATTAAGCTCCTTCTGCGTGAACACATACTTCAAGCTCTTATGATCAGTAAAAACTTCGACCCTTTCGCCTAAAAGGTAGTGTCTCCAAATCTTCAAAGCGAAAATCACAGCCGCAAGCTCCAAGTCATGAGTTGGGTAATTCTTCTCATGGGTCTTCAACTGTCTCGATGCGTACGCTACAACCTTCCCATGCTGCATCAAAACACATCCCAATCCTTTCCCAGTGCGTCGCTGTGAATCACCAATCCTCCGGAATTGTCTGGCACGGTCAGAATAGGTCAACGTCTCAAAAGCTAATGCACATTTATCCGTCCATACAAAAGGTACCTCCTTGCGCGTAAGCTTGGTCAACGGCTCCGCCAGACGAGCAAAGTTCTCCACAAATCTCCTGTAATATCCGGCGAGTCCAAGAAAGCTTCTTATCTCTGCAACATTCTTTGGAATTGTCCAATCACGAACTGCTGCAATCTTTTCGGGATCGACGGCGATTCCATTGCCAGACACAACATGCCCCAAAAACTTTACTTCCTCCAGCCAAAACTCGCATTTACTCATCTTCGCATATAACTTCAACGTCTCAACGTCTGCTGTGCGATCTTCAAATGTTCTGCATGCTCTTCAAAACTCTTCGAGTAAACCAGAATATCGTCAATGAATACCACAATAAACTGGTCCAAGAATGGTGAAAAGATTCGGTTCATCAAGTCCATGAATACTGCCGGCGCATTCGTTACTCCGAAGGGCATCACTAAGTATTCGTAATGTCCATACCGAGTTCGGAACGCCGTCTTGCAAATATCTTCTGCTTTCACTCGGACCTGATGATATCCGGATCGCAAATCCAGCTTCGAGAATACCCTCGCGCCACTAAGCTGCTCGAAAAGTTCGCCAATGCGAGGGATCGGGTACTTGTTCTTAATAGTCATCCGGTTTAATTCTCGATAGTCGATGCACATCCTTCTTGTGCCATCCTTCTTCTTCACTAGAAGAACTTGAGCTCCCCAAGGCGAGTTACTGCTTCGAATCCAACCCTTCTCAAGCAATTCAGCAACCTGTTTCTTGACTTCTTCCAACTCTACTGGTGCCATTGGATAATACGCTTTGGATACTGGCGCTGCACCAGGAATAAGATCAATTGCGAACTCCACGTCTCGCTTCGGCGGTAAACCCGATATATCTTCAAACACGTCCATAAAATCGCGAACAACAGCCGGCTCTTCACTTTTATCAACTTCCATTGATGCAAGAATATTGTTTGTCGGCCTAGCCCTAAACTCGACTGGCCCGACAGAACTGCTTCCTCCAGTGAAGCTAAACTCGGGATGTCCGGGAATCTGGAAAATTACTTTCCTTGCCCTACAATCAATGTGAGCGTGGAAAGTGCCAAGAAAATCCATTCCCAAGACGACCTCGTAGCTGCCCGTATCAATCACCAAGAAATCTGCAAAAGCTCCCGTCCGCACACCACCACTGTACAATCTTTACATTCCCTTCTAGCTATGATTTTCCCATTCCCAGTGTGTATGTCCCAGAAACTAGACAGGGGCGTGCAGTCAATCGAGTGTGTAGTTATAAACTTGGATGACATAAAACAATGGGAAGCACCAGAATCAAATAATGCTAATGCGGGAAAACCATGAACGAGTAGAGTACCTGAAACAACTTCTCCTGACGCCTTAGCTTCTTCAGCTGTCAAGGTAAAAGCTCGAGCCTGATTAGGTCCTTGAGTCAGCTGTTTCTGTCCCTGGAACGGTCTCTGCGGAGGCTTCTGAATATCATCCCTCGTACGAAGCTTCGACGGACAGGCACTAACAGCGTGATCTGCCGCTCCACAAACCAAATAGAGTCCCAGTCTCCTTCGACAATCCTTTTGCACGTGGCCAGGTAAATTGCAGTAGTTACAAGTCATGCTCTTTCTTCGATCGATGACAACAGGCTTCTTCATGGGTGCTACGCCTCGACGGTCCACTGGAATACCTCTGCGGCCATGAGCTCGGTTTGGTACAAATGCCGGCTTCCTTACCGCAACTGCTGTCTGCTGCAAACTCCCCTTCATCCAAGATAAACTCTGCTGCTCTCGGGCTGCCGCAAGTATTTGTGAGAAAGTGGTCAAACCCAGGGAGACAATCTGCCTCTGGATGTCCACATCCAAGCTGCGCATGAACCTCCGTGCCCTGTCTTCATCGTTGGCAACTAAAGTTCCAGCGAATCTACTGAGTCTTGTCCATTCTGCTGTATGCACATCTACGGGTGCTCCCTTCTGCTTTAGCCCGATGAAATTCTCTTCCATTTCCTCCCGTGCAGTCCGCGGGAAGAACTTCTTCAGGAAACTCTTTGAAAAATCCGCCCACTTGATCGGCTTGGGCAAGCGATTCTCCTCCACAAGCCACCATTCTCGGGCGTAGTCCACCAACTGAATGCGTATCACATCAACTCTTTTCTCATCTGGAATTTGTGCCGCAATAAGCAAATTCTCTGTGTCAACTAGCCACTGCTCTGCTGGCAACGGCTCCTCCAAACCAGTAAATGCAGACGGACCCAAACGCCTGAAATCTGCCACGGTCCCTACTCGGTCAACTGGTTTAGCTCCAACATTGTTCACAGACTGCTGAACGATCTGCAAACCTTCCTGAAACGATTCTGCTTGCTGCTGGATCAGTTCGGTCTGTCTCTTTTGATTCTCCAGCATTCCCCTTATCACTCCAAGCATGGCGGCTTCGTCCACACGCCTTTGGTACGTCTTCAAATTCTTATCTGCCATATTCCTGAAATCAAAACACCCAACATTAGCATGATGATAGATTCAAAATATAGATCAAGGCTAGAACTCCAAGTTACTTAAATAGAGTGCCGCATTGTAACTATGCCGCGGTATCATAGCCACAATTACATAACTCCACCCAAGTCGCCTAAGTCCTAGAGATAACAAGGAATCAGGTTTCGAGTCGATATGCAAAGGAAGTTTGCACATCGTATAACCAGGAAGAACTTGATTCAAGAACGGTAAACGGCAAGGTGGCAGGACATGTTTCCTAAACACGGGTATTCTGATTCGTGTATTGGGTACAATACCCAACTACAAAAAGAATCAACCCGACTAACCTATGGCTCTGATACCAAAAGAACCATGTCACGCCCCGCTTCCCAGAGTACGCTAAAGTGGGTACGTGACATAGCCAACCATGCTACCTGTGGGTAGGAAGTATCCATCCACAGTCATATTACGGCTGTAGAGATATCAAGAACAAAATAAAACGATCTAAACATGTCCATAATCCAAGATAACATGAGTCAAGAATAATAAAATGCGGAAGCGAAAGATCCAATACAAATAACTGGAATGTATGTCCCATAATGCGGGCTCACATCAGGAATAAAAATGCAGGAAAGAAAAGCTAACTACTGCTGACACTCACAGCTCAGCCTGTTGGCTGAAGTACTCCTGCTCGGACTGCAACAGCGGTATAGAATCTGGGCCATGCAAAACCCAGACGTCAGCGCGTCAAGTCATCAAGTAATAACATATAAACAGGGTAACAGGCAATGCAATATAAATATGAATGAAAAGCAGGTGTAACAGTAAGATAGGTCAAGGCAGTATAGGGCAGTGTGCACTGAGTAAACTAAACTGTTCTATCAGGTTTTCTATTCTAAAGACTTTGAAACCAAATTGGTGAATCATCGATGTAACTCAATAGTATCCCGTGCATACCCGGGACCACGGCCCTGATTCTCGGGCTGAAACCGAGACATGCCGCTAGGCACTAAACAGGAATAAGTACAGATGAATGATGTCAGCAGCATCATTCCAAGACTGGCCTAGCCTCTAGAACTGATCAGAACAAGTAGCGAACTGTTGAGTTACAGGTCAGGTTTCACCTTTGATTTCCCCATACCCCCAAGTTATATGTGTATGTCAAGTCAGGTATTCCGTAATCAAGAACTAAAGCCAACACAGGATCAGGTAAGCAGGTTTGTCTTGATAGACAGCAGGAACGGTCCGTGAGGACTGCATGTCAGGTTTGTTGGCATTAGGCACAAGATCAGGTAACGGGTCAGGTCATGGTACATCAGGTCAAGTTAAGCAGTACACGGTACCATGTCGGGTCAATCAATAAGTTTGTAGCAAGTCAGGTCAGGATGTAAACGATATCATGGGTGTGCTCATACTCAGTTACATAATCAAGCATGGTTATCAACAACATAAATCTAAGCAACTAATTAAACAATAAAGAAGCTTCAATTAATTAGTAGCACAGTTATCAGTTGTGTTTCAGAGGTGATTTCAACGTTATAAGATTACAATATGACTGTTATGGCCGTTAAATCATGTTAACAAGTTTAAGAATTTTATGGATGCAAAGATATATATATATATATATATATATATATATATATATATATATATATATATATAGGTTCAATGGATGAAATTCACAGCTAATACAGGTTAAAAGTACACGAGTGTTCGAATGAAGTAAAACTATAGAGAAAGTGCCATAGGCTGCGTCAATAGTGAAAGTGTGATTAAAACATGTAAATGTGATTATTGTGTTTAATACAGTAATTGCAAACGGTAGGTTTCCCGTTTGGAAGATAAAATGATATATAACAACATTGAACACGAAAATGGGAAATTATAGTGCTAAAGTTAAACTGCAGGTTTTGTGTGTCATCAATGTATATGTAAATATTATTTAGCATGTAGCAAGGGGTACTTGCCTCGACGGGTTGCGAATCGGGAAAACGGAGCGTTAAACGTCGGCGGGGAAAACTCGCGACGGGCGCACGGTTCACGGAATGAACCCAAACGACGAACAATGGAACCACACAGGTCAGGGTAACTCGCTGGATCGACGAGACACGTCGCCGGCACGGCCGGATTCCGGCGAGACACAAAAACAGTGAACAAACAAATTGCAAACAGAAAAAATAAAGAAGAAGGGAAGGAGGATGGAGAAGGGGATGCTCACGAGGATCTGTGTGGAGGTTGTGGTCGCCGATCACGTCGACGGAGCTTCGGTGGTGGCCTACGACGACAGCGACAGAAATCTACAGATCAAGAAAACATGAACCGAGAAGAAAGAAGAAGAAATGAGAAGAGGAGAAGAAAACCACTCACCGAGGGATGCACGAGGCCGTGGGGACGGATCGAGATCGCCGGCGGCGATCCCACGAGGTGCTGCGGCGTGCAGGTGGGTGCGTGGCCTCGTGCAGGGTACTCGGGGAGAGGAGGAAGGGGGAAGGAGATGCAGTGGGGCTGACGAGGGCGAGGAGGTGAGTAGGCCGGCGATGATGGCGTCGGCGTTAGGGTGAAGGCGAGGGAGGACGAGGCGGCTAGGGTCTCGGGGAGTTGGGTTCGCGTTACGTGAAAGAAAAAGGAGGAGGAATAGAAATATATAGGGGGGAGAGAGAGAGAGAGAGACGGGGAGAGAGAGAGAGAGAGAAAGATAGCGAGAGGAGAGAGATAGGGAGGAGGTGAGAGATCGAGAGGAAAGTGAATCGGGGAGGAGAGAGAAGTTTGGCATGTAGTGCCCAAGAGAGAGAAAGAGAGACGGGGGGAGAGAGAGAGGAGAGAGAATAGAGACGGGGGGAGAGAGAGGGAGAGAGATAGAGACGGGGGGAGAGAGAAAAGGTGGGGCCCCCGAGGTGAAAGAATTAGGAATTGTGATTGGATGAGGGAAAAATTGTTATGAGAAAGTTGTAAAAGATTTGAGGGTTTAGAATAGGTAAGGAAAAATTTAATAAAATATTTTGAAATAGGAAAATTTTATACGGGGTTAAATTTATATATTCGACGGTTACAAAATTAGAAATTAGGATTTGGCGCAAATGTAAAGTATTTCCAAATTGCGCCCGGGTCGGGTCCAAAAATTTGAAATTGAAATAAGAAAATTTTAGGCGGGATCCAAAATTTAAAATGAAGTATTTTACAATCAAAAAGCATACCCCCAAAACGGACACACGTACGTGCGCGTAGCCGTCCAAACTCGCCCGTTTCACTGAACGGGACGCGAACACGATGCATGAACGCTACAACAGAGTTAGGGGTGTCAAGCATGCCATGACGAATATATTTTAATTTTATTTTAGATGCCTTAAGTTGTTATATGCAGAAATGAATTGTCGGGTAAAATTTATAACTAGCAACAGTCAAGTAGGATCAATGAAATAAATACCATACACCATTCATACGGTAACAGAAACTAGTAGCATTGGGCTCGGTTGTTACACTTCTATATCCGTGACTGAAGGCAAGTGAAAACCCAATCACTTGCTTTACATGCTAGTATTATTATATAGATCGATAGGTTTTAATCGTAAGGATATTGTTGTGTACGTATGTACATCGTTAATAACCGTACACTAGTTAAGTGTTCGACACAAAAGTCTAAACCAAAACAGATCTTGTTATGAAGGAACTTGCGATAGTTCGATTCCTTTACTGTTTGCGAATATCGTGTAGAAATTTAGATGCAAAATATCGTGTTTTTAATCATGTAGAGTCGCCCCCTAAAGGTGACACAAAATCTGAACCTTACCGCGCATGTTACCTTATTAAAATCATTGTAAATTAAATACCGCTTGGAACGTAACGTTCTATGGCTAATATAGAAGAAGACTCGATAACCTAAAACCATTTATAGTTTAATTACCGACGTTTATATATTTATGTAACGATAATTTACTGCGAATGCGGCACTGGACTGCGGTCCGGGGCAGCATTTCGTTTAGATACTGACTTTGAACACATGCACACCCCTGCTTTAAACTGAAAATGCGCGGATCCCTATATGGTCGCGTATATAATTTAGTTATATAACACATTAATCTTGTCCCGTGCTGTTTCACCGTCGTTTGATATTAAATTTGTATTTTAGAGTGTTGATGTATTCTGCAGTTTCTGCAGGGACCCTCCTTACACCGTTACACTAATCCAGACATAACTTCTAATAAAAAAATGATAATGATAATCCGTTTGATGCGTTGAAAATTTAACAGATAGAACTATATTTCATTCAACTGGGGTGACACCTGAATCTGAACACAATCACTGATAAAAAGCAAGTGAAGTTGGGCTTCCAGTTCTGAAACTGGAATTCCAGCAATCGGTCGCTACCTTAAAATGATGATAATTCCCTAACCTGAATTCCGATTGAAATGAAAAAAATTTACCGTTTAGATAATCAAGTGTTCTTCGTACTTCCTTTATATTATTTTGGTCGATTCTATACGTGTGATTTATCGTAAATTTTGCAAGTTATACGGTATTGGTCGTCGTAAAATAGTGAATACTTGTTCAGTGCATTTCTGCATATTTTCGTGCTTGATTTATACCTGTTGCATAGAGATCGTTCACATTGAGACCTAGCGACTGTTTTGCATTGTCGGTATATATTAGTGTTAGTGATTGTGTTGTGGCAAATACGACAGTGATATTGATAAGTGGAAAAGTGATTGAAAGTGACAGCGATACGTATTTGTTCACAACCTATCTAATACCTGAAAAGCATACTATAACCTGGAAAATGGGAAAATCAAGATGGAATTAAACTTTTATTTAGCGAGGTGCAGTGATTTAGAGGATGATCATTCGCTAAATCAAGATAGAATTAAACTCGTATTTAGCGAGGTGCGGTGATTTAGAGGATGATCATTCGCTATTAGTGACACACACACACTTTAGGTCATGGGCCTAGCGGCACGGCTGACAAGGTTATGTCCCGAACACAGTGGACCGTAGTCTCGGGCATTCACGAGACTCTTGTTAAACACGGGCATCCTTTCCACCATTTGATTTCATTGACTTAGTGACCGATAATTAGTGACATGCACATTGCCTAGTTTATTGACATGATACCTATATTGCACTATTCATATTCAGTTGATATTTATTATACTCATGCTCTGCATTTTGTTGCATTTCTCATGTTTAATAATATTGTATACCCATCATATATATTTATTGCTATCTGTGTCGCCCTGACGATCTGAGTGTGCATGCTCAGAGGACGAAGTGGATCCAGCCCAGGAGCAGGATCTGCCCTTCGAGATCGTGGAGATCTAGACCGCTTCATCAGCGCCATCTCTTTTGCTTTCGACACTTTGTTTTGTTGGTTAGTTATTTTATTCCGCAAAATAAATGTATCTCGAACTCTTTTATTGCAATGTTATAAAGTTGTGAGCTATGACTTTTCTTTACTCTAGTACTGTTTACTGACTACCATGTAATGCTAGAAGCCGAAGTGTGACTACGGCGGGATTATCCCCTGACTGTAGGAGCATGGCTGGCTTAGTCACCCATCGTATTCCGTATTTTGGGAAGCGGGACGTGACAACGGACCAGGACCCATGTACTCTTATATAAAAAGAGGTCGAATATGTGGAATATGGCATTTATTGTAACAAACAGAGCCTGTCGTATTAATCTAAAATGGGTGAATCATTATGGTGTTTGTTTGTAGTAAGCAAAGTTCATGGTATTTATCTCAAAACATTGAAGGCTTATGGAACTTATTTGTAATAAACAAACCTCATGGTATTTATCTGCTAAGCGGTGAAAGCTTATGGTATTTATATATAATGTACAAAGGCCATGGTATCTATTTAAAAAACGCTAAAAGCTCATGTGATTTATTTGTAATGGACAAAGCACATGGTATTTATATGGAAAGCGTTCAAAGTTATGTTATTTATTGTAATACCCAGTTCCTTTTGTACACCAATATCCGTATTTATATAAAATATTGCTTACAAAATTTATTTATTTATATTTATATTTATTTATTTTAAAATCCTAACTCATACCTGACCCTGTGGTGACATCCGTACTTTTTCTCGTTCCGTTTATTGAAACGGACTTGTTTGAATCCCTACGTGCATCCAATCTTAGGGGTATGCATTTTCGTTATCTGAGCATTCATTTTGAAATTTGGACGTCACATATATTTTTCATATTTTAAATCTGAATTTTTAGACCCAACCCGGGCGTGTTTTGGAGTAAGTTTGTATTTGTCAAAATCTCAAAACGGACGAATATTATATTCTTTAATTATACCTAACTATTAATCCCAACTCATATCTCTCTTTCTTTCACCCCTCACCCCCTCACGTCTCTCTCTCTATAATATATTAAATATTATTTTAAAACCTAATATTCTAAAACCCACTCCCTGTCATCTCCCCTCTACTTTCTTTCCTATATATTTTACTTCCTCACGATCTCTCTCCCTTACTTTTTCCATCTTTACAACCCACTCTTCTCTTTACAACTCACCTCTTTCTCTCGTTTTCTCTCTTTACAGCTTAGTCCTATCAATATTCTCCCCATGCCTCACCCACGTCTCCTTTTGCTCTTTACAGTTCAATCTCCTCACCCCCTCTACTTACATTATATATATATATGCACACACACACCCTATTAATTAACCCACGTCCCTCTCTCCCTTCCCTATATTTTCTTCTTCCTTCGTTCCCGCCTCTTGCCCACGAGAAAACCCACGCCCGTGCCCTCGCCCATGGTGCTCGCTCGCTGTCATCGCCACCATCGCCTCCACCCTCGACGACGGCTCCTCTCCGCACTCCACCTCATTCTCCTCATCTCCCTCTCATCCCGTTTCCAACGAACCCGAACACCCACGCACCCACCTCCGACCACCTCACTGTCGACCATCTTCGTCGGCCTCCCCTCATCACCCAGCACCGCCTGAGCACCCGTACGACCACCTCCACGTTTCCAACAGCCGCATCTAATCACCAACTTCCAAGCCCCGTACCCGAGCTCCTCTTGCTCTCTCCGCCTGCTCCGGCCTTAACCCTGCACTGCGCGACGACCACTCCACCATTGACGTCCTCATCTCTGTGAACTCGAAGCCTTCAAGTACCGCCACCGACGTCAATCCATGCGAGTTGCAGCCAATCAAAAGAAAGAATTCGAGGCCACGCCACTACGGTTCCAAGGCTCGCGAGCTTCGGTTTGTCGCAACGACCACTTCCGCATCCGTGACGTACATTGCAGCGTCCGACCGATCCACCATCTCCTGATATCGTCATCGAGGCAAGTGAACTCCCTTCACTTGCTTAACATGCTATAGCTATCTTATCAATATCCTTTTACCCGTAATTTGGCAACCCAATAACCCTTGTGAAATCTGATTTTCTCGGATAAGCTGAACAGTTAAAATCATAATAAATTATCTATATATCGGATCTCAGAGTGCTAGGGCTCGTATCGAAGCCAATTGATAAACCTACAGTAATTCATAGTTCATCTTTCCATTTTGATAAGTTATAACAATGAATACTGAGGCGATTCGTGGCCCTGAATTGCAGTCCGGGGAAACGTTCGTTCGAATACCTGGCCTTGGAAACACCTGTACACCCCTTCCTTAAACTGAAAATGCATGGAACCTCATATGGTCGTGTGGAGAATTTAGTTAGCTAACCCTTGAATCTGGTCCCGTGTCGTTCCACCATGATTTGATATTTAATTTGTATTTTAGAATACCGTGGTGTTCTGCAGTTTCTGCAGTGATCCCTCTTACACCAGCACCTTGTACATAACATAACTTTTAATACAGAACAGCTATTGATGATCCGTTTGATGCGTTGGATAGATAACAGTAAAATATACAATTAGTTGAACTGTAGCATTGCCTAATTATGCTCCCAACTGAGAGTAAAATGTGTTACGAAACGGACTTCCAGTTCATAAATTGGATTTCCAGCTATGAACACTTAAAATAAAATGGCCATAACTTGCGAACCTGAAACCCGTTTGACGTGAAACCAATTTTGATAGATGGATAATTAAACATACTGATTATTCCTTTTATATTGTTTTGCTTAATTCTGCACATATGATTTATAGTAAATTTTGCAAGTTGTTTGGCACTGGCTGCTATGCTTTATTTATATCATGAATAATTGCATTTTCATCATATCATATAGCGGTATGCCCTCATTGAATAGCGGTCATGAAACATTGATAACCTAGTGATCATATACTTTATCCAGTGCTAAGTATTAGTGATGATTGTGACAAGTACGTTAGTGTTAAAGCGTGAAAGTGAATAAGTGAAAGTGAATGAATAAATAGAAGTGACACGTACTTGTACACAATCAATGAACCTTATTACTTTATTGCATTGTCGACGTCTGTGGGACGCGTGTACGTGTGATTATAAGTGGTATGGGACACTTATGGAAGCTCTTGCATGGGTGTCACAGATAAGGCACCAGACACTACCATTTATCTTGAATATTAGTCGGGACGTGCTTGATGGAGGTCTTGCCTCCAGTTCTCGCGCAGACTTGTCACAGACCGATTGGTATTTAGGGTTATGGTTAGCGTTTGATGTAGACCACGGGGTGTGGGGTAGTTTGAGTGTGAGTTCAGAAGAATCTCGGGAGTCCCATGCCGGCTTATATAGTTAGGGAGATATATGGAGATTTACAGGGTACGTGATTATTACCGTGATATACATATTACATGTTGGGCCCGTGGTCCCTTGCCCTTGGGTTCTACCCTTGGGTGGAGGACACTCGCGAGTGGTTGACTCTCACACTTGGACAGACGATAGGCTTAGTGACCTGTACAGTGAGACTTAGAGACTGATAGGGATACTGGCATTGATATACCATACTTACTGTGTTGACATACGTGGTGTTCCCCTCCGAACGGCGGCCGGGACGTTAGGACGTCTGTGCCTGAGGTTCGGGGCAGATGCTATTTGGTTTTATCCGTCTATCTCTCCGAAGATGCCAAGTTGATTTATGGCACGATGTATCAGAGGTTTAGACGAATGCGGCCGATGTAGCAGACTTCGTCAGATTCCCCCTCGGGATGAGGGGTTTTTGATTGTGGGGACGCTCTTCCTTGCAGGCGCAAGCCCCTGCAGTTAATTACGCTACCGCATTGCGGTAACAACTTTCTCCTTCTCCAGAATTTCACTTCGTGTCGTGTGTGTTTGTTTTGTTTGTGGTTGCCCGTGGATTGTATACGGAGACTGAGTAATGCCGTCGCCCGTAGGACGTGGATTAGTCCGAATCCGTATTTACTTAGATTTGGGTTTGATATTTTAGTTTAAGGATGCGTTAGCCTCGTTGAGGCTAAGATCAACTCAAACGTGACTCATTTAATATATGGCCATCGGGACTCGTCACCTCTCTAACGTCGTTGAAGGATTACAACGACAGGTGTCAGAGGAGTTCGGAGATGTACCCTCGAACCGAAGTTGATTTAGGGTTTTGTATTTCATTTGAATGTTTAAGGATACGTTAGCCTTGTTTGGGGCTAAGATCAACTTAAACGGGACCGTTTAGATCCGACAAAAGAGCATTTGGAGGCTCTATTGTTCCAGTTTAGGGAGATTCATAGTCCAATTTGGGACTAAAGTCTGTTTGGAGGATACGTTAGCCATTTTTGAGGCTAAGATCGACTCAAACGTTTGTTAAGGATACGTTAGTCCAGTTTGAGACTAAGATCAACTTAACGGGACCGTTTAGATCCGACAAAAGAGCATTTGGGCTCTATTGTGCCAGTTTAGGGACGTGGTGGTCCATATTCCAGTTTAGGGACGTGGTGGTCCAATATTAGTTTAGGGACGTCTCGGTCCGATATTAGTTTAAGGACGTCTCGGTCCAATATTAGTTTAAGGACGTCTCGGTCCACGAGTTTAAGGACCCCGCAGTCCATATGGGTGTGTGGTCGTTGGGACCCGTCACCTCTTTGACGTCGTTGAGGAATTACAACGATGGATGTCAAAGGAGTTCGGAGATGTACCCTCGAACCGGACGTAAATCGATTTAGGAGAGCCATTTTGCTCAGTCAATTTAATTTAAGGACTTATGGCCACGATTGGGCTAAGTCCATTGCTTTTACATTTCTTTTGCTTTTATTTGGGCTTTACCCAAAAGGGATGCAGAGCATCAATTTTATTTGAGGCCCAGCCCTTTTATTGCTTTGCAATCTATTTTGACCTGCTAGGTCTTTTTGATTTGGGCCTAGCCCTTCAAATAATGCATTGCATTTGTGCAAAGCACCAAGAATCTTTTAGATTCAGGAAAAGAAGTGCAGAGCACTTTTTAATTTCTTGATCTAAATTTAGATCAAAGAAAAGAAAGAAATCTTTTCTTTCTTTCTGTTTCAGAGAACCAGAGGTTCATAGCAAGTGCAAGGCACTATTTTTATTATTTTTATTTATTTATTTATCTATTGAAGATCACTGATCTTGTTTTCTAGATCACTGATCTTGTTTTCTAGATCAATGATCTATTCTTTAAGAGAATCTTCTCTTATCTCAAAGGTTTTTACCTTCTTTTTGTGTTCTCCAGAAATTCTCAAGAGTTCTCTTCTTTCTTCTTTTTTTTTAAAACCAGATGATCCTTTTGAAATGAAGTCTGGGGTCCTTTTTATAGTGCTCCAAAATTAGTTAAATTTGTTAAAAAGATTTTTTCTGAGTGATTTGGGGAATTTTCCCCACCGTTGGATCTTTGATCCAAAGGCCCCTGTTTTACAAAAGAAATCTTCTTGTTTTAACAAGATTTATTCTGTTTTGCGCAACTCTCCCAGTGAGTGACACGTGTCGCGTAGCGAAGCGCTTGCGCAACAGCGTTTGCGCAACTGCGCAGACACGTGTCGCGCAGTGAAGCGCTTGCGCAACTGCGCAGACACGTGTCGCGCAGTGAAGCGCTTGCGCAACAGCGTTTGCGCAACTGCGCAGACACGTGTCGCGCAGTGAAGCGCTTGCGCAACTGCGCAGACACGTGTCGCGCAGTGAAGCGCTTGCGCAACAGCGCTTGCGCAACTGCGCAGACACGTGTCGCGCAGCCGTGCGCTTGCGCAACTGCGCAGACACGTGTCGTGCAGCCGTGCGCTTGCGAAGATGTGCTTGCGCAACTGTGCAGACACGTGTCTCGCTGCCGTGCGCTTGCGCAGCTGTGGTTGCGCAGACACGTGTCGCGCAGCGGTGCGCTTGCGCAGTTGTGCTTGCTCAACTGCGCAGACACGTGTCGTGCTGCGGTGCGCTTGCGCAGTTGAGTGTTGCTTATGTTTTTTAAAGAGCCTTGCTCTGATTAGACGTACTGCCTTGGGCGTTGCGCTGACGTATCAACTTCTGACACATGGCGCGTTGCGCGCAGCGTAAAGAATCTGAAGCGTTGCTTCATTCATTAAAGTTTTAATTTTTCAAAGCAAAGCTTTATTTCTGATTGGGGGAAGATAAAGCGTTGCTTCATCTCCCGCCTTGGAATTTGAACCGAGCTTTGCTCTGATTGGGGTAAACAAATGCCCCCCCACCGCTGCGCTTACGTGGCCTCCAAACGCAAGCGCAACAGTGGCAGAATCCGAACCGTCGCGGCACCTTTTGGCAGTTGAAGAGGCGATTGATGCCTATAAATAGGACCTTCTGTCCTCAAAAAAATTCTTTACCACTTCAAGAATTTTGACTCAGAGCCTTGCTCTTGCTTAAGAATTTTCAGAGGCTTGCTCTTAATTTCTTCACGAGATAGCGAGGGCTTAGGCCGCAGGTTCAGATCTGCTGCCTGAGACTTTTCAGCTCTATGAGCCGTGAGGGTCTCATAGAGACTTTTCTCCCTACGGATCGAGAGGATCTCGTAGGTGGGTTTTTCTCCTTAGGAATCGTGAGGATTCCTAAGTGTAGTTTTCTCTTGTAAGTCATAAGGATCCTACAAGAGAATTTTTCCCTCTTACGAGTGGAGAGGACTTGTAAGCGGTTGTTTCCCTCCTTGTCGAAGTTCGATGTCGGAGGGTGAGACCCGTGGATGGTATGCAAGAGACCGTTTTGGGCCAACTTGCAGGGTCCCAATGCTTAGGAAACAGGCTTCTTTTATGCCCACTGCCTAAGGCTTCATCTCACGAGTCGAGCCGCCTCGACAATTTTTCACAAGTCGAGATGAATCGAACGTTTCTCGCAAGAACATCTTAACGTCGCATTTAACCTCTGCTCTTTACGACAGAAGCCCGTTAAAGTTGGTGGTACTTAGGGTTTTGGCCATCGTACCGTCGCATAAGCTGATATAGTCCTCGATAGGCAATCGTGTTGTTCGAGTAGCCCTGCGACTGCCCTGTCTCTGATCCCTTCGGGGGCTGGACAAGACGTCTTCAAGCAATCCTCCTTGGCAGTTTGACCGTCGGAAGAGCAAGCGCTAGGAATTTGTCATGCCGCTTTTTACTTGAGGTTAGGCTCATTTTGGAGAGCCCCGATGAGTCATAACCACTCCGCGCTGGTGTGGGGATGATCTCCGATAGTCTTTCGGGTTTTATATGAGTTGCCGTCAAGACCCTGAAGCTAGGAATTTGGCCTTTGCTTCGTTTGCTGGCATCGCGTCCTCTGTATCGAGACGAATGTCGTGGTTGTCTTTAGGTTGCTGATGAACCGTCGAGGTTTGGAACTAGGGATTTTGCCGTGGCTCCTTTTGGTGATGTTGCGTCTGCTGTATCGAGACGAACGTCGAGGTGGTGACCACTCCATGTGGGATGATCTCCGGTGGTCTTTCAGGCTTTATATGACTTGCCGTTAAGACCCTGAAGCTAGGAATTTGGCTTTCGCTTCGTTTGCTGGCATCGCGTCCTCTGTATCGAGACGAATGTCATGGTTGTCTCTAGGTTGCTGGTGAACCGTTGAGGTTTGGAACTAGGGATTTTGCCGTGGCTCCTTTTGGTGATGTTGCGTCTGCTGTATCGAGACAAACGTTAGGGTGACATCTCGTCTGCTGTATCGAGACGGACGTCGAGGTTGTCTCTAGGTTGCTGGTGAACCGTCGAGGTTTGGAACTAGGGATTTTGCCGTGGCTCCATTCGTTTAGTGACGTTGCGCCTGCTGTGTCGAGACGAACATTGGGGTGACATCTCGTCTGCTGTATCGAGACGGACGTCGAGGTTGTCTCTAGGTTTCTGGTGAACCATCGAGGTTTGGAACTAGGGATTTTGCCGTGGCTCCTTTCGTTTAATGACGTTGCGCCTGCTGTGTCGAGACGAACATTGGGGTGACATCTCGTCTGCTGTATCGAGACGGACGTCGAGGTTGTCTCTAGGTTGCTGGTGAACCATTGAGGTTTGGAACTAGGGATTTTTCCGTGGCTCCTTTCGTTTAATGACGTTGCGCCTGCTGTGTCGAGACGAACGTTGGGGTGACATCTCGTCTGCTGTATCGAGACGGACGTCGAGGTGGTGACCATTCTGTGCTAGTGCGAGATGATCTCCGGTTGTCTTTCCGGTTTTATATGAGTTACCGTCAAGACGTCGAAGCTAGGAATGTGGCCTTCGCTTCGTTTGCTTTGGTGTGTCCAAATCCTGCTGGAGGAAGAACGCTGGGGTTGACATTTCGTCTGCTGTATCGAGACGAACGTCAAGGTGGTGACCACTCTGTGCTGATGCGAGATGATCTCCGATTGTCTTTCCGGTTTTATGTGAGTTACCGTAAAAGACGTCGAAGCTAGGAATGTGGCCTTCGCTTCGTTTGCTTTGGTGTGTCCAAATCCTGCTGGAGGAAGAACGCTGGGGTTGACATTTCGTCTGCTGTATCGAGACGAACGTCAAGGTGGTGACCACTCTGTGCTGATGCGAGATGATCTCCGATTGTCTTTCCGGTTTTATGTGAGTTACCGTAAAAGACGTTGAAGCTAGGAATGTGGCCTTCGCTTCATTTGCTTTGTCATGTCTGAATCCCTGCTGGAGGAAGAACGCCGAGGTTGACATTTCGTCTGCTGTATCGAGACGAACGTCAAGGTGGTGACCACTCTGTGCTGGTGCGAGATGATCTCCGATTGTCTTTCCAGTTTTATATAAGTTACCGTAAAAGACGTTGAAGCTAGGAATGTGGCCTTCGCTTCGTTTGCTTTGACTGTGTCTGCTGTATCGAGACGAATGCTGAGGTGGAGCTGGGATTTTGCCGTCACTCCGCTTTGTTTCGACCATGAGGTCTTTTGTTGATGTTGCTTCTGCATCCCGTTGGACTGCGAAGGAACGCCATTGTTGACAGCTCGTCTACTGTATCGAGACGGATGTTGAGGTGGAGCTGGGATTTTGCCGCCACTCCGCTTTACTGATCATGAGGTCTTTGGTTGACGTTGCATCTACATCCTGCTGGACTGCGAAGGAACGCCGTTGTTGACATTGCGTCTGCTGTAACGAGACGAACGCTGAGGTGGAGCTGGGATTTTGCCATCGCTCCGCTTGATGGTGTAACATCTGTGTCCTGCTGGAATGAGGAGACACGCCGTTGTTGGTCTCCAGGCTGTAGATGTAGCCATTGAGACCCTGAAGCTCGGGATCTTCCTTTTGCTTTGTCTGTTGAAATTATGTCTGGGATATTGCGACAGATGTCGAGGTTGTCTTTGGGTTGTCTATGAACCGTCGAGATTTGGCTTCGCTTTCTGGCGGAGCTTGTTGGGAAGGTATGATTCCCTCTTTGTTTGTGCCCCTGGATTGTATACAGGGATCGATGTGATTTTACCTGTAGGGCAAAAGTTTCATTCATTTTCATATTATTATTTTATTTCCGCGATGCTCTATCATTTCAGCTTTTATATCGCGAAGGTCGCGATTGCCCAATCATTTCGGCTATTTTTCGCGGTGCCCAATCATTTCGGCTATTTATTTTATTTTTACTCGCTGTTTTTTTTATTGCGAGTTGCCCAATCATTTCGGCTATTTCGTATGCATACATTTTTACTTGCTGATTTTGTTTGCAAGCTGTCCCATCATTTCGGCTATTTCGTATGCATATATATATATATATATATATTTTTTTTTTTTGGCTCGCCGTTTTTTTTTCGCGAGTAGGGGATTTGGGATCTGATACCAATCTTGGCATCAGCATCGCTGCGACTGGAATATTGCCAGGAGCGAATCATCATTTGCCGTAAAAGGACTTGGAATTTAATACTGGTCTAGGCATCAGCATCGCTGCAACTGGGATATTGCCAGGAGCGAATCATCATTTGCCTCTGTCGATATTGAACAAAGGTGGCTTAGTAAACAGGGTTAAGGATCTTGTCGGCTAAGGCTTTTGACTTCATGAACCGTAAGGGTCTCACAAAGGTATTTCTCCCTACAAGTCGTGAGGATCTTGTAGGTGTGTTTTCTCCTTGGGAATCGTGAGGATTCCTAAGTGCATGTTCTCTTGTAAGTCGTAAGGATCTTACAAAAGGGTTTTCTCCTTATAAGTCGAGAGGACTTACAAGTGTTGTTTGCTGTACACGCATATCCCTAGTTACGGATGGGACTTTGTTAGGGAAATATTTATTCGTGCCCGTGGATTGTATACAAGGGTCAATATGAGCCGCTTGTAGGGCAATGTCGAAAGTTGTGGGGGTTGCTTAAGCACAGGTTTAGGCCTCTGTAACTTAAGACTTTCAAATCTTACGAGCCGTGAGGGTCCCATAAGAGCGTTCTCCTTACGAGTCGTGAGGATCTCGCAAGTGTATTTTCTCCTTAGGAATCGTAGGGATTCCTAAGTGTGTTGTTCCCTTGTGAGTCGTAAGGATCTCACGCAGGTGGTTTCTCCTTACAGGGTCGAGAGGACCCCATAAGTGTTTCTTAACGAGGTTACGCCCTTTCGGGTTTTCACAAACACTCGCCGGTAGTCCTGCTGTTTTTACTCACGGAGCCCTTTCAGGTTTTCATCCGTGCCCATTTTGCTTATGGACTTACCTTCTTTTTTTATTCTTTTTATTCCTTTTATTTTTTTTCTCTCTTTTTTTTACGAGGTCGCGCCCTTTCGGGTTTTCACGAACACTCGCCGGCAGCCCTGCTGTTTTTACTCACAGAGCCCTTTCGGGTTTTCATCCGTGCCCTCTTTGCTTATGGACATGCCGTTTTTTTATTTTTTATATATTCTCGTCAGCCTGAGAATGCTGCGGTAGTAGTTTAAAAATATTTCGGTCATTTGCAAGTTTTAGGACATTGCGGTCCATTGTTAGTTTAAGGACGTTTCGGTCCGTTGTTAGTTTAAGGACGTAGTGGTCCGTTATCCAGTTTTAGGACGTAGTGGTCCGTTAGGCTTTCTCTATGAATGAGCATGATGCCCCCGGCGTGTCCATATTTTTCGGAGCATGCGGTTGTGGCGGGTCCACCTTCCAAATTTCGGACAACGCGAACTTACCTTGTTGGTATTGGTCTTCAACCCAGTTTTTGAAGACGTAGCAGTCCTCGATCAGGTGACCTACTGTTTGGTGGTAAGGGCAATAATTAGGATTATTAACGTCGCCTGGCTGCAACGGACGTTTTGGATTCGGCAGATTAATGAGTCTGTTGCGCACTGCCAGCTCGAACAGTCCCCTTGTTTTATCTTGCGGAAACGAGTAAGGACGTTTCAACTTTTCCTGGAGGGATTACCGCTTGTTGCTTTGGCAAGCAACCGGTCAAGGGTCACCTGATTGTTGGTGAGCGCTGGCGACGAGGGCCTTTTTTTCCTTTTCCTTTATTCTTTTTGCTCGGTCCCTTGTTTACGGGGCCGAGATTTTTTTCGAATAGCGTGCGATTACATGGCTGAACGTTCTCGCAGCTTCTCAATTCCTTTATTTTCGAAATAAATTCCCCGAGGGAAGAGTTGGGGGTAGCTTCTTCGTCAGAGTCGCTTCCAAAGGTGATAATTTGTGATCTCTTGAAGTCGGCTATATGACAGTCGGCGGTGGATCTTTTGCGCTCATCTATCGCATTTTTCCGATGTCCACAAGCTTCACACTTTGTCCTGTCGAAGTGTCGCTTTTGAGCGACATACCCTTGCCACCAACAGTTAAAGGATTCGCGGTCTTCGGTAGGATGTATGATCTTCTGATGATATAAACAGAAGTTAGGGTACATCTCTACCTCAGAGAAAGAATTTTCTTCGGAGGGCGGTAGCTTCATTCCTACTGATAGAGCTTTAGCGAACCGTTTCCTCGTCTTGAATTCGTTTTTACCCGCAGTGTATGGCTTTTGATTTGACGGGAATGCCTTGGTTCTTTCCAGTATGGCCATTTCATGCTCTTGATTGGCTTTTGCTTTCAGACGAATTTCATTTAGGAAGGCATCGATCAACTTGTCTGACGGCCGCGGAATTTCTGTTTCAGGGTCCGCCGTTGATTTCTCAGCGCAAGGATCCTCCTCATCATCCGTCAGTGAATGAGAAATCATATGACAAGTCGCTACGTAGTCTTCGGATTCATCCGATAAGTTTTCTCCATCGTTTTCATCCTCGACGAAAGAACAAGTTGCCCCCGGCGTGTCCGTCTTCTTTGGAGAGTGCGGCTGTGGGGGGTTTACCTTCCAGCTTTCAGACAGCGTGAACTTGCCTTGCAGGTATTGATCCTCAATCCATCCTTTAAAGACGAAACAATCCTCAATCGGGTGACTTACCGTTTGGTGGTAAGGACAATAATTGGGATTATTAAGATCGCCTGGCTGCGACAGACGCTTTGGACTCGGCAGATTGATGAGTCTGTTACGCACTGCCAGCTCAAACAATCTTCTCGTTTTATTCTGAGGAAACGAGTAATGACGTCCTAGCCTCTCTTCAAGGGATGGGCGTGGACGCACGTTATTTTGGCGAGCGACCGGCTTTGAGTTGCTCGACTGTTGCTGAGCGTTGGCGACGATGATCGCTTTTCCTTTCTCATTTCGGGGATCGGGTCTTGGAGGAGACGGTCTATGGCCCATCTGGTCCATTTGGGCTAATTTGTCGATCAAGGCCTGGAAGGTGGTCGGCCTGAAGAACATCATGAATTGCGAGATGGTCGCCTGCGGATCGAGAGTGCCCACAAACATGCCTACCGCAGGTGCCTCTTCTATGCGTTGTTCGCATTTCGACCATATGTTTCGCCATCGTGTTGCGTATTGGACCCACGTTTCGCCGGGCCTTATCCTGGCATTTATTAGTGCTGTAATCGGGGTGCGTTCACTAGCACTCGCGAATCTTTGTGTAAACAGCAGTTCCATCTCTGCAAATGTTTTGACAGAGTCGTTAGGTAGCTCCGAATACCATTCAAAGGCTGTTTCTGCTAAGCTGCCGACGAATTGACGTAGCAACAATTTGTCATCGCCTCCAGTATTGCCGCATAAGGCCCTGAATTGAGCGACATGCTGATGCGGATTCCCTGTCCCTTTATATACGTGGAATTTAGGGATCGTATATCCTGGCGGGTAATTGATTTGGTCATACCAGCTCGGATACGGTCGTCCGGTTCTAACAGTTTGCCCAGCCGCTTCATTCGCCTGATGAACCCGGATCTGCTGAGCTATATATTCGTCTAGGTCGACTTTGGAGATTGCCTCCTCCTTGGCTGTTGATAGAGCCGGCGGAGGATTTGACGTTTCTCCCATGTCGTCTTCAAGGACGATCGGAGGATCTTCAGCAGGAGGGTCCGGCTGTAACATCATCCCTACCATATCTTGGAAGAGGAGCACCATCTGTTTTATGTTAGCCGCTTGCTCTGCAGCTTCTTTGTCGCTCTTTTCGAGGACTCTGCGTAAAAAGTCAGCGTCGGTTTCTTGTTCTTGACGCTCATCCGAAGACGTTTCAGAGCTTTCTTTTGGCTCAGTGAGTGCAGCCATTGTAGTCATCATTTCCTGAAGCTTTTGTTGTTGCTCCTGGGCTTTCGTCACGGATCGGGTGAGCGGTCGGTGGTCCGTAGAAGTGCGGCTTTCCTCCTTTCTAGAAGCCATATAAACAGTGTGCACCACCATGCCCCCAGACTTGGGACGTTTGTGTTCGGCGCTTTTATACTTCGCCATGTTCACAGGGGCTTTTTGTGGCCTCCTTTTTTGAGTGATTGGAGTTAAGGGAGCCGTTGTAGTGGGCACCCAAGTAGCTTTTGCTTTTTATGGTTTGACAGAGTAATCCTTCCCCTGCCGAACCTTCATCTTTTTCTGTCGTCGGAGGCAGTCTTGATCGATCACCGACTCTTGGACCTGTCGCCAGACTTTGTAAATTTTAGAGGACAGCCGTTGAAGGGGCTGCTCTAGCTTCTTCTCTGGAATATTCTTCACAGATGAATGAGTTCGCTTTAGCACCGCAGTAGGAGAGTTTCTGCGCACCGAGTTCAGCAACTCAAAGCTGTTCTTGGTTGGAACAGCAGTATCGATCTCCACCATTAGAGTTGGAGGAGTAAGTTTAGAGGGGGAGTTGCCCCCAGCCTTCTTCACTCGGCGCCAGTAGCGACGTCGGGCATGTCGTGCTGATGGAGTTGTTTCAGCTATAAGGGTAACCTCCTCATGCCCCATGTGTTGGTCAGAATATACTGGTACCAGCTTTTTAAAGATCGACGTCCGTTGAACGGGGACGGCCAACTTGTCAGAAGCGGACTTCTGAACATGGGAAGCAACCTTGGTGATTTTTCCAGGAACGTGAGTTGGAATGGCTATCCGCTTCGGGATAACGCCTTCTGGTATGGCAGGCTTCTTCATGAGCCTGTTAGAGCTCTGGCCTAGTCCGTTAAAAACTGAAACAGTGGAGTTGGACGACCCGTTGAGAGGGGTCGCGGCAGTGGTAAGTCGATCGAAGACCGACTTCTTTGAAGCTTCTTGCAGTGTCATTGGGGCGTCAAAGCTCATTGGTGGGAGCATAGTCCTAAAAAATAGTCCAGTCGTGGCTTGAGCCACCCGCTCCACCGGCATTTTGAAAAGGGAGGCCGCTTGGGGCCCATAAGTCACTCCTCCAGCAATGACGGAGCGAGAGTTGCTGCTGCAGGCGATGCAGTTCGAAGCCATTGATCTTCTGTTTTCTGCACGGAGCAAGACACCAAATCTTAGTACCTTGAATCCACAGGCAATCACAGCAAACCGCGATTTGTTTGCGAACACGACACACGAAGTGTGGAGTGGAAAGAGGAAGAGGTCCCACCGGGCGTGCCAGAATCTGTTCCCCTCCGAACGGCGGCCGGGACGTTAGGACGTCTGTGCCTGAGGTTCGGGGCAGATGCTATTTCGTTTTATCCGTCTATCTCTCCGAAGATGCCAAGTTGATTTATGGCACGATGTATCAGAGGTTTAGACGGATGCGGCCGATGTAGCAGACTTCGTCAGATTCCCCCTCGGGATGAGGGGTTTTTGATTGTGGGGACGCTCTTCCCTGCAGGCGCAACCCCTGCAGTTAATTACGCTACCGCATTGCGGTAACAACTTTCTCCTTCTCCAGAATTTCACTTCGTGTCGTGTGTGTTTGTTTTGTTTGTGGTTGCCCGTGGATTGTATACGGAGACTGAGTAATGCCGTCGCCCGTAGGACGTGGATTAGTCCGAATCCGTATTTACTTAGATTTGGGTTTGATATTTTAGTTTAAGGATGCGTTAGCCTCGTTGAGGCTAAGATCAACTCAAACGTGACTCATTTAATATATGGCCATCGGGACTCGTCACCTCTCTAACGTCGTTGAAGGATTACAACGACAGGTGTCAGAGGAGTTCGGAGATGTACCCTCGAACCGAAGTTGATTTAGGGTTTTGTATTTCATTTGAATGTTTAAGGATACGTTAGCATTGTTTGGGGCTAAGATCAACTTAAACGGGACCGTTTAGATCCGGCAAAAGAGCATTTGGAGGCTCTATTGTTCCAGTTTAGGGAGATTCATAGTCCAATTTGGGACTAAAGTCTGTTTGGAGGATACGTTAGCCATTTTTGAGGCTAAGATCGACTCAAACGTTTGTTAAGGATACGTTAGTCTAGTTTGAGACTAAGATCAACTTAACGGGACCGTTTAGATCCGACAAAAGAGCATTTGGGCTCTATTGTGCCAGTTTAGGGACGTGGTGGTCCATATTCCAGTTTAGGGACGTGGTGGTCCAATATTAGTTTAGGGACGTCTCGGTCCGATATTAGTTTAAGGACGTCTCGGTCCAATATTAGTTTAAGGACGTCTCGGTCCACGAGTTTAAGGACCCCGCAGTCCATATGGGTGTGTGGTCGTTGGGACCCGTCACCTCTTTGACGTCATTGAGGAATTACAACGATGGATGTCAAAGGAGTTCGGAGATGTACCCTCGAACCGGACGTAAATCGATTTAGGAGAGCCATTTTGCTCAGTCAATTTAATTTAAGGACTTATGGCCACGATTGGGCTAAGTCCATTGCTTTTACATTTCTTTTGCTTTTATTTGGGTTTTGCCCAAAAGGGATGCAGAGCATCAATTTTATTTGGGGCCCAGCCCTTTTATTGCTTTGCAATCTATTTTGACCTGCTAGGTCTTTTTGATTTGGGCCTAGCCCTTCAAATAATGCATTGCATTTGTGCAAAGCACCAAGAATCTTTTAGATTCAGGAAAAGAAGTGCAGAACACTTTTTAATTTCTTGATCTAAATTTAGATCAAAGAAAAGAAAAGAAAGAAATCTTTTCTTTCTTTCTGTTTCAGAGAACCAGAGGTTCATAGCAAGTGCAAGGCACTATTTTTATTATTTTTATTTATTTATTTATCTATTGAAGATCACTGATCTTGTTTTCTAGATCAATGATCTATTCTTTAAGAGAATCTTCTCTTATCTCAAAGGTTTTTACCTTCTTTTTGTGTTCTCCAGAAATTCTCAAGAGTTCTCTTCTTTCTTCTTTTTTTTAAAACCAGATGATCCTTTTGAAATGAGGTCTGGGGTCCTTTTTATAGTGCTCCAAAATTAGTTAAATTTGTTAAAAAGATTTTTTCTGAGTGATTTGGGGAATTTTCCCCACCGTTGGATCTTTGATCCAAAGGCCCCTGTTTTACAAAAGAAATCTTCTTGTTTTAACAAGATTTATTCTGTTTTGCGCAACTCTCCCAGTGAGTGACACGTGTCGCGCAGCGAAGCGCTTGCGCAACTGCGCAGACACGTGTCGCGCAGTGAAGCGCTTGCGCAACTGCGCAGACACGTGTCGCGCAGCCGTGCGCTTGCGCAGTTGTGCTTGCGCAACTGTGCAGACACGTGTCGCACTGCCGTGCGCTTGCGCAGCTGTAGTTGCGCAGACACGTGTCGCGCAGCGGTGCGCTTGCGCAGTTGAGTGTTGCTTATGTTTTTTAAAGAGCCTTGCTCTGATTAGACGTACTGCCTTGGGCGTTGCGCTGACGTATCAACTTCTGACACATGGCGCGTTGCGCGCAGCGCAAAGAATCTGAAGCGTTGCTTCATTCATTAAAGTTTTAATTTTTCAAAGCAAAGCTTTATTTCTGATTGGGGGAAGATGAAGCGTTGCTTCATCTCCCGCCTTGGAATTTGAACAGAGCTTTGCTCTGATTGGGGTAAACACGTGGCATATCGTTCTACTGCCTTTACTGTTCCGCTGCATTGATTACTGCATGTTCATACCCATACTGCCATTGATCTACTGTTATATATATCTATTATCACCGTTAGAATTGTCACAAGATTTTATATATATTATATTGCTATTGTGTCGCTCTGACGACCTGAGTATGCATGCTCAGTGTGAGGAGAAGATTTAGCCTGGACCAGAACTAGACGTGTATCACAGATACCTCGACTTGCTATCCAGAGTTACATTCGTTTGTTTCCCCCTCAGGTCAGTTCTTTACATTGTGACATTTCGTTACTGCATTTCTCATTACCTGCGCATTATATACTGTTTACCATGAAAAGCTAGAAGCCGAAGTGTGACTACGGCAGGATGTTTCCTTGACCGTAGGAGCACGGCTGGCCTTGTCAACCCCTCGTATTCCGTATTTTGGGAAGCGGGGCGTGACATTTATATGAAAGTGTTGAAAGTTATGGTATTTATCTGTAATGGACAAAGTTAATGGAATTTTAGGCTGAAAGTTCATGGAAAAACAATGAAGTTTCGTGGTATTTGTTTGGAATAAAAAAATGCACGGTATTTATCTAAAATGGAAGATCATGATATTTATCTGCAGCAAAGAAATTCTATAGTATTTATCCAAAAAATGTTGAAAGCCCTTTGTATTTAACTAAAACACTGGTGTTTATTTATATAGACCAAGTTTGTGCTATTTATCTAAAATGAATTGATAGCTCATGGTATTTGTTTGTGATGCATAAGCTATGTAGTATTTATTTGAATTGAAAGTTCATTCAAAAAGATGAAAACTCATGGTAATTATTGGAAATGAACAAAGTTCATGGTATGTATTTTTGAAAAAATATGAAAGTTCCTAGTATTTATTGGACAACGAAGCCCATAGTATTTATTTGAAAAAATATGAAAGCTTGTAGTATTTATTAGTAACGAACAAAGTCTATGCTATTTAATTATCTAAAAAAGGCGAAAGCTTACGATATTTATTTGTAATGAATGAAATGGTATTTGATTGAAAAGGATGGGCTCATGGTCTTTGTCTGTAACGAACATGGTCCCGTGTTTGTAATGAACGAAATGGTATTTAATTGAAAACAGTGAGCTTATAGTGTTTATTTATAACGAACAAAATCCACGGGATTTATTTGAAAATGGTGAAAAATCCATGGTATTTTAGTGCAAGGCTAATGCGATTGTAGTGTGCGATTGTAATGTGCGATTGACAGAACCGTAATTATTAGAACAGAAAGTTGTGCTGTGTATAAAGATTGTCGTTAAAGGGCACAAAGATTGTAATTAAAGGGCAATGGCATAACTGTAATTTTTAGGAGTTCTGCCCATCTCAAAATTCCATGCCTATGCTGCAAGTCTCTCCATCTATTTATATATATAACATAATAAAATTGGGTTAGGGATAGGTTAAAAGGCGAACCTTTTTCACTTATTTTTCACTTATTGACATGTATATACCATTCAAATATATTGAAATTTGTTTTGATTATTTTGAATAAATGAGCAGCAATGTGGGAGGTTAAGATTTGATTCCCTAATTTAAAATTGACCATAATGTGTCATGTTTAGTAAACACCCCTGCATTTTTGTTAGATTTAAACGGGGATGTAAATAAATACAGGTAATCCGAGCTAATTTCATATTTGTATATGTATTTGCATCCAGCAAAAGATTCTAATAGGGATATGATTAAACTTATATCTGTTTTACCAAACACGAATAGTAATTCTCATGTTTGATAGCTATCTGTATCTATATTTAATCCGTCCACGAGCGCCGATACAGATATGCTAACACTTATATTCGTTTTGAATCCGATCCATTCACATCTCCAGATTTAACTAATTTTATCTACCTGATAAAATACAGTGAAATTAATAATTCAAAAGATATATTTAGCATTATTTATCAAAAGAATGAAAAAATAAAGGTTTTTAAGATAAAGTTTTAATTAGCCCTTCAATAAAACTGTTTTGCATGTATGCCTTAGATTAAAATTGGTATAATTTGTTGAATGTCATGAGAATTTTACAACCTTCCCACAAAATTACACAAAATTACAAGCCATATCATGACATGGTTTGTTTTCGGGAAAATAATATCTTCTTTGTTCGCTTTGTTTAGAAACTTTAGAGTTTATCAAAAATTTCTTTTACCCATACATGCATTATTATTATCGGGATGCTGCAACCGCCGTCTAGGAATCAGAGAGATGACCTCTCATTTGGAAGTACCATATGGCTATACCTCTTTGATCTCTTAAAAAACTAATCTTTCCATTTTTCCTATTTATTGATAACTAATTTGTAACTTGTCTTGAAATTATTTATTAAATTAGAAAATAGTTTAATATAAAAGTTAAATTAAAAAAATGGAACAATGAACTTTTTGATATATAGTAAGCCAGATAGTTAGAAGGACAAAAATAAAATAATTACTATTTTACAATATATATTAAATATACTATGTCGTATCACACATAGTCGGTGGCGGATTAGGAATCTGGGTCGGAGGGGCACCGCATCTAGCGAGGGTACATTAAAAATTCTAAGTATAAAATGTATTTTTAATTGAAAATATATAATATAAGCTTCAACTATTTAATAATAAATGAAAAAATATTGTTTGCAATAATATTTTGCAATACTTTAAATTTTAAACTATACCATGCAAATCATGCTTTTAGTGAAATCGAGATGCACTAGTTTTACTGTAAGCATGCATGTGTCACCAGACATGTGAATTAAAAATAATTGCAAAATGCGGATTTATTTTAGAGATATAAAATAACAGCATTTTCGATATGAAAAGTTGGAAGCCATAATTCTTTTTCCTGGACAAGATAAAAGAGAACACATTAATTATCTATGAAACAAGATTTTATTTAAAATATTTTATGAACTTCTTATCTTTTTTCATAAAAATACACAATAGGAATTAATACTTAAGTTAATTATTTCGAACATCGAATCAATCCATTCATGAGAATTGAAGCCTTCAACTCTAAAATGCCATGCAAAACCACGAGGGGTAATAGTTCTTTTGTGTTTAGCCGATAACATAATACATATAATATGCTCTTCTTTATATGTTATTACATTCATAAATCGAAGTAAGGATTTTCTTTTTTGTCAGATCTCAGCGGGGGCACATGCCACATGCCCCCGCTGAGCTGTACATGGATCCGCCCCTGCCCATAGTTATACCATTTGAAAAACACGTTATACATTAACGACTTTTGATTTAAACAATACAAATAACATGGGCAGGTTATGTGCTAGTATATATCAGGCTAAATTGCAGGAAACCGCCCATATTTTTGCCCTAATAGCAGGAAACCTCCTTAAATTCAAAAAGCTGCACTTTCCCCCCCTGATGTTAAACAGTGTTAGATGATTCCGTTATATTTCACTTGGGTGGTCTGCACGTGACTGCCACTTCCTAAACTATCCCTCGCTATCAATTCGTAATATTTTTTATTAAAAAAAAATACATTGCTCGACAAATCTCTGTGTTTCTCTTTTCAAAAAACAAAAATCTCTCTCTCTCTCTCACCCCTCTTTCGATTTCATCCATCTCTCCCTCTCACACATCAAAATCAGATTCAAGTGTAAATCCATTCATTAGTTAACCGATACATTAGGGTTTCTGGATCAGAGATTGGAGACGGAGGCAGCATATATAGAGATGGTGGTCAACTAGGGTTTCGAAAATATAGGGATGCTTGCTCGATGGAGATTGTGGCTGCTTTGTAATTGCATTTCGGTGATTTAGGGTTCAACTACAAAATTTTCCTGCCCTAAAGATAAGTTTTTTAAGCCTAAATTTCTACAAAATGGTAGTTTCTCTTCATACCTTGGAATTACATCATGGAGGGAAAATTGTTCATATTCCTCAAAGGATTTACAGTGGAGGGTGATGTAACTGTGATCGATAGTGTGGACCCGGATCTCATGCCAATGTTGGAAATCGAAGGTCCTATTGAAAATTTGGGTTATTTTAGAAGCGAATTTAAAATCCATTGCAAAATCCCTTCCTTGGAAATAGATGATTTTACTCTTCTTATTGGCAGTGATAAAGCAGTTTTAAATACGTTTGATGTTTAAGAAGGTGTAGAGAGAGCAGTCTTATATGTCGAGCGTTTTGCCATCCTTGACGATCACGATTATATTCAAGCATATGATGGGCGTAAGCAATCAGACAACCAATGTAAAAATGTTGTTGGCTTTGTCGATTCCAAGGGAAAGCATGTCGAATCTGATGTTGGCACTAAGGTTGGGCATGTTGGCAGTGATGAATCTAATTCAGGATCTGATTTTGATGAGGAGGTTTTCCTTAATGAGATCAGTGATGATGTTGATGAGACAAGGGGTGTAGAAAAAGGAGAAAGGATATTGTTTGGAGATCCAGAGGCAGATTACCCGATCGATAGTGATGATGAATATCAATTAATAGAAAAGCATCCTAAGATTGGATCATCAACTAGTCATGTTGATCAAAATAAGCAGGTAGATGCTGGTGATACTGAAGTAGAAGACTCCATATATGAAGACAGCCAAGTATTGAAAAGTTTGTCCGACTCAGATAGCGACGCAACTTCAATTTTTCCCAAGTTCAACAAAAGTAGAGGCATGGAGAAGCCTACATTGAGTCTAGGGCTAAGATTTGCAAGTGCTGCTGAATTTAGAAGTGCTTTGACGACGAATGCTATGTTAAATGGTTATGATTTCACTTACTTGAAGAATGAAGGTGATAGGGTAAATGCTGTTTGCATGAAGAAATGTGGCCTTAGAATCTATGCATCCTTTGATCATGAGAAAACCCTATTTCAAATTAAGTCATCTGTGTATCAACATAAGTGCACTAGAATTTACAAGAAACATGCTACACCTACATGGCTTTCTCAAAGGTAATTAGAAGAGGTGAGGGATAACCCTACCTGGGGATTAAAAGCATTTCAGAAAAAAGATTAAGAGAGACCTCGCAATAAACTGCAATCTTTATCAAGTATATAGAACGAAGAGAAAAGCGCTTGATATAATTGAGGGAGATAAAAAAATAATAATATGAGAGGCTATGGGATTATTGCGACATCTTGTTACCAAGAAATCCATGTAGTCATATCAAGCTAGGTGTTTCCCGGATCACACCATCTAGTCCACCGGTATTTCAAAGACTATTCAAATCATTTCATGCTCAACTCAAAGGGTTTATAGAAGGTTGTAGACCATTCAGTGGTTTGGATGGATGTTTCCTCAAATCAACAACACAAGGTATACTTCTTAGCGCAGTGGGTCAAGATGCAAATAATCAAATGTATCCATTAGCTATTGCAGTTGTAGAGAGAGAATGTAAAGACTCATGGAGGTGGTTTCTTTCACAACTCTAAGATATACTCGGTCCTATATCGCTACATGGTTGGACCTTCATGTCCCGATAGACAAAAGGTGAGCTAAGTTCATATATTCTTTGCATCATTGTAATGATTTAATCCTAGTAAAACTTGATCATTGCTTTGATTTTGTTTCAGATCTTACTAAATCTTCAACGTCATATGCTTGGTCTTTTCATCTCTCTACTCCAGTTAGGTTTTCATAGTTCTCTATTTCTTCTTTAATCTCATAGACCTTTAGGATTAAGTTAGCTCTAGATGCCTTTATAAATTTAGAGAACTCTTATGTGCTATTCTTCTACCATTGAACAGACGCAATTCCAAAGCTTAGTATTTCTTGCAATTGATACTCATGGCTTGTTATTTTGAAGTTTATAATAGGGAACATATTTTCTTTTTGGATAAGCGAATTATTTTTATCATTCAGGTTGAGTTTTTGTAAAAAATCTAAATAGCCATGATAATTTTACCTTTGAAAATTTGTCTTGGTATATAAGTTCAATGTTTCACTCCGAGGAAAGATGAATTCCTTTTTTTTTTTTGGTTTTAGAATTTGTTTGACTTTTTAGTTAATTGAATCATCCGAGCTCAGATTAGAATGAAAGGGATATTTCTTAAGCTTTTGTTCTTCTCATCTTAATGAGATATGATTGAAATTGCAGTTTTAGCATAAAGTAATTTCAAGCATTAAATATAACTAAGGTTTTAAATAGCATAGCTTTAGGTTTTTTTTTATCATGGTGTTTATCATTAAATGTTTTTTTTGAATGAATTGTTGTTAAATGTAATTAAATGCTAGGCTTCTAATCATATTTGGACATGGTTACTTTTCTTGTAGGGACTGATCGAAGCTTTTAGAGAATTGTTGCCTAGAGCAGATCATAGAATTTGTTTGCGCCATCTCTATGAAAATTTCAGAAAACTTCATGGTGATCCATTATTGAAAGATTAACTTTGGCAAGCGGCGTGCTCAGGTACAGCGAATGGCTTTCAATTAGCTCTCAACAATATTGGAGCTATTGATGAGGAAGCAAGAAGATATTTAGAAGCAATAGAGGTCACATCTTGGGCTAGACATTCATTCGATCCTAAAACAAAATCTGACTGCCTAGCTAACAATATTTCAGAGGCATGGAATAAATGCATCCTTGGACCTAGGGAATTACCCATTCTAACAATGCTGGAGAACGTAAGGCAGAAAGTGATGGCTAGGATACAAGAAAAAAGAAAAAAGATGGAGAAGCGCCAAGGACTTGTATGTCCTAAGATTATTGAAAAGATGAATCATGTGCAAGATCAAGCAAGGTGGTGCGAGCCAACATACGCTGGGGAGATGGAATGGGAGGTTGATCTTCATGGAAAAAATTCTATTGTTGATTTGAATAAAAGAACACGAACTTGCAGATTATGGGAAATTAGTGGCATCCCTTGTGTGCATGCACTTTCATGTATTGCTGAGCATAATGCCAATCCTGAAGAATATGTTGATCCTTCCTATTATAAAGAGACCTATCTTAAATCGTATGGCTACATGATTCATCCTATTCCTGATCAAATGGTTTGGCCGGTTGGTTATAAGGGTAAGCTATACATTTAATTATTGCCGTAGAGGATAAAATATATCTGATACGACCTTTTGGTATTTAGTGAAAAAATCACTTCATAGAGTTTATGGTAGTTTAGTGAAAAAATGTGATTGTATAGGAAGGTGTATTTTAGTGTAATTTACCATTCTGACTTAACTGCATCTTAATGTTAACTGTAACCGGTCTAAATTGTTGCCACACTTAAACAATGAGTGCTTCTTGATTCATCGGTTGATCTTAGTTGTTGGCTTAGTTTGGGTTATTCTTTTGACATTTATTAACTTCTGACAATCGAGATTATTTAGTTGCTCCTGGAAAATTTTATGTATGAATTTTTAGTTTGTTTTGACTAGAAAGTTTAGGTCTTGATAGAACAACTAACTAATATGAATATATTAGGCTACCTTGGTTAGATAAATGGCAGGTCCTTGAAAATGGTGGTCATTAAACAAGTCTTGTTCTCTAATATTTGATTAATCCATTCCTCACACCATTTGCATTAAGCTGTAAATATCTGAGTTGAGGGCTATTTTATTTTTTGGCTTTCTATATAGAGTTGATACAGGCTCCGCTGTTTAGAAATCAACCTGGAAGGCCTAAGAAAGCAAGGAAGCAAAACCTGGATGAGACTGCAGATTCAAAGTTGAAAAAAAATCGCATCGCAAGTGCACACGGTGTGGAGAAAAGGGGCATAATAAAAGAAGTTGCAGAGGCATTCCCTTGCCTGCGATTAATACACAAGCAAGAGTGACCAATAGAAACAAAGGTGGTAGACCCCTTACTCATGGAAGATATAGCGGTGAGAAGAGGAAGGCACACCAAGATGAAGTTGTGGCCATGCAGTCCAGTCTTGTCGATAATCCAAGCAATATTACAAGGCGTGTTTGCATTTTTGCATTTTAGTTCTAATTATCTTTCGATTTACAATCTGCAATCTTATAGGATAACCAGCCGAGGTGGAAGAAGACAATTTGGTTTAAGTGGCAGAGGTGGTGGAAGAGCAGGATGCTTGAGTGCTAATGCTCAGGTGCGTGCAACCAATGGTATTGCTACAGATACTGCTACGAGCTCTTCTTGCGCTGCTACTAGAGAAACAACAAGAGGAAGATATAGGCAAGCAAGCCCTCAGTGGAGGATTTAATGGTACTACATCCAAGTTAACCTAGTTCACACCTTTGCTACACTTGTTTATCCTAAACCATGTGCAGTTTTCTTCTTCTTAGCTTTACTCGTTCTTTAAAGTTGAACTTGGTTGTGATGTAGTTTTGGTTATATGGCAATTAACTAGGAATTATTTTGGTAGTGTATGTAGGGTGTTTTTCGTCACCCCATTGAGATGGGAATACGCGCGCGCTTGTCAGGTGCATTACAGATAACTCCTTGCCTAGAGTAAGCTGGGGTTTATTGATTGTGGGGATCCGAATCTCCGGCAGCCGCGGACTAAACTACCGTTAATTACCTCTCGCTTTTGGAGTGAGGGAACCTCCGATTAACGGGTTAAACTGATCATGCGAACTCAATGTGCAGTGTTGTGTTGTGTTTTGAAGGGGTTTTGGATATATCGGGGGCCCCGCAGAGTTTTACGGGGGTCCCGCTACCGGATAGCGGGCTGGGGGTCAAGGGGGCTAGCACCCCCCTTGCGGGGTGCGGGGCACCGCCCCGTTAGAATTTTTTTCTAACAGGGACAATATGGTGTTATGTGTGTGTGTGTATATATATCGAAAAAGGGAAAGGGCATCCAAAAGATGCGTGGGGGGCCAGCGCCTCACGTGCTTGGCATGTGGGCGCTAGCGCTCTGGGCGCCTTACGTGCTCGGCACGTGGGCGCTGGGCGCACCACGTGCTCGGTACGTGGGCACGAGCACGCTAGGCGCTGGACGCACCATGTGGGCGCGAGCGCTCTGGGCGCTGGGCGCACCACGTGCTCAGCACGTGGGCACCTGCGCTCTGGGCGTTGGGCGTCAATCAGAGAGGGGACTTTGTCCCTGCACTGGGAGCTGTGCTCCCGATTTGACCCTTGGAGTTAAACTCCTAAAAAGTTTAGAAATGATCAAAAGGGGCTGCTTTGTTTCTCCCTTTAGCTCTTGATCTTCCCAAGATGAGATTTTTGGAGATGAGTCTCCTCCTTCCTCCTCTGTTGGCCGGATCTTGAAGAACAAGAAGTATGAGATTTTAAAAATCTCTTATTTTTGAGATCTGATGGGAGATCTGAGTTTCCCTTTGTGGGTTTTGTGGTGAAAAACTATTTAGTTTTGAGAAAGGAAGAGTAAAACTCTTGATTTAATTGAAAAAGGGGAGGAAGGTTTTGAACCTTGAGGAAGGAGGAGGCACAAAGAACCCTAGTTTTTTTGGGGAATGAAAATTATCTCTTTATTCAATATCATGTTGCCTTATATAGGCTTACACATTTACATATAGCCCTTTGGGCTTTACAAAATGGCATTTTGCCCATCCTATGTCTTATGTGCTATTTCTTTTTGCACATAAGCCACGGGCTTTACAAAAATTTGGCTTTATGCCCATTCATGCATAAAATTTACATCAAAATTTATTTATTACATGATTTTTTATTTCAGCACGGGGAAGCCGGTCGCTTCATGTTCGGGCTTAACTCGGGCATGAGCCCACTTGATCTGGGCTTGAGCCCACTTGGCTTGGGGTTGACCATGACTTTAACTTGGTTAACCGGGGTGCAATTTTCGACCCCAACAAAGTGCCCCATCAATAAATGCAAACCACATATGTGGGTCGTATGCATGAAATTGATGGATCTTCTTTCACGTGGAGGCGACTTGCTTTGGTTCCCACTTTTTGGGATGCACTGCCCTTTTTACAATATGGACGGTCGTCGCTTGACGCGTCTCCGAGACGGAGTGTCCGTAGTAGACGTTTCCTCGGCACGGAGTGATTTGGTTCCCGCTTTATAGGAAGCCTGCACTGCCCTTTTTACGACATGGACGGTCGACGTCCTGACCCGGAGCGATTTGGTTCCCGATTTGTGGGAAGCCTGCACTGCCCTTTTTTCGACATGGACGGTCGACGCCCTGGCCTTGAGCGATTTGGTTCCTGATTTTTGGGAAGCCTGCACTGCCCTTTTTGCGACATGGACGGTCGACGCTCTGGTCCGGAGCGATTTGGTTCCCGATTTGTGGGAAGTCTGCATTGCCCTTTTTATGACATAGACGGTCGGTGCTTGAAGCGTCTCCGAGGCGGAGTGTCCGTGGTAGACTTTTTCCTGGCCCGGAGCGATTTGGTTCCCGATTTTCCGACATGGACGGTCGGCGCTCTAGTCCGGAGCGATTTGGTTCCCGATTTGTGGGAAGTCTGCACTGCCCTTTTTGCGACATGGACGGTCGACGCTCTGATCCGGAGCGATTTGGTTCCCGATTTGTGGGAAGCCTGCACTGTCCTTTTTACGACATGGACGGTCGATGCCCTGGCCCGGAGAGATTTGGTTCCCGATTTGTGGGAAGCCTGAAGCATCTGGCCAGGGAAAAGTCTACCACGGACACTCCGTCTCCGAGACGGAGTATCCGTGGACTTTTCCCTGGCCCAGAGCGATTTGGTTCCCGATTTATAGGAAGCCTGCACTGCCCTTTTTACGACATGGACGGTACGCTTGATGCGTCTCCGAAACGGAGTGTCCGTGGTAGACTTTTTCCTGGCCCAGAGCGATTTGGACGGTCGACGCTTGACGCGTCTCCGAGACGGAGTGTCCGTGCTATACTTTTTCCTGGCTCGGAACGATTTGGTTCCTGATTTGTGGGAAGCCTGCACTGTCCTTTTTACGACATGGACGGTCGACACTCGACGCGTCTCCGAGACGGAGTGTCCGTGGCAGACTTCCCTGGCCCGGAGCGATTTGGTTCCCGATTTGTGGGAAGCCTGCATTGCCTTTTTTACGACATGGACGGTCGACGCCCTAATCCGGAGCGATTTGGTTCCCGATTTGTGGGAAGCCTGCACTGCCCTTTTTACGACATGGACGGTCGACGCTTGACGCGTCTTCGAGACGGAGTGTCCGTGGTAGATGTTACCCTGGCCCGGAGCGATCTGGTTCCCGATTTGTAGGAAGCCTGCACTGCCCTTTTTACGACATGGATGGTCGACGTCCTGACCCGTAGCGATTTGGTTCCCGATTCGTAGGAAGCCTGCACTGCCCTTTTTACGACATGGACGGTGGACGCTTGACGCGTCTCCGAGACGGAGTGTCCGTGGTAGACTTTTTCCTGGCCCGGAGCGATTTGGTTCCCGATTCGTGGGAAGCCTGCACTGCCCTTTTTACGACATGGACGGTTGACGCTTGACGCGTCTCCGAGACGGAGTGTCCGTGGTAGATTTTTTCCTGGCCCGGAGCGATTTGGTTCCCGATTCGTGGGAAGCCTGGACTGCCCTTTTTACGACATGGACGGTCGACGCCATGATTCGGAGCGATTTGGTTTTCGATTTGTGGGAAGCCTGCACTGCCCTTTTTACGATATGGACGATCGACGCCCTAATCCGGAGCGATTTGGTTCCCGATTTGTGGGAAGCCTGCACTGCCCTTTTTACGACATGGACGGTCGACGCCCTGGCCCGGAGCTATTTGGTTCCCGATTTGTGAGAAGTCTGCACTGTCCTTTTTACGACATGGACGGTCGACGCTTCGTCTTCGAGACGGAGTGTCCGTGGTAGACGTTACCCTGGCCCGGAGCGATTTGGTTCCCGATTTGTGGGAAGCCTGCACTGCCCTTTTTACGAAATGGACGGTCGACGCTTGACGCGTCTCCGAGACGGAGTCTCCGTGGTAGACTTTTTTCTGGCCCGGATCGATTTGGTTCCCGATTTGTGGGAAACCTGCACTCTGCTCTTTTTACGACATGGACGGTCGACGCTTGACGCGTCTCCGAGACGGAGTGTCCGTGGTAGGCTTTTTCCTGGCCCGGATCGATTTGGTTCCCGATTTGTGGGAAACCTGCACACTGCCCTTTTTACGACATGGACGGTCGACGCTTGACGCGTCTCTGAGACGGAGTGTCCGTGGTAGGCTTTTTCCTGGCGCGGATCGATTTGGTTCCCGATTTGTGGGAGCCTGCACTGCCCTTTTTACGACATGGACGGTCGACGCCCTGACTCGAAGCGATTTAGTTTCCGATTTGTGGGAAGCCTGCACTGTCCTTTTTACGACATGGACGGTCGACGTCCTAACCCGGAGCGATTTGGTTCTCGATTTGTGGGAAGCCTACACTGCCCATTTTACGACATGGACGGTTGACGTCCTGGCCGGGAGCGATTTGGTTTCCGATTTGTGGGAAGCCTGCACTGCCCTTTTTACGACATGGACGGTTGACGCTTGACGCGTCGAGACGGAGTGTCCGTGGTAGACGTTACCCTGGTCCGGAGCGATCTGGTTCCCGATTTGTGGGAAGCCTGCACTGCCCTTTTTACGACATGGATGGTCGGCGCCCTGGCCCAGAGCGATCTGGTTCCCGATTTGTGGGAAGCCTGCACTGCCATTTTTACGACATAGACGGTCGACGTCCTGGCCCGGAGCGATTTGGTTCCCGATTTGTGGGAAGCCCGCACTGCTCTTTTTACGACATGGACGGTCGACGCCCTGACCTGGAGCGATTTGGTTCCCGATTTGTGGGAAGCCTGCACTGCCCTTTTTACGACATGGACGGTCGACGTTTGCGTCTCCGAGGCGGAGTGTCCGTGGTAGACGTTTCCCTGGTCCGGAGCGATTTGGTTCCTGATTTGTGGGAAGCCTGAACTGCCCTTTATGACATGGACGGTCGACGTCCTGACCTGGAGCGATTTGGTTCCCGATTTGTGGGAAGCCTGCACTGCCTTTTTTCCGACATGGACGGTCGACGCCCTAACCCGGAGCGATTTGGTTCCCGATTTGTGGGAAGCCTGCACTACCCTTTTTCCGACATGGACGGTCGACGCCCTGGCCCTGAGTGATTTGGTTCCCGATTTGTGGGAAGCCTGCACTGCCCTTTTTGCTACATGGACGGTCGACACTCTGGTCTGGAGCGATTTGGTTCCCGATTTGTGGGAAGCCTGCACTGCTCTTTTTACGACATGGACGGTCGACGCCTGACGTGTCTCTGAGACGGAGTGTCCGTGGTAGACGTTTCCCTGGCCCGGAGTGATTTGGTTTTCTCTTTGTAGGAAAGCCTGCACTGCCCTTTTTACGACATGGACGGTCGACGCTTGACGCGTCTCCGAGACGGAGTGACCGTGGTAGATTTTTCCCTGGCCCGGAGCGATTTGGTTCCCGATTTATGGGAAGCCTGCACTGCCTTTTTTACGACATGGACGGTCGACGCTTGACGCGTCTCCGAGGCGGAGTGTCCGTGGTAGACTTTTCCCTGGCCCGGAGCGATTTGGTTTCCGATTTGTAGGAAGCCTGCACTGCCTTTTTTACGACATGGACGGTCGACGCTTGACGCGTCTCCGAGGCGGAGTGTCCGTGGTAGACTTTTCCCTGGACCTGAGCGATTTGGTTCCCGATTTGTGGGAGTGTCCGTGGTAGACGTTTCCTTGGCCCGGAGTGATTTGGTTTTCCCTTTGTAGGAAGCCTGCACTGCCCTTTTTATGACATGGACGGTCGACGCTTGACGCTTCTCCGAAACGGAGTGTCTTTGGTAGACGTTTCCCTGGCCCGGAATGATTTGGTTCCCTCTTTGTAGGAAGCCTGCACTGCCCTTTTTACGACATGGACGGTCGACGTTTGACGCTTCTCCGAGACGAAGTGTCCGTGGTAGACGTTTTCCAGGCCCGGAGTGATTTGGTTCCCTCTTTGTAGGAAGCCCGCACCGCCCTTTTTCCGACATGGTTGGTCGACGCCCTGGCTCGGAGCGATTTGGTTCCCGATTTGTGGGAAGCCTGCACTGCCCTTTTTAGGACATGGACCGTCGACGCTATGGTCCGGAGCGATTTGGTTCCCGATTTGTGGGAAGCCTGCATTGCCCTTTTTGCGACATGGACGGTCAACGCTCTGTTTGACTTGCTCTGCCTCTTGCAGTGTCAGGGGTGATCTTGACTTGCTCCGTTTCTTGCGGTGTCGAGATTGGATTCTGACTTGCTCCGCTTTCTGCGGTGTCGGGGTTGAAGTTGACTTGTTGATTGTGATTTTGGTTGACATCAGTATCTCTACACTGAAATATGGTACCAGGAGCGAATCATCATCTGTCTTTGAGAGGATTTGGGGATTTTGGTTTTTGTTTGGCATCAGTATCGCCGCACTGGAATAATGCCAGGAGCAACTCATCATTTACCCCGGAAGGATTTAGGAATTGGTGGCTTAGGAGACAGGTTTAGATTCCTATCACCTAAGGCTTTTCAATTTTATGGGCCGTAAGGGTCCCATAAAAACATTTTCTCCCTACGAGTCGTGAGGATCTCGTAGGTGTATTTTCTCCTTAGGAGTCATGGGGACTCCTAAGCGTGTTGCTCCTTTGTGAGTCGTAAGGATCTCACGCGGGAATTTTCTCTTCACAAAGTCGAGAGGACTTTGCGAGTGCATTTCATCTCTTTTTCACGAGTTTGCGCCTTTTCGGGTTTTCACAAACTCGCCGGCAGTCCTGCTGTTTTTACTCACAGAGCCCTTTCGGGTTTTTATCCGTGCCTATTTTGCTTGTGGACATACCCTTTTTTTTTTCCGCCGGTGGGACATTGAATGTGGTCACGCCGGTAGGACATGGGAGAGATTGGGATCGTTTTACGCCCGTGGATTGTATACGGTTTTGCAGGATGTATGATCCAGACCGTAGGGCTGAAAGAATTTCAGGACTTTGTTGGCGTCTGCATCGTTGCACTGGAATATGGTACCAGGAGCGACTCATCATTCGCCGTTGGGGTATGGGATTGGTTGGCGTCTGCATCGCTGCACTGGAATATGGTACCAGGAGCGACTCATCATTCGCCACTTGGGGATTTGAATTTTGGTTGGCTCTGCATCGCTGCACTGGAATATGGTACCAGGAGCGACTCATCATTCGCCGTTGGGGTATGCGATTTGGAATTTGGTTAGCGTCTGCATTGCTGCACTGGAATATGGTACCAGGAGCGACTCATCATTCACTACTTGGGATATGGGGTTTGGAATTTGGTTGGCGTTTGCATCGCTGCACTGGAATATGGTACCGGGAGCGACTCATCATTCGCTTTTCCCTGTTGGGAAGCGATGGCTTAGGAGACAGGTTTAGATCCCTATCACCTAAGACTTTTCAATTTTATGGGCCGTAAGGGTCCCATAAAAGCATTTTCTCCCAACGAGTCGTAAGGATCCCGTATGTGCATTTTCTCCTTAGGAGTCGTAAGGACCCCCAAGTGTGTTTTCCCTTTGTGAGTCGTAAGGATCCCACGAAGGTTTGTTCTCCTCATGTATCGTGAGGACACATGTGTGGGTCTTCCCAATGGACCATAATTCCAAGGGCGGAGACCAGCCGCGTAACTGGTGATTACGATGGGGCAGGGGTATGATGAGAATTATTTGAGCCCGTGGATTGTATACGGTAGTCAATTTGGGGACTAGCCGTAGGGCTGGGAGAATTTTGAGAAATTGGATTTTGGTCGGCGTCTGCATCGCTTCACTGGAATATGGTACCAGGAGCGACTCATCATTCGCCGTTTGAGATATTCAGAGTTTTGAAATTTTGATTGGCGTCTGCATCGCTGCACTGGAATATGGTACTAGGAACGACTCATCATCCACCATTTTTTGTGTGCCGCGATTGCTATCATTTCAGCTTTTCTTATCGTGAAGGTCGCGATTGCCCTATCATTTCGGCTATTTATTCGCGGTTGTCCCATCATTTCGGCTTTATTTTATTTTTACTCGCTGATTTTTATTACGAGTTGCCCCATCATTTCGGCTTTTTATTTATATATATACATTTCTTTTTATTTACACACTTTTACATCCTCAGTTTAACGCCTTAGAGGTCGACTGTTCCCAGTTTAATGATGTGGTGGTCGATTGTTCCCAGTTTAATGACGTGGTGGTCGATCGTTCCCAGTTTAACGACGTTGCGGTCATCTGTTCCCAGTTTAACGACTTGGGGGTCATCTGTTTCCAGTTTAACGAATTGGTGGTCATCCGACGGGGAGCTTAGAGAAGATACCCGATTGAGCAGTTGTCGAGGGTACCGCTGGAGCTTGCATGAGATGCCTTATTAGTTTGTCGGTGTTAATGGCCTTGCCCCCAGCTGGGGTCAAGGAAAGCCGTTCAAATACCGACCTGCGTTCGAAGATGGCAATTGGAAATTGTTAACCCCTGCAAATAGAAACATGATTTCAGTATAGACAATCGATATGTACATTGATTGAGCTCGCATGAACGTTTAACCCGAAATATGGGAGGAGAGATTGGTCCCACCGAGCGTGCCAGAATCTGTAGGGTGTTTTTCGTCATCCCATTGAGATGGGAATACGCGCGCGCTTGTCAGGCGCATTACAAATTCCCCTTCCTAGAGTAGGCTGGGGTTTATTGATTGTGGGGATCCGAATCTCCTGCAGCCGCGGACTAAGCTGCCGTTAATTACTCATCGCTTTTGGAGCGAGAGAACCTCCGATTAATGGGTTAAACTGATCATGCGAACTCAATGTGCAGTGTTGTGTTTTGAAGGGGTTTTGGATATATCGGGGGCCCCGCAGAGTTTTTACAGGAGTCCTGCTACCCGGATAGCGGGCTAGGGGTTAAGGGGCTAGCAACCCCCTTGCGGGGTGCGGGGCAGCGTCCCGTTAGAAATTTTTTTCTAGCAGGGACAATGTAGCGGAGTATGTGTGTGTATCGAAAAAGGGAAAGAGCATCCAAAGGATGCGTAGAGGGCCAGCGCCTCGGGTGCATGGCACGCAGGCGTTGGGCGCTAGCGCTTCACGTGGACGCTAGGCGTTGGGCGCCTCACGTGCTCGGCACGAGCGCCCTGGACGCTGGGCGCACCACGTGGTCGGCGCGAGCGCCCTGGGCGCTGGGCGCACCACGTGCTCGACACGTGGGCGCCTGCGCCTTCGGCGCTGGGCGTCAATCAAAGATGGGACTTTGTCCCTGCACTGGGAGCTGTGCTCCCGATTTGACCCTTGGAGTTAAAATCCTAAAAAGTTTAGAAATGATCAAAGGGGACTGCTTTGTTTCTCCCTTTGGCTCTGGATCTTCCCAAGATGAGATTTTTGGAGATGGGTCTCCTCCTTACTCCTCTGTTGGCCAACAAATTTAGGGTTTTGTTTGGACAACAAAATCTTAAGTTTCCATAAAGCGAGAAGAAAGCAACCATGTTGGAGTTTAGATAATCTGAAGCCAAACGAAATTTATCAAATATAAATTTTGACTAGAGTTAGGGCCTTGTCAACTATAGAGTTTGCAGAATGTGTACTCGGCTAATCCTAACTTTAAATTCAAACAAGACCTTAAACTTAATGCTGAATTTCTAATTATACCATGTTCACCTCTCAATTTGGAGCAGAAATAATTGGAATTTTCTTCACCTAAAAGTTGAATTATTGTAGGTACGATTGGGTTTTGTTTAAAATCCAAAGCCCAAATCCATTTGAATCCATGCTAACCCAAACTCCACATGGTCGGCAGGGAGCCAGCAGCTGCACGTGGGCGACACACACAAACAACACGAGGGCAGCACCGACAAGCGTGGGATCCGCACGCATGGACGGTTGGTGGCTGCCTCATGGACGGCGCACACTTTGTGGGTGGCACTGCAAATGTGGGGCCCACACGCGTAAATAAATGCGCGTGAGCTGCTGCATGAAGAAGAATAAATAAAGAGTGGGGCCCACACGAGTGGGTCTGTTACGCGTGGGTTACTATGTTGCTAAAAGAGAAAGGAGAAGGGGCTAGTTGCAAAGACAATTTGAGTCTTAGGGTTATTTAAATTAGTTTTTTCTATTTCTTTATCTATATATTCTCATTTCAAAGGAACGAGAAGGATCCAACAAACAAAATAAAACCACATGCCAACATGTGAATAGAAAAAGCCACAAAGAAATTAATATGTGGCCAATTAATGTGCAGGAGGAATGAACACCGTTCGTGCATTCTCAACGGGAAAGAGAATACATGAATCCATCAACAATAGCCTTATAAATAAAAACAGCCATTGATTGAGTTGAGACGGGCCAGCAAAAAAGTAGTTCTCTGCAAGTTTGCAGAGAGAGACCGCGTTTGTGTGAGGGATTTATTTTTGTACTCGATCGGAGTCGGTGTAAATCTTGTATAATTCTTTCTATAGTGGAAATTCTCGTCGCGGTTGCAAGAGTAGGTCCAGTTGGGGGTCAAATCTGGGTATATCTTTGTATTATTGGCTTCTTGGTGTGCTCTTTTCGTATTTATATTATTTGTTCGTCGTCGGCAATTTTTTCGCTCGACCCAAAACACACGATTCACTTTTCCGATGCGTTATTATTGCGGTGGCCGATTCTTCTGCGAATCGTATCCGCTGATATATTTACAACAAGCGATGATGCTAGAAAGCAGTGGGAGCAAGGTATGGGCGAGAAGCTAGATTCTTTGAAGAAGAACCGTACGTGAGACCTAGTGAAACTACCTAAAAGTCAGAAAGCGTTGCTAAATTGGTGGGTGTACAGAATTAAAGAAGAGATGGTATGCAGACTGCAAAAGAGCTTGTATGGCCTCAAACAAGCTCCTAGGTGGTGGTATCTCAAGTTCGATCAGTTCATATTGGAGACGGGATTTGTGCGCTGTAAATCAGATCACTGCGTGTACGTTCAGACTTTTGAGGAAGGAGACTACATCATTCTATCAGTTTATGTGGATGACATGTTGGTAGCGGGTCCAAATTTTGAGAAAATTCAAAGTTTGAAGAAGATGATGGCTGAGAAATTCTCTATGAAGGATTTGGGAGCGGCTAAACAAATCTTGGGCATGAAGATCGTTCGAAATAGGAAGCAGCAGAAACTGTGATTATCGCAAAGGGACTACATCGAGAAGGTTTTGAAGCTATTTAATGTGGACAAGTCAAAACCGGTGAGTACGCCTTTAGCGAACCATTTCAAACTCATGAAAGAGTTGTGCCCGACAACTCAAGAGCAGAAGCACGCTATGGTAAGAGCGGAAGGACGAGATGGTAAGAGCGCCTTACGCATCTGCGGTGGGGAGTTTGATGTATATGATGGTAAGTACGAGATCTGATATTGCACATGCAGTGGGAGTTGTTAGTAGGTATATGCAAAACCCGAGGAAGGAGTATTGGAATGCGGTGAAGTGGATTTTGAGGTATCTTAGGGGTATATCTAGTCATTGTTTATGTTTCGGGGGAGACTCTCTAAAGGTGTAAGGGTACATTGATGCGGACTGCTCGGTTGATCGAGATAGAAAAGCACAACGGGGTACGTATTCACGGTTGGGGGAACATCGGTGAGTTGGGTCTCTTAACTGCAAAAGGTGGTTGCATTTGCCAACCATGGAGGCCGAGTACGTGACAATCACGAAAGCAAGCAAAAAGATGATATGGCTACAAGGGTTACTTGAAAAGTTGGGTAAGAAGAAAGACTTTAACACCTGTGACGACCAAAGTGCGATACATTTGGCGAAGAATGTGGTATATCACTCTCGGACGAAGCACATTAATGTGTGGTACCACTTCATACGCATAGTTTTAGAAGATGGTGAGTTAACACTGTGAAGATCGCGGGAGAAAAGAATCCGGCGGATATGTTCACCAAAATCGTAGATAAAGTTAAGTTGGATCTCTGCTGCAGGTTGGTGAACCTCTCCATGAAAATTTGATGAGAGAGCAACAATGGAATCGTATGAAGTCTACTAGTTTGGGAATCAAGACGGAAGTATCAGTGTCGAGAATGTCATGAATTTTGCATCAAGGTGGAGTTTGTAAAAATGTGATGCAAAATAATTGAGGTGGAGCCCACGAAAATGGAGCAACAACACATGGGGGAGGGGGCGCGAATAGACAATATTTAGATTAGGTGAAAACTCACCTACTATATAGTTGATTAGTTGAAATCAATTATTTCAACAGAGCTAAAAATTTGTGGGGACTGCATGTGGTGGTTGTGATGGAAAATTAAATTCTCTAGACCAATTAAATGTGTAGAGAAGTCAAATATAGGTGGTGGCCAAGAATTTAATTTATCTAAAAGATTTAAACGTGTGGCCAAATTAATCTACTATTGACAACAGGGTCTTTCAATAGTAAGAGACTATTAATATGACTATTAATGAACGTGCCTGGTTGCATAAATTAAACGTGAGAGACAAAATCAACGTAGCTTTAAATAAGACTGTTGAATTTTGAGCCATGTTGTTTTCCCAATGTGAATTATAAATCCATAGAAGGTCTGCATATTAATTTGTTTGTGGATTTTCTATTCACATGCTGGTATGTGATTTTATTTTATTTGCTGGGCCCTTCTTGTTCCCTTAAAATGAGATTATATAGATAAAGAAATAGAAAAATTAGTTAAATAATCATAAGACCTAAATTGTTTTTGCAACTTGCTCATTCTCCTTTCTCTTTCGCAACGCAGTAACCCATGTGAGACAAACCCACTCGTGCGGGTCCCACTCTTTATTTATTCTTCATGCAACAGCCTTCTTCATGTAGCAGTCCATGCACATTCATTTACGCGTGTGGGCCCCACCTTTGCAGTGCCGCCTACGAGGTGTGCGTCGACCATGAGGCAACCACCGACCGTCCATGCGTGCAGGTTCTACGCTTGTTGGTGCCGCCCTCGTGTTGTCGTGTGCCGCCCACGTGTAGCTGCCGGCTCTCTGCCGACCATGTAGGATTTGGGTTAGCATGGGTTCAAAGAGATTTGGGTTTTGGATTTTAAACAAAACCCAACAATCTTCACCTTTATTTAAAATCAATCATAAAATCTCATCACTTTTTTTGAACCGTGAAATTCCGTTCTCGTCATCCTGATTTTCAACAATCTACTGGCAAATCAAGTCCAAACATCGCTTGACGTGATATCTGAATCCACCTCTGCATCAGTCAGACTCTCTATGAGTACCCACCTCTGTAATAGCATAAAACTTCTTCTCGTCTTTCAGGAAGAACACCATCACCTTTTGTGGAACACCAAAAATATCCGATCCTCTTGCAAATAGATAGCTTTCCTAACCGTCTCCAATAAGGTTTTCAAAATTGCCTTTATTGTTGATAATGCGACGACAAACTGAAGTGTCCATCTCTCTGGCACGCATCCGTGCCGAATGTACCCGTTCTCGACCTCCATCTGTCCCTATCACCTGGTCAATGATAATCATATCGCCGAATGAAATGTGTCTCTAGTGGAGTAGACACAGGCTTGGTCTTCTCCTTTCTGTATCGAACTAGAATCTGCTCGATACGTTGCTGCAACTGACACGACTTCTATCCCTGACACTGAGCATGCCAAGAATCAAACTTGCAGACTTCTTGTTGAACTTGCGACCCTTAGAGAATCGTCCCTAACCGCTCCTATACGTCTAACTTTCGTGGACCTCTGCACCATTGGTTGCGCTAGACTCTCCACCTGGATCAAAGTACCGACCATCTCATCTTCGAAAATATGGACCTGAAACCATCGAACTCCACTCACGCTTGGTGGTACAATTGTTCTCTTTTCATCATCTGTCCGAGTCTGTTTTCTTCGACGCATTGCAGACTCAACGCATGCACATCGGCTAATTACTCCACGCTCTGATACCAGCTGTTGGGAGATGAGTCGATCCACGGAACAGTGCTCGCGACAAACAACCATGCAATTAGACAACTAAAGATACAGTTAATTTAAAATGCGAGGATTAGAAAGTAATCAATTACAAACAAGAGAAGGTTTTGTTAACGAGGTTCCCCCACCGTATAGTTAGTCCCCGGCAGAGCGGAATCGGCAAATTTCTAGTATATTTGAATCAAGTTTGCAAACAAGAGCAAGCTTAGGAAATTTCTTTCAAATCTCTTAAATAAAAACTCTTTGGGCCCTTCCCAATCTCTTTCGGCCCCTTCAAAAATAATGTGCAGACCTCATGTGGATTTATAATTCGCATAGGGAAAACAACATGCCTCAAAATTCAATAGCCTTATTTAAGGCTACGTTGATTTTGTCTCTAACGTTTAATTTATGCATTCGGTTACTGTTTATTAATAGTCCTATTAATAGTCCCTCACTATTGAAAGACACTGTTGCCAATAGTAGATTAATTTGGCCGCACGTTTAAATCTTTTGGATAAATTAAATGCTTGGTTGCTAGCTACATTTGGCTTCTCTGCACATTTAATTGGTCTGGTGGATTTAATTTTCCATTACAAACACCACATGCAGCCTCCACTAATTTTTGGCTCTGTTGAAATAATTGATTTCAACCAATCAACTATATAGCAGGTAAGTTTTCGTCTAACCCAAATAGTGTCTATTCGAGTCTCTTCCCCCATGTGCCGCTGCTTCATTTTCGTGGGCTCCACCTCAATTATTTTGCATCACATTTTCACAGGTACCTAATTTCTACTCTAACTCATTTATCTAAACTCCAATTGAAAGAAACAGCTTTTAAAAAATGAATAATACACCAAGGCTTATTAGAACCCCCAAATCCTAATGTAAAACCGAGCAACCTTGTGAAAGTTTTAGGATCAGAAGCAACCCAAGAGCCAACAAGATTAGAAATGGAGATCCGCAGTGCCGCTACAGAGTGTGAACAAGCTCATGTGGATAGAAACATTGCTCACAAACTCACCCCGGCTGAGCGCCGCAAGAAGAAAGAAAGAAACTTTTTGAGGATCGAAATACATTAGAAACCCTAGTTTCTGTGTACATGATCAATGACCTCTCTCACCTCAAACACGATTTAAGGTTGATGCGAATGCTCAAGAGAATCGACTCACTGGATGTGCTGTGATATCGGATGGGATTAGCGTTGTGGTTGTTGAAGGGGGTAAGAAATCGATTAAGAGGTACGGAAATTTGATGTTGAATAGAATTAACTGGGTAGCTGCTGTGAATAATGATGACGAGGATGAGAATACTGATGATTCTGTGATCAACCGTTGTGCTTTGGTGTGGCAGGGCAGTGTTGCGAAGTCTAGTTTCCTAAGATTTCTTGTTCATGAGTGTAGAGGTGAAGCTGCTGCTAGGAAAGTGTTTGCAGATGCTGGAGTTCCACACTATTGGGATCTTTCCATTAACTTTTCTGGGGACCTGATGTGAGTTCGAGAGCAGTGAGCATGAGCAAGGACACCAGTAAGATTGCAGGCTTTTAGAAGTAATCGTTATAAACTATCCTTTATTTTTGTGCCGTGTTTGGACTATGAGCTATTAATTTTCCTAGAGATTGGTCCACTGGGATGAGCTTGAAAATGGATTTGCTTTGTGTCATGACTAATTAATAATTAACATCTCTCTGGGTTTTTTAATGATTTTTACAGGTTCAAGTCACTGTCATTATTATTATCGGTAGGCAGAACTATGGGATTTCTCATGCATGCCTATCTTAATAAACATGCTTAGGAATATATGCTAGGTTGAAATATCCTGGAGTGGAGGCAGCTTGATGCGTTCAGGTATCTCATAATGTCGGGGCCCTAGTGTAGGGTGTTTTTCGTCACCCCATTGAGATGGAAATACGCGCGCGCTTGTCAGGCGCATTACAGATTCCCCCTGCCTAAGGTAGACTGGGGTTTATTGATTGTGGGGATCCGAATCTCCGGCAGCCGCGGACTAAGCTGCCGTTAATTGCCCATCGCTTTTAGAGCGAAGGAACCTCCGATTGACGGGTTAAACTGGTCATGCGAACTCAATGTGCATTGTTGTGTTTTGAAAGGGGTTTTGGATATATCGGGGGCCTCGCAGAGCTTTTACGGGGGTCCTGCTACCTGGATAGCGGGCTGGGGGTCAAGGGCGCTAGTAGCCCCCTTGCGGGGTGCGGGGCAGTGCCCCGTTAGAATTTTTTTTAACGGGGGAGGTATATTTAGTGTGGAGTGCATATAAAAAAAATGGGGGGAAGCGTCTTAAAGACGCGTGCATGGCACGCGGGCGTATGATGCCCGGGGTCACGTGCGCGCACATGGGCGCTTTAGTGCCCAAGGTCACGTGCGCACGAGACCATTGAGCGCCTTAGTGCCCGGGGTCACGTGGCGCCCACGCGACAATTGGGCGCCTTAGCTCCCGGGGCCACGTGGCGCACACGTGCCCATTGGACGCCTTAACGTCCTAGGGGTCACGTGGCGCACACGTGACCGATGGGCGTCTTGGCGCCCGGGGTCACGTGGCGCACACGTGACCGATGGGCGCCTTGGCGTCCCGGGGTCACGTGACGCACACGTGACCGCGGGAAACACCCGCGGGAAGGGGCCTAGCCTCTAGGTTGGGGAGTTGAGCTCCCAAGGGGTTTTTTGGAGTTGAACTCCTAACTGAAACTAATTATGGAGTTAAAACTCCAACAGATCTAGAAAGGGGTTAAACTCCTAGGAATTTTTGGCTCTTCTTTTGAGCCTTGGATCTGTCCAAAGTTAGATTTTTGGAGATGGGTCTCCTTCTTCCTTCTTTTGATCGACGGGATCTTGGAGAAAAGGGGGCGAGACTTAAAAGTCTCTCCTTTTCGAGATCTGATTGGAGATTCGAGCTCCCCTTCGTGGGTTTTGTTGTGAAAAACTATTTTTTTTTTGAGAAAGGAAGAGTTAAACTCTTGATTTAATTCAAAAAAAGAAAGAGTGTTTTTGAGCCTTGAGAAAGGAGGAGGAGGCACAAACCGTTGAGGGGAATGAAAAAAGTCTCTTCTTTATTCATCATCATGTTGCCTTATATAGGCTTACATATTTACATCTAGCCCCTTGGGCTTTACAAAATGGCATTTTGCCCATCCCATATCTCATGTGCTATTTTTTCTTTTCACATAAGCCATGGGCTTACAAAAATTTGGCTTTATGCCCATTTTGTTTACATTCATGCATAAAAAATTACATAAAAATTATTTATTACATGATTTCATTTTGGCATGGGGGAGGGCCGGCCGCTTCATGTTCAGACTCGACCTGGGCATGGGCCCACTTGGCTTGGGGTTGACTTTGACTTTGACTTGGTCAACCGGGATGCAATTTTCGACTTCAACACCTAGTGCTTCATTCTAGGCTAGTCTCAGGCCCTCAGTTATGGAACCGTTAAATCATGCTTTGTGTGTGTGTTTTTTAAATATTTTTTTAATGATATTCTTCTTTGCTTTTGCATTGTTTAGAATGTAATTGACCAAACATTGGTCAAGAGTAGGGTTTGTTGTGGTTTTGTATTTTTGATGTTTCATTGGTGCTATGTTTTTGGAATTTCGGAATTTATACCTTGCCAATAAGAAGAATAATGAAATGCTATATTCTTGTGTTTTCTTAATAAGCTTTCAGTTTGCTTTGCTGCTTGTGTCACATCTTTCTATGACGTGCCATAATATTTTTGCTATGCTGCTGTGAGTGTTATTTATGGTCATAAGCTTTGTGTCATAGCTTTGCTATTCTGCTTGTGTTTTTGTAAGAAAGATTTGTCATCATCTTTCTGCTCGTGTTATGGCTTTGCTATGCTGCAAAAATCATAATTTGTTCACTCTCAGGATTTGCATCTCATATATACCTACTCAATCCTTTACAATGCTCCATGTCAGGACATGTTAGTGATTGCAGTTTATTGACCCCTTAGTTAACACTTAACCATACATAGTAAAAGAACTACTTTACCCCTAGTCTACTTAAGTGCAACAATACTATGTCCGAAAAACTCTAAGCCCTAAGTTTCTCCCAATTTCTCTCATAGACCTTAAACTATCTCAGGAGAGTTCTCTCCTGAAATGATCTGGTCTGTGGCTAGATCAATGGCGAAGATAAGGGAGGAAAGTTGCAAATAGTGTTGGAGGATGGGGTTGGGATAATTGTTTTTTGGCCAAAGGGTTGGGACAATTGTTGCTGATGAGGAGAATGAGTGATGCTGATGAGTAGTTGTGATTAAGATTAAATCCAGGAGAGCACTTATCAGTTTTTTTAAGGTAACGATTCCGTATTGCCGCAATCAGAGAGGATGTAGATGGCGATTGTGATGAAACGGGGGAGGTTAATAATCAGGGAGCTGAAGAGGATCAAGATACCAAGGATGGTGAAGTTGCGTTGATCTCTCATTAAGTTAGTTCCACTGATTATTTTTTAGGGTTATTTTCTGTTTACCCCCCTCCCCCCCCCTCCCCCAACCCAAATTTTTTTATTGCTATTTACTCCATAACCCCCCCCCCCCCCCCCCCCTTGATATTTACTCCATAACCCCCGATTTTTAGAAGTCTTACCGTTTACCCCCCAAACTCTTTCTTCTGCCCCAAATCTCCAAATCGACCCCCAAAGTGAAAGCTACGGTTTTCTCTAGAGCTCCAAAGTGAAAGCTAGGGTTTTCCACTTGCAAATTAGACCATATTGGTACTCCACAACTTCGTTGTTTGAGTAAGTTGACATAGAAGAACCCGACCCCACGGCCAATTTAAGATTTTTGGAGCTCTAGAGCAAACGCCGGCTTTCGCTTTGGGGTCAATTTGGAGATTTGGGATAGAAGAAATAGTTATGGAGGGGTTTTAAAACCCTAACCCGACAGTATCCATTAACTTCTTAATGGAGTCGACTAATATTCCAACTTGAGGGAGCTGGGGGGTAAACAATAAGACTTTAAAAAAAATTTGGCGGGGGGGGGGGGGGTATGGAGTAAATATAAAAAATTGTGTGTGTGTGGGTGGGGTGGGGGTGGGGGTGGGGGTGGGGGTACTGCTGTTGTTTTATGATGCTCTCAGTTACTTTCATGTTTAGTACTTGTTAGTTTTGTGCCCTATTTTTTTTATGCTGCTCACAGTTACTTTCATGTTTAGTACTTGTTAGTTTTGTATACTGTTGTTTGTTAAACCTAGTTTTGTTTTGATCTCTATTGAATATGGTTGGTTTGTGTTATTAAGCTTAGTACGGTTATTTTTTTTATGGTTACATAGTAAGCCATGCAATGGTGTATTGAAAGACTTCAATGTTTAAGGATGAAAATTATGTAAACAAAAGGTTCGAAGAGGGCTCTTAGGTATGCAAGATGGAGAGAGCAGGTACATCATAAGAATACATGCACACAGCCAATTGATCCGAGGCATTGGCACACACATAGATGAAAATCAAGGAATGTCTATAAGCTAATAAGCAGTCCAAACTCTTATGCAAAGTCAGTAAGCCTTCTTTAAGTTTGCAATTCTTGTGTGTTGATATCTGTTGGCTATAGATTCTTTTGTTCTACAATCTTTGAGATTGTAGTAATTTTTTTCCCTCGTCATTTTTCTAAGGAATTGAAGTAGTAGAGTTCATGGTTGGTCCCTGTAAGGAATGGCAGTAGGATCTTCTATACAAGATGATCCAGCAGTATCCATTTCTTCTCAAGCGCCGATGGCACGGGTGGAGATATTACAAAACAAGCACCAGTTGATAACAAGGACAACACGTGAGAGTTGGTTTCTCAAGACTCGGCGGCGACTCGAGCAAACACAAGCAGTCAGCAGTCAGGAATTACAGGGGAGAGAGTTGTGTGGAGAGTACCTTAGACACACACACCCCCTCCTAAATTTCTGGCATCGGTTATGTGAGGATCATGTGGATTGTTGTGAAAACTTATGTATAAATGTTTCTGTTATGTGTTTATTAGGTCTTTTATGTGCTTCTTATGAATAAGGACAAGCGGATATGTAATGCTGATACTGTTTTCTTTGTACTGTTTTAAGTTATAAACAAGACCAACTTGCGCCGTTAAAATGAACGCGTGTATAGATACATGGCGTTTTGTGAGGGATAAACAAATTTATCGTAGAGTTTGCGGTAGTATGTTGTATCCTGAGCAAACCACTGCGTTTTTCATGCAATGAGCTCAATCTTGTGGTGTTTTTCTGTTTTCTGAGATCAATGTTATAGTATATATGTAAGGTTGTGGGTTGATTTGCAAAATCGGAGCTCAATCATGCGGCATTGCTTAGGATCAATATTGCGGTATGTAAAGTAATGGTACTTATATGCAATATCTGAGGTTAATGATTTGGTATTTAATTTTAATGAGTTAAATGTTGTGTTCTTTATTGTTATGGCGACGTTTGTAGTGCTTTTGAGCAATTTTTTCCTTTTCCTCATCTCATTTTGCGTCCAGTTTTTTCCACTTGCCCATCGCATAATTTTGATAATTCCAATGCCCGTTATGGTTACCGTCCATATATTAAATGGCGAACAATAACTAAATCAACTTATTCATTCAGCAGAAAATTACATAAGAAATTATATTGATCAACATTGCTATAATTATTTTCCCCCACAAAAGGGAGGGAAATTTAAAACAACAAGAGTCTTCAACTAAGGCTAAATTATATTATCCTTGCTCATAGAGTATCAATCCTCTGTTCTCCTCTCTCCAATAAACCCAAATCTTGAAGGCGAGTCCACACCCGCATATTCTTTAATCATTCTTGCTAGTTTCCAGAGAAATCGAGGGGTAAAAGAAGTGTGTTTCGAGAGATTTTTGGATTTTGAAAGGAATGTGAAGAAATCAGGTTAGGTGTTAGAAAAGGACAGTAGCGGTAAAGTAACGAAGACAAGACAAAAAGAGAAGATATAATTGTCTTGACCGATGAATGGCGAAATATTTTTCATCGCCGCTGATTGAATCTTGGATGGAGTAACTCAACCAAAAAACTAAACCAACTTAGAGCAAATAGCAAAATTCATGGAAAAATACCAAATTTGATGAGATATGAAGAACTTATAAATGAGGGAAAAAAGGAAAAATAAAAAAAGAAACCACACATGTCACACATGCAACCGTTTCGGTAACATGACATTTTTTCACTAAAATATCTTAAAGTTCTTTTGTTACAGTAAAATATCTTAAGTTCTATTTTAAAAGCATTTTAGTGGTTCTCGTTTAAGGTATTTTATTGTAATAAAATAAGATTGAGGTATTTAAGGGGGAAAACATGATTGTTGAGGGTATTTCAGTGTAATTTACCCTAAACCGCACCTTGAACCCTCGTCTTCTCCCCGTTTGCAGTCCCTCCCAAAAATCGATCGGCGATGTTGTAGAACAAGTCCTTCGTTCGAAAGACCAGGCACGGACGAATCAAAAATGTACGAGCTTTCATCTCCCTCTCTTCTCAAAACCCTAACCCTAGCTTCATTTGCCAGGAAGTCAGGGAGCACTACCTCTGTTAGATACTTCTTGTGAGAAGTTTATTAAATAGTTAGTTAAGAAACTTGATTACTTTGTTATGAAGTTTGTTAGGATGTAACTAGTTGAGCTTTATAAATAGATATTATATGTAATAAAAACATATGTTGAATGTTGAATGAAAAAATGAATTCTCTCTTTAACTAATTGTATCTTTTCTACCTGTCTTTTTTCCTTATTAAAAAGTTCTTTCCATTCAATTTTTGTTCTTGTTCTTCAATTGTATTCCAAATTTTCCCCAAATCAAACCTAGATTGGAAAAATATCTAAGAAAATTACGAAGGTGAGCGATCAAGCCCATCATTTGGTATCAGAGCTTCAAGGAGAGGGTCATGATGTCGATGAAATTGATGCGGATTCATCAACAAGGGTTCAAGATTGGGGTCCTCAAATTCAACAAATTGATACCCGATTGGATCAATCCGATGAGTTTAAGGCACAAATGGTTCATCAGCATGTCGATTTCAAGAAACAACTTTTCCAGTTGCAGAATTCAGTTAATGCGTTTTTGATTGAATTCAAGAAATGCTGAGCTTAGGGTTTCACCATCTCAGAGCCACGTTTTGGGAGCGAGGATGGCATCTCCTGCAGTGCAAGGATTGGGATTTAGAGCTGCTGTAGATCCTAATATGGGAGTAGCAGTAATTAGGCTCCAACCTGAAATAAGGTTTCATGTATAAGTTCTTGAACCAAAGTCCTTATCGAAGGCAATCAAATCAGCGAAATCAAAAGAAGCGGAGCTCAAGACTCGACAAGAAAGATTGGCAATCAAGAACACTGGGTTTCATTTGGCGATTAGCGGAGAAGGCAAAGGATCTTTGTCATGCAAGACATCGTCGTTGCATCGTCGAAATTCTCGATATTTCCCTCAACCATGTGCATCCCAATTTCGTCGTTCTTTGTTATCAAGACAATCTCGACCTCGACGCCCTCGCATGTTTCGCCAAGTTTCGAAACGGGCTATTAAAGTGAACTTGAAACAACCTCGTTTCGGAAGCAAATCGAAACCATGCACCAATCTTTTTATCTTTGTTCGATACCAATTTAATGAAGGACGACATTTCCAACACTTTGTTCTTGATGATTACAATTCAAGTGCCCAAAGAAAGAAGAATAAAGAAAGAAGGAATGAGTGAAAGAAAGAAAGAAAGAAGTGGAGAAAAAAGGTTACTAAGAAAAGAGGTAGGCATGTCTCTAGGTTCTTGAACTTGATATTGGAGCTGCCTCTCCCGGAACCGCCGCCACCAAAACCGCCACCATTCGAATTGTCTCTCTCGTGCTTCATTTCATTCTCTTACCATCTAAAGAAAGTCTTTTTCAATGTGGCTGATATTTCGTTGGAGTTCACTACATTTTTTGGTTTTGTGCAATTGAAGCCGTTGTGCGGACATACGACTCTTGATTCAAGATGAAGATTGTGATACCGTAGTGATTACACGAAAGAATTCATTTGTGTTCTTCAAGAAAGTTTGAAGCATATACACCGACAAGATGCTCGTTGACGATCGATTCTTGATCTTGAGGACAAGGTCAATTTTGAGAGGGAGGTATTGTTAGATACCTCTTGTGAAAAGTTTGCTAAATAGCTAGTTAAGGAGCTTGATTATTTTGTTATGAAGTTTGTTAGGATGCAATTAGTTGGGCTCTATGAATAGATATTTTATGTCATACAAACATGTGTTGAATGTTGAATGAAAAAATGAATTCTTTCTTTTACTAATTGTATTTTTTCTACTTGATTTTTTCCTTATTAATTAAAAAGTTCTTTCCATTCAATTTCTGTTCTTATTCTTCCATTGTATCCTAAATTTTCCCCAAATCAAACCTGAATTGGAAAAATGCCAAAGAAAAAAAGGAAGGTGAGCCATCAAGCCCATCAACCTCCGAGACGACATCTACTGCGGGTCCCACGCCTGCAAGGTCGGCGACCCCACCTCCGCTCGCCTCAGCTCGTCGGTGTCCACCGTCCTCATCGTCGACACCAATGTCGTGCCCAATCAGGTCCCTTTTCTTTCTCAAGATCTTTATAATTAATAAAAATTTCTTCTTGCTGTGAATTGTGATGGAATCGATTGTCGTGGCGGTTTCAGATAGATTTGCTTGAGAATCCGGCGATCGACGAGGTGGTGGTTCTCTCGATCGTGTTGGAGGAGGTGAAGAATAAGAATTTGTCTGTGTATAATAGGCTCAAGGTCCTTTGTAATAATCCCATGAGGAAATCCTATGTTTTTGCCAACGAACACTTTCGGTAAGGGGAAAAAATATCTTTCTTTTTCCAATTTCACGACATTAATTGTTTTTTTGAATAGTATTCAGCAGTTGAGGTAACTTGTTCTTTGATTGTAATGTTGTAGAGAAATTAATGTTATTCAGATGGTTGGAGAAAGCCCAAATGATCGCAATGACAGAGGTAGGTGTTTCAGATCTCTGAACTGTGGTTATGAGTTAAAGGCATTTGTTGCTGAACTTATTTTAGCCCAAATGAATGGAAGCACTAATAATTTCTGATGGTCAACTTAATATAGCCCATTTAGCATGAGTGATATCGGAAACTGGATAGGCTTGGCAGAATTAAATGCATTAAGGTTGGAAATCAGGAATAGCTACAAGTTTTTGGGGTGAGGGTCATAAAACCTAGGGATCATGTGCTTTTCTGATCAGGCCATGAATGCAGTGATGACGTATATATTTTTATTTAGCTTGTGCTGATATATCTGGTTTTTGCTGCTGTTGCATTAGAACATTCATCATAAATTCAACCATGTTTTTTGGGGTGAAAGCAGATTTTTCTCCCACACAATGTTTTCAGTGTTCCATATTAAGTTTTAACAGTTGCAACATATTGGAAAGTTAGAAAAAGTGTCCTGCATACTATGAGTTTATCTAGCTAATTAAGATGAATTTATTTTATGTAAGATGCTCTTTGCTATTTCTATCGAGGAATAAATGATTTCCAAGTCATACATACACATGGAGTGTGTATGTTATTTAGGATATGCAACATTCCATTTTTAAATTTTAAACCTGGATACTATGCCATTAATTTTTCCTCATTTTCCAAATTTTATTTCAAATCTTCTTGTACTGTTTAGTTAGTTGGGCATTTAGTTGAAATCCATTTGTAAATTCATGATACTGTGTTGCCACTATAGCAAAAGAAGGTACATTTGCTTGTTAGTCCCTTAAATGTTTAATTTTTTTTCTTTTGTCTCTTTCAATTATTTTTGGCTAAATTGTCAAAAACCCCAAGCACTTTTTTCCGCTGTCAAAAACCTCCTGGCCTCGAAGCGGTAGTCAAAAACCTCTTGGAATTTTTTCCTGGAGTATCTACGTAGTAGCATGCTATATCTAACCAATTCATACAAACTATTTAGATATTGCAGGAAACGGTTTAGATATCACATGCAACCACTTAGATATTGTAGTCGCAGGAAACTAGATATAGCATGCAACTGCTAGATATCACAGGTAAGGGGTTTTTTGACAACCAAAAACTTTTTTAGGAGGGTTTTGGCTAGATTTTCGAGGCCGGGTTTTTTTTGACAACGGAAAAACGTGTTTTTTTTTTTGACAATTTACCCATTATTTTTTAGGTGACGAATTCTTTAGCAGATAAATTATTGCCTTCCTGCACTAGATTTTTTATTAACACCTAATATCAATAATTCAGCAATTCGAGTCGCTGCGCAATGGTATCAAAGTCACTTGGCTGGGAGCACACAAATCTTACTTATTACTAACGACAGAGAGAATAAAAGAAAAGCTCTTGAGGAGGGCCTTTCTGCAGAGACAGGTATGTTGTTTACTATCAAATTTACTGTAATAAGTTGAAGGAATTCCTTGTCCGAGGAACTCATTTATGAGGTATTCTGGATTTCAGTCGAGTCATTTGCAAAATCACTTGGGCAACCCGATTTACTGGACTTGGTCGTTCTTCCAACCTCTGAAGATACAAAAATGGATGACATTGAAGATTTGAGACCATCAAAGAGAAAAATTATCTACACCAAAGTATACACACCATATATTATACTCTTGATTAGCATTTCACTAGATATGAATAATATTTTCTTCTTTATTGTTCAAAATTTAATTAGAAATGGTTGCATGCTGTAATGCAGCATAAACCGATGTCAGAGATTACCTCTGGCCTACTACGTGGAATTTATCATCAGGGGAAGCTTTGAGTCAACCGTTACAATCCATTTGAGGCTTATGTTGGAAGCGAGAGTATAGGTGATGAAATAGTTATCCGTAGTCGCACTAACATGAATAGGGCTTTCGATGGAGACATAGCTGCTGTGGAACTCCTGCCCCAGGATCAGTGGCGTGATGGCGAGTCCATTGCTGATGATGGTATATACTTCCAGATATATGATCTCTTGCAAAATTATCCTTTTCACTTAATGATATGTTTTCATCGCCTTCCAGAGGATGATGAGGATGGTGTTCACCTGGTTCCTAGCAGTGCTGATGATTCTCCAAGGTATACAACTGCTGCACAAGTTGTGTCTGGATCCATGGATTCTGCTTCCAGCCGTCCACTTGGGCGTGTTGTTGGCGTTATAAAGCGTAATTGGCACTCGTAAGTTCACAGAATGCACATTGTAAATATGCTAACTTCTTATATATCTTCTCGTGCCTAGGCGTTCTTTTTCTTTGCATAAGCTTGGTTCATTTCCATTAATTCAAGAAGTAGCAGCCACACAGAGAAATGCTGATCCAATTCCTCATAGATTTAAGTACAAGATCTTTTATGCAAATTGACTTTTGCTCCTTACCATATTTGATCAACGTGTAATCATCTTAGTCAAGGATCACAGTAATGTTTCCCTCAAAAATATACTACTATAGTTCATTTCTCTCGTTATGCCAACAGGATTTAGGGATTTCTTTTTATAGGGAACTCAAGCTTAAGCATCAAATTCGTCAAGGCTGGTTACTCAGTATAATATATATTTTTAATCTTATCCTAGCATCTCATTGGGAAAGACTTGTTTATATCCACAATCAGACAACTTGTATTATTTATTAACAATCAGGTGTCCACTGATAACCATATAAGTATCCAAAATACCAATTGTTACTTTACTTTATATCCTTTGTAGTAAAAGTGTTAAAGTATTTGCCTTCAGGCATGAGACTGGCGAAGTTCTAACATATGGAAATTTTACTATATGAGAAGCTTTCTAAATCTAGGGTGACATAAAGTTTTGAGATTGCGGTCTAAAACTTTTAAGAAATTGGCTAGGATGATTTAGTAGTTACATACAAATGTTTAGAAGCTTGCATGGTTTGTTCTCCTGTGCAAATCCTGGCAGAGATGGTATAGATTTTCTTGAGATACTTAAAGGCATGTTACTTTTGACCTATTTCAGCCATAGCAATAGGCAAATAATAATTTGGTCATGCTTCATGCTCAGGGACAAAGCGAGGAATTAATCACTAGGGGGCGACTATGAAATATTTAAAAATTCCATACAACATATGGCAATGAACAAGTATTTAAAATTAATTATTTTGTATTATTTTTTCTATTACAAAAAATCATAACATTATAAAACTCATCGTTATTTGACTTTATTATATAAGCTTTCACTTATATAGTTTTTACAAATTTAATCAAGAAATAACATAAATATATATTTTTAAAACTAAAGATAGCAATCTTGTTTCTAAAACATTATATTTTCCACAAATGAAAATAGAGCTTTGAAACATAATAATTGTTCTGCTACAAATGGATGTGAATTTGCTGAAGTAGATGGAATACATTGGGTATTAAAAAAATATAGAAAGGAAATGATAATATGTTAATAGGAAGATTGCTAAATAAATTCAAAATGAAAAATATTTTATAAATAGTTTCCTTATTTTACTATCAGTCTGGAAAAGATTGGATATATCATGTAAGATATGATTGACTATCTGGGAAACTATAAAATAGTAAGGGGATATAAGAGAGAAAAGTAGATTCGGCTAAATAATCAAGTCAATGTTGAGTCCTGCAGTTATTTCCTGATTAAAGAAAACTTACACGTGGATTGATCAAGGAAAACAAAATTGTGGAAATAGGACTTTAGTGGGCGGCCACATTATTTCCAGCACCACTACATATCTTGGATCCTTCTATCTATTGCACAAAATTTCTCTCTCTCTCTCTCTCTCTCTCTCTCTTTTTGGGGGGGGGGGGGGCTGCACCCCCCCTGCCTTTGTCACTGTCTGTTTGGGTGCCTCTGAAGTGCATGCTTGACCTTCAAGTTTTCTCTTTGTCAATATGCTTCTATGTTCATAAATAAAATAGTAGATTTTTCTAGCTCCATGGTCGAGGCCTTTAACCATTGTTTGGTAATGATGTTAATATCTTGGTATTGTTCAAACCTATTTCAAAATGTATATAGTTGATGTTATGAGTATCAGTTACTTTTATCATTATGGTGTTTATTCATATTTTAGTTACTTGAATGATGATGCTGAATAGCTTGTCCGGTTCCACTCTATGATATGAAATCTTCTGTTTTTTCTCACTGAAATGTTTCTGAGATTGTTGGTGATCATGTGAATTTAAGAAGGCATTAATATTAAATCTTGACCTGTTTGATTGTTTGCAGTTACTGCGGGTCATTGGAGCCAATGCCTATGCCGGCAGGTAATGGCGGGGTTACCCATGCTTTATTTGTCTCCAAAGATCGCAGAATCCCTAAGATTCGAATTCAAACTCGACAGCTCGGGAACCTTATTGACAAAATAATTATTGTTGCTGTTGATTCTTGGGATTGTTCATCCCGATATCCGTCGGGACATTATGTACGCACAATAGGACAGATTGGTGATAGAGACACTGAAACGGAGGTAAGTGTATATGGACTGTTTCCCTCCATTTTATGATAAGAGCTGATTTTTTTTTTTTAATTCTAAATTGTTTTATTTCTTTGCACTAGTCACTGATGGTTCTTCTATGACTGTATGGGATAAACATATTATGTATCAAGGACGTGAGCAATTATGCAGCATAGTTTAATTGTATAAACATTTATGGTGTTGAATGTACAGGTGGTGCTGATTGATAATGATATAGATTCAAGACCCTTTTCTGCACAAGTTCTTGCTTGTTTGCCACCCTTGCCGTGGTGGTTGTCCCCTGAAGATTTGGCTAATCCTCATAGACTTGAAATACAGCATGTGAGGGTTTTTAGTGTGGATCCACCTGGTAATTTTACTCATCAGACCCTTCTTGTTCTTTGTTTATTTTGTGTGCATACTGAACAGTTCTGTGATTGTCCCAGGTTGCAAGGATATTGATGACGCCTTACATTGTACTTGTCTTCCTAATGCAAAATTTTGAAGTGGGAGTTCGTATCCTCCATTCACTTTGTCTATTTACCATATAATGGGACTTCATCATCTTACCTCTGTCACCATATTATGTTTCTATTATAACTAGTTAATTCGGGGCTTACAGCTATAAGATTGACGCATCGCTCAATTTTTTGATAGTGGCACACCATTTCTCTCCTAACTATACTTTTTTCCCCTTCTGGTTTATTCAGAAAGCAGCTGCATTTCTCCTCCAATCAATCATCTTCTTTGTTATCAAAATATTGTACGATTAATTTGGCCAAATCAATCCTACTATCTCTGTGGTAATCGTCACTTATATTATCTTCAATTTACTTCCATTCGACTTTTATATCTCACTCACTAAACATAACTGCTGTTGTACTTCAAAGCTTCTTAGTTTAGTAACCCAGATGGGCACATCTGTTTATCTTGTGGAACGACGAATTGACATGCTACCAAAACCTTTAACTGAAGGTGTTCATTTATATATTTCTATGTATTTTTCGTTGGCTTAATTCCCAGAAACTACCAAAAACTTAGGAGCCGTGATAAAGTAGCTACCAAATTCTTTGAAAATTACAGAAAACTACGGGCATCCTTAAACTAGTTTGGTAACTTATTAAAAATTTAGTAAACAAGTTTGGTAATTTATTGAATATTCACTAAACAAGTATGGTACTTTATTGTACATTTGCTAAACAATTTTGGTAGTTTATTGTTTATTAATTTTATAAGTTTTCATACACTTGGTAGTTTCCTGTAATTTTCAAAGAATTTGGTAGTTACTTGTCACAAGCCCTAAGTTTTTGGCAGTTTTGGGAATTAAGCCTTTTTTCGTTTGTGGCATTAGTTTTAACGGTATCTTTGTTGTTCAAAATGCTACACTATTTTTCTCTGATAGATTGTTTTTAGATTCTTGAGAAATAGGATATAACACATTTAATTTCACTGCTTTCTTTTTTTGCAGATATATGCTCTCTCCGAGCAGATGTGGAGAGGCTGGCCTTTTCTGTTATTTGGGTATACTTTTGAAATTCATTTTCCTTGTAGTTTGTTCATTATTGACAGTTTTGAAATGGCCTTATGCGGTATAGTGAATATGCATCGATGTAGATATCTCAGATTTTTAGTACACACATACCTCAACAAGCTTTTCCTTTTCTTCTCTTTGAGGTTGCAGATTTAATATTTCGTTGTTGTGTTTCCTGAGAGTAGACTAATTTTATCCTGGACTAAAATCAGATGCATCCAACATATTTACTCCAATCTCTTTGTCTGGCCCAGTATTTAACTTATTTTCCATTATCCTTTACTTTTTTTTTGCACATCTACATTTAACCAGCCTTGTATTCTGTTCGATATTGCAGGCAAGCTTTAGATCACAAAATTTAATATCTTTAATCTATAATCTATTGCTGTTTTCCTGAACTGTGTGGCTTTGATTATCTGTCCAATTCAGACATTCAATGGGCTGAAACCATTTGATGTTTTTTTTATGTCTTCTCTGGTTTCATCTCTTGTCATGGTCTAATCACCTGCAGTAACCTGAACAGAAAGGTCTCCTTAAAAAACTCAGATTTGTCTCTTCTTCACTAACTTTTTTTTAATTAATTACCGCTTTGATGGAAAGTTAGCATGCTTTGCAAATCCATTTAATTTCTTAGTTAAACTTCCCTATAATCCAAGCTTTGGGAATTTGTTGTCCTAAATGCTAGATCTGCATCAGTGATTTCTTGATCAATGACGTATGTAGGGAAAAAATCTACCCGGCTTATTTGGATGATTTTCTTTCTGTCTAAACATAAACGTCGGACATTAATTTCTGATACTTCCATCTCTTCTTCGAATTACAGGAAATGACACCAGATGCAGAAATTTAATCTACAAGATACAGGAAGAGTGTTATCAAGTCTTGTGCTGCGATGTCCTATGTAGAACCTCAAGCAAGAATGGATGACAGGTTATAAATCTTCTAGTTTGTGCTTTGCATCTGTATTGATTGCTCTTATACCAGACGACTGTCTTATCTGTGTGCATGGATGTCCTTTGATGCTCTATTTTAAGGGCTTGTTTTGCATTGGCTTTGGTACAATTTAATATGATTAACAAAGCCCAATTTTTGTTTATTCTTTTTGAAGTAGCCTATGACAACTCAGCGTTTGATGACATACCATGTGCAAAGTTTTGTTTCATAAGCTTATGTTATCATGTATGTTTTCCTACTTCCTAGCGAGTTGGCACCCCCTTCCTCCCCCCCCCCCCCCCCCCCGATTCCTCGAGTAAATTAGGTACAACCATTACTGGTTTCAGTTTTATAAAGCAGAGCATGGAGTTATGATTTTAACTTCTGCATTTCTTTATTCCAAAGTTGGGATGGTTGGATGAAGCTGGCTAAGCTCAGTTGAATCCTGACCTGTGGCATTGTTGATTTGTTGTAAAATTTGTATGGACCATCTTATGTTGATCAGAAGGTCATTGATGCACTTGTGCCATCCCTCTTGCGAGAAGCCTGGATGACATATTATGGACTGATGTGTCCATTTGTGTGAGAGACTGTTCCGAACTGTCGATGGTTTTGCATTAGGGATGGAGTTGGATAAACCTGCATGTCCAGATCTATATTCTGTTTCAGTTTGGCATTGTTTTGATTTGCTTCTGCATTTTAATTTCTGACCCTTTTGGCTGTGGAATGCCTTTTTGTCCTCTCCTTCAATATCCTCCTTTGATTGTTTTTCCATATCTGTTGCAGCCGCTTAATAGACCCATTAACAACTGATCAGCGAAATATGAACTCACTAGCAAAGGTTAGTGGACCAAGTAATGCATTACAAAACATGATAATAACGTCTTTGCCTTCAGTCAATGGTTCGGTAGAGGTTTTCTATTTACTTAAACTCGTATTATCCACAGATCATGAGGCAAAGGCGTATTGACAGAGGAGCTCTTACTCTTGCATCTGCAGAAGTCAAATTTCAAATAGATACCGAAACTCATGATCCTATGGATATTGGTAGGAAGTTGGATATATAAAAAGTGTAGTTTTTATTAGCGAATTTAGGATTGAGGTTGAATTATCATTCCTGGCAGGCATGTATCAGATCCGGGAAGCGAATCAAATGATTGAGGAGTTTATGCTTGCTGCTTTTGTTTCCATTGCAGAAAAGATTTTGAAACACTATCCTTTGTGCTCCTTATTAAGGTACGATCCAGATAATATCCAACTTTTCTTACAACTCTTTTCTTTTGGTAGTTATTAATTGCTGTGTGATAGACAATTAATGTTTTAATAGCAGTATCTTGTATTTGGAAGAGAATTCTTTTAAGTTCTATAAGTAAATGTACCTTAATACTAGATATCTAGTATCCTCGTTCTGAAGGGGCACAAGATGATCTTGTATTTTATATATCGCTGATAAGGAGCGCCGAGACAAAGCTTATTAAATGTGATCCAGAGGTGAAATAATGTTATCTTGGCAACATGTGGCAAATTAGGAATGCTTCTACGAAACTTTAGAAAAGTGATCTCAAGAGGACATACTATTATCTTGGGTTGTGCATATAGCAAGTTAGGAATGCTTTGACAAAGCTTGTGAAGGTGATCTACTATGTTTCATTGATATGGATATGACTGCCACTGGTATGCTGATAAAGTAATGTGTAAATTGATAATAAGGATATCTGGACATGTGTTTATATATTTGTTTTTGAAATTTAATATCCATAACTTATTTACTAATCATATCTATATGAAACTGAGTCCTAATGTCCTATGCTTACAAATTATAGTGTAGCTGCTTAAAATATCATTTTTAATAATTAATTGATAAATATTTAGAAACAAAACAATGAATTTCAGTTATATTTTTCTTGAAAATGATATCAAATAGATCATTCAGAAGAAATTAACTACATTAACAGTTTGGAGGTTTTTTTGGGAATAGTTAGTAGCAGGCCTGTTCATGGGCCTGGCCATATACATTCAACGGGATTTCGATCTTGGGCACGAGAAAATTCTATTAAAATAAAGTAATCATTGGTACTAGACTTTAAGATGCACAATATGTGTACTATATCAACTTGGTATCATAAGATAGTGCCATAAACGCACATGAGATATTGAGATGAGATGTTGTTTTGAATCATTTAATAATGATATCTTGTCAAATATCTTGGCATCTATCTTAAAATATTAGAAGTCCCATGGGTGGGAGCCAAGTAAAGGCTGTGTATTCTACATTGACTAATGCATCTCTGAATTTACTGCAGTTGGATGAATCCTGACGGTAACTCTCTGACCCCAGTGAATTCGATCAAAATTTTCTTCAACAGTTGCATAGTAGTTCCCTAGCATAAAATGTATTAAAGTTCTCTTTCTGACATCTCTAAATATGTAGAACATAGATTGATTTCATTTATAAGATTTGCTCTCTGAGAACAATGTTAATCTTGTCCTCTTTATGAATTGAAGTTCCCTTATTCTTTCATGTCCTGCAAATAATTACTTACTTTTGATGTGCAACCAGGCGTCATCCTACCCCAACAAAGGAAATGCTTGAACCATTGTTGCGTACGGCTGCTGCTGTCGACTTGGTTCTGGATGTTTCATCTTCAAAAGCACTAGCTGATTCACTTGACCATGCAGTGGTGAGGGTGTAATCTACTTTGTTAATATTTTGCTTCTTAATGTTTGTTCAGTTATGCTGGCATGAGTTTTGTTTTTTTAAATCCTTATGTATACGGTATATTGCTTGGTGCTACTGTTGATGGAAGTGAACTTAGTAGGTTGATATTGTAATATTTACTTCTCTAGCTACATATCTGCAGCGTCGTGATCCATACTTCAATAAGTTGATTCGGATTTTGGCTACTAGGTGCATTACACAGGTATGGCTTGTTATGTAACACACTTTGATAAAGTTGATCATTTACATGACACATGTATGGCTTGTTATGTAACATACGTTGATAAAGTTGACCATGAAGTTTCTAATTTTACATCATTAACATAATGTAAACTGGCTGTTTATTTCTCTAGTGGAGATCTAAGCCTGTCAGAGTTTCACCACTATGGGCTTGCTGCACCTCTCTATACTCATTTCACTTCCCCTGTTCGGAGATATGCAGGTTAGTTTACTCTCCTTTATTCTTCCACCCTGGAGGAAGTCCTTTGATATGTTTTAAAATTTAATTTGTTCCCACGAGAGAACTAGGAGCCATATGCTATGTAGCACAGGTTCAGGTATAGATACATGATACGATACGGATTCACAAATTTCCAAATACCTAAAATACGGGATACGTTTTTATATCGATTTTTAATTAAATAAATATGAATATATATATATATATATATATATATATATATATATATACATATATAAATATATAATAATATAAATAAATAATGACATAATGTTAGATATTTAATGCACTTTCAAATTTTCGAGAGCCTTAGTTTTTGAGAGAAAGAGGAAAAGTGTCGATTCGAGAGAGGTTGGTGAGAAATTTACAAGTCCGGGCGAATCTGAAACAATCTGAGCGTTTATGAGAGTTTCGGACTCCGATACACGATCGGGGACGATTCGTGAGGCGTTTACAAGTATCCGTGCTTCATAGGCCATATGTTTAATTATGTTGCTGAGTGCATTCAAGAAGTGGTTGATTCTCCATAAGCAGCTAGGGCAAAGGAAAAAGGAAGAAGAATTACAGTTATTAATTTGCCAGCAGTGTCCAGACATGCTGTAGTTATTTGCTCAATTAGCTCATCCTTAATTTTGTATATTGTATTGCTTGGTTGCGCTGTGCAATAGTCCTTATAAATTGTAGTGTGAATTTGTTGGAGGAGATTTGAGGTTGGGTAGTGATCGTGTTCTTAACCTATTGGTTAGCGTACACCTTTTACATTCAGCTCGACACTCCAGTAAAGATGCAGAAAAGATCTATGGTTGTGTTGTCTAAATTCATGTTATGGTGTTCATAACCAGTGTTATGTTAAATCTCTTCCATCCTTCTGTGATTGACGCGTGCATCAGACTATACTTCTATGTGGGAGTTTGTCATGATATTGAGTTGAGTGAAACTAATTTGGTCGAACTTGGTGGACTTGAATGAACTGTAAAACTACCACATGTTGAAGTTGCAACCGAGAATAAAGTAAAATGTGAAAAAACAATTTAAAAAACTTAAAATATCATTTTCCAGTAATGAATAACCAATAAATGATAGATAATTTAAACTTGATTACGATTAAATATGTCAGTTACTTGTTTCTTAAGCATAACCATAATTTGAGATAACTGGAGTTATGAGAGGGAAGTTATCTCTCATTATCATGAAAGATATTGAAAAGAACATTACAGACCTTAAAAGTTTAAATATCTCGTGGGAATTATAACCTTTCATAACCATATATTATATGGTGTTGTCATCTTTTTTCATTAGTTAGTTCAAGACACATGGTATTTGTTCATATATCTTAACACACAAGTAAGTTGATTAGTTATGTCACGTTCCGCTTTCCAAAATACGTAAATACGGAACGTAACAAAGTCAACCATGCAACCTATGGTGAAAAAATATCCTTCTATAGTCACATTACGGCTGTCAATCAGATATCGAGAACAGAAAATAAACATCTATATATCTCATGTCCAAACTACCACAATAAATAATAACGAAAAGATAGCGGAAACAAATAAAAATTCACCAAAAAAATAATATCCTAGCCTCGTCTCTTATGGGATTACAACGACAAATTCATAACTAGAAAATAGATCTAAAGCATCACTAAGCTAAAATAAACGGAAAGCTCTTCACTGCTCGACAATCCTTTCAAAGTATTCCTGATCCTTCTGTGATAAGGTCAAAAGATCTGGGTCATGCAAAACCCAGACGTCAGTGCGTCATCATAATGATAGTATGAACAATATGCTATATAGGATGCCCCGTGCAAGAGTGAGATATCATGAGTTTAAACAAGAGTCACAAGTGATATAACAAGCAAGTTATAGATAGTCAAACATGTCAAGTGTATCTTATGGATCCATGTCTCCAGGTTATCTATCCTATAGGTATTTGAAACCAATTAATGTACTCCTCCATGTAACTCAAAAGTATATATCCCGTTAACTCCGAGACCACGGACGCAAAATATATCTCGTTACCCCCGGAACCACGGATGCAAGATGTATAAATCAATAATGATTTTTGTTCCGTTAACCCCCGGAACCACAAAAACATGTAATATCCCTTTGAGTTATACTTCAGTTACACTTTTGATTTTCCCAGGTTTCGTTTTCCAAGTCAGGTATGAAGATAACATCTACCTAATACCAACACAGGAACATGCAGGTACATGTTATGTCTATCAAAACAACATGTCACGTCAATCAGGACAACAAGTCAGGATGGTTGGCATCAGTAGATGCTACAGGCAAACATGTACTAACATGATAACAATATAGCTACAGTCTGGCAGGTTACAAGCATATCAGGGATAATGTACTAAATCAGATGAAGCGTTTATTTCGTAATAATATCGTGTAAACATGTTATGATGAATATAGTTGTAACTGTTATCTAGGTGCAAAATTCGATGTAAAGAAATAACCATATCAATTCTTACCAGTTCAATTTAATGATTTGGCCATACCAGAGTAGTTTGTTATAATTACTAGGTATTATTATTTAGATATATTTGCATAACCATTATAAACCAAAATTGTAAAAAAAACTTATTAATGTTAAACTATCCAACGGTATACGAATTATATATATAAATATTTATTTATAACAGTATAATAATAATAATATTACGACAATATATCTATATATGTATATTGCGTAAACCGTAGCACGCAGCAAGTTAGAAACTTGGCTTGGTCTCGACGAATGGGGATACGAACACGAACGGAGCAAAACAAACACGGAAAAACGGAAACATGAAGTAAGATCCAAGCTTGAGCTCGGCTTGGAGATGAAGTCGACGACGATTGGGGCGGCTGCTAATGGTGGTTTCGGGTGTTAAAGCGAAGAAGAAGGCGATCGTGGCGATGATGAAACGAGTTGATGGCTGCTTGGTCGAGGGATCAAGCCGCAGGATGAAGAAGATCAACGAAAGCAACTGGAGTTGGTGGCTGCGGTGAGGTCTCGGGGAAGAGGGAGTTGGTAACGGCGATGGGAGTAGCGGCGTTGCCGACGGTGCAGTCGAGGTCGAGGGTGCTGTAGTCTAAGTGGATGTATGAGGAAGAGGGAGGCACGCCGGTGGTTGATGGATGCGTCGGCGACGGGGGAACACGCTCGGTTGTTTTGGATTGGTTGACGGTGGTGAGGAGATCCCAACGACGACGAGGGTGCTGGCGAGGTGGATGGGTGTTCTCGGTCGAGAGTTTGAAGTTGCTCGATGATGGTGTCTTGGGTTTTGGCGAGGGCTAAGGGCGAGACAACAACAACTGGAGGAAGAAAGAGATGAGAGTAATGATGGTGGTCGGAGGAGTTGAGGGTGCTGGGATGCTCGGCGGTGATCGGAGGTGGAGACGGGGGAGGCGACGATGGTGAGCGTGGGTCAGAGACGAGAGAGAAAGGGAGAGAAAGAGGAAGATGAGTTTAAAAATATTTATTTTATTTTATTTTGATAATAGGTATAAGTATATATATAACTCATTTAACTAAATAATATTATATAAAGATATTATAACCCCCTCCATCTTTACGAAATCTCAAAAATATATCCAGAAGTTACCGACACACGCTGATACGTACATACTATCTTAACAGCCCAAATTAACCATAATATAATGGCTAGAAAAATATTCTAATCTAATATTTCATACACAATATTTTAGGATGTTTTTAGATTTACATGCAATAGATAACCGTTAATAAAATATCATGGAATATTTAAATAGGATAATAGCACACTAACAGTTTAAGGTTAGATATATAATACCCATAACGTATGGCTACAAAAATATATACCAGTTTAATATATCTATTATTTGGCATTTATAGATTTATTCTATGGATAAATATTAATAAAATATACTCTATTTAAATATCAACCCATAACGGATTTCACGCAAGCTGGTCGGGTCTGATAATCACGCATATTATCCAAACACCAATCACGGCCCAAACAAAAGAATGATTTAAAAGAAACCCTAAGTATTATTTAATATCACTAAAAAACGTACGATCATGCTAGGGTATTACATTATACCTAACTACAAAAAGAATTTCGTTCTCGAAATTCGCAGAAACAGGAAAAAGACATAAACAAGGAAATATGGATTTAAGGAAAAAGATGTAGAAACTTTTGTCGAACTTCTTCTTCACGTTCCCATGTAGGTTCTCTATGTAAACGATTTCCCTACGAAATAAGCACTAGAGTGACCACTCTATTCTTGAGAACATTTTCTCGTTGATCCACAATAACCATCGGTTGCTCTTCCTAAGTCAAATCATCCCCCACTGGCAATTCCGAGTGGTCTAAGACATGCGTCTCATCTCGAACATACTTGTGAAATTAAGATACATAAAACACGTTATGCACACCTGTCAAGGACGGTGGTAAAGCCAATCGATAAGCCACTTCTCCAATACGCGCAATGTATCGAAAGGGTCCCACGAATTGAGGATTAAGCTTGCCTAGACAACCAAACCGGATTACTCCTCTAGCAGGTGATATCTTCCAGAACACATGATCACCAACAACAAACACTAATGGTCTTCTTCCAGTATCAGCCCAACTTTTTTGACTATCTTGTGCTACCTTCATATGATTACGAATCAAGTTAACTTTCTCCACAGTTTGCACAATCAGTTCCGGTCCCAACAATCTCCTTTCTTCAATATCGTCCCTACATACCGGCGAGCGACATTTACGACCGTACAATATTTCAAATGGAGCCATCTGTATAGTCGCATGAAAACTGTTATTATACGAGAATTCCACTAAATGTAAATGTTCCTGCCACGAACCCTTGAAGTCCAGCATACAAGCTCTCAACATATTTTTAAGAGTTTGGATCGTTCTCTCGGACTGTCCATCTGTCTGAGGGTGATAGGTCATACTAAATTTCAAACGAGTTTCTAAACTTTCTTGCACTCCAAAAATGTGATAGGAACCGGGTGTCACGATCAGAAACAATACTCACCAGTACTTCATGCAATCTCACAATCTTCTGCATGTACCTCTCTACTAAAACCTCCATCGACTGACCGACTCAAAATGGTATAAAATGAGTTGTCTTGGTCAGTCGATCGACAATCACCCATACTGCGTTATTGCCCTTTGGACTTCGTGGTAATTGTTGGGGTAAAAATTTACACCCCTGTTGACCGAGTCAAAGTCAAGGTCAACCCCAAGCCAGGTGGGCCCAAGCCCAGGTCAAGCGGGCCCATGCCCAAGTCGAGCCCGCGGCCAGCCTCCTCCATGCTAAAATATAGATCATGTAATAAATAATTTTTATGTAATTTTTTATACATGAATGTATGCAAAATGGGCGTAAAGCCAATATTTTGTAAGCCCATGGCTTATGTGCAAAAATGAAATGGCACATGAGCCATGGGATGGCTAAAATGCCATTTTTGTAAAGCCCAAGGGGCTATACGCAAATATGTAAGCCTATAAAAGGCAACATGATGAATAAAAAAATGATACTTTTCATTCTCTCCAAAAAATTTTTAGATCTGAGATCTTTTGTGCCTCCTTCTTCTTCAAGGTTCCAAAACCTTCTTCTTTCTCTTGAATTAAATCAAGAGTTCTACTCTCTTTTTTATAAAACAAATTAGTTTTTCACCACAAAACCCATCAAGGGGAACACAGATCTTCCATTAGATCTCAAAAAGGAGTGATTTTTAAAAATTCCATATCTTTTGATCTTCAAGATCCAGCAAACAACAGGAGGAAGAAGAAGAACATCTTTCACTAAACCCCCCCAAAAGGAAGAAAAACACATTCAGGAGTCCAACTCCTCTCTGACTTCTCTTCTGAGAAATTTTTTTAGGCTAAAAGCCTGCTGTGCCTCACCTGCGCGCTTGCGCAAGTGCGCAAGTGCGCAAGTCGCCCGCGTGCCGACACGTGGCGCGCGCGCTTGCGCAACTGCGTAAGTGCGCAAGTCGCCCGCGTGCCGACACATGGCGCGCGCGCTTGCGCAACTGCGCAAGTCGCCCGCGTGCCGACACGTGGCGCGCGCTTGCGCAACTGCGCAAGTGCGCAAGTCGCCGGCGTGCCGACACGTGGCGCGCGCGCTTGCGCACCTGCGCAAGTGCGCAAGGCGCCCGCGTGCCGACACGTGGCGCGCGCGCTTGCGCAACTACGCAAGTGCGCAAGTCGCCCGCCTGCCGACACGTGGCGCGCGCGCTTGCGCACCTGCGCACGTGCGCAAGGCGCCCGCGTGCCGACACGTGGCGCGCGCGCTTGCGCAACTGCGCAAGTGCGCAAGTCGCCCGCGTGCCGACACGTGGCGCGCGCGCTTGCGCACCTGCGCATCCCTTGGATGTATTTTCCCCCTCTTTTTGTGTACATATATACATATATACATATGTATACAAATTTATACATACACGTACCCCACGACACTGTCCCCCTCCAAAAAAAATTTCTAACGGGGCGCTGCCCCGCACCCCGCAAGGGGGCTGCTAGCCCCCTTGACCCCCAGCCCGCTATCCGGGTAGCGGGACCCCCGTAAAAACTCTGCGTGGCTCCCGATATATCCAAAACCCCCTTTCAAAACACACGTATACTGCACATTGAGTTCGCATGACCAGTTTAACCCGTTAATCGGAGGTTCCCTCGCCCCAAAGGCGATGGGTAATTAACGGCAGCTTAGTCCGCGGCTGCCGGAGATTCGGATCCCCACAATCATTAAACCCCGGCCTACCCTAGGCCGGGGGAATCTGTAGTACGCCTGACAAGCGCGCGCGTATTCCCATCTCAATGGGGTGACGAAAAACACCCTACAGATTCTGGCACGCCCGGTGGGACCAATCTCTCCTCCCATATTTCGGGTTAAGCATTCATGCGAACTCAGTCAAATATACATACCTATATTTATACTGAAATAATGTTTTTTCATGCAGATTTTCAAGCAATCACCTTTCAACAATGTCTCCAAAGATGAACTCAGCTCTCAGCACGGCTCCCGTCTCCTACACGATGAAGATAGACTCCAGGACGGTCCTTCCGGCCAGTCTCGGGCGACAATGGGAGGAGCCGCTGCTACCATTTGGCTCTATTATGTTCATGCCAGTTGGCGCCATCCCATCTCCTCAAGCCCCGGTGGCAGACAAATCGGTCTCGAAAGGCAGAAGACCAAATGTGGTGATCTCAAGGGCGCCCCAACCTAAACGCAAGTCGGTGTCTGAACGAATTTCCTTGGCCCCAGCTGGGGGCAAGGCTATCAACACCAACAAAGCTATAACGCGTCCTGAGCAAGCTCCAGCGGCGCCCCTGACAAATGCTCGATCGGGTGTCTTCTCTAAGCTCCCCGCTGATCAACTCACAATGGCTTCCCGGGTAGCAGACGCCCGCCAAGCCTTCAAAATCGAGAAGCTGAGGGAGAAAAGGCTCAGATATAGAGCCAACAAAAGGGCTAGGGCTCCTGCCAGGCTAAACCTCATGAGGTTCGAAGAACAGGGTTACCCCGCCAAAGATGAGGGGATGGCTGAATGCGTTATCCACACTGTCTACGTGGTGGGCACGCGCAGCAAGAGCAAGGACGGGGCCGCCACATCTCAAACCCAATCTGGCTTGAATGTGGTGGCCGCTTCCCAAGAACAGCCGCCTCCGCTGGATGATGAAAACCCTCTCGATGAGGCTGATAGGCAAAGAGAGCCCTCAATTCATGAGGAGTCAGGCTCGGAAAGCGAAGATGAGCCAACTTTCCGTCCTAAGACCGCAGAGCAACAACTTCTCCAAGAGCTCCGAAAGCAGCTCAGAAGCAAAGACAAGGAGATGGCCAAGCTCTACTCAAAGATCGACGACTTGACAAATGTCGTCTTACGGCTCACGGCCCAACTTGCCTTTCAGCCGCCCAATCAAGCGGAGGGCTCTGCTCGTGAACCGGGAAGTGGTGTCCCAAAGCAGTCGACGCCTATTCCCTCAAATCCAAAAGTGGGCGAACTACATGAAAACCAGTCGCATCCTATCTCGGGAAATGTCTTGGCTACCGATGACAGTAGCCCGCTAACTCAAGATCAAATCATGGATTTGGTTGCCAGCAAAGTCAAAACATTGGTGGCCGAAGCCGAAGCGCAAAAAGATATCAGCAGTAGTGGGAGACCATATCCTGCTCAGTATGATCTGGTAGAATTTCCTAGCGGCTATGTCATCCCCAAATTTGGAAGATTCGATGGGACGGGAAATGCGAATCAACATATCGCCCATTTCAAAGCCTCATGCGGGAATACTGGGGGCAACGATGCGCTTCTCCTCCGCCAGTTCGTTAATAGCTTGACCGATGTTGCTTTCGACTGGTACGCGAGCATACCAGATGGCTCCGTTACTACTTTCGTCCAAATGGAATCTTTGTTTCGACAAAGGTTCATGAGCGTCAGCGATAAGATTACCATTGCCGAGCTCGTAAGGACCAAGCCCAAGAGCGACGAAAGCAGCACGGATTTTATAACCCGATGGCGCAATCTCTCCGTCAAATGTGAACCGCCGATAGAGCAGGACCAATCTGTCAGTCTCCTCGTCGGAAATCTCAACAATTGGATGGCCCCGTTTCTATGCACCGCGGGTCTCAAAACATTCCAAGAGCTGACCAGAAAAGTCCAGATGTTGGAACGCTCAAAGCAGGAGTCCTCCTCTGACTCCCAAAATAACAATAGGTCCTGGAGAAACCGAAAGGACGAAAATCGCAAAGGCGGAGGTTCTGACGATACTGAATCTCTTAACACTTCGGCTAACCGAAATAAGCAAAGGATGAGCGGGCCTAGCGCCAACCAGCCTCGGAAGCCAATGTTCGGAGAGGGAGGAGAATCTCCACTGAAAGAGAAGCTGGATAAGGTCTATTCCTTCAGAAGGGACAAAATCCGTAAAATATTCAAAGACGCCCTGAAGAACGGTCTACAACTGCCAGAGTCAAAAAGACCGCAGGAAGCGAATAGGACCGACGACCCCAAATACTGCCCCTATCACAGAGTGATAGGCCATGCCATTGAGGACTGCTTCGTCTTCAAAGATTGGGTCGAAAAGCAATACAAGGCAGGAGAGATAGAACTGTCCAAAGGCGTGCTAACAAACAGTCAAGCTGCAACCGCCAATTTCATACAAACGGAGACCGAAGTTCTTCGTGAAACCGATTCTCTCAGGCATCTGCCTTTCTCTGAAAACAGTCGACCTCTAAGTCGTTAAACTGGAAATGTAAAAAAAAAAATGTAAATAAACAAAAAATGTGTAAATAAAAGAAAAATAAAGAAAAGCCGAAATGATGGGGCAACTCGCAATAAAAATCAGCGAGTAAAAATGAAAATGAAAATAAAGCCGAAATGATGGGGCAACCGCGAATAAAAGTCGAAATGATGGGGCAATCGCGACCTTCGCGATAAGAAAAGCTGAAATGATAGAGCAATCGCGGTAAAACAAAAACATGCAAAAACAAAAAGAAAAAAAAAAAACGGCGAATGATGAGTCGCTCCTGGTACCATATTCCAGTGCAGCGATGCAGACGCCAACCAACCCTACGGCTAGTCTCCAAATTGACTGCCGTATACAATCCACGGGCTCAAATAATTCTCAGCATACCCATTCCCCACTGCAACCACCAGTTATGCGGCAGGTCTCCGCCTTCGGAATTATGCTTCATTGGAAAGACCCACTCATGTGTCCTCACGATGCATGAGGAGAACAAACCTTCGTGAGATCCTTACGACTCACCAAGGAAAAACACACTTAGGAGTCCTCACGACTCTTAAGGAGAAAATACACCTGCGAGATCCTTACGACTCGTAGGGAGAAAATGCTTTTATGGGACCCTCACGGCCCATAAAATTGAAAAGCCTTAGGCGATAGGGATCTAAACCTGTCTCCTAAGCCATCACTCCCCATACCCCAAACGGCGAATGATGAGTCGCTCCTGGTACCATATTCCAGTGCAGCGATGCAGACGCCAACCAAATTCCAAATCCCATACCCCAACGGCGAATGATGAGTCGCTCCTGGTACCATATTCCAGTGCAGCGATGCAGACGCCAACCAAATTCCAAATCCCATACCCCAACGGCGAATGATGAGTCGCTCCTGGTACCATATTCCAGTGCAGCGATGCAGACGCCAACCAAATTCCAAATCCCATACCCCAACGGCGAATGATGAGTCGCTCCTGGTACCATATTCCAGTGCAGCGATGCAGACGCCAACCAAATTCCAAATCCCATACCCCAACGGCGAATGATGAGTCGCTCCTGGTACCATATTCCAGTGCAGCGATGCAGACGCCAACCAAATTCCAAATCCCATACCCCAACGGCGAACGATGAGTCGCTCCTGGTACCATATTCCAGTGCAGCGATGCAGACGCCAACAAAGTCCCAAAATTTTTATGGCCCTACGGTCTGGATCATACATCCTGCAAAACCGTATACAATCCACGGGCGTAAAACGATCCCAATCTCTTCCAAGTCCTACCGGTGAGACCACATTCAAAGTCCCACCAAAAATAAAAATAAAAAAAAATAAAAAAATAAAAAAAAGGTATGTCCACAAGCAAAAGGGGCACGGATGAAAACCCGAAAGGGCTCCGTGAGTAAAAACAGCAGGACTGCCGGCGAGTTTGTGAAAACCCGAAAGGGCGCAAACTCATGAAAAAGAGATGAAATGCACTCACAAAGTCCTCTCGACTTTGTGAGGAGAAAATTCCCACGTGAGAGCCTTACGACTCACAAAGGAGCAACACACTTAGGAGTCCCCACGACTCCTAAGGAGAAAATACACCTACGGGATCCTTACGACCCGTAGGGAGAAAATACTTTGTGAGACCCTTACGGCCCACAAAATTGAAAAGTCTTAGGTGATAGGGACCTAAAACCTGACTCCTAAGCCATCGTTTCCTAATAGGCAAACGCAAATGATGATTCGCTCCTGGTACCATATTCCAGTGTAGCGATGCTGATGCCAAACAAAAGAAATTCCCAAATCCTGTCATGACAAATGATGATTCGCTCCTGGTACCATATTCTAGTGTAGCGATGCTGATGTCAACCCAAATCAAATCAAACCAACAACCTCTACGGCGGAATCATGCTTCGTCCCAGAATTTACCCCGTGTCGAAATCATGCTTCGCCTCGGGATATCTACCTTCCTTGCCGGAAATATGCTCCGCCTCGGAATCAAATCAACCAACCAGCTCTGCGTCGGAATCAACCTTCGTCTCAGAATGTGCACCCCGTGTCGAAATGATGCTTCGCCTAGGTGTGCCTTCCTTCCCTGTCGAAATTATGCTTCGCCTCGGAATCAAGTCAGCCAACAAGTTCTGCGTCGGAATCAAGCTTCGTCTCCGAATGTGCACCACGTGTCGAAATGATGCTTCGCCTCGGTGTACCTTCCTTCCCTGTCGAAATTATGCTTCGCCTCGGAATCAAGTCAGCCAACAAGCTCTGCGCCGGAATCATGCTCCGTCTCAAAATATACCCCGTGTCGAAATCAATGCTTCGCCTCGGAATATTTGCCTCCCTTGTCGGAATTATACTTCGCCTAGGAATCTACCTCTGCATCGAAATCATGCTTCGGTCAGAATGTCTGCCGATCATCGGAATGATGCTCCGATCTCTGGAATCATGCTCCGCCCTTCGGAATGATGCTCCGAATCCTGGAATTATGCTCCGCTCTTCGAAAAGATGCTCCGAACTCTGGAATCAAGCTCCGACCATCGGAACGATGCTCCGATCTCTGGAATCATGCTCCGCCCTTCGGAACGATGCTCCGAATCCTGGAATCAAGCTCCGCCCTTCGGAATGATGCTCCGAACTCTGGAATCAAGCTCCGCCCTTCGGAATGATGCTCCGAACTCTGGAATCATGCTCCGCTCATCGGAATGATGCTCCGATCCCTGGAATCATGCTCCGCCCATCGGAACGATGCTCCGATCCCCTGGAATCATGCTCCGCAAATCGGAATGATGCTCCGATCTCTGGAATTATGCTCCGCCCATCGGAACGATGCTCCGATCCCCTGGAATCATGCTCCGCAAATCGGAATGATGCTCCGAATCCTGGAATGATGCTCCGCTCATCGGAATGATGCTCCGATCCTTGGAATCATGCTCCGCTCTTCGGAAAGATGTTCCGAACTCTGGAATCATGCTCCGCCCTTCGGAATGATGCTCCGAACCCTGGAATTATGCTCCGATCATCGGAATGATGCTCCGATCTCTGGAATTATGCTCCGCCCATCGGAACGATGCTCCGATCCCCTGGAATTATGCTCCGCAAATCGGAATGATGCTCCGACCCTGGAATTATGCTCCGCGCTTCGGAACGATGCTCCGATCTCTGGAATTATGCTCCGCTCTTCGGAAAGATGCTCCGAACTCTGGAATCATGCTCCGCCCTTCGGAATGATGCTCCGAATCCTGGAATTATGCTCCGCTCTTCGGAAAGATGCTCCGAACTCTGGAATCAAGCTCCGACCATCGGAACGATGCTCCGATCTCTGGAATCATGCTCCGCCCTTCGGAACGATGCTCCGAATCCTGGAATCATGCTCCGCTCTTCGGAAAGATGCTCCGAACCCTGGAATTATGCTCCGCTCTTCGGAAAGATGCTCCGAACTTTGGAATCAAGCTCCGACCATCGGAACGATGCTCCGATCTCTGGAATCATGCTCCGCCCTTCGGAACGATGCTCCGAATCCTGGAATCATGCTCCGCTCTTCGGAAAGATGTTCCGAACTCTGGAATCATGCTCCGCCCTTCGGAATGATGCTCCGAACTCTGGAATTATGCTCCGAACTCTGGAATCAAGCTCCGATCATCGGAATGATGCTCCGATCCTTGGAATCATGCTCCGCTCTTCGGAAAGATGCTCCGAACCCTGGAATTATGCTCCGCTCTTCGGAAAGATGCTCCGAACCCTGGAATCATGCTCCGCTCATCGGAATGATGCTCCGATCCCCTGGAATCATGCTCCGCCTTTCGGAACGATGCTCCGAATCCTGGAGTCATGCTCCGCTCTTCGGAAAGATGCTCCGAACCCTGGAATTATGCTCCGACCCTGGAATTATGCTCCGCGCTTCGGAAAGATGCTCCGAACTCTGGAATCATGCTCCGCTCATCGGAATGATGCTCCGATCCCCTGGAATCATGCTCCGCCTTTCGGAACGATGCTCCGAATCCTGGAGTCATGCTCCGCTCTTCGGAAAGATGCTCCGAACCCTGGAATTATGCTCCGACCCTGGAATTATGCTCCGCGCTTCGGAATGATGCTCTGACGTTGGATTATGCTCCGCGAATCGGAATGATGCTCCGATCCTCGAGAATCATGCTCCCCGGGATGATGCTTCGCCTCCGGAATGATGTTCCACCTCGAAGTTCAGCTTCAAGATCCATCAATTTCATGCACACAACTCAAATGTGCGGTGTGCATTTATTGATGGGGGGCACTTTGTTGGGGTAAAAATTTACACCCCTGTTGACCGAGTCAAAGTCAAGGTCAACCCCAAGCCAGGTGGGCCCAAGCCCAGGTCAAGCGGGCCCATGCCCAAGTCGAGCCCGCGGCCAGCCTCCTCCATGCTAAAATATAGATCATGTAATAAATAATTTTTATGTAATTTTTTATACATGAATGTATGCAAAATGGGCGTAAAGCCAATATTTTGTAAGCTCATGGCTTATGTGCAAAAATGAAATGGCACATGAGCCATGGGATGGCTAAAATGCCATTTTTGTAAAGCCCAAGGGGCTATACGCAAATATGTAAGCCTATAAAAGGCAACATGATGAATAAAAAAATGATACTTTTCATTCTCTCCAAAAAATTTTTAGATCTGAGATCTTTTGTGCCTCCTTCTTCTTCAAGGTTCCAAAACCTTCTTCTTTCTCTTGAATTAAATCAAGAGTTCTACTCTCTTTTTTATAAAACAAATTAGTTTTTCACCACAAAACCCATCAAGGGGAACACAGATCTTCCATAAGATCTCAAAAAGGAGTGATTTTTAAAAATTCCATATCTCTTGATCTTCAAGATCCAGCAAACAACAGGAGGAAGAAGAAGAACATCTTTCACTAAACCCCCCCAAAAGGAAGAAAAACACATTCAGGAGTCCAACTCCTCTCTGACTTCTCTTCTGAGAAATTTTTTTAGGCTAAAAGCCTGCTGTGCCTCACCTGCGCGCTTGCGCAAGTGCGCAAGTGCGCAAGTCGCCCGCGTGCCGACACGTGGCGCGCGCGCTTGCGCAACTGCGTAAGTGCGCAAGTCGCCCGCGTGCCGACACATGGCGCGCGCGCTTGCGCAACTGCGCAAGTCGCCCGCGTGCCGACACGTGGCGCGCGCTTGCGCAACTGCGCAAGTGCGCAAGTCGCCGGCGTGCCGACACGTGGCGCGCGCGCTTGCGCACCTGCGCAAGTGCGCAAGGCGCCCGCGTGCCGACACGTGGCGCGCGCGCTTGCGCAACTACGCAAGTGCGCAAGTCGCCCGCCTGCCGACACGTGGCGCGCGCGCTTGCGCACCTGCGCACGTGCGCAAGGCGCCCGCGTGCCGACACGTGGCGCGCGCGCTTGCGCAACTGCGCAAGTGCGCAAGTCGCCCGCGTGCCGACACGTGGCGCGCGCGCTTGCGCACCTGCGCATCCCTTGGATGTATTTTCCCCCTCTTTTTGTGTACATATATACATATATACATATGTATACAAATTTATACATACACGTACCCCACGACACTGTCCCCCTCCAAAAAAAATTTCTAACGGGGCGCTGCCCCGCACCCCGCAAGGGGGCTGCTAGCCCCCTTGACCCCCAGCCCGCTATCCGGGTAGCGGGACCCCCGTAAAAACTCTGCGTGGCTCCCGATATATCCAAAACCCCCTTTCAAAACACACGTATACTGCACATTGAGTTCGCATGACCAGTTTAACCCGTTAATCGGAGGTTCCCTCGCCCCAAAGGCGATGGGTAATTAACGGCAGCTTAGTCCGCGGCTGCCGGAGATTCGGATCCCCACAATCATTAAACCCCGGCCTACCCTAGGCCGGGGGAATCTGTAGTACGCCTGACAAGCGCGCGCGTATTCCCATCTCAATGGGGTGACGAAAAACACCCTACAGTAATACTGTTATAAAATCCATGGTTATATGTTCCCACTTTCATTGGGGAATTAGAAGTGGTTGCAACAAACCAGCGACCATTTGATGTTCAGTTTTGATTTGCTGACACACCAAGCACCTCGACACGTAACAAGCGATCTCCCTTTTCATACTTTCCCACCAAAAGTGTCGTCGCAAATCTCTATACATTTTTGTGCCCCCGGATGTACCGAATATGCGGAACTATGAGCCTCCTTCATGACTTCTTCACGAACTTCTCCTTTAGGCACACACAAACGACTTCCATACCTCAAAGAACCATCGTCATGAATCAATAAATCCGTTCGAAGTCCTGCCTCTACTTGTTCTCGAAGTTTCTGCAATTTAGGATCGTGCAAGTGCGCTGCCTTAATGCTATCAATTAACGATGACTGAACTCGCAATTGTTTCTGTAACACCCGAGCCCAATAATGCTATGTATATTACTAATTGAGGGTTATTTATTGCTCATTCCAATTTTCCTGATTTTCTGGTGTTTATTGCTAAATTTTACCCGGTTAAGTCATTTTGGCACATAACAAATTTTAACTCCTAAAATGAAATTTAAGATGTCCATGTTGGCCTACTCGTCGCCACTAGTCGCGGGGTAGCGTCCGCGTGTCGAGATTCCGTTCCGTTTGGCTAAACGGGCAAGATTGGGCGACTACGCGCGCGTGCAAGTGTCCGACTTGGGGGCATGCGTTTTAATCATTAAACACCTCTTTTCAAAATTTGGAACCCGCTTAAAATCTTATAATTTGAATTTGGAACATTTGGGCGCAACCCGGGTGCGATTTGGAAATGTTTCATTTCGCGCCAAAAAGGGCCCGTTTCAATTTAATATCTAAACTAATATATATATATATATATATTCGAATATAATCCCTTAACAGTATAAACCCATTCAAATTTTAATTCCAAATCCTTTATTTTTCCTCGTGGCCAATGGCAGCTTGAGATTACACCCGCGTGGGCCCCGCTCCCTTTCCCTATCTCTCTCTCTCTCTTCCATCAATCTCTCTCTCCTTCTCTCTCCAATCTCCCTCTCTCTCTTCTTATATTTAAAAATCCATGCAACAGCCGCTTCCTTCATCCCCACGCGACCACGAGAACCCCACGCAAACCCTAATCCTAGCCTCGCGATCCCACCGTCGGCCTCCTCGAGACCTCGCCGTCGCCGCCCTCACCACCACGACCTCCACCGCACCCACCTACCCTCTTCCTCCTGTTCTCCCGACAACACCCGCGCCTGCACCCAACTCCGACCTCGCCTCCACCCTCGCAGACGTCGCCGTCGACGTCGCCTCCGACCGTCGACGCCTCCCACGACTCCCTCTCACACCCCTCGTCGAGACCTCGTCGTCGTTCCCTCCTCCCCTCGCCGGAACAGTGAACCCTAGCCTTCATCCTTCGCCTACCCCCGCTGTTCGCCGGAGAAACGTGCCGGCGACCCCGTCGACACCACCTCCGACCACCTCCCTCTCTCCCACGACCACCAGAGCCGACCCCTCTCCTCCAGCTTGCCGCAGCACACTTTTCCGCGCACCCCGAAGCTATCAACCCTCGCTGCAGCCGCTGCCGTCGCTTCGCCGGCGTTCCAGCGCCGTCGAGCTCGCCGGGGTCACCTGGTACATCTCCCTGTAAGTGTTTCCTTCTCCTTCCTTTTGGTACAACACCCCCCCGCTGGTCCGTATCGTGAATGCGTAGTTTTGTCGCTAACTCCGTTACTTTTGACTTTTTGCCGGAATCCGACCGCGCCGTCTGACGAACCCGACGCTCCAGCGAAGTCCCCTGGTCCGTGTGATCCCGTTGATCTCTGTTGGGACTCGATCCGTGGCCCGTGCTTCCGTATCGCAGTTTCTGCCGACACCGCATCCGTGTTTCGGTTTGCGGAACCGCCGAGGCAAGTATCTGAATACTTGCTTAACATGCTACAACTTAATCATCATATTATAACCACACCACTAATATAATATTGAGACCTGTTATAACTTAGAATTGCTAGTCACAATTATCCGTAACTTTAAATCAATGAAATCATTGCTCGTATTAACCGGTCTGCTACTAATTCATACTTAACTAATCAAACCAAGTAGATCATCCCCACTTCATTTGTTAAAATCACTCATGAGACAATTGTTATGTTTAGTTCAAATTCATGTAACTCCATTACGTATATTATCGATATTGTTTCGTCTTGTGGCTTTTGCACCTCAAAGGTGCGTGAAACGGATTAATATGAAAATACGAAACATCACGGTGTTTACCTAGATTAATATTGTCATTTACTGTTTCCTGCTACTGTTCATTATTGATTGTGTACCTGTTGTGGGCACTTACCGATTGCACGACATATTGGCCTGACCCTGCTACACCTGACTTATACATACTTACCGACTCATCCCGTTGTACTATGACATTACTTGTTTCCTGATCTCGTGCCTAATGCCAACAAACCTAACCGTTCCTGCTGTCGATCCAGACAGACCTACTTTTACTTGACCTTGCGTTGGCATTAGTTCTTGACAACTGAATACCTGACTTGACATACATAGCTTGGGGGTATGGGGAAATCAAAGGTGAAACCGACTTGTAACTCAACAGTTCGATACATTGTTCTGATCAGTCTTACGGGCTTGGCCAGCTCCGGAGTGTTGATGCTGACATCACTCATCTATCCTACTACCTTTTACTGCTTAGCGGCACGTCTCGGATTCAGCCCCGAGAATCATGACCGTGGTCCCGGGCACGCACGGGATACTATTGAGTTACATCGACGATTCATCAATTGGTTTCAAAGACTATAGAGTAGAAAACCTGATAGGACAGTTTAGTCACCAGTGCACATTACCCTGCTTGTTATTTCTTATTGCTGCTTTATTCATGTTCATGCTTGCATTGCTTATTACCATGTTTATACGATATACTTGATGTCATGACGCGCTGACATCTGGGTTTTGCATGGCCCAGATTTCGCACTACTGTCGCCGACCGAGCAGGAGTACTTCAGCCAGCAGGCTGATTTGAGTTCTATAGTGGTTAGTTGTTTATTGCACTTTATTCCCAGGTGCGATCCCGCATTATGGGACGTACCTTTCTATTATCATATTGGATCATTGCTTCCGCACTTATTGTTTATTGATTCTCATTATTATGGAATTGGACATGTATTAGTTTAGCTTATTATCTTGTTCTCGATAACCTTACAACCGTAATGTGACTGTGGATGGATACTTCCTACCCACAGGTAGCATGGTTGGCTGTGTCACGTGCCCAATCTTGCGTACTCTGGGAAGCGGGGCGTGACATGGTTCTTTTGGTATCAGAGCCATAGGTTAATTGGGTTGATTCTTGTAGTTGGGTATTGCATCCGATACACGAATCAGAATACCCGTGATTAGGAAACATGTCCTGCCACTTTGACCGTTTTACCATCCTTGAATCATTCTTCCGGATCATGTCGGCGTGCAAACTTACTTTGCATTGTCAAACTTGAAAACCTAACTTCTTGTTATCTCTAGGACTTAGGCGACTTGGGTGGAGTTAAGTAATTGCGGCTATGATACCGCGGCATAGCTACAATGCGGCACTCTATTTAAGTATCTTGGAGTTCTAGCCTTGATCTATACTTGAAAATCATCATCATGCTAATGTTGGGTACTTTGATTTCCAGGGATATGGCCGATCAGAATTTGGAGATGGACCCGGGGCATGTGGTCTTAGCCGCCAGGCGAAGAGTGATAAAGGGATTGTTGGAGAAACTAAAGGAACAACTCGAGCTGGAACCAGCATTTGCACTGGACCCCACGTCCGTACGTAGAAGTATTCCGGTGAACAGGCGCAACGTAGCACCAATGAAGAAGACAAGTATGGGTGATCGGAAGGGGAGCGTGATCTGTAGATACTGCCATAAACTCGGACACGTGCGAAGGGAGTGTCGTTTGAGGCTGGGACTTTGTTTGAGATGTGGAGCGGCAGATCACACCGTTAATGCTTGTCCGTCGAAGCCTCGCACAAAGGATGATACACAGAAACCTCCGCAGAGACCGTTCCAAGGACAGGAACCGCTTACTCATGGACCACAGCAGGCTCGAGCGTTCACGTTGACAGCTGAAGAAGCTAAGGCATCGGGAGAAGTGGTTTCAGGTAATTTACTCGTTCATGGTTTTCCCGCTTTGGCATTACTTAATTTTGGAGCATCCCATTGTTTATGTCATCCAAATTTATAACTACACACTCGACCAACTGCACGACCCCGTCTAGTTTATGGGACTTACACACTGGGAATGGGAAAACTATAGCTAGTAAGGAAGGTAGAGATTGTACAGTTGTTGCTTGCGGACGGGAGCTTTTTGCAGACTTCTTGGTGGTAGATACGGGCAGTTATGAAGTTGTCTTGGGGATGGATTTTCCTGGCACTTTCCACGCCTACATTGGCTGTAGGGCAAGGAAGGTAATTTCCAGACTCCCAGGACATCCTAAGTTTACTTTCATTGGAGAAAGAAATTCTGTCGGGCCAGTCGAGTTTAAGGCTAGGCCGACGAACAGTGTTCTTGCGGCCATGGTAGTGGAGAGTGATGAAGAGCTGGCAGTTGTCCGCGACCTTATGGATGTGTTTGAAGACATTTCGGGCTTACCACCGAAGCGAGATGTGGAGTTTGCGTTTGACCTTACTCCTGGTGCAACGCCAGTATCAAAAGCTGACTATCCAATGGCACCAGTAAAGTTAGAGGGAGTTAAGAAACAAGTGAGTGAATTACTCGAGAAGGGATGGATTCGAAGCAGCAACTCACCGTGGGGAACTCCAGTTCTCTTAGTGGAGAAGAAGGATCGCACTGCCGACGCTGAGACAAGAGAAGTTATTTGCGAAAGTGAGTAAGGGCGAATCCTGGTTGGAAGAAGTGAAGTTTCTGGGGCATGTCGTGTCGGGCGATGGAATCGCCGTTGATCCCGAGAAGATTGCAGCAGTTCGAGATTGGCCTGTTCCGAAGAATGTTGCAGAGATAAGAAGTTTTCTTGGACTCGCCGGTTACTACAGAAGATTTGTGGAGAACTTCGCTCGTCTAGCTGAGCCGTTAACCAAGCTTACGCGTAAGGAGGTACGGTTTGTTTGGACAGATGGATGTGCATTGGCCTTCGAGACGTTGAAGCAGAAGTTGATAACCGCCCCTATCCTAACCGTACCGGATGATTCAGGAAGACTGGTGATTCACAGCGACGCATCTGGAAAAGGATTGGGATGTGTTTTGATGCAGAATGGGAAAGTCGTCGCTTACGCATCGAGACAGCTGAAGACTAATGAGCAGAACTATCCGACTCATGACTTAGAGCTTGCAGCCGTGATCCTCGCCCTGAAGTTTTGGAGACACTACCTTCTGGGCGAGAGAGTTGAAGTATTTACGGATCACAAGAGTTTGAAATATGTGTTCACAGAGAAGGAGTTGAACATGAGGCAACGCAAATGGTTGGAGCTGATGGCCGACTACGACCTTGATCTTAAGTACCATCCGGGAAAAGTTAACGTCGTGCCAGATGCGCTAAGTCGGTTACCAACAATTCAGTTATTGCCTGCACAGAGAGAGATCATTGAGGAGTTTCGGAGATTTGACTTGGAGGTTGTGCTACCGCGTGCTACAGGACAGTTGATGCAGTTACAAGTACAATCGTCCTTAGTTGAGAAGATTAAAGCGGCGCAATCGCAGGATCCTAGACTGCAAAAGTTTCGAGAGCAGGTTGGAGCCGGACTACGAACCGATCTACTGATCCATGAAGATGGTTCGTTGAGATATGGTAGCCGTGTGTGTGTGCCAGAAGGAGATGTGCGTGAAGAGCTTATGAAGGAGGCACACAGTTCAGCTTACTCTGTACATCCAGGAGGGACAAAGATGTACCGAGATATTCGACAGTATTTCTGGTGGGAAGGTATGAAACGGGAAATTGCTCGCTTCGGGGCTAAATGCTTGGTGTGTCAGCAAGTCAAGGCTGAACACCAAAGGGTTGCTGGTTTGTTGCAACCACTTCCGATTCCTCAATGGAAGTGGGAACATATAACCATGGATTTCGTGACGGCTTTACCGCGGAGTCCAAAGGGCAACATTGCCGTATGGGTGATTGTCGATCGGTTGACCAAGGCGGCTCACTTTATTCCTTTTCGGGTTGGTCAATCGACGGAGACCTTAGCAGAGCGGTACATGCAGGAGATTGTCAGATTGCATGGAGTACCGGTAAGCATCGTGTCCGATCGGGACACTCGGTTCTTGTCACCCTTTTGGAGGAGTTTACAGGAAAGTTTGGGGACTCGATTGAAGTTCAGCACAGCTTATCATCCCCAGACTGATGGACAATCAGAGAGAACGATCCAGACCCTTGAAGATATGTTGAGGGCTTGCATGTTAGACTTCAAAGGTTCTTGGGAGGATCATCTACACCTGGTGGAGTTTTCGTACAACAATAGCTTCCAAGCGACAATTCTGATGGCCCCGTTCGAAGCGTTGTATGGTCGTAAGTGCCGTTCACCTGTATGTTGGGATGATGTGGGTGAACGAAGGTTACTAGGGCCAGATTTGGTGGTACAGACAGTTGAGAAGGTGAATACAATCAGAAAGCATATGAAGGCAGCTCAAGACAGACAGAAGAGTTGGGCCGACACGTCGAGAAGACCTCTAGAGTTCGCCGTGGGCGATTTGGGATTCCTGAAGATATCACCGACTAGAGGGGTGATTCACTTTGGAAGTCGGGGAAAGCTTAGTCCCCGATTCGTTGGACCTTTCGAGATATTGGAGCGTGTCGGAGAGGTATCGTACCGGTTGGCATTACCACCATCATTAGCAGGAGTTCACGATGTGTTTCATGTGTCTCAACTACGGAGGTATGTTCGTGATGAGACTCATGTCTTGGATCATTCGGAGTTGACCGTTCGGGAGGACCTGACTTTTGAGGAGCGACCAGTCGAGATCAAGGATCGAAGAGAAAAGGTTCTTAAGAACAAGGTTATCCCTCTTGTGCTAGTTTCTTGGGGTAACCGATCGCATGGAGAATCTACTTGGGAGCGAGAAGACGAGATCCGGCAGGAATTTCCTCATCTTTTCCAGTAGTTAGTTATCTTGTATTCTTGGAATTTCGAGGACGAAATTCTTTTGTAGTTGGGTATGATGTAACACCCGAGCCCAATAATGCTATGTATATTACTAATTGAGGGTTATTTATTGCTCATTCCAATTTTCCTGATTTTCTGGTGTTTATTGCTAAATTTTACCCGGTTAAGTCATTTTGGCACATAACAAATTTTAACTCCTAAAATGAAATTTAAGATGTCCATGTTGGCCTACTCGTCGCCACTAGTCGCGGGGTAGCGTCCGCGTGTCGAGATTCCGTTCCGTTTGGCTAAACGGGCAAGATTGGGCGACTACGCGCGCGTGCAAGTGTCCGACTTGGGGGCATGCGTTTTAATCATTAAACACCTCTTTTCAAAATTTGGAACCCGCTTAAAATCTTATAATTTGAATTTGGAACATTTGGGCGCAACCCGGGTGCGATTTGGAAATGTTTCATTTCGCGCCAAAAAGGGCCCGTTTCAATTTAATATCTAAACTAATATATATATATATATATATATATATATATTCGAATATAATCCCTTAACAGTATAAACCCATTCAAATTTTAATTCCAAATCCTTTATTTTTCCTCGTGGCCAATGGCAGCTTGAGATTACACCCGCGTGGGCCCCGCTCCCTTTCCCTATCTCTCTCTCTCTCTTCCATCAATCTCTCTCTCCTTCTCTCTCCAATCTCCCTCTCTCTCTTCTTATATTTAAAAATCCATGCAACAGCCGCTTCCTTCATCCCCACGCGACCACGAGAACCCCACGCAAACCCTAACCCTAGCCTCGCGATCCCACCGCCGGCCTCCTCGAGACCTCGCCGTCGCCGCCCTCACCACCACGACCTCCACCGCACCCACCTACCCTCTTCCTCCTGTTCTCCCGACAACACCCGCGCCTGCACCCAACTCCGACCTCGCCTCCACCCTCGCAGACGTCGCCGTCGACGTCGCCTCCGACCGTCGACGCCTCCCACGACTCCCTCTCACACCCCTCGTCGAGACCTCGTCGTCGTTCCCTCCTCCCCTCGCCGGAACAGTGAACCCTAGCCTTCATCCTTCGCCTACCCCCGCTGTTCGCCGGAGAAACGTGCCGGCGACCCCGTCGACACCACCTCCGACCACCTCCCTCTCTCCCACGACCACCAGAGCCGACCCCTCTCCTCCAGCTTGCCGCAGCACACTTTTCCGCGCACCCCGAAGCTATCAACCCTCGCTGCAGCCGCTGCCGTCGCTTCGCCGGCGTTCCAGCGCCGTCGAGCTCGCCGGGGTCACCTGGTACATCTCCCTGTAAGTGTTTCCTTCTCCTTCCTTTTGGTACAACACCCCCCCGCTGGTCCGTATCGTGAATGCGTAGTTTTGTCGCTAACTCCGTTACTTTTGACTTTTTGCCGGAATCCGACCGCGCCGTCTGACGAACCCGACGCTCCAGCGAAGTCCCCTGGTCCGTGTGATCCCGTTGATCTCTGTTGGGACTCGATCCGTGGCCCGTGCTTCCGTATCGCAGTTTCTGCCGACACCGCATCCGTGTTTCGGTTTGCGGAACCGCCGAGGCAAGTATCTGAATACTTGCTTAACATGCTACAACTTAATCATCATATTATAACCACACCACTAATATAATATTGAGACCTGTTATAACTTAGAATTGCTAGTCACAATTATCCGTAACTTTAAATCAATGAAATCATTGCTCGTATTAACCGGTCTGCTACTAATTCATACTTAACTAATCAAACCAAGTAGATCATCCCCACTTCATTTGTTAAAATCACTCATGAGACAATTGTTATGTTTAGTTCAAATTCATGTAACTCCATTACGTATATTATCGATATTGTTTCGTCTTGTGGCTTTTGCACCTCAAAGGTGCGTGAAACGGATTAATATGAAAATACGAAACATCACGGTGTTTACCTAGATTAATATTGTCATTTACTGTTTCCTGCTACTGTTCATTATTGATTGTGTACCTGTTGTGGGCACTTACCGATTGCACGACATATTGGCCTGACCCTGCTACACCTGACTTATACATACTTACCGACTCATCCCGTTGTACTATGACATTACTTGTTTCCTGATCTCGTGCCTAATGCCAACAAACCTAACCGTTCCTGCTGTCGATCCAGACAGACCTACTTTTACTTGACCTTGCGTTGGCATTAGTTCTTGACAACTGAATACCTGACTTGACATACATAGCTTGGGGGTATGGGGAAATCAAAGGTGAAACCGACTTGTAACTCAACAGTTCGATACATTGTTCTGATCAGTCTTACGGGCTTGGCCAGCTCCGGAGTGTTGATGCTGACATCACTCATCTATCCTACTACCTTTTACTGCTTAGCGGCACGTCTCGGATTCAGCCCCGAGAATCATGACCGTGGTCCCGGGCACGCACGGGATACTATTGAGTTACATCGACGATTCATCAATTGGTTTCAAAGACTATAGAGTAGAAAACCTGATAGGACAGTTTAGTCACCAGTGCACATTACCCTGCTTGTTATTTCTTATTGCTGCTTTATTCATGTTCATGCTTGCATTGCTTATTACCATGTTTATACGATATACTTGATGTCATGACGCGCTGACGTCTGGGTTTTGCATGGCCCAGATTTTGCACTACTGTCGCCGACCGAGCAGGAGTACTTCAGCCAGCAGGCTGATTTGAGTTCTATAGTGGTTAGTTGTTTATTGCACTTTATTCCCAGGTGCGATCCCGCATTATGGGACGTACCTTTCTATTATCATATTGGATCATTGCTTCCGCACTTATTGTTTATTGATTCTCATTATTATGGAATTGGACATGTATTAGTTTAGCTTATTATCTTGTTCTCGATAACCTTACAACCGTAATGTGACTGTGGATGGATACTTCCTACCCACAGGTAGCATGGTTGGCTGTGTCACGTGCCCAATCTTGCGTACTCTGGGAAGCGGGGCGTGACAGTTTCAACTGTCCCAAAGAATATGGTAGTACGAGCTCCAACTCGAATCTCTGAAAATCCGCTATAATCTCGTTCTGCGAAGTCAACATCCATATAGCTGGCAACCGACTTAAAGCATTCAGTACTACATTAACTTTTTCCGGATGGTACTTTAGATCAAGATCATTGTCGGCCATCAGCTCCAACCATCTAAGTTGCCTTATGTTGAGCTCTTTCTGTGTGAACACATATTTTAGACTCTTGTGATCAGTAAATATCTCGACCTTCTTGCCCAATAAGTAGTGTCTTCAAATCTTTAGCACAAAAATAACTGCTGCTAGTTCCAAGTCGTGAGTTGGGTAGTTCTTTTCATGAGTCTTCAACTGTCTCGATACATAAGCTATAACTTTTTCATGCTGTATCAAAACACATTCCAAGCCTTTCTTAGATGCGTCGCTGTGAATAACTAATCCTTTGGAACCATCTGGCATTGTTAAAATAGGAACGGTTGTCAATTTTTGCTTCAGCACCTCAAAAGCCAACGCACATTTCTTGGACCAAACAAACGGTATTTCCTTTCGTGTTAGCTTGGTTAAGGGTTCTGCTATCCGAGCGAAGTTCTCCACAAATCTTCGATAGTATCCAGCAAACCCAAGGAAACTTCTGATCTCCCCTACATTCTTTGGAGTCGGCCAATCGTGGACAGCTGCAATCTTTTCAGGGTCAACTGCGATTCCATCTCCGGATACAACATGACCCAAGAACTTCACTTCATCAAAGCCAAAACTCGCACTTGCTCATCTTAGCATACATCTTTTCTTGTCTCAACGTCTGCAGTGCGATCCTTAAGTGTTCTTCATACTCTTCTTTACTCGAGTAAACCAAAATATCATCGAAGAATACCACCACGAACTGATCTTGAAATAGTGAAAAGATGTGGTTCATCAAGTCCATAAATATCGCCGGTGCGTTAGTAACTCTAAATGGTATAACTAAATACTCATAATGCCCCTATCGAGTTCGGAACACCGTCTTGCAAATGTCTTCTGTTTTCACCCCGAACTTGGTGATAACCTGATCGCAAATCCAACTTCGAAAATACTCTCGCGCCACTGAGTTAATCGAATAATTCGCCTATGCGAGGAATTAGGTACCTATTCTTGATGGTCACCCGATTTAACTCTCGATAATCGATGCACATTCTCCGCATGCCATCTTTCTCCTTAACTAAAAGAACTGTAGCTTCCCACGGTGAACCACTGCTGCGAATCCAACAATTCTCTAATAATTCAGGAACTTATCTCTTCCAGTGTTTTAAAAGTGGAAAAGAAGCGCTTAAGCGGCTTAGAAATCAGAACAACGGTTTTTCATCAATATTCCTTTTCTTGTCAATAAATAATGATTTTCATTACATTCTAATTATTTTTATGTTGCTTTTGTACTAGCAAATGTCTAAATTTAACCCAAAATTTAACAAATTTGCGTAGACGATATATTATTTGCTAAAATATGCTCAAATAATTCAATGCAAAATTGAAATTTTCTTAGAATTTATTAGCTTATATAGTGTTTATAAGCTTCTCGATGCCCAACATCAAGCGTCATAGCTCAAATCAGTAAAAATACTTACCAAATTATTAAAAAAAGTATCAAAAAATTGTAGCTCGAAAGCATATGGAGTCAAAATCGAATTGGAATTTCATGATCGAAATTAAAAAAACTACTCGAAATCGAAATAGAAAACTCAAGAATTGCTCAAAATCAATTTAGATCTCGACCTTTTGAAATTGATAAACCTAAAATTTTGGAGTTTTGAAACCTAAATCTTGAAGTTAGTTATATGTATGCCCTAGAGGCCATTGTTGTACATGTGATGTATATTATAATGGATGCTTGGATATATATAGAGAGGACTTTCTTGCTCGATATGATAGTATGCTATCTGGTTTCACTTTAACATGTTAACGAATACTGTTTTGTGATCACGTGTTGATAAAGCCCTTAGGATATGTACTCGACTACTAGGACTATGATGAGATCATACTAGTGGGGCCAGGGTAGTCAACGAGTACATCCTATAACAGTTCCTAGTCGAGGGTGTATCGAGATAGGGCATCGATACTCCAGAGTAGACTAGCGTACACGCATCTTGACCCATATGATGGGCGATGGATGATCCCATATCCATTGGTGTTGGACATCAAAGATGGTGTACGGGTGTTCAGTGGAGACTGGGTACACTGAAAGGACTCTCCGAGAACTCCTGGATGGTATTATACCTATCGTCAGATAGCAGTTCTCCGGTGACACTGGTACATGTTAGTCTGTAGACCCAAGATCGTCATAGAGTCTTGTGTGATTCTCACTGTGCTTTGATTTCCACCTTACCACGTCCAAGAGGGCGTGCAAAACAGTGGCTTTTGGGTACAGTCCCGAATCACATGGAGGCAATGAGCGATAGGAGGGGTTTCGTCTCTCCCGGTATAGGGAGTTGATGTTGTGCTGTGTTCGATTGGCTATAACTGGAAGTCCCTGGCCAGGGCTTATATGGAGATTTACTGGTAAGTGTTATCAGTAGTTTCTCGACCCGTTATGAGCCTTACATCGACACGACTTATCGGTTACTGGGGTCTGACGTTTTACCACCCCTAGACTAGATATGCAACATATCAGACGAAGAGGCCGGAATGTACGGTAGTGTTTACTGATTGGATTTACATGAGAATGTACATGCTTGCTTGTTGATCTTCTGATCGCTCAATACCTGAGTGGCTGTTACGTTTAGCTGACCGCTTGCAGCTTGTGGGTGTTTGATATGATCATCACCTGCTGCCGGCGTATTGACGATTCTTTAGAGTTCTACACAGAGGTTTCCTGGCTCAGGCAAAACGGAGTAGGAGCACATATGCGATATGTGCGGGACCGAGAATAATACGATATGAGATACCGTATTCTATTCTCGCGATACATGATATCGGCAGGACATATATGATATAGCCGGGTCATCGGATCAAGTGTTGATTCGATGAATCGGTACATGTTATATTAGTCGGTTATATGCTATATAGCCGGATTGTCGGATCAAGTGTTGATTCGATAATTTAATGTATAATTATATATGTGATATATTACATTACGTTAACTAATATAAGCTCGCTTTATTGATTCATTTTCTCACCGGATAATACATTGATTATATACGATATATGTTAATTGTATTATTTTCTTTTGTTGCAAAATATATTATATATGTGATATATAATATTGTAACAAGTTAGGGTTACAAATACAATATGTTTTGTGGAGATTAAAACAAGTTAGGGTTTGATTTGGGTTAGCATTTGGGTTAGCTTTTTCATGAACCTTCATGAAGCTTTCTTTTGTTTTTAGCTTAGATATTTTGTCCTGATATTTTGTGTAGATATTTCTTAACCCAACCCAAACCCTTTACCCTAGTTTATTCTCTACAAGGGTTATGCCTTCATACTTAATCCATGGTTGAATTTGTAACCACAACAATAGTTCATTATTCATCACAAAAGGATCTTCTTCTTCTTCATTCTCTTGAAAGAAAACCTTGACTAGCTTTTCATTTTGTGATGATAAATGGTGAGAAATTGAAAATAAAAGAGAGCTAAATTCCTACTCCATCATTCTCATCTATTCTAGCCACTTAGATTAGGGTGTTCACTTCTCTAATAAATTGTTTAGTGAAGTGTAAGCTTGGGTTAAAGATTCTTCAAGGTAGATCATCTTCGAAAAGGAAGACTTCAAGCAAGCATGGATCATTCGGCTTGTGGAGTCTCTCTAGAATCCGGAAGTTCATGGATCGCGGCGAAGAGACTACTACTCGAAGCTTATGAAGCGAAGGAACGGACTACAAAGGTTGTAATCTCTCTCTTAGATGTAAAGTTATTTACATGCATGTTAAACCTAATTCTCTAGTTAAGATCTTGGTTAGGGTTTGTTTAGCACCCAAAAAAATTTAAAGTAGCATGTTTGATGCTTTCCAAAACCTTGCTAAGATGCTAAGTTAACCCTACAGAAGTGTCTCAAAGTCGGCTCGACAATCGTGGAATTTTTCGAGTCGAGCACAAAGGATAGAAACGTGGAAAAAGTGAAAAAGAAAAGATGGAATGTTGTATTAATTAGTATTTGTGTATTCTTACTCCAATAACAATAGTTATATACCCTTTATAATACTTATGAGATGTATACATTAATAAAATAGATTATGCAATATCACCCACTTAAGCGAGATGAAGCGGAGCGGCGAAACCCGCTCGGCCGTTTAAGCGGCCGTTTTTTAAAATACCGGTCTCTTCACATCTTCCAGTTCTACCGGTGCCATCGGATAATAAGCATTCGAAATTGGCGCTGCTCCAGAAATAAGATCAATCGCGAACCCTACATGTCGTTTTGGCGGTAAACCCAAGATGTCCTTGAACACATCTATGAATCTCGAACTACTACCGTTGCTTCCTCCTTAACTACTTTCCATCGACGAAAAACGGCATTTGTCGGCTTAGCCTTAAATTCGACTGGCCCGATTGATTTGCTGCCTCCCACGAATTCGAACTCCGAATGTCCGGAAATTTGGAAAATCACCTTCTTTGCTTTACAATATATGTGAGCGTGAAAAATACCAAGAAAGTCTATTCCCAAGACAATGTCATAACTGCATGTATCTATCACCAGGAAATCTGCGAACAACTCCTGTCCGCAAATAACAATAGAACAACACTTGAATCCTTGCATTCACTACTAGATATAATTTTTCCATTCTCAGTGTGTATATCTCAACTTGTAGACAGGGCCGTGTGTGGAATAGAATGTGCACCAATAAATTTGGACGACATAAAGCAATGGGATGCACTAGAATCAAATAATCCTAATGCGAGAAAATTATAGGCAAATAGGATACCTGAAACAACATCGTCTGAAGCTTTGGCCCCCTCGGCCGTCAGGGTGAAGGCATGTCCCTGATTAGGCCTCTAAGTAACCTGCCTCTGCCCATAAGTCTGCTTTTGTGGTGTTTTCTGGACACCGTCTTTCAAATGTAGTTTCGAAGGGTACGTATCAATCGAATGGTCAGCTGATCCACAAACTAAATAGAGTCTATGTTTCCTCCGATAATCTTTCTGCATATGGCCGAGTAGATGGCAGAAATCACAAACCATACTCTTCTGATTTGACACGAAAGATCTTTTCATAGGTATTGTCCCCTGCCTATTGATCGGAATGCCCTCACGTCCAGAAGCTCTAGTTGGTGCATACAAGGTCTTCCGCACCACAACCTCTTGTTGTTAAGTACTCTTTACTCTCACTGATAATCTCTCTTGTTCCCTAGCCACCGTGAGAACTTGAGAGAAAATGGACAGCCCCAACGATGTGATATGACTATGAATCTCCACATCCTGACTGCGCATGAACCGTCTTGCTCTATCTGCCTCGTTGGCAACCAAGGGTCCCGCAAATCGACTGAGCCGGGTCCACTCAGCCGTATGTGTATCAACAAATCCGCCATTCTGTTTTAAGCTAATAAACTTCTCTTTCATTTCCTCCCTAGCAAATTGTGGAAAGAATTTCTCCAAGAAACTCCGTGTAAAAGTCGCCCAGCTATCGGCTTTGCCAAACGGGTCTTCTCAACAGGTCACCATTCACGAGCATAATCCACCAACTGGATGCGTACCACATCCATCATTTTCTCGTCCGAGATCTGTGCAGCAACTAAAAGATTTTCATTATCCACCAGCCACTGATCTGCAGGTGAAGGCTCCTCCAATCCTATGAACGTTGCCGAACTGAGCTTCCTGAAGTCCGCCACAGTACCCTCACACTGATCTGGTCTAGGAACTGCCGCTTTCTCTGCTGCCGTGATAGCACTGTTAGGCCATTCTCAAGCCCTTTTGGAAAGCCTCAGCATGTCGCTGGTTCAGCTCTGTCTGGCGTGTCTGGTTCTCCAGCATACCGTGTATGACCCCAAGTAGTGCGGCATCGTCTGCACGCCTCTGATATGCCCGTAAATATTTTCTTGCCATGATTCTGAAGTCAAGAACATTTGAAGGTGATTAGCGACGGAAACATGATTCAATAAAACAAAGAATCAATAAACTATAGATTTAAGAATGGCAATGCAGTAATATGGCAGGACACGTTCCTAGTTCCGGGTTTTCAGGTCAGTGTATTGGGTACAATACCCAACAACAAATTAAACCAAATCCAGCTTACCTAAAACCTAGGCTCTGATATCAATAAAACCTTGTCACGCCTCGCTTTCTAAAATACGTAAATACGGAACGTAACAAAGCCAACCATGCTATCTATGGTAAGAAAATATCTTTTCATAGTCACATTACGGCTGTCAATCAAATATCAAGAACAGAAAATAAATATCTGTCTATCTCATGTCTAAACTGCCACAATAAATAATAACGAAAAGATAGCGGAAACAAATAAAAATCCAACAAAGAAATAATATCCTAGCCTCGTCCCTTATAAGATCACAACGACAAATCCATAACTAGAAAATAGATCTAAAGTATCACTAAACTAAAATAAGCGGAAAGCTCTTCATTGCTCGGCAATCCTGGCAAAGTATTCCTGATTCTCCTGTGATAAGGTCAAAGGATTTGGGCCATACAAAACCCAGACGTCAATGCGTCATTATAATAATAGTATGAACGGTATGCTATAAAGGATGTCACGTGCAAGAGTGAGGTATCATAAGTTTATACATCAGTCACAGGTGATATAGCAAGCAGGTTATAGGTAGTCAAACATGTCACGTGTATCGTATGGGTCCATATCTCTAGATTATCTATCCTACACCTATTTGAAACCAATTAATATACTCCTCCATATAACTCAAACATATATATCCCGTTAACCCCCAGGACCACGGACGCTAGATATATCTCGTTACCCCCGGGACCACGGATGCAAGATGTATAAATCAATAATGATTTTTGTTCCGTTAACACCCGGAATCACAGAAACATGTAATATCTTTTTGAGTTACACTTCAGCTACACTTTTGATTTCCCCAGGTTTCGTTTTCCAAGTTAGGTATGAAGATAATATCTATCTAATTCCAACACAGGAACATGTAGGTACAAGTTATGTCTATTAAGACAATATGTCACATCCATCAGGACAACAAGTCGGGATGGTTGACATCAGTAAGTGCTACAGGAAAGTAGATACTAGCATGATAACAAAACAGTAACAGTCTGGCAGGTTACAAGTATATCAGGGATAATGTACTAAATTAGATGAAGTGTTTATTTCGTAATAATATTGTGTAAGCAGGTCATGATGAATATAGTTGTAACTGTTGTTTAGGTGCGAAATACGATGTAAAGAAATAACCATATCAATTTATACCAGTTCAATTTAACGATTTTGCTATACTAAAGTAGTTTGTTATAATTACTAGGTATTATTATTTAGATATATTTGCATAACCTTTATAAACCAAAATTGTAAAAAAAAACTTATTAATGCTAACTATCTAATGGTATACGAATTATATATATATATAACAGTATAATAATAATACAACAATATATCTATATATGTATATTACGTAAACCGTAGCATGTAGCAAGTTAGAAACTTGCCTCGGTCTCGACGAATGCGGATACGAACATGAACGAAGCAAAACAAATACGGAACAATGGAAACACGAAGCAAGATCCAAGCATGAGCTCGGCTTGGAAATGAAGACGACAATTGGGGCTGATGCCGATGGTGGTCTCGGGTGTTAAGTGAAGAAGAAGGCGATCGCAGCGATGATGAAGCGAGTCGATGGCTGCTCGGTCGGGGATCAAGCCGTAGGATGAAGAAGATCGGCGACGGCAACTGGAGTTGGTGGCTGCGGTGAGATCTCGGGGAAGAGGGAGTCGGTAACAGCGATAGGAGTAGCGGCGACACCGACGGTGGAGTCGGGTTTGAGGGAGCTATGGTCGAAGTTGATGCAGGAGGATGAGGGAGGTGCGCCGGTAGTTGATGGGTGCGCCGGCGATAAGGGGGACGCGCTCGGTTGTTTTGGGTTGGTCAACGGTGGTGAGGAGATCCCGACGAGGGTGCTGGCGAGGTGGATGGGTGTTCTCGGCCGAGGGTTTGAAGTCGCTCGGTGATGGTGTCTTGGGTTTTGGCAAGGGCTGTAGGCGAGGCGACGACAATTGGAGGAAGAAGAAGATGGGAACGATGATGATGGTTAGAGGAGTTGAGGGTGCTGAGGTGCTCGGCGGTGACCGGAGATGGAGACGGGGGAGGCGACGATGGTGAGCATGGGCCGGAGACGATAGAGAGAAAGGGAGAGAAAGAGAAAGACGTGTTTAAAAATATTTTTTATATTTATTTTAATTATATATATATAACTAAATAATATTATATAAAGATATTATAACCTCTCTCCATCTCTACGAAATCACAAAAATATAACCAGAAGTTACCCACACACGTTGATATGTAAATACTATCTTGGCAGCCCAAATTAACCATAATATAATGGCGAGAAAAATCTTCTAATCAAATATTTCATACACAATATTTTAGGATGTTTATGGATTTACATGTAATAGATAACCGTTAATAAAATATCATGGAATATTTAAATAGGATAATAGCACACTATCTGTTTAAGCTTAGATATATAATACCCATAACGTATGGCTACAAAAATATATACCAGTGTAAATATTGTATATCTATTATTTAGGATTTATATAGATTTATTCTATAGATAAATATCCATAAAATATACTCTATCTAAATATCAACATAACGGATTTCACGCAGCGGGTCGGGTCTGAAAATCACACATACTATCTAAACACCAATCACAACCCAAACAAAAGAATGATCTAAAAGAAACCCTAAGCATTATTTAATATCACTAAAAAAACGTACGATCATGCCAGGTATTACAAGTTAGCAACTAGCTTATGAGGCTAGACGACTTATTTTATATTATTTCCACGGTTATAACATGGTCACTGTGTTGCTGATGTCATTGTTCACAGATTGCTTGCCGCAGCTCTTGGAATTGTGAAGCTTCTGCCAATTTTTCTAGATGTGCCCCAACTCACAAACATTGCGGACAGTAAGAGAATTTGATTTTCTTGTTGTATCCCAACCACAAGCTTCTGTTTTTTCTGTTGGTCATGCATTCTAAACTATGGTAATCTGCCTCCAGATTTGAACTATCGCACAAAAATGCTCAGATGGCCAGTCGAGCCTTAGTTGTGCCGCACACACTTATTTATTTTAGGAAAAGGTAAATTTTATTTCCACATAAGAATTCCTGTAACAGCCTGATTTGGATGCAGTGCTTCAAGATTTATCGAGATTTTTTTTATATAAAAATTCTTTCCCATAATTTTAGAACTTACGTTTAGTTGGCAGCTAGTATATTTATTTTAAATTTTTCCGTAAACAATTTTGATATGAGATCATCAGTTTTTGATAAAATGGTTGGCAGAAATATTTCCTTGCCTAATTTCTTTTGCTGTTAGTATGAGAACAGGGAGAATCCGTATCAAATCTCTAAATATACTCATATAAAGATATGTATCTACATATATATATATATATATATATATATATATATATATATATATTTATATACAACAATATTCTCCTCTCTCTACTTATACATATTAATTTTATAATTGTACACCTCTCTCTCTCCTTTCTTTCCTCTATTTCTTCGTTTCCTCATCCCGCCTCCACGAGAAAACCCACGCCCGAGCCTTTAACCCTCGTCGCCGGCATCATCTCCGCCACCGTCACCCTCACCCCATCACCGAGCTCCACCACAAAACGCCCACAAACCACCTCGTCTTCATCATCGCCATCCCCGCCGCCGCAGCTCTAGTCTTCACTCGCAACCGCTCCTCTCTCTCTCCTCCGACGGTGACCGTCGTCTGCACCCTCACCACCGTGCCAATCATCGACACCACCCTTCACCATCACAACCCCAACCCTCTTCTCCTTCTCCCTCCTCGCCCTCGCTTCCACCTCCGTTCCCCTCACCCGAGAACCTCTCCCAGACGACCACCACTGCGGCACATCTGCAGCCACCCCCTCACTCGAGAACCCAAACCCAACTCCATCACCTTGTTGCAACCTCCCCAGCAACTTCGCCCTCGTCCCCCGCGACCGAGACACCCAATTCGACATCGTCGCCAGCATCTTCATCTCATCGCAGCAAGCTAGATCGCTGGAGCCGAGCCCAAATCCATCGAGATTTCTAACTGTGTTTCCTAACATCAAGTTTGGAGTTTGCATTCCGTCGTTGCGTTTTTCCGTCTCCAGGGCAAGTATTCTTGCTCTATCTTTGGTCGATGTACATCAGCATTCCTCTTAGAATAAAAGAGAAACGCACTTGCTCATCTTAGCATACATCTTTTCTTCAGGGTCAACTGCGATTCCATCTCCGGATACATCATGACCTAAGAACTTCACTTCATCAAGCCAAAACTCGCACTTGCTCATCTTAGCATAGATCTTTTCTTATCTCAACGTTTGCAGTGTGATCCTTAAGTGTTCTTCATACTCTTCTTTACTCGAGTAAACCAGAATATCATCGAAGAATACCACCACGAACTGTCACGCCCCGCTTCCCAGAGTGCGCTAAGATCGGCACGTGACAAAGCCAACCATGCTACCTGTGGATAGGAAATATCCCTCCACAGTCACATTACGGCCGTAAAGATATCAAGAACAATAAAAAAAAACTATCTAACACATGTCCATAGGCCAAAATAAACGAGTCAAGAATAAAATAATATGCGGAAGCAATAGATCCAATAAACAAAACACCTGGAAGGTAAAACTGGATACCAACTGGATCCTCACTGCTCGGCTTAACGGCGGAAGTATTCCTGATCAGCCTGCGACAAAGGTAGAGGATCTGGGCCATGCAAAACCCAGACGTCAGTGCGTCATAACATCAAGCAATAATATAGTCAGGGGGTAACAAGACATGAAGGTACGAGTATGAACAGTAAAACATGTATAGCAGTAATATAAATAAGGACAGTGAAGGGTGAGCACAGGTGATGTGCAGTGAGTAATCTAAACTGGTCTACTGGGTTAACTGCTCTCAGTCTTTGAAATCAATTTGATGAATCATCGATGTAACTCAATAGTATCCCGTGCATGTCCGGGACCACGGTCAAGATTCTCGGGCTGAATCCGAGACGTGCCGCAAGGCAGTAAAAGGTAGTATGTAACGATGAATGATGTCAGCAGCATCATCCCGGGGCTGGCCTAGCCCGTAAGACTGATCAGTAAAGGCATCGAACTGTCGAGTTACAAGTCAGGTTTCATCATTGATTTTCCCATACTCCCAAGTTATGTGTTCAAGTCAGGTATTGATAAATCTGGAGCTAATGCCAACACAGGATCAAGCAGGTACATGTTTGTCTGGATAGACAACAGGAAATGTCCGTATGGACAACATGTCAAGATTGTTGGCATTGATAACAACATCAGGTAACATGTCAAGCTGTGGTACATCAGGTCAAGTCAGGTAGTGTATAGAGATCCAATCATGTCAAGTAGTGCACAATATCAAGTCGTGTCAAGTAGTAGTGTATCAAGTTATGTCAGGGGGTGCACAAGTATCACGTGGGTGCTCATAATCAAACTATAATAAGCATGAGTACACAAACAAGTATGGGATACCAATATAACAATAAAAGGGAATAATATGATGTGGTATGCAAATAAATATAAATTCAAGATATGGATGCACAACTATCGATTAGGGTTACGTTTATAGTTCCAATATTAAATAGGATGCCGTTTATTAATCATGGGGTATTACAACAACAGTATTAGGTTATAAATGAGATCGGTAAATGCGGCTATATGTGTTCTATTCAATATAGATGCGAATTGATATCATGTCATCTTTAAATGATAAACTAGTTAATGCACGATGTTCAATTAAACAATGTGAATGGTTATATTCAATTTGATGCGGTATACTATAGTATGATATGCGACAAGATAAGTTTGCATATGCTAGATATGAAATGATAAGAATGGATGCATACGGTCATTGTAGAACAAGTACTTTGGATGCACGGTTTGAAATTCAATTATTATATTTATTAAAATAGATGCATAAAATGTAATGTAGCATGTAGCAAGATAAACTTGCCTCGGGGATCCACAGATGCACGGCACGCAGCAAGAATGCGATAAAACGACGGAAAATCTCCATTGGGGCATTTCGTCGAACACTTTGCGTGCACAAATACAGAACAGAACCAGGCAATGCAAGAATGTAACCGTGTAGGTAGGAAACATCCACTGGGTTGCTCGGATCGTCGGCAGCGGCACGGCTCCGGCGATCACCGGAAAACGAGAATCCAAAGGAGAAAGAGAAGAGAAAGGAGAAGAAAGAAGAGAAGAACGGTGGCTGTTCTCTGTGGTTTGATGCTCTGGGGTCAGAGGTGAAGGCAAGGGGGCGACGTCGACGATGGGCCATCGACGGCAACGATGCGGGCGAGGATTTTCTAGCAAGGCAGTAGGTTTCTAGGGTTGAGGGGGGTGCAGGTTCTTGCTTGGGAATGCTCGGGTTCTTTAAGGAAAGGAGAGAGGAGAACGCGGTGGTTGCGAGGGAGTGGAGGCGACGACGAGGTGGTCGGAGCTCCGGCGAGATGAGAACAAAGGCAACAATGGGTTCATGTCGGGGTTGGGATTCCGTGGGTTCTCGTTGCGAGAAAGGAGAGTTGCAGGGGAGAGGAAGGAGAGGTGGTAGAGAGAGCGTGGAGTCGACGGGGTAACGGCGAGGCGGTCGCCGGCGGTGGGTGCAGGCGCTCGCGTGGGTTACGGTTGCAGGAGGCATCGGGGAAGGAAGAAGACGTAGATGGGAGAGAGAGAAGAACATGGAGAGGAGGTCGAGGTGGTCTAGGAGATGGGTTACCGACGAGGGTGGAGGCGGCGTCGGCGAGCAAAGGCAGGGGCTAGGGTTTTCTCGCGGGGAGATGAAGGAAGGTGAGGGTGAGAAAACAAAGAAGGGGAAGAGAGAGAAGGACGTTGGGTAAGTTTAAAAATAGGGTATATAAAAAATTAAATATATATAATATAAACAGAGGGAGAGACAGGGAGAGACAGAGACAGATCGAGATGAGAGAGAGAGGGAGAGAGAAAGAGATAGAGATAGATCGAGATGAGAGAGAGATGATTGAACAGGAAGGAGAAAGAAAATTGGAAGGTAGCTGGGAGAGAGAAAAAGAGAGAAAGAAAAAGAGGAGAGAGAAAAAGAAAGAGAGAAGGAAAGAGAGAGGGAGTGGGGCCAGGGTCTGGGAGAGAGTAGGACTGAGAGCTGTTAGGATTTTGATTTAAAATTTAGAAAGGGTGAAGATTTAAAAGATTTGTAAGTTATTAAAATTTTAATCGATTGATTTTTAAAATAACGATATTATATTAATTAAAATTGGATTTTTTGGTAAATAAAAACTAAGTCCAAAACATTCCCGAGTCGGGTCAAAAATTCAGATTTAAAATATGAAAAATATATGCGACGTCCAAAATTCAAAACAAATGCTCAGGTAACGAAAATGCATACCCCCAAGAACGGATGCACGTACGTGCGCGCAGCCATCCAAACACGTACGTTTCACTGAACGGGACGAGAACAGATGCACGGACGCTACCACGGGGTTAGGGGTATTATGCAGGCTATGAAATGCAATTTTAAATTGTATTACATGACCTAAAATGTTATATGGTAAAAGATGCAATGCCAGATAAAATGCCAGTATGTACTAAACATGAAAAATGCACAGTCTACGTAACAAGTCAGGGTAATTCATAAATATGAATCAAACAGATTCAAGCAAGCGGGTCGGGTCGAATGCGATTGTAACGTTTTAGAAATCGTTATGCGAATTTGTCCGTTTTAGGGTAAGTTTGTCGGTATTTTCCGTTTTAACTCGACTGTGATCGAACGACCATATAGACTTGCCAGTACCTAGTTTAGCTAAAATAAAGCTAGTGCGCAAGCTTTGGGAGTATATGGGACGTTATGGTTCAATTTGAATTTTTCCCAATTTTAATGTTATTTTAATGCGGTATTCGCATTTTGGGAGATTTCTCTTTAAGTGATCTTTTCTTCAATTAAGTTGAGTTAATCCAAAACCTTCTCACTTTATATAGATATTTGTTTGGAATTAGAATTTAGGTTAATAGAAAAGAAAAAGAAAAGAAGAGGTGCATGCATGTGTGCATGTGTTGTGTGAATGCATTTAATGCTTAAAAATTCTAGGAAATTCCACACAAAACTCTCCCTTCCTCCCCTTGGCCGAATCCCTCTCTCCCTCTACTGCTCTTGATCTTTTCCCTTCCTTTTTGCATCAATTCTTGCACAATAAATCCTCAAAATTCCCAATTATATCACAAAAATTCTAAAAGTCTTGGTTTTGCCTTCTTGGATCACTTGGAGCTAGGGAAAGCTTGGATCTTGTGAGCAAGATCGTTAGGTATAATCCCTTCACTGTTAATTAGGAGTTTTTATGTTATTTAGCTCGTTGGTTGTAGCATAGAACACTTTTTATATCGATTAGTGCAATATCGGGGTTTTAGTGTCTTTTTAGAGCTTTTGTATCTTCTGTGACCTAGAAAATTTAGCGAGTGACCAAACAAATTTATTGTGATGTACTAGTGAACCTGAGACACCACTTGAGACACGAGGACCACCCCACCGGCCGGGGCTGGCGACCCCTATATCGAATTCCGGCGACGCCGGTTTTATAGGAGAGTGTTGGGGTTTGGGTTCTGTGGGTAGTTGTCTGCTGTTGGTTAGGGGTGTTTGGTACTGTTTATTTTTTTAGTAATTTCAGTATGCAAAATCTGGGATCGTTTACCTATAATCTAGTGTTTTGAGTCCCCGTGTTACGTAATCCGACAAGAATCGTGATCTGATGCAGCTGCTGTACTCAGTTTGGTTTTATGGTATCGTTACGCACGTTAGCCACTTGACGTACACTCACGAGTTAGTTTAGTGTTGGTGCGTTATCTAATATGTAGTTTTACGTTATATTGATCGATTCTGAGATATTTGCACTATTTCTTGTGTTTGTGGAAATATAGCGTCGCAAGCGGGGACTTCGGACGCTGCGAACAAGGGGAAGCAGGTGGTCGGATTTTCATAGCTGGAGACCATTGTGAGTAGATTTAACATCTACGGGGAAATCGCCCGTATGACGTTATGCGTCGGGGCGGATATGATATGATAGCTGCATGTATCTGTATATTAGTTACTTTCATATGAATGTCATTGCATAGCATTATCTATTGTACCTGACTCATATCTTTAGATATAACACATTACTGACGGTTCATGTTGCACGAGCACTAAATTGTATGCTACACCCACACCGTTTGTAATTGCCATGACACGCACACACCACCTACTTACGTGATATGGTAGTGGATATGGATAGTTGAGGTAGTAGCCCTTATTCCATTGTGCATATGAGATATTGTTGACACCTACATACGTGATGTTGTATTGGACATGGATAGTTAAGATAGTGACTCTTAATCCATTCCACGCATACCTTATTATAACTACTTGTATATCTTGCATACATATTGACATGTACACCCACATAGTCTATTACAGCTACATATACATCATGCACACATATTGACATGTACACGCACATGGTCTATTACAGCTACATGTATATCATGCACACATACTGACATATATACCGCATATGCTTGCTATAGTTGTATATACCCTAAGAGGTATTGTTTTTATATGTGATATTGAGTTGTTGATCATTGTGCTTATGAAATGCATCATACCCACTTGCTTACATGTAGATATTTAGACCTTGCTACAATTACATGTACACATATATGATGTTGCATTTGTTTTCGGAGGATTTTGGGAACCGCATGATATAATTTAAAGCTGGATTCATTTAAAAGAGCGGTTTTCCCTTTATATGCTCATATTGATGTTTTATGTTGCATATATCAGTTTTATATGGGTTTTACGCATTGAGATATGGATTTCATATGATTTATGGATTTGAGAACCGTGGGGTGTTTTCAAGAAACTATGTATTGTTTGAAAACCCGGTTTCTCTTGATATGATATTTCAGTGCGTCCACCATGTGATTTCTCGGTTCTAAGATTTGGCTTGTGATACCCGATTCGAGGAGCGGGAGGCACCGTCTGCGGGTACATGGTGGACCCGGTATGGTACCCCGGGGCGAGTGGTGATTTCGTGGTGTAGACGATAAGCCTGGCGGTGGGACCACTACCTACCGGTAATTGTATTTGGACTCGGCGGTTATCATGGGGATACCGACCGGAGTGAGGTATGACATATCGTCAGGGCCAGTCATGGTGACAGCGCCTGAGTTTTGAGTATTTACGTGTCGATGTTAGACACTGGTTTCATGATGTTTCGAGTGTCGGTGTTAGACACTCAGGTTTCCATGATTTTTACGTATCGTCGGTGGACATACGTGGTTGATATCCTTATATATATATACTTACAGGTATATGTTTTTATGATGTTTCGGGTGTCGATGATAGACACTCAGGTTCCATGAGACTTACAGGATGTGAGGGCCGATCTGAGGATGCGGTGCCTGAGGATTTGGGATTTGATGTGTCAGTGAGGGACATTGGTGTTTTTCCATGTTGATGATTTTGCATGAGATTTTATTGTATCATCCCACACACTCAGGATTGTTGTTGTTATGCATTGTTTCATGTAGTTGTAGTACCTTGATGATGTACCTTTACATGATTGTTGCATATTCACTTATCATACTTATGCTATCGGATTACATGCGATAGATAGATCGCCGTTCGTGCATACCTGCGATTACAGTATGATGTTAATTACTATTCACGAGTTGGCAACTCACCCCCGTTGTGCCACAGTGTTTTGCAGGACTTACCCTCAGAGTAGTAGAGGCATGGCGTCTTATTATCTATACTTTTGCGGATACCGCTACGTTAGGCAGTGAGGCCTTTGCTTTTAGGTGGGTTTGCGGTTATCTGCTTGTACATTGTATATCTTTTTGTTGGATCTAGTATTCTCCATCTACCACTGTTGTATATGACTTAGAGACGACTTGTGAGGATTCAGTGTTGTATTATTTTGGTGACTTTGGGTGCCGTGCTCGTGGGAGCCGGTTATGTTGGAAAGTTTACTTCTTATTGTAGTCTTTCCTTTGTTATTTCTTCGCTTCAGCGTCGTATACATGTTGTGGTGATTGTCTCCGCCGTTGGACGTGATTTTGCTCCCATTTGGGATGCTTTATATATTATCTGTGTTGTACCCGTTTTCGGAGCTAGTTTTTACAAAGGAGGTGCTGCCGAAATTTTCAAAAAGGAAAACTAGAGTTGGAGATTTTACTTGTGATTTTCCAAATGTTAAAACTATGTTTTTCTCCGTTGATCCAGATTTGGGTGGTTTAGATATCTGGGTTTCGGCTTACTTGAGTTGCGTACGCCTGTTGACGTTACGTAGTTTAAGTGTCGGTTACGGGCCAAACTTGGGTCGTGACCGTGATGTAAAAATGTAAAATACCATTCGCACCCAAAACACGATAAATCAATAAAATACCACAGATAAATAAATACGGGAACTGGAATTGGTATAAATGAACTAGGTTACACTAACTGATCTTGAAATAGTGAAAAGATGTGGTTCATCAAGTCCATAAATATAGCCGGTGCGTTAGTAACTCTAAATGGCATAACTAAATACTCATAATACCCATATCGAGTTCGGAACGCCGTCTTGCAAATGTCTTCTGTTTTCATCCGAACTTGGTAATAACCTGATCGCAAATCCAACCTCGAAAATACTCTCGCGCCACTGAGTTAATCGAATAATTCGCCTATGTGAGGAATTAGGTACTTATTCTTGATGGTCACCCGATTTAACTCTCGATAGTCGATGCACATTCTTCTCGTGCCATCTTTCTCCTTAACCAAAAGAACTGTAGCTTCCCACGGTGAACCACTGCTGTGAATCCAACCATTCTCTAATAATTCAGGAACTTATCTCTTCCAGTGTTTTAAAAGCGGAAAAGAAAAGCGGAGCGGTTGAGAAGCCAAAACGCTTAAACGCCGGTTAAGCGCTTAAGCGGCTCAGAAATCAGAACAGTGGTTTTTCATCAATATTCCTTTTTTTGTCAATAAATAATGATTTTCATTACATTCTAACTATTTTTATGTTGCTTTTGTATTAGCAAATGCTTAAATTTAACCTAAAATTTAACAAATTTGCGCAGACGATATATTATTTGCTAAAATATGCTCAAATAATTCAATGCAAAATTAAAATTTTCTTAGAATTTATTAGCTTATATAGTATTTACAAGCTTCTCGATGCCCACATCAAGCGCCATAGCTCAAATCAGTAAAAGTACTTACAAAATTATTAAAAAAAGTATCTAAAAAATTGTAGCTCAAAAGCATATGGAGTCAAAATCGAATTGGAATTTCATGATCGAAATTCAAAAACTACTCGAAATCAAAATAGAAAACTCAAGAATTGCTTAAAATTGATTTAGATCTCGACCTTTTGAAATTGATAAACCTAAAATTTTGGAGTTTTGAAATCTAAATCTTGAAGTGTCTCAAAATCGGCTCGACAACCATGGAATTTATCGAGTCGAGCACAGAGGATAGAAACGTGGAAAAAGAGAAAAAGAAAGGATGGAATGTTGTATTAATTAGTATCTATGTATTCTTACTCCAATAACAATAGTTATATACCCTTTATAATACTTTTGAGATGTATACATCAATAAAATAGATTATGCAATATCACCCACTTAAACGAGATAAAGCGGAGCGGCGAAAACCGCTCGGCCGTTTAAGCGTCCGCTTTTTAAAACATTGGTCTCTTCACCTCTTCCAGTTCTACTGGTGCCATCGGTTTAAGCGAGATAAGCATTCGAAATTAGCGCTGCTCCAGAAATAAGATCAATTGCAAACTCCATATGTCGTTTTAGCGGTAAACCCAAGATGTCCTTGAACACATCTATGAAATCCCGAACTACTACCGGTGCTTCCTCCTTAATTACTTCCATCGACAAAAAACGGCATTTGTCGGTTTAGCCCTAAATTCGACTGGCCCGATTGATTTGCTGCCTCCCACGAATTTGAACTCCGAATGTCCGGAAATTTGGAAAATCACGTTCTTTGCTTTACAATCTATGTGAGCGTGGAAAATACCAAGAAAGTCTATTCCCAAGACAACGTCATAACTGCATGTATCTATCACCAGGAAATCTGCGAACAACTCTCGTCCGCAAATAACAATAGAACAACCCTTGAATCCCTGCATTCACTACTAGATATAATTTTCCCATTCCCAGTGTGTATATCTCAAATTGTAAATAGGGCCGTGTGTGGAATAGAATGTGCACTAATAAATTGAGATGACATAAAGCAATAGGATGCACTAGAATCAAATAATTCTAATGCGAGTATAGACAAATAGGATACCTGAAACAACATCGTCTGAAGTTTTGGCCCCCTCGGCCGTCAGGGTGAAGGCATGCCTCTGATTAGGCCTCTAAGTAATCTGCCTCTGCCCGTAGGTCTGCTTTTGTGGTGTTTTCTGGACACCGTCTTTCAATTGTAGTTTCAAAGGGCACGTACCAATCGGATGGTCAGCTGATCCACAAACTAAATAGAGTCCATGTTTCCTCGAATAATCTTTCTGCATATAGCCGAGTAGATGGCAGAAATCACAAACCACACTCCTTTTCTGATTTGACACGAAAGATCTTTTCATAGGTACTGTCCCCTGCCTATTGACCGGAATGCCCTCACGTCCAGAAGCTCTAGTTGGTGCCTACAAGGTCTTCCGCACCACAACCTCTTGTTGTTGAGTACTCTTTACTCTCACTGATAATCTCTCTTGTTCCCTAGCCACCGTGAGAACTTGAGAGAAAATGGTCAGCCCCAACGATGTGATATGCCTATGAATCTCCATATCCAGACTGTGCATGAACCGTCTTGCTCTATCTGCATCGTTGGCAACCAAGGATGCCGCAAATCGACTAAGCCGGGTCCACTCAGCCGCATGTGTATCAATAAATCCGCCATTCTGTTTTAAACTAATAAACTTCTCTTTCATTTCTCCCTAGCAGATTGCGGAAAGAATTTCTCCAAGAAACTCCGTGTAAAAGTCGCCCAGCTATCGGCTTTGCCAAACGGGTCTTCTCAACAGGTCACCCTTCGCGAGCATAATCCACCAACTGGATGAGTACCACATCCATCATTTTCTTGTCCGAGATCTGTGCAGCAACTAAAAGATTTTCTGTATCCACCAGCCGCTGCTCTGCCAGTAAAGGCTCCTCCAGTCCTATGAACGTTGCCGAACTGAGCTTCCTGAAGAACGCCACAGTACCCTCACACTGATCTGGTCTAGGGACTGCCGCCCTCTCAGCTGCCGTTATAACACTGTTGGGCCGTTCTCAAGCCCTTTTGGAAAGCCTCAGCATGTCGCTGGTTCAGCTCTGTCTGGCGTGTCTGGTTCTCCAGCATACCGGGTATGATCCCAAGTAGTGCGGCATCGTCTGCACGCCTCTGATATGCCCGTAAATCTTTTCCTGCCATGATTCTGAAGTTAAGAACATTTGAAGGTGATTAGCAACGAAAACATGATTCAATAAAACAAAGAATCAATAAACTATAGATTTAAGAATGGCAATGCAGTAATGTGGCAGGACACGTTCCTAATTCCGGGTTTTCAGGTCAGTGTATTGGGTACAATACCCAACAACAAATTAAACCAAATCCAGCTTACCTAAAACCTAGGCTCTGACATCAATAAAACCTTGTCACGCCTCGCTTTCTAAAATACGTAAATACGGAACGTAACAAAGCCAACCATGCTACCTATGGTGAGAAAATATCTTTTCATAGTCACATTACGGCTGTCAATCAAATATCAAGAACCGAAAATAAATATCTGTATATCTCATGTCCAAACTACCACAATAAATAATAACGAAAAGATATTGGAAACAAATAAAAATCCAACAAAGAAATAATAGCCTAGCCTCATCCTTTATAAGATCACAACGACAAATTCATAACTAGAAAATAGATCTAAAGCACCACTAAACTAAAATAAGCGGAAAGCTCTTCACTGCTCGGCAATCCTGTCAAAGTATTCATGATTCTCCTGTGATAAGGTCAAAGCATTTGGGTCATACAAAACCCAGACGTCAATGCGTCATTATAATAATAGTATGAACAGTATGCTATATAGGATGTCACGTGCAAGAGTGAGGTATCATGAGTTTAAACATCAGTCACAGGTGATATAGCAAGCATGTTATAGGTAGTCAAATATGTCACGTGTATCTTATGGGTCCATATATCTAGATTATCTATCCTAAACCTATTTGAAACCAATTAATATACTCCGCCAAATAACTCAAAAGTGTATATCCCGTTAACCCCCGGGACCACGGACGCTAGATATATCCTGTTACCCCCGGGACCACGGATGCAAGATGTACAAATCAATAATGATTTTTGTTCCGTTAACCCCCGGAAACACGAAAACATGTAATATCCTTTTGAGTTACACTTCAGTTACACTTTTGATTTCCCCAGGTTTCGTTTTCCAAATCAGGTACGAAGATAATATCTATCTAATACCAACGCAGAAACGTGCAGGTACAAGTTATGTCTATTAAGACAATAGGTCTCATCCATCAGGACAACAAGTCGGGATGGTTGACATCAGTAAATGCTGCAGGAAAGTAGATACTAGCATGATAACAAAACAGTAACAGTCTGGCAGGTTACAAGCATATCAGAGATAGTGTACTAAATCAGATGAAGTGTTTATTTCGTAATAATATTGTGTAAGCAGGTCATGATGAATATAGTTGTAACTGTTATCTAGGTGCGAAATACGATGTAAAGAAATAACCATATCAATTTATACCAGTTCAATTTAACGATTTTGCCATAAGAAAGTAGTTTGTTATAATTACTAGGTATTATTATTTAGATATATTTGCATAACCTTTATAAACCAAAATTGTAAAAAAAAACTTATTAATGTTAACTATCTAATGGTATACGAATTATATATATATAACAGTATAATAATAATAATACAACAATATATCTATATATGTATATTGCGTAAACCGTAGCATGTAGCAAGTTAGAAACTTGCCTCGGTCTCGACGAATGCGGATACGAACACGAACGGAGCAAAACAAATACGGAACAACGGAAACACAAAGCAAGATCTAAGCTTGAGCTCGGCTTGGAAATGATGTCGACGACGATTGGGGTTGATGCCGATGGTGGTCTCGGGTGTTAAGTGAAGAAGGCGATCGCTGCGATGATGAAGCGAGTCGATGGCTGCTCGGTCGAGGGATCAACCCGTAGGATGAAGAAGATCGGCGACGACAACTGGAGTTGGTGGCTGCGGTGTGATCTCGGGGGAGAAGGAGTCGGTAACAGCTATAGGAGTAGCGGCGACACCGACGGTGGAGTCGGGTTCGAGGGAGCTGTGGTCGAAGTTGATGCATGAGGAAGAGGGAGGTGCGCCGGTAGTTGATGGGTGCGACGGTGATGGGGAAACGCGCTCGGTTGTTTTGGGTTGGTCAACGGTGGTGAGGGGATCCCGACGAGGGTGCTAGCGAGGTGGATGGGTATTGTCGGCCGAGGATTTGAAGTTGCTCGGTGATGGTGTCTTGGGTTTTGGAAAGGGCTATAGGCGAGGCGACGACAACTGGAGGAAGAAGATGGGAGCGATGATGGTGGTTGGAGGAGTTGAGGGTGCTGAGGTGCTCGGCGGTGATCGGAGGTGGAGACGGGGGAGACGACGATGGTGAGCGTGGGCCAGAGACGAGAGAGAGAAAGGGAGAGAAAAAGAAAGACGGGTTTAAAAATATTTTTTTATATTTATTTTAAATATATATATATATAACTAAATAATATTATATAAAGATATTATAACCTCTCTCCATCTCTACGAAATCGTAAAACTATATCCAGAAGTTACCCACACACGTTGATATGTATATACTATCTTGGCAGCCCAAATTAACCATAATATAATGGCGAGAAAAATCTTCTAATTCTCGTAAGGTGAGAATGAGAAAGGGAGAAAAATATTTCATACACAATATTTTAGGATGTTTATGGATTTACATGTAATAGATAACCGTCAATAAAATATCATGGAATATTTAAATAGGATAATAGCACACTAACAGTTTAAGTTTAGATATATAATACCCATAACGTATGGCTGCAAAAATATATACCAGTGTAAATATTGTATATCTATTATTTTGGATTTATATAGATTTATTCTATAGATAAATATCAATAAAATATACTCTATCTAAATATCAACATAAGGGATTTCACGCAGGAGTCGGGTCTGAAAATCACACATACTATCTAAACACCAATCACAACCCAAACAAAAGAATGATTTAAAAGAAACCCTAAGCATTATTTAATATCACTAAAAAAACGTACGATCATGCCAGGTATTACAAGTTAGCAGCTAGCTTATGAGGCTAGACTATCTATTTTATATTATTTCCATGGTTATAACATGGTCACTGTGTTGCTGATGTCATTGTTCACAGATTGCTTGCCGCAGATCTTGGAATTGTGAAGCTTCCGCCAATTTTTCTAGATGGGCCCCCACACACAAACATTGCGGACAGTAAGAGAATTTGATTTTCTTGTTGTATCCCAACCACAAGCTTCTGTTTTTTCTGTTGGTCATGCATTCTAAACTATGGTAATCTGCCTCCAGATTTGAACTATCGGCACAGAAATGCTCAGATAGCCCAGCCGAGCCTCAGTTGAGCCGCACACACTTATTTATTTTAGGAAGAGGTAAATTTTATTTCCACAAAAGAATTCCTGTAACAACCTGATTTGGATGCAGCACTTCAAGATTTATCGAGATTTTTTAATATAAAAATTCTTTCCCACGATAGGTTAGTTTACCTTTTAGCCCCTGGGGCACTACTCTTTGGTTAGGAATACTCTTGGGTTAGGAACATTGTTTTCCCTACGAGTCGAGACGAATCAAGAATTTCTCGCAAGGGCACCGATTTCCTTACGAGTCGAAACGAATCGAGAAGCTCTCGCAAGTACACTAATTTCCTTACGAGTCGAAACGAATTGAGAAGCTCTCGTAAGGACACTAATTTCCTTACGAGTCGAAACGAATCGAGAAGCTCTCGCAGGAACATTGTTTTCCCTACGAGTCGAGACATTCGAGAATTTCTCGCAAGGACGTTGTTTTCCCTACGAGTCGAGAGGATCCCGTAGGTTTATTTTCTTCCTAGAAATCGTGAGGATTTCTAAGTGTTCGTCGCCTCCGTGAGTCGTAAGGATCCCACTCGGGTATTTTTCCTTACGAATCGTGAGGACCCGTAAATAGCTTCTTTATTTCATCGGCGAATGTGGCTTTGGCAAATGTGGCCCGTAGATAGTCCATCTTGACCTCCTTGTAGAGCAGCGATGGCTTAGTAAACAGGTTTGGATCTGCCGTCTAAGACTTTTCAACTTCATGATCCATGAGGGTCTCATAAAGGTATTTCTCTCTACGGGCCATGAGGATCTCGTAGGTGTATTTTCTCCTTAGGAGTCGTGAGGACTCCTAAGGGCGTTTTCTCTCGAGAGTCGTAAGGATCTTACAAGAGAATTTTTTCCCTTACAAGTCGAGAGGACTCGTAAGTGATTTTTTCCTTCCTTGTCGATATTCGACTTTGGAGAGTGTGGCCCGTGGATAGTATACAATAGTCCATCTTGGACCTCCTTGCAGGGCACCGATGGCTTAGGAAACAGGTTCAGATCTGCCGTCTAAGACTTTTCAACTTTATGAGCCGTGAGGGTCGTATAAAAACTTTTCTCCCTACGAGTCGAAAGAATCCCGTAGGTGTATTTTCTCTTTAGGAGTCGTGAGAAATCCTAAGTGTGTTTTCTCTTGAGAGTCGTAAGGATCTTATAAGAGAATTTTCCCCCTTTACAAGTTGAGAGGACTCGTAAGTGGTTGTTCCCCTCCTTGTCGATATTCGACTTTGGAGAGTGTGGCCCGTGAATAGTATACAATAGTCCATCTTGGACCGACTTGCAAGGCCCCAGTACTTAGGAAACAGGTCCTTATCCCCGTTGCCTAAAGTTTTTCCCTACGAGTCGAGAAGTTCTCGCAAGGATACTAATTTCCTTACGAGTCGAGACGAATCGAGAAGTTCTCGCAAGGATGTCCTAACGTCACAGTTAACTCCTGCTAATAGAAGTCCGTTAGGGTCTGTGGTACTAGGGTTTTTTACCCGTCGTACCGCCGCGTTGGCCGGTGTATTCCTCGATACGCAATCTTGCTGTTCGAGTAGCCCCGCGACTGTCGTGTCTTTGATCCCTTCGGGGGCTGGACAAGACATCTTTAAGTAATCTTCCAGGTGATATTACCATCGAAAGAGCAAGCGTTAGGGATATTCCATATCGCTTTTTACTTGAGATTAGGCTCAGTTTGGGAGCCCCGATGAGTCATGGCCACTACGCGCTGGAGTGGGATGATCTCCGATAGTCTTTCAGGTCTCATTTGAGGTGCCGTCAAGACCTTGAAGTTAGGGATCTTCCTTTGCTTCGTTTGTTGACATCGTGTCTGCATCCTGCTGGAGGGAGGAAGAACGCTGTTGTTAATTTCTAGGCTGTCGATGAACCGTCAAAACTCGGAGATAGGGACTCTGCCATAGCTCCGCTTTGTTGACATCGCGTCTGCATCCTGTTGGAATAAGACAGTACGCTGGGTAGTCTTTAGGTTGCATATGAACCGTCAAGACTTGGAACTAGAGACTTTGCCATGGCTCCGCTTTGTTGACGTCGCGTCTGCATCCGGTTGGAGTGAGAAGAAACGCCGTTGTTGATCTCTAGGTTATCGATGAACCGTCGAGACTCGGAGCTAGAGACTCTGCCATGGCTCCGCTTTGTTTTGACTCGGGCGTGCCAGAATCTGTTTACCGCCGAAAACCGGGAAGACAGACGTCTTGCCTGAATTTGGGGGTAGATGCTATTTGGTTTTATCCGTCCACCTCTCCGAAGATGCCAAGTTGATTTATGGCACCGTGTGTCGGATGTTTGGACGGATGCGGCCGTTGTAGCAGACTTCGTCAGATTCCCCCTCGTTTGTGAGGGCTTTTGATTGTGGGGACGCTCTTCCCTACATGCGCAAGCCCCTGCAGTTAATTACGTTACCGCGTAGCGATAACCACTTTCTCCTGCTCCAGAAGGTCACTTCGTGTCGTGTATGTTTGTTTTATTTTTGGTTATCCGTGGATTGTATACGGAGACTAATTTATGTTGCCGTCCGTAGGACGTGGATTAGTCCAAATCCGTATATTCTTAGATTTGGGTTTGGGTTGATTTAAGGATCGTTAATCTCGTTTGGGATTAAGATCGACTTAAATGTTTGTTAAGGATACGTTAGTCTAATTTTAGACTAAGATTCACTCTACAGGATTTTTGGGATCATTCAGACCCAACAGAAGAGCATTTGGGCTCTATATTGTCTTAGTTTAAGGACGTTACGGTCCATAACTAGTTTAAGGACGTTGCGGTCCATAGCTAGTTTAAGGACGTTGCGGTCCATAGATCACCATTTGGCGGTGAGGTCGTAATTTAAGGACATTGCGGTCCATAACTAGTTTAAGGACATTGCGGTCCATTGTGATTTGCTTATGGGTTTGGGAATGCACCCAAGAACTGTTGGTTGTCGGGACCCTCCATCTCTCTGAAGACGTTGAAAAATTACAACGACATGTATCAGAGGTATGTAGAGATGTACCCTTGAACCGAACTCCATATTGAAGGGAGAGATCATGGTCGGACGAACATCATTTTAGATGCCATGTATTAGGAGATCATCAGTCATCTTTGGAACTAAGATCGATCTGGGGGAGACCAGAGTATAGAAGGGCTCGGTTGATTGATGGTTAAAAGGTTTTTGGCCTCGAGAGACTTGGCTAATTTGGGCCAAGGTTAGCCTCTCGTAGTAACACTAATATCTGCTCGGTGCTCACGTGCTCACACGTGAGGCTCAAAAGCAGTGACACTGAAATTTGGAGCGCTCACGTGTGGCACGTGAGGCGCCTGAGAATTGGGCGCTGCCTCTTTGGGTTTATTGCCTCTTCCTTTATAAGTACTAAACACTATTGGGGGTCACGTGTGGGCACGCGAGGCGCTCCAAAATGAGAATTGTCTTTGATTTATTCCCCCTTCTTTTACAAGTGCTAAGCGCTATTGGGGGTCACGTGAGGCGTCCCAAAATGGGAATTGTCTTTAATTTATTCCCCTTTTCCTCTCATGAGTGCTAGTTCGAGGGTCACGTGGGAACACGTGACTGCCTTAAGAGGCATTTCTAGTTCTTCTTTTAAGTGCTCGCGTGTAAAACACGTTACTCGATCTCAACCATTCTTTTATTGTTCGTCAGAGGCGCTCATGTGGGAAACACGTGAGGTTTCATTATAGTGTTAAATACTAATGAGTCACCAGGCTGTTCTTCTGTGGTTCTGAGGAATCAAGATCTCCTTTTGTTCTTTGCAGGGATTAAATTCTTTTTAAAGGTTTAAACCCTAGTTTCGGAGGAATTAAATTCCCATATGTTTTGTAAGAGTTAAACTCTTTTGAACTCAATTATTTTCCCTAGGTTTTGAATGTACATGACAGAATCTCCCTGATGAGAATTAAATTCTCAACTTGTGAGGAGATCTACTTCTGCAGATCTTAACCAGAGAAAGAACTAAGTTCTTTGAGAAGAGTTAAACTCTTGGTTTGAGAATTAAATTCTCTTTTTTGTTTTGTGGGAGCTTTTGGGAGGGGTTCCTCTTCTATAGAGAATTAAATTCTCTCTTTTTCTTCCCCCCCCTCTGTGTATTCTTTTTTTTTTCTTTTCTCCTTGCTCCTATTTATATGAGAAGAAAAATAATCAATTTGTTAAGAAAATCCCTAATCGAGAGATCATGATTGATTCCATGATCTTTTAGATCAATCGGTGAATTTTATTCACCGTTGGATTTTTAATCCAAAGGCTTTCTGTTTAACAGAGAAGATTTCTTGTTTGTTTAGTAAGATTATGAATATCTTGTTAGTTAATAAGATCATAATTTTATTCCGTCATATCTTTTAGTTTAACAAAATCAGAAATATATTTTCTTAATATAGAATTTAATTCTATCATATGGATATCTCGTTAGTTTAATATAGAATTTTATTCTTATCATATGAATATCTTGTTAGTTTAATAAGATTAGGAAAATATTTTCCTATGATAGAACTTTATTCTACCAGATGATCACCATTGGATCTATGATCCATGGGTCCTCTGTTTAATAGAGAAGATTTTTCTAGTTTGAGGAAGATCAGGAAAATATCCCTAATATAATTTACTTCTAGAATTTGATAGGAGCATTTTAAATTGGGGCGCTCACAAGCTTTGCATGTGAGCGGCAAGAGAACTCTCGTGTTTAACATGTGACCCATAGTGTGGGTTTTAGCCTGTTTATATTCAGCGTTCCTATGCTTTGTATATGAGCGCTCACGTTTTTTACACATGAGGCCTGTTTGGCCATTGGTGATTTATTTAGTTTATTTTCAGCGTCCATATGCTTTACATATGAGCGCTCACTTGTCTAGCACGTGAGGCTTGTTTGGCCATTAGTTGTTTATGTTCAGCGCCCATCTGCTTTGCATATGAGCGCCCACGTATTTAACACGTGAGGCTAAATTTTGAGGACTCTCCCCCCTTTTTTTATAAGGGAACAAGTAGCTCTTGGCCGAAAATTTTAGCGGGAACAAATGCCCCCTACTGCTTTGCCCACGTATGTATGTACGTAGGTGAAGTAGTGCAAAGTAATGTGTGACCATAGAATTGATGGCCTAGAAGACAAGTTTAGGGTCCTTGTAGCCTAAGACTTTCCAACTTTATGAACCGTGAGTCGAGACGAGTTGAGAAGTTCTCGCAGGAACATTATCTTCCCTACGAGTCGAGACGAATCGAGAAGTTCTCGCAGGGACATTATTTTCCCTACGAGTCGAGACGAATCGAGAATTTCTCGCAAGGACACTAATTTCCTTACGAGTCGAAACGAATCGAGAATTTCTCGTGACACTTACGAGTCGAAACGAATCGAGAAGTTCTCGCAGGAACATTGTTTTCCCTACGAGTCGAGACGTTCGAGAATTTCTCGCAGGGACATTGTTTTCCCTACGAGTCGAGACGAATCGAGAATTTCTCGCAGGGACACTAATTTCTTTACGAGTCGAGACGAATCAAGAAGCTCTCGTAAGGACACTAATTTCCTTACGAGTCGAAACGAATCGAGAAGTTCTCACAGGAACATTGTTTTCCTTACGAGTCGAGACGTTCGAGAATTTCTCGCAAGGACACTAATGTCCTTACGAGTCGAGATGAATCGAGAAGCTCTCGTAAGGACACTAATTTCCTTACGAGTCGAAACGAATCGAGAAGCTCTCGTAAGGACAATAATTTCCTTACGAGTCGAAACGAATCGAGAAGTTCTCGCAGGAACATTGTTTTCCCTACGAGTCGAGACGTTCGAGAATTTCTCGCAGGAACATTATTTTCCCCACGAGTTAAGACGTATCGAGAAGTTCTCGCAAGGATGTTCTAACGTCACAGCTAACTCCTGCTAATAGAAGTCCGTTAGGGTCTGTGGTACTAGGGGTTTTTACTCGTCGTACCGTCGCGTTGGCCGGTGTATTCCCCGATATGCAATCTTGCTATTTAAGTAGCCTTGCGACTGTCGTGTCTCTGATCCATTCGGGGGCTGGACAAGACGTTTTCAAGTAATCTCCCAGGTGATATTACCGTCGGAAGAGCAAGCGTTGGGATATTCCATGCCGCTTTTTATTTGAGGTTAGGCTCAGTTTAGGAGCCCCGATGAGTCATGACCACTTCGCGCTGGTGTGGGATGATCTCCGATAGTCTTTCAGGTCTCATTTGAGGTGCCGTCAAGACCCTGAAGCTAGGGATCTTCCTTTGCTTCATTTGTTGACATCGTGTCTGCAATATTGCGACGAATGTCGAGGTTGTCTCTGGGTTGTCGGTGAACCGTCGAGACTTGGAACTAGGGGACTTTGCCATGGCTCCGTTTGTCAATGTCGCGTCTCTATCCTGCTGGAAGGAGGAAGAACGCCGTTGTTGATCTCTAGGCTGTAGATGTAGCCGTCGAGACTTGGAACTAGGGACTATGCCATGGTTCCGAGGTAGTCTCTAGGTTGTCCGTGAATCGTCGAGATTTGGAATTAGGGGACTTTGCCATGGCTCCGAGGTAGTCTCTAGGCTGTCTGTGAACCGTCGAGACTTGGAACTAAGGGACTTTGCCGTGGCTCCGTTTTGCTGACGTCGTATCTGCTTCTGGTTGGAACGAAAAGGAACGCCGTTGTTGATTTCTAGGCTATAGATGTAGCCATCGAGATCTAGCTTCCTTTTGACGAAGCCTGGTGGGATAATGTGGTTCCCTTTTCGTTTGTGCTCATGGATTGTATATAGGGGTCGATGTGATCTCACCTGCAGGGCAAAAGTTTCATTTTTTTGTTTCTTTCCGCGATGCTCTATCATTTCAGCTTTTTATATCACAAAAGTCGCGATCGCCCAATCATTTCGGCTATTTTTTCGCGGTGCCCAATCATTTCGGCTGTTTTTTCTTTTCTTTTTTTCTTTTTACTCGCTGCTTTTTATTGCGAGTTGCCCAATCATTTCGGCTATTTTTATATGCATATATTTTACTCGTTGATTTTTGTTGCGAGTTGCCCTATCATTTCGGCTATTTCATATGCATTTTTGGCTCGCTGAATTTTGCTGCGAGTATGGAACTTGAGATCTAATACCAATCTTAGCATCAGCATCGCTGCGACTAGAATATGACCAGGAGCGAATCATCATTTGCCGTGAAAGGACTTGGAATTTGATACCAATCTAGGCATCAACATCGCTACCACTGGGATTGTTGCCGGGAGCTAATCATCGTTTGCCTTTGTCGATTCGAACAAAGGTGGCTTAGCAAACAGGGTTAGGATCCTGTCGACTAAGGATTTTGACTTCATGAGCCGTAAGGGTCTCATAAAGGTGTTTCTCCCAACGAGTCGTGAGGATCTCGTAGGTGTGTTTTCTCCTTAGGAATTGTGATGATTCTTAAGTGTGTGTTCTCTTATAAGTCGTAAGGATCTTACAAGAGTGTTTTCTCCTTATAAGTCGAGAGCACTTACGAGTGTCGTTCACCAAATGGGGAAATTTCATACCATTGGCGGAGCTTGGTGGGGGAAACGTTTATTTGTGCCCGTGGATTGTATACAAGGGTCAATATTGAACTGCTTGTAGGGCAACTTAGGGAGTGTGATGGCTTAAGAACGGGTTCAGATCCCTGTAGCTTGAGGCTTTTGAATCCTACGAGCCATGAGGGTCTCATAAAGGGAATTCTCCTTACGAGTCGTGAGGATCTCGTAAGTGTAATTTCTCCTTAGGAATCGTGAGGATCCCTAAGTGTGTTGTTCCTTTGTGAGTCGTAAGGATCTCACGTAGGTATTTTCTCCCTACAAGGTCCAGAGGATTTTGTAAGTGTGCATGGATTTTTTTTACGAGTCTGCGCCCTTTCGGGTTTTCATGAACTCGCCGGCAGTCTTGCTGTTTTTACTCACGGAGCCCTTTCGGGTTTTCATCCGCACCCATTTCGTTTGTGGATGTACCGTTTTTTTTGCACGATGAAACTCTTGAGAATAGTTTCGCCGCATGTGACCCGTCTGTTTGCCGGTAGGATTTGAGTTGCAGTCTTCACCGCTGGGACTTGTGAACTTGCATTCCACTATCGCCGTGTTAGAGGCGACGTCGTTAGTTTAGGGACATCTCGGTCCGTTGTTAGTTTAAGGACATCTCGGTCCATAACTAGTTTAAGGACGTTGCGGTCCGTTGTTAGTTTAGGGACATTTCGGTCCGTAGCTAGTTTAAGAACGTTGCGGTCCGTTGGGATTTTGATGCGAAGTTTCGCCAGATACTAACCGAGTTTGGACTCGGGAAAATAGAGAGCGGACACGAGCGTCGTCACCCATCATTAACCTGAGCCGTGACTTGTCAAGCATAGTACTTCTTAAGGAACCGGCCGTTTATTGGCCGGAAAGGTCTTTCGCCATGCATATCCATGAGCAAGTAGGCCCCGCCTTGGTAGACCTTGTCTATGATGTATGGGCCCTCATAGTTCGGCTTGAATTTTCCCCGTTTGGCACGGTTGGGGATCATAGGTCTTTTGACAACTAGCACGAGTTCGCCTTGGCGAAATGCTCTTGGCCTAGTTAGTCTTTCGTATGAGCGCGTCATCCTTTCTTTGTAAGCTTCTAGGTTTTGCTGCGCCATGAGACGAGTTTCATTGAGGGCATCGAGCTTCTCAAGCCGAAAGTGGGCATTTTCTTGATTCGTCAGCTCATGTCGGACCGCCACTCGTAAAGAGGGTAACTATATCTCCAAGGGGAGAACCGTTTCCGTTCCGAATACCAATGCGAATGGCGTTGTATTCGTGGTCGTTTTGAACGTGGTCCGATAAGCCCAGAGAGCTTCATGCAATCTCTCGTGCCAATCTTTTCTGTTTTTGGACACCGTCTTCTTTATGATCTTCGTCAAGGTTTTGTTGAAAGCCTCAGCTAGACCGTTAGCTCGGGGGTTATAGACTGAAGAGTATCTCCAGTCTATTTTATGCTGCTGTGCGAAGCGGCTGATCTTATGTTTTATGTAGGACGACCTATTATCCGAGATGATCCGTCGCGGAGTGTCGAATCGGTAGATGACATGTGTCTTGAAGAAATGGAGGATGTTCTCCGTCTTCACCTCTCTTAACGGTATTGCTTCTACCCACTTAGAGAAGTAATCGGTTGTTGCTAGTATGAACCGATGTCCCTTGGATGATGTTGGCTCGATGGGCCCAATTATATCGGTTCCCCACATTTCGAATGTCCAGCTAGCCAGCGTTGGGTGTAGCAGATTTGGATGCTGGTGGATGAAGTCCCCGTGAATTTGGCACGAGTGACACTGCTTCGCATATTCGAGGCAGTCCTGAATCATTGTGGGCCAATTGTAGCCCATTCTTTTGATCTCCGGCTTCATCTTTGGCCCAGCTTGATGGGAACCGCAGAGTCCGTCATGAGTTTCTTGAACGACCCTTTTTGCTTCTTCTGGTCCCAGGCATCTCAACCACAGTCAGTCGAATGATCTCTTATATAGAGTATCATTGACGAAGGCGAAGGACAGGGCTCGCTTCATAAGCTGATGTCTTGATGACGCTTCTTCGGGCGTTCGATGGGATTTGAAGTAGTCTATGAAGATTTCTCTCCAATCCTTAGCCTTTTCTTCGTCCTCTATTCGGAAGACCGCTTGTTCAGTCGCTCCTCCTCTTTCAGACGACTTCAGAGATATTTCTGGTGCGAGAATCCGGCGGCTTTGCACAATGATCCTTACGTCATCGAGATTTTCGTCGGCCAGTTCTTTAGCGAGCTTAGCTAACGCATCTGCCTTTCTATTTTCCGCACGTGGTATGCTTTCCAGGGTGTAGGAGGGGATTTGCGTCAGCAACTTCTGCACTTTCTTGCCATATTTTACCAACTCGGGTTTACACGTCTGATAGTCGCCCTTTACTTGGCTGACGACCAGCTGGGAGTCTCCATATATGAGGAGGTCTTCTGCACTTTCTCGCCATATTTTACCAACTCGGGTTTACATGTCTGATAGTCGCCCTTTACTTGGCTGACAACCAGCTGGGAGTCTCCATATATGAGGAGGTTTTCGATCCCCATGTCAGACAGTAATCTCAAGACCTGCTATCAAAGCTTCATATTCAACCTCATTGTTTGTTCTCGACTCTGTTAATGAAAGGGAGAAACGCATTATCTCTCATTGCGGAGTTACGAAGATAAGGCATACCCGGCTTTAATCATGGGGGTGTTTTGCTTTCGCTTCTTCAAGGAGGACGCTCCATCGAAGTAAAGTTCCCATCAGGTATCACTCCCTTCTTTCTCCCCGTCGATTGTGTCAAACACGTGTTCGTCTGGCAATTCGCAGTTTAAGGGAGAGTCGGCGGGTGGCCTGGCCTTTTATTGCTTTGAGGGGTCGATATACTATCGAGAACGCCATCAAGAGGAGGGCCCATTTGGCAAGCATTCCTGTTAATATGACTCTTGACATTAAATACTTGAGAGGATCCACCTTTGATATGAGATGAACCTCATGTGCCAAGGCATAATGTCGGAGCTTCGTTACCACGAAGATCAGTGCCAGACAATGCTTTTCGATGGGGGAGTAATTGTTTTTTGCCTCCAGGAGAACTCGACTCAAATAGTACAGAGCTCTCTCCTTTCCCTGGTCGTTCTCTTGTGCCCATAGCGCGTCTAAAGAACTTTCAAGGGCTGTTGTGTACAGGATGAGGGGCTTTCCCTTGACCGGAGCGGTCAGTACCGGCGGGTTCTGCAGATATTGCTTGATTTCGTCCAGTGCGTTTTGGTATTTATGATTCCAGACGAACGGGGTTCCTTTCTTCATTAGATGGTTGTAGGGACGACACTTGCTGGAGAGGTTGACTTGGAGTTTGACACCTGTTTAGGCATTAGTATCGCTACAACTGGGATATTGCCAGGAGCGACTCATCATTTGCCCCTGTCGATTTGGACAAAGGTGGCTTAGTAGACATGGTTAGGATCCCGTCGACTACGACTTTTGACTTTACAAGCCGTAAGGGTCTCATAAAGGTATTTCTCCCCACGAGTCGTGTGGATCTCGTAGGTGTATGTTCTCCTTAGAAGTCGTAAGGATTTCTAAGTGGTGTTTTCTTTTATAAGTCGTAAGGATCTCATAAGAGTTTTCTCCTTATAAGTCGAGAGGACCTACAAGCGTTATTCACCATATGGGGACATTTCTTGCCATTTGTAGAACTTGGCAAAGAAAAATTATTTCGTGCCCATAGATTGTATACAAGGGTCAATATGGACCGCCTGTACGGCAATTTAAGAGATATGACGACTTAAGAACATGTCTAGATCCCTGTAACTTAAGGCTTTTAAATCCTATGAGCCGTGGGGGTCTCATAGGGTGATTCTCCTCACGAGTCGTGAGGATCTCGTAAGTGTATTTAACGAGGTTGCGCCCTTCCGGGTTTTCACAAACTCGCCGGTAGTCCTGCTGTTTTTACTCACGGAGCCCTTTCCGGTTTTCATCCGTACTCATTTTGCTTGTGGACATATCGTTTTTTTTTATTTTTTATTTATTTATATTTATTTATATTTATTTTTTTATTAACGAGATTGCGCCCTTCCGGGTTTTCACAAACTTGTCGGCAATCCTGCTGTTTTTACTCACGGCGCCCTTTCGGGTTTTCATCCGTGTCCGTTTCGCTCGTGGATATACCGTTTTTTTGAACGATGAAACTCTCGAAAATAGTTTCGCCGCAGGTGACCCGTCTGTTTGCCGGTGGTACTTGGAGGTGGCTTCATTGCTGGAGTAGCTGTGTAGCCGGGAGGACTTATGTTGCAACCTTTGCCGTTAGGACTTCAATTGCAATATAGATCTCAAGAGGATATCGCCGTATTTGGGGCGATGTGCCATATTTGAGGCGACACACTAGTTTAGGGACGTTTCAGTCCATTATCGCCATATTTTAGGCGAATTTCTAGTTTAAGGACTTTTCGGTCCAACACTCTCATTCGGTCGCGAAGTTGCGTAATTCATCCCTTCCAACTCTTGTTTGCGAAGACGCTGCTGCTTGTCCTTTGTTTGCATGGACACTTCACGCCTTAGACTATTTTTACCTTCTTGGACTTCTTCATCTATCATCATGCCAATCGGGTTGTTTTGCAGGAAGTACTGTGCATTTTAAACAGCACCTGCCCCCTGCTTATCAATGTCGCTTTCCGATACTGTTGGAGTGTCTTCTTCATATACAAAGGAACGAGATATAACGTCATTCCCTCTGCCGAGTCTTCCTCTTCTTTGGAAGAATGAATTTGACTTGGGGTTTTTTCCTTATCATCATATTCGGAGTGGGACATGGGTTTCACATCCCTCCCATGGTTTTTTGGTTCAAGTGGGATATTCCACTTGATTGCAGAACCCGCTTGTAAGTCCCTTGATATTCTATATGCTCCTTAAGAAGAAAGGACCATCCCACGTAAAGATTCTTCCGCCAGTGAGAAATATGCCCCCTGTGTATATCTCGGGGAGGGGAGCGAGTACCCACGTCTTCGCTATTTTGGCGACAGGTTGCTTCAGAGCCGCTTATTTTTGTTGAGCGTAGGCGACAAACGCCATCTTGCCTCCGCTTTTCACTCGTCATCATCGGATGAGAAAGAGTCTTGACCCATTTGATCCAATCGAGCCATTTTATCCATGAGTTCTTGGAAAGTCGTCGGCTTGAAGAGGGCCATATACGAGGACGCCTTTGAATTTGGATCAAGGGTGGCTATGAGCATTCCCATGGCTGCAACTTCATCGATGCGTTGCTTGTATTTGACCAGAGATTTCGCCATCGGGTAACATATTGAACCTAAGTCTCATTCGGTCTAACCCTTTCGTTGACCAGCACCGTCACTGTAGTATGTTCGTTCTCATTAGCGAATCTCTGACAGAAGAGCATATCCATTTCGTTGAAGCTCTTCACGAAATCATTTGGGAGTTCCGCATACCATACGAAGGTGACGCCCGCCAGACCACTGATATACTGTCAGAGGAGTAGTATGTCATTTCCTCCCGTATTTCCGCACATAGATTTAAATCGCGCAATGTGCTGGCGAGGATTCCCAGTTCCTTTGTACATGTGGAGTCGGAAGTATGTATTCTGGCGGGTACTGTATTTGATCGTAGCACTCCGGATACGGTCGACCAGTCTTGATTGGCCTATTTGATGCTTCACTGGCATAGTGAGTTTTGACATGCTGAGCAATATATGTGTCCAGCCTTTCTTTTAGGAATCATTTCCTCCTCAGCCATTGATGAGGTTTGCAGAGGATTTGAAATGTCATTCTTATCTTTAAGACCGACTACCGGCGGTTCATCTGCCAGTGGTTCCGATTGAACCATCATTCAAGCCATATTCTGAATCGGAAGGGTCATCTGGTTCATTTTAGTGGACATTTCTGCCGCTTCTTCATCTATCTTTTTCAGAGCGCGCTTTAGGAAATCAATATCCGACTCCTTCTCTACTCTTTCTTCGGGTGCGTCATTGGGATTTTCTTTAGGCGATGGATTAGCGTTTGCTGCCGCCTGAGCGAGCATCTCCTGCAGCTTTTCACGTTGCGGTTGAACTTTTGTCAGGGACCGAGTTTGAGGTCGGTGACCTGTAGAAGCTCGAACTTCGTCTTTGGAATTTACCACATAGACTATGTGAACTACCATGCCCCTAGGCTTGGGGTGTTTGGAGTTTTGGCCCTTGGAGTTTGCTTCGGGCACTTAGCTTTATTGGGCCTTTCTTTTTTATGAAAAGCCGCTTTAGTTTTGGAAGGAACTGCTGTATCAGGATCCGTCTTTGGATGAGTCCCCTTCACCTGCTTCCACACCTTATATATAGATGAGGAAAGTTGTCTCAGGGAGCGAACTGGTTTCTGCTCTCGTAGGATCTCCATGGGTTGCGGAGACTTCTTCAATATTGCGGTAGGAGAATTTTGTCTGAACCTTCGCAACAGTTTGAAGTTGTTCTGTCACGACCCAAAGTTTAGCTCGTGACCGGCACTTAACCACGTAACGTCTACAGGCGTAACGCGACTAAGTGAACCGAAAACCCAGAAATCAAATCAGTAAAAGTATGGAATGTTTTAAGCTTTAAATGAAAGCACTTACTAACATGTTAAGAAATCTAAGTAAACAATCACCAAGATAGCAATATACGACGCCGTAGCGAAGATCAAAATCCACAAGTGGGAACATCACAGATAGAATAAACTGCAAAGTACAGTCGGCTCACAACAAGCACGACACCAGAAAACAAATAATATACATCATCGTCCTCACACTGTCTTTAAGTCAAATACATACATGGTAGATGGAGAATACTAGATACAAAAGTGCGTACAATAAAAGTAACCAGATACCACAATCCACCTAATAGCAAAATAACTTTCGCACCAACTGTAGTGGTATCTGTAGCCAAAGGATGCAAAAGACAGCCTGCCGCGACTACTCCAAGGGCAACCTGCAAATACTGTGGCACAACGGGGGTGAGTTGCCAACTCGTGAATAGAGATAACATATAAAGGTAATCGCGAGCATGCACGTACTGCGCTACTCTATCATATGCCAACAGATGATATCAATGCGTGATAAGCAGTATGTGCAATAATCATGCAAGTGCTCTATCAGGCAATATAACTACAGGATGAGGTACAATAATAAATGCTGAGCATGGGCAATATAACATCTACACGGAATGTCAACGTGGAATATATAATCGGTGCCCATCAATGCACCCAGATTCCCCAAATAGCTCAGGCACCGGCATTCTCATCGGCCCTCTAATCCTGTAAATCTCTGAGAATCACGAGTGCCCAATATCGGCACCCAAATATCATAAGTACTCGTGTCCAGCATCGACACGCAAATCCTCATCCATCGGGCCCCGTCAGTCCGGGTCAGCCCACGGGCTCCGTCTGCGGTATCGGCCCTCGGCCCCGGCAGTACGGATCATCCCGCATCCATCTATCGACTCTGATCAGTATCCTCCGGATAACTGCCAGGTACAACCAATCATCGGTAGGTAGTAGTCCCTCTGCCAGGCTCACCGTCTACTACACAGCGAAACCGTTCTCGCCCCGGGGTACCATACCGGTCCACCATGTACCAGTAATCGGCCCAACCAGCTCCTCGATTCGGGTTCACATATATCACTCTAGCACCGAGGAAACACATGGTGGACGCACCGAAATATCATATCAAGGGAACCGGGTTTTTAAATGATTACATATTTGAAATAGCCACGGTTCTCAAATCCAGAAATCACATGTAATCCAAACCAATATGCAAGTCAATGTGAGGTGATATGTGCATCAAGTATGAATATCATGTCTAGTCACATAAAAGATGAGCTATAACATAATGATCATGGAAATTCTACAGTGTGAGTGTCATGGCAATTACTAACGGTGTGTGTAACATGCAGGATAGTGCTCGTGCAACATGGACCGTTAGTAATGGTGCGGTGTTCTATCAATTCTAGTTTATATCCATATAGCAGGGAATGCAGTATGCATTAAATAGTAGCCATGAACAGTCAATGTATGTAAATGTAGCTATAAGGTCCTATCAGCCCTGACGTAGAACGCCATGCGGGCAATATCCCCGTAGATGTTAAATCTACTCACCGTAGTCTCTCGCTAGATATAGCCAACTACTTGTTTCCCCTTCTGCGCGGCGTCCGCCGTACTCGCCTGCGAACCTTCTAAAAACCTTATAAAACACCAAAAGTTCCAGCTCTTCCCTCAAGTGTGCAGATTTGCCTTCAAACACCCTAAAAGCTCACTTTTCCATTGTTTTGAGTGAAGAAAATGGGTTGTTTTGTGTAGGGTTTAAGCATAACTCAATTGGGAAGTGAAAAGGGAAGAAAAGATGATGAAATGGTGTTGTTTGCTGCTGCCTTACTGCAGAAATTCTGCAATGAGAGAAAGAGAGAAAAGAGAGAGGAAAATGGTCCAACAAGTCAAACCCTTACCTAACCTCCATACCTCTAATTTTCCATTGAATTTTTGAATTCTTTGACTTGTTGGACCATTTTCCTCTCTCTTTTCTCTCTTTCTCTCATTACAGAATTTCTGCAGTAAGGCAGCAGCAAACAACACCATTTCATCATCTTTTCTTGGAAAAAGGGTGGGGATAATGAGCCATGCAATGAAAGATAATGGTTAACATGCTATACCAAAAACCTTAAGTCACAAATGTTAAGTGTGCAAGTGTACACTATAAAGGAAAATTTTCCAATTAGGGTAAACCCGACTAAAATAACTAATAATCTTATGAACACATATAAAATAACACGCACAATTACTAATTATCACGAAAAACATTCTAACGGAAATTTCGAAGTGTTACATGTTCCCAGTTGGAACAACAACATTCACCACTGAGGTTGAAACATGACCATACGGAGAACCGCCCCAGCTTATTTTGTATGATGCCGATATCGACGTCGACCGTTTTTTACGACCGGGATTTGATTAGCTTTATTTGCCGAGCCTGCCTCCTGTTTCCTTTGAGAGCCTGAATATTCTGCCTCTGCGTCGACCTTGGTCCTTGGCATGTACCAGTTGTTTGAGGACTGATTCCGTCGGCAAAGCTGTTGCTTGGGGAGCCAGTATGTGGAAGACAGACTTCCTCTGGGCTTCCTCCATCGGCGTTGAGGCACCGAGGGTGGGAGGTGGGAGTATCGACCCAAAGAGAAGCCCGTTGATTTCTTGAAGAGCCGGATTGCAGAGATTTGAGGCTGCAAGTGGCCTATACTTGACTCCACCGGATATGACAAAGCCTGAGTTGCTAGGGTGGGAGCAAACGCCATTCTTCATAGAGACGAAACGCCGTCTTCTGTATCCCATCACCCAAGGGCAACCACAAACATATATACCGCGATTATTTGATCGCGGAAAAACACGACACACGAAGTGTGGAGTGGAAAAAGGAAAAGGTCCCACCGGGCGTGTCAGAATCTGTTTACCGCCGAAAACAAGGAAGACAAACGTCTTTCATGAATTTGGGGGCAGATGCTATATGGATTTATCCGTCCACCTCTTCGAAAATGCCAAGTTGATTTATGGCACCGTGTATAGGAGGTCTGGACGGATGCGACCGTTGTAGCGGACTTCGTCAGATTCCCCCTCATTTCTGAGGGTTTTTTGATTGTGTGGACGCTCTTCCCTGCAGGCGCAAGCACATGCAGTTAATTACGTTACCGCGTAGCGATAATCACTTTCTCCTGCTCCAGATGTTCACTTCGTGTCGTGTGTGTTTGTTTTATTTTTGGTTGCCCGTGGATTGTATACGGAGACTAATTTGTGTTGTCGTCCGTAGGGCGTGGATTAGTCTAAATCCGTATTTTCTTAGATTTGGGTTTGGTTTGATTTAAGGATTATTAATCTCGTTTGGGATTAAGATCAACTTAAATATTTGTTGAGGATACATTTGTCTAATTTTAGACTAAGATCTACTCAGCATGATTTTTGGGATCATTCACACTCAACAAAAGAGCATTTGGGCTCTATTGCTTTAGTTTAAGGACGTTATGGTCCGTTGTTGGTTTAAGAACGTTTCAGTCCATAACTAGTTTAAGGACGTTGCGGTCCATAGGTCACCATTTTTAGGATGATAGTTTAGTTTAAGGACATTGCGGTCCACAGCTAGTTTAAGGACATTACGGTCCATTGCTAGTTTAAGGACATTGAGGTCCATAGCTAGTTTAAGGATGTTGCAGTCCGTTGTTAGTTTAAGGACGTTTCGGTCCATAGATCACCATTTTTGGTGTGAGGGTTTAGTTTAAGAACGTTGCGGTCCATAGCTAGTTTAAGGACATTGCGATCCATAGATCACCATTTGGCGGTGAGGTCGTAGTTTAAGGACGTTGCGGTCCATAGCTAGTTTAAGGACGTTGCGGTCCATAAGGATGTGCTCATGGGTTTTGGGTTGCACCAAAGAGCTGTCGGTTTTCAGGACCCTCCACCTCGCTGAAGACGTTGAAGAATTACAACGACATGTATCAGAGGTATAGAGAGATGTACCCTTGAACCAAATTTCAGATTTGAGGGGAAAGATCGTAGTGGCCCGTCCAAGAATCATTAGTCGTTTTTGAGAGACTAAGATTAACTTAGGAGATTGAGGAATTATCATCAGTTTGGAAAGTCATGAGCATAGTGGCTCGATCTATTAGGAAATCCAAGATGTTTTAATCCTCAGGGAGACTTAGCCAATTTGGAGTTAGAGTTGGCTTCCTATAGTGTTAAACACTAATGTATACTCAGTGCTCATGTGCTCCCACGTGAGACTCCAAGGCAGTGTTAAACACTGAAATTTGGGGGAGGGTCACGTGTGGCACGTGAGGCTCTTGAAAGTTAGCGTTGTTCACTCGGGTTTATTCCCTTGTTCTTTTATAAGTGCTAAGCACTATTGGGGGTCACGTTGATCACGTGAGGCGCCCCAAAAATAGGAACTGTTTTGATTTATTCCCCTTTCCTTTTACAAGTGCTAAGCACTATTAGAGGGTTATGTGGGATCACGTGAGGCGCCTCAAAATGGGAACTGTCTTTGATTTATTCCTCTTTTTCTTTTAAAAGTGCTAAGCACTATTAGGGGGTCACGTGACTCGATGTCAGTTGTTCCTTTTTGTTCCTCAGAGGTGCTCACGTGGGAACACGTGATCTGTTACGTAGCGTTTGAACGCTAATGAATCATCAGGCTGTTCTTCTATGGTTCTGAGGAATCAAGTTCTCCTTTTGTTTTTTGCAGGGATTAAATTCTTTTTAAAGGGTTAAACCCTAGTTTCAGAGGAATTTAATTCCCATACGTTTTGTAAGAGTTAAACTCTTTTGAACTCAGTTCTTTCCTTTAGGTCTTGAATCTGCATGACAGAATCTTCCCGATGAGAATTAAATTCTCAACTTGTAGGGAGATCTGCTTCTGCAGATCTTAACCAGAGGAAGAACTAAGTTCTTTGAGAAGAGTTAAACTCTTGGTTTGAGAATTAAATTCTTTTTTTGTTTTGTGGGAGCTTTTGGGAGGGGCCTCTTCTTTCTAGAGAATTAAATTATCTCTTTATATTTTTCTTCCCCTCTTTCTGTCTGTGTATTTCTCCTCCTCTTCTCGCTCATATTTATACGAGAAAAACAAGAATCAATTTGTTAAGTCATTGAGAGATCATTATTGATTCCATGATCTGTTAGATCAATCGGTGAATTTTATTCACCGTTGGATTTTTAATCCAAAGGCTCTCTGTTTAACAGAGAAAATTTCTTGTTTGTTTAACAAGATTATGGATATTTTATTAGTTTTAACAAGATCCGAATTTTATTCTATCATATCTTTTAGTTTAACAAGATCAGAAATATATTTTCTTAATATAAAATTTAATTCTATCATATGGATATCTCGTTGGTTTAACATAGAATTTTATTCTTATCATATGGATATCTCGTTAGTTTAACATAGAATTTTATTCTTATCATATGAATATCTTGTTAGTTTAATAAGATTAAGAAAATATTTTCCTATGATAGAACTTTATTCTACCAGATGATCACCGTTGGATTTTTTATCCAAAGGTCCTCTGTTTAACAGAGAAGATCTTTCTAGTTTGAGAAAGATCAGGAAAATATTTCCCAAATAGAATTTAATTCTAGAATTTGACAGGAGCATTTTAAATTGGGACGCTCACATGCTTTGCACGTGAGTAGTAAGCGAACTCACGTGTTTAACACGTGACCCCTAGTGTGGGTTTTAGCCTGTTTATTTTCAGCGCTCATATGCTTTACATATGAGCGCTCACGTGTTTTACACGTGAGCCTGTTTGCCATTAATTGTTTTATTTAGTTTATTTTCAGCATCCATATGCTTTATATATGAGCGCTCACGTGTCTAGCACGTGAGGCCTGTTTATCCATTAGTTGTTTATGTTCAGCGCTCATACGCTTTGCATATGAGCGCTCACGTGTTTTACACGTGAGGCCTAATTTTGAGGACTCTCCCCTTTTTTTTTAAGGGAATAAGTAACTCTTGGCCGAAAATTTTGGCGGGAACAGTAGGATGTGACTTGACATCCCTGAGATTTGCCATCTCAGGTTTAGAGACAGATTTTCAGACTGAGCATGATCACAACGGCTATCAGGACTTTGCCAAAAATCAGTAACCCGTAGGTTTATTTTCCTTTCAGTTAGTTTTTAGCATGTGCGCATTCATGTGACATTAGGACTTGTGTATCTCTTTTGGATCTTGTCTTTATTTCGAATCTATTGTATCGGATCTTTATTTGCATCGATTATCTAGTGGACCCATTTTTAGTATTCTTTATGGTTTCGTTGCAGCAAGTATTATCCCTTTTGATATTGGATTTTATTTTTGACAGGTTAAGCTAGACAGCCTTATGTGATTATGGAAGGATCTTTTCTTAACGTAGGTAGCACAGCTGGCCTTCGTTGCTCTCCGTATTCCGTATTTTGGGAAGCGGGACGTGACAATTCCATTTTTATCATCCTCTTTTGTAGAATTCTAAGGAAACCCTGCTGCTATGTCTATTTGCAGGCCCACTGACACTGAAGGCAGGATAGTGAAGATAATGGATTTATAGTCTTTGTCCCCAAGTATGACCTCTTGCTCTGCTACTTCATATTCCTTTTAGGAAAAAACATTAATTGTCTGTCCCTTGAAATAACGCTGTTCTAGCATGCGAGTATGCAAGCACACTAAATGACTTCTACACTCCTCATTTCCATCCACATAAAATATAGTTGCGTGTAGATGCATTCATGCATATGTTTTTGTGTGCATATACATCTTTATGTGCATATGCTTCTATATCTCCCTTAAATATTTGCTTTTGAAAATATTTTGTGAAAGGATTTTTCTTACAAGTGTCGTGAAGGGTACTACTTTAAGTGGAACTACATAAGTATTTTTTTATTTTTATTCTCGTTAGAGAAATAGTTGGACGCCCCTTTCAAAGCTACTAACTGGAACCCTGAACCTGTTTCTCCTTCTAAACATGTAGTTTCTCGCCTTCTATCAATCAAGCATCTCTCTCGGTTGTTGTGTTGGTGAGATTGTATTTAAGTATGCAATATTTATTTGTTGGAAGGAAGAACAAATGATTATTTAGTGGGCATTTTACTCTCAAAGAAAACTCTCCCGCCGTTTTTTTATGCTTTGACAATGAGATGAAAGATGAGGAGAAGCGAAAGATAATTTGGTTATTAGTAAAATATGAAATTTCCTTTGAGATAAATGTCAGGTTGGGTAGAAAAATGGGCGATACTGGTCCATGTTATGCTGTTCCTAGGGCACCCATTAGCATGGGCATTAAATGGTGTAATCCTGAGAGATGTGTTAACTATGGTCACATTTTGAAAACTATATATGTTAAAATGAATTACCATTTGAGTATAAATGCTCATCTTGTTAAATTCAACAAGTTCATGGATGCAACAGCAAAAATGAACTATCACTGTCAGCACATTAGAATTGCCTGCACATGCGTGGTCATCCATGCAGTGCCACCATCACTGAGATCTTTTGAGATATCTTTCTCGTCTGATTAAGTTCAGATAGTAATCCTAATGCACAAGTATGATTCTTTAAGTGAATTATAGCTTATAAACTATATTTCTTATTGCTAGGAGGTGACACCAGTTGTGAAACTAGAGTGTTCACTATTGTAGATGATACTGGTGGATGCAACTAATCTCATTTTCCATTTATTCAGGTTTGGTATTGAAGGACCTGTGTATTTGATGGCTAGGGGAGAGAAAACTGGTGAATGGGTAGTAGATGAAGCACACCAGAGAGTGACAAAGGCAGGTACCAACACTTCTTTTGGGATCTTGCAGACTCTAAGGATTCACATGGACATGGTGGAGCCGCAGCCCAACAGACCTAAGCTGGAACTTACACTCATATAATGTAAAATTTCTCTTCTTGCTCGTTATGTTTTTTAGTTGTTTGAGAGGAGTAATATTTATGCTCTTGCTCAATGTGCAATAGAATATATTTTACTGCCTGGTAATTTAAGAGATTGATTACAATTAGATGCACAGCTTTGCAAATGATATATAGCTGCCAGTGCTGCATTATTTACAGACATGATTACTTTAATTTGCGCTTTATTTTTTTTATTTTTTTGTCCCGACTTTATTATTATTCCTGCCCTTTTTTTAATGGCCATGCTCAAGGTGGGAACATACATGTTACTCAATTTTCTTAGAATTGTTGTTGTAATATACTCTGAAACAAATGGGAGTAGAGTTGTGTTCTTTTCTTTTGCTGTTTTCTTCAGTGGCTTTGCGGTAGCCCTTGAAATATAGCTGACTTAAACATTACCTATTGCATAGTTTAGACTCAATACTTAATATGATTAAAAAGTTCTACACTTTTAGCAAATTGTCATGAAATACTTTTTGAGTTATTTATTCAAATAAGAAGCATTAGTATAAATTACTGAAGGTAAGTGCTCGTCTCTCTCTGAATATTGGCAGAGATAAATAATTGTTTTTATATAAGTGTTTTTTTTTACTGTGAGAAAAGTTCATTTTCCATGCAAGCAAACGGCTTGACAATATCAAGCTGTGCAAATATTGCACACAATTTCTACATGATAAATTATTGAAAACAATCTGATAACCAATTACAAACCCATCCCACCTCCCAATTTGGAGATGATTCTATTCCTGCGACATAGTGATAAGAACCAATGATCCTAAGAACTAAATTTGCTGCAGGAAAAATTTGGCTAAATTTGCTTGCTCATCTAAGCTAAGATATACATATATGCCGTTGACCAGAATGTGAGCGCGAGAGCAGCAATTAGGTAGGTCCATAGGAAGATGACAGAATACTCTTGTTGTCCAACATTGAACAGCTCAGCCATTGTGCCTGTATCAAATTCCCGTTATTAGAAGCATCATAAGCATGGTAGAACTTTAAAAGCATCAATTGAGAAGGAATTACAGGACTTTATGATTCAAGAGAGTTATGCACTACAGTTTATTCAGTAACCTTAAAGATGAAATCCGAGAACCGTAGTGATTAGATTGATATGCATAAAATTGTGAACTATTCATGAAGGCTATCAATTGTGGAGAACATTATGCTTGATCATCCATGCTAGGGTTCAGAATGAACAAGAGATGAATGAACTGCTGAATAATTAGGTAATTCATGTCATAAGATCATACCATAAAACAGGCAGTGAGTTAATCAGTAGTTGGTTTATTTCAATGTCTTCTATGATGAACGAATCTGAAGGTAACAAAATTAAGTGCTAACAATGTTTCCATACCAATAGCAGTTGCAGGTGGTAGAGCAAACTGTAGAAGTAGCACATATTGATATAATGGATCTTGTGGAAGAAATCCGAGTTTGCTGGCTCCTTTCACTACAAGAATCCCAGCGCTTGGAACAGCGATATACTTAATGATGATAATAGACAGGATAGCAGTAGGTGCTAAAGTTGATTTGCGTAGCCCTGCATATGTTTAGGAAAACAAGTTTCGGGAAAGCAGTCAATATTTAATCAAAAAATTGTGAAGCAAATTTAGTGCTACCAGGAAAATAATTTACCCTTGGTTAGGTTTGCTCCTAGTACAAGAATATTGCATGGTATTGTACCATTTCTGTTTCAGAGATGAGGAGAATTAGAAATTTGATAGATCAGTCGTGAAGATTTTTTTCAGCATAGGATAAAACTCACCCTAACAATGTGATTGAATCTTCAATAACTCTAAGAGGAGCAGAGCTTCCAATGATAAGCGATTTTATCCCCGGTATCACTCCCACAATAAATCCAATAATCTGTAATTACAATCAAGAATTAAATTGATTCCATCAGATATTATTTCAGTTGGAAAATAAGCTAAGTAAGGAAGAGAGGCAGTACCGCAGCAATGGTTGGAGCTGTCATGAGTTCTTCCACAATTAAGTGAAGAGTTCCTTTTAGTTTCCCCCAAAAGTTTGCCATTTTTCCACCCAGCTCTTGACTAGGCAACAATGGTACAGTCTTTTGAAGAACACAAGGAATTAGTTTAATTTTCTTCAGAGAATCAGTGAAACTCTTCTCTCAAATTTACATCATGGTTGAGGATTCACAACTTACAGTTTGGTTTTCTTTAGCTTGAGTAACTATCATTGTTGATGATATAGATGAGTTCTTTTGATTGGTTCCAACCTCTTCATACTCAGCTTTGTGCAAGTTAGCTTCTACATCTGCATCCAAATCGTCATATGTTTTGCTCTTCTCATATACGATCCCTGCTTGCTTCATTAGACTGTAGGTGTGCGTCCATATGTAGAAACCCCCAAGCTAAGATTCAAAGCATGGTGTTTTAGTTATTTGATCAAATCCAAATTCTTTAAGAATGCTTGAATTTATATTACCGCCATAGACAACGCGTTATAGCATAATCCTTGAGCAGAACAAATGCTATGCTCCCCAAAGGGACTGCCATCCTCAGCGCAGACTGCAGGGATGATTATCAATAGCATATACCCTAAATTTCCTGCATCAGGATCACAAAAAAAGTTGTAAAAAATTTACCCTCGGAAAAATTTGAAAGAAGAGAAACTGAATGTCTCTACTATATGAACTACCGGCCGAGCAGCTGGCAATTATTAGGCCTTCGATGTGAGGCTCCGGTTTCAAGATCTTGACTGCTACCCATCCGAGGCTTCCCCCAATTAAGAATGTAAACCCAATGTTAACGGGCATAAACCACCTAATAATATTGAGATTAAGATCTTTAATCAAGTTGGTTAATTTGTTCTGTTGGAATTTTATTCTTGTTGATTCTTACCATGAAATGATCTCCTGGAGTGTGATGGTTTTTGCTAGGCTTCCAAAGACGAGTGCTGGAGCAAACACAGAGAACACAATCTATTGACAGAGAGAGAAATTTGAGTTAGTACAGGTTTGATCCAACTCTTTTTTGATCCGTTTTTTTCCCGTGTTTGTTTACCTTGTTTAAATCTCGCCGGGCACTGGGTGTGAGGATGTTTATGCTCTTATGTGCTAGAATGACCCCTACAAGGCATATGAGAAGAAGTTGGACTACTGGCATTGATGCCACAACTAGCAGAGATAAGAAACCCATCTTTGAATTTTTTTCCTTGGGTTGAGAGAGAGAGAGAGAGAGAGATTGCTGTTGAGGGTGAATGATATATAAAGAAGGGTAAAGAGAAACTGCAGGTTTCATCTGATGAATGCACCATCCTTCCACTCTAGTAGCTGATGGCCTAGCTGTCAAATTAACTGACCCAGATAGTGACAAAATAGATGATGCACGTGATGAGTTTAATTAGAGACCCAATCAACCTAAACGTTAATTATGTCTTCTTTCCAACTAGGCCACTGGATTTTCCATATGACATGTTGCCAAAAGTTTAACTAATTAACAAGTAGGGAGTTAGAAGCATTCATTTGTGCACTCGAAGGGTTGAGGTTGATTTATATAGACTGGCAAGAATGCCCCCTCGTAGACATAATGAATGGACCAAACCGACCGACACAAGATACCGAATAGATAAAGACGAGCTAAATAAAACACAGAAAACAAAAGCACTGGCTGGTGTAGAAGTGAAGGCTTCTTCATGTTTTGTCTATTGGAGGTTTATATCAAATTTTATAGGTTGTGGCTGCGAAGAGGCGGCCTAGTATAATATGCAGGAGTCAGCAAGCTAATATATTCCTTAAGTTGATGGCAGCTTTTCATGAATGTGATATTATATATAATTTTGCAACAAGCACGGCTCATAGATAATGATTCCTTTTGAGTGACTAATCTATGATGCATAAGATATTGTAATAAAGACAATGTCAAAATAAATAAATGATAAAGACAATATCATGCATCGTATATTATGGAAGCGTAATGACTTGTATCTTTGGGTTTCACATGGTCCATATTTGACTAGGGGATTTATTTTTTGTATCATTCCCACGATGCTTGAAGTACATGAGCTGGACAAGTAATAGAATAAGTAAATAACAAAAGAGTTAGTACCAGAGTAGATTTATTATAACTATATATCAAAAAATAGTTCCTATGCGAAGTTTCACATAGATATAGATAATAGATAGAATGAAAGAAAAATATAGGCTAAAAATGAAATTTCATAGTGTTATGCTCATTACAGTTCTAAAATTAGTGAAGTTTAGCGAATTTTTCTTGCCGAAAATAACCGTAGAAAAAAGATATATTTTCGATTCTTTGTTATAGTTTTTCCTTTCTTCATACTGATAGGCATTGCAGGTGGTGGATCTTATGGCTGAAATCTGCGCCTCACTGACAGATTTCACTATGGATCGCATACTGCACTGCACAAATATTATCGGCTTTACAAATGGATCCTTCGAGCCCTATTTAATCAGTTATTGTTGATATTCTGAATATGGAGTTGAGTTTTTCTAAGCTTTGGTTTATTATATTACGTTTTGTAAGGGTTCGCAACCTCCTAGAATGAGTTACAGTCGAGATTGTTGATGAATTTCCTTCATACATAACATCGAATTTCTATGCTCTGCGTACATTTTCATCCTCTTAATATTATAATTGAGAATTTTATGCAACTCTAATTTTTTTAACAATAGCAATAGCTGCATTATACTTTGCGGAGAACGCTAGTTTTTGTAGCTGGTTATTCTGAACTTACATCTACTAGTTTACCTGATGAAATATATTTGCATGACTTTATTTCCATGAAAACTTCAGGAAAAATGCGTCTAGTACGCTGTGAACTGTTACATTTTTCCCCCTGTATGCAGGTTGTGGTACTGATTTGTAAAATAGCTTAAAAATAGCAAACGTCTTCCAAAAGGGACGTGTCATATATCAAAACAGAACTAATTCAATAAGGTTTACATTTTTATGAGTTAAAATATCTCAGATTCCTATAAAAAGTTGTGAACGTTCGAAGATGAAAGTTTACTGCTGGAATTTCCCTGAACAGCAAATTACTTTCATTTACCGTTTACGTTCAAGGTAAGGTATTTATAGTGAAGTTCAAGTAATATATTTTATATTCTAACACTGCAGATTATGCTGATATTTGTTGATTAGAAAATAGGTATTTGAGGAAAACCTAATTTGGGTTCAACCCATTTACATTTAAATAATCCATTTGCTTGATTAATTGATGTAAAAACAATATTGAAATTTATAGAAAGCAGCAAACTAATTAATTTAGTTATGGAATAAAGCTGAAGAAAGAATAAATTGGGTGATGTAAGACAACCCTGCCATATGAGTATGTATGACTAATATAAGGGATGAAATGTCTTATCCATCGAAGATTGCAACCTCCCAATTGGATCCAATCGCCCTCGCTCTAATCCTATACATTGCAACCCCATATATCTATCCCTCTATCTCAATCACCTTTTTCAACCACCCATTTTCCGCTAGTATAGTCCTCCATGTATTAGTAAGAGGAGAATAAATATAAACACGGGAGAAAAGAAACCAAACGCAACTAGTTTACATATGAGGTTCCGAGATAGACATTGGGAGCTTCATTATCGAAAGGAATGCAGGAAAGTTGTCCACCTCCGGAAGAAAATAACTTGATGGTGAGGGTTCCGTGCACGTTATGTATGGACTGAGCAGCATGAGTTTTGGTGAAGCGCGAGGCGGACATCAGGCCATTCCATCTTTTGCAGGTGCATTTTAACCGGCCTACATATATGGCAGGCAAACGAGACGAGATTTCTTCTATGATAAAGTCATCAAATACCATGTGAATCCTTTCAGGTCAATAAAAAAAGAGAGTTAGTTTAATCTTCTATTTAACAACATTTTTAAACTTCTCTGTTAAAACTCTGTTTATAGATTTTTTTTCCTAAAATATCTAAATATATTATTCTTAGTAAAAAGACAGCTTAGGATACACTTCTCAAACTTCCTTCATGATATCTATGATATCTAACGTATGCATTCATGTTTCTTTTTGAGATATACTAGTGTTTCTTGATGGCAAAGCACTTTGGTTAATATTCATTGAGTGTCGCATTCAACATTTGGCATCGATGTTCTTAAAGAAGATAAGGCCGTTGCACGCGACCATCAGCTGGGCGCGTCGTGCACCGCATTAATTGTTGCCTTAAGGGGCCTCCATCGGGGTGTTTCGTGATGCTGACGACGCAGATCGGGCGGCCTAGGTTTTGATGAACTGCGGGCTCGAGATCAGAGTGTTGACTCCTGTCGTCCTTTGGATTGAGACTCGGTTCGATCTGAAAATACATGCAACTAAAAATCTTATTGGATTGAGATACAACATATTACGATTGTGAAAAGGATGGATTCTAAATCAATTTCTAGCTATTACAGCAATTCAGATAATTTTTTTTTGTCTTAAAGGAGGGAAACCCCCTCAGCTTTTGCCCAAAAGCAGGGAACCCCACTTAAATTTTGAAAACCTCTATCCTAATAATTTCTATTAAACTTTTCATCTAAAATTTCCATGATTTGATGAAAATATACCCGATTTTATTTAAATGCTATTTTTGTTCTTTTTTGTTTGGTAGGGGTATTTTGGTAAAGATATGAAATCTTTGATATGGAAAATCCAATGGAGGTTAATTGAGGAGGCAAATTGGAGGTTTAAACGGTAGTTGGGTTTCTTGTTTTTGGGCCGAACGTGAGGGGTTTCCTGCATTTAGCCCAAATTTAAAAAAATAAAATTAGTACCGGAGAATTAATTGAAGGATTAGCTTCTTGTAAGCATCCCTTAATCTCCTAGTTAAATTAGTATATAAATAAGCAAAAGAGTTTAAATTAAAAAAAAATTAATGTAACTTGTTCATCAAAGAAATTAACTGCAGGTTGTGGGTAGAAATTCTTTGTGTTGGTACAACTTGTGATGTTCATTATGCCAAATAAATAATAAAACAAAGCACCTGAAAAATAGATAAAAGCAATATAATTATCAAAGTATTTACATGAAACGATTGATTTCTCTTTCAAAATAGATACAAAATTCTAACCAAAAAGGGCAAAAATTAAAGGAAAAGAAGAAGAAGAAGTAAGGGATAAAGAGTAGAGATGGTACCAAATGAGTTTAAACTTTCAATGGGTTCTGTGGGCCTATTAAATAGCAAATCGTTGGAAATTACCCAATACCTTTTCATAAAATTTGTATTCTGTACGTAAAAATTATTTATGACATCTCTCATGGCACCGATTTATAACATCAATCAAAAAAGAGAAGCATTTGTGTATTTTACTTATACGAGTGCAGAATATTTTTGCACGATGCAAACCGGGTGAAAAAACCGATACTTGTTAAGGATTGTTTGCAAAATATTGCATGAAAACAACAATATAATTTAACAAACATGACGAGTCTACGCTATCAAAATAAACCTATTTACGTAGGGGTGGTAATTGAACGACCCAGCTCGGGTTCGATTAGGGTTCAGCTCGGTATCGGCTCGTTCAAACTCTGTTCATTAATTAATGAGCCGAACATGAGTCATAAAGCCCGGCTCGTTTATTAAACGAGCCGAACTCGAGCTCAGCCAGGCTCGTTCGGTATTGACTCGAGTTCGGATTGGTTACACAGTTTGAAAAAAAAAACATTAATATATAATATAGAGCAGATTTTGTACAACTCTCAAGACGCTTAATTTAATTAAGGGACGGTATATAAAATGCGACTGAGGTGAATATAAAACCCAACATTTAGACGCATTCCATGCTCTAGAGATTAATTTTTTTATTTGTAATATTTCCATATCTTAAAGACCTGCGTCTTAGACTCTATGATTATTGTCCCTAGCCTAAGCTCTTATAAAATACTTTCATGTTTTCTTCTAAAACACTTGTAATGGCCATTAGCTTATCCTCAGCCTCCAAAAAACGTTTCTTTGTCGTTTTTCATTCAGAGAATGCCTAATAGAAGATGCATCCGTACTTAACTTTGGCTCGTTTAAGGCTCGGTAAGCTAACGAGCTGGACATGAGCCAGACTTGCTCAGCTCAAGACGAACTCGAGCCGAACTTGAGCTAGTATAAACTAAACCGAACCGAGCTTGAAGAAAGGTCGGCCCGTTCAAGCTCGGCTCAGTTACACCCCTATATTTATGTTAATGTATTCTTTTGTGGTGATGCGACCGAAATACATGGCTTCCAATTATTCCGATAATTCTTCTCATGATGAGCATAACCGATCAATATCTTCTATTGACATGCGCTACTCTCAAACTTGGGACAGGATCTCATAGCTATCCTTAAAAAGAATATCTTTTGCAAGTCGAGGCATATTTTTCGTCAAAGCAATATTTCTCTACTTTCCTTTTTTGCCATTGCTTTTTTTAATATTCCCTAATCGTATTGTTGGTGTTTAATTGGTAGGAGCTTGGGTGAAAAATAAGACAGGATAATAATATTTGTATCTAATAACTAATAACATCATGTATCTTTATTCAAACATGATGAAAACAATAATGTTTCAAATAACGGAAGTTGTTTTATATTTGCTCATAGAAATAATTCTTATTTTAAAGTTCGATGCTAAAATTTCACCATTCAAATAATATTGTTATTTTATAATTTATTGGGTAATGAATTCATGGAAAAAGAATTTTTTAAACTGAAATATCGACATAATTTATTTTTTTCATTGGTTAATAACCACAGTGCATAATATAAACTTGAAATTTGTAAATGAGATTATATTACGAACATAGTTGAGCTGAATTTTGCCAAAATATCATGGCTTATATAAGTATTTTCACTAAATATAAGGTTGTACCTTGCAAATAAATACAATGAACTTAAATAAGCATTTTTATAAAATAAAACATACTAGGTTCTGACATCTTCATTTCAATACCATATATCATTTATTGCAAAATGATATAGTATGGTTTACTATCTGTATATGAACAAACATTTTTTGTTAAGCTTTATATCAAACATATTAGATTGTTATCATGCATATAACATGCTGTATGTAATTTTTTCTTCATAAATTATATTCAATAATTATTTTTCTCATTGTTTTATTTTGAACGACGAGGATGGATTCATATGAGAAATATGACAAATAGATTTGAAGAATTTCCTCATTATTTTATTTTGAACTTGAAAGTATATTATTGTGCCCCCACCACTCATCCCTGCCATCACAATAATAGTCATCACTCTGCAGTTCTTCAGCAGTTATTATTCAGATGGTTTGTGTCCCAGATGTGGATCCAGACTTCATAGTCCGGCACCGCCTTCGCCCTCGATGCCTACGCATTATTCATTGATCGGTGCAGTTTCACCGGGAGATTGGTCCTGATACCTATTTTGTTTTTTTTTATACGTATTCAATTTTATATACTATTTAATTAATATATATGTATAAAATTAAATAGTATAATATAAACCTTCCTCTTTTAACCGCCCCAGGAGTAAGAAATCGACGGGCCGGACCATCAATTGATTCAATTGGGCGTGTGTGTATATATATAATATTTTCGAGAATATAGGGTTACTATGGTAATCGAATGACTCCATTTCATGATAATCCTATTCCTTCAAAACATGTGTCTCTTAGATTACCATGAAATATTCCTGTTTAACATGAAATGAACCATGACCATCCGTCGCCAGCCTCCCTGGCCACCTGCCGGCCGGCCGGCCTTGCCGTCCATCGCCGATCGTTCACCGGTCAGCCCGCCGTCGATCGGCCTTTCGCCGCCGGCCGGCCATCGTCGATCGCTCACCGGCCGACCTGCCACCAATCGGCAGTTCGCCAGCCCGCCGTAGATCGACCGTTCGCCGCCGGCTGGCCGTCGGTCATCGCCGATTGTTCACCGGCCGGCCCGCCGGCCCGCAGTAGATTGTCGCCGGTTGTACGCCGGACGGCTCCACCGCCATCTACTGGCCTCACCACCGATCGACGGTTGCACACACATATATTACCGAGTATGATTAAATTATACCAAGCAAGTTAATTCAAGATTTCTTGGAATTAGATGCCCGGTCATCTCATTTCCGGTACTGTGAGAATTTCTGGTAATCTTCCATTCCATATACCAAGCGCAATCTGAGTAATTGTCGTTGTATAAGTCGTTATCCTTTTCGGAAACGAAAATTTTAAAAAATCATTTTGACAATATTTTAAAATTTACTATTGAGTTCGTGGGCTCGCATATATCAACCCTTTCTTTTAGTTAGTCTGATTTATGATTCAGCTACTTGTCCTTTTTCGTCAAAAAGATGAAAAATAACCCCGAATTCAATTTTTTTTAATTTTGCTGCAACTTAAGGTATTTAATTAATTTATTTTTTTGCTACAAATTAGGTTAAAATTAAACTCAACAATTTTGGTCTATATAAATACAATGAAATGTTACTTAGTAGGTATATATATACCTTATCCAAATATGTTTTAAACAGATTTTGGTTTATACATCAACTTATTTCTAGATTTGTTGTTGATAAAAAAAGGAAGAAAAAAATGCATATTAAATTACATACAAAATGTCACCAATTCAATTTTCTTAATTTTTTTTTTATATTCCATATTTTAGTTAGAAAATAGATTTCAAGATTTGGTTTCTAAAATAAATACTCCAAATTTTTAGGATGAACGTGGAAAAGAAAAACAAATAGGATGATGAAATAAAATAAACTTAGAAAAAACAGGTAATTTTGGAACAAAAGAAAAATCGAATCTAACATTTATATCAGCTGCATAAGTTACAATAAAGGGTAGCATGAAAATCATTAATTTGTTTTGAAACAAGAGAAAATTAGGCCATTAATTGGGGTATAATGGATGCCGTTAGTGCACTCGATAGCAAAACCTGAAATATTTTTCTCCTTAAAGCTGTTTGATACATTGATAATGAGGTTTTAAAATAAAATGATGATGAAGCTGAAAAATCCTGAGCCATATCTGAAGCTAGGTTTAGTTGGTGATCCATACTATATATATTCATAACTAAGAAGACTAAGGGTCCTATTTTCCCTTCATAAATACAAAAGAAAAAGGAAAATAAAGAAAAGAAAAATCAAAAGGTGCAAGTTCCTCGTAGCAAAGAAAATCGGAAAAAGAGTGGCCGCTATATATGTGAATTATAATTGCATGGATGCCTTTAGAGGATCTTAGTCATACATCCTGCGTGCTAAGCATTGAGGATACACCAACACCAAATGCCTCCCGTTTCACACAAATCTCACCCATTATACTATTTTGGATGTATCTGGATCCTTAGATGTAATTAATAGCATGTGTGCTATTACATCCATAATAGCAGCCATTCCGAATCCAAGAAAATCTTGCTACTCTGTCATAGCTAGCATGACGATCTTGCGAGGCATTGTCCTGCTGTCCCTTACCATCCAATTGGTCATCTCTTCAGTCTTTCCTACTTCCTATTCAAAGATGTTCGTTCGTTAAAAACATATATGTTGGGTTTTATTTATTTAGTAGGGAAGAAGTATATATGCAATGTTAAATATACATTTTAAAAAATACATGCCCTTTTAATTTATTAGCCTCATAATGAATGGTTTGGATTCACAATAAGCTGTTAGCAATTTGTTAGGTTAACATGAAAATTGTGTATTATCGTGGTAAAGGTCGTATTTAATGAATGATGTTGGATGAACAATAAGCTAGCTTAGCAACTTAGACACGGCCATACATAACATAGAAATCACATTTGAAAAGGATGAACAATTAACTAGAGCTCCAAGCGCTGTTGCAAAGCTGGTTGCAAAGGAGGGTAAATCGACCACATTAAGATTATCATCCGGAAAGGTCCGTTTGATATCCAAAAACTGCTTAGCAACAGTCGGACAAGTGGGTAATGTTGGGATCAACCAAAAAAGTTTGAGTAGAGCCGGATCTAAGTGTTGGCTAGCTAACCTTATATTTAATGAATGATTTGGATGAACAGTAAGCTAGCTTAGCAACTTGTTAGCTTAATTAAACACATGAAAATTGTTGTAGAGTATTAATTACTTGCATATAAATGATTGAAACTTTATTGTACGGGTCGAGGATTTTCTTTCCAATTCATTCATTCATTCATTCATGGTATCTGCATCATTTTCTTCTCTCAAATAATAAATGCTAAGGTCCTTATATATATATATATATATATATATGAAAAGGTGCATATTAATGAGAATGTGACCTCGTGCATTTCTCTGTATGTGTCAACCCGAGGCTTCCACCGACTGGGCCCCACTTTCTAATCGATTGATATATGTGATTGCCTAATTTTTATTTGGCATGTTAGATTAACAAGAGTAGGGATTTGACCTGGAAAGTCCAAGGATGCATTGCATCCTATAGTTTGCGGCTAAACTTGATACGTGAACCGACCGAGCCTGACTCCTTTAGTATAACTTTTCTTTTGTAAGTGAGAAGCCGTCGGTGCGATTCCTGAAAATATCATATCCCAAAAGTAATAAGGGTAAAATGTCAAAAAAACCCGGCCAACTTTCCCGTTGTCAAAAAGTCCTTGGCCTAAAGACGGCAAAAACATGTCACGTATCTGTCCAATAATCCGTTTGGAGTAAATGACAGGTATATAATGATATATATGCTTCCAAGCAGCAGAAACAGTAGGGTTATATGTGTAGTCTGAAGCATTCATATACTTTGCATGCACAAAATTTGCTCACAAGCTATCATTTTGCAGAAACTTCCAAGTCTTGTTCATATAATAAGTCTCTGCTACCTCACTAAATAGCCTGATGTTAAGACCTCCTTCAGATTTAGGTTTGCATTTTTTCTCCCAAGCTACCCAGTGATGATGACTTTGACTTTCACAATCATTCCAAAAAACCTTTGCAAATTTTGAAGTGATTCTTTTTATAACAGATTTTGGGGGATTGCAAGAGGATAAGATATGCACCGACATAGACATCAGAACATGATTTATTAGTATACATCTTCCAGCAGTAGATAACAATCTGTTCTGCCAACCTTGGAGCTTTGCATTGATTTTCTCCGTGAGGGGCTCAAAGTATTTTATTCTACTTCTTCCAGGAAAAACTGGAGCTCCAAGATATATCAGTGGCTCAAAATATTGAGTTGCCAAGCACCCTTTGATAAGATTCACAAACTCTGTAGAAAACCCAAAAGCTGCCATTATTTGGAATATAAAGCTCCATTCTAATATGTCAGAAGCCTTCTCCATGTCCAGTTTAAGAATTATATTATGCCCCCCTTGATTTTTTGCCAATATCTTGAGTAATTTCCTGAGCCAGAGCTATGTTCTCAAAGATTTCTCTTCCTTTAACAAATGCCCTCTGTGCCTGAGATATGATTTTTGGAAGAATAATAGCCAACATGTTCGGCAAAAATTTAGTAAAAATTTTATAAAGAAAATCACAAAGAAATCACTGGTTTAGACACTAAATCATACTTGAAGAACTGAATCACTGCTTCATACCGATCTTGTTGGATGATATCCCAAGCACATAAGTAAAATTTGCCATTAAAGCCATCAGGACAAGGAGCACTACCCTGGTCCATATTTTGTACATCTTTAATTTCTTCTTTGCATAGAACAGCAGTCAGCATACTATTATCTGAGCTTGTAAGAATTTGTGGAATAATATCAGACAAATCATTGTTAGGATCTTGTTTGAAACTGATTTATACCCATATCAACTAGCTCCTGCTGCTCTTCAATCCAGGTACCATCATTTTTCTGCAGCTTAGATATTTTTCCTGCACAATTCTTCACATTAACACAAGCATGAAAAAACTTGGAATTTCTATCTCCTTCTTTTAGCCATTTGATTTTGGACTTTTGCCTCCAGAAAATTTCCTCCCGTGGCAATATTTTCTCAAATTCTGCTTTTGCTTTTCAAAGTTCTGAAAAACTCTCTTCTGACCGCAGATTATCAAAATTTTCTTGCTTCTGAACAACATTTTTCTCTCACTAGTAGAAACCGTACGTATTAGAGACCGTTTATTAGGGACCGTGTAAATATACACGGTCACTAATAAATTATTAGTGACCGTATATGGTATACGGTCTCAAATGAACGGTCGCCAATATTTTGAAGACCGTTTACATAATATTAGAGACCGTTCTAAACGGTCGCTGATAGGTCGATCAGATAAGAAACGCGATGGCCCTTCTTCCTCCTTATTCCCCAATTTTCTTCCCGGAAGGTAATACTCCCCCCATCCCCTTTTTCTCAAAAATTTCGAAAACATTATCAAATCTAACCCAAATTTTTTTTGTAGGTGTTATTGTTGCAGTTCGTGGTGTAGAAGCTTACGATCGCTTTTTTCTTTTTCAAATTCGGACCAAGGCTTGTGTTTTCTTCTCTTAACCTTATTTTTTTTTCAATTAGATTATTAAATTATGAAATTAGGTTATTATAATCTGTGATTTTTGTTGGTTTTAATATATTAAATATGGCTAATGAGGAATTGAATCGGTTGTAAAATGATGAGTTTGAAGTTAGAATGTCGGTTGTAGATGAAAAATTGAAATATAAATTTGGTAATTTAGCTTTAGAGTTGAAGATATAAGGATTATAGGTAATCGATGAATTTACTTGTTAGATTAATTTAGGATAAGATGGATTATACGATTATGTTAGATAAATTTAAGGTAAATGTATTATAGTTAATTGAGAGGGTGCGCGCGCATATGTGTCTGAGAGTATGTGTAAATGTGTGTTTGCGCGAACGTATGTGAGCAAGTGTGTGTGTGTGAGAGCGAGCGTATGTATGAGTGTTTGAGTGCACATGCGTATATGTGAGTGTGTAAGAGTGTATGTGTGCGCGCGTGCGCGCTCGCATATGAAATATTTCAGAAAAAAAATCATCCTAAGTTCTAACTTGTATTCTTTAAATTTATTAATGATTCGATATCCTTTATTTTGTGAATTTAATAATTTGATATCTTATTGCTTATGATTTATTGCTAAGATTTTTTAATTGTAGCATAATTTATAAACCAAATCAAAATAAAAATCAAATCATTTAATACCAATTAAATTATAGTAGATGCATAAATCAAAAATAAAATCAAAATGATTAAAAAAATTAACACCAATTAACCTATAACATTAATTAAATTAATTGATAAATCTTAATTAAGACTAGATAATAGCGAACTGAGATCCTGATTAAAAAACGATTAAATAGAAAGTTAAGGAATACCCCAAAATTTTGATTATAAATATAATTAGGGTTTTATGTTTTCATTTAATTAGTAAGTTTAAGATCGAAAGGTCTTAAACTTGTTTAGAATCAACCTATAGTTTCCCGTCTGACAATTGGTGTATGTCAAATCTTTTTTCCATCGAATTGATAGGATCACGTTATATGTTTGTGAGAGTTGAGCTTCATGTTCAATTTTTTCAAACGTATGTGTAGCATTCGACGAGAGGATTTGACATACAGCAATTGTCGGATTTGTTCAGTTTGGACATTTTACGAATATAGAAAGACTCACATCTCACATCCTCTTATAATTTCTTTCATTTTAAGACGTTTCGACGGTGTTTTCCACTTGTTCCCCGTGTACAGATTTATATACGAACACGGAGAACATGGGGAATGTGCCGCCGAAATTTTCTCGAAATGGACGAAAAACAGAAGGATATGAGATGCGAGTGTTGCATCCGTACTGGAAATTAGGACCTTTATACTCGACAGCCGTGAAACTAATTATTCGTCCTGACCTTTTGTCCTGAGTACTTACGCCAATTTTAAATGACTTTAGATGCTTTGATGCGTCCTCATCATGAAATCTAATTTTATATTTGAAAATTTATTTAATGATGAGCTTGAAATAAACTCATAAGATATGTTAAACTCATATTATTATCCGTGTGATAACATATAAGAATTCTTCTGGATAAATCGTTTATGCACATACGAAAAAAAGATAGGTATAGTTTGAGAGACACTCGATTTAAAGATGAGCTTAAAAAAATTTTAGATTACACAGAGATGAACTCAAAGCGTAGCCGAGACGGACTCTTGTTCTGTCCTTGTAAGAAATGTAAGAATAGAGTCCATTTTCGACTTGAAGTGATAGAAGAATATGTGTTTGTAAAGGATTTTGAACCGAACTACATACATTGGAATTACCATAGCGAGGGAATACATGATGAGGAAATGATGATGGATAATGAGATCACAATTTTGCAAGCTGAACTGCCGACAGGTGACAGGATAGATGACACGCATAAGATGTTGGAAGATTTATTTGCTAGAGAGGAAATGAATGATATTGAATGGTCTAAAGGCACCAGTGAAATGGAAGAATTGCAGAGACTTCTGGAGAAAAACGAACAAAATCTGTACGAAGACCGTAAGGAATTTAGTAGGCTGTTATTTATAATAAAGCTCCTCCATCTGAAGATGATCAGCGGGATGGCTAACGAGCACTTTGAAGTGCTTCTTGATCTCCTACGCAAGGTAATTCTTGAAAGAAAGGAAAGCATGCCATAGAATCATTACAAGGCAAAAAAGATTGTTAAGACACTTGATTTCTCGTATGAGAAGATCGATGCACATCCCAATGACTGTGTGCTGTATCGCAGCAATTACGCATCTCTCGATGAGTGTCTCACTTATAATTTGTCTAGGTGGAAAAATGTTAAGAGACATTCAAACGCAGAAACTTCCGATATCAACAAAAAGAGCAAGAAAACTTCAGCCAAAATCCTTCGTTATTTCCTCCCAACTAAGAGATTGCAAAATTTATATATTTTAAATGACATGGCGAATAATATGCGATAGCATTCCGATCGTCGGAGCAGAAACATGAAGCTGAGGCATCCGGCTGATGCAGAAGTATTGAAGCGATTAGACAGTTTTAATCATTTTGGAGATGAGCCGAGAAATGTACGTTTAGATTTGGCAACTGACGGTTTCATGCCTTATAGACTCATGAACTTTAGTTGGTCCACATGGCCAATATTGCTTATGCTTCACAATCTGCCTTCCTGGATGTTTATGAAGCAACCGTATATGATCATTTTCTTATTAATTCCTGAAAAATATTCACCTGGCCAGAACATCGACGTTTATATAGAACTTTTAATTGAAGAGCTGATAGAATTATGAGAATATGGAGTAAAGACATATGATGCGTACACCGAGGAGAAGTTTAAAATACGAGCGAATGTTATTTGGAAAATCAACGATTCTCCAGCACACGACATGTTATCTGGGTGGTCTACCTATGCGAAGCATGCATATCCATCATGCAGTCTTGATTACAGTGCCCTGCAGCTTAAGACACGTGGTAAGTTTTGCTACTGGTTTCATTATAGGTGGCTATCGGCGAATCATTCGTACAGAAAAATGGCAAATAAGTTTGATGGAATATTAGAAAAGGGTGAAGCACCAAAACAATTGTCAGGGATAGAAATTTTTGAGTAGATTTCATCGTGTCAATTCCAGCAAGATTCTAATCGTTTTAACTTAGATGGTTTCTTCAATAAACAAAAAAAAACCGGAAGCGGTCCAAAAATAACGAATTGTTGAGTGTGTGGAAGAAGAAAAATATATTATGGAATTTTCCTTACTGGAAATATCTGTTGATTCGACACAATATTGATGTCATGCATCTAGAGAAGAATGTATTTGATAATATTGCTGGCATATTGTTACATGATGATTCTAAGTCCAAAAATAAGTTGAGTGTTTGCGAGTGCTTAGAATCCGACAGGAATTGCATCCGGTACTTCGTGATGATGGTGTCTATGAATTACCAGTTTCGAGCCATATAATATCGAAATTGGTTATTAAAAGATTTTGTGAGGTGCATCAAAATCCCAGATGGATACTCCTTTAACATAGCAAATAATGTGCAGGTCGAGCCACCAAAGTTCTTGAATCTTAAAACTCACGATTATCATTTTCTTCTGCAACAATTTCTTTCGATGGCTCTTCGACATAATTTGCCATCCAATGTCATCAAAACTTTGATAGAGTATTGCCATTTTTTCAATAAATTTTGTTCTAAAATGATAGATGTGACCAAATTCGAGGAATTGTAAAAGAGTATTGTTGAAACCCTATGTAAATTGAAACCCTCTATACATATATATAGAGAGAGAATAATGGAGGAAAGAGACCATAGGAGGGAATTTACTTCTATGGCGTCAAAAAAATACACCGTTCCTCATTTTTTCCGACGATCGGCACCCATAATTTTCATCGTTATCATCTAAGATGTAGGTACACCAAATTTCATGTGATTCCACAACTTTTTCACCGTTGATTTTATATATATACATATATATATATAAAATACATATGCATACACACACATACATATATTTGTTCTAGATACAAGACAGCTTGGAATATTCGTTGTCATGTAACAATATGTGTGTGTGTGTGTATATATATATATATATATATATATTATGTATATATGTATATATATTTTTGGAGGTGGAGAGAGCACAGAAGGTCTAAAGCAATGGAAATATCTAAGCTCAATAGATGAAGTTCTATATACAAGACTTGGAATAAGTCTATCGTCAACTGATGAATCAATTTGGAGGTGGAGAGAGCACAGAATGTCTCCATCTCGATATATAGGATGATATCTCACTCTAAGAGAGCCAAAGATGAGTCTTATGCATTGACCTGTTGTGATAAATTGAGAGCTCTTAATCAATCATCATGGAATTTCTACTTCTACTTTGGCTAAATCTTCACACCACAACCCGGAAACCCCAGCTAGCCATACAAGGATAAGTCCTCGTTTGGTGACAGGTGACAGGGTTACGGTTTCCAGAACCATGGTTCATGGGGTTTCGATGCTAAACTCGATCCTTAGGCCTAGTTTGGCAACAAGGTTTCCAAAACCATGGTTTCGATTAAGTTAAACTGAAATCATGATATGCATGAGTGCGAAACGTGGTTTCGTAAAATTGGGGTTTCGCAAAGTTAAGGTCTTTTCGTTTACATAGTTTATGAACCTAAGGTTTCGTTTAACTTATTCTGTGTGCGAGAGAGAGACACAAAAATCAGGTTGCATGATTTCTGTAAACTTATTCTAACTGTGTGGAGAAAGAGAAAGGTACGATCAAATTAGGGTGTTACACTTTCCTTTCAGATATAGAAGAAACAACATTGTAATCACCTCCAACCATCCAAGGGGAAGAAATACCTTGACTGATGCCAAATAAGTGATGCCAGAGATCTTTTCTCCCCAGATGAATACATTTACTGTACACTGCAGTTATATATAATTCTTCAACACCATTGCATATTGCACTGAAGAAACATGCAATGGATCTCTCACTCTCTCTCTTTCTGTGTGTCTATATATATATATATATATAGATAGATAGATAGAGAGAGAGAGAGAGAGTTTAATGGAGAGAAGGTGCCATAGGAGGGAATTTCCTCATATGGCGTCGGAAAAATGTATGCTTCGTAATTTTTTCGACGATCGGCATACATCACGTCCATCTTTATCATCTAAGATGTGGATATATCAAATTTCATGTGATTATACCAATTTTTCACCGTTGATTTAGTTGGGGCAAAATTAATGGTTTACTGACAACAGAACTTTTTACATTGCTAATTCAACGCTGAAAAAATGGTGGAATCACATTAAATTTGGTGTATGCACATCTTAGATCATAACGACGATGATGATGGATGCCGATCGTCGGAAAAAATGGTGGGGTTTGTATTTTTTTCGATGCCATAGGAGGAAATCCCCTCCTGTGGCCTTTTCCTCCATTATATATATATATATATATTCTCCAAGTGGAAAACATTTATACCTTGTGAAAAGCTCCTACGTAGATGAGTTGAGAGCCTTTACTTAATTTACTTGCCCTAAAAGTGAAATCTTTAAGAGATATCATGTATATATGTATAGCGTCATGTTTTGAAAAATATGCATTGTTGCATATATCATTCTACATCATAGATGTTGGATATATAACATCAATCAAATCCAACAATATTGTTATAGCCGCCGCCGCTCAATTCTCAAAGTAAACATGCATGATGGTAGCAACTTCACTAATAATTAGCTCATACGTTCCGTTAATTCCTCAAGAGATGTGCACATCCTGAACAGTGAGTGAACATTAAGATGGCGAATCCAAGTTTTCAACATTTGTATGGAATCACATCTACTTATTAGTTTGTACGTATTGCATAAAATACACATACATACATACATACATGGAAAAGCAAGGCGAAAGCATTTCCTTTGTTTGCTTTTCACGGAAAAGAGTGAAGGGAAAGAGAGCCAAACATCATCTGCTCGAGGCTTTTCATACATTTTGATCAGGGGGAGCACACCGCGCATAAAGAATATTCATCAATAAACCAAACCATATAATATCAGAATTATCATATTGTATCAATTATAAAATAAAAAATATATGCATAAAATTATATATATAGTTAGAGATAAGAAGTAATCTTATTTACAATAAAAAAAAATTCAAGGTAGAGGGGTCTAACATCATCTGCTCAAGGCTTTTGATAACCAATCATTATTAATTTATGGAGTGAAAAATTAAATATTGGGAAAATTGTTTTCGGCCTACTCTGGAGGGATGGTTTATATTTAAACCCATGTATTTTCAAAATTATGGATAACACTACTACAATAAGGGTAGCCTCTACGGATAAAGGTATTCGTAGGGGCAATACAAGGTTGCCCCTACGGATTAATCCGTAGGTCCCCATGGTTGCCCCTATGATGCCCTATGAATTAATTTAAAAATATTAAAACGTAATTTATTATTTGGCCCTACGGAGCCGCAAAAGAAGGTCCTACGGTTTAACCCGTAGGGGCATATATGAGTTATTAATAAGAAAATAAAGCACAAGAAACTCCTTGTTACTAAAAATTCCCCGCTCTCACTCTCCCGCGTGTGCCTCTCGTCACCACCGCTCGCGCCTCGTCGCCACCGCCCTTCCGCGCGCGCCTCGTCGTCCCCGACATCACCGTCGACTTTCTTGTCGACGTTAGAAACTCTCTCGTCGCCGATTGCGTCGTCGACCGACCATCTCCGGTCTTCTCCATCGCCGACGTAAGGTTAGTAAATTTCATATTTTAACTTCTAATTATATATTTATTTCTGTTATTGTTGATTATTGGGTTGCTACTTGGGTTTAGAGTTAATGTTCGGTCTAGGCTTAGGGTTAGGGTTCAGTGTATGGTTAGTGTTCGGTTCAGGAATAAGGTTAGGGTTATGACATGGATTATTCTATTTTGCCTGTAAATCTTTTGGGTGTTCTTTGAGAAAGTTTCAGCTTGTAACAATTTCTGTTTACTGTGATGTTTCCATTTTGAAGTCACTAGTCACTTGTTAAAACATGATGGTGGGATGCTAATTTTTCGGTTTGGGGTTAGGGTTAGGGTTAATTAGATTAATTAGGGTTAATTTTGGTTTGGGCTTTTCTTCATTTTTGCGCATATCAACAACTAAAGTTAATTCGGGTAGGGGTTTGGGTGATGATTAGGGTTACGTTGATTTGGGTTAGGGTTAATTTGGGTTAATTAGGTAAAATAGAGTATGTTTGTGTTAGAGTGTTGATTAGGGTTTATTTGGGTTAATTTTGGGTTGAGTAGGGTTTATTTGGGTTAGGGTGGTGATTAGATTAATTTGGGTTAATTAGGTTAATTTTGGGTTGATTAGGGATAATTTGGGTTAATTAGGGCTAGGCTTTAGAGTGCACTAGTTCCTTCAGTAGGATACTCGATGATAACGTAAACGCACAACTTTACCGTAAACTTAACCCTTCATACACTAGTAAAATAGGGGGTTGCCCCTACGGATGGAAATATCCGTAGGGGCAGATTTTACTTGGCCCTACGCATTAATCCGTAGGGCTAAAAGGTTGCCCCTACGGGCACAGACGTCCAAGAATAAAAATATTAATTCTTAATTTGGTGTTTGCCCCTACGGAGCCGCAAACAAAGGTCCTACGGGTATATCCGTAGGGGCAAGTAAATATCTATTTAACAAAACCTCATATCGATCGTCTACGCTCACTTTCTCTCTCTCTCTCAATGGCGCGCGAGAAAAAACCCCAAATCGGCACGCCGTCGTTGCCACCGTCGCCTCCGTCGTCGCCACCGCCGGTTTCGTCGCCACCGTCGTCGTCAGCGCCTGTTTCGTCGCCACCGTCGTCGCCACCGCCGGTTTCGTCGCCAAATCGCCACCGTCGTCGCTCCAGCCCACCAGCAGCCGTTCAGGTATAAATCTCGAGGTAAATTAAAGTATTTTTGGATTATTTTGGGCTTAGGGTTCATGGCTGGGTCTGGGTTGCGCGCGCGAGAGTTGGGGTTGGGCAGGGGTCGCGGTGGCGGTCGGGGTAGGGTTAGGGTTGGGGTTCGGCTACTGCTGGGGTAGGGCTGGGGTTAGGTTACGGTGGGGCTGGGGTTAGGGTTACGGTAGTAGGGCTGGGGTTAGGGTTACAGTAGTGGGGCTGGGGTTAGGGTTACGGTGGGGCTGGTTGAATGGCTCTTCTGATTAGTTGACAAATACAATGTTAATCATAATTTACTCGACACAGATGGTAGAAAATCAGAAAAAGATCAAGAAAAAAATAATCGATTTTGATTTTAACATGCAGGGTGTTGATGCAAGATGTAATATCTAGTAGCAGATGCTAGGTATATAGACTAAAGAATAGTTGTAAATGAACCGCTAGCAAGAAAATCCTATAATTATACACATCGCTTGACGCATGAAGCCTGAAGCTCTTTCTTTTGGGGGATAAAACTAGTTATATTCCTGCATTGCCTAGAAATAGCAGTGAGTTGGTTAAAACTTTTCAAACACAACCCCCCACCCCCCAAAAAAAAGAAAGAAAGAAAGAAAGGGCAAGGAAAAAAAAAGAATAGCAACAAGCAATACAAGCTAGCAACCGTAAATAACTGCTGAGATTATTTCTACCTTGGCAATTTGAACAATGATGGTCTTGTCTGGATTGTTAAGATCCACTTTATGGGGGTGAGGAACACATTTTGCAACTGTATTTATGATTTTCATTCTGTCAAGTGTTGAAATAAAAATCAACACTTGACAATCAATCCAAGATGCTCAATAACTTGCTTCAAAACCATAATCTAATCTTGATGATGCTCATATTAGCGATTTCCATGATCACGACACGTGGCAGATGACGTGTCTCATAACGCTTTATGATATCAGTATCCTATATTTGTAGTTTTAATTGTTGATTGTTATAGATGTATACCATTGCAATAATAGTTTTTGGTTGATGAATGCTATTGCAATATAGGATGATCAGTTCTATCAATCTTGATCTCAATGGTTTAAAATCATGTTACACATACAACACGAATGCACAACAAACGCATAATTAGATAGCGACTCGAGATATTCATGTTAAAACTAATATATAATACTCGATGATAATATGAAACCTTCATATTCCCATCGATACCTATATATGAAACTAAAAGCGCCACTTAGTCCCCGTCTATCGGTTAACATACATGCGATGCTCGTCGTAACCTAGAACTATACGAAGGTTGTTAAATATCGGACAGTATAGCTCGATACTAACAACCGTCGTATAGTCTACGCGACGAGAAAATTCAATCGTATGGTAACCCATAGATTTGTCCCGTGTGGACAAGTTAAGAATGTATAAAGCAAACGCCTTCATTCACTTGTGTTTTCATCCGTTTCGAGATATTTCGTCGGTATCTTTCCGCTGGTTCTCCGTGTACAAAGATAGATTAGATGTTCATTTCAACGTTGTTTCACAGCTTTGAAATGATTTTCTATTCTATTACAGTGTACTCGGAGAACAGCGGGGAGGTGCTGCCGAAATTTACTCGAAACGGTTGAAAGCACAAGTGATGGGCGTTCGCTCTATACATTCTTAATGGGATAGAAGCCTACTGTAACACCCGAACCCAATAATACTATTTCTATTACTGGTTGAGTGTTAGACATTGCTCATTTCAATTATCTTGCTTGTTTGGTGCTTGTTGCTAAATTTTAACCGGCTAAGTCAGTTTTGCATATAACAAATTTTAACACCTAAAATGAAATTAAAAATATCCATATTGGCCTACTCGTCACCACTAGTCGCGTGGTAGCATCCGCGCGTCGAGATTTCATCCCGTTCGGTGAAACGGGCGAGTTTGGACGGCTATGCGCGCGTGCAAGTGTCCGACTTGGGGGCACGCATTTTAATCATAAGACATCTCATTTTAAAATTTGGAACCCGCTTAAAATCCTATTATTTGAATTTCAAATATTTGGACGCAACCCGGGCGCGATTTGAAAATGTTTCATTTAGCGCCAAAATACCCATTTAATTTAAAAATCTAAAACTATATATTATATATCCTTCTGTTACTGTATAACGATTAAATCTTTATTTTTAAATTTCCTTTACAACCCCCCGGCCAATCACGAGGGACTTAATCCCTCGTGGGCCCCACCTTCCTCTCTCTCTCTCTCCATCTCCCTATCTCTCTCTACCTCTATCTCTCTCTTCTCTGTCTCTCTCTCTCTTCCTATTAATCCTCTCTCTCTCTTCGTCAAATCTCTCTCTCTCTCTATCCCTATATTATCTCATAACCTCCTCGTTTTCGCAACACCCACCACGAGAAACCCCACCGAACCCTAGCCTCGTCGTGCCCGTCGCCGCCGCAGCCCCCGCGCCGACGACGCCACCACCGTCACCCTTGCCTCTGCAGCCTCGACCGCACCGCCGACCACCCCTTCTCCCTCCTCCCAGCGCCTGCGACCCAGCACCAGAGCCACCCGCACCGTCGCAGTGCTCGCCGTCGCCGCCGCCTCTCGTTGCCGACGACTCCAACTTCCTCCCTTCGCCCTCTTCCCGACCTCTTCACCTTCCTCCTCCTTCCCTCGCCGGCGCTGCAACAGAACCCGACGCCCGAACCCTAGCACCTTCTCCAGTCGCTGGAAAAGCCGCCGTCGACCCTCGTCGTCGTCGCCTGTGCCGCCACCGACCACCTCCTCTTCCCCTACAACCCAGACCAGGCCAGTACCTCCCCCTACTCACAGCACCACCCGATCCAGCCACCTCCAACTTTTGCCGCGTTCACTGTTACTCGCCGGCGCCCTATCGCCGTCGACCCCATCGCGGTTGCCATCCTTGATATCCCAGTAAGTTTCTCATGACCTCTCCCCTTCCCTTTTCCCTTCGCTGGTCGTGTTTTGTCCATGCGTAGTTTGCTAACCATCGTCGCTGTTTTGACATTTCGCCGGATTCCGACCGTGCCGATGACTTGACCCGACTTTCCAGCGAAGTACTCCGGTCCGCGTGGGCCTGCTGTTCGTTGTTTGGACTCGATCCGTGACCCGTGCATCCGTCGCGTGTTTTCCGCCGACGTTACGTTCGTGTTTTCCGGTTTGCGAAACCGTCGAGGCAAGTATTACTTGCCACATGCTATACTATACCAATTAAGTGTGCTTGAATCATAAAACTTGCAAAGATTAACTAGTGTAGTTACTTTTCTCATTTGGACGAAATATGATTTATATCATGATACAGTTAACCTAAACCGTATTTTGCCACTGTAACCCTAATAACAAAATTACCAGTTAATCATTTTGCTACTTAAAGGACGATAGCCGTACACATATAGCTTCATTACTTTCTGTTATTGATATTGCACTACCTTGTGATTATTTCACCCCAAGGGTGCTCGAACCTGTTAATACGATAATACAACTGCACCATATTAATGCACCATTATGAGTAAATGAACTGTTGTTGTTGTTTACTTTATTTCCTGCTGTTATTCCTTATTCGATTATATACCTGTTATGACCACACCCTCGATTGCGTTACATATTGACCCGACCTTGATACACATGACATATATACATACCGATGCACCGGACATGGTACCCTTTACTACCAACTCAACCTGTTGTACCATGACCCGACCTGTTACCTGATCTCATGCCTAATGCCAACAAACCTGACTTGGGGTCCTCATGGACCATTCCTGTTGTCTATCCAGACAAACCTGCTTTTACCTGATCCTGTGTTGGCATTAGTTCTTGATTACCGAATACCTGACCTGACATGCATAACTTAGGGGTATGGGGAAATCAAAGGTGAAACCGACTTGTAACTCAACAGTTCGATACCTGTTCTGATCAGTCTTACGGGCTCGGCCAGCCCCGGAGTGATGATGCTGACATCACTCGCCCATCCTGCTACCTATTACTGCCTAGCGGCACGTCTCGGATTCAGCCCCGAGGGTCTTGACCGTGGTCCTGGGCATGCACGGGATACTATTGAGTTACATCGACGAGTCATCAATTGATTTTAAAGACTTTAGAATAGAAACCTGATAGAACAGTTTAGTTACCCACTGCACACTACCCCGCACTGTTGTTTCATATTATTGCTTTATTCATGTTTATTTTCTGCATTGCTTATTACCATGTTCATATTATATTATTGGTTGACATGACGCGCTGACGTCTGGGTTTTGCATGGCCCAGATTCTTTACCACTGTCGCCGACCGAGCAGGAATACTTCAGCCAGCAGGCTGATTTGTGAGTTCTGTAGTGATTAGTTTATTTATTTCATTTCATTTCCAGATGTGAGCCCGCATTATGGGACGTACTTTTCTATTTATTGTATTGGATCATTTGCTTCCGCACTTATTTTTCATTGACTCTTGTTATTATGGATTTGGACATGTGTTAGATAGTTTATTTATCTTGTTCTTGATATCTCTACAGCCGTAATGTGACTGTGGATGGATACTTCCTACCCACAGGTAGCATGGTTGGCTATGTCACGTGCCTAATCTTGCGTACTCTGGGAAGCGGGGCGTGACACCTACCCCCGACAGCCGGAACACATACATACAAACGCATAATTAGAGAGCGATTCGAGATGTTCGGGTTAAAACCAATATATGATACTCGATGATAATATGAAACCTTCATATTCCCATCGATACCCATATATGAAACTAAAAGCGCCACTTAGTCCCCGTCTATCGGTTAACATACGTGCGATGCTCGTCGTGACCTAGAACTATACGAAGGTTGTTAAATATCGGACAGTATAGCTCGATACTAACAACCGTCGTATAGTCTACGCGACGAGAAAATTCAATCGTATGGTAACCCATAGATTTGTCCCGTGTGGACAAGTTAAGAATGTATAAAGCAAACGCCTTCATTCACTTGTGTTTTCATCCGTTTCGAGATATTTCGTCGGTATCTTTCCGCTGGTTCTCCGTGTACAAAGATAGATTAGATGTTCATTTCAACGTTGTTTCACAGCTTTGAAATGATTATCTATTCTATTACAGTGTACTCGGAGAACAGCGGGGAGGTGCTGCCGAAATTTACTCGAAACGGTTGAAAGCACAAGTGATGGGCGTTCGCTCTATACATTCTTAATGGGATAGAAGCCTACCCCCCGACGAAGAAGAGAGAAGGCTTAAAGTGCTCCGACCGTCTGTTTCGAAGGACGGGTTGTCTTCGACCGATCATGAAGTTACGTGGGTTAGAAATGACATCGACGATGAAATCCAAGTAGATATGTATGATGCGCCCACGAAACGAAAAAGGTTATCAGTAATGTTATATTATTACTTCACATTTTACGCTCTAGATCATATATAGTCAATACTTTTAATGATTGTCTAATGCGTCCACGAACCGTTTATCTAGATTTGATGACGATGTCGGGAGCAGCGAGGGGCGACAGGAGCTCCAGCCGCGGCAGAGGCAGAGGCAGAGCGGTTCTGCCGCCCGGAGAGCTCCGTAGGGAGCTTCAGAGGGCCGGTCTTGCACCCAGATCGGAGACCCCTTCGGATGCCTCCTTCCGTGTGGATTTTGCCACACCTCCAGGTATACTGCACGCATATCCATTTTCAATGTAATATTACAGATATTCATGCATGTTTATGTCAAAATTACTTATATTGTCAATGTTTGATTGTCTAGTTGTTGGTGATGCGTCCACATCTGGGACAGAGGCCACCCCCGCTCCTCCAGGTATGTTTATATATCATATAGTGTATGTATATTGATTTAGAATGCTATATCATAAATATACACATTCCTTTTGCTCTTACTTAGCAATTTTTATTATTGTCTAGCTGTAGGTGGTGACACCACCGCACCTGCGGGTATATTTATATGTCCTATAGTGCATGCATATTGATTTAGAACGTTATATTATTGATCTACACATTCTTTTTGCAATTACTTATATAATCTATTTTTAATTGTCTAATTATAGGTGGTGCGTCCACACCTTCCACAGGGGCCACTCCTGCCGCTTCCATACCCTCCGCATCGTCTGCAGGTTAGTATGAATAAATTTAAAATATTTATTTATTTTACATATGCTCTATAGAATAAATATGAACTTCATGGAAATTTAGCGTCGATGTTTATTTTATAGTTGGAGGGGATGCGTCCGGGTCCGGGACCCCGGTTGTTCCTCACCGGAGGAACTATCGTCCCGCTCGTGCTGCTGCTCGGGCCCAGGCTCGTGCGCTAGTCACCGGAGGTATATATCATACTTGAATTTTTGTTTAACCTTGATTTCTTAATACAACTTTGTCTTATTATTGATTGTCTTGATATTTCGTGCAGACGCAGGGCCTCTCCATCCCCAGAGGGGGACTCGAGGCCCGAATCAGTCCCATAGGCTGAGGCCTGATAGAGCTAGGGGGAGGCAGCATTCCCCCTATTTTTTACCCTTGACTATCGCTATACCGGTCCTCATGCCGAGAGGTTCGGCCGGTATTTGGGGGACGAGAGCCGGATCGTAAAGAACTATCCACTTCACGTTGAGTGGGGCGAGCAGCACCAGCGCTCATTCGCCCTCTTCTTTGATCAGGCTCGGGTATGTATTAATATATATTTTCATTTGATCTATCCAATATATTTATTATTAACACTTGCAATCTAATAACAATGTTTTTTTTTGTATTTTCAGTTGGATTACGATTTTCAGCCTGTAGCCGACCCTGATCACCCGGGGAGGGTGCTCGACCTTCATGCCCTGTACAATGGCCTGATGAAGAACATGCAGGCCAAGGTCCGATACAACAGGAATGAGCTGAAGGCCGACTGCTACTCCCTGTGGATAGCGACCCCCGAGGCAGAGAGAGCGGCCCTCCTATCTACTCCGGCGTTTGCGAGAGTCGACGTAGAGACATGGCCTCTATTGTGCGCTTATTTCGACTCCGAACGCAAACAAGTATGTATTTTAAATTTAATTCATTATTTATGATATAATTTATTTCTTTGTGTTTCTTAATTAGAAAACTAAATGTTAATGCGTTGTGCAGAAACAGGCCGCTCAGAATACGGAGAACAGGAAGTCGGCGAAGAGGGGTCGCCCCACTTACACAGGTGGCTCGAGGAACATTACTCGAGCCATGGAGTTATCGGTAAATTAAGAGTTATTCTCTAATATTCTGCAATATTAAGAGTTATTCTCTAATATTTCTAATATTAAGAGTTACTTTCTAATATTGCAGACATCTAGGACCGTGGCGTCAGGTGGTACACCGAGCGTGCTGTCCGCATATCTTGCCGTCCACGGCACCTCGACAGATCCCGCCACGGGCGAGCTTCGATGTCCCGACGTCGCTACCCAGGAGTACTGCGTAAGTGTTAATATTTTTTCTACCCAAATTTGAAATTTTAGTTTTGGAAGGTTCAAGTTTAAATTTTATACTTATACTTTACTGCTTAATGTGGGTGTAGGAGCGGGTAGTTGAGCAGGCCCAGGCCTCGGGGATCGATTTTACCGGACAGAACGATCCGAGGCTGCTGACCCCAGTTCTGGACGCCGCACACGGAGGGCACCACGGAGGTTGGGAGAGAGGCCGGGGATTGGGCCCTAGCAGGGCCCATATGAGGTTGGACTCCACCCCGGCGGTTACTTCCTCCGTCTCCAGTGACCGGCATGTCCATCAGGAACTGGATAGCTTGAGGGCCACCGTTCAGGAGTTGAAGGAGATGCTGGTATGCATACTACTTTATAGTAAAATATCATTTCATATTATATACATATCAACATATCCATAATTAGTACGTAGCTTGAGCTTATTTGGTTTTAGACTTAAGTTTGATTAATCATACATACATATGTAATTAAAATAAACAACTCTTTTCCAAACTAGATATCCAAACAGGGTTTCGAAATAACTTAATAATGAAACGAATTCGAATAATACACAGTTCTTACACGCTTCTTACACACGTTATGTCCAGACGCGACAGGGTAGATCGGCCGAGCCTCCACATGCATCTCCTTCGACTGCGGCTCCGCAAGCCACTACATCGGCTGCGGTTCCGCAGACAGCTCCTGTAGCTCCACCGTCCACTCAGACTCCCGCAGCCGCGGCTCCGCAAGCGACTACCTCGACGGCGGCTGCGCAGACCACATCGCCAGCTCTACATACCGCTCAGACTCCCTTATATGTAGCATTGCAGAGTGTATTGACCGAGGAGCAGGCAAGCGTTATTCTAACGTTATTCAGAGGTGGAGCTGGACCGAACTAGGGTAGCTTTTTGGTTCTTATTTTTTGAAACATGTATTTATATCACATTGTACTACATTTTGAAACGATATTGATATTGGTTTGTATTTATATCATATTCAGTTTTTGGGTTTCTTTTGTATATTATATATATGTGTGAGATGTGATTATGAATACTGCAATATATGATTTGATTGATGTATATAGTATTGTGCACAGGGCGGGAAAAAATCTAGCAGCCCATTTTTTAAAAAAAAATACAGACAATATGTACCTACGGATTAAGCCGTAGGTATATATGTTCCCCCTACGGGCATATCCGTAGGGGCAAACTATCAGGAAACCTGATATTTTCCCACCTGATCTCAGTGCAGGGTGTTGGGAGTGCCCTTACGGATATGTCCGTAGGGGCCACTGCTTATCCCCTACGGATTTATCCGTAGGGGCAAAATATCAGGTTTCCTGATATTTTCCCCCCTGATCTCAGTGCAGGGTGTTGGGAGTGCCCCTACGGACATATCCGTAGGGGCCACTTTCTATCCCCTACGGAGGTATCCGTAGGGGTAGAACAAGGACCTACGGATTTATCCGTAGGTATATACAATATATTCAAAAAAAAATACATATATGATTTGATTACCCCTACGGAGTACTCCGTAGGGATGATAACACCTACAGATATATCCGTAGGGGCAAGAATTTGCCCGTAGGGGCAAGTTCATTGCCTCAACTTGCACCTGCGGCCTACGCACATATCCGTAGGGGCAGTGGGTTGCCCCTACCGATAAATCCGTAGGGGCAACCCTTATTTGTAGTAGTGATATAAGAACTTAGTTCTTCCTCTAGTTGAAATTTACAGAAGCAAATCTGCTAATAAGTTGAGAATTTAATTCTCATCGGGGAGATTTTGTTCTGCAGATTCAAAACTTAGGGGAAAAAAACTAAGTTAAAAATAAATAACAGGGACATAAGAGAATATAATACCTCCAAAAATTAGGGTTAGGGTTTAGGGTGCACTAGTTACTTCAGCAGGATACTCTATGATAATGTAAACGCACAATTTTACCGTAAACTTAACCCTTCATATAAGAACTTAGTTCTTACTCTGGTTGAGATTTACAGAAGCAAATCTCCCCAAAAGCTGAGAATTTAATTCTCATCGGGGAGATTTTGTTCTGCAGATTCAAAATTTAGGGGAAAAGAACTAAGTTAAAAAGAAATAACATGAACATATGGGAATTTAATTCCTCCAAAAATTAGGGTTAGGATTTAGGGTGCACTATTATCTTCAGTAGGATACTTGATGATAACGTAACGCACAATTTTACCGTAAACTTAACCCTTCATATAAGAACTTAGTTATTTCTCTGGTTGAGATTTAAAGAAGCAAATCTCTCCACAAGTTGAGAATTTAATTCTTATCGGGGAGATCTTGTTCTGCAGATTCAAAACTTAGGGGAAAAGAACTAAATTAAAAAGAAATAAGAGGGACATATGGGAATTTAATTCCTCCAAAAATTAGGGTTAGGGTTTATGGTGCACTAGTTCCTTCAGTAGGATACTCGATGATAACGTAAACGCACAACTTTACCGTAAACTTAACCCTTTATATAAGAACTTAGTTTTTCCTCTGGTTGAGATTTGCAGAAGCAAATCTCCCCACAAGTTGAGAATTTAATTCTCATCAGGAAGATTTTGTTCTGCAGATTCAAAACTTAGAGGAAAAGAACTAAGTTAAAAAGAAATAACATAGACATATGAGAATTTAATTCCTCCAAAAATTAGGGTTTAACCCTATATTAAGAACTTAGTTCTTAAAAAAAATGATGATGATCCAAGATCCTCAAAACCGAAATCTTGATGATCATCAATGACTAAAATGTCATTAACAGGAGATCAATATCTCTGAGAAAACACAAGAATAGCTTGGTGACTCGTTAGTGCTTAGCACTATTTTGAAGTCTCATATGTTTCCCACGTGAGTACTTTAAATGAACAAAAATAAATAATGGGAATTTAATTCCTCCAAAAATTAGGGTTTAACCCTATATAAAGAACTTAGTTTTTCAAAAAATTTATGATTTATTCTTTTCAACCCTACATAAAGCACATACACACTAACAACCCTAAACTTAAGCAAAATCATAAATTGAAACACAGATACACATAATACAACTCATACCTGGGTATCTTCAAATCTAACTTTGTTTATCAATAATTTATTCTTTTTAATGACAAACTTGCATCTACGGATTTTTTTCTTTTTCAGTAACCATCCCGTTCTTAGATTTCTCAATATAGTCATCATAACCTACAATTTATATATTATACAGTCTAACATGGCCTATGAGTACATCATAGTTAAGGACTGGATGTACGTGGATTGGCAATAACGTATGCAACCTAAGTTTGTCGCAGGAATTGCTGCTTGCATTGAATTTGCACGCGCACATAATAAGATCGTGTTAGAGAAGATTCTATACCCGTGCGATAGATGTGGGAATAAGTACCAGCAGAAGGTAGAATTCACAGAGTTTCATATCGTTAAACATGGTTTTACTAGACTTTATACAACTTGGCTATATCACGGGGAAGGAGAAGAAGACAGTAATGCGGCAGAAGAAAAAGGAGAAGACGGTAATGCGGCAAAAGAAGAAGATGGTAATTTCTTTTCAGGAGAAGAAATGGAGGATATGGTAGAGACTGCCCTAGGTGAATCTATTCGTACCGAAGATGACATTCCTTCCGGTCAAGGACCACGTGCGGATAAGTATGAAAAATTCATGAATGATGCTAGAAAACCAATTTATGAGAATACAAAGTATTCCGCCCTCTCATGGTTCGTCCAACTTTTCTAGATTAAGTGTCTAAATGGATGGAGCAACAAGTCATTCACAATGCTTCTTTCGTTCTTGAAAGATTCTATGCCCCCGGCAAATAACGTGCCCGACAGCTGGTACGGAGCCCAGAAGATGATGTCTGATTTGGGTCTGAAGTGTGAGAAGATTCAAGCATGTCCTAAAAATTGCGTGTTGTACCGGAAAGAGAATTCAGATTTGAAAGAGTGTCCAACATGCAGAGATGCCAGGTATAAGCAGAAAGATTCTGATAAGAAGCCCGATATACCTGTCAAGATAGCACGATACTTTCCCATAACACAGAGGATGCAGAGGCTATTCAGGTGTAAGAAAACAGCCGAGGCAATGATTTGGCATCACCGTGCTCCTCTAAGTGAAGATGGAAAAATGAGTCATCCAAGAGATTCACCGGCGTGGAAAGATTTCGATAGGAGGCACGAAATATTCAATAGCGATCCTCGCAATGTCAGGTTCGGACTCGCTAGTGATGGCTTCTGCCCATTCAACTATATGGCTGGAAGCCACAACACATGGCATGTTGTAATGATAGTTTATAATCTGTCGCCTTGGTTGGCTATGGATCAATCATACTTTATGATGCCTCTTCTTATCAACGGACCAAACTCACCCGAAAACAATATTGATGTCTATCTCCGACCTCTGATCGATGAGTTAAAATCTTTATTCATTGATGGTGTAGAGACTTACGATGCAAATACTAATACAACCTTCATACTGCGTGCGGCTTTAATGTGGACAATTAATGACTTTTCTGCGTATAGAATGCTATCAGGTTGGTCCATACATGGTCACAAAATATGTCCTTATTGCCATCAACATACAACATCGAAATTCTTGAATTTTAGCAGGAAGGTTTGTTATTGCGGCTATCGACGTTTCCTGCCTCTAGACCATCCCTACAGGTTAGACGCTGTTCACTTTGATGGTCATCAGGAGCTTCTTGGACCTCCAGCCCTACTGTCCGAAGAGAACGTGACTGCTCAGTGGGATGATTACAATAATGTGACCTTCAGGATAGATCCGACAAAACGGGTCAAACCACCATTCTGGAACAAGTTAAGCATTTTCTTCGAGCTTCCGTACTGGTCAACAAATTTAGTGTCATTATCTAGATATCATGCACATAGAGAAGGGAGTATCCGAGCACGTACTCAACTTACTTCTTTGTAAAGACGGGAAATCGAAAGATAACCTCCATGCTCGGATGGATCTACAGGACTGGGAAATTAGAAGTGAATTGCATCCTAAACCGATAGCGGGTAAACCATGCAAGTTTGTACTTTCCAATGCCCCGTATCATATGTCACAACCGGAGAAGAAAAGATTCCTGCAGGTGTTGCATGATTTGAAAGTTCCCACAGGTTTCTCAGGATCATTTAGCAAGAAGATAAAAATTGTGAAAGGCAAGATCGATGGGCTGAAAAGTCATGATCACCATATTATTATGGAGCACCTTCTCCCATTAGCCCTCAGGATTTCCCTTCCCGAATCGGTTGGTCAAGTAATCAATGACCTATGTTGCTTTTTTAGAGAATTATGCGCTAAAACACTGGATGTTGTGACGCTGAAGAAACTAGAAAATTCTATTTTGTTGATACTTTGCAAGTTTGAGCGTATTTTTCCACCGTCATTCTTCGATATCATAATATACCTGACGGTTTATCTTGCAATTGAGGCTAAGTTAGCCGGACCGGTACAATATCGATGGATGTATCCCGTCGAGAGATACGTGGAATTTTTCATTTCGCGTAATTTGTAAAATTATTGTTGTCATGTATGCCTGTATTTATTTATTTAACATATTTTTCTTTAGGTACTACCTCTACACTCTAAAAAAATATATACGCAATAGAAATCGACCAGAAGGTTCTATCATGCAAGGTTATCTTCTAGATGAAGCAACCACATTTTGTTCCTGCTATCTGGACGAGAACATTGAGACGAAACTCAACCGGTCTCGAAGAATTCAGGACGGGTCATATGGTAAAGCTGATTATAAGAGGGAAGACACTATATTTATCAACAAGATATATCGGTTTATCCTTCTCAATAGCGCATGTCTTGAAAAAATTAGAGAGTAAGTTCTTTTGGATTAATTGTTATATTTGTGTTTGTGTGTGTATGAAATGATATAATATTAATGTCATAATTTATTGTTGAGAACAAAATTCATTTTATCGAGGTACATGAGGGGCATCATGATTGGAACGATGAATGATTGAAAAAATATCATCAGGATAATTTTTGCGATTGGGTTGCAGATCATGTAAGTTATTCGAATAACATGTTATTGCAACCAGTTTTAGTCTAAAATTATATCGTTATGTATTTGTCGTAAAATTTGTTTTGTTAGATCCACGATCCGAACTTGTCTGCATCATTAAAGAGTGATTCAACATGTTTAGCTCAGTTTCCTTGTATGGAGGTTGCATATTATAAAGAATTCGGTGTCCTTGGATAAAAATTAGAAGTTAAGGACATAGAAACATCTAGAACCACTCATAATAGTGGGATTGCGATGGTAGGATCAGATGGTGTGATTTATTATGGATACTTAAATTGTATACTTGGCATACAATATCCCGGAAGATCAAAACTGTTTTATATATTTCAGTGTACTTGGTACGATACACGAACCGATACAGATAAGTGGAGAAACAATCTCGGGACTTGGAAAGATGAATATGGATTAACCAGTGTTAACACACTTCGATTTTACGGTCAGAATGATCCGTTTATTTTTCCGAACCAAGCGTTCCAAGTATACTACTCACGGTGTTTGAAGCATCCGGGATGGAGTGTCGTATGCCGTTGGAAATACAGGGATGTTTACGATGTCCCAGAATTCGAGGACAGCGATGATGATGAAGAAGAGAGAAGATTTAGAGTGCTTCAACCGTCTGTTTCAAAAGACGGGTTGTCTTCGGCTGATCATGAAGTTACGTGGGTTAGAAATGATATCGATAACGAAATCCAAGTAGATATGTCTAATGCGTCCACGAAACGAAAAAGGTTATCAGTAATGTTATATTATTACTTCATATTTTACGATCTATACATATATAGCATACATATGTAATGATTGTCTAATGCGTCCACGAACCGTTTTATCTAGATTTGATGACGGTGATGGGAGCAGCGAGGGGCGACAGGAGCTCCAGCCGCGGTACCGGTAGAGGTAGAGGTAGAGCGGTTCTGCCGTCCGGAGAGCTACGTAGGGAGCTTCAGAGGGCCGGTCTTGCACCCCGATCGGAGACCCCTTCGGATGCCTCCTTTCATGTGGACTTTGCCACACCTCCAGGTATATTGCACGCATATTCATTTTGAATGTAATATTATAGATATACATGCATATTTATGTCAAAATTACTTATATAGTCAATATTTGATTGTCTAGCTGTTGGTGGTGCGTCCACATCAGGGACAGATGTCACTCCCGCACCTCCAGGTATGTTTATATATCATATAATGCATGCATATTGATTTAGAATGCTATATCATAAATATACATACATTCTTTTTTCTCTTACGTACTTAGATAATCAATTTTTAATTGTCTAGCTGTAGGTGGTGCCTCCACATCTCGGGTAGATGCCGCCGCCACACTTACGGGTATGTTTATATATCCTATAGTGTATACATGTTGATTTAGAATGTTATATTATTGATATACACATTCTTTTTGCAATTACTTATATAGTCAATGTTTGATTGTCTAATTATAGGTGCTGCGTCCACGTCTGGTGCAGGGGCCACTCCCGTCACTTCCATACCCTCCGCTCAGTCTGCATGTTAGTATGAATAAATATAAAATATTTATTCATTTTACATATCCTTTAAAAATAAATATGAAATTCATGTAATTTTATCGATATTTATTTTCTAGTTGGAGGAGATGCGTCCACGTCCGGGTCGCCGGCTGTTCCTCAACGGAGGAACTATCGTCCCGCTTGTGCTGCTGCCCGGGCCCGGGCTCGTGCTTCTGTCGCCGAAGATATATATCACTCTTCAATTTTCGTTAAACCTTGATTTCTTAATACCACTTTGTCTTAATATTGATTGTTTTGATCTTTCTTGTAGATGCAGGGCATCCCCATCCCGAGAGGGGGACTCGAGGCCCGAATCAGTCCTACAGGCTGAGGCCCGACAGAGTTATGGGGGAGGCAGCATTCTTCCTCTTCATTACCCCTGATTATCTCTATACCGGCGATTATGCCTAGAGGTTCGGCCGGTATATTGGGGATGAGAGCTGCCTCGTGAAGAAGTATCCACTTCACGTTGAGTGGGGCGACCATCACCGGCGCTCATTTGCCATCTTATGGGATCAGGCTCGGGTATTAATATATATTTTCATTTGACTTATCCAATATATTTATTATTATTTGACACTTGCAATTTAATAACATTGTTTTTTTTTTGTATTTGCAGTTGGATTACGATTTCCAGCCTGTACCCGACCTTGATCACCCTGAGAGAGTGCCGGTCTTCACGCTCTGTACCATGTCCTGATGAAGAACATGCAATCAAAAGTCCGATACAATAGAAACGAGCTGAAGACCGACTGCTAATCCCTGTGGATGGTGATCCCTGAGGCAGAGAGAGCGGCTCCCGTACATACTCCGGCCTTTGCAAGAGTCGACGTAGATACATGGCCTCTCTTGTGCCAATATTTCCACTCTCAGCGCAAACAGATTTGTATTTTAAATGTAATTCATTGTTTTCTCAATTTTTAATTTATTTTTTTGTGTTGCTTAATTAGAAAACTAAATCTGAATGTGTTGTGCAGAAACATGCCGATCAAAATAAAAAGAATAGGAAGTCGGCGAAGAGGGGTCTCCCCACTTATACAGATGGCTCGAGGAATATTACTCGTGCCATGGAGGCATCGGTAAATTATAATAGATCTATTGTGATATAATGTAATATTAAGAGTTATTTTATAATATATGTAAATTTTTTGCGAATTGCAGAGAACTCAGACCCTGGCGCATGGTGGTACACCGAGCGTATTGACCGCGTATCTTGCCGTCCACGGCACCTCGACAGATCCCACCACGGGCGAGTTTCGATTCCCCGACACCGCTATCCAGGAGTATTGCGTAAGTGTAAATATTTATTCTAACAGCTTAGAAATTTTTGTTTTGAAAAGTTCAAATTTAAATGATATACTTATATTTTACTGGTTAATGTGGGTGTAGAAGTGGGTGGTGGAGAAGGCGGAGGCATCGGGGATCGATTTTACTGGACAGAACGATCCGATACTGTTGACCCCAGTCCTAGACGCCGCACACGGAGGGCGCCACGGAGGTCAGGAGAGAGGCCGGGGACTGGGTCCTAGCAGGGCCTATATGAGGTTGGACTCTACTCCGGTGGTTACTTCCCCTACCCTCCGTGAGCGACGTCTAGAGCAAGATGTTGCCACCTTGAAGACCACTGTCCAAGAGTTGAAGAAGATGATGGTATGTATAGTACTTAATAGTAAAATATTATATCATATTATAGATAGTAATATATCCAATATTAGTAGCCTGAGCTTATTTGGTTGTAGACTTAACTTTGATTAATCATACTTACATAAAACTGTCTAATTAAAATAAACTATAATTTTCCAAACTACATATCCAAATGAGACCTAAGTCCCTAAGTATTCTTAGATTGGGGTTTCGCAATAACCTGATAATGATACGAATTCGACTAATACACAGTTCTTACTCGTTTATTACACACAAAATTGAATAGATGCGACATGGTACTTCGGCTCCGGCTCCACATCTATCTCCTTCGGCTGCGGCTCCGCAAGTCACTACCTCGGCTGTGGTTGCGCAGACCACTCTTGCAGCTTCACAGCTTACTCAGACTCCCGCACAGTCCGCTCCTTCATTGGTCGAGTTTTTGACGACTCAAGGCTGCACCGAGGAGCAGATGCGCCAGATTACGGCGATTATCAGAGGTGGAGGAGCTGGACCGAGTTAGGGTAACTTTTTTTATATTTTAAGCATGTATGTATTTATATGATACATATTGTATATATTTTGGATGATATTGGTGGTGTTTGCGTGTTTACGATGATTTAGATTGCTATCGTATTCTGTTTGTTGATTTCTTTTTATATATTATGCGTGAGATGTTGATTATGAATACTGCGGTATTGGTTATATGCTGTATATATTATTGTGCACATGGCGAGGAAAAAACAAGAAGCCCTTTTTTATTAAAAAAAACCCTGATATTTTGCCCCTACAGATTAATCCGTAGGTCGACAGTTTTCCCTTACAAATTTATCCGCAGGGACAAAATATCAGGATACCTGACATTTTGCCCCTATGGACTCAGTAACAGGCGTTACACTTACCCCTACGAATATATCCGTAGGGGCTTTTGTCTGTCCCTACGAATTACTCCGGAGGGACATAAAGATGGACCTATGGAGAAATCCGTAGCGCTTATATCTGGACCTACGAATAACTCTGCAGGGACATGTCGTTGCCCTTACGGATTTATCCGGAGAGGCAACTATTTTATTTTATAAACCAATAAATTAAATAAATATTTTGTCCCCACGGATTACACCGTAGGGACATATGTTCCTACGGAATACACCGTAGGGGTTATTATTACTCCAAAGGGATATGTTCAGGACGAAAACTTACATCTGCGGCCTTTGCACCTACGGTGTATTTTTGTGCCCCTACGAATATATCCGTAGGGGCGGTGCTTTGCCCCTACGGCTTTATCCGTAGGAACAACCGCTTATTGTAGTAGTGAAACCCCAATACTTATAAAATACGGATGTTTCAAACCCAAAATAAATTATGTGTATTATACTTAGAATACTTTAGCAAAAATTCCAGGTTTACCCTTATTATTTAAAAGTAAACACACATGATTATTCTTTCAAAAAAATTATTACCTATTATGGTTTGCTCCTAATTTCCCAGGTGCTTCCCTCCTAATTTCCCGTTTTTACCTCCAATCTCCTTCTCCAAAATTCGCATTTCCATTTTCAAATCTTTCGTCTCCAATCCAATTCTCCAATTCCTCCCATATCCGATTCCAATTCCTCCAATTTCGCTTTCAAATCCCAAATCCCATTCCAATTCTCCCGATTCTCTTATCTCCACTCTCCCACTCTGCTAATCTTCTTTTAGTCTCCATGCTTGGGAAATCAATAATAAAGAGAGAAAGAAGTCAGAAACTAAGACAAACAATAATAAAGAGGACAAGCAACGATAAAGAAAATGGGTTTAGAAAAAAATTGGATTTACCAAAAAAATTAGGGCAAGTAATGATAAAGAGAGAATAATAAAAAAGCCATCAAAAACCTATAGCTACACAACAAAAAATTCTTATGTTATAATATATTGGGAAATCCAAAAATCCCCATGCATGTTCTAAAATCTTAAAAATTATTAAAATAAACCCTCTCTTCAAACTGAGCCGGGACACAATTTCCCTTTAAATCTTTTGAACTCCTTACTTTACAATATGAGACCAAACTTTTCTTATTAAAAGAAATTTTCAAACGTTTGGACGGAGCCTTCCTTTTACGAAACTAGCAACAAAACCCGTATTCGTTTGCACAAAATAAAAAAATAAAACCAAAGACAAACGGTTGGGATCCAGCGTTGAATATACTTAGGTAGCATAATCACTATAGATGGTAAAAATAGTTTGATATTCAAAAAACTCCAGCACTATATCCAGTCTTTTTCAGAAATTTCAATGGATACTGCGGTCTTGGCTCCATCCCTGTTTTAAGTTATTTATACACAAAGAAAAAAACATCACGATATTAATTAAAGTGCAACATATATGGAAGAAATTTTAGAGGATTATACAGCAAGCTATCCTATAACTTTTTATACACTAGGTTGTACAATATATATATATATATATATATATATATATATATATATATATATATATATATATATATATATATATATATATATGGGGTACCTGTACCTAAATTGTGACTTGGTGAGTAGACTACCATATGGAATCTTATATATATATATATATATATATATATAACACTTTTATTTCGTAATCTTAGGTTCTAGCCAAGTGCAAGGAAAAAATAATTGGAGACATCCTATTTGAGATATTAGACAGCTTATTGTCGAACATAATGCCGGAAATCCATGATATTTCAGGCATATGCATGATTCCAGCAAATGTTGTACTATTGTGTTTAGTAAAATTCGATCATTCTCGGTAATATATATGCAGAACGAACGATACTAGTTATGTTTGAGGTAATGTGATGATGATGGAGGACGACATTGGTCGTCAGTGATAAGCTTGTTAGTGATGAGCGCGGCAATTGCAGTTGATGTCGACTGTACATGGGGATGACGGTGATAGTGGGAATGGCGGGGAGGATGGCAGCCAACGACAACTGGCAAGTAGGGATAGCGGTGACAGAAAGACGACAAATACAATCTCTAGATTGAGCGGTGGGAATTTTTTTCCCTAGAAATAATATATTTGTTAAACAAAAATGAGAATATTTTATGAAAATCTAGGATTCTCATAGAACACTGCATTGGGGGGGGCGAAAAACTTTCCTCACTTTAACACGTATGACTGATTAAAGATTAAATTAATATTTGATATGTATGTAATGTTCTATTTTCAAAAGGATATTTTATCAAAAGTCCAATATTTAGTCAGTCACACCGTCTGAGGCAGATATTTTTTGATATTTATACAAGTTATATTCTTGAAATAGCAAAGAGAATTCTTCTTCATTTAATTGAAGGTGCATACTTATCTACAATATATCCTACTCTATGCCAATGCAATACACACACACATGCATACATACAGAGGAGTAATCCATTGCAAACCGGTCCGTCTTTTTGAAAAACGGAAACTCTCGATCTACGATATATTTTAACGATCCGATCCGTTTAAATTGATCACCATACCCTCAAATGTATGTAAATGAAAAATCAAAGAATTTGAAGACTTCTATCCAATGCATCGATGGGTGAAAAAATTACCCGTCTTTCGATAATACAACATAAACTTCATCTGATGCATAGGACAGAGGTTTTCAAATTTTTGATTTTTTATACACATATATTTGAGGGTAGGGTAATCAACTTGAACGGATCGGATCGTTAATATATCGTAGAACGAGAGTTCCTGTTTTTAAAAAACGCGGAACGGTTTGCAATGGATCACTTATACACACACGAGAATAATGAAGAAAAAGACCTTATGCTAGTTTTTCGTTAGATGGCGGTGAAAAAATACACTTTCTAATATTTTATTTAACGACCAGCATCCATTGTCATCATCTTTATCATCTAAGATGTGGATATACCAAATTTCATGTGATTCCATCACTTTTTTACCGTTGAATTAGCAGTGTAAAAAGTTCTATTGTCGGTAAACCATTAATTTTGAGCCTACTAAATCAACGATGAAAAAGCTGTAGAATCACATGAAATTTGGTGTATCCACATTTTAGATGATAAAGATAAAGATGATAGATGTCGATCGTCGAGAAAAATCATGGAAAGTATATTTTTTTCAACACCATAGTAGGAAATTCCCTCAGATAGGACCTTTCCTCTATTATCCCCCGTCTCTCTCTCTCTTTATATATATATATATATATATATATATATATATATATTGGGTAGCAATAGCTATAGCTAGGTTGAGAGGGTGAGATGAGATTCTTAAATTAAGATGGAAAAATCCGACCATCATCCATCAATCAAAACGACGATTGGCTCCATACATCTTGTTTTACATGTCAATCAACATACGTGTACAAAAATTTGGACGATTTAGATGGTTCGAACCTATGGATATCACCGCAAAATGGATGGTTGTTAAATCATTGTAAAAGTTGCATACATTGCATACTCTTGATACATGACCTACAAGCCTCCATATCAGTCTATTTTTTTTATACACATACATTTAATCCTTTGCTGCCCTGTATCCACACACATCTAATCCTTTGTTTTCTTAAAATAATTTTTTTTGGGAGAAATTATATTATACGTAGCCTTCACCCATGCAATGAACTTATAATTGGACCGAGTCACTTCTCGCATTTTATTTTAATTTAATTTTAAGCTATGCATTAATTATAAAAATCACAACTAGATAATTACTCCATATCATAAGAAAAACATTAATTGCATAATGTTTCTTCCATCGCTCTCCAATTATTTATGAGAATAATGGACAAGGTGCGTTGGAAGGAATTTGCTAAGCTGCTTACTGTTATGAAATTAAAAAAATTAAATTAAATGTAATTATTAATTTATGGTCAAAGAAGTCACTAATTCATTAACTAATTTCACAAGCTTATTTTATTGAACATGCTAGTTTAATTAATTGTGAGTATGCTCGATTAATTATGTTGCTATTGCTTTAGAATTGACAATATTTGGGGGCTACACCCTCCATGAGATCCATGTATATACATGCATGATCGATGCATCCGTCTTTAAAAGTATTGATATGGACCGATATACTCCATGATCAATACACAAACTGCTGCTACCAATTTGGTAGATTTCATATAAGATACCGACCGGGTTGATGGTCGGGTTAGAAAGTGGGGTAATTAAGTATTTGAGTTTGAAGTTATCTTGCCAGCTATGATAGTAAATCACCGACATGGTGGCTTATGTGGTTAGCTCGCAATTTTGTTTGTTTTCCCCCAAAAGTAATTGGTTATATTTGTATTAAGAGCTGTGATGTTCACAGTTTGATTAATACATCATTATTTTTTGGAAAAATTGTTTCTGCCCAATTTCATAAAGATGACTTACTTTTAAACCAACAAAGCTTGCTTCAAAATTGTAAAAAGAAAAGAAAAAAGTATTAAGAAAATAAGCCCATATGTAATTTGATCGAGATATTTATTTTTTTCAAAAGTACCAGTTTTATTCTTTCTCAAGATATACATATTCTAATTTTAGTAACTCTATTTATTCAACAATAACATTATTTATCACATCTTAACCGTAAATATCAAATCATAACATTGTTTATCAAATAGTAACACTATTTATAATAATATAATTTAATTTATTTATCATATCTTTACATGATATGCATTATTCTATACGGTCCTACAAAAATATGATGATCATAGACATATAGTTGTGACCAAACATATATAAAGTTTGAAAGCTGCATAAAGATCAAACCCACCAAATTAAATATATGGTGAAACTAAACTCCAATCATCATATCAAACAAGCTACAATTGCCCCACGATTAGAACCACAAAAAAGTTGGAGCCAGGAACCAAATATATTGATAGACCTAGGCATATTCTCAATGATTATAAGTGAAAAAATGCAAAATTTCAACTTGCTACTATTAACTATAGGCATTTTTTCCGAATTATATCATGAACTTTTAAAATGATAGATTGATAACATGAACTTTCAGAATATCAAAACACCCTCCTAACGGCGTTAACAGAAACTTACAAAATTACCATAATGCCCCTCTCATATAATAAAAAGACTATATTTGCAAAAAAATGGGTAGGTATATTATGGTCATTTTATAATTTTGCGTAACCGCGGTTAGGGTTGGTGAATGGGGGTGTTTTGATATTCTGAAAGTTCATTATATCAATCCATCATTTTGAAAGTTCATGGTATCTTTTAAGAAAAGTGCATATAGTTCATGGTATCAAGTTGAAATTTAGGGGAAAAAATTAATGAACATGTAAACACTATTAATATATGGAATATATTTGGCTGTTTGCTTTCTTAATATTTTTTGAATTATGTAAACAAGACTTAATTTATTTTTTTAACGGTAAAAATTGCTATCCTTTTACCCATCATTGTCAACCCTAGTTCTTTCTCTTTGTTGCCGGCTCCACAATCCTCGGCGGATCGGTTTGGTTTTCTGACCCGGATCCGAAGTGGGGCCTTGGTAATGGTTTATATCAATGTTCAAAATATCCAAAGCGTGTAATATAGTGTTTCATTAGTGAATAACGAAAAGCACAAATATCATAGCGTAAACTACACGTAGGAATTATTAATTATTACTAATTATTATTATCATCTTATTTACAACAAATTATATTATTATAAATATGTAAAACTAGCTTGAGAACAATGAACAATAAGCAATATAACAATATTTTCTAAATTTTCAATTCTTAAGTTCACATATATGATTCATAACAGTATTAAACGATATCAAACATCAATCAAATAATATATATTTGAGAAACATGTCTACTAATATGATTTCAAATTGAGAAGTTAGAAATTCAAGAAGACCATCTTCATAGAGTTTAAGATTAGAAACTGAAATCTTAAGAACTTCAATAGAAATTCTTATGTGAAAATAGTGTATTGTAGCGTATAATTTGTTAAAAAGCAAGCTGTTTTGTATTTAAACTATTTTCTAATGCTACGTAGCGAATAAACTAAGTTATGCTACATGCCGCAAAATATCGTGCCACATAGCGAGCTATTTTAAACATTTGTTCATATTATAAGGATGTAAATCGAACGATTACGGATAATGTGAGATGATTTTGTATTTATATCCAATTTTTGTCGAACACGGACATTCCCTTTTATTTCTGATGACTATTTGCATCCGTATCCATCAATAACTACTTCCTATAGAAATGACAACGCGTATATCCGCTCCGTATCGAATTCGATATAAAAAATAGTGTTATTTGACTTTATCCATATATTTGTATCCAACTTTTATCAACTATGGATACGAATATGGTATCATCTATATCCGCTCCATACACGATTCGTGTCCATCTTGTTGGGGTTAAAATTTACATCCATTGCCAAAGTTAAAAATAAAAAATTAAAAGTCAAAAAGTCAAAGTCAACATCCAAACAAGTGGATCTAAGTCCAATCATTACAGGTCCAAGCCCTAGCAAGTGGGCCCAATCCCAAACAAGTGGGCCCACGCCAAAGCCGTCTCAAGTTCAACCGAAGCCAGTCATTGAAGGAGAAGAGAGAGAGAAATTTGTAATAAATAAATTTTGTATGCAAATGAGTATAAAAATGTAATATAAATAGGTAAAAAGCCAAAATCATATAAAGCCCATGATTTATATGCAATAAGAAATGAGCACATGGGCATGAGAGAAACCAAAAGCAATTAGGTAAAGCCCAAGAGGCAAAGTGAAATTGTAATGGGTATTTAAACCTAATCATGCGATGAAATGTTAAGTTTTTCCATTCCCAAAAAATACTAGGATTTGTGCCTCTCTATTCTCTCTCTCTCTTCTTCGACTTCTTCAAATAAATTAAAAGAAAACCTCACTTTTTCTAAAAATAAACAATAAAAACTCATAGATCTATTGAAAAGAGCTTGGTTCCTTCATCAAAACTACCAAAAAGAGAGTATTTGGGTCCTCCTCCCTGTTGACACCAAAAAATACATTATCATATACCCAACTTATATATACATATTGTATACATGATTCTAATAACAATGCATTTGTTAGAGTCAAAAAAATATTGGCTTTCACGGGTATATATGAATCTGTACATATACTGAGTTCAAATGCTTATAAAGTTCTGCATACTGGGCTAATGTGGAAAAATGAGGATTCATTTGAAGGCCCATTGATTCTAGTTTCCAAAATATCAAACGGTGTATCGTTTGGACTTCTATAGAGAAAGTTATGGCCAAATTATTAGACCCTGCGAGATCAGATTTGGGCGGTCGGGAGCCCTCTTTTGGAGGCTTGGAACCCCCTATCGGGACTTCTTTTTGGGGTCTCAGGATCCCTTTCTAGGTTTCGGGAGCTCCCTAAAATAGGCTGTTTCAGCCAATTTTTAAGGGGAAGTGGGGTTATTTTTTCCCACTCACCCATAGAATATGGGGAGTAGTTTTATAACTACTCCCTCCCGTAAAGAATTATATCTACTTTTACATAGACAAGAAAAAAGGAGAGAACGGATAAAACATAATTCTAAAAAAGAAAACTTGTAAGCGTTCTCGGTTTTAGAAGAAAACGAAGGTGAGTAATAGAGGATGAAATTCACATTCCTCTCTTCTCTTCTCATATTCTCTTTCTCTACTTTTATCTTTCCATTTCTCTGAGGAAGGATCAATAAAAGATCCATGAAAACTTATAAAAGTTTGCGTCTCCAATAGAGGAACTTGAAAGATATGGTCACGGTTTTCTTCAAGAAGATGAAGAAATAGAACACAAATCCATGTGCTTTTCTTAATTTGGGCTGAACTTAGAACAAAGGCAATCCAATATTCTGCATATTTTGAAACATACCACCCTATTTCTTCTACATATTTTTGAAATAGAATAATATCCCAATTTCTTTTAAAATAGAAATATAGAGTAAAATCCCAATGATGTGTGTGTGTGAATAGGTAAATATTATTCACTTTTGAGGTATGAAAATCATATCACCATAATTGAAATATCTCATTTCCTTAAAGAAGAAACTTGGATCAAAACCCCCATGTTATTTTAATAAAAATATATATGAGTATGCAAAGCCTATTCATCTCTGAGATATGAAAATCGTATCTTCATGTTAGAATCATGTGTGAAAATACTTTATTCCTTATATAAAATATGATCTAAAATCACGTTCTGTTTTTTGAACATAATCTATATGTTCATATTTGCATAAAACTATAAAAATGATAAAATATATCATTTTTGCATTGTGTAGTTCATGTAAGGAAGTTCTATAAGAAAAACTTTCCCATCATTACCAACAATGAGTTATATGAAGCCTCAAGATAGGCTTCCTGACTATTGTCGAAACCCCATCCCAGTGGAGGGAAGCTCTAAAAGGACTAATCAAATTGACTGTCGGGAGGCCATAAAAGAAGGCCTCCAGCGGTCGGGACCCTCCTACCGGCGGCAGGAAGCTCCAAAATGAACTTCCCAAATTGACTATCAGGAGGCCTTAAAAGAAGGCCTCATGTAGTCAGGGCCCCCTCTCGACGTTGGAAGCCATCAAAAGCGGGCTTCCCGTAAATGAAACAACTTTGTTTCATGATAATTTGAGAACCCTACATAGTGTGGTCCCACTTCTATCACTTTGGCTATAATGTGGCCCCCATACACGGCAGTGCCCACTCATATGTATTTAAGTTGACACTAATTATTATCTACAAGTATAAAATTAAATTCTTAAATTAGAGTTTTCTCATAATTTTGTGCTTTTTGCAATATCATTGTAATTTATATTCAAATTGTACACAAATATAAATAAAATATAATGATATTCCTTTGTATTCTTTATCATTCTCTGTTTACAAGTATTTTTATATTTATAATGTGATCTTTGTAATGTGATTTGAGCAACATGTTCCCTCTTAAAAAATATAGCAACACCTCACAAGTAAGCAGCGTCCACGTGCAAAGCACATAAACGCCAAAACCATATAATATGACAGCGCCAGCGTGCAAGGCACGTGAAGGCTAAGGCCATATAATATGGCAGCGCCTCATGTAAAATTCACGTGAGCGTTACAGCCAATATTTGAGGTGGATCGTTTCAGATAGAATTAAATTTTATATGGAAAATATTTTCCTAATCTTTTTAAAATGAGAAAAATTTGCTCTGTTAAACAAAGAACTCTTGGATTAAAAATCCAACAGCGATTAGAAATCACCGCTCAAACCAAGGATAGAATCAAATTCTATATGGAAAATATTTCACATAATCTTATTAAAAATAAGAGAAATATACTTTGTTAAACAGAGTGCGCTTGGATCAAAAATCCAACAGTGGATAAAAATCACCGATTGATTCTAAGATCAATCTGATCAATTTGAGATTGTTCCCTTATAAAAAATAAGAGAAAGAGGGATGGGGAAAATTCCCCACTAATGGAGCCTCACGTGCCCACACGTGAGCGCCTATATACAAAGATTATAGGCAATGCGTTTAAACAATTGACAGGCTGAAATTGAGCCTCACGTGCAAGCACGCGAGCATCTATATACAAAGTATATAGGCGCCGTATTAAAACAAATAGCAGGTCAGAGAAGATCACGTGTTAGCATGTGATGCCCTAATAGGATGTTGCGTATAAGCAAATAAGTTTAACCCAGTGATGGGTTACGTGAGTGGTCCTAAACACCTTCTAAGCCGATAGAATTAAATTCTAAATAAAGAGATCAGAACCTTATTTGGAAAATATTTTCTTAAATCTTTCTAAACTATCTGATAGAATTAAATTCTATATATATAGGAAATATATCATTGATCTTCTTTAAAACAGAAACATCTTCTCTGTTGTTAAATGAAAGACCTTTGGATCAAAGATCCAACGGTGATAGTCTGATAGAATAAAATTCTATCTTAGAAAAATATTTCCTAATCTTATTAAACAAACAAGAAAAACCCACCGTTGCCGGTCCCAAGTCCGGATGAGAAAGGGTGAGAGTTGTGGTAGGCTTGTGACAGCCAACGTAAAACTTTGTCACATTCTATGACATGAATCATAATAAGAATATTGTTGGGGCGTCCCCTACTCAGCGACGCGCTACATCGGATCCCCGGCGTAGTGTTAAGTATGCAAAGGCTTCTAGGCCGTCGTCCAAAAACGGCGCGCTACATCGGACCCCGGGTGTAGTGACAAATAAGTAAGGGTTTCATAAGATTTGTCTAGCTTCCTTCCCTTACTGGTAGACTAATAGAATTAATGGAGGTGATGATTACGAGGAGAGTTGGTATTATGTGTTTGCAAGAAACTAAGTGGGTGGATGAAAAAAGTAGAGTCATAGAGCCTTGAGATTATAAGCTTTGGTATACGGGTAGAGATAAAAATCATAATGGGGTAGGCATAATCATAGGTAGACGGTTGCTTGAGGATGTAATTGAGATTAGGAGAAAAGATGATAGAATTTTACTGGTTAAGCTTATTCTAGGTGGAAAGATCTTTAATATTATTAGTGCTTATGCACCACAGATAGGTCTTGATGACGCTAGTAAGCGTCAATTCTGGGAGGATTTAGACAAGATGGTGCAAAGTATACCTAGTGGAGAGAAGTTATTTATTGGTGGTGATCTCAATGGACATGTATGTACTAGTCGTAGTGGGTTTGCTACTATCCATGGAGGTTTTGGTTTTGGACAAAGGAATGAAGTAAGTGGCTCGATTTTAGATTTTGCCTTATCTTATGACTTGATCTTAGCAAACACCTGGTTTAGGAAAAGAGAGTCCCACCTTATCACTTTTAGGAGCGGATCAAGTGCTAGTCAAATAGTCTTTTTTCTGACGAGAAGAATAGATAGAGATTGTTGTATCGACTGTAAGGTAGTGCTAGGTGAGAGTGTAACCACTCAATATAGACTTTTTGTTCTATATTTTCGATTTAGAAGAGAACCTAGGAAGATTAGACGTAAGGTAGAGCCTAGAATTAAATGGTGGCGATTGAAAGAAGGTAACCAAAAGGCTTTTATAGATCGCGCAGTCCAAGAAGCGGATTGGCAGTCGGAAGATGATTCAAACAGAACATGGAACAAAATGACTAGTTGTATCAAGAGGGTAGCTAGAGATCTACTTGGTGAGTCGAGAGGCGGTGCTCCACCATCTAAGGACACATCATGGTGGAATGGAGAAGTAAAGGCTGCAATTAAAATTAAAAGAGGTTCTTATAAAGATTTGAAGAAAAGTAGAGATGTGGAGTGATTTGAGAAGTATAAAATAGCTAAAAAGGAAGTTAAAAAAGCTGTTCGGGAAGCTAAATTTAAGGTCTATAAGGAGGTGCACGAGAAATTAGACGCTAAAGAGGCTGAAAATGATATATACCGGATTACTCGGATGCGGGAAAGGAAGACCAGAGACTTATATGCGGTGAAGTATGTCAAAAATGAAAATCAAAAGGTTTTAGTTCGAGATGAGGATATCAAGAAAAGGTGGAGAGATTATTTTGACAAATTGTTCAATGAGAGCTTTACTAAGAATTTGGATGGACTTATCATTCAATATCAAGATATAAACCGTGATTTCATGCGTAAAATAAGACTACCTGGGGTTAAAAAAGTTTTGAACAGAATGAGTTTAAGAAAAGCGGTTGGTCCTGACGTGATTCCTATCGAAGTTTGGAGATGCTTAGGAGAAATGGGCGTTAAATAGCTGACAAATCTGTTTAATAAGATTTGGCAGACAAAAAAGATGCCAAATGAATGGAGGAAAAGTATCATTGTACCTATCTACAAGAACAAGGGTGACATTCAAAGTTGCTCAAACTACCATGGAATAAAACTTATGTGTCACACCATGAAACTTTGGGAGAGAGTGATTGAACACAGGCTAAGGATATTAAGATAACAGAGAACCAGTTTGGGTTCATGCCAGGACGATCGACGACAGAGGATATTCATTTGCTTCGTCAACTTGTCGAGAGTTTTCGATAGAGAAGAAGAGATTTGCATATGATATTTATTGATTTATAGAAAGCGTACAACAAGGTACCTAGAAAGGTATTATGGGGGAAAATAATGAAGAAGGGGGTCCCCGTCATATTGGCATAATCAAGAATACGTACGATGGAGTAGTGGAAAATGTCAAAACTTACGGCGGCCTAATGAGTGATTTTTCGATTACAATTGGTTTACATCAAGGATCTGCATTAAGTCCATTCCTGTTTACCATCGTGATGGATGAGCTTACTAGAACTATCCAAGATGAGATACCTTGGTGTATGCTATTCGCTGATGATATTGTTCTAGTAAATGAGACGAAAGTAGGGGTTAATGCCAAATTGGAATTATAGAGGCAAACATTGGAATCTCGAGGGTTCAGATTGAGCAGGTCCAAGACAGCATATATGCATTGCAAATTTAGTAAATAGAGAAGTCAAAACCATATTGGTATAACATTGGAAGGGAAAGAGATATCACCGAGCGATCAGTTTAGATATCTAGGTTCTATCATCCAAAAGGATTGGGAGATCAATAGTGATGTTAATCAAAGGATCCAAACTGGTTGGTTGAAATGGAGGAGTGCAACAGGGATTTTGTGTGATCGTAACTTTCCGTTAAAATTGAAAGGGGAGTTTTATCGGAGCGCTATTCGGCCTGCCTTATTATATGGTATAGAATGCTAGGCTCCTAAGAAGTACCATACACAGAAGATGCACATAGCGGAGATGAGAATGCTTCGTTGGATGTGCGGTAACACTAGAAAAGATAAGGTGCGAAATGAGGATATTCGTGCAAAAGTTGGTGTATCACCTGTGGAGGAGAAGATGCGGAAAAACCGGCTAAGATGGTTTGGTCATGTGCGACGCAGACCTATGGAAGCACCGGTTCGACGAATAGATACTCTCGATATGGGCAATAGCAAAAGGGGAAAATGGAGACCGAAAACATGGATGGAGATGATACGAAACGATATGGTTGCCAAAGGCCTCACTGAAAGTATATTGTTCGATAGGAGTGAGTGGAGGCGGAGGATTCATGTGCTGGACCCGACGTGATTCTCATGTTGGTTCATGTAGCCTACCCCATATCCTTAGGATAAAAGGCTCGGTTGTTGTTGTTGTTGTTAAACAAATAAGAAATCTTCTCTGTTAAACAGAGAGTCTTTGGATTAAAAATCCAAAGGTGAATAAAATTCACCAATTGATCTAAAAGATCATGGAATCAATCATGATCTCTCAATGAGAGATTCTCTTAACAAATTGATTCTTGTTCTTCTCGTATAAATAGGAGTGAGGAGAGGAGGAGAGACAGAAGAGAGACCCCCCATAAGCTTTGAGAAACAAAAGAAAAAGAGAAAAAGAGAATTCAATTCTCTAAAGAAAGAAAATCCCCTTTTTAAACAAAAATCCTAGGTAAGAAAAAAGTACAGAGATTATCGTATTTCTTCTTTAAGGGTTTAACCCTTCAAAAAAGAACTTAGTTCTTCCTCTGGTTGAGGTCTGCAGAAGCAGATCTCCCCATAAGTTGAGAATTTAATTCTCATCGGGGAGATTCTGTTATGCAGATTCAAAACTTAGGGGAAAGAACCAAGTTCAAAGAATTTAATTCTTCCAAAAGTATATAGGAATTTAATTCCTCTGATAAAACTAGGGTTTAACCCTGTAAAAAATTTTATTCTTATAAAACAAGGGACCTAAAAATTCTCAAAACTCAGATTAAAATCTCTGTGCATGTAAAAGGAAAGACCGGGAATTCGTTAGTGTTCGACGCTATAACGAAAGCTCACGTGTTCCCACGCGAGCACCTCTGATGAGCAAAAAGGAATGGTTGAGATCGAATCACGTGTTCCCACGTGACCCCTTAAAACGAGCGTCCAGCAATTACATGAAAAGGGAATAAACCCAAAGACAGTTCTCATTTTAGGGCGCCTCACGTGTTCCCACGTGATCCCCAAACAGTTGTTTAACACCTATATGGAAAAGGGGAAAATTCCAAAGACAGTGTTCACATTTTGAGCACCTCACGTGTTCGCACGTGAGCATTGTATGAGTTAAGTGCTTAACATTTATAAAAGAAAGAGGGAGTAAATCCAAAGATGCAGTGCCCAACTTTGGGGCGCCTCACGTGCTCACACGTGAGGGCCACAGGAATTAAGTGTTTAACACTTGTATATATAGACGGGGATTTGAACCTAAGGGCACAGCACCAACTTTCAGGTGCACGTGCCACACGTGAGCACCCCAAATTTCAATGTTTAATACTGCTTTAGAGACTCACGTGAGAGCACGTGAGCACTGAGCGTATATTAGTGTTTAACACTATAAGAAGCCAACTCCAACCCCAAATTGGCTAAGTTTTCTTGAGATTAAAACGTCTTGGATCTTCAAATAGACCGAGTTTCTATGCTCATGACTTCCCAAACTAATTGACCAGAACGATGTCCATCATACATCTCCTAAGTTAATCCTAGTCTCCCAAAAATGACTGATGATTCTTAGATGGTCCACCATGATCTCTCCCTTCAATCTGGAATTTGGTTCAAAGGTACATCTTTCCACACCTTTGATACATGTCGTTGTAATTCTTCAACGTCTTCAGAGAGGTGGAGGGTCCTGATAACCAACAACTCTTTGGTGCACTCTCAAACCGATGAGCACATCCCAATGGACCTCAACGTCCTTAAACTACAACGGACCGCAATGTCCTTAAACTAGCTATGGACCGTAATGTCCTTAAACTAACGATGGACCATAACGTCCTTAAACTAAGGCAATAGAGCCCAAATACTCTTTTGTTGAGTCTGAATGATCCAAAAATCCTGTTGAGTAGATCTTAGTCTAAAATTAGACTAACGTATTCTCAACAAACATTTAAGTTGATCTTAATCTCAAACGAGATTAACGATCCTTAAATCAACCCAAATCCAAATCTAAGAATATACGGATTTAGACTAATCCACACCCTACGGGTGACAACATAAATTAGTCTCCGTATACAATCCACGGGCAACCCAAACAAACAAAAACACACACGGCACGAAGTGAACTTCTAGAGCAGGAGAAATTGGTTATCGCGATACGGTAACGTAATTAACTGCAGGGGCTTGCGCCTGCAGGGAAGAGTGTCTCCATAATCAAAAACGCCTCGCAAACGAGGGGGAATCTGATGAAGTCTGCTACAACGGCTGCATCTGTCCAAACCTCCGATACACTGTGCAATAAATCAACTTGGCATCTTCGGAGAAGTAGACGGATAAATCCAAATAGTATCTGCCCCCCAAATTCAGGCAAGACGAACCATCCCGGTTCCGTCTCCCATTTTCGGCGGTAAACAGAGATCTCTTAAATGAGAGATTCTCTCAAACTAATTGATTTTCTCATACCCTACATATAGAACCCAAGAGATTAAATCTCAGATACACAAGACTCCACTATAAGTTTCTACCTTGCAATCGAGAAATGAATTCTCTGCAGAAGATCATCTTCAATCTCTCAAAACCCTAAATAAATAATTGAGAAGTATATCTCCTTTTACCTATCTCCTATATAAAAAAGGGTTTAGCCCTCCATAAGAACTTTGTACTTCCTTTGAATCTGAGATCCATAAGACAAGTCTTTCATAAATAAAAGAGAATTAAATTCTCATAAAGAGATCGTGATCTTTAATTTAAGATCCAGAGAAAACATTGGTATTATGCCCACCATTATAAAAATAAGAAGAGAAGAAAAGAAATGAAGGGAAAAGGACATAATTTTTACGTTCAGAAACTTAGTTTCTTAAAAAAAATATTGAGAGCTAAGATTCTTGTCACGCCCCGTTTCCCAGAGTGCGCTAAGATAGGCATGTGACAGAGCCAACCATGCTACCCGTGGATAGGAAATATCCCTCCACAGTCACATTACGGCTGTAGAGATATCAAGAACAGTAATAAACTATCTAACATATGTCCATAAGCCAGAATAAACAAGTCATGAAATTAAATAATGTGGAAGTAAAAGATCCAAGTACAATAATAAACTGGAATGTACGTCCCATAATGCGGACTCACATCAAGAATGAAAATACTGAAAGGAAACTAAACTAAACTAATAACAGGTCCTCACTGCTCGGGGTTGGTTTCTGGTATGGATCTGGGACTTGGTCGAGGTACCACGAAGAAGACGATGGATGGAGGACCTCGGGTTTAACGGCGAAGGCAAAGGTTGATCGCCGGTGAGGATGAAAGAGGTGTAATGGAGACGAAGATGGGGTACTGGGCTCGGCTTAAGAGGGGGGGATGCAGGTGATGTTGGTGGAGGCGAGGAGTAATCGAGTAAGGATTGATGATGGTTGCAGTTGGGGTTTCGAGATGAGGGTGCCGTCGGGGCTTTGGCGGTGAGGTGAGGGGCTAGGGCTCGGGTGTGGGTTCATGGGTTGTACAGGGTTGAGTCGGGAAGGAGGGGAGAGGAAGGTGATTGTGGAGGTGAAGGAGGAAGAGGAGTGGAGATGAGGGCGTTGAGGCGGCGACGGAGAGGGGAGTTGATAGGTTAGGTTTTTTCGTGGAGGTGGCGAAGAACAAATAAAGAAGAAGAAGAGAAGGAAGGTGACGATAGGGGAGAGATGGTGATGGGATTCGAGAAGCAAACAGTGTTTGCGAGAGGGGTGAGAAAGTGTGAGAGAGAGAGAGAGAGAAAGAGAGAGAGATGTGGGTGGGAAAGAGAGAGAGAGAAGTACGTGGGATATGGGTTTAATAATAGGTTAGGAAAATATAATTAAATAGAGGAAAGAGAGATCTGTATAAAAATTTAATTTTTAAGAAAATATTTTTTAGTTATAACTATTAGAAATATATAATATAATATTAATAAATTTTGATATTTTGGCTAATACAAAAATAGTCCAAAACACGCCCGGGTCGGGTCTAAAATTTAAGTTTTAAAATACGAAAAATTTATGCAACGACCAAAATTCAAAATGAATGCTCGGGTAACGAAAATGCATACCCCCAAGAACGGATGCGCGTACATGCACGTAGCCATCCAAACAAGTCCGTTTCACTGAACGGGACGAGAACAAGATGCGCGGATGCTACCATGGTGTTAGGGTATCATGCAGGCCATGTAATGTATTTTTAAAATATTTTATGTGACTTAAAATGTTATATGGTAAAAGATGCAATGCCAGATAAAATGCCAGTATGCAGTTTTCATGAAACTGTACCAGACTATGCAACAAGTCAGGATAATTCATAAACATGAATCAAACAAGTTTCAAGCAAGCGGGTCGGATCGAATGCTAATACTAAAGTAAAATACTATTCGCACCAAAAACACGATAAATCAGGAAAATACGATAACTAGAATTAGTATAAATGAACTAGGGTGTTACATTATACCCAACTACAAAAAGAATTTCGTCCTCGAAATTCCAAGAACAAGGAAAGATAAACAATCAAGAAACTACAAGAATAGGTGCGGAAATTTCTGTCGAATCTCGTCTTCTCGTTCCCAAGTCGATGCTCCGTGCGAGCGATTTCCCCAAGAAACAAGTACGAGAGGGATAACCTTGTTCTTAAGGACCTTTTCTCTTTGATCAGCAATCGACATCGGTCGTTCCTCAAAGCTTAAATCCTCTCTTACAGTCAGATCCGAATGATCCAGCACGTGTGTTTCATCTCGAACATACTTACAAAGTTGATATATATGAAACACGTCATGAACATTCGCCAAAGATTGTGATAAAGCCAATTGATAATCCACTTCTCCAACACGCTCCAAAATCTCGAAAGGCCCCACGAATCGAGGACTAAGCTTGCCTCGACTCTTAAAACGAATCACTCCCCTAGTCGGTGATATCCTCAAGAATACCAGATCACCAACAGCGAACTCTAGAGGTCTTCTCGATGTATCGGCCCAACTCTTCTGCCGGTCTTGTGCTGCCTTCATGTGATTCCGAATAGTATTAACTTTCTCCACTGTTTGCACGATCAAATCTGGTTTCAACAATCTTCATTCTCCAACATCATCCCAACAAACAGGTGAACGACACTTGCGACCATACAATGCTTCGAATGGAGCTATCTGAATGGTCGCCTGAAAACTGTTGTTGTACGAAAACTCCACCAAGTGTAGATGATCCTTCCACGAACCCTTGAAGTCCAACATGCAAGCCCTCAACATTTCTTCAAGAGTTTGGATCGTTCTCTCCAACTGGCCATCTGTCTGAGGATGATAAGCTGTGTTAAACTTCAATCGCGTCCCCAAACTTTCCTGTAAGCTCCTCCAGAAGTGCGACAAAATCGAGTATCACGATCAGAAACGATGCCCACAGGTACTCCATGCAATCTCATAATCTCCTGCATGTACCATTCCGCCAACGCTTCCGTTGATTGACCAACTCAAAATGATATAAAATGAGCTGCCTTAGTCAATCGATCAACAATCACCCAAACTGCATTATTGCCCTTTGGACTCCGCGGTAAAGCTGTCACGAAATCCATGGTTATATGTCCCCACTTCCATTGAGGAATCGGAAGTGGTTGTAATAAACCAGCAACCCTTTGGTGTTCAGCCTTAACTTGCTGACACACCAAGCACTTCGCTACAAAATGGACGATCTCCCGTTTCATGCCTTCCCACCAGAAATGTTGTCTTAGATCGCGGTACATCTTCGTGCCTTCAGGATGTACAGAATACGCGGAATTGTGTGCCTCCTTCATAACTTCTTCATGAATGTCTCCTTTTGGCACACACAAACGGCTACCATACCGCAACAAACCATCTTCATGAATCAACAAGTCCGTTTGAAGTCCAGCTTCAACTTGTTCTCGAAACTTCTGTAATCTAGGGTCCTGTGACTGCGCTGCTTTAATATTCTTGATCGACGATGACTGTACTTGCAGCTGCATCAATTGTTCCGAAGAATGCGGTAGCACGATCTCCAACTCGAATCTCTGAAAGTCTTCGATAAGATCCTTCCGTGCAGTCAACGTCTGAATTGCTGGAAACCGACTAAGCGCATCCGGCACAACACTAATCTTCCCCGGATGGTACTTAAGATCAAGATCGTAGTCAGCCATCAGCTCCAACCATCTACGCTGCCTCATGTTAAGCTCTTTCAGCATGAACACGTACTTTAGGCTTTTGTGATCGGTGAATACTTCGACCCTTTCGCCTAATAAGTAGTGTCTCCAAATCTTCATAGCGAAAATCACGGCTGCTAGCTCCAAATCATGAGTTGGGTAATTCTTCTCATGGATCTTCAATTGTCTCGATGCGTAGACTATAACCTTCCCATGCTGCATCAAAACACATCCCAATCCTTCCCCAGATGCATCGCTGTGAAACACCAATCCTCCGGAACCGTCTGGTGCGGTCAAACTAGGAGCGGTTATCAATATCTGCTTCAACACCTCAAAAGCTGACGCACATCTATTCGTCCATACGAACGGTACTTCCTTTCACGTAAGCTTGGTCAAAGGCTCAGCCAAACGAGCAAAATTCTCCATGAACCTTCTGTAATACCCGGCAAGTCCAAGAAAGCTTCTGATCTCTGCTATATTCTTCGGAATTGGCCAATCTTGAACTGCTGATCAACGGCGATTCCACTCCCAGATACGACATGCCCAAGAACTTCACTTCTTCAAGCCAAACTCGCACATGCTCATCTTTGCATATAATCTTTCTTTCCTCAATATCTGCAATGCGATCATCAAATGTTCTGCATGCTCTTCCAGGCTTCTCGAATAGACCAGAATATCATTGATGAACACCACAATAAACTGGTCCAAGAACGGTGAAAAGATTCGGTTCATCAAGTCCATAAATATCGCCGGTGCATTCGTGACTCCGAATGGCATCACTAAATACTCGTAATGTCCATATCGAGTTCAGAACGCAGTCTTGCAAATATCTTCTGATTTAACTCGGACCTGATGATATCCGGATCGCAAATCCATCTTCGAGAATACCTTCGCGCCACTAAGTTGCTCGAACAATTCGCCAATGCGAGGGATCGGGAACTTGTTTTTAATAGTCACTCGGTTTAATTCTTGATAATCGATGCACATCCTCCTTATTCCATCTTTCTTCTTTACTAGAAGAACTGGAGCTCCCCAAGGTGAACTACTGCGAGTCCAACCCTTCTCCAGTAATTCAGTAACCTGCTTCTTGACTTCTTCCAACTCCACTGGTGCCATTGGATAGTACGCCTTAGAGATTGGCGCTGCACCAGGAATAAGATCGATTGTGAACTCCACATCTAGTTTTGGCGGTAAAACCGAGATGTCCTTGAATACGTCCATAAACTCTCGAACTACAGCTGGCGCTTCGTCCTTATCAACTTCCATTGTCGAAAGAACACTGTGTGTCGGCCTAGCCCCAAACTCGACTGGCCCGACAGATCTGCTACCTCCAGCAAAAACAAACTTCGGATGTCCGGGAATCTGGAAAATCACTTTCTTTGCCCTACAATCAATGTGAGCGTGGAAAGTGCCAAGAAAATCCATTCCCAAGACAACATCATAACTGCCGGTATCGATCACCAAGAAATCTGCAAAACATGAACTGGTAAGCAATGAAACTGAGAGAACCAAGGAAATTTCACGACCATGAATCAAGGAAATGAATCAAGACTAGGACTCCAAGTTACTTAAATAGAGTACCGCATTGTAAACATGCTGCAGTTCATAGTTACAATCACATAACTCAGTTCAAGTCGCCCAAATCCTAGAGATAAACAATAGGGAACCAAAAAGTTTCAAGTCGAGATGCAAGGTGGTTTGCATATCGTCAAGGCAAGGATCAAGAGAAAGATAAGATTCAAGAATGGCGAGATGGTAAAGTGGCAGAATATGTTCCTAATCACGAGTATTCTGATTCGTGTATTGGGTCCAATACCCAACTATAAAAGAATCAAACCCGATTAACCTAAATCCTATGGCTCTGATACCAAACAAACCCTGTCACGCCCCGCTTCCCATAGTGCGCTAAGATAGGCACGTGACAGAGCCAACCATGCTACCTGTGGATAGGAAATATCCCTCCACAGTCACATTACGGCTGTAGAGATATCAAGAACAGTAATAAACTATCTAACACATGTCCATAAGACATAATAAACGAGTCATGAAATTAAATAATGCGAAAGCAAAAGATCCAAATACAATAATAAACTGGAATGTATGTCCCATAATGCGGGCTCACATCTGGAATGAAAATACTGAAAGGAAACTAAACTAAACTAATAACAGGTCATCACTGCTCGAGGTTGGTTTCTGGTATGGATCTGGGACTCGGTCGAGGTACCACGAAGAAAACAATGGCTGGAGGACCTCGGGTTTGACGGCGAAGGCAAAGGTTGATCGCCGGTGAGGATGAAAGAGGTGCAATGGAGACAAAGATGGGGTACTGGGCTCGGCTTAAGAGAGAGGGGATGCAGGTGATGTTGGTGGAGGCGAGGAGCAATCGAGTAAGGATTGATGATGGTTGTGGTTGGGGTTTCGAGATGAGGGTGTCGTCGGGGCTTTGGTGGCGAGGTGAGGGGCTAGGGCTCGGGCGTGGGTTCATGGGTTGTGCAGGGTTGAGTCGGGAAGGAGGGGAGAGGAAGGTGATTGTGGAGGTGAAGGAGGAAGGGGAGTGGAGATGAGGGCGTTGAGGCGGCAACGGAGAGGGGAGTTGATGGGTTAGGTTTTCTCGTGGAGGTGGCGAAGAACAAATAAAGAAGAAGAAGAGAAAGAAGGTGACAATAGGGGAGAGGTGGTGACGGGATCCGAGAAGTAAACAGTGTTTGCGAGAGGAGTGAGAAAGTGAGAGAGGGAGAGAGAGAGAGACGTGGGTGGGAAAGAGAGAGAGAGAGAGAAGTAAAGCGAGAGAGGGAGAGAGAGACGTGGGTGGGGGGGAGAGAGAGAGAGAGAGGTATGTGGGATATGGGTTTAATAATAGGTTAGGAAAATATAATTAAATAGAGGAGAGAGAGATCTGTGTAAAAATTTGATTTTTAAGAAAATATTTTTTAGTTATAACGGTTAGAAATATATAATATAATATTAATAAATTTTGATATTTTGGCTAATATAAAAATAGCCCAAAACACTCCCGGGTCGGGTCTAAAATTTCAGTTTTAAAATACGAAAAATATATGCAACAATCAAAATTCAAAATGAATGCTCGGGTAATGAAAATGCATACCCCCAAGAACGGATGCACGTACGTACGCGTAGCCATCCAAACAAGTCCGTTTCACTGAACGGGACAAGAACAAGATGCGCGGATGCTACCATGGAGTTAGGGTATCATGCAGGCCATATAATGTATTTTTAAAATATTTTATGTAACTTAAAATATTATATGGTAAAAGATACAATGCCAGATAAAATGCCAGCATGCAGTTTTCATGAAATTGTACCAGTCTATGCAACAAGCCAGGATAATTCATGAACATGAATCAAACAAGTTTCAAGCAAGTGGGTCGGGTCGAATGCTAATACTAAAGTAAAATACTATTCGCACCCAAAACACGATAAATCAGGAAAATACGATAATTGGAATTGGTATAAATGAACTAGGGTGTTACAATTCTACATGACCCAGATCTTAAAGATCTTAAAATATGACGGCTTTGATGGATTAAGAAGAGATTAAACCTCAAAAGATGACGACTTCGAGGAACAGAAGAGATATTATAATTCTCAAAAGAATTAACTCTTTTAAATTAGAGTTCAATCTCTGTCAAATATTTGGTAGTGTCACACATGTTAAACACGTGAACGTCGTACATGATAGGCACGTGAGCTCCATAAGTTCAGCGGGCCATGTGATAGGCATACGAGCAGCATAAACGCAGCGGCTCAGATGACACTAGATGACGTAGTGCTCAGCACTGTTGGATGATTTACAGTCCAATACTCATTCTTAAGTAGGATAAATCCTTGAAGTTTTAAAACTTCTTTGATGTTAAATCAATTGAGCTCATATGTTCATGATACCAAAGTTGACCATAGTCTCAAATATGACTAATGGTCCTTAGTTGAATATCTAAGTTGATCTTAGTCCCATATACGGTTAACGATTCTTATATCAAAACAACATATTCCCTTGATCTGATGAACCTTATTCATATGAGAAACACTACCTAAATACGATTCTTATATCAAAACAACATATTCCCTTGAACTGATGAACCTTATTCATATGAGAAACACTACCTAAATTCAAGCCCAAATCTAATATGTATGGATTTGGACTAATCCGCGCCCTACGGACGACGATATATATATATATATATATATATATATATATATGTGTGTGTGTGTGTGTGTGTGTGTGTGTGTGTGTGTGGATTTGGACTAATCCGCGCCCTACAAACGACGATATATATATATATATATATATATATATATATATATATATATATATATATATATATATATATATATATTAGTCTCCATATACAATCTATGGGCAACCCAAAAATAAACAAATTATAACTCGACACGAAGTGATGTATCTAGAGTGGAGAAAGTTGTTATCGCTTGGCGATAACGTAATTAACTGCAGGGGTTTGCGCCTGCAGGAAAAAGTATTTCCACAGTAAAAAAAAACCTCATCATTGAGGGGGAAATTGAAAAGTTCAGTTACAACGATCGCATCCATCCAAACCTCCGATATACGGTACCATAAATGTCACGACCCGAAAGAGCACGTGACTGGCCCTTGAACCATATGAAGTCTATAGGACTCCATCTGATCCAAGTAAGCCAAAAGCCCAGAAATCTAAAACCATTTTTAAGAATAAGTAAAGAAACTGGTTTAAAGAAGTGAAGAAAAACATGTTTGAAATCAAGGTTTTTAAATAACTAAGCCGAATATGCATTTTTAAAAACAGTAGTCTTTTCTAAAAATTTCGGCAGAGTTTCTTTTGTAAAACTGGCCCCGAATGGGGTATAACAAGGATAACAATATATGCAATGATAAAGGCATCCCCAAGCGGGAGCTAGCTCTTCGTCAATCGACGGTCACCACCACACATGCAACAATAATATACAACGCCAAGTGGCGAGGATCAAATCCAAAAGAAAGCTCAAAAGCAACAAGAAAACCGCAACACTACTAAGCGCGACTCTATGGTCGAATAATACATCACTAGTCTAGGTCTGAAACAATATACGAGTTTTGGTTGATGGATATTCTAGATACAATGAATAATATAAATACAACGGCGGTTCTGATACAAAAGAACCCACCTATCCAAGCAAATCACCCAAAAGGAAGCAGTGTGCCAGAAATGCCGCTATAGAACTGTACGGCAAACCTGCAAGAACTGGGGCACAACGGGGGTGAGTTGCCAACTCGTGAATAGAAAGATATCTACAAGCAGAGATCGAATGCATGACCCAACCTAGGTCAATACGATCAGATATAAAGAAACCTCAATATGAATAAAGCTGAAGCATGCTAAACTGGCAATGTAATCTCTATACGTGAATGTAGTGCCAAGTGCTCGTGCTAGTGCCTCAGGTAATAGTATGTCATGAATATGAGGTATGAATGCATGAAAGCAGAATACATGTAAATGAAGAAACTGTTTTCATAATTTAGTGAGATTTCCCTTGTATTTTTAGTTGAGGTATCATAATGAAATCAGCATAAAACAGTGCCTAGCATCGGCACAAAACGTAATCCCAATATCTCGATATCTCTGTATCACAGTCTCTGTACCTCGAAATCTCGAAATCCCAATGTCTCAATCATAATATCTAGGGCGCCGTCAGTCCAGACCGGCCCCTACCATCCATCTCAAGACCACGACGGTATCCTCCGGATATCCGACGCGTCGGGTAAAATCACCGGTAGGTAGTGCTCCCCTGCCAGGCTCACAACGTCATCACCACGCGCTTCTTGCCCCGGGGCACCTTACCGGGTCCACCATGTACCCGAAACGGTTCATCCGTCTCCTCGAATCGGGTTTCCAAATCCATCAGCAAACTCATGGTGGACGACTGATACATCATGGGAAAACCGCACTTTTTATTTTAAAGAGAGAAAAGAAGTTTATATAAGTTTTGCGGTTTTCCCCCAAATCCAGAAAATCTCATGGAAATCCGAATCCAATCCTCAATAGCATGTAAACAGTGCATACAGGCATAAAAATCCATGAATAATAACATGCATGATGTAACAACTAATAATTACAATGTCTAATCTAGCATATAAGGCAAGTACACTAATATCATGTCTAAATTATTAGCTAACAACCTATGTCGATGCAATAATATTTTCTAAGGTGTACGTGACATGGCAATTACCGATGAAGATGTGTGTGAGCCGGCAAGTAAGTGTACGTGGTACATACGCATCATCGGTAATGGTGCTGGTGTCCTAACAGCATAACATCAATAATGGAGTATGAAACATAATATAAGCATGCGATGCGATGCGAACCACAATAATGAGCGGAAGCTGAATACTAGACGCAACTATAACTAATCTGCATTAATCTAAAATAACCTCTACAATTGGTGCCTTTTGAAATAACACGAATCATGGGGTTTTGAAAATAGGGGCTACGGTGTTTTTATGAAAAGATACGTCTTTTGAAATATCCGTAGGATCCCTTGGGCTGTCTTTTAAAATACCCACGATTCGTTAGTTTTTGAAATAGGTAGGAGTCTAATCTAATCTAACAACCATCCTAAACTATACGGCTGAACTAACAAGTAGAGCTACGGGTGAGGAAACCGCCTAACATCTGAGTCGATACATATACATACATGTATATATATTAGTCGGTGATCCCGCCTCAATAATATCATATCCGATACCCTATCAATAATCAGACATCCCAAGTCAAGAGTGCGGATCAATCATCAAAATATAGCTTGTACGTAAATCCGTCGTACGGCATCCCAAATCTGGGTACGGGTCAATATCACATTCATCATACTATTTATCTGGTATCCTCTTTATCAAATGTCATGATCGGGGTACTGATCTACGTCTAGTACAATATTGATACCCTCTATGTATGCATGCAGGTGTAAGAATCACTACGTCAAAAGACCCGCTAAAACATCGTGTCGTATCTCAATACGAACCAAATCACATCACCGATCTCCTGGCCTCAAGCCCAATCTCATCGACTCATCTCAAATCCCAAATACTATCCTCAAATCCAGTATATAAACACATAGTCCCATACCCATGTGTAGATATACGCACCATCATATGCACTCTAATAAATGAAAGAATGAATGCAAGTATGTGTGTAAATGTATGTGTGAGTGCAACCACTACTCTAGGGTTCGCACTAAACTAAACCAATATATTCTTATCATCAAAATATCATTATTACCGTCAATAACCCTAAACAACACATAATAAATATTCGTGTGTATACGTATTCGTATACATCACCACGGACTGCGGGGGTGCTATACGCCATCCACCCGACTTCTCCCCACAGATATAAATCTACTCACATTGCTTCTCGTGTGCCAAAGCCGATGTCGCTATCTTCACCTCCTTTGCCTCAACATCACGCGGGGTACCTACAAGTATATCACAATGCTAAAGCACATGAAAATCACATCGGAAACCAAAATAGCACACGCTACCCGCATAGGTAAAAACCTATCGACTCGCATGTAAACACAATCAAAATCCACTTGTCGTTGACGTCCAAACGCCACCCGACAGGAATGAATCACCAAATACCAAAATCCATGCTAAAACAAGTCCCAAATTATACACCAACATAGGAAAATCAACCCAGATTTCACCCTAGATGGAATCAGTCAAAACTAGACATACTCAGGGTCAAAACTAGAGGAAATGGGGGCATGCACAGAAAACGAAGCAATTCCTTAAAATACCTTATTTTAGAATTTTCCATAATTTTTCCCCATTTATCTGTATTTAATTATACCAGAATATTAAAATATTCATTAAAATAATATTAAATTATAAAATTTCCCAAAAATCATATTTTATTATTTTGAAGACGTTACAATCTACCCCCCTTAAAGAAATTCGGTCCCCGAATTTAAATTTAAACCCCAAATACTAAAATATTTCAATACAAATTCCAAGTCATCGGGGCTCCGAAATCATCTATACATAAAACATCATAGCGCAATGCATGCGCATGAGTACTGAGCAGATAACTCAAAAGCAACACTCCATCAAGCATCCGCAATCATCGGAGTCATGGTAACGACACAATGTCAAATCCAATACAAAATCAATATGATATGGACCAAGACTATACATGTAGACATCCAATCTATACATGTAAATAGCTGATGCAAATGTATGCCAAATCTTTTTAAGTCGCTGTGCGATGCGCGTAACACTGCACAGTGGCGGACGTTTCTCATAAGAAAATAACTATATATGTGTATATATATCCTTTGTTTAATAGGTACGTTCCGCCGTTTTGAAAACAGTTTAGAAGGGTTTCCTTGTTTTTAAAACGTTTCGTGTCATATCGGACACGTAGGTATATACTGAGACTATAGCTCGCTTTTCGGAAATCCCTTCGATAACTATCGATGCATGCAAAATATATCCAGGTACTGCCCACTGACTAGTCCTGCTCAGTATGAAAGCAAATATCCAACATCATAAAAATGTACTGCTCCAAAAGGAATAAATCCCAAAAATCACATAACACCACCCTGTGCGTCTGGTGCGCACGGAAATCAAAATCCATATATGTGCTAAACATGTGCACAAAACAACATCTAGGTGCAACGGGTGTGCACGAAGCATCTGTCATAGGCAACGTGTGCCTGGCAGCCAAAACAGGTGCATCTGACATGCACGAAGAATCTCGATTTAGTGCATCTGGTGTGCCCCAAAATCGTATCTCAAAACATGCGCCCAACATGCGCGAAAATCCAAATCGGTGCATCCATCATGCACGAATGAAAATCTAGACCCTGCGCACTCAATATGCACGGAATCACAAAATCCAATAGCAACGTCGAATATGCGTAAGTCCAGTCAAAAGCACGGAGTGCAAGAATCCACATCAATATCATAATCAAAATCGACATACCGAAAGGCATCAAATCGAAGTCAGGTGCAATCGTAATGCACAAAATATAAATCCGGTGCAACAAAGGCACGAAATATAAATCTGATGCGATAAACGCAAGAAACATAAAACTGGTGCGACAAATGCACGAAATATAGAACTGGTGCATCCCATGCACAAATACCAAGCAATAACTCAAATACGTAAGCAGCAACACCAAGTGTATCCAGATATGAAGAAAATCATAAACGTGTGCAGCTGCGGGCACAAAACACATATCGATACACTACAAGCACATATAAGCTATACCGAGTGCAAAATCAAAACACTAAAATTACATGAAACTCTGCTGGAAGCGTAAATCAAATCACCAGTATAAAATAGGCATGAAATCGCAATCAACAGCTCAAGAGTAATAACTATGTACAAGGTATAAATACCCAGTAGGTGCAACCATGGTGCACAAAATCAAATATCATGAAACTCAGTCATCAAGACTAAATCATGTGAATAGATCGCCCAAAATACCGAAATCCAAAGCAACGGATACGTGATAATCAAATCACAAAATCACAAATCATAATTACCGTCGTCGGTATACCATCCTTCAGGGTCGAGAAGGTACCGGAACATCCGATGCTAGCTGCGCAAGATATCTACTTGCCTCTTGCTCGCGGCTGGCGTCCTCTGCCTCTGGTTCCTGATCTTTCCTGTAGATTACCAATCTCGCAATCCATCGGCTCATCGGCCCGGTCAGGAGTACTGACAAGAACGATTCCGTTCTGGCACTTTCCTGGTCACCTTTCGGTCAATCCTCACGACCGCTCGTAAGGCAGCGTATCACTGGCGTCGGCCTCTGGCTCTCTGAAAGCACGTCACACATCTGATCCTGGATGCAAACATCATTGCAGCAATGTCCTGGAAGGAATCCTGCTCAAGGTCTCTTCCGATCATGCCTATGCCGATCTGTACAGAGGCTGGCTTCCTGCACAACCTCTTCTCGCTCAAAAACACCTGTGTCCTCAGCACAATATTTTCTCGGAAACTGGTCACATTCCAACGTCTCTGTAAGCATATCAGGTCTCTAGTCTCGACGGGAAGCAATGACAGCTCATCAGTGTCTCACACGAACCTCTTGTTCCAACTGTCTCTATCGTCGTCCACTATGACGTCACGCCAAGCTACTACGCACTGCACTGTTCTCGGCCACGGTCAATCTGAAGTCTCTCGCACGGACTCGAAATCGCATATTCTGTAGCTTCATCATTCTGTAGAGGATGTCAGGCCGAACAGGTCCTCGGGAACACGTCCCAACCATCGGAGGAATACTCATCACTCGTCCGTCCCTGATCAATCTGCAACGCATCTGGGTAAGTTCCTTTATCCGAACATGGTCAACTACCTCGTCGACAATGCCGAACTCTGTCCTGCTGGGTGTGCGCAATACGACCACTCCTGGTCTAGGTCTTCTCGTAACGTACTCCAGAAAGGTCCTGTCGAGGTTCCTTTCTCAAATCTCAATCCTGCCGAAATGCCCGGAAGTCATCATCCAATGCTGAAGCTAAAGCTTATTCCAGAACGGCTGCATACCTATCGCGCTTCTCTCTGGAAGATACATCCATATACCACGCCTCGGGGTGCATATCACATCTCTAATGTCAGCGGAGTGGGACGTCATCTCGTCGAAATTTCGTACGAACTCTTTACTCCACCTTGCTCAATGTCGACTGATTCGGACTTAACTCATCGTGGCTACACGAACTGCGCTCCGACGGCTACGCTCGCATCTGGAGTCTCCCAAGCAGTGTCCCATCACGATATCCGAAAGATGTCGAACCATCCGATCGACTCGTCAGATCCTCATAATCCCCCAAGAGATCACATCATGGGTACAGTTTAATAGTATCGAGTACATGCCACAGCGTCGGTGGTCCAGCCGTAGAAGGGCAAACCCAAGCCTCACTAATGGCGCCGAGGAACCGCCGCAAACCCGAAGGTTCAAAGGCTTTCACACGGTCATTAAGTCGAGTTAGGGTTTCATTCTTCTAAAGAGTCCATAGAATCACCTGCATGTCTTTCCGTATACTTTAAACTTGGAAAATGGGCTCCTGACATTCGATCGTCTCTATCGACTCTCAACGAACCTGCGTGAAGTCGTCTCTAGCTGGAAACAATCTATCTGATGACCTCGCATCGGTAAACAAACGAACCACCTGTCCTAGTCATTCATCCTCAGATGACTAGCGACTCGCTATCATCTCTCTAAGTATATGCTCACGCTGCAGTAGCTCCAACCATCTGGGCGACATCTCGTCATTTGCAGCAGCAACTGGCTTATTCGCCTGTACGCCGAACAGCGCCTCAATCCTCCAGGAAAGGCAATACATAGGCGGTCATCTCTGAGTCGGTCTGCTCTAGATCTGAGTAAGACTCTCCACACTGGAAATCTTCAACTCATCAGGGCCCGCTCCGGCGCAAAATCGGACGAATCACCTTCGTCTCTCAAATCGGGTAGACTAGCTGTCATCTGTCTCATATCTGCCTGAAAGCTACGGCAATCTCAGCTCGTAAGCTTCGGAAGCGACATCCTGTCAATCTCAGCAACAGCTGGTCCATCTGTCTGCACGGTAGGCGACATCACAATCTCTAAGGTATGCTGTACATCAACAGTCCTCTCTCAACTGGCAGCTCTAACAATGGCCCGATCATCCGGTGCAAGACCAAGCACTCGCCTCCACTAGAGGTCACAATCACCAACACTAACTCGAGACGTTCCCATGTCACCAGAAAACACAATGGTCGGCCCTCGTACCAAACGAGCTCACACCGGCCGTAACCCTAGCAGCAGCCCAAACTGCACTCAAACATGGTGACAGGAACCTCAATCGAGTATCAAGGAGAGCACATCAATGGCAAGAAAGGAAACAACAGATCCAAAGTGGATACATGATCATGGGAAGGAACAGCATCAATAAAGGTATGATCATGAAACTAATAGAATCGGGGATCTCAAATGGATGTATAATCCTGGATATAAAGAGGATCACTGATCTCGAAAATATGTACATCCTAAGGTTCCTTAAGCGGAGTAGCGTGTCGTAAGTATGCCGCGGAACATACCAACGGTACGTCACTCTACTTTAGTTACCTATTCCATCAACCAAGGGTCATCCTACACGACGAAAGTTCGGGTCTAATACCCCCTCGACCAAGTCTAAGTTCCGTAAGGTCAAGCCTAAGTTCCGTATATATATAAACGCCCTAGGCTCCACATAGTCAAACTTAGACTCGAACCAAGGTCAACCTAGCGCTCTGATACCAACTTTGTCACGACCCGAAAGAGCACGTGACTGGCCCTTGAACCATATGAAGTCTATAGGACTCCATCTGATCCAAGTAAGCCAAAAGCCCAGAAATCTAAAACCATTTTTAAGAATAAGTAAAGAAACTGGTTTAAAGAAGTGAAGAAAAACATGTTTGAAATCAAGGTTTTTAAATAACTAAGCCGAATATGCATTTTTAAAAACAGTAGTCTTTTCTAAAAATTTCGGCAGAGTTTCTTTTGTAAAACTGGCCCCGAATGGGGTATAACAAGGATAACAATATATGCAATGATAAAGGCATCCCCAAGCGGGAGCTAGCTCTTCGTCAATCGACGGTCACCACCACACATGCAACAATAATATACAACGCCAAGTGGCGAGGATCAAATCCAAAAGAAAGCTCAAAAGCAACAAGAAAACCGCAACACTACTAAGCGCGACTCTATGGTCGAATAATACATCACTAGTCTAGGTCTGAAACAATATACGAGTTTTGGTTGATGGATATTCTAGATACAATGAATAATATAAATACAACGGCGGTTCTGATACAAAAGAACCCACCTATCCAAGCAAATCACCCAAAAGGAAGCAGTGTGCCAGAAATGCCGCTATAGAACTGTACGGCAAACCTGCAAGAACTGGGGCACAACGGGGGTGAGTTGCCAACTCGTGAATAGAAAGATATCTACAAGCAGAGATCGAATGCATGACCCAACCTAGGTCAATACGATCAGATATAAAGAAACCTCAATATGAATAAAGCTGAAGCATGCTAAACTGGCAATGTAATCTCTATACGTGAATGTAGTGCCAAGTGCTCGTGCTAGTGCCTCAGGTAATAGTATGTCATGAATATGAGGTATGAATGCATGAAAGCAGAATACATGTAAATGAAGAAACTGTTTTCATAATTTAGTGAGATTTCCCTTGTATTTTTAGTTGAGGTATCATAATGAAATCAGCATAAAACAGTGCCTAGCATCGGCACAAAACGTAATCCCAATATCTCGATATCTCTGTATCACAGTCTCTGTACCTCGAAATCTCGAAATCCCAATGTCTCAATCATAATATCTAGGGCGCCGTCAGTCCAGACCGGCCCCTACCATCCATCTCAAGACCACGACGGTATCCTCCGGATATCCGACGCGTCGGGTAAAATCACCGGTAGGTAGTGCTCCCCTGCCAGGCTCACAACGTCATCACCACGCGCTTCTTGCCCCGGGGCACCTTACCGGGTCCACCATGTACCCGAAACGGTTCATCCGTCTCCTCGAATCGGGTTTCCAAATCCATCAGCAAACTCATGGTGGACGACTCATACATCATGGGAAAACCGCACTTTTTATTTTAAAGAGAGAAAAGAAGTTTATATAAGTTTTGCGGTTTTCCCCCAAATCCAGAAAATCTCATGGAAATCCGAATCCAATCCTCAATAGCATGTAAACAGTGCATACAGGCATAAAAATCCATGAATAATAACATGCATGATGTAACAACTAATAATTACAATGTCTAATCTAGCATATAAGGCAAGTACACTAATATCATGTCTAAATTATTAGCTAACAACCTATGTCGATGCAATAATATTTTCTAAGGTGTACGTGACATGGCAATTACCGATGAAGATGTGTGTGAGCCGGCAAGTAAGTGTACGTGGTACATACGCATCATCGGTAATGGTGCTGGTGTCCTAACAGCATAACATCAATAATGGAGTATGAAACATAATATAAGCATGCGATGCGATGCGAACCACAATAATGAGCGGAAGCTGAATACTAGACGCAACTATAACTAATCTGCATTAATCTAAAATAACCTCTACAATTGGTGCCTTTTGAAATAACACGAATCATGGGGTTTTGAAAATAGGGGCTACGGTGTTTTTATGAAAAGATACGTCTTTTGAAATATCCGTAGGATCCCTTGGGCTGTCTTTTAAAATACCCACGATTCGTTAGTTTTTGAAATAGGTAGGAGTCTAATCTAATCTAACAACCATCCTAAACTATACGGCTGAACTAACAAGTAGAGCTACGGGTGAGGAAACCGCCTAACATCTGAGTCGATACATATACATACATGTATATATATTAGTCGGTGATCCCGCCTCAATAATATCATATCCGATACCCTATCAATAATCAGACATCCCAAGTCAAGAGTGCGGATCAATCATCAAAATATAGCTTGTACGTAAATCCGTCGTACGGCATCCCAAATCTGGGTACGGGTCAATATCACATTCATCATACTATTTATCTGGTATCCTCTTTATCAAATGTCATGATCGGGGTACTGATCTACGTCTAGTACAATATTGATACCCTCTATGTATGCATGCAGGTGTAAGAATCACTACGTCAAAAGACCCGCTAAAACATCGTGTCGTATCTCAATACGAACCAAATCACATCACCGATCTCCTGGCCTCAAGCCCAATCTCATCGACTCATCTCAAATCCCAAATACTATCCTCAAATCCAGTATATAAACACATAGTCCCATACCCATGTGTAGATATACGCACCATCATATGCACTCTAATAAATGAAAGAATGAATGCAAGTATGTGTGTAAATGTATGTGTGAGTGCAACCACTACTCTAGGGTTCGCACTAAACTAAACCAATATATTCTTATCATCAAAATATCATTATTACCGTCAATAACCCTAAACAACACATAATAAATATTCGTGTGTATACGTATTCGTATACATCACCACGGACTGCGGGGGTGCTATACGCCATCCACCCGACTTCTCCCCACAGATATAAATCTACTCACATTGCTTCTCGTGTGCCAAAGCCGATGTCGCTATCTTCACCTCCTTTGCCTCAACATCACGCGGGGTACCTACAAGTATATCACAATGCTAAAGCACATGAAAATCACATCGGAAACCAAAATAGCACACGCTACCCGCATAGGTAAAAACCTATCGACTCGCATGTAAACACAATCAAAATCCACTTGTCGTTGACGTCCAAACGCCACCCGACAGGAATGAATCACCAAATACCAAAATCCATGCTAAAACAAGTCCCAAATTATACACCAACATAGGAAAATCAACCCAGATTTCACCCTAGATGGAATCAGTCAAAACTAGACATACTCAGGGTCAAAACTAGAGGAAATGGGGGCATGCACAGAAAACGAAGCAATTCCTTAAAATACCTTATTTTAGAATTTTCCATAATTTTTCCCCATTTATCTGTATTTAATTATACCAGAATATTAAAATATTCATTAAAATAATATTAAATTATAAAATTTCCCAAAAATCATATTTTATTATTTTGAAGACGTTACAATAAATCAACTTAGTATTTTCGGAGAGGTAGATTGATATGTTCCATATAATATCTGTCCCTGTATTCAGGCTGGACGCGCTCCCCGTACCTCACTTCGGTTTCTGGCAATAAACACAACTTAATAAGGTGTCCTGTTCAGATAATCTTTTAGACACCAGGGTGTAATTAACCATATGTGCTTGCGCCTATGAGAAGTCTCGAATGCAGAACCTTCTGATCAAATTTTAAAACTCAAATACTTGTTTAAATTCAATTTGTTCTGAATTTTCACTCGTTAGAGGTCTTAATAAGGGTAAACACTACCCTTTTCTCTCCAAGAGAAATAAAGAAAAGGGAAGAGAAAGGAGAACCTTTATCTCAAAACTCCATTTTTGAAGGATTTAAGGCATAAGAGAGGGAAAAGGGATCCATTTTCTCTCATTCAAGATTCAAATCCCAATTTCTCAAGAATCAAGAGAGCATTTTTGGCAAAAGTAGAGAGAAGATTGAGGGTGACCCCATCAAAGAGAAGACCTTTGAGCTTCTTCTTTGGGAAAAACCACGGGGACGCGGATTTCGATTCGTACTCCACTCTTGAACGCAGATTTCAATCCGTTCTTCACCTAAACGGAAACATAGGTTCCAGTATATGTTTTAATAAACGAAAACAGACGAAATATAGCGGTTATGCCGCCGAAATCCGCACACTTAGTCTTTTCAAGAAAATAAGTTTAGAATAGAAAATAAAAGATAAATAAATATATAGATAATAAATATTATTATTAATAATAATAAATAAACTCAAGCTGCCAAGGGAGCGCCTGACCCGAGCACCCTCCTCTTTCCAAAAGCCGCCAAATACCCCAAAATGGGATACCCGTTCCCCTTTTAGGGGGCTGGCCCCCTCCCCAAAAGGGGGAGCCGACTCCCTGGGGGAGTCCGCCCTTCCCCAAAGAAGGAGCCGACCACCTTAAGGGAGCCGACCCCCCTCCAGTGGAGGGGAGACAACCTACTTTAATGGAGCCGACCCCAGCTCCCTACCTAAAGGGGGAGCCATCCCGAGTGCCTCCTAGGTACACGGACACTGGCTTTCCTTTTCCGGGGGTATCTGGACCTTTATCTTTAATAAAAAATAAAAAATAAAATAAAATACAAGTAAATAAATAAAATAAATGAATGAAAAAATTTGCATTTCTTTTCAAATGCATACACCTTCGCATTGAGTTCATATGATCGCGAGACCTGCTAATCGAAGGTTCTCTCGCCTCAAAGCGAGAGGTAATTAACAGCAGTTTTGTCCGCTGCTGCCGGAGATTTGGATCTCCACAATCAATAAATCTCTGCCCACTATCGGATGGAGGGAATATGTATAACGCCTGACAAGCGAGTGCATCGATCCCAATGGGTGACGAAAATCATCCTACAGATTCTGACACTCTCGGTGGGACCTATCTCTCCTCCCATCTTACGGGTTGAACGATCGTGCGAACTCATTCAATAAATACACCGTTGTTTATACTGAAATCATGCTCTTTTATGCAGCAATCAGATTTCAACAATCAACAATCAACAACAATTAATATTGCTCAACGATGTCTCAACAAATATGCCCAGCTTCCAACGCGACCACCATTGCATACACACTCAAGAAAACTGTCAAAGTGATTCTTCCATCGAATCTTATGCAGCAGTGGATAAAGCCGCCACTTCAGTTCAGCTCTGTCCTATTCTCCCCAGTCTTCACACTCCTACCGTGGAAGCACCAGTGAACCAAATAGTCAAACCGGCCTCAAAAGGGAAAATGTCGAATGTTATAATTGCAAACACACCCGAGTCAGCACGCAAATCTGTGGTCGATTGGCTATCCGTCGCACCAACTGGGGGCAAAGCCGTCAAATAAAAGAAGGAAACAAGATGTCTAGGGCCAGCCAAGGTAAGGCCCATGACAAACACGAGCTTGAGTGTACTTTCTAGACTCTCAGTCAATCAGCTTACGGTAGCCGCCAAGAAAATAGATTCTTGCCAAATCGTCAAAACTGAGAAGCTGAGGCAGAAACGATTTAGATACCAAGCCAATAAAAGAGCTAAAGCTTCTACTAAATTGGATTTCTTGAGGTTCCTAGAACATGGTTACCTCGCAATGAAAGCCGAACCGGCCATAAAAATCTGCAACTCTTTTGAACGGCTAAAATTCGTTCAGAAAATGCTATGATCGCGAAGATATCCGATCCAAAGCACAAGACGATTTTTTATCAGCTTTCTGTCGCTCCTATTTGGGGAAAGCCATCAACTCACAGGGGGCAACAAAAATTCCTAGTCCAATCCAGGCAAGGCCAATAACGATCGCAAATGCAAGTTTCTTCTTTAAACTCTCTATCTGTCGGCACAAGATGGCTGCTAAGGAAGCAGATACTTGCCAAACCCTTTAAACCGAAAAGTTAAAACAGAAACGACACAGATATAGAGCCAATAAGAAGGCAAAGGTACTGTTTACCGCCGGAACTAAACCGAGGCACGTGGAGCGATTCCAGCTTGAATCTAGGGGCAGATGATATATGGAACATATCCATCCACCTCTCCGGAGATACCAAGTTGATTTATGAAACTGCATATTGAAGGTTTGGATGGATGCGACCATTGTTGCTGACTTTTCAGATTCCCCTTCACGGATGAAGGCTTTATTGATTATGGAGACGCTTTTTCCTGCAGGCGCAAGCCCCTGCGGTTAATTACGTTACTACAAAGCGATAATAAATTTCTCTACTTCAAAAATCTTCGTGTGTCGTGTTATAGGTTGTTTATTTTGGGTTGCCCTTGGATTGTATACGGAGACAAATATATATCGTCGCCTGTAGGGTACAGATTAGTCTAAATCCGTACATTATTAGATTTGGGCTTGAAACTAGGTAGCATTTCTCATAGAGATTAGGTCCATCAGTTCAAGAAAATATTTTATTTATTTAAGGATCGTTAATCTTGTTTTAAGATTAAGATCAAGTTAAAATATATGAGTATATGAGCTCAATTTATTTTAACTAAGAACTGTCAGTCTTGTATATGACTAAGGTCAATTTAGATATCATGAGCATATGGGCTCAATTGATTTAATTTCAGAGAAGTTTTTAAAACTTCAGGGATTTAGCCTACTCAAGAATATGTATTAGGTTGTAAATTATCCAACAGTACTATGCACTGAGTCATCTGAGTGTCATGTGAGCCGATATGTTTATGGCACTTACGTACCTATCACATGGCCCGCTGAACTTATGGCGCTCATGTGCTTAACACGTGCGCCGTTCACATGTTTAACATATGTGACGCTGCCACATATTTGGCAGAGATTGAACTCTGTTTTAAAAGAGTTAATTCTTTTGAGAATTATAATCACTCATTTGTTCATCAAAGTCATCATCTTTTGAAATTTAATTTCTTCTTGATCCCTTCGTTCTTAATATATTTTTTTAAGAAATTAAGTTCCTGAAGATAAAAATTATATATGTTTCCCTTCTTTCTTTTCTTCTTCTTATAGATTGTTTTTCATCACCCCATTGAGATGGGAATGTGCGCGCGTGTCAGGCGCATTACAGATTCCCCCTGCCTAGAGTAGGCCGAGGTTTATTGGTTGTGGGGATCCGAATCTCCGGCAGCCATGGACTAAGCTACCGTTAATTACCCCTTACCTTTGGAGCGAGAGAACCTTCGATTGACGGGTCAAACTGGTCATGCAAATTCAATGTGCAGTGTATGAGTGTGTATTTTGAGGGGATTGTTCCCCTCCGAATGGCGGCCAAGATGACGTAGGGACGTCTTGCCTGAGATTCGGGGCAGATGCTATTTGGTTTTATCCGTCCACCTCTCCGAAGATGCCAAGTTGATTTATGACACCGTGTATCGGAGGTTTAGACGGGTGCGAACGATGTAGCATACTTCGCCAGATTCCCCCTCGCTTGAGGGGTTTTTGATTGTGGGGAAGATCTTCCCTGCAGGAGTAAGCCCCTGCAGTTAATTACGCTACCGCATCGCGGCAGCAACTTTCTCCTTCTCCAGAATTTCACTTCGTGTCATGGGTGTTTGTTTTGTTTGTGGTTGCCCGTGGATTGTATACGGAGACTAATTTATGTCGCCCGTAGGACGTGGTGTAACACCCGAGCCCAATAATACTATCTCTATTACTAGTTGAGGGTTATATATTGCTCTTACCAATTATCCTGATTGTTTGGTGCTTTTTGCTAAATTTTAACCGGTTAAGTCATTTTGGCACATAACAAATTTTAACTCCTAAAATGAAATTTAAAATATCCATGTTGGCCTACTCGTCGCCACTAGTCGCGTGGTAGCGTCCACACGTCGAGATTCCGCCCCGTTCGGCTAAACGGGCAAGTTTGGACGACTACGCCCGCGTACAAGTGTCCGACTTGGGGGCATGCATTTTAATCATTAAACACCTCTTTTCAAAATTTGGACCTCGCTTAAAATCCTATAATTTGAATTTGGAGCATTTGGGCGCAACCCGGACGCGATTTGGAAATGTTTCATTTAGCGCCAAAAGGGCCCATTTAATTAAATATCATAAAATTAAAATATATACGATTATAATCTTTTAACCGTTAAATCCTTTAAAATCTTTCAAATTTTTCCTTTTGTTTTGCTTCAACCAATCAGGTTGCTTCCGTGGGCCCCGCCTCCTTTTCCCTCTCTCTCTATCTCTCTCTCTATTCTCTTTCTCTCTCTCTCTCAAAAATCTTTCACTCTTTCTCTCTCCAATCTCTCTCTCTCCCTATCTCTATATATTTTCCGTCATGCAGCCGCCTCCTTCTCTTCCCCATCACGAGAACGCCAAGCCTTAACCCTAGCTCCTCGTGCGTGCGCCGCCGACCCCCCACCGCGACCTCGTCGTCGCCGTCAACACCTCCTCAGCCTTACCGCACCCTCTTCCTCCTTCCTCCGCTCTTTTCCGCGCCTGCACCCAACCCCGACGCCACCAACCACCGCAGGTCTCGTCGTCGACGCCGCCTCCAGTCACCGACGACGCCCGCGACTCCCTCTCTTCCTCCTCGTCCCTACCTCGTCGTCGCCTTCCTCCTCCCCTCGCCGGACCACCACCAGACCCGAGCCCGACCCTAGCACCAATCCCGGGTCGCCGGGAAACGCGCCGTCGACCCTCGTCGACGTCACCCGCGCCACCTCCGACCACCTCCTTTCCCCCTCGATCACCAGAGCCGACCACCACCCTCCTCTACTCGTCGCACTACCCTCTCCAGCGAACCCGAGGCTGTCCAGCCTTCGCAGCCGCCGTCGCTGCCTCGCCGGCGTTCCAGCGCCGTCGAACCCGCCGTGGTTGCCCCCTGGTGTCTCCCTGTAAGCACCACTCATCCTTCCTTTTGTGCAAAATCCCCCCCCCCCCGCTGATCTTATTACGTATATCATGTTGCTAACTCGTTGCCGATGACTTTTGGCAGAATCCGACCGTGCCGTCGTTTGGACCCGACGCTCCAGCGAAGTACCCTGGTCCGTGTGATCCCGCTGTTCGCTGTTGGGACTCGATCCGTGGCCCGTACACCCGTCCCGTGTTTTCTGCCGACTTTGCATCCGTGCGTTCCGATTTGCGGAACCGTCGAGGCAAGTATCCGAATACTTGCTTTAACATGCTCGTACACAAGATCAAGTCTTGTTACAAACTTAATCATCATATTATTTACTATAACCACACAGCTTTTGGTAACATCGATATCTTTTATAACTTAGAATTGATGGTCACAATTATCCGTAATATTAAATCAATATAGTAGTTGCTTGTAATTAATCGGTCTGCTACTAATTCACACTTTAACTAACTAAACCAAGTAGATCGTTCTCACTTCATTTGTTAAATCACCCATGAGACAATTATTATGTTTTAGTTTAAATTCAGGTAGCTTCATTACGTGTGTTGTTGATATTGTTTCACTTTGAGACTATTGCACCCCAAGGGTGCTGGAACCTGTTAATAAGAGAATACAAAGCATCACTGTGTTTACATGGAATAATATTGTTATTGCCGTTCCTGCTGTTGTTATTTATTCGTTACTATACCTGTTATCAGCATACATTTGATTGCATTACATATTGACCGATCTTGATACACCTGACACATGTACTGATACACCGGACATGACACCCTGTGCATATCAACTCAACCTGTTGAAACGTGACCTGACCTGTTACCTGATTTCATGCCTAATGCCGACGAACCTGACCATTCCTGCTGTCTATCCAGACAGACCTACTTTACCTGATTTTGTGTTGGCATTAGTCCTTGACTATTGAATACCTGACCTGACATACATAACTTGGGGGTATGGGGAAATCAAAGGTGAAACCGACTTGTAACTCAACAGTTCGATACTTGTTCTGATCAGTCTTACGGGCTTGGCCAGTCCGGGAGTGATGATGCTGACATCACTCATCCATCCTACTACCTATTACTGCTTAGCGACACGTCTCGGATTCAGCCCCGAGGACCTTGACCGTGGTCCCGGGCACGCACGGGATACTATTGAGTTACATCGACGATTTATCAATTGATTTCAAAGACTATAGAGTAGAAACCTGATAGTACAGTTTAGTCACCGCTGCACATTACCCTGCTCTTTTATTTCTCAGCACTGCTTTATTCATGTTCATACCTGCATTGCTCATTACCATGGTTATATTATATTATTTGATGACATGACGCGCTGACGTCTGGGTTTTGCATGGCCCAGATCCTGTACCACTGTCGACGACCGAGCAGGAGCACTTCAGTCAGTAGGCTGATCTGTGAGTTCCTTAGTGATTAGTTTATTTCATTTCATCCCATTTCAGATGTGAGCCCGCATTATGGGACGTACTGTTTATTTATTGTATTGGATCATTTGCTTCCGCACTTATTGTTTATTGATTCTTGCTATTATGGATTTGGACATGTGTTAGATTAGTTCATTATCTTGTTCTTGATATCCTCTCAACCGTAATGTGACTGTGGATGGATACTTCCTACCCACAGGTAGCATGGTTGGCTATGTCACGTGCCTAATCCTGCGTACTCTGGGAAGCGGGGCGTGACATGGTTTTTTTGGTATCAGAGCCATAGGTTAATTGGGTTGATTCTTTGTAGTTGGGTATTGCACCCGATACACGAATCACAATACCCGTGACTAGGAAACATGTCCTGCCACTTTGACCGTTTTACCATCCTTGAATCATTCGTCCGGATCATGTCGACATGCAAACTTACTTTGCATTGTCAACTCGAAAACCTAACTTCTTGTTATCTCTAGGACTTAGGCGACTTGGGTGGAGTTAAGTAATTGGGGCTATGATACCGCGGCATAGCTACAATGCAGTACTCTATTTAAGTATCTTGGAGTTCTAGCCTTGATCTATACTCAGAATCTATCATCATGCTAATGTTGGGTACTTTGATTTCCAGGAATATGGCCGGTCAGAATTTGAAGATAGACCAAAGACGTGCAGTCTTAGCCGCCAGGCGTAGAGTGATAAGGGGATTGCTGGAGAATCTAAAGGAACAGACCGAACTGGAACCGGCATTTGCACTGAACCAAACGTCTGTACGTAGAAGTATTCCGGTGAACAGGCGCAGCGTAGCACCAATGAAGAAAACGATTGTGGGTGATCGGAAAGGGAGCGTGATTTGTAACTACTGCCATATACCCGGACATGTGCGAAAGGAGTGTCGTAAGAGGCTGGGACTCTGTTTTAGATGTGGAGCGGCAGATCACACCGTTAGTGCTTGTCCGTCGAAGCTTCGTACAAGGGATGATGTTCAGAAGCCTCCGCAGAGACCGTTCCAAGGGCAGAGACAGTTGAATCAAGGACCAAACCAGGCTCGAGCTTTCACGTTGACAGCTGAGGAAGCCAAGGCATCAGGAGAAGTGGTTTCAGGTACTTTGCTCGTTCATGGTTTTCCCGTATTGGCATTATTTGATTCCGGAGCATCCCACTGTTTTATGTCATCCAAATTTATAACTACACACTCAATTACCTGCACGACCCTGTCTAGTTTTTGGGACATACACACTGGGAATGGGAAAATCATAGCTAGTAAGGAATGTAGAGAGTGTACAGTTGTTGTTTGCGGACGGGAGCTTTTTTGCAGATTTCTTGGTGATTGATACGGGCAGCTATGAGGTTGTCTTGGGGATGGATTTTCTTGGCACTTTCCACGCCCACATTGATTGTAGGGCAAGGAAAGTAATTTTCCAGATTCCCAGACACCCTGAGTTTACTTTCATTGGAGGAAGCAGCTCTGTCGGGCCAGTCGAGTTTAGGGCTAGGTCGACAACCAGTGTTCTTGCGACAATGGAAGCGGATAGTAATGAAGAGCCGGCAGTTGTTCGCGACTTTGTGGATGTATTTGATGATATGCTGGTATGCTCGAAGGTTCTGGAGGAGCATGCTGAGCATCTAAAGATCGCACTGCAGACGCTGAGGCAGGAGAAATTATTCGCGAGGATGAGTAAGTGCAAATTCTGGCTGGAAGAAGTGAAGTTTCTGGGGCATGTCGTGTCGGGCGATGGAATCGCCGTTGATCCCGAGAAGATTGCAGCAGTTCGAGATTGGCCAACTCCAAAGAATGTTGCGGAGATAAGAAGTTTTCTTGGACTCGCCGGATACTACAGAAGATTTGTGGAGAACTTCGCTCGTTTAGCTGAGCCGTTAACCAAGCTTACGCGCAAGGAGGTACCGTTTGTTTGGACGGAGGGATGTGCATTGGCCTTCGAGACGTTGAAGCAGAAGTTGATAACCGCCCCTATCCTAACCGTACCGGATGATTCAGGAGGACTGGTGATTCATAGCGACGCATCCGGAAAAGGATTGGGATGTGTTTTGATGCAGAATGGGAAAGTCGTCGCTTACGCATCGAGACAACTGAAGACTCATGAGAAGAACTATCCGACTCATGACCTAGAGCTTGCAGCCGTGATCTTCGCCCTGAAGATTTGGAGACACTACCTTTTGGGCGAGAGAGTCGAAGTCTTTACAGATCACGGGAGTTTAAAGTATGTGTTCACTCAGAAGGAGTTGAACATGAGGCAACGCAGATGGTTGGAGCTGATGGCCGACTATGACCTTGATCTTAAGTACCATCCGGGAAAAGTCAACGTCGTGCCGGATGCGCTGAGTCGGTTACCAGCAATTCAGATATTGACTGCACAGAGGGAGATTATTGCGGATTTTCGGAGATTTGACTTGGAGGTTGTGCTACCACATGCAACAGGACAGTTGATGCAGTTGCAAGTACAGTCGTCCTTAGTTGAGAAGATTAAAGTGGCGCAATTACAGGATCCTAGACTACAAAAGTTTCGAGAGCAGGTTGAAGCCGGACTACGAACCGATTTACTGATCCACGAAGATGGTTCGTTGAGATATGGTAGCCGTGTGTGTGTGCCAAAAGGAGATGTGCGTGAAGAGCTTATGAAGGAGGCACACAGTTCAGCTTACTCTGTACATCCAGGAGGGACAAAGATGTACCGAGACATTCGACAGCACTTCTGGTGGGAAGGTATGAAACGGGAAATTACTCGCTTCGTGGCTAAGTGCTTGGTGTGTCAGCAAGTCAAGGCTGAACACCAAAGGGTTGCTGGTTTGTTGCAACCACTTCCGATTCCTCAGTGGAAGTGGGAACATATAACCATGGATTTCGTGACGGCTTTACCGCGGAGTCCAAAGGGCAACAATGCAGTATGGGTGATTGTCGATCGTTTGACCAAGGCAGCTCACTTTATTCCTTTTCGGGTTGGTCAATCGACGGAGACTTTGGCAGAGCGGTACATGCAGGAGATTGTGAGATTGCATGGAGTACCGGTAAGCATCGTGTCCGACCGGGACACTCGATTCTTGTCGCACTTTTGGAGGAGTTTACAAGAAAGTTTGGGGACTCGATTGAAGTTTAGCACAGCTTATCATCCTCAAACTGACGGACAATCGGAGAGAACGATCCAGACCTTTGAAGATATGTTGAGGGCTTGCATGTTAGACTTCAAAGGTTCTTGGGAGGATCATCTAAACCTGGTGGAGTTTTCGTACAACAATAGCGTCCAATCGACAATTCAGATGGCTCCGTTTGAAGCGTTGTATGGTCGTAAGTGCCGTTCACCGGTTTGTTGGGATGATGTTGGTGAACGAAGGTTACTAGGACCAGATTTAGTGGTACAGACAGTCGAGAAGGTGAATACAATCAGGAAGCATATGAAGGCAGCTCAAGACAGACAGAAAAGTTGGGCCGACACGTCAAGAAGACCTCTAGAGTTCGCCGTGGGTGATTTGGTATTCCTGAAGATATCACCGACTAGAGGGGTGATTCGCTTTGGAAGTCGGGGAAAGCTTAGTCCTCGATTCATTGGACCCTTCGAGATATTGGAGCGTGTTGGAGCGGTAGCGTACCGTTTGGCGTTACCACAGTCATTGGCAGGAGTGCACGATGTGTTTCATGTGTCTCAACTACGGAGGTATGTTCGTGATGAGACTCATGTCTTGGATCATTCGGAGTTGACTGAACGGGAGGACCTAACCTTGAGGAGCGACCAGTTGAAATCAAGGATCGAAGAGAAAAGGTTCTTAAGAACAAGGTTATCCCTCTTGTGCTAGTTTCTTGGGATAATCGATCGCAGGGAGAAACCACTTGGGAGCGAGAAGACGAGATCCGACAGAAATTCCCTCACCTTTTCCAGTAGTTAGCTATCTTGTATTCTTGGAATTTCGAGGACGAAATTCTTTTGTAGTTGGGTATGATGTAACACCCGAGCCCAATAATACTATCTCTATTACTAGTTGAGGGTTATATATTGCTCTTACCAATTATCCTGATTGTTTGGTGCTTTTTGCTAAATTTTAACCGGTTAAGTCATTTTGGCACAAAATAAATTTTAACTCCTAAAATGAAATTTAAAATATCCATGTTGGCCTACTCGTCGCCACTAGTCGCGTGGTAGCGTCCGCACGTCGAGATTCCGCCCCGTTCGGCTAAACGGGCAAGTTTGGACGACTACGCGCGCGTACAAGTGTCCGACTTGGGGGCATGCATTTTAATCATTAAACACCTCTTTTCAAAATTTGGACCTCGCTTAAAATCCTATAATTTGAATTTGGAGCATTTGGGCGCAACCCGGGCACGATTTGGAAATGTTTCATTTAGCGCCAAAAGGGCCCATTTAATTAAATATCATAAAATTAAAATATATATGATTATAATCTTTTAACCGTTAAATCCTTTAAAATCTTTCAAATTTTTCCTTTTGTTTTGCTTCAACCAATCAGGTTGATTCCGTGGGCCCCGCCTCCTTTTCCCTCTCTCTCTATCTCTCTCTGTCTCTCTCTCTATTCTCTTTCTCTCTCTCTCTCAAAAATCTTTCACTCTTTCTCTCTCCAATCTCTCTCTCTCCCTATCTCTATATATTTTCCTTCATGCAGCCGCCTCCTTCTCTTCCCCATCACGAGAACGCCAAGCCCTAACCCTAGCTCCTCGTGCGTGCGCCGCCGACCCCCCACCGCGACCTCGCCGTCGCCGTCAACACCTCCTCAGCCTTACCGCACCCTCTTCCTCCTTCCTCCGCTCTTTTCCGCGCCTGCACCCAACCCCGACGCCACCAACCACTGCAGGTCTCGTCGTCGACGCCGCCTCCAGTCACCGACGACGCCCGCGACTCCCTCTCTTCCTCCTCGTCCCTACCTCGTCGTCGCCTTCCTCCTCCCCTCGCCGGACCACCACCAGACCCGAGCCCGACCCTAGCACCAATCCCGGGTCGCCGGGAAACGCGCCGTCGACCCTCGTCGACGTCACCCGCGCCACCTCCGACCACCTCCTTTCCCCCTCGATCACCAGAGCCGACCACCACCCTCCTCTACTCGTCGCACTACCCTCTCCAGCGAACCCGAGGCTGTCCAGCCTTCGCAGCCGCCGTCGCTGCCTCGCCGGCGTTCCAGCGCCGTCGAACCCGCCGTGGTTGCCCCCTGGTGTCTCCCTGTAAGCACCACTCATCCTTCCTTTTGTGCAAAATCCCCCCCCCGCTGATCTTATTACGTATATCATGTTGCTAACTCATTGCCGATGACTTTTGGCGGAATCCGACCGTGCCGTCGTTTGGACCCGACGCTCCAGCGAAGTACCCTGGTCCGTGTGATCCCGCTGTTCGCTGTTGGGACTCGATCCGTGGCCCGTACACCCGTCCCGTGTTTTCTGCCGACTTTGCATCCGTGCGTTCCGATTTGCGGAACCGTCGAGGCAAGTATCCGAATACTTGCTTTAACATGCTCGTACACAAGATCAAGTCTTATTACAAACTTAATCATCATATTATTTACTATAACCACACAGCTTTTGGTAACATCGATATCTTTTATAACTTAGAATTGATGGTCACAATTATCCGTAATATTAAATCAATATAGTAGTTGCTTGTAATTAATCGGTCTGCTACTAATTCACACTTTAACTAACTAAACCAAGTAGATCGTTCTCACTTCATTTGTTAAATCACCCATGAGACAATTATTATGTTTTAGTTTAAATTCAGGTAGCTTCATTACGTGTGTTGTTGATATTGTTTCACTTTGAGACTATTGCACCCCAAGGGTGCTGGAACGTGTTAATAAGAGAATACAAAGCATCACTGTGTTTACATGGAATAATAATGTTATTGCCGTTCCTGCTGTTGTTATTTATTCGTTACTATACCTGTTATCAGCATACATTTGATTGCATTACATATTGACCGATCTTGATACACCTGACACATGTACTGATACACCGGACATGACACCCTGTGCATATCAACTCAACCTGTTGAAACGTGACCTGACCTGTTACCTGATTTCATGCCTAATGCCGACGAACCTGACCATTCCTGCTGTCTATCCAGACAGACCTACTTTACCTGATTTTGTGTTGGCATTAGTCCTTGACTATTGAATACCTGACCTGACATACATAATTTGGGGGTATGGGGAAATCAAAGGTGAAACCGACTTGTAACTCAACAGTTCGATACTTGTTCTGATCAGTCTTACGGGCTTGGCCAGTCCGGGAGTGATGATGCTGACATCACTCATCCATCCTACTACCTATTACTGCTTAGCGGCACGTCTCGGATTCAGCCCCGAGGACCTTGACCGTGGTCCCGGGCACGCACGGGATACTATTGAGTTACATCGACGATTCATCAATTGATTTCAAAGACTATAGAGTAGAAACCTGATAGTACAGTTTAGTCACCGCTGCACATTACCCTGCTCTGTTATTTCTCAGCACTGCTTTATTCATGTTCATACCTGCATTGCTCATTACCATGGTTATATTATATTATTTGATGACATGACGCGCTGACGTCTGGGTTTTGCATGGCCCAGATCCTGTACCACTGTCGACGACCGAGCAGGAGCACTTCAGTCAGTAGGCTGATCTGTGAGTTCCTTAGTGATTAGTTTATTTCATTTCATCCCATTTCAGATGTGAGCCCGCATTATGGGACGTACTGTTTATTTATTGTATTGGATCATTTGCTTCCGCACTTATTGTTTATTGATTCTTGCTATTATGGATTTGGACATGTGTTAGATTAGTTCATTATCTTGTTCTTGATATCCTCACAACCGTAATGTGACTGTGGATGGATACTTCCTACCCACAGGTAGCATGGTTGGCTATGTCACGTGCCTAATCCTGCGTACTCTGGGAAGCGGGGCGTAACACGTGGATTAGTCCAAATCCGTATTTTCTTAGATTTGGGTTTGGGTTTTTGGTTTAAGGATACGTTAGCCGTATTTGAGGCTAAGATCAACTCAAACGTTTGTTAAGGATACGTTAGTCCAGTTTGAGACTAAGATCAACTTAACGGGATCGTTTAGATCCGACAAAGGAGCATTTGGGGGCTCTATTGTTCCAGTTTAGGGGCATAGTGGTCCATTAATATATGGCCGTCGGGACCCGTCACCTCTCTGACGACATTGAAGGATTACAACGACAGATGTCAGAGGAGTTCAGAGATGTACCCTTGCACCAAAGTTGGTTGGGTGATCCATAGTCCAATTTGGGACTAAAGTCTGTTTGAAGGTTTAAGGATACATTAGCCATATTTGAGGCTAAGATCAACTTAAACGGGATCGTTTAGATCCGACAAAAGAGCATTTGGGGGCTCTATTGTTCCAGTTTAGGGACATAGTGGTTCATTGCCAGTTTAGGGACATGGTGGTCCATTGGTTTAAGGACGCTTAAGTCCGTGAGTTTAAGGACGCTTAAGTCCATGAGTTGGTTTAAGGACGCTTAAGTCCGGGAGTTTAAGGACGCTTAAGTCCATGAGTTGGTTTAAGGACGCTTAAGTCCGTGGGTTTAAAGACGCTTAAGTCCGGGAGTTTAAGGACGCTTAAGTCCATGAGTTGGTTTAAGGACGCTTAAGTCCGTAGGTTGGTTTAAGGACGCTTAAGTCCATAGGAGTGTGTGGTTGTCGGGACCCGTCACCTCTCTGACGACGTTGAGGGATTACAACGACAAGTGTCAGAGAAGTTCAGAGATGTACCCTTGAACCAGATGTAAATTGATTTGAGGGAGCAGTTGTGCTCAGTCAATTTAATTTGAGGACTTACGGCCATGATTGGGCTAAGTCCAGTTGAGAATGTTCAACATTTTTATTTGTGGTTGGCCTGTTAGGCCTTGGCTTGGGATTTACCCTTTGTTTAATAATGCATAGCATTAATCTTGGTCTCTGTTGGACCTTTATTTGGGCTCTGCTCTTTTTTAAATGATGCACAGCATCTGTTTTGGTCTGACAGACCTTTGTTTGGGCTCTGCCCTTTTTTAAAAATAATTCATTGCATTTTATTAGTCCTGTTAGGCCTTTTTAAATTGGGCCCGGCCCTTCTTTTCAATAATGCAGTGCATTAATTATCTGACAGTGGCCATGTGGCCTGTCAGGCGATTTGCGCCAATTAATGAGCGCAAGCGCATGTGGAGGTGACACGTGTCACGCTCTGGTGAGCGCAAGCGCAGTGCGCTGCGCTGTTGCGCTGCTGACACGTGACGCGCTCTGGTGAGTTGCGCCAATTTCAGAGAGCAGTGCTCTATTTTAAAAGCGCATAGCGCAACTTATTCTGGAGCTGACACGTGACGCTCTCTGGTGAGTTGCGCCAATTTTAGAGAGCAGTGCTCTATTTTAAAAGCGCATAGCGCAAGTTGTTCTGGAGCTGACACGTGGCGCTCTCTGGTGGCTTGAGCCAACCCAAGAGCGCAACAGTGCAGATTTACAAGTGCAAGGCACTGTTTTAAAATTTGGATTAAAGAAACAAGTTCTTGTTTCTTTTCCAGAGAGGTTTTACCTCGAATTTTCAAGAACCATTGGTTCATAAAAAAGACAATGCCTTTATTATTATTATATTTTTTTTATTGAAGATCTTTGATCTTGTTCTTAGATCAATGATCTTTTCAGAAGAAATTCTTCTTTTCAAAGGTTCATTGTTCCCCTCCGAACTGCGGCCGAGACGTTAGGGCGTCACGTGCCTGGGGTTCGGGGCAGATGCTATTTGGTTTTATCCGTCTATCTCTCCGAAGATGCCAAGTTGATTTATGGCACTGTGTATCGGAGGTTTAGACGGATGCGGCCGATGTAGCAGACTTCGTCAGATTCCCCCTCAGGGTGAGGGGTTTTTTTTTTGATTGTGGGGACGCTCTTCCCTGCAGGCGCAAGCCCCTGCAGTTAATTACGCTACCGCGTCGCGGTAACAACTTTCTCCTTCTCCAGAATTTCACTTCGTGTCGTGTGTGTTTGTTTTGTTTGTGGTTGCCCGTGGATTGTATACGGAGACTGAGTAATGCCGTCGCCCGTAGGACGTGGATTAGTCCAAATCCGTATTTACTTAGATTTGGGTTTGGTGTTTTTAGTTTAAGGATGCATTAGTCGCGTTGCGGCTAAGATCGACTTAAACATTCGTTAAGGATACATTAGTCCTGTTTTAGACTAAGATCAACTTAACGTAGTGACTGATTTAATTATCCGGCCGTCGGGACTCGTCACCTCTCTGACGTCGTTGAGGGATTACAACGACAGGCGTCAGAGGAGTTCAGAGATGTACCCTTGAACCAAAGTTGATTTGGAGTTTTATCGTTTATTTGAATATCTAAGGACACGTTAACCGTATTTGGGGTTAAGATCAACTTAGACGGGACCGTTTAGATCCAACAAAAGAGCGTTCGGGCCCTATTGTGCCAGTTTAGGGACGTGGTGGTCCATCGCCAGTTTAAGGACGTAGTGGTCCATCGCCAGTTTAGGGACGTGGTGGTCTATGTTCCAGTTTAGGGACGTGGTGGTCCGTATCAATTCCAGTTTAGGGACGTGGTGGTCCGTATCAATTCCAGTTTAGGGACGTGGTGGTCTATGTTCCAGTTTAAAGACGTGGTGGTCCATTATTAGTTTAAGGACGTTTCGGTCCGATATTAGTTTAGGGACGTTTCGGTCCGATATTAGTTTAGGGACGTTTCGGTCCGTCGCCAGTTTAAAGACGTAGTGGTCCATGTTCCAGTTTAGGGACGTGGTGGTCCGATATTAGTTTAGGGACGTTTCGGTCCGATATTAGTTTAGGGACGTTTCGGTCCGATATTCTCATTTTGGGGCAAATATTAGTTTAAGGACGTTTCGGTCCAATATTAGATGAGTGGTCGTTGGGACCCGTCGCCTCTTTGACGTCGTTGAGGAATTACAACGACGGATGTCAAAGGAGTTCGGAGATGTACCCTCGAACCGGATGTAGATTGATTTAGGAGAGGCATTTAATTTAAGGACTTACAGCCAAGATTGGGTTAAGTCCAATTTTTTATTTTTAGGCTCTGCCCGATTAGAAGAATCGATCTAAACAGGGCTCCGCCCCTTTCATTATTTTGCAAGTCTGATTTGGGCCAGGCCCTTTTAATGAGTTACAAGAACTCAGGAATTCTCCAAACAGGGTCTTGCCCTTTTAAATAGTGAGTTTCAGAAATTTTTTACAAACAGGGCCTTGCCCTTTTATTGTTCTGCAATTCAATTTGGGCCAGGCCCTTTTAAATAATGAGTTTCCAGAAACTCAGGAATTTTTCCAAACAGGGCCTTGCCCTTTTATTGTTTTAATTTGGGCCTGGCCCAAAACAAAGGGTTGCAGAAACCCTAGAAATCTTCAGATTGAAGAATTCAAGTGCATGGCACTTTTGATTTGAATTTGGGTCAAAGGAAAAACAAGTTCTTGTTTTCTCCTGATCATACAGAACCTAGGGTTCATATTAAGTGCAAGGCACTATTTATTATTTTTTTTAGAACCAAGGGTTCATATTAAGTGCAAGGCACTATTTATTTTCTGTTCTTCAGAAATTTTACCTTCTTCTTTTTGTTTCTTCTGTGTTCTTGATTAATTTTCAAGAGCTTTCTTTTGATGATTGACTCTCTCTCTGATTCTCTCCCCCTGATTATCTGATTGATGCCTCTTGAATGAGGCTTGGGGTCTTATTTATAGTGCCCACAAATTTGTTGGATTTGTTAACAAAATCTTTCCTGAATAATTTTGGGAATTTTCCCACCATTGGATCTTTGATCCAAGGGTTCCTGTTTTACAGGAGAACAGAAAAGATTTATCTAAATCTTCATTCAGTTGCTGCGCAACTCACCAGCAAATGACACGTGTCGCGCATCCGAGCGCTTGCGCAGTTGCGATTGCGCAACTGCGCAGACACGTGACGCGCATCCATGCGTTTGCGCAGCTGCGATTGCGCAACTGCGCAGACACGTGTCGCGCATCTGAGCGCTCGCGCAGTAGCGATTGCGCAACTGCGCAGACACGTGTCGCGCATCCATGCGTTTGCGCAGCTGCGACTGCGCAACTGCGCAGACACGTGTCACGCATCCGTGCGTTTGCGCAGTAGCGATTGCGCAACTGCGCAGACACGTGTCGCGCATCTGTGCGTTTGCGCAGCTGCGGCTGCGCAACTGCGCAGACACGTGTCACGCATCTGTGCGTTTGCGCAGACACGTGTCGCGCATCGGTGCGTTTGCGCAGCTGTGACTGCGCAACTGCGCAGACACGTGTTGGGTATCCATGCGCTTGCGCAGACACGTGTCGCACATCCGTGCGTTTGCGCAGTTGCGACTGCGCAACTGCGCAGACACGTGTCGTGCATCCAAGCGCTTGCGCAGTTAAGTCTTTAATTAAGTTTTCTGAAGAGCCTTGCTCTGATGGGACGCACTGTTTCGGGCGTTACGCTGCCCATTCAGCTTCTGCCACGTGGCAAATTGCGCGCTGCGTACGGAAACCGAAGCGTTGCTTCGAATTTTTGAATTTTCAAAATTCAACAGAGCCTTGCTCTGATTGGGGGAAACAGATGCCCCCCCACCGTTGCGCTCACGTGGCGCGCGCGTGGGTGCAACGGTGGCAAGATCCTGACCGTCGGATCGACGAGTCAGGTGAACAGGCGCAGGCGCCTATAAATAGGACCTTTGGTCCTTGGTAATTTTTTTACCATTCTCAAGAAATTGAATTTCAGAGCCTTGCTCTTACTTGAGAACTTCCAGAGCCTTGCTCTTGTGATTTCCTTAAGAACTTCCAAGTTCTAACTTCAGAACCATTATAGGTAAAATTAAATTAATTTAATTTAAATTAAATTTAACTAATCAGAGCCTTGCTCTTATAGATCTTTGATCTAAAGGAAACCCCTTTGGGGTTTCTTCAACAGAGCCTTGCTCTTATAGATCTTTGATCTAAAGGAAACCCCTTTGGGGTTTCTTTTTTTTATTCACAGAGCCTTGCTCTCCAAATTTACAGAGACTCTGTTCTTAGGTTTTAACCCATGAACAGAGCCTTGCTTCATAGATCGACTAGAAAAAATTTTTTTTAAAAGTTTCCATGGATCTTTAAGATCCCAAAATTTTAATTCTCAGGAGTTATAAATTTTTATCACTACTGCAGAGCTAGGCTCTTTTTAAGAAGTTTTATTCCTTTGAAACAGGAGTTTGACAAATGTCACTCTGTGGCAGAGCTTTGCTCTGAAAAGAGGAGATCTTCTCCTTGTCTCTAGGGGTCCCCCTAATGGGGATATTCTCTTGGGGGTCTTTTAATTGACTGACAGTCTCATCCAATGGTGGGATTGTCTTATCAAATGATGCGCCGTCATCTTGATTTTGTGGGTCCCCCTTTTGTCCCCTACCCACTGCCTCACAGTGTGGAGCCAGCTTTTTATTTATTATTATTATTATTATTATCATAGATTTTTTTTTTTATATATTATTTTTATTAAATGTTAAGTGTCAGGCCACTAATGATATATATATATATTTTATGCAGGAAGAATGTCTGACGACTTGTCTTTTCCCTTCGTTCGCTCAGAAGGAGGGTTCCCACACGCACCAGTGGACCGGGTAGTGTTTGCCTTGATTAAAGATCGTGATCCTGAGTGCAAACATCTCCACCTATGGGGAAGGTGGTACAGTCAGATTATCCAAGGCCGCCGTAGTTTTAGTTCCGCCTCGCCTTCTGAACCCATAGTCACGATCCCCTACGCAGATAAACCCCCGGTGGAGTATGCCGTGGAGGTTAAAAATTGGAATTCGGACGATCTTCTCCAGCCCGCAATCGGCGCTATTCCGGTACAGCCGCCGCCGGCCATAGATATCCTAGGAAGGCGAATCTGTCAGGGTGAAGCACGCCCTTGGGGACAGGCCTATAATATTGGATTGAATCCGCGACCGCTTGCTGGATACCTGCCATGGGCCCGGTACATCTTAGCGGCGAAAAGAGCTCATCTGACGAAGATCGGTTTATACTCCGCCGTCTACGTCTCGCTTTTCGAATATCCTACTCCTCCAACGTGGTGGACAAGGGCTTTCATTGAACAATGGAATATCCCCACGCATACTTTCCTGACGGCGGATAGGGAAGTTTCTATTTCTCTAGAGGAGTTCGTTGAGCTTTCGGGTTTACCGGCGAGGGGGGAGCATTATGAGGAGCTGCTTCCTCCTGATGAGTACGTCTTTGCCACCAAGCAGGTGGTACTCGACTTAACTCCGGAAAATGCCATCCAGCATCAGCATCCGGGCCTGGTGAGGGTTTTGGAGATTTACGAGGAGCTTCATTTGGAATTGGACGACCGAGGCGTTAGTTTCGCGGACTTCATTGCTCGCTTTATTCGCCCAGAATTTTTATCAGAGCGAGGTGATAAGTTCGCCCAACTCACTGACCCTTTTGGTTTCGGCTTGGATCGTCGGCCTTCATCAGAAATTGATCAGCGGAGTTTCTACCTTCCCGGGACTGCTATCGTCCCTTTCTCAGAGATCGCCGTCCCTGGCATGGATGAGGAGACCTTCTTCATAGGGTTCTTAGGTCTGTGGCTGTGCAGCTTCGCGCTTCCTATGCACCCACGCCTCATGCGGTCTTCTGTATTTTACCCGGCGCATCGGATGGTGGCCGGCCTGCAGTTATCAGTGGGGATCGCCGGGTTGGCTTACCTTTACAACGGACTTAGCATAGCGGCGGACGCTAATGAACCTGGGGTACAGCCTGCTAACTTCCCGATGCACTACTTCACTTCTTGGATGGAACTGCATGTTCGGGGAGTGTTTGGTGCCCATAAAACTCCTCAGTTCTTTGAGAGATTCAAACTTCCAAGAATCATGCGATTGGTCGGGGCTTCCATCGTGTTTGCACCTCCGCGGGAGTCCAGGGGACTGCTTCTGCGTTCGCATTTAGTCGGGGCGAAGACCTCTTTTGTGGATAAGGTCATCACCATGGGTTCCGAGACCACTAAGTCAGTGGTGTCGCTGCGAGATGACTTTAAAGGCGGCGTTTCCGTGTTGAAAGCTCGGGAAATTCTTCACCTTTATTCCATTAGGCCGGGCTACTTGGTATTTAGGCAGAATGACACGGCCCTCTTCATGAGGTATAACCCGCATCGATTTGCCCGGCAATCGAGTTATAACCAAGGGGTCCCATTGGAAGCCTTCTTGGGAACACCTGCAGTCGGTCCAGAGGGGGTACGGAATGCGATGCATCACTTCATTCGGCTAAATACAGGCTCTTACTTTTTCATCAGTGAGCCCAGCTGTACCCCCAAGATACTCAATTCGTATGTGGCCTGGTACGCGCACGCGATGGGACCAATCATCTTGATGGAGAAACGTTTATTGGTCGATCGTAGGGCTGCGCCTCCCGGCGGCAATCGCAAGGCTCCATTGCAGCCCAGGGTTCAGGTTATCCCTCCGACGAAAGAGGCTGGAGCCGATCGACCACGCGTGTTGGCCCCTCCGCGTGGACTGCCACTGCCCACCACGGTGGATGCCCCAACGGTACCCCGTGCTCCGACAAAGACGGCTAAAGCGGCCTCGCCGGAGTCGGGTGTAGGAGCGGACATCGGGACTCGCCGCCCGAAAGTGACTGCCAAAACCGGCAAGCGCAAAGATGCTCCGAGTGGATCCAAGGCTGGTGAAAAGAAGAAGAAGAAGTCCACCTTGTCTCTCGACGCAATTCTTAACTTAGAGCCCGCGGCTCATCCTGTCGAGACTATATGTGAGTACGGCAGCAACGAGGGTTTCGTGGTGGACCCTGAGGACACCAATCTGGCCGCTGCCATCGCAGCTTCGGAGCGATCAGCGAGGCTCGAAGCAATGTTAAGCAGGCTCGCAGAGTCAGGTAATCATCAGCCTCCTTATTTGTCATTTTATCCCACTTTTTATTACTGTCTTTAGCTAATATTTGCCTCATTTCCTGCAGGTGAATCTACTGAAAAGGCCATCGATGCCTCTCTGAAGACCTTCCAGGCGGAGGAGAAGAAGCGTGCTCTAGAAAGCGTCGGTATGTTTTACCCCGTTCTCTTTTATAAGGAAAGTTTGTTGTCTTTTTATGATAGTCGACCTGACCTTCTCTTGTTTCTTTACAGGGGTTGTATTAATCGGCGTAAGAACCCTTCCTAAGCCCGTCATCGAAGTCCCAGCTCCGGCGAAGTTGCCGCAGGAGCCTCGGCTCGATGCAACGACGAGGGATGCTCTGAAGAATCTGGAGGCATCCCTCTACACGGATGAGGAGGCTTCACTCAAGGAAGCTTTGATGGCATCTGTCTCATCGGCTCAAGAGGAGCGGAAGCGGTCTAGACGCGAAGCCAAAGCGCGCAGGGCTGCTCTGGCCGCGGGAGCGGGCCCTAGCACTGTTCCTCACGCTAGTACTCCTTCTGAAGAGCCCCCTGTGGCTCTGTCTACTGCTCGTCGGCAAGTGGCGCGCGCAGTTCGGAGCGCCAATGATAAATCTGCTTCAGGTAGTACTTCTTTCAGAGCCTTGTTGTATGATTTGTAAAACTATTGGCTTATACATATCTCGTCTCGTAGGGTCAAGTCCGACTGAGGGGGAGGGAGAAACGACAGTCGAACCCAAGGGAGCGGAGGACGCGGTACTCGCCGAACCCGAACCGACGGTGGACAACTTTGTCGAGGTCATGGGGCCTGGAGCCGGGATTGAAGAACCTACTGCGGAGCAAGTCGTTGATGCCGTACCCGAAGTGGCGGCAGATGAGATGATTGTCTCAGCCGAGCCGAAGGCGGTAGAGGGCGAGGTACTTGAGGCTGGGGACCTCGTGGTGCCGGTGGACGGGACAACTGTAATCGCTGATCCTGAGGGAACAGCAGGTGAGGTGGCCATGATTCCTGAAGACGAGCTAGGCGCTCCTTCTCAGGAATCGGGCAATGTTCCTATCTTGGCCCTTCCTGCCTATGGTTCCCCGCCGCCTGCAGAGCTTGAGAGCGTAACAACGGTTCCCCTTGAGTCGGGTGACGAAGCTACAGGCGGTGGTCTTCCGTCAGTGGAGGAAGGGACTACCTCAGTTTCTGCTGGCAGCTCGTCAGGTGAATTTTCGAGTCACCAGCGTTTCCATTTTTTTGTATATATCTCGTGATCTCTTCTGACAAGCTTGTCTTTGCAGGTACGGTCAGTGCCGACGCTCCATTGCTTGAGGGAGCACCGTCAACTACTGCTTTGGCGGTGGTCACTTCCCCGTTTTCCCTCGTGCCGTCACGAATGTTGGAAGGTACGGATTCACGACTCATGCATTAATCTTTCAAAAATGTGGCTTTTGTACTAATGCTACGCCATTGTGCCTTTTCAGGAGGGCTCTTTGATCATCTATATCAGGTGTTGCTCCCACACTTCTCCTTCCCATCCGAGCTCGCTTCTCCCTCTAAGGGTACCGGTGAGTGCCGTCTTGGTCTTTTTCGAGGGAATATAGGATTGTATCTGACTTTTCTTCTTCCTGACTGCAGTGCCTCAGATCGAAGGAGGGGACGCCGGGCTTGTGCTGCCACCGGCGCTTCCGGCTTTGACGTCCGTTGCGACTGGTACAGATATTCCTTCCCTCTTTTTATATGATCTTTCATCGACTTTTCGAATCATTGTTTGACCATGTTCCGTTTTTTGCAGCTATTGTCCCAGCTCCAATTCCTTTTGAATCTCAGGTCCTCTCACCGGCGGGTCCTTTCTCGCGACGCCCGTCTTCAAAGGGTGCTGTAATGAGCCTGGGTATGTTGAGCGGGTACATCGAAGAGCTCAACATGGATGCCCTTCCTTCGGCCGTAGATTTCGCTGTGGACGTTAACCCAATGTTGGCGGCGCTCGTAACTTTCCATAACGAAGGCGTCGTCGAATCGTGGGTTAACCACTGCAGAGAGATCGAAGCTTGCCTGCATCGGTTGGAGTCGACACGCCCTTCTCCCGAGGCTTTGGCCGCAAGCGCCGAACGGATAGCTTGGCTTGAGCAAAGCACCTCTTATCTCCGCCATTTGGAGCAGAAGGCAGCTTTACGGCTAAAGGCGCATCAGAAATCTTCAAACGCGACCGCTTGCCTTCGTGCCGAAGTTAGGACGAATGCTGCTGAGGTGAAAGCTGTCTTTGAAGGTCTTCTTAAGCGTATATCTAATGGGCTAGCGTTGAAGCAGAAACTTGATGCTGCTGAGCGCGATGCCCAAGGCCAAGAAGCAGCTCATCAGGTTGTTGGGGAAGAGCTCGCATCCTTCACGCAACAGCGGGCTCAAGTAGAGGCGGAGCTGGCAGTGGTAGTTGATCAGGAGAAAGCATGGAAGGACGTATGCGACCAATTGCTACATCTGTGCAAGACGCTTCCTTCCCCATAATCCCCCTTGTATCATTTGTCTTTGTAAATTATATGTATATATTTTTTATCCTTTAGCACAATGTATCCTGTACTCAGCCAATTTTTTATGAATAAAAGATACACATTTTGTAATGTCTTGTGTCATTTCTCTGTCTTTCTTTTCTTTTATAATCAGTACGCCACCTTAACAACCACAATTGACGAACGATTGGGACGAGTATCCCGACCTTATTAAGAAATAACGACGGCTTAGGCCGCAGGTTCAGATCTGCTGCCTAAGACTTTCCAACTCTATAAGTCGTGAGGGTCTCATAGAGACTCTTCCCCCTACGGATCGAGAGGATCTCGCAGGTGAATTTTCTCCTTAGGAATCGTGAGGATTCCCAAGTGTGGTTTCCTCTCATAAGTCGGAAGGATCCTATAAGAGAATTTCTCCCTCTTACGAGTCGAGAGGGCTCGTAAGCGGTTGTTTCCCTCTTTGTCGAGAATCGACTTCAGAGAGTGAGACCCGTGGATAGTATGCAAGAGACCATTTAGGATTGACTTGCAGGATCCCATTGCCCCTCTTACGAGTCTAAAAGGCTCGTAAGCGGTTGTTTCCCTCTTTGTCGAGAATCGACTTCAGAGAGTGAGGCCCGTGGATAGTATGCAAGAGACCATTTAGGATTGACTTGCAGGGTCCCATTGTTCAGGAAGTAAGTTTTGAATCCTTACTGCCCAAGATGTGAGTCAAAGAAGCTCTCGTCATGGAGTGTTTGTATCCGTGAGTTGAGAAGTTTGCCGGGATTATTTGTTTCCCGAGCGCCAAGGATTATTTGTGTCCTTGGGTTTGAAACGAGTCGAGGGTTCCTACGGAGGCACTGGTGGCTCTGCGGGTCGACGCGAACCAGAAGGCTCTCGTCAAGGAGTGTTTGTATCCGTGAGTTGAGGAGTTTGCCGGGATTATTTGTTTCCCGAGCGCCAAGGATTATTTGTGTCCTTGGGGTTTGAAACGAGTCGAGGGTTCCTACGGAGGCACTGGTGGCTCTGCGGGTCGACGCGAATCAGAAGGCTCTCGTCAAGGAGTGTTTGTATCCGTGAGTTGAGGAATTTGCCGGGATTATTTGTTTCCCGAGCGCCAAGGATTATTTGTGTCCTTGGGGTTTGAAACGAGTCGAGGGTTCCTACGGAGGCACTGGTGGCTCTGCGGGTCGACGCGAATCAGAAGGCTCTCGTCAAGGAGTGTTTGTATCCATGAGTCGAGGAATTTGCCGGGATTATTTGTTTCCCGAGCGCCAAGGATTATTTGTGTCCTTGGGGTTTGAAACGAGTCGAGGGTTCCTACGGAGGCACTGGTGGCTCTGCGGGTCGACGCGAATCAGAAGGCTCTCGTCAAGGAGTGTTTGTATCCGTGAGTCGAGGAATTTGCCGGGATTATTTGTTTCCCGAGCGCCAAGGATTATTTGTGTCCTTGGGGTTTGAAACGAGTCGAGGGTTCCTACGGAGGCACTGGTGGCTCTGCGGGTCGACGCGAATCAGAAGGCTCTCGTCAAGGAGTGTTTGTATCCGTGAGTCGAGGAATTTTCGTTGGAGTCATTGGCTTCTCCGGTTGAAGTGAGCTGTTGGGGCTTGGTTTCGTCGTTTGACGGAATCCGCTGGGGAGGCATGGTTCCTTCTCTGTTCACGCCCTTGGATCGTATACAGGGATCGATATGATCTTAACTGTAGGGCCGAAGTTTTATCATTTCTTATTTTTTTTTTGTTTTATTTTATTTCCGCGATGCTCTATCATTTCAGCTTTTATATCGCGAAGGTCGCGATTGCCCAAACATTTCGGCTATTTTTCGCGGTGCCCAATCATTTCGGCTATTTTGCATGCATACATTTTACTTGCTGCTTTTTATTGCAAGTTGCCCTATCATTTCGGCTATTTCGTATGCATGAGTGGTCTACTGGCTTTCGCCGTCAACCTGAAATTGAACACCGATTTCGGCATCAGCACCGCTGCAACTGGGATATTACCAGGAGCGAATCATCATTTGCCTCTATCGTTGTTGAACAAAGGAGGCTTATCGACCAGGGTTAGGATCCCGTCGGCTAAGGCTTTTGACTTCATGAGCCGTAAGGGTCTCGTGAAGGTATTTCTCCCTACAAGTCGTGGGGATCTTGTAAGTGTATTTTCTCCTTAGGAACCGTGAGGGTTCCTAAGTGTTTTACCCTTCTGTAAGTCGTAAGGATCCCACAGGAAGGTTTTCTCCTCATAAATCGAGGGGATTTATAAGGATTGTTTACCATACGAACGTATTCTCTGTCATGGGTGGGCCTTGGTTAGGAAAACGTTTATTCGTGCCCGTGGATTGTATACAAGGGTCAGTATTGAGCCACTTGTAGGGCAATATTGGAAGTTTGTGGGGGTTTGCTTAAGCACAGGTTTAGGTCTCTGTGACTTAAGACTTTCAAATCCTATGAGCCGTGAGGGTCCCATAAGAGAGTTCTCCTTACGAGTCGTGAGGATCTCGCAAGCGTATTTTCTCCTTAGGAATCGTGAGGATTCCCAAGTGCGTTGTTCCCTTGTAAGTCGTAAGGATCTCACGCGGGTGGTTTCTCCTTACGGGGTCGAGAGGACTCCATAAGGGTTCTTTAACGAAGTTGCGCCCTTTCGGGTTTTCACAACATCCGCCGGTAGTCCTGCTGTTTTTACTCACGGAGCCCTTTCGGGTTTTCATCCGTGCCCATTCTGCTTACGGACTTACCGTTTTTTTATTTTTATTATTTTTTTTTTTTTTATTTTCATTCATCTTGTCAGCCCAAGGATGCCGCAGTATTAGTTTAAAGACGTTTTCGGTCTGATATTAGTTTAAGGACATTTCGGTCCATCACTAGTTTAAGGACGTCTCGGTCCGCCATTGAGAAGGTTGGCTACTGCTTATAAAGCTTGAGCTTAGGAAGATAGCGAGCGGACATAGTCGTCGTCATCTGCCATTGACCTAGGCTGTGGCTCATTAAGCGTAGTATTTCTTTAGGAAGCGTCCGTTTATTGGCCTGAAAGGCCTTTCACCGTGCATGTCCATGAGTAGATAGGCCCCACCTTGGTAGACCTTATCAACGATATACGGTCCTTCATAGTTTGGCTCAAACTTTCCCCGCTTGGCGCGATTGGGGATCATGGGCCTTTTGACCACTAGCACGAGTTCGCCTTGCTGGAATGTCCTCGGGCGGCTCAATCTTTCATATGAGCGCGTCATCTTTGCTTTATAGGCTTCCAGATTTTGTTGTGCTAGAAGCCGGATTTCATCAAGGGCGTCAAGCTCTTCAAACCGAAGGTGAGCATTTTCTTCGTCTGTCAGCTCGTAGTGGACTGCCACTCGTAGAGAGGGTAATTCTATCTCGAGAGGGAGTACTGCTTCCGTCCCGAATACCAACGCGTATGGCGTTGTGTTTGTGGCTGTCTTGAACGTAGTTCGATATGCCCAGAGAGCTTCTTGCAGCCTTTCGTGCCAGTCTCTTTTATTTCGGGACACCGTCTTTTTCATGATTTTCGTCAAGGTCTTGTTGAAGGCCTCGGCTAGACCGTTAGCTCGCGGATTATAAACTGAGGAATATCTCCAGTCTATATTGTGCTGCTGTGCGAAGCGGCTAATTTTATGACTTCGGTAGGCGGGCCCATTATCAGAGATAATCCTTCTCGGGGTTCCAAACCGGTAGATGACATGCGTTTTGAAGAAATGGAGGATGTTCTCCGTCTTCACTTCCCTCAATGGTACTGCCTCTGCCCATTTGGAGAAGTAATCAGTCGTCGCCAAGATGAAACGATGTCCCTTTGACGATGCTGGTTCGATGGGACCGACTATGTCAGTTCCCCACATTTCGAATGGCCAACTAGCCATTGTCGGATGTAGTGGATTGGGATGCTGATGGATGAAGTCCCCATGAATTTGGCATGAATGACATTGCTTCGCATATTCGAGGCAATCCTGCATCATCGTGGGCCAGTAGTAGCCCATCCGCTTTATCTTCAACTTCATCTTAGGGCCTGCTTGGTGGGAACCGCAGAGTCCGTCGTGAACTTCTTGGACGACCCTTCTCGCTTCGTCAGGTCCTAAGCATCTCAACCACAGAGAGTCGAATGACCTCTTGTATAGAGTATTATTGACGAAGGCGAAAGACAGAGCTCGTTTCGTGAGCTGATGTCTTGTGGACGCTTCTTCAGGCATTCGGTGGGACTTGAAGTAATCTATGAAGACTTCTCTCCAATCCTCGGTATTTTCCCAATCTTTTACTTGCAGGGTTGTCTGCTCGCTCGCTCCCTTTTCTTCGGATAATTCCGGAGATATTTCTGCTGGGGCAAGCACTCGACGGCTTTGTATCACGATTCTAACGTCATCGAGGTTCTCGTCAGCCAATTCTTTAGCAAGTTTGGCCAGTGCGTCCGCCTTGCTGTTTTCCGCGCGCGGTATACTTTCCAAAGTGTAAGAGGGAATTTGGGTTAGCAGTTGCTGCACTTTTTCACCGTATTTTACCAATTCCGGTTTGCACGTTTGGTAGTCGCCGTTTATTTGACTAACGACCAGTTGGGAATCGCCGTATATGAGGAGATCTTCAATTCCCATGTCAATGGCGATCTCGAGGCCTGCTATCAGAGCTTCGTATTCTGCTTCATTGTTTGTTCTCGGCTCCGTTAGGGAGAACGCGTAGCGCATTATTCCTCCTTGTGGAGTTACGAAGATGAGTCCTACCCCCGATTTAATTATAGGGGTACTTTGTTTACGTTTCTTCATGGAAGATGCTCCATCGAAATAAAGCTCCCATCGGATATCATCACCGTCGATCGCATCGAACGCATGTTCGTCTGGAAGATCGCAATTCAGAGGAGAATCGGCGGGTATCGGATGCTCAGCGAGGAAGTCGGCGATGGCCTGGCCTTTCACTGCCTTGAGAGGTTGATACGTTATCGAGAATTCCATCAAGAGCAGGGCCCATTTAGCGAGTCGTCCTGTCAATATGGCTTTTGACATTAGGTATTTAAGAGGGTCCACTTTTGAAATCAGACGGACCTCGTGCGCCAACGCATAGTGCCTAAGCTTTGTTATAGCGAAGATCAACGCCAGGCAGTGTTTTTCAATGGGAGAGTAATTGCTTTCTGCCCCCAGCAGAACTCGACTTAAGTAGTAGAGCGCTCTTTCTTTCCCCTGATCATTCTCTTGTGCCCATAATGCGCCTAAGGAACCTTCGAGGGCGGTTGTATAAAGAATGAGAGGCTTCCCCTTAACCGGAGCAGCCAACACCGGCGGGTTCTGCAGGTATTGCTTGATCTCATCCAGTGCGCCTTGGCATTTTTGGTCCCAAACGAATGGGGTTCCCTTCTTCATCAGGTGGCTGTAAGGACGGCACTTTCCTGAAAGGTTGGCTATGAATCGCCGTATATACGCTAGTTTCCCTTGGAGAGACCGCAGCTGTTTGAGAGTCCTCGGCGGAGGCATTTCCATGATCGCTTTGATCTTTGACGGATCTATTTCAATACCTCGGTGTCGAATGACGAATCCCAGGAATTTGCCTGAGGAAACCCCGAACGCACATTTAAGAGGATTCATCTTCAAGTTGTATTGCCGAAGGCGTTGAAATACAGTCTTCAGATGCTCGAGATGTTCCTCGTATGATTTGCTTTTGACCACGAGATCGTCGATATAGCATTCGACGATTTCGTGTATAAGGTCGTCGAAGATCTTCGTCATGGCCCTCTGATAAGTAGCGCCGGCGTTCTTCAAACCGAAGGGCATCACTTTATAACAAAATATACCAAGCGGAGTCCTGAAGGCCGTGTGCTTCTGATCTTCAGGGTGCATTTTTATTTGATTATATCCCGACGAGCCGTCCATGAAGGAGAAAACCTCATGAGTGGATGTGTTGTCTATCATCAGTTCGGTGACTGGCACTGGGAAATCATCTTTTGGACAGGCTTTATTGAGATCCCGGAAGTCTACGCATATGCGCACTGTCCCATTTTTCTTCATTACCGGGACGATGTTGGCGATCCATTCAGGGTATTGGACTTCTTGGATGAAGCCTGAATCTATCAGCTTTTTGACTTCGGCGTTGATGCTCATCTCAAGCTCGAGTCGCATTCTCCTCGGCGCTTGTTTGACTGGCTTGATGTCCGGGGATATCGCCAACTTGTGTACTGCAATTTCTGGATCTAGTCCCGGCATTTCGGAATAGTTCCACGCGAAGCAATCCTTGTGCTGTAGAAGCACATCCTTTAACGCAGCCACCCTTTCTTCAGATAGCAGCTCGCTGATGAATGTCGGTCGCGGGTCATTTTCCGTCCCCAACTCAATTCTCTTGAGATTATCTGCAGTGGTATGTATTCCGTCCTCCAGTTCTTTCGGAGCTGGGGGAAATTCTGAGATTACCTCATCGCTGCCGCTTTCAAAACACCAAGGGAGGTTGTTCATGTCTTCGGACCCTCCTTTCAATATTGTTATCACATGGCAAGTGCGAATTTTCTGCCAATCCCAATGCGGAGTTGGTTTTATTCTTGTGTTTTCAGGTTCGTGCTTTCGCGGCGGCGTTACCCTCCAACTGTCAGACAACGCGAATTTGCCAAGCTGATATTGGTCCTCGACCCAATTCTTAAAGGTGAAGCAATCTTCAAGCTGATGTCCTACTACTTGATGGTAAAGGCAATACTTCGGGTTGGAGACCTTGCCTGCTTGTTCAGTGTGTTTAGACTCTGGCAACGTAAGCATTTGATGTTTTAGAGCGAGATCGAATATTTTCTTTGTTTTGTTCCGAGGAAAAGAGTATGCTCGACCCATTTTCTTCCCGAGGGCTAAGTCAATAACGCTCGATTCTCGGATGCGCGGCTTCTTAGCTCTGCTTTATAGTTGTCGAGCGCCTCTCTTGCCTTTCGACTTGTTTTTGTTCTCGCGTCGAACCTTTTTTGTAGCAGGTTGACAAGGAACGGCATCTTCGTTCTTTACTGCCTGTTGGAGGAGGCGCTGTGTCTTAGCTTTCTCATAGATTGCCATTTCACGATCGTGATCATCTCGGGCTTTTTGACTCGCATCCCTTATAAGTTTGCTCATCTGGTCTTCGGATGATGGACTGGGCGGTTTTGTATCAGGACCTTTTGCTGGTTCTGGATTAGCGTCCTCCCATTGAGCGTCCGCCTCTTCATCGAAGTCACACATGGCATAACAGCTGTTTACTAGCTCCCGCTTCTTTGGCCGGATGTACCCAAGCCCTTTGGTTTCTACTTTCCCGTTAGGCAGTTTGCATTGGGTCCCGGGAATGTTCCAGACCTTGTCATAGAATTTGGCTTTTCTAACGGTCTGTGTGAAGGACATCCCCTGGCGTTTTAGCAGTTTCTTCAAACCTTCGGTATAATACCGGGGAAGACGGATAGGCTGAAGCCTGTCGAGCGTGGGATCCGCGCCATGCCAAACTTCTTTTTCTACTTTGTTCTCTTCAGAACGGTAGAATAAGATTGCCTTCTCGCCCCTTCGTCCGGGAGGGATATAGAATGTCTGCAATTCTTCTACGCTGTTGGTGTTGAGTGCATCCAGTTCTTTGTAATGTTCAAGCGGCACCATGGTTATCTGCAGACTTCGCTCTTCATCAGCGGAGATCTGTATCGAAGGCCGAGCAGGGAATACAGCATGAACTTCATCCTCTGAATCACTACCGAAGATCAACGAAGGGACGGATGGTCCTGGCCTGGTAGATTGGGATGGACCTGAATAAACTATATCCTCCTCCTCGGTGTCACTGCCGAAGACAGGGATAGTGGCATTAGTTTTGTTCTCCGGTTTGTGACACCTTTCCGTGTCTTCGAAGCTCGGCAAGAAGTATTTGGCATCTTCATACTTGCGAACTTCGTTCACGGAAAACGGATTCAACTCTCCGGCCACAGTGTACTCGATACCATCCCTGGAATATTTCATACACTGATGTTGTGTAGAAGGGATGATATTGTACTCGTGTAGCCATGGTCGGCCGAGCAGAGCATTATAGCACGTCTTGGCATCTATAACATGGAATTTGATGTCTGTGACGAGCAACCCGAAGCGTAACGTCAATATCACAGATCCGAGAGTCTTTGAGGATTGAGAGTCGAAACCGGAGATAGTGATCTTGTCTCGGGCGAGGTGTTGGACACTCATGCAAATCTCCTTTAACACTCGTACATTGAGTAAATTGACGGACGATCCGTTATCGACCAAGATTTTACCTATCTTTATGTCATGGCAGTATCCTGAGACATAAAGAGGGCGATTGTGTTCACACGTCCCGAGAAGAAGGTCTTCATCACTGAAAGCAACGTCGGCTGTGTGCACTTCTTCCAATTCGTCTTTCATCTTTTCTTCTGCCAAGAAGGATTGGAACTGGTCCGGATCTTGTAGCGCCTTAATCAAAGAGTCTCTCGCCTCCTTTGATAGTAACAAGGCATCGAGGATGCTAAGTTGTGAGGGTAGCTTCCTTAGATGCGCTAAGACATTGTAATCCACCTTACTCCTCTTTGGCGGATTTTTGGTGGTTAACTCTTCCGCGACTTGGTCATCTAAAGTGATGTCTTCAGAGACCTTCTCTTTCCCTTTATCTTTTCTATTCGATGGTCCGAGGTTCTTTTCAGGCAGTGTCCGATTCCGCAACTGTATATTTTCGCAAGACTTCGGGTCTTCTTCTTTTCCCGATGTTGATTCTTTAAAGAGAGGGGCAATCTCCAGTTCCTCATCAGAGTCGCTCCTAAATGTGGGCACTTGTGACCTGGTAGTGTTAACCATGTGACAGTTGCCGGCAGTTCTTTCAAGCACTTTGGTCGTGTTTCTTTGCTCCCGACGAACCTTGCGCTTTTCCCGTTTAAAGCGTTGTTGATTAGCGACGTATCCTTGCCACCATTTATCGAACGCCTTGCACTCTTGGGTAGAATGTGAGACCTTCTGATGATATAAGCAATAAGAGGGATGCATTTCTACCACGCTAGCAACTTTTTCTTCTGAGAGTGGTAGCTTCATGCCCATCGATATGGCCTTGGCGAACTTCTTTTTTATCTTAAATTGGCTTTTTTCAACGGTGGAGGTATTTTGCTCTAGTGGGATCATATCAGCTCCTCCCTCGAGTCGCCGGCGCTTGGCCATTTCGAATATAGCCGTCTCGCGTTCTTGATCAGCTTTGCTTTTCAATCGAGCTTCATTAAGAAACGCGTCAATCATTTCGATTGATAATTCCGGAATCCTTGACTCAGTATTTGCCCCCGGCGTTTTGGTGCCAGAAGTCCCTTCATCGTTCGAGGTCGAGTGAGAGATCATATGACAGCTTGCCACATACCCGTCGGATTCATCCGATGAAGTTTCTTCCTCATCTTCTTTCTGAAAGACGTGATCAAGGAAATTTTGGAGCGTAATGGGAGTCCGCGCCTTTTGGTTATACTCATCCAGCGCGTCGATCTGCTTTTGTAAGTCCGTCCGCTTGTCGCTAGGCTTCGCGGGCTTCTTAGATTTCTTCTTCTTATTTTTCGAAGATTTTGACGGCTGATTATGAACGCTTGAACTACCGCCGTCGGTCTTCGGAGTCGGACGTGGTTTCAACATCCCCTCAATAACCTGCGGCTCCAAGGGGTTCTTCCACTTGACCGCTGGGCAGGTCTGAAGATCATTTAGCATTCTTCTCGTTTTGGCCGATAATACAACCTCCCAGGGAGCTTCTTCAATGACGGAGCATGTTGCCCCCGGCGTATTCGTCCCCTTATAGGTGTGGGGTTGCGGAGGATTCACCTTCCATTTGTCAGATAGCGCAAACTTGCCCTGACGGTACTGGTTTTCGAGCCAATTTTTGAACACGTAACAGTCTTCGATTGGATGTCCTAGCACTCGATGGTAAGGGCAATAATTAGGCTCGTTGACGTCACTTGGTTGTGACGGACGTTTCGGATCCGGCAGATTTATAAGCCTATTGCGCAATGCCAGCTCAAATAACCTCCTTGTTTTATCACGGGGGAAGGAGTAAGCACGTCCCATCCTGTCCTCAAGGGGTACGTATGGGCGTGTATTATTTGGACGAGCAACCGGCTTCGAGTCGTTCGGTTGCTGTTGGGCATTAGCGACGATGATCGCTTTTCCCTTTCCTTTATCGTTTCGGGAGTCCGGCTTCGGGAGAGGGGGTTTATGGCCCATTTGGTCCATCTGCGCCAATTTGTCGATCAAAGCCTGGAAAGAAGTCGGCTTGAAGAACATCATAAACTGCGAAATGGTTGCTTGTGGATCAAGGGTTCCAACAAACATTCCCACCGCAGGGGCTTCTTCTATGCGTTGTTCACATTTAGACCATAAATTACGCCACCGTATAGCGTACTGGACCCACGTCTCGCCGGGCTTTACCCTGGCGTTAATCAGCGCCGTCATCGGAGTACGCTCACTGGCACTTGCAAAGCGTTGGGTGAAGAGCAGCTCCATCTCTGCGAAGGTTTTAACGGAATCGTTGGGGAGCTCGGAATACCACTCGAAAGCCGTATCTGATAAACTTCCCACAAACTGGCGCAGCAAGAGCTTGTCGTCGCCTCCAGTGTTACCACAAAGCGCCCTGAATTGGGCAACATGTTGATGGGGATTGCCGGTCCCCTTGTAGACATGAAACTTTGGAATTGTGTAACCTGGCGGGTACTTGATTTGGTCATACCAGCCCGGATATGGCCGCCCCGTCTTTACAACGTGGCCGGCTGCTTCGGCCGCGTGATGAACTTTTATCTGCTGGGCTATATATTCGTCCAGATCTGTTTTAGAGATTGTGTCTTCTTTAGCCGTCGATAGAACGGGCTGAGGGTTTGATGTTTCTCCCCTATCATCCCCAAGGACGATCGGGGGTTCTTCGGTCGGGGATTCTGGTTGTATCATCATCCCTATCATATCCTGGAAGAGAAGGCCCATGCGCTGTATATTGGCTGCTTGTTCAGCAGCCTCTTGGTCTCTTTTTTCAAGCATTCGGTGAAGGAACTCGGCGTCGGTCTCTTCTTCTTGACGTTCATCTAAGGACGTCTCAGGATTCTCTTTTGGCCCCGTGAGTGCAGCCATGGTAGTCATCATCTCCTGGAGCTTTTGTTGCTGCTCCTGAGACTTGGTCACTGACCGGGTAAGCGGTCGGTGACCCATAGAAGTACGACTTTCTTCTTTCCCCGAAGCCATATAGACTGTATGAACTGTGATGCCCCCTGACTTGGGGCGTTTAGGTTCACCGTTCTTAGACTTTGCCAGTGTCATGGGAGCTTTTTCTGGCCTCTTCCTTTTATGGGCCTTTGAGGTTGAAGGAGCCGCTGAATTGGGCATCCTAGCATTTGTTGCCCCCTGTTGTTTGGCGGGGCGATTTTTGTCTTTTTCCACTCTTGCTCTGTTCTGGTGACGGAAGTGATCTGAGTCAATCACGGAGTCTTGAACCCTCCGCCAAACTTTATAAACTTTCGCTGACAGCCGTTGAGGGGGCTGTTCCTGTTTCATCTCAGGAGCTTTTTCCATGGGTGGAGGGGACCTTTTTAACGTAGCCACCGGGGAGTTCTTTCTCACTTTCCTCAGCATTTCAAAGCTGTTTCCAGTTGGAACAGCAGCATCGACTTCCACCACTGGAGCAGGTGGGGTTAGCCCTGAGGGGGAGTTGCCCCCTGCTTTCCTTACTCTCTGCCAATGGCGACGTCGCGCGCGACGAGCCGCCGGGATTGGCTCGGAGATTGAGGTGGTTTCTTGTTGCCCCCTGTTTGAGCGTGGGGTAACTGTTGATGTCAGCCTATCGAAGACTGATGCCTTCTGACCAGCTGGAGGAGGAGTAGGAGCCGTCAATCTCGTGAAGACTGACTCTCTGATAGGAGAAGCCGCTTTAACGACTTCCAAAGCAGCGGCCGTTGCCCTCTTTGGGACAGCCACCTTATAGTTCTGACCCAGCCTGGTGAAAACGGAGGCTGTTGGTCCAGTAGCAGGCGACCGGCTGACAGGGGTCGGAGTAGCAGTAAGCCGGTCGAACACCGACTTCTTGTTTGCTTCCAGTGTGGGTATCGGTGCTGAGAAGCTTGTAGGTGGGACCATGGTCCCGAAGAACAAGCCGGTGGTGGCCTGAGTTACTTGGCCTACCGGCAGAGTCAGGAAGGAAGCCGCCTGGGGCCCATATGCTACACCTCTAGGTGAGGTGGAGCGTCCGTTGCAGTTGCACTTCGAGCAGTTGGTACAGTTGGTGGCCATTGAATGCTTGAGTTCTGCACCAAACAAAAGACCAAATCTTAGCAACTTGAAATCCGAAGGCAATCATTTAACAAACCGCGATTGGTTCGCGAAGACGACACACGAAGTGTGGAGTGGAAAGAGGAAGAGGTCCCACCGGGCGTGCCAGAATCTGTTCCCCTCCGAACGGCGGCCGAGACGTTAGGGCGTCACGTGCCTGGGGTTCGGGGCAGATGCTATTTGGTTTTATCCGTCTATCTCTCCGAAGATGCCAAGTTGATTTATGGCACTGTGTATCGGAGGTTTAGACGGATGCGGCCGATGTAGCAGACTTCGTCAGATTCCCCCTCAGGGTGAGGGGTTTTTTTTTGATTGTGGGGACGCTCTTCCCTGCAGGCGCAAGCCCCTGCAGTTAATTACGCTACCGCGTCGCGGTAACAACTTTCTCCTTCTCCAGAATTTCACTTCGTGTCGTGTGTGTTTGTTTTGTTTGTGGTTGCCCGTGGATTGTATACGGAGACTGAGTAATGCCATCGCCCGTAGGACGTGGATTAGTCCAAATCCGTATTTACTTAGATTTGGGTTTTGTGTTTTTAGTTTAAGGATGCATTAGTCGCGTTGCGGCTAAGATCGACTTAAACATTCGTTAAGGATACATTAGTCCTGTTTTAGACTAAGATCAACTTAACGTAGCGACTGATTTAATTATCCGGCCGTCGGGACTCGTCACCTCTCTGACGTCGTTGAGGGATTACAACAACAGGCGTCAGAGGAGTTCAGAGATGTACCCTTGAACCAAAGTTGATTTGGAGTTTTATCGTTTATTTGAATATCTAAGGACACGTTAACCGTATTTGGGGTTAAGATCAACTTAGACGGGACCGTTTAGATCCAACAAAAGAGCGTTCGGGCCCTATTGTGCCAGTTTAGGGACGTGGTGGTCCATCGCCAGTTTAAGGACGTAGTGGTCCATCGCCAGTTTAGGGACGTGGTGGTCTATGTTCCAGTTTAGGGACGTGGTGGTCCGTATCAATTCCAGTTTAGGGACGTGGTGGTCCGTATCAATTCCAGTTTAGGGACGTGGTGGTCTATGTTCCAGTTTAAAGACGTGGTGGTCCATTATTAGTTTAAGGACGTTTCGGTCCGATATTAGTTTAGGGACGTTTCGGTCCGATATTAGTTTAGGGACGTTTCGGTCCGTCGCCAGTTTAAAGACGTAGTGGTCCATGTTCCAGTTTAGGGACGTGGTGGTCCGATATTAGTTTAGGGACGTTTCGGTCCGATATTAGTTTAGGGACGTTTCGGTCCGATATTCTCATTTTGGGGCAAATATTAGTTTAAGGACGTTTCGGTCCAATATTAGATGAGTGGTCGTTGGGACCCGTCGCCTCTTTGACGTCGTTGAGGAATTACAACGACGGATGTCAAAGGAGTTCGGAGATGTACCCTCGAACCGGATGTAGATTGATTTAGGAGAGGCATTTAATTTAAGGACTTACAGCCAAGATTGGGTTAAGTCCAATTTTTTATTTTTAGGCTCTGCCCGATTAGAAGAATCGATCTAAACAGGGCTCCGCCCCTTTCATTATTTTGCAAGTCTGATTTGGGCTAGGCCCTTTTAATGAGTTACAAGAACTCAGGAATTCTCCAAACAGGGTCTTGCCCTTTTAAATAGTGAGTTTCAGAAATTTTTTACAAACAGGGCCTTGCCCTTTTATTGTTCTGCAATTCAATTTGGGCCAGGCCCTTTTAAATAATGAGTTTCCAGAAACTCAGGAATTTTTCCAAACAGGGCCTTGCCCTTTTATTGTTTTAATTTGGGCCTGGCCCAAAACAAAGGGTTGCAGAAACCCTAGAAATCTTCAGATTGAAGAATTCAAGTGCATGGCACTTTTGATTTGAATTTGGGTCAAAGGAAAAACAAGTTCTTGTTTTCTCCTGATCATACAGAACCTAGGGTTCATATTAAGTGCAAGGCACTATTTATTATTTTTTTTAGAACCAAGGGTTCATATTAAGTGCAAGGCACTATTTATTTTCTGTTCTTCAGAAATTTTACCTTCTTCTTTTTGTTTCTTCTGTGTTCTTGATTAATTTTCAAGAGCTTTCTTTTGATGATTGACTCTCTCTCTGATTCTCTCCCCCTGATTATCTGATTGATGCCTCTTGAATGAGGCTTGGGGTCTTATTTATAGTGCCCACAAATTTGTTGGATTTGTTAACACAATCTTTCCTGAATAATTTTGGGAATTTTCCCACCATTGGATCTTTGATCCAAGGGTTCCTGTTTTACAGGAGAACAGAAAAGATTTATCTAAATCTTCATTCAGTTGCTGCGCAACTCACCAGCAAATGACACGTGTCGCGCATCCGAGCGCTTGCGCAGTTGCGATTGCGCAACTGCGCAGACACGTGACGCGCATCCATGCGTTTGCGCAGCTGCGATTGCGCAACTGCGCAGACACGTGTCGCGCATCTGAGCGCTCGCGCAGTAGCGATTGCGCAACTGCGCAGACACGTGTCGCGCATCCATGCGTTTGCGCAGCTGCGACTGCGCAACTGCGCAGACACGTGTCACGCATCCATGCGTTTGCGCAGCTGCGATTGCGCAACTGCGCAGACACGTGTCGCGCATCCATGCGTTTGCGCAGCTGCGGCTGCGCAACTGCGCAGACACGTGTCACGCATCTGTGCGTTTGCGCAGACACGTGTCGCGCATCGGTGCGTTTGCGCAGCTGTGACTGCGCAACTGCGCAGACACGTGTTGGGTATCCATGCGCTTGCGCAGACACGTGTCGCACATCCGTGCGTTTGCGCAGTTGCGACTGCGCAACTGCGCAGACACGTGTCGTGCATCCAAGCGCTTGCGCAGTTAAGTCTTTAATTAAGTTTTCTGAAGAGCTTTGCTCTGATGGGACGCACTGTTTCGGGCGTTACGCTGCCCATTCAGCTTCTGCCACGTGGCAAATTGCGCGCTGCGCACGGAAACCGAAGCGTTGCTTCGAATTTTTGAATTTTCAAAATTCAACAGAGCCTTGCTCTGATTGGGTGAAACATTCATCTTTTTTTTTCTTTCTGAGTTCTTCTCAAACTTTTCTTTTTTAGGAGTTCTCTGAATTCTCTTTTTATTTCTCTCTTTGTTGATGTGTCTTTTAGACTTGGAGTCTAGGGGCCTTTATATAGTGCCAATTGATTTGTTAAATCAGTTAAAGAGATCTTTCTCTAAGTGATTTAGGGATTTTTCCCCACCGTTGGATCTTTGATCCAAAGGCTTCTGTTTTACAGAAGAGAATCTTATTGTTTTAATAAGATCAGAAAGATCTTTCTAGAATTTTAATTCTGTTTTAGTGCTGGCACAGCCGGCGCAAGCGCACCTGCGCTTGACACGTGTCGTGCAGCGTAGAGCGCAGCGCAACTGCGCTGCCACGTGTCGCGCAGCGCAGAGCGCAGCGCAACTGCGCTGCCGCATGTCACGCAACGCAATTGTGCTAGCGCAACTGCGCTGCCACGTGTCGCGCAGCGCAGAGCGCAGCACAACTGCGCTGCCACGTGTCGCACAGCGCAGTGCGCAAATCATCTGAAGCGTTGCTTCTTTTGTTTTTTTACTTTAAATAGAGTCTTGCTCTGATTGGGTGCGCTGCCTTGGGCGCTGCGCTCCCTACGCTGGCGTGTCTGATTTTGACACGTGGCACTCTGCGCGCAGCGCAGGGGATCTGAAGCGTTGCTTCATTTATTTTAACTTTAATTTTCACTTTAATTTTCAGAACATAGCTTTGCTCTGATTGGGGGAAACAGAAGTGTTGCTTCGTTTCCCGTCTTGGAATTCGAACAGAACTTTGCTCTGATAGGGGTAAACAAATGCCCCCCACCGTTGCGCTTACGTGGCCCCAAACGTGAGCGGAGCGGTGGCAGAATCCCAACCGTTAGGAAGTTGAAACGGCACTTATTGCCTATAAATAGGACCTTTGGTCCCTTAGATGATTTTCATCTCTTCATAAGAATTTTGTTCAGAGCCCTGCTCTTTTTGTTCAAGCACTTTTAAGAGTTAAAACTCTAGGAAATTCTTAGGTAAAAATTAATTTGGCTTAAATTAAATTAATTTTAAGAGCCTTGCTCTCAATAGATCCCTGATCTAAAGAAGACCCATTTAGGATTTCACTTAGCAGAGCTTTGCTCTATAGGTCTAAAAGGATCTAAAGAGAACTAAAGGGAACCCTATTAGGGTTCCATTAATAGAGCTCTGCTCTCTAAAAGATTTTCCTTGTATTTTCTTAATTCATTAATGGAGCTTTGCTCCTTCCAAATCATATAGAGGAACTCTTAAGAGTTCTTCATAGATATTGGAAGTTAAAGATGGCATATTATATTATTATTATTATTATATCATCTTTTCAGAGCAAAGCTCTTAATGTTCTTAGGGGATTTTCTTCAAATTCTCCTCATAACTGATTTTGACAGGTTTAACTCCCTGTCTCTAGAGTATTTCTCTCGAGGAGTTTAACTCCCTGTCTCTTTTTTTTATTGCTAATCTTCCAATGATGTTTCCTTCAGGCATTATGGCTATTTATCTATACAGTCTGCACGAATTCATCACCTACGAGGATATCCACGCACAGGGCCGTCAACAAAACTAAGAGTTTACAGATGCCCGGTGTGCGGAGGTTATGGGTCGTCTGAACGCACGCGTTGGTTGGCTGCTTCCTTGCCATTCTGCTCTCTTGAAAGTCGTGCTGGGAGCAATTTGGAGAGCACTTCCGGGGTTTCGCGAGGCCATGCCGCTTGATGCGCTGGATGCTGCCGAAGACAAGGTGCATTCAGTGTACCTATCCGGGCTAATCTCGAAGAAGCGGCGGGATAGCCTCATCGACATTCTGCATCAAATTTTTCAGCAGACAATGATAATCACTGCTTATCGAAGGATAGGGGGCCTTGCCGAAGATCTTGACACACGTGAGCGCGAAAGGCTGCGCACGAGAATAATCAGAAAGGCCAGAAGAACTCTAGATGGCCTTACTTTTGAATTCCTCAATCCGTGCCCTGGGTCTGAGGTTATACCGTTGTAATCATTCGAATAATGTCTTTGTTTATTTCTTTATGATTGTAAGAACCCTTGGCAATATGAATGGAAATTTTTTTATTTCAGCTTGTCTTATTTCTCGTTCTAAGTCTTTTGCCCATGCATGAATGAGTGTGTCTCGAACGCTTGATCAAATGCACATCGGATGTTCTTTCTGTCGCTTTCTTCTTTCTTTTATTATTAGTATGCTGCCTTAGTAAACATGGTTGACAGATGATAGAGCGAGCATTCTGTATTGGCTTCTTCAAGAGGTAGTGATGGCTTAGGCCGCAGGTTCAGATCTGCTGCCTAAGACTTTTCAATTCTATAAGCCGTGAGGGTCTCATAGAAAATTTTCTTCCTACGGATCGAGAGGATCTCACAGGTGTAATTTTTCCTTAGGAATCGTGAGGATTCCTAAGTGTGTTTTCTCTTATAAGTCGTAAGGATCTTATAAGAGAATTTTTTTCCCCTTACGAGTCGAGAGGACCTGTAAGCGGTTGTTTCCCTCTTTGTCGAGATTCGACTTTGGAGAGTGTGACCCGTGAATAGTATGCAAGAGTCCATTTTGGACCGACTTGCAGGGTCCCAGTACTTAGGAAACAGGTTTGTTAATCCCCGCTGCCTAAGGCTTTATCTCACGAATCGAGACGAATCGAGCATTTCTCGCAAGAATACCCTAACGTCACAATTAACCTCTGCTCTTTATGACAGAGGTCCGTTAGGATCCGTGGTACTTAGGGTTTTGGGCCGTCGTACCTTCGCGTTGGCTGATATATTCCTCGATATGCAATCTTGCTGTTCGAGTAGCCTTGCGATTGTCGTGTCTCTGATCCTTTCGGGGGCTGGACAAAACGTCTTCAAGTAATCTTCCAGGTAGTATTACCGTCGAAAGAGCAAGCGTAGGGATATTCCATGTCACTTTTTTACTTGAGGTTAGGCTCATTTTGGAAAGCCCCGATGAGTCATAACCACTCCGCGCTGGTGTGGGATGATCTCCGATAGTCCTTCAGGCTTTATATGACTTGCCGTCAAGACCCTGAAGCTAGGAATTTGGCATTTGCTTCGTTTGCTGACATTGCATCCTCTATATCGAGACGAATGTCACGGTTGTCTCTAGGTTGTTGGTGAACCGTCAAGGTTTGGAACTAGGGACTTTGCCGTGGCTCCGCTGTTTGATGATGTTGCGTCTGCTGTGTCGAGACGAACGTCGAGGTGGTGACCATTCCGCACTGGTGTGAGACGATCTCCGGTTATCTTTCAGGCTTTATATGACTTGCCGTTAAGACCCTGAAGCTAGGAATTTGGCCTTCGCTTCGTTTGCTGGCATTGCGTCCTCTATATCGAGACGAATGCCGCGGTTGTCTCTAGGTTGTTGGTGAACCGTCGAGGTTTGGAACTAAAGACTTTGCCGTGGCTCCGCTGTTTGATTGTCGCGTCTGAATCCTGTTGGAGGAAGAACGCTGAGGTGACATCTCGTCTGCTGTATCGAGTCGAACATCGAGGTGGTGACCATTCCGCACTGGTGCAAGATGATCTCCGATTGTCTTTCAGGCTTTATATGACTTGCCGTTAAGACTTTGAAGCTAGGAATTTGGCCTTTGCTTCGTTTGCTTTGGCGTGCTCGAATCCTATTGGAGGAAGAACACTGTGGTGACATCTCGTCTGCTGTATCGAGACGAATGTTGAGGTGAAGCTGAGATTTTGCCGTTGCTTCGCTTTGTTTCGACCGCGAGGTCTTTTGTTGGCGTTGTATCTGCATCTTGCTGGACTGCGAAGGAACGCCTTTGTTGATTCTTAGGCCGTAGATATTACTGTTAAGATTTGGAACTAGGGACTATGCCGTGGTTCCGTTTCATTGCGACTCTGAGGTCGGTTGTTGACGTCATGTCTGCATCTAGTTGGAGTGAGGAGAAACACCGTTAGTGATCTCTAAATTGTCGATATCGACGTCGAGACCCTGAAGCTAGGGATCTTCTTTTGCTCCGTTTGTTGACATCGTGTCTGCAATATTGCGACAAATGTCGAGGTTGTCTCTAGGTTGTCTATGAACCATCGAGATTTGGCTTCGCTTTCTGGTGGAGCCTGTCGGGAAGGTATGGTTCCTTATTTGTTTGTGCCCCTGGATTGTATACAGGGATTGTTTACCCCAATCAGAGCAAAGCTCTGTTCAAATTCCAAGGTGGGAAAAGAACCAATGCTTCTGTTTTTCTCCAATCAGAGCAAAGCTCTGTCTTGAAAATTAAAGTGAAAATAAAAGTTAAAATAAATGAAATAAAGCTTCGGATCCCCTGCGCTGCACGCAGAGCGCCACATGTCAAAATCAGACACAGTAGCGCAAGGAGCGCAACGCCCAAGGTAGCGTACTCCAACAGAGCAAATTTCCAAAAAAAAATAATAATAAAATGCGCTGCGCAACTGCGCAGTAAAAAAAAATAATAATAAAAAAAATAATAAAAAAATTTTTGTTGCGCGACACGTGTCTGCGCAATTGCGCAAGAGCTGCACGACACGTGTCACGCGCTGGCGAGTTGCGCAAAAAACAGAATGAAGATTTAAGGAAATCTTTTCTGTTTTTGTTAAAACAAGAAGATTTCTTCTGTAAAACAGAGCCCTTCGGATTAAAGATCCAACGGTGGGGAAAATTCCCCAAATCACTCAGAGAATGATCTCTTTAACAAACTTTAACTAATTTATGAGCACTATAAAAAGGACCGTAGACCTCATTTCAAAAGGGATCAAGATCTTGCTAAAAAAAAAGAGAAGAGAACTCTTGAGAACTCTTGAAGAATAAAAAAAAAGGTAAAAAGCTTTAAAAGAAGAGAAAATTCTCTTATGAACAAGATCATAGATCTTCAACAAAAAATAAAGAAATAAATAAAATAGTGCCTTGCACTTGTTTTATGAACCATCGGTTCTTGAACCTAAAAGGTTCTTAAATTAATAGTGCTTTGCACTTTCATGAACCTTTGGTTCTCTGAGATAAGAAAAACAAGAAAAACCTTGTTTTTTCTTAGATCTAAATCAAATAGTGCCTTGCACTTGTTTTATGAACCATCGGTTCTTAAACCTAAAAGGTTCTTAAATTAATAGTGCTTTGCACTTTTATGAACTTTTGGTTCTCTGAGATAAGAAAAACAAGAAAAAACTTGTTTTTTCTTAGATCTAAATCAAATAGTGCCTTGCACTTGTTTTATGAACCATCGGTTCTTGAACCTAAAAGGTTCTTAAATTAATAGTGCTTTGCACTTTTATGAACTTTTGGTTCTCTGAGATAAGAAAAACAAGGAAAAAAAACTTGTTTTTTCTTAGATCTAAATCAAATAGTGCTTTGCACTTCTTTTATGAACCATCGGTTCTTGAATCTAAAAGATTCTCAAATTAACAGTGCTTTGCACAAATGCAATGCATTACTAAAAGGGCCAGGCCCAAATCAAAATGACCTGACAGGCCAAAATAAATTGCAAGGTAATAAATGGGCAGAGCCCAAATAAATTGATGATTTGCATCCTTTATACAAGGGCAGAGCCCAAATGAAATTGATGCTCTGCATCATTTATAAAGGACAGAGCCCAAAACAAATTGATGCCCTGCATCTTTTCTGGGCAAAGCCCAAATAAAAATAAAAATAAATGCAAATAAAATATTGGACATTTTTAACTGGACTTGGCCCAATCGTGGCCATAAGTCCTTAAACTAAATTAACTGAGCAAAACGGCTCTCCTAAACCAATCCACATCCGGTTCAAGGGTACATCTCCGAACACCTTTGATATCCATCGTTGTAATTCCTCAACGACGTCAAAGAGGTGACGGGTCCCAACTACCACACACCCATATGGACTGCGGGGTCCTTAAACTCGTGGACCGAAACGTCCTTAAACTAATATTGGACCGAGACGTCCCTAAACTAATATTGGACCGAGACGTCCTTAAACTAATATTGGACTGAAACGTCCTTAAACTAATGATGGACCACTACGTCTCTAAACTGGAACAATAGAGCCAATTGCTCTTCTTTCGGATCTAAACGATCCTGTTCAAGTCGTCCTTAAACTAATATTGGACCACCATGTCCTTAAACTGGTATTGGACCACCATGTCCCTAAACTGGCACAATAGAGCCCAAATGCTCTTTTGTCGGATCTAAACGATCCCGTTAAGTCGATCTTAGTCCCAAACTGGACTAACGTATCCTTAACAACCGTTTAAGTTGATCCTAGCCTCAAATATGGCTAACGCATCCTTAAACCTTCAAACAGACTTTAGTCCCAAATTGGACTATAAATTCCCCCAATCAACTTTGGCTCAAGGGTACATCTCTGAACTCCTCTGACATTTGTCGTTGTAATCATTCAACGTCGTCAGAGAGGTGACGGGTCCCGACGACCATACATGAAAATGGACCACTACGTCCCTAAACTGGAACAATAGAGCCTCCAAATGCTCTTTTGCCGGATCTAAACGGTCCCGTTTAAGTTGATCTTAGCCCCAAACACGGCTAACGTATCCTTAAACATTCAAATGGACTATAAAACCCTAAATCAGCATCGGTTCGAGGGTACATCTCCGAACTCCTCTGACACCTATCGTTGTAATCCTTTAACGACGTCAGAGAGGCGACGAGTCCCAACGGCTATATATTAAATAGATCACCACGTTAAGTTGATCTTAGTCTTAAATCAGACTAACGTATCCTTAACGAACGTTTAAGTTGATCTTAGCCTCAATACGGCTAACGTATCCTTAAACTAAAACACCAAACCCAAATCTAAGTAAATACGGATTTGGACTAATCCACGTCCTACGGGCGACGGCATTACTCAGTCTCCGTATACAATCCACGGGCAACCACAAACAAAACAAACACACACGACACGAAGTGAAATTCTGGAGAAGGAGAAAGTTGTTACCGCGATGCGGTAGCGTAATTAACTGCAGGGGCTTGCGCCTGCAGGGAAGAGCGTCCCCACAATCAAAAACCCCTCAAGCGAGGGGGAATGTGACGAAGTCAGCTACATCGGCCGCATCCGTCTAAACCTCCGATACACGGTGCCATAAATCAACTTGGCATCTTCGGAGAGGTGGACGGATAAAACCAAATAGCATCTGCCCCGAATCTCAGCGTCAGGACATCGCGGTCCTGTGCGCCGCCTTTCGGAGGGGAACAGATTCTGGCACGCCCGGTGGGACCTCTTCCTCATTCCACTCCACACTTCGTGTGTCATGTTCTCGAAAAAATCGCGATTTGCTGTGATTGCCTGTGGATTCAAGGTACTAAGATTTGGTGTCTTGCTCTATGCAGAAAACAGAAAATCGATGGCTTCGAACTGCACCGCCCGCAGCGATAACTCTCGCTCCGTCATTGCTGGAGGAGTGACTTATGGGCCCCAAGCGGCCTCCCTTTTCAAAATGCCGGTGGAGCAGGTGGCTCAAGCCATCACTGGACTATTTTTTGGGACCATGCTCCCACCAATGAGCTTCAACGCCCCAATGACATTGCAAGAAGCTCCAAAGAAGTCGGTCTTCGATCGACTTACCACTGCCGCGACCCCTCTCAACGGGTCGTCTAACTCCACTGCTTCAGTTTTTAATAGACTAGGCCAGAGCTCTAACAGGCTCATGAAGAAGCCTGCCATACCAGAAGGCGTTATCCCGAAACGGATAGCCATTCCAACTCCCATTCCTGGCAAAATCACCAAGGTTGCTTCCCATGTTCAGAAGTCCGCTTCTGACAAGTTGGCCATCCCCGTTCAACGGACGTCGATCTTTAAAAAGATGGTACCAGTATATTCTGACCAACACAAGGGGCATGAAGAGGTCACCCCTATAGCTGAAACAACTCCATCAACACGACATGCCCGACATCGCTACTGGCGCCGAGTGAGGAAGGCTGGGGGCAACTCCCCCTATGGATTTACGCCACCAGCTCCAACGGTGAGGATCAATGTTGCTGTTCCAACTAGGATAGGAACAGCTTTGAACTGCTGGACATGGTGCGCAAGAACTCTCCTACCGCGGTGTTGAAACGAACTCCTTCACCTGTGGAGAATACTCCAGAGAAGAAGCTAGGGCAGCCCCCTCAATGGTTGTCCTCTAAAATTTACAAGGTCTGGCGTCAAGTCCAAGAGTCAGTGATCGATCAAGACTACCTCCGACGACAGAAAAAGATGAAGGTTCGGCAGGAGAAGGATTGCTCCGTCAAGCCACAAAAAACAACAGCTACTTGGGTGCCCGCTGCAACGGCTCCCTCAACGTCAACCACTCAAAAGAAAAGGAGACCGCAAAAAGCCCCTGTGAACATGGCAAACCGTAAACGCGCTGAGCACAAGCACCCCAAGTCTGGGGGCATGGTGGTGCACACTGTTTATATGGCTTCTGGAAAGGAGGAAAGCCATGCTTCGACGGGTCACCGACCGCTCACCCGATCCGTAACGAAAGCCCAGGAGCAGCAACAGAAGCTTCAGGAGATGATGACTGCAATGGCCGCACTTACTGAGCCAAAAGAAAGCTCTGAAACGTCTTCGGATGAGCGTCAAGAACAAGAAACCGACGCTGACTTTTTACGCAGAGTCCTCGAAAAGAGGGACAAAGAAGCTGTAGAGCAAGCGGCTAACATAAAACAGATGGCGCTCATCTTCCAAGATATGGTAGGGATGATGTTATAGCTGGACCTTCCTGCTGAAAATCCTCCGATCGTCCTTGAAGACGACAGGGGAGAAACGTCAAATCCTCCACCGGCTCTTTCAGCAGCCAAGGAAGAAACCATTTCCAAGACCGCGCTTGACGACTATATAGCTCAGCAAATACGAGCTCATCAGGCGAGTGAAGCGGCTGGGCAAATTGTTAGAACTGGACGACCCTATCCGGGCTGGTATGACCAAATCAGTTACCTGCCGGGATATACGATCCCTAAGTTTCACGTATATAAAGGGACAGGGAATCCGCATCAGCATGTCGCTCAATTCAGGGCCTTATGCGGCAACACTGGAGGCGATGACAAACTGTTGCTTCGCCAATTCGTCAGCAGCTTAGCAGAAATAGCCTTTGAATGGTATTTGGAGCTACCTAATGACTCTGTTAAAACATTTGCGGAGATAGAGTTACTGTTCACGCAAAGATTCGCGAGTGCTAGTGAACGCACCCCGATAACAGCACTGATAAATGCCAGGATAAGGCCAAGCGAAACGTGGGTCCAATACGCAACACGATGGCGGAACCTATGGTCGAAATGCGAACAACGCATAGAAGAGGCACCTGCGGTAGGCATGTTTGTGGGCACTCTCGATCCGCAGGCGACCATCTCACAATTCATGATGTTCTTCAGGACGACCACCTTCCAGGCCTTGATTGACCAATTAGCCCAAATGGACCAGATAGGCCATAGACCGTCTCCTCCAAAATCAGATTCCCGAGATGAGAAAGGAAAAGGGAAAGCGATCGTCGTCGCCAATGCTCAACAACAGTCGAGCAACTCAAAGCCGGTCGTTCGCCAAAACAACGTGCGTCCACGCCCATCCCTCGAAGAGAGGCTAGGACGTCCTTACTCGTTTCCTCAGAATAAAACAAGAAGACTGTTCGAGCTGGCCGTGCGCAACAGACTCATTAATCTGCCGAGCCCAAAGCGTCTGTCGCAGCCAGGCGATCTCAATAATCCCGATTATTGCCCTTACCACCAAACGGTAAGTCACCCGATTGAGGATTGTTTCATCTTTAAGGGATGGATCGAGGATCAGTACCTACAAGGCAAGTTCGCGCTGTCGAAAAACTAGAAGGTAAACCCACCACAGCCGCACTCTCCAAAGAAGACAGACACGTCGGGGGCAACTTGTTCTTTCGTCGAGGATGAAAACGATGGAGAAAACTCATCAGATGAATCCAAAGACTACGTTGCGACTTGTCATGTGATTTCTCATTCACTGATGGATGATGAGGAGGCTCCTTGCGCTGAGAAATCAATGGCGAACCCTGAGCCGGAGATTCTACAGCCATCAGACGAGTTGATCGATGTCTTCCTAAATGAAATTCGTCTGAAAGCAAAAGCCGATCAAGAGCGTGAAATAGCCACATTGGAAAGAGCCAAAGCATTCCCGTCAAATCAAAAGCCATACACTGCGGGTAAAACCAAATTCAAGACGAAGAAAAGGTTCGCCAAACCTCTATCAGTAGGAATGAAGTTACCGCACTCTGAAGAAAATACCTTCTCTGAGGTAGAAATGCACCCTAACTTCTGTTTATATCATCAGAAGATCATACATCCTACCGAAGACTGCGAATCTTTTAGCTGTTGGTGGCAAGGGTATGTCGCTCAAAAGCAACACTTCGACAGAAAAAAATGTGAAGCTTGTAGACGTCGAAAAAATGCGATAGATGAGCGCAAAAGAGCCGCCGACGATTGTCATACGGCCGACTCTAAGGTATCGCAAATTATCACCTTTGAAAGCGACTCTGACGAAGAAGCTACCCCCAACTCTTCCCTCAGGGAATCTATTTCAAAAATAAAGGAATTGAAGAGCTGCGAGAACGTTCAGCCGTGCAATCGCACGCTATTCGGAAAAAATCCCGGCCCCGCAAACAACGGAGCGAACAAAAAGGATAAAGGAAAAGGAAAAACGGCCTTCGTCGCCAGCGCTCAACAACAATCAAGTGACCCTAGACCGGTTGCTTGCCGAAACAACAAGCAGCAACCCCTCCAAGAAAAGTTGAAACGTCCTTACTCGTTTCCGCAAGATAAAACAAGGGGACTGTTCGAGCTGGCAGTATGCGACAGACTCATCAATCTGCCGGGTCCAAAACGTCCGTTGCGGCCAGGCGATGTTAATAATCCTAATTATTGCCCTTACCACCAAACAGTAGGTCACCTGATCGAGGACTGCTACGTCTTCAAAAACTGGGTTGAAGACCAATACCAACAGAGCAAGTTTGCGCTGTCTGAGAACTGGAAGGTGAGTCCGCCACAACCGCACGCTCCGAAGAAGATGGATACGCCGGGGGCATCATGTTCATTCATGGAGAAAGACTCATAGACCAAAAAGTCAATAAACCAAATATTCGCCTCAAATACGGCGACAATGGACCGAAATGTCCTTAAACTAATAGCGGACCGAGACGTCCTTAAACTAATAGCAGACCGAAACGTCTTTAAACTAATACCGCAGTATCCTTAGGCTGACGAGATAAAAAAATAAAAAAAATAAAAAATAAAAAATAAAAAAAAAGGTATGTCCTCAAGCAAAAAGGGCACGGATGAAAACCCGAAAGGGCTCCGTGAGTAAAAACAGCAGGACTACCGGCGAGTGTTCGTGAAAACCCGAAAGGGCGCGACCTCGTAAAAAAAAAGAAGAAGAAGAAAATAAAAAGAATAAAAAAAAACGGTATGTCCATAAGCAAAACGGGCACGGATGAATACCCGAGAGGGCTCCGTGAGTAAAAACAGCAGGACTACCGGCGAGTGTTTGTGAAAACCCGAAAGGGCGCAACCTCGTTAAGGAACACTTATAGGGGCCTCTCGACCCTATAAGGAGAAACCACCCGCGTGAGATCCTTACGACTCACAAGGGAACAACACACTTAGGAATCCCCACGATTCCTAAGGAGAAAATACACTTGCGAGATCCTCACGACTCGTGAGGAGAAGGCTCTTATGGGACCCTCACGGCTCGTAAGATTTGAAAGTCTTAAGTTACAGAGGCCTAAACCTGTGCTTAAGCAACCCCCACAACTTTCGACATTGCCCTACAAGTGGTCCTATATTGGCCCTTGTATACAATCCACGGGCGCGAATAAACATTTCCCTAACCAAGTCCCATCCGTGACTGGGGATATGTCCACACGGTGAACAACCCTTGTGAGTCCTCTCGACTCATAAGGAGATAACACTCTTGTAAGATCCTTACGACTTATAAGAGAACATACACTTAGGAATCCTCACGATTCCTAAGGAGAAAACGCACCTGCGAGATCCTCACGACTCGTAGGGAGAAACACATTTATGAGACCCTTACGGCTCATGAAGTCAAAAGCCTTAGTCGACGAGATCCTAATCCTGTTTACTAAGCCACCTTTGTTCGACATCGACAGCGGCAAATGATGATTCGCTCCTGGCAATATTCCAGTTGTAGCGATGCTGATGCCTAAATCGATATCAAATTCCAAGTCCTTTCATGGCAGATGATGATTCGCTCCTGGCAATATCCCAGTTGTAGCGATACTGATGCCTAAATCGGTATCAAATTCCAAGTCCTTTCATGGCAGATGATGATTCGCTCCTCGCAATATTCCGGTTGTAGCGATGCGGATGCTGAGATTAGCACCAGATTCCAAGTTCTACGCTCGCGATAAAAATCAGCGAGCTGAAAATGCATATTAAAGAGCCGAAATGATTGGGCAACTCGCAATAAAAAACAGCGAGTAAAAATAAAATAAACAGCCGAAATGATTGGGAAACTCGCAATAAAAAACAGCGAGTAAAAATAAAATAAACAGCCGAAATGATTGGGCAACTCGCAATAAAAAATAACGAGTAAAAATAAAATAAACAGCCGAAATGATTGGGCAACTCGCAATAAAAAGCAGCGAGTAAAAACAAAATAAACAGCCGAAACGATTGGGCATCGCGAAAAATAGCCGAAACAATTGGGCAAACGCGACCTTCGCGATATAAAAGCTGAAATGATAGAGCATCGCGGAAAGAATAAAAAAAAATTGAAAGAATGAAACTTTTTGCCCTACAGGTAAAATCACATCGATCCCTGTATACAATCCAGGGGCACAGATAAGGAGGGAACCATACCTTCCCAACAGGCTCCATCAGAAAGCGAAGCCAAATCTCGACGGTTCATAGACAACCTAGAGACCATTTCGACATTTGTCGCAATATTTCAGACACAATGTCAACAACGGCATTCCTTCGCAGTCTAGCAGGGTGTACATGCAAAGTTAACAAAAGACCTCACGGTCGAAACAAGCGGAGCGATGTCAAAATCCCAGCTTCACCTCAGCATTCGTCTCGATACAGTAGATGCAATGTCAACAACAGCGTTCCTCCGCAGTCCAGCTGGAGGCAGATGCAACGTCAACAAAAGACCTCACGGTCGAAACAAAGCGGAGTAACGGCAAAATCCCAACTCCACCTTAGCATTCGTCTCGTTACAGCAGGCGCAATGTCAACAATGGCGTTCCTTCGCAGTCCAGCAGGGTGTACATGCAAAGTTAACAAAAGACCCCATGGTCGAAACAAAGCGGAGTGACGGCAAAATCCCAGCTCCACCTCAGCATTCGTCTCAATACACCAGACGCAGTGTGAGCAAATGAAGCGAAGGCCACATTCCTAGCTTCAACGTCTTTACGGTAACTCACATAAAACCGAAAAGACAATCGGAGATCATCTCGCACCAGCACAGAGTGGTCACCACCTTGACGTTCGTCTCGATACAGCAGACGAAATGTCAACCCCAGCATTCTTCCTCCAACAGGGATTCGGACGTGACAAAGCAAACGAAGCGAAGGCCACATTCCTAGCTTCAACGTCTTTACGGTAACTCACATAAAACCAGAAAGACAATCGGAGATCATCTCGCACCAGCACAGAGTGGTCACCACCTTGACGTTCGTCTCGATACAGCAGACGAAATGTCAACCCCAGCATTCTTCCTCCAACAGGGATTCGGACGTGACAAAGCAAACGAAGCGAAGGACAAATTCCTAGCTTCAACGTCTTTACGGTAACTCACATAAAACCGGAAAGACAATCGGAGATCATCTCGCACCAGCACAGAGTGGTCACCACCTTGACGTTCGTCTCGATACAGCAGACGAAATGTCAACCCCAGCATTCTTCCTCCAACAGGATTTGGACACACCAAAGCAAACGAAGCGAAGGACACATTCCTAGCTTCGAGGTCTTGACGGTAACTCATATAAAACCGGAAAGACAATCGGAGATCATCTCGCACCAGCACAGAATGGTCACCACCTCGAGGTCCGTCTCAATACAGCAGACGAGATGTCACCCCAACGTTCGTCTCGACACTTCAGACGCAACGTCATCAAACGAATGGAGCCACGGCAAAATCCCTAGTTCCAAACCTCGGCGGTTCACCAGTAACCTAGAGACAACCTCGACGTCCGTCTCGATACAGCAGACGAGATGTCACCCCAACGTTCGTCTCGACACAGCAGATGCAACGTCATCAAACAAACGGAGCCACGGCAAAATCCGTAGTTCCCACCGCAACATTCGTCTCGATACAGCAGACGCAATGCCAGCAAACGAAGCAAAGGCCAAATTCCTAGCTTCAGGGTCTTGACGGCAACTCACATAAAGCCCGAAAGACTATCGGAGATCATCCCCACACCAGCGCGGAGTGGTTATGACTCATCGGGGCTCACCAAAATAAGCCTAACCTCAAGTAAAAAGCGACATGGCAAATTCCTAACGCTTGCTCTTCCGACGATCAAACTGCCAAGGAGGATTGCTTGAAGACGTCTTGTCCAGCCCCCGAAGGGATCAGAGACACGGCAGTCGCAGGGCTACTCGAACAGCACGATTGCCTATCGAGGACTATATCAGCTTATGCGACGGTACGATGGCCAAAACCCTAAGTACCACCAACCTTAACGGGCTTCTGTCGTAAAGAGCAGAGGTTAAATGCGACGTTAAGATGTTCTTGCGAGAAACGTTCGATTCGTCTTGACTTGTGAAAAAAATTGTCAAGGCGGCTCGACTCGTGAGATAAAGCCTTAGGCAGTGGGCATAAAAGAAGCCTGTTTCCTAAGCATTGGGATCCCGCAAGTTGGCCCAAAACGGTCTCTTGCATATCATCCACGGGCCTCACCCTCCAACATCGAACTTCGACAAGGATGGAAACAACCGCTTACAAGTCCTCTCGACTCGTAAGATGGAAAAATTCTCTTGTAGGATCCTTACGACTTACAAGAGAAAACCACACTTAGGAATCCTCACGATTCCTAAGGAGAAAAACCCACCTACGAGATCCTCCCGATCCGTAGGGAGAAAATTCTCTATGAGACCCTCACGGCTCATAGAGTTGAAAAGTCTTAGGCAGCAGATCTGAACCTGCGGCCTAAGCCCTCGCTATCTCGTGAAGAAATCAAGAAGCTTACTCTATTACCTGCTAATTGTTACGACATGCTGAGAAAGAGGAAAAGCAACAGAAAGAGCATCTGATTTACATTTGATCAAGCGTTCAAGACACAATCATTCATGCATGGGCAAAAAGACTCAGGACAAAAGATATATAACAAAGACAAGCTGGGATATAAAAAAAATTTCCATTAATATTGCCCGAAGTTCTTACAGTCATAAAAACAATAAATGAAAGTTACAATGGAATAACCTCAGATCCAGGGCATGGATTGAGGAATTCAAAAGCGACCCTATCTATGACTTTCCAAGCCCCGCGGACCATCCTAGTGTGCTTCCTTTCGCGAGCACAATCGTCAGGGTCCCTTCCGATGTCTTCCACCCTCCGATAAGCAGCGAGTATGGCAGACTGTTGAAAGACCTTGTGCAAGAAGTCTATAAGACTGTCTCGCCGTCTCTTCGAGATAAAGTTCAATAGGTACACAGAGTGCACCTTGTCCTCAGCGGCATCCAACGCCCTAAGCGGCACGCCGGAACAGAATAGGGGAAGCGCTTCCCAGATAGCTCCCACGATAAGTTTAAGAAGAGAGGAACGTCGGGGAAGCAGTGGACCATTGCATGCGTCGAAGCGACTCATTATTTCAGCACACTCCTCGTTTGTGAACTCCTGATTTTGAGAGCGGCCAAGTCGGCGGATGTCCTCATGAGAGATGATCTCGTTAAGAGCATACATGTGGGCGTTCATTGTTCCTGTGAAAGAGGATCAACAGAATTATCAGGAAGACTGATTAAGCAAAACGATATAATGCACTGAGGAATAAAATGTCATCTTTAAGTTCCAAGATCCATGAAGAATTCTTAAGAGTTCTTCTATATGATTTAGGAGGAGCAAAGCTCCATTAATGAATTAAGAAAATCCAAGGAAAATCTTTCAGAGAGCAGAGCTCTATGAAACCCTAGTAGGGTCCCCTTTAGTTCTCTTTAGATCCCTTTAAGACCTGTAGAGTAAAACTCTGCTAAGTGAAACCCTAAATAGGTTTCCTTTAGATCAGGGATCTATTGAGAGCGAGGCTCTATTGATGAAAATTAATTTAATTTAATTTAATCCAAATTAAAATTTTCACCTAAAAGTTTTAAGAATGTAACTCTTAAAGTTCTTGAAAATAAAGAGCAGGGCTCTGAGTTCTGAAAGTAAAATTTTAGAGATGAGAATCATCTAAGAGACCAAAGGTCCTATTTATAGGCATCAAGTGCCCTTTCAGCTTCCAAGGGATGGCGCGACGGTTCGGAGTCTGCCACCGCTGCGCTCACGTTAGGAGGCCACGTAAGCGCAACGGTGGGGGGCATCTGTTTACCCCAATCAGAGCAAAGCTCTGTTCAAATTCCAAGGTGGGAAAAGAAGCAATCCTTCTGTTTTTCTCCAATCAGAGCAAAGCTCTGTCTTGAAAATTAAAGTGAAAATAAAAGTTAAAATAAATGAAATAACGCTTCGGATCCCCTGCGCTGCACGCAGAGTGCCACATGTCAAAATCAGACACAGTAGCGCAAGGAGCGCAACGCCCAAGGTAGCGTACTCCATCAGAGAAAATTTCAAAAAAAAAATGCGCAAAGCAACTGCGCGGTGCGCACCTGCGCAGTGCGCGCTGCGCAGTAAAAAAAAAATAATAATAACAAAAAATAATAATAATAATAAATTTATTGCGCGACACGTGTCTGCGAAGTTGCGAAAGCGCTGCACGACACGTGTCACGCGCTGGGGAGTTGCGCAAAAAACAGAATGAAGATTTAAGGAAATCTTTTCTGTTTTTGTTAAAACAAGAAGATTTCTTCTGTAAAACAGAGCCCTTCGGATTAAAGATCCAACGGTGGGGAAAATTCCCCAAATCACTCAGAGAATGATCTCTTTAACAAACTTTAACTAATTTATGGGCACTATAAAAAGGACCCTAGACCTCATTTCAAAAGGGATCAAGATCTTGCTAAAAAAAAAAGAGAAGAGAACTCTTGAGAACTCTTGAGAACTCTTGAGAACTCTTGAAGAATAAAAAAAAAGGTAAAAAGCTTTAAAAGAAGAGAAAATTCTCTTATGAACAAGATCATGGATCTTCAACAAAAAATAAAGAAATAAATAAAATAGTGCCTTGCACTTGTTTTATGAACCATCGGTTCTTGAACCTAAAAGGTTCTTAAATTAATAGTGCTTTGCACTTTCATGAACCTTTGGTTCTCTGAGATAAGAAAAACAAGAAAAACCTTGTTTTTTCTTAGATCTAAATCAAATAGTGCCTTGCACTTGTTTTATGAACCATCGGTTCTTAAACCTAAAAGGTTCTTAAATTAATAGTGCTTTGCACTTTTATGAACTTTTGGTTCTCTGAGATAAGAAAAACAAGAAAAAACTTGTTTTTTCTTAGATCTAAATCAAATAGTGCCTTGCACTTGTTTTATGAACCATCGGTTCTTGAACCTAAAAGGTTCTTAAATTAATAGTGCTTTGCACTTTTATGAACTTTTGGTTCTCTGAGATAAGAAAAACAAGGAAAAAAAAAACTTGTTTTTTCTTAGATCTAAATCAAATAGTGCTTTGCACTTCTTTTATGAACCATCGGTTCTTGAATCTAAAAGATTCTCAAATTAACAGTGCTTTGCACAAATGCAATGCATTACTAAAAGGGCCAGGCCCAAATCAAAATGACCTGACAGGCCAAAATAAATTGCAAGGTAATAAATGGGCAGAGCCCAAATAAATTGATGATTTGCATCCTTTATACAAGGATAGAGCCCAAATGAAATTGATGCTCTGCATCATTTATAAAGGACAGAGCCCAAAACAAATTGATGCCCTGCATCTTTTCTGGGAAAAGCCCAAATAAAAATAAAAACAAATGCAAATAAAATATTGGACATTTTTAACTGGACTTGGCCCAATCGTGGCCATAAGTCCTTAAACTAAATTAACTGAGAAAAACGGCTCTCCTAAACCAATCCACATCCGGTTCAAGGGTACATCTCCGAACTCCTTTGATATCCATCATTGTAATTCCTCAACGACGTCAAAGAGGTGACGGGTCCCAACTACCACACACCCATATGGACTGCGGGGTCCTTAAACTCGTGGACCGAAACGTCCTTAAACTAATATTGGACCGAAACGTCCCTAAACTAATATTGGACCGAGACGTCCTTAAACTAATATTGGACTGAAACGTCCTTAAACTAATGATGGACCACTACGTCCCTAAATTGGAACAATAGAGCCAATTGCTCTTCTTTCGGATCTAAACGATCCCGTTCAAGTCGTCCTTAAACTAATATTGGACCACCATGTCCTTAAACTGGTATTGGACCACCATATCCCTAAACTGGCACAATAGAGCCCAAATGCTCTTTTGTCGGATCTAAACGATCCCGTTAAGTCGATCTTAGTCCCAAACTGGACTAACGTATCCTTAACAACCGTTTAAGTTGATCCTAGCCTCAAATATGGCTAACTCATCCTTAAACCTTCAAACAGACTTTAGTCCCAAATTGGACTATAAATTCCCCCAATCAACTTTGGCTCAAGGGTACATCTCTGAACTCCTCTGACATTTATCGTTGTAATCATTCAACGTCGTCAGAGAGGTGACGGGTCCCGACGACCATACCTGAAAATGGACCACTACGTCCCTAAACTGGAACAATAGAGCCTCCAAATGCTCTTTTGCCGGATCTAAACGGTCCCGTTTAAGTTGATCTTAGCCCCAAACACGGCTAACGTATCCTTAAACATTCAAATGGACTATAAAACCCTAAATCAGCTTCGGTTCAAGGGTACATCTCCGAACTCCTCTGACACCTATCGTTGTAATCCTTCAACGACGTCAGAGAGGCGACGAGTCCCAACGGCTATATATTAAATGGATCACCACGTTAAGTTGATCTTAGTCTTAAATCAGACTAACGTATCCTTAACGAACGTTTAAGTTGATCTTAGCCTCAATACGGCTAACGTATCCTTAAACTAAAACACCAAACCCAAATCTAAGTAAATACGGATTTGGACTAATCCACGTCCTACGGGCGACGGCATTACTCAGTCTCCGTATACAATCTACGGGCAACCACAAACAAAACAAACACACACGACACGAAGTGAAATTCTGGAGAAGGAGAAAGTTGTTACCGCGATGCGGTAGCGTAATTAACTGCAGGGGCTTGCGCCTGCAGGGAAGAGCGTCCCCACAATCAAAAACCTCTCAAGCGAGGGGGAATCTGACGAAGTCTGCTACATCGGCCGCATCCGTCTAAACCTCCGATACACGGTGCCATAAATCAACTTGGCATCTTCGGAGAGGTGGACGGATAAAACCAAATAGCATCTGCCCCGAATCTCAGCGTCAGGACATCGCGGTCCTGTGCACCGCCTTTCGGAGGGGAACAGGGATCGATGTGATCTCACCTGTAGGGCAGAAGTTTCATTCATTTTTTTATATTATTATTTTATTTCCGTGATGCTCTATCATTTCAGGTTTTATATCGCGAAGGTCGCAATTGCCCCATCATTTCGGCTATTTTTCGCGGTGCCCAATCATTTCGGCTATTTATTTTGTTTTTACTCGCTGTTTTTTTATTGCGAGTTGCCCAATCATTTCGGCTATTTATTTATTTTTACTCGCTGCTTTTTATTGCGAGTTGCCCAATCATTTCGGCTATTTTGCATGCATACATTTTTACTTGCTGATTTTGTTGCAAGTTGCCCCATCATTTCGGCTATTTCATATGCATGTGTGGCTCGCAGATTTTTTTATCTCGAGTGTGGACTTTGGAATCCGACGCCAATCTCAGCATCAGCATCGCTACAACTGGAATATTTCTAGGAGTGAATCATCATTTGCCGTGAAAGGGCTTGGAATTTGATACCTGTTTAGGCATCAGCATCGCTACAACTGGGATATTGCCAGGAGCGAATCATCATTTGCCTCTGTTGATGTTGAACAAAGATGGCTTAGAAAACAGGGTTAGGATCCTGTCGACTAAGGCTTTTGACTTTATGAGCCGTAAGGGTCTCATAAAGGTATTTCTCCCTGCGAGTCGTGAGGATCTCGTAGGTGTGTTTTCTCCTTAGGAATTGTGAGGATTCCTAAGTGCGTGTTCTCCTATAAGTCGTAAGGATCTTACAGGAGTGTTTTCTCCTTATAAGTCGGGAGGGCTTACAAGGGTTGTTCACCGTGCGAACATATCCCTAGTCACAGATGGGACTTTGTTAGGGAAATGTTTATTCGCGCCCGTGGATTGTATACAAAGGTCAGTATCGAGCCGCTTGTAGGGCAATATCGAAGGTTGTGGAGGTTGCTTAAAAACAGGTTCAGATCTCTGTAACTTAAGACTTTCAAATCTTATGAGCCGTGAGAGTCCCATAAGAGAGTTCTCCTTACGAGTCATGAGGATCTCGCAAGTGTAATTTCTCCTTAAGAGTCGTGAGGATTCCTAAGTGTGTTGCTTCCCTGTGAGTCGTAAGGATCTCACACGGGTGGTTTCTCCTTACAAAGTCGAGAGTACCCTGCAAGTGTCTTTTAACGAGGTTGCGCCCTTTCGGATTTTCATAAACACTCGCCGGTCGCCCTGCTGTTTTTACTCACGGAGCCCTTTCGGGTTTTCATCCGTGCCCATTTTGCTTATGAACATACCATTTTTTAAATTCTTTTTATTCTCTCTCTCTTTTTTTTCTAACGAGGTCGCGCCCTTTCGGGTTTTCACGAACACTCGCCGGTAGCCCTGTTGTTTTTACTCACGGAGCCCTTTCGGGTTTTCATCCGTGCCCATTTTGCTTATGGACATAGCGTCTTCTTTTTCTTTTATTCTTTTTGTTCTTTTTTCTAACAAGGTCGCGCCCTTTCGGGTTTTCATGAACACTCGCCGGTAACCCTGCTGTTTTTACTCACGGAGCCCTTTCGGGTTTTCATCCGTGCCCATTTTGCTTATGGATATACCGTCTTCTTTTTCTTTTATTCTTTTTGTTCTTTTTTCTAACGAGGTCGCGCCCTTTCGGGTTTTCACAAACACTCGCCGGTAGCCCTGCTATTTTTACTCACGGAGCCCTTTCGAGTTTTCATCCGTGCCCATTTTGCTTATGGACATACCGTCTTCTTTTTCTTTTATTCTTTTTGTTCTTTTTTCTAATGAGGTCGCGCCCTTTCGGGTTTTCACGAACACTCGCCGGTAGCCCTGCTGTTTTTACTCACGGAGCCCTTTTGGGTTTTCATCCGTGCCCATTTTGCTTATGGACATATCGTCTTCTTTTTCTTTTATTCTTTTTGTTCTTTTTTCTAACGAGGTCGCGCCCTTTCGGGTTTTCATGAACACTCGCCGGTAGTCCTGCTGTTTTTACTCACGGAGCCCTTTCGGGTTTTCATCCGTGCCCATTTCGCTTATGGACATACCGTCTTTATTATCTTCTTTTTTTATTTTATTTTATTTTTATTCTTTTTTTATCTTGTCAGCCTGAGAATGTTGCGGTAGTAGTTTAAAGACGTTTCGGTCATCAGCTAGTTTTAGGACGTAGTGGTCCGTCGTTAGTTTAAGGACGTTTCGGTCCGTCGTTAGTTTAAGGACGTTTCGTTCAAACGTCGCTGTATTTGAGGCGAATCTTTAGTTTACTGACTTTTCGGTCTATGGGGCTTTCCCTATGAATGAGCATGATGCCCCCGGCATATCCATCTTTCTCGGAGCATGTGGTTGTGGCGGGCTCACCTTCCAGTTTTCGGACAACGCGAACTTGCCCTGTTGGTATTGGTCTTCAACCCAGTTTTTGAAAACGTAGCAGTTTTCGATCGGATGGCCCAATACTTGGTGGTAAGGGCAGTAATTAGGATTGTCGAAATCATCCAGTTACGGCTGGTGTTTTGGCTCCGGTAGAGTGATAAGCCTGTTGTACACTGCCACTTCGAACAGCCTTCTTGTTTCATCCTGGGGAAATGAGTAAGGACGTTTCAACCTCTCATAGAGGGGTTTCCGCTTGTTGTTTTGGCGAACAACCGGTCTAGGGCCACTCGATTGTTGTTGAGTGTTGGCGACGAATGCCGTTTTTCCTTTTCCTTTATCCCTTTTGTTCGCTCCGTTGTTTGCGGGTCCGAGATTCTCTCCGGGTATCGTGCAATTGCACGGCTGAATGTTCTCGCAACTCCTCAATTTTTTGGAGATGGACTCCTTAAAGAGAGGGCCGAGGGCTATTTTTTCGTCGGAGTCGCTCCTGAAGGTGAGAACTCGTGATCCCCCGGGATCATCCCTATGACAATTGCCGGCAACTTTTTTATGCTCATCTGTCGTATCTTTTCGCTGTATACGAGCTTCACGCTTTGTCCTTTTGAAGTGTCGTCTGTGAGCGACATACCCTTGCCACCAACACTTAAAGGAGTCGCAGTCTTCAGTGGGATGTGCGATCTTCTGATGATATAGGCAATAATTAGGATGCATCTCTACTCCACCGAGAGTGTTTTCTTCAGAGGGTGGTAGCTTCATTCCCATTGATATGGCTTTAGTGAACCTTTTCCTTGTCTTGAATTTGTTTTTATCCGCAGCGGATGACTTTTGATTTGACGGAAGTGCCTCGACTCTTTGGTCTAGTCGTCAGTGTTTGGCTCCTTCCAGTATGGCCATCTCACGCTTTTGATTGGCTTTAACTTTCAGACGAATCTCATTCAGGAAGGCATCGATCATCTTGTCTGACGGCCGCAGAATTTCTGGTTCAGGATTCGCCCTCGGTTTCTCGGCGCAAGGAGCCTCTTTATCATCCACCAATGAGTGAGAGATCACATGACAAGTTGCCCCCGGTGCGTCCGTCTTCTTTGGAGTGGGCGGCTGTTGCGGGTTTACCTTCCACTTTTCAGACAGCGCAAACTTGCCTTGTAGGTATTGGTCTTCAATCCAGTTTTTGAAGATGTAGCAATCCTCAATCGGATGACTCAACACTCGGTGGTAGGGACAGTAATTGGGATTATTGACGTCGTTTGGCTGCAACGGGCGTTTTGGATCTGGCAGATTGATGAGCTTGTTGCGCAGTGCCAGCTCGAACAGTCTTCTTGTTTTATTTTGAGGAAACGAGTAAGGACGTCCTAGCCTCTCCTCGAGGGATACGCGTGGACACATATTGTTTTGACGGACAACCGGCTTCAAGTTGCTTGGCTGTTGTTGAGCATTGGCGGCGACGATCGCTTTTCCCTTCCCCTTCTCATTTCGAGAGTCCGGTTTTGGATGAGACGGTCCATGGCCCATCTGGTCCATCTGGGCTAGCTTGTCGATCAGGGCCTGGAAAGTAATTGGCTTGAAGAACATCATGAACTATGAGATGCTCGCTTGTGGATCAAGAGTGCCCACGAACATGCCCACTGCTGGCGCTTCTTCGATGCGTTGTTCGCATTTCGACCACAGATTTCGCCATCGTGTTGCGTATTGAACCCACGTTTCGCCTGGCCTTATCCTGGTTCTTGATCATTGCTGTTATCGGGGTGCGTTCACTAGCACTTGCGATTCTTTGTGTAAACAGTAGCTCCATCTCCGCAAATGTTTTGACAGAGTCGTTAGGTAGCTCCGAATACCATTCAAAGGCTGTTTCCGCTAAGCTGCCGACGAACTGGCGAAGCAGCAGTTTGTCGTCGCCTCCAGTGTTGCCGCATAAGGCCCTGAATTGAGCGACATGCTGATGTGGATTCCCTGTCCCCTTGTACACATGGAATTTAGGGATCGTATATCCAGGCGGGTAACTGATTTGGTCATACCAGCCCGGGTAGGGTCGTCCGGTTCTAACAATTTACCCAGCCGCCTCATTCGCCTGATGAACTCGTATTTGCTGAGCTATATAGTCATCCAGTGCGGCCTTGGAAATGGTTTCTTCCTTGGCTGCTGAAAGAGCCGGAGGAGGATTAGATGTCTCCCTTCTATCGTCTTTAACAATGATTGGAGGGTCATCAGCTGGAAGGTCCGGCTGTAACATCATCCCTACCATATCTTGGAAGAGGGGCGCCATTTGTTTTATGTTAGTCACGTGCTCTGCGGCTTCCTTGTCCTTCTTTCCGAGGACTCTGCGTAAGAAGTCGGCATCGGTTTCTTTCTCGTGACGCTGTTCTGATGATGCCTCCGAGCTTTCTTTTGGCCCGGTAAGTGCAGCCATTTGCGTCATCATTTCCTGAAGCTTCTGCTGTTGCTCCTGGGCTTTTGTCACGAATCTGGTGAGCGGTCAGTGACCCGTTGAAGCACGGCTTTCCTCCTTTCCGGAAGCGACATAAACAGTATGCAGCACCATGCCCCCGGACTTGGGGTGTTTAGATTCAGTGCTTTTACGGTTCGTCGTGTTCACAGGGACTTTTTGCAGCCTCCTTTTCTTTTGAGTGATTGACATTGAGGGAGCCGTTGCAGTGGGCACCCAAGTAGCCGTTGCTTTTCGTGGATTGATAGGGTAGTCCTTCTCCTGCCGAACTTTCATCTTTTTCTTTCGGCGGAGCTGGTCTTGATCCACCACGGAGTCTTGGACTTGACGCCAGACATTGTAAATTTTAGAGGACAGCCGTTGAGGGGGCTGTTCCAGCTTCATCTTTGGGGCATTCTCCACAGGTGGAGGAGTTCTTTTCAGCATCGCAGTAGGAGAATTTCTGCGCACCCTGTTGAGCAGTTCAAAGCTGTTCTCAGTTGGAACAGCAACATCGATCCCCACCGTTGGAGCTGGTGGAGTAAATCCAGAGGGGGAGTTGCCCCCAGCCTTCCTTACTCGGCGCTAGTGGCGACGTCGAGAGTGTCGTGCGGATGAAGTTGTTTTAGCTATAAGGGTGACTTCGTCATGCCCCCGCTTTGATGAGAGACTGTTATTGGTGCTAGCCTGTCGAAGACTGACACCCGTTGAGAAGCAATGTTTAATCTGTCAAAGACAGACCTCTGAGCAGGGGAAGCAGCTTTGAGGACTTCGCCTGGAACGGGAGCAGAAATAGTCAGTCTTGTGAAGACCGACCCTTCGGCAGGAGAAACAGCCTTGACGATTTTAGGAGCAGGGGTGACTATCTGTTTCGGGATAACGCCTTCTGGTATTGCAGGCTTGTAGACGTTCTGGCCCAGTCTGTTGAAAACTGAGGTATTGAAGTTGGGCGACCCGTTGAGAGGGGCCACGGCAGTGGTAAGTCGATGAAAGACCGATTTCTTTGGGGCTTCTTGCAGCGTCATTGGGGCATTGAAGCTCATCGGTGGGAGCATGGTCCCGAAGAACAGTCCAGTGGTGGCTTGAGTTACCTGCTCCACTGGCATCTTGAAAAGGGAGGCCGCTTGAGGCCCATAAGTCACTCCACCAGCAAGGACGGGGTGAGAGTTGCAGTTGCAGGTAGTGCAGTTTGAAGCCATTGATTTTCGGTTTTCTGCATGGAGTAAGACACCAAATCTAAGTACCTCGAATCCACAGGCAACCACAGCAAACCGCGATTCGTTATCGAACACGACACACGAAGTGTGGAGTGGAAAGAAGAAAAGGTCCCACCGGGCGTGCCAGAATCTGTTCCCCTCCGAATGGCGGCCAAGGCGACGTAGGGATGTCTTGCCTGAGATTCGGGGCAGACGCTATTTGGTTTTATCCTTCCACCTCTCCGAAGATGCCAAGTTGATTTATGGCACCGTGTATCGGAAGTTTAGACGGATGAGGCCGATATAGCAGACTTCGTCAGATCCCCCCTCGCTTGAGGGGTTTTTGATTGTGGGGACGCTCTTCCCTGCAGGCGCAAGCCCCTGCAGTTAATTTCGCTACCGCATCACGGTAGCAACTTTCTCCTTTTCCAGAATTTCACTTCGTGTCGTGGGTGTTTGTTTTGTTTGTGGTTTCCCGTGGATTGTATACGGAGACTAATTTATGTCTTCGCCCGTAGGACGTGGATTAGTCCAAATCCGTATTTTCTTAGATTTGGATTTGGGGTTTTGGTTTAAGGATACGTTAGCCGTATTTGAGGCTAAGATCAACTCAAACGTTTGTTAAGGATACGTTAGTCCAGTTTGAGACTAAGATCAACTTAACGGGATCGTTTAGATCCGAAAAAAGAGCATTTGGTGGCTCTATTGTTCCAGTTTAGGGGCATAGTGGTCCGTTGAATGTATGGCCGTCGGGACCCGTCACCTCTCTGACAACGTTGAAGGATTACAACGACAGATGTCAGAGGAGTTCAGAGATGTACCCTTGAACCAAAGTTGGTTGGGTGATCCATAGTCCAATTTGGGACTAAAGTCTGTTTGAAGGTTTAAGGATACATTAGCCATATTTGAGGCTAAGATCAACTTAAACGGGATCGTTTAGATCCGACAAAAGAGCATTTGGGGGCTCTATTGTTCCAGTTTAAAGACATAGTGGTCCATTGCCAGTTTAGGGACATGGTGGTCCATTGGTTTAAGGACGCTTAAGTCCGTGAGTTTGAGGACGCTTAAGTCCATGAGTTGGTTTAAGGACGCTTAAGTCCGAGAGTTTAAGGATGCTTAAGTCCATGAATTGGTTTAAGGACGCTTAAGTCCGTGGGTTTAAGGACCCTTAAGTCCGGGAGTTTAAGGACGCTTAAGTCCATGAGTTGGTTTAAGGACGCTTAAGTCCGTAGGTTGGTTTAAGGACGCTTAAGTCCATAGAAGTGTGTGGTTGTCGAGACCCGTCACCTCTCTGACGACGTTGAGGGATTACAACGACAAGTGTCAGAGGAGTTCAGAGATGTACCCTTGAACCGGATGTAAATTGATTTGAGGGAGCAGTTGTGCTCAGTCAATTTAATTTGAGGACTTACGGCCATGATTGGGCTAAGTCCAGTTGAGAATGTTCAACATTTTTATTTGTGGTTGGCCTGTTAGGCCTTGGCTTGGGCTTTGCCCTTTGTTTAATAATGCATAGCATTAATCTTGGTCTCTGTTGGACCATTATTTGGGCTCTGCTCCTTTTTAAATGATGCACAACATCTGTTTTGGTCTGACAGACCTTTTTTTGGGCTCTGCCCTTTTTAAAAAAATAATGCATTGCATTTTATTAGGCCTGTTAGGCCTTTTTAAATTAGGCCCGGCCCTTCTTTTCAATAATGCAGTGCATTAATTATCTGACAGTGGCCCTGTGGCCTGTCAGGCGTTTTGCGCCAATTAATGAGCGCAAGCGCATGTGGAGGTGACACGTGTCACGCTCTGGTGAGCGCAAGCGCAGTGCGCTGCGCTGTTGCGCTGCTGATACGTGGCGCGCTCTGGTGAGGTGCGCCAATTTCAGAGAGCAGTGCTCTATTTTAAAAGCGTATAGCGCAAGTTATTCTGGAGCTGACACGTGGCGCTCTCTGGTGAGTTGCGCCAATTTCAGAGAGCGGTGCTCTATTTTAAAAGCGTATAGTACAAGTTGTTCTGGAGCTGACACGTGGCGCTCTCTGGTGGCTTGCGCCAACCCAAGAGCGCAACAGTGCAGATTTACAAATACAAGGCACTGTTTTAAAATTTGGATTAAAGAAACAAGTTCTTGTTTCTTTTTCCAGAGAGAGGTTTTACCTCGAATTTTCAAGAACCATTGGTTTATAAAAAAGGCAATGCCTTTATTATTATTATGTTTTTTTTATTGAAGATCTTTGATCTTGTTCTTAGATCAATGATCTTTTCAGAAGAAATTCTTCTTTTCAAAGGTTTACCATTTTTTTCTTTCTGAGTTCTTCTCAAACTTTTCTTTTTAGGAGTTCTCTGAATTCTCTCTCTGTTTCTCTCTGTGTTGATGTGTCTTTTAGACTTGGAGTCTAAGGGCCTTTATATAGTGCCAATTGATTTGTTAAATCAGTTAAAGAAATCTTTCTCTAAGTGATTTAGGGATTTTTCCCCACCATTGGATCTTTGATCCAAAGGCTTCTGTTTTACAGAAGAGAATCTTATTGTTTTAATAAGATCAGAAAGATCTTTCTAGAATTTTAATTCTGTTTTGGTGCTGACACGGCCGGTGCAAGCGCACCTGCGCTTGACACGTGTCGAGCAGCGCAGAGCGCAGTGCAACTGCGCTGCCACGTGTCGTGCAGCGCAACGCTAGCGCAACTGCGCTGTCACGTGTCGCGCAGCGCAGAGCGCAAATCATCTGAAGCGTTGCTTCTTTTGTTTTTTTTACTTTAAATGGAGCCTTGCTCTGATTGGGTGCACTGCCTTGGGCGCTACGCTCCCTGCGCTGGCGTGTCTGATTTTGACACGTGGCGCTTTGCACGCAGCGCAGAGGATCTGAAGCGTTGCTTCATTTATTTTAACTTTAATTTTCAGAACAGTGCTTTGCTCTGATTGGGGGAAACAGAAGCGTTGCTTCGTTTCCCGCCTTGGAATTTGAACAGAGCATTGCTAAACAGGGATTTAGGTATATCGGGGGTCTCACAGAGTTTACGGGGGTCACGTGGGTCATTTTTAGAGGGGAGCGTGAGAAAAAAAGAGGGGTGAAAAGCGTCCTAAGGACGCGTACGTGGCGCATGGGCGCCCGCGGGTCATGTGCGGGGCACGTGGGCATAGGGCGCCCGCGCCTCACACGACCGGCACGTGGGCGCTGGACGCCAGCGCCCGTCACGTGGGATTAGGCACCATTAGGCCACGTGCGTGGAACGCGACCACTGGAAACACCAGTGGAAGAAGTGGCTAAGCCTTTGGGTCTGGAGTTGAACTCCTGAACAAGAATTGTGCATGGATTTGAAGTTAAACTCCAAAATATTTGGATTTGGAGTTAAACTCCTAAAACATCTGAATTATAAGTTAAACTCCTTTGAGAATTTGGATCTTGGAGTTGAACTCCTTAAAGATCTTCGGAGATGATCAAAGGGGACCCCTTTCTTCTCTCTTAAGCCCTGGATCTTCTCTTGAGCCTTAGATCTTCCCAAAGTGGGATTTTTGAAGATGAGCCTTCTTATTCCTCCTCTCTGTTGGCTGGATCTTGGAGAAAAGGGGGTGAGACTTAAAAATATCCCTTTTTAGAGATTTGATGGGAGATTCGAGCTCTCATTCAAGTGTTTTATGATGAAAAACTATTCCTTTTTGGGAAAAGAAGAGTTAAACTCTTGATTTAATTCAAAAAGGGAAGAAGCTTTAGAATTTTGAGAAAGGAGAAAGAGGTACGGAATCCTAATTTTTAAGGGGAATCAAAAGGCTGTCTTTGATTTTTCCATCATGTTTGCCTTTATAGGCTATACACTTCATATATAGCCCTTTGGGTTTTTCTAAATGGCACATGTGCCCCCCTATGCCTTATGTGCTCTTTTTTTTGCCCATAAGCCATGGGGTTTACAATATTTTGGCATTTTGCCCATTTTCCATACATTTAATTCTAAAAAAATGTATTTAAACTAATTTATTGCCTTCTTTTGTCATGGAGCCGGCTCCTTCCATGCTTGGTCTTGACTTGGGCTCGGGCCCGCTTGCCTGGGCTCGGGCCCACTTGGCTGGGGGTTGACTGACTTTGACTTGATCAACCAGGATGTAATTTTTTATCCCAACACTTCTTTTTATAACGGTGGGCATAACACCAATGTTCTCCTTTAGATCTTGAGTTTAAGATCAAGATGTCTCTATGAGAATTTAATTCTCTTTCGTTTACAATAGACTTGTCTTATGGATCTCAGATCCAAAAGAAGAACAAAGTTCTTATGGAGGGCTAAGCCCTACTCTTTTTCTTTTTCTATATAAGAGATAGGTAAAATGAGGCATATTTCTCCATTATTTATCTAGGGTTTCGAGATATTGAAGATGATCTTCTTTCTGCAGAAAATTTAATTCTCGGTTGCAAGGTAGAACCTTATAGGGGGTATTATCTATCTCATATTTAATCTCTCATGATCTTTATATAGAGTATGAGATGGATCATTTAGTTTGAGAGAATCTCTCATTTAAGAGATCTTGATTGATTTCATAATATAATCACTGTTGGATTTTTGATCCAATGCTCTCTGTCTAACAACGTATATCTTTCTTGTTCTTTTAACAAGACTATGGGAAATATTTTCCATATATAGAATTTAATTCCATCTCATGATATGAGTGGTGATTTTTAATCACCATTGAATTTTTAATCCCAGGGTCCTCTGTTTAACAGAGCAAATTTCTCTCATTTTAGAAAGATTAGGGAAATATTTTTCCATATAAAATTTAATTCTATCTGAAGCCGATCTACTTCAAATATTGGCAGCGACGCTTAGGCACTGCTACATTATATGACTTTAGCGCTCACGTACCTTGCACACGTACACTACCATATTATATGGCCTTAGCGCCCACGTGCCTTGCACGCGGGCGCTGCTCACGTGCTTTGCACATGAAGTGATGTCATGTTTTTTAAGAGCGAACAAATGCCCCCCACCACTACTCCCACGTTTCTTGCACGTGGGCGCAACATTGTCTGGGCCCTGAATTGTTGGATCATCTTCAGGATGGAGGAATCTAAACCGACACTACATCCCTATAAATAGGGCATTAAGCCATCGGAGAGAGCTGCGCCTCCATTCTCTTCTTCCTTTGAGAATTTAATTCTCCAATCAGCGCTTGGCTCTGTCATTAAAGCTTAGTTCTTCATCTTTAAAGACTTTTGAACAGACTTGTTCTTGCTAAAATTTCTGGTAAGCACCCATAGTAATTAGAGCTTAGCTCTGATGTTAGATTTTGGGAATTTATCCATTAACAGGTCTCAGCTTTGATGCTTGATCCGAGCATTCCTTTTAGGAATTTTGGAGTTCCATTCCATTTTTTATTCCAGATCTCGAATCTGATACTTAAATTTTGAGCATCCTTGTAGAATTTTGGAGTTTAACTTCATTTTTTCTGAAAATCTTGGCTTTAATGTCGATTTGAGCATTTCCTCTTTGGAATTTTTTGTGTTGGAGTTTAACTCCATTTTATCTCAAATTTTGGATCTAATACTTATCTTTTAAGTATCCTCAATGAGGAATTTTGAAGTTTTAACTCAATATTATGCTTTTATTTATTTTTGAAAAAACAAAGTTAAGCTCTGATACTTAAAAGAAAACTTTAAAAGCATCCTTTTTTGGGATCTTTTTGGAGTTTAACTCTGTTGTTTTAAAAATCCCTAAACCTTCCAAAGGCAAACGATGAGTCGCTCTGGGCACTATGCTTCAGTGTTAGCGTGTTGATGCCGACCGATAATCCAGAATTCCAAATCTCAAAATCCTCCAAAAGCGAACGATTTTTCGCTCTTGGTACCGTACTCTAGTGTTAGCGATGCCGATGCCGAAACAAAAATCCAAATCTCAAGCTCCTCAAAAGATGAATGATGAGTCGCTCTTGGTGCTATGTTTTGACGATAGCGATGTTCATGCCTGCAAAAAAATAAAAATAAAAAAGGGTTTAGTCTATAAGGAAAAAGGGCACAAATGAAAACTTGAAAAAACTTCGTGAGTAAAAACATCAAGACTATCCGCGAGCTTGTGAAAACCAGAAAGTACACAAACTCGTTAAAAAAAGAAAAATAAAGAAAGAAAAATAATTTTTTTCAAATTCTCAAAATCCAATCCAACCCGATTCAAATTCGGACTCAAATCCAAATCCATTTCAAAACTCAATTCTAAAATCCAGACTTCCTGTCCCAATCTCAAATTCAAATTCTGCCAATTTCAAAAACCCACAGTGTCAATCAAATGACAAAAATCCAAATTCCAAATCAAAATTCTAAAATCTCTGTTTAAGATGACGTTAAACATCCAAATTCCAAGTCAAAATTCCAAAATCTTCGATCTAAGATGACGTTTTACGTCCAAATTTCAAAATCTCCATCTAAGATGATGTTAAACATTCAAATTCCAAGTCAAAATTTCAAATCAAAATTCCAAAATCTTCCGTCTAAGATGACGTTAAACATCCAAATTCCAAAATCTTCCTTCTAAAATGACGTTAAACATCCAAATTCCAAAATCTCCGTTTAAGATAACATTTAACACCAAAATTCCAAAATCTCCAAAGCTCCTCCGTCTAAGTTGACGTTAAACCAAGTTTGTCTGTCTAAGTAGACGTTAAACTAAGTTTCGTCCAAGTAGACGTTAAACAAACTCTTCCGTCTAAGTATGCGTTAAACCAAGCCTCTCCATCTAAGTAGACATTAAACAAAATCCCTCCGTCTAAGTACACATTAAACCAAGCATTTCCTTCTAAGTAGACGTTAAACCAAGCTTGTCCATCTAAGTAGACATTAAAATAAGCTCAATCTAAGTAGATGTTAAACAACCTCTTCTGTCTAAGTAAACATTAAACTAAACTCCTCTGTCTAAGTATATGTTAAACCAAGTCGCTCCTTCTAAGTAGATGTTAAATAAAGGCCATCCGTCTAAGTAGACATTAAAAAAAACTCCTCCGTCTAAGAAAACGTTAAACAAAATCTTCCGTCCAAGAAGACGTTTAACTCTCCCGTCTAAGACGACGTCAAACATTCCGTTAAATCATGTCGGGTGGTGGGCGAATAAAGACGTGGTTCCGTTTCCAAACCAAATCAAATCAAGTATCGGCCGTCCAAGTTTCTAAAAAGGAAGCATCAAGCTACACGTCGTCAAAATGGAACCGGGTGAAGTATTGACCGTCCATGTCGTAAAAATGGCAGTATCGACCGTCCACGTTGCAAAAAGGGCAGTATCGATCTCTACGTCACAAAATAGGAACCAAGTTAAGCATCGATCATCCAAGTCGCAAAAATGGCAGTATCGATCTTTACGTTGTCAAAAGGGAACCAAATCAAAATATTGACCGTCCATGTCGCAAAAATGACAGTATCAACCGTCCACGTAGCAAAAGGAGCAGTATCGACCGTCCACGTCGTAAAAACGGCACTATAGACTGTCCGCGTATCAAATATGACAGTATCGACCTCTACATCGCTAAAAAGGAATCATGTCAAGTTTTGACTGTCCATATCACAAAAATGGCAGTATCGACCTCCATATCGCTAAAAAGGAACCAAATTAAGTATCGACCTTCCACGTCGCAAAAAATGGCAGTATCGACCGTCCCCATCGCTAAAGGGACAGTATGATTGTCCACATCCCAAAAATGGCAGTATCGACCTCCACATCGTAAATATAAGACCACCATGTCGCTAAAAAAAATCAAATCAAGTATCGACTGGCTACATCACAAAAATGGAAGTATCGACCTCCACGTTGCTAAAAAAGAACCAAATCATGTATCGACCTTCCATGTCGCAAAAATGACATCATTGATCGTGCATGTCGCAAAAATGGCAGTATTGACCTTCACGTCGCTAAAAAGGGAACCAAATCATATATCGACCGTCCACGTCGTGAAAAGAGCAGTATCGACCGTCCTTGTAGTGAAAAGGGCGATGCCTGCCTCCTAAAAGAAGGAACCAAATCTAGTCAAGCTCTACACAAAAAAGATCCATCAATTTCATGAACATGACCCGTACATGAGGTGTGCATTTATTGATAGGAGCACTTTTTTAGGGTTAAAATTTACACCCTATCACCAAAATTAAAAATAAAAAATTAAAAGTCCAAAAATCAAAGTTAACGTCCAAACAGGTGGACTCAAGTCCAACAAGCCCGGACCCAAGCACAAGCAGTAGGTCCACATCTAAACCATCTCAAGTCCAAACGAAGCCGGTCGGCAATCGAAAGAGAATAAAGTGAAAGAAATTTGTAATAAATAAATTTTGTATGAAATGGGTGTAAAAATATAATATAAATAGGCAAAAAACCAAAATCATGTAAAGCTTATGGTTTATATGCAAAAAATAAATGAGCATATGGGCCTGAGAGAAACTAAAAGCAATTATGTAAAATTCAAAGAGCAAAGTGCAAATTGTAATCGGTATTTAAACCAAACCATATAATAAAATGTTGAGTTTTTCCATTCCCACAAAATACTACGTTTGTGTCTCCCTCTTCTCTCTCTCTCTCTCTTCTTTTTCTTCCTTTTCAAATAAATCAAGAGGCAAACCTCTTTTTTTCTAAAAATAAATATAAAAACTCATAGATCAATTGAAAAAAGCCCCATCTCTCCATCAAAACCAACAAAATGAAAGCTTTTGGGTCTCCAAGAAAAATAAAGAAAGAGGGAAGAAATAAAGAAAGAGGGAAGAAGGACGAGAACACATTTCTCAAAACTCTATTTTTTAAAAATGCAAGACATAAGAGATGGAAAAGAGATCTCTTTTCCTCATTCAAGATTCAAATCTCAAGTTCTCAAAAATCAAGAAAGTATTTTTTGCAATGCAGAGAGAATGTTGAGGGTGACCCTATCAAAGAGAAAGCTTTTGGGCTTCTCCTTTGTTAAAAACGTCCGAGATGCGGATTTCGATCCGTACTCCCCTCTTGAACGTAGAATTCCATCTGTGTTTCATCCAAACGAAAATATAGGCCTTGGTCTATATTTCAATAAAAGAAAACAGACGAAATCTAGCGGTTATGCTGCCAAAATTTCATTAAGATCCGCACACTTAGTCTTTTCGAGAAAATAAGTTTAGAATATAAAAATATATAAAAATAAATTAAATAATAATAAAAATAATAAATAAACTCAAGCCGCCGAGGGGACGCCTGACCCGAGCACCCTTCTCCTTCCAAAAACCGCCGGGTATCCCAAAACTTGGTACCCGTTCCCTTTTAAGGGAACCAGCCCCCTCCTCTAATAGGGGGAGCCAGTCCGCCCCCCCCCCCCCCCCTCCCTTCCCAATGGAGGGAGCCGACCCCGGCTCCCCTCCCAAAGGGTGAAGCCATCCTGGATGCTCACGGGACATCTGGACCCGGGTTTCTCTTCTCCGTAGGCATCCATATCTTTATGTTTAATAAAATAAATTTAATATAATACAAGTAAATAGTAAAAATGAATGAATAAACTTGCATTTCTTTTCAAACACATACACGTTCACATTGGGTTTGCATGATTGCAAGACCCGTTAATCGGAGGTTCTCTTGCCTTAAAGCGAAAGGTAATTAACGGCAGATTTGTCCGCGGCTGTCGGGAATTTGGGTCCTCACAACCAATAAACCCCCGCCTATCATCGGGTGGGTGGAATTTGTATAGCGTCCGATAAACGAGCGTATCCATCTCAATGGGTGACGAAAAACACTATACGCATTCCTTAATAATTTATCTTCTTTTGTTTATTTATTTTTGATTGTTAAGCAGATGCAAACTTTAGAGATTGGTTGAGCTGCTTGTTAGAAATTTTAAAAAATAAAAATAAAAAAATAGCATTCGCAACATTTCAAATGGATGTCTAATACAGTAATGACTAGCATCAGGCATGAGCCATATGGTGATACACCAACAAACTATTATCAAGTTGATATAAATGTTTTTAAAACAAATATAAGTATCAGCATTAATTTTACATTGAAATTTCTTGAGCCAAACTTTGTCCCTTGCTCCGTGTTCTTTTTTCCGCTGTTTGAAAGTGTTACGTACTGTACTGAATGGCCAAATGTGTGGATAGAATTGGTCAAAGGCCTCTATGCATCGGGTGGCAAAAGAAAAATCTCATATGAACATCCCAAATATTTAAGTCACAAGTGTTCATGTATATTTATCATACCTAAAAATGTCTTAAGTCGCATAAAAAACTTACCATCTTTTATTCTCGATCTGTTTCGGAATCTGCATACATAGTGTTTTATCATAATTTATTTTTAGAAATGTTAATTGCAGCCCGAGAAAATTTCGGTGGGTATCGGGTAAGCGGGTCAACGGGTCTGAACAGTGATAACTTGTTGGACACACATAACGAACATAAGAGTCAAAATAACCCCGCCTGATTAATGAACATACATTGAATTGATTGCAGGACATGAGAGCTCTGCCGTTACTACTAAAACTTTACAAAGTTGTCGTCACATCCCCCTTTCCAACATTGAATCTTCGACATGCATTGAAAAACTTTTATAAATAAATAAATAAAAGACGAGTCTTTACCAAAAAAAAAAAAATCAATTCGCTTTCTCTTTCATATATTTGCTTTGTAAGGGGAGCTTGCTTAAGATACCCTGCTGGTCCCCTATATACTGTAGGCAGGACAGTTTTTGTCTATAAGTTGAGAGATTTATTTTTTTTTTTTTGAGAGAGAGAGAGACACACACACACACACACAGAGAGAGAGAGAGAGAGAGAGAGACACCACACACACACACACACACAGAGAGGAGGAGAGAGGGAGGGAGATGGCAGGGGGAGGGGGAGGAGGGAACTCAAGAGAGCTAGACCAAACACCCACATGGGCTGTGGCTTCAGTTTGTGCCATTATTGTTTTGATCTCCATTTTGCTTGAAAAGGGTCTTCATCGCATTGGGCAGGTATTTAATTTGCTAACTTTTTTTTGTTTATGATTTTTGGCAAGATTTTCGGTTTAATTTTGTGGGTTTTTGGATTATATTGGATGCTTGTGTTTTTTGGTTGTTTTGGTTTTTCCTAGAAGCTATTGTTAATTTCTAATTTGGGTTTTGGTTGAAAGTAAGAATTTTATTTAAAAATTCTAAATGGATTTTTGAAGAAATCCTTAAATTTCATTGAGTTTTGTGTTGTTTATTTGGGGTTTGGAAGATAGAAACCTCCCTTTTAATTACACATGGTCCTTGTTCCTTAACAAAAAGGTGTTTTTCCTTCCATTTTGTACCAATTCTCATGTTTAATCCAAATTAATCTATGGAGAAAAAAATTAATAAAAAAAGGTTGGCTTTTTTCTCCAACTTACGTATGTCTTGTTAGAAATATTATCAACAAATGCAAGATTTAATCCTATATGAAAGCGAATAACTAAATAGGAAAAACAAAGATTGAACCGTTAGTGGACTGGGAGGCACGTCGAAGACGCTTTCCGTAAAGTAGATTGAGCCCCTTGCAGAATAAAGGGACTGCGCTCTCCTACTTTCTAGATAAAATCTGACCCACTTTTTCGATCTTGTTGTACGATCAAAGATGGAAGCTGCGTAGCCTTTTAATCGTCAATATCTTATTATATTTTAAGGAAAATAGAAAATAGTTTGAGAGAAGAAAGTTTCTGTATAAGAGTTTTACATAGAGATAACTCTTAGACAGAAACTCAAAAGATTGGACACGTTCTTTTCTCCCAAATCCCTTATTATATAGGGATACAATAATAACGTTAAAATAACTGTATGAATTTGAATTTCAAAAAATTCCTAACATGTCTGTGCATGCATAAAACTATGGAAACTTTAATTTTTCTGATAACAAGAATTTTGTTCTTTAATTTGTGTTCATAGCTTGAACTTGTGGATGAGGTTGACTTGGTAAAAATTTAATATCAACCGTTATGGCTGTTTGGTTCAATCGAAGTGTAATTTTGTGATGACAAAGATTAATTTTGTATTTTTTACAGTGGTTCACAGAGAAACACAAGAAAGCTTTGGCTGAAGCACTTGAGAAAGTGAAGGCAGGTATGATTCAAATAAAAAACACTTCTCTTTGTTCTTGCAGATGCTTCCTCTGCCGAATTGTTTCATTCTTTATGCTTATACATTTATCTTTTGTTTTTTTAATAATCTTTTGTTTTTGTCTTTGATAATTAGCATGCCCATCTTGTTTATTTTCATTTTTTTTCCTGTATTGGTTCTCTTTGTTTTTATTTCAGAGCTGATGATACTTGGATTCATTTCATTGTTGCTGACATTTGGGCAAAGTTACATTGCGAAAATTTGCATACCAGAGCATGTGGCGGATTCGATGTTGCCATGTAAATTAAGAGACGAGACCGAAGAAGAAGATGATGCCGGGAAATCGAAAAGGAGACTTTTGTGGAATATAGTTAATAATTCTGCTTCTAGCCGAAGGATCTTAGCTGGTGCTGAAGTTAGTTCGTGCACGAAAGTAAGTATATTGATATAATTAATTTTTTTATTTATGGAATTGCATAATTAATGATTTTAAATTGTAAAGGTAGATAACATATCTGATTCCTTCGATCGAAGTTTCAAAATGTAAACAAACATAAAAATTTAAATAGCTCTACACATATCTCATGTTTTATATATCGGGTTTACTACTACCTAGTTGGCTCTCCGGTCACTTAATCAAAAGCTCAAAGTTATGGCGATCGCTAATGGATATAATCAAATATCCTTTAACAGTAATTAATCATGAAATAAATATGTATAATAGTATGACGGATATGAAATTTAAACCTTTTTCGTCATTCTTTCACTTGCATATATATCTTCTATTAACAGGGGAGGGTGCCACTCATTTCGATAAATGGACTGCATCAGCTGCATATCTTCATCTTTTTCTTGGCGGTTTTTCATGTAGCATATAGCGCTCTTACAATGGCCCTTGGAAGAGCAAAGGTTAGCGAATGACAAGAATTGTATACGCTCATTACGAGCAATTGAGATTTTATTGGACATTGTTCGTTATCCAAATTTGTTTGTTAAGGAAGCTTTTTCATGCAGATTCGTCGATGGAAGGAGTGGGAACTGGAGACTCTATCTATGGATTACGAATTCTCTAATGGTAGGTGTTGTTCCTAGTGATTCTTTGACCTTTTGATCTCAAAGTAGATTAAGTAAAAAATTATGATGAACTTTTCATTTACCATATTTACAATAGCTTCTAATGTCATCCCCGATTTTCTTATTTACTTCTGAGCTCGTTGCATTCGTTATGCAGATCCTTCAAGATTCAGATTTGCACATGAGACGTCTTTTGTGAAACAACACATAAGTTTCTGGAATAGGATTCCGATACTTCTTTATGTTGTAAGAATTTCTCTTCTTCAGCAAAAAAAAATATTCTTTATGATTCAAGGACGATTTCGGTTAATATACACATAGAACACCTATCCTCTTTTGAATAAAGTTTTGAAACATAACCTTTTTCAGGTCAGTTTCTTCCGTCAATTCTTTAGGTCTGTCCGTAAAACAGATTACCTAGCCATGCGCCATGGTTTCATCGTTGTGAGTCTTTTTATCAAAAGAAATCGTCGTTTCACCGTCTTATGCATTAATTGATGAACTTTTCATTGACTGACTGATAATAATTGCTATAGGTGCACTTGGCTCCGGGGAGTAAATTCAACTTCCAAAAATATATAATGAAATCACTGGAAGACGACTTTAAAGTAGTCGTTGGAATCACGTAATGGGACTTCTATTGTTTTCTTATGTATCGGCTTTCTTCTTGCTTTCATAATATTGAAATTCATTTGCTTAATTATTTGTTGATTGCTTAATTAAATGTTTTTCCTGATTATTGACCAGTCCTGTCTTGTGGGCTTCTGCTGTGCTCTTTTTGCTGCTTAATGTTCATGGTAAGTGATCTATTATGCCTGTGTTTCATTTTAAGCCACGCTTCACTTATCAAGGTCAAGATAGTTTATAGTCCTCGAGATTAATGAATCTCTCTCATTTTGATTCAGGATGGCAAGAAATGTTCTGGGTCACACTAATTCCCCCAGTCGTAAGTAATCGGCACTAAACACTGGAGTATGCTCATTTTCGCCTTGTAATCTTGAAGTTACTAATCTTGAGAGCATGCAGATTATATTGGCTGTTGGCACACAACTTCAGGCTATAATCACAAAGATGGCTATTGAGATTCAAGAGAGACATGCGGTTGTTCAAGGAATCCCTTTGGTCCAACTTGGCGATAACCATTTTTGGTTCGGACGCCCTCAATTAGTATTGTGGCTCATCCATTTCACATTATTTCAGGTTCCCCTCTTGATAACTTATTATTAATAGACCTTAGTATGTCTTTTCTATATCGCAAGTCAAATATTAGCGCAGCAACCTTTACATTGGTAAAAAAAAATCGCAAGCGCGTCAGGAAGGTGTCTAATGATTTGTTTGTCTTGTTGTATGCAGAATGCATTTCAATTAACATATTTCTTTTGGATATGGGTAAGTTTCTGTTTTCTATTGACATTTTGAGCCGAATGTTTTCGCTTTTTATTATTACTTTATGTTAACTTTATCTGTTAACCATGACAGTACGATTTTGGGCTAAGGTCTTGCTTTCATGAGAATTTTAAGCTCATTATCATCAGAGTCTGCATCGGGTAAAGCTTCAATTCTATTCCCCTGTGCCGTAACTTTAAGTGATTTTTGCGACAAGTTTGTGGTCTAAATAACATATGGTTCTTATTTGTGATATGCAGGGCTGCTGTCCAATTCTTGTGCAGCTACATTACGCTTCCCCTTTACGCCCTTGTATCTCAGGTACCGATGCGCATGTATATCTTGCCTTTTCTTAACCCTTGTCCTAAATGGCTGCTATCCTAGATTTCCAATTCAGATTCACAAATTCCGCTGTCCTTTTCTTGCGCGCGTTTGTTTAAACCTTGGCTACTCTTGTACCATTTAAATTTACTACAACGGCACCACAACCACCAAACTTTATAGTTAGATTTAATTTCATATTCTAACACTAGAAATGTTCTTTTTCTAGATGGGTTCTCATATGAAGAGATCGATCTTCGATGAACAAACATCCCGGGCCCTTAAAAAATGGCACCAAGACGTGAAGAAAAGACTTAAGAAAGAATCGGTCCACTCTCCCTCCGCCTCGATAACACCAAGCACTAGCGCCATAACAAGTCCTAGCGCGTCGCCCCTTCACCAATTCTATCACTCACAAACTATCGGTCACTCGGGCAGATCCCAAACCCCTTCGAGGATATCCAATCTCTCAGACCAAGAAATATCCGATCAAGAATTTGATATCATGTCGCCGAATTCAACAACAAACTTGATCCCTAGCTTCAAGCATAAAGAAATTGACACTGAACCAAGTGAATATCGTCTGAATGTAGAACACCATGATGATGAGGATTTTTCGTTTGTAAAGAGCTCGAAAGTAGCTGGAGTGAAGCGATAGCCACTTTGCGAGATAAATCATATACAACTTTTCTTATTCCTTTTTATTAAACCTTTTATTACTTTATATGTAGATTTCATTTAATTTGTAAATTTGACACTAGAGTTTGAGAAACCTATCATAATAACAACTTTTGGCTTCCATTTTTTCTTGATAAAATGCAAATCGAAATATTATCATATTTTTTTATAACCATTGGTGTAAGCCACACGGTCATTCGAAATACTATCATTTTTAACTTTGCTTTCATAATATTTATCCCCTTTAGCAAATGCTTGTGACTTATATGTAGTACATTGTTTTTATTCAATTGTCTCAACTAGGATATATCCTACTTTTTCGTTATATTTGTGATGTGTGAGCTACGAACAAATAGCAAGTGAAGCACACTTAGGGCATGTTTGGTTAGCAACAAAAAAAAGTTGCATCATGCTTTCATGCTGCAGATGTTGCATGCGGCATTTGTTGCAAAAAAAATTTTGGCCCCAATCCATTATTTGGTTATCTTCAAGTTTTGTAATTGGATTTCCAAATATGAAAAAAACTAAAGAAAATACAATATTTGTTACATATTTGCTTAGGTGGCATATATAAAGCTTATGCGTCATCCATAATTATTGCAATGCTCACAATTCCCAAAGTTGAAACACTTGCTACAATCAAAATGAGTGCAATAAATATTGTAAAATTTGGGGCTTTTTACTTATAGCCCCCAAAATATAGCAAATTCCTTTCTAACCCTCCAAAACTTGGTATTTACTTTTTACCTCCAAAACTAATAAGATACATCATTTTACCACTTTTACGATTTCCGTCAGAAAAAATCCCGTTAACTTTAGTTTAACCGTTCTCCATACGTTTTAGGTTTACCATTTATCCGAAGACAATAATTAAGACCGCAGAAGTATTCAATTTCTTCATAGTTAGAAAAGGATGTTGAAGATGCTCCTGATTTTATGGCCGATTTTGATAAAGGTGCAGCAGAAGCCTAAACCCTAATTTCAATTTAGGAATGATATTGAATATTTCAAAGGTCGAAGAGAGGTTGGAATATTTTAAAGAAAAATCTGATGTTATGCCGTTAAAAGTTGATGGAAATTGTAAAGGGATAAAATGATGTATTTTATTAGTTTTGGGGTAAGAGTAAATACCAAGTTTTTGGATAGAAAGGAATTTGCTATGTTTAGGGGGCTGCAAGTAAAAAAAACCATAAAATTGATGCTTTTTGCATCTCTATTTCCAACTCAAATCTGTTACTAACCCAAACATAGGAAATGGAGATTTTTTGCAACAAATGTTGCATGCATATCCATTTTCATGCGACCAAACAGCCCCTTAATTTGGGTCGGATGGAGTCTAACTCTACCGAATTTCATGTGGGGTAATCATGGGATAATGATCCAACTTTACATGCAGTATGTGTGTTGGCATATTTATCGATATTATTTAGGGAGACTATAAAGAGTCGAGTATTGGAGAGTTTTGGTATAACTGTGTAACATGAGATGCAAAACAAATTGAATTTGAGATGACGGAGAAAATCGATTTAGTAACATAACAAACATTAAAAAAGAACTTGAATCCTAAGTGAAAGTAGGAGGAAACGATGCAGAAAAAAAAAGCTTTTCCTGAGGTGGGAGGCATGAGTGACGAAAATTAAATTAAGTAGTGTTCAATTTAGTTGTTTTGTGAAATTGAATCCCTAGATTACCTGCAGCTGCAATGGAAGCACGTGGAGTGACCTTTGCAACATCCCGTAGTTAGAAATTTATTAAGCACCAATTTAGAAATTTATTACCGGAAGAATTTCATCAAGCACCGGTTTAGAAGCGATGTCTGCATGAGCAAATAAGGCAGTAAAAGAAGCTTTTGTTAATGCTAATCATTATGTTGATTGAAAAAATAAATATGAAGTTTTGTGAAGGTTTTAACTAAATTATATTTTGGAATAAATAAATAAATACACTTAATTTCATATAGTATTTACATCCTTACTCTTTCATTTGTGTAAGCTGTTTTGATATTACTTTTAAAAAGATTAATTGAATGATCGACAGTAATAATAGATAACACAACGATGACCGAAACACAAAAGCAAAACTCGGCAGAAAAGAAAAAAAGAAACAGCAACATAGAAAATTAATTTATGGAAGCCAGATGCAAAAGACTCAGTAATCAACCACTGCAAGGGATTTGGATTGCTTTTAAGAAGGATTTAAGCTTATCTTCATGCGGAATACAATAATGAAAACATTGTTGAAATAAAGCTCTTCACCATTAGACTTTTATAACTGTATGCTAATAAGCTCAGCTCTGTAAAAAGAAAAACGATGGTAACCATCTTCTCATGTTTTAAGAAAATATTTTCCACATTTTCTCCATCTAATTTAATCTTGAGATTAAACATATCAGGACCAGAATAAAAAGAGTTGGTAAAATATGCCGATCCTCTAAATCTATTTTACTGAAGCCAATTCCCACTTTACATGCGTATTCGTTTTGCTTTTTACACGGATAAGCAGCGCGGAAGATGCTGCAACAATTTATTATACATGTAACAAAAATATAGAGGTGAACCGGAAAAAAAGAAAAAGGAAAGAGGAAACAATCTTCAATCAGAACTCAATTGGTCTCAGCAATGCAAGAGATCTACAGTCGTCCTACTGTAATTTGTTTTGCTCATATTTTAGTCTTCTTGCTCTACTTATATTTGGCCAAGAACATCCGTTTTGTGCCAATTTGTAACGTGCGAAGCAGAAAAGATTTAACAAGCTGCCTAGTGCTCCCTTTGCCTGTGTGGAAGTCGGTATGATCCTATCTGGGGTAGGAAAAAAAAAGAATCAGCAAAAAATCAACAAAATCCAGATAACTGAAATCATACATGTTTCAAAGAAAAATATATGTATACACCATGAAGTTATCATGATCAATCCACAAGCCAGTCATCACGGGATGTATGAAGAATAAAACATTGCAGAAACAATTTACGTGTTAGATTACATATTAACATATAAATTTATGTGACTGCATAGATGCCACTAAATTTTCTATTCCTAACAGCATATAGATGAGTACGTTTCTAAATTTTCATAGGTCGGTAAAACCTTGCTCTAACATTAGCACCCAAGCTCCACGAAATAGTGGTCATACTGCCCAAAGTGTCAAAAACTTAGGAGAAGAGACTTGAAGTAAAAACCACACTTGCTGAAGCCTAATATACCCAAAGTGTCAAAAACTTAGGATTTATTAGGATTAAATAAAGACGAACAGTTATAATCCATAGCAAGACAAATGAATCTACTAATTTATATGATCAGACGAATTAATGTCCGCCAAGGGCGAGAGAAATTTATTTACTATTTTAAGCATGTAGACTACATGAGAATCTAACAGATATCCACAACCAAACAGGATCCTATGCAAGACAAAAGTTTTTCTTGTTTCAACAATAGGTGCTCCATGACCAGAAAAGGTTTAGAGACTCACCTAAACCAACAACAACAACAACAACAACAACTACTGAGCCTTTTATCTCAACCTAAACCAAAAGTTACCTAAATAACTTTTTACATGAAACACTTTTCATATCTAAATAGATTGGTGGTTTCAAACTAACCTTCAAATTGTGGTCCCAAAGTATTGCACAAGTATGTATAACTGAATCTGCATAGCTTTCAGTCTCAAACTTTTCCAGTAAACAATCTGTGAAGGGGTACTAATTACGTAGCGCATCAAGGCTGAAAGAAAAACGAGCATGTGTTAGATGTTTGCTGAAATGAGACCATTAATCTGACAAGAAAATAATAATTAAAAAGACAAAAAATTCAAAGACGACAGATAATAACAACATCTGATTCTTAAATTTCTGGGATCAAAATTTCTAGCTTACCTGCAATTTTGTGGTATTCTCCATTTGTGTTGCCTGGATCTCTTTACTTCTGGGGGCATAGACATAAAATCCCTCCAATCCTTGAGCATAAATCTTAGATCATGAATCTTACTACTCAAGCCAATACAACAATTTGCATGCATGGTACAAACATCATTAAAATCTCTGCTTGGCTCACAGATCCCACCAAAATAAGCAGTACTCAGAAATCTCATCTTTAATCCAGAATCTGTAATAAAAGGGTCATGTTTAATAAAATTAAGCACGTCTTGGTCATGATGCCCTGGATGTCTCTCTCTCGATGAGTACCAAAATTTGTAAAATTGAATTGTTCGGTTGTTGGACTTTACATAGTTAAATCCTCCATTAGCAATGTTCTCTAAATCCGATGTGTTGCCCACAAAGTGATCACAGGCGATCTGAAAATCTCCATCAGAATAGAAACGAGGCATTGGATTCCGAAACCAAACAATATCTGTATCCTGCATCAAAGATATTAGAGCATTACATCAATCCTTATTTCAGGGGAAGAATTGTGGTGAATTTGTTTTAATGAATATATAGGAAGGGTAAACATTACTAAACACTAACCACCTTTGGAGATTTTGAGATAACACCATTGAACTTTAAAAATGCTATAAAAGCCCATTAAAAGGAATTTTCGTTATAAAAGAGTGAAAGGTATTTTTGTCAAAAAATGTCATATTCTGTTCATTTTAAGTCTATTCAATCTATCTACAAGATATTTTAGGGTTATTCAGTCCAATTATGGTTTGCACGAGTTAATCAAACTAAGACAATATTAGTAGTTCAGTGGGGTTTCATAGCATTTTTAAGTTCAATGGAGTTATCTAAAAAACCCAAAAAGGTGGATGATGTTTAGTAAAGTTTACCCTATAGCATTTTTAAAGTTCAATGGTGTATATCTCAGAAACCCAAAAAAGGTGGATGGTGTTTAGTGGGGGTTTTATAACATTTTTAATGTTCAGTGGCGCAATCTCAAAAATCCAAAAAGGTGGATGGTGTTCAGTAAAGTTTACCTTATATAGGAATAAAGATTTATATGTTTTTGAGGATAAAGTTGGATAATTAGCCACCCAATAAAGATTTATATGTTGAACAGAACAGAACTTTTCTTTGGAACAGTCAGGTGCATCATAGAGATTTTATGTAAATATCATGTCAGCTACAAGAATATTTTCTACCATTTAGCTCTGTTAAGAGAACATGGTGTATTACACCAAAAGGATTTAAAAAAAAATACAAATATTGCTATAGAACAGTTCTGTCTTCATTTCCACATGTTGTCCCCATTAAGCTTCAGGATGTAGGTAAATTGTAACGGTTGCATTACAAATGGGACACGATTATCACTTGTCATAGCTATCGTATTTGAGTGTAGAGAGGAACTGGTCATCCGAACTACATTTTAAGAAAACTGACCGTATCTGCAAATAAAATTTGATGTTTTGTAGTTTACGTCTAGATATATAGAATTCTAAGTTTTTGATCTGTTTAGGTCTGTTGCGATAGATTTGGACATCACATATCTCTGTAATCATGGATATGCGAATTTTTATTGTAATTTCAAATTTTATCAATTCAGATTAAGAAAAGAGCATGCATCATAGAAAATTTTCTATTTACATAAACTTCAGAACAAGAAACATGTTTTTTTAATAGAACACTCAAGTGCAGCAGGACATACTAGCAGTAGTGCCATAGATACAAGAAATGACTTAAATAAAATTTGCAGGGTATAGCTCCTAATTTGACTTCTATCTCATGCAAGCAATTGGGAGGGGAAAAAACAATCATGTGTTTCCATTGTCTAATCAGAACAATGGTTTCGACATAAATACAAAGCATATCAGCACATAGAAAAGGTTTTAGGGAAAAAATGAAATACCGTTTTAAGGTCAATTTATGGTGATTCAAATTGCATCGCACATGTCCGACTACATGAGTATATAAATCTCATGACTTAATAATTTAATTGAACCAACCTTGTGTATTCACAAAATTTTCATATGTGGGAACAGCTCAACTTCCAGATATGAAAAAGAAAGAGGAGTACCGTGAAAATGAAATTGTATCCCATCTCAAGAATCACACGCAAGAAATCGATCCTCCTCCACATCATTTTCAAGTACCCATCGGACATAAAATCCTCCTCTCCTGAAAAATCCACTCCCTCTGTGGTAAGAGCAAAACAGTGGGAATGTATGGAGATGCATCGATCATATGCTTTCATATCTAGAGCAATCATTACTAAGTGATCCAAAAGGTTCCTTGTGCCTTCTCCAATGTGGAAGCTCTCGAGGAATATATCGACAACTGAGTTTGGAGAAGCCCATGCTTCATTCAAAGTGGTCAGGATCACTGTTTTATCTTCCATGGCTGCCTCCTTCAAAACATTCTCCAGCCTGGCTTGCTCATTTTCCTTCAAATTGTAATACATATCACTATATTAGTAAAGATTCCACACAACATGTGGCATGCATGCCCTATAAATACAAAATAATGCAAGCTACACAACAAAACGAGAGACTGGGAGACCAATCTAGTTATCAAGGACCAAAACACACTACCATGTAAGAACATGGTTCCGTGAAAAGAAAACATTACAAATTATCGAAACAGTGTTCAAAGATTCTTTTTTTTATAAATACATTAAAAAAAAGCCAATACATTCATATTTAAATAAATGTGTACTCGAAGGCAGGGTCAGAATCCTGTTTCTTCAAGGAGTAAAAATTCTACGAAGTATGAAAATTACGATGAAGTGAAGCAGAATTTCGTTAAGGGGTCATCATAGCACCAAGAATATTTTCCTAAACTATTCTATAAAGAAAAATCAATTAAATGGGCAATTTCCTACTCATTGCTACAATGTCCAAAAGAGACTAATTAGATCACTTTTCGTCGCAAATAGTTACTATACTTGCATGAAATTGGACGCTTCTAATATTCAAAGCGGTCGGAGAATTGGCAGGGCATTAAAATCGTGACAAGGGTCTGACAAACTCAATACATGCAACCAACAATAAAGGAAAATGATTGATGCAGATACGAGATTAATTAACACTCGAATGCAGATAAACTCAGTTGTTTAGGATAGTTCAATATAAATATCATCCATTAATAACTGATTCAAACACTCGAATGTAGATTAATTAACACTCGATTAATTCAGTTGTTTACGAGATTAATTAACACTCGAATGCAGATAAATTCAGTTGTTTAGGATAGTTCAATATAAATATAATCTATTAATAACTGATTCAAACCACCGAAACTAACCCATAATAAATCCTGGCAGAAAAAAACAACCAAACAAACAAAACAGTGACGTTAAAAACGTCGTTTTTCCAAATGCAATACACAACGCAATCACTACAGTTCCTGCTAAAAAATTTAAGAAATCAAGAAGCTCACCAAATCGTCGGCTTCGACCGCTTCGAACGCCAGCGAAACAGGAACCGGGTCTGACACGGAGCGCTCGAAGGGCCGAACTGTCGGCGATATCGGAACCGCCGCATTGTAGAGGACGGCGAGGGGGAGGGAGACGGCGGCGGCGAAAAGGCCGATCTTGAGCCAGCGCCGGATCGGGTCGGGTTCAGACATTGCGGATCTTGGCGTGCGTCGCGTCGTCGACGCCCGAGGCGATCTCTTCATGGATTCGATTCAGTTAGCGAGAGAGAGTGAGGGTTTCGATTAGGGTTTTTGAATTTGGAAGAAAATGGGGGAATTTTTGTGAGGATTTTGGGAATTTTTTTTTTAGGGTTGTGTTGAAAACTATTGTTTTCAGTTTACTGTCGGCGTGGCTCTTGGGGTGAATAATATGTAATAAAAGCAGTGAACTTTTAACCATTGGCCGTTTTGACGACCGGAAGTAGGGGGAATAGTTATAAAGTAAATTTTAAAAGGCCGTAAACTTACTTTCGATATTTGTTTGTAAAATTTATTGAAGAAGGAAGTAAATTCTTATGATTTTTATTAAGAAAAACAAAAAAGAAAACTATTTTTTTAATAATAAGAAATAATTACATTTTGAATGTATTAAAAAGAAGCAATAAATAATTAATATTTTTTCTTGTTCTTTGTGCTTCATAACTTCTCCCAACCCACAACAAAAGTTTGAAAGCAAGCATACCATGTAGGATCGAGCTCATCATCAATTGGAAGTACCTTCCAATTTCTTCTTCCATCAAACAAACACTTGAAATTCCGAAAGTAGGTTTATTTCCGGTACTTCCATACTGCAAACACTTGAAATTCCGAAAATAGGTTTATTTCCGGTACTTCCATACTGCTTCATGTCAAACAAACATGCCTCATACAAAACTCCTTCAGTTTAAAGCTAACGCTCCTTCAGTTGAAAGGAAACGCAACCTGTCCTCCTATTTCATACAAAACTTCCCACTATAGGAATACATACAGTGGAAAAGCGAAACAACAACAATTTAAAGCTCCTTCGGTTTAAAAATAGCAGAAATTTAGGTTGCGACCGTCATCAAAATCCCCTTTCAGCGCTTAAACCGCCGCTGCACATGAATCTGCTTTCTATATCAACTAATTAAGATAGGATGCGAAATGATTGTGTTTATAAGGCAAATAAATGCGCCAGTTACAAGATCTGATAACATAGCAGCAGTTAATGGTGCAACAGCGGCCGCAGGTTAAGACCTACATAGTACTCGACGACGACCTGCTCAGCCACATACATGCACATTTGGAGATCCAACCGTCTCAAATTTAACTGAATAAAGTCCAATTAAACTTTGGGAAAGAAAATTCAGTCCTCTGATTTTACACAAAATTTCCCACAATTTTAGCTCTTATTCCAAGAATCCGAAACGGTAACAATTTTACAATAAAAGCCATCGTCCTTTTTTGTATGAAGACAAGCGATAGCAATGTTTAGAATGAGACAGTAAAACTATTTTCATTACACAGTGAAGTAAGCGATATTGGCGTTGCCGAAGTCATCATAATGACTAATACTACCACCGACTTCATCATCACTCCCTGCAGCTGTGCAGCATTTTCAGCACCTTTCGTATCATCCGGTTCTTCCTCGGCAGCAGCTCCTGCGTTTACATTACAAAGTCACAGAATGATGGAGTCTGAGATCTCCTTCAGATGTTGCCTTCCGTTGATCTGCTGATGGCGGCGATGGATGGCTGAGATTTGATCTGGAGTCTGTCGCTCCCGAAGCGTGTGGATATCAATGGGTTGAGATTGTGGTTGCCGAGTTACCTGCAAAAATGTCTCGGGATGGTTGTAACACCGAGAACCCTCCGACGATCAAATTAGGCTAGAGATCCGAGCAGAGTAACGGCTTAGTGGCGTAAAAATGGCTTACTTGAACCGTCTGAAGAAGTGGTTTATATAGCGGTGGCAGCAGGCGAGACGGGCGCGAGAATCGCGCCGGCCGTTACGCTCCCGACATCACGTCCGCGTGATGAGCGGGACCTCCCATTAATGGCGAGACAGGCTCTTTAACGAGGGATCGTGGTGGCGTGGAACGTGGGATGTGGCCGGCGGAGATCTCGCGCATGGCGAGATTCGTGGGATGGCGGTTACGCCTACAAACGGTGTTGTTGGTCGGTCGATGAGACTGAGGAAGATGACCTCGGCGGAAGAGCTCACGGAGGAGCGGGAGAGCCGAGGTATCTTGGTTCTGCTCGAGCCCGGAGGCGAGCTGAGAGGGCCGAGGAGGCTCGGGCCAGTGATAGCTCGGAGACGAGCTGCGGGGGCCGAGGAGGGCAATTGTGCTGGGGGCTCGGAGGTGAGCCCGCGTTTGCTTGTAGGACGGGCACATGGGTGGTCTGGTCGGCCACTGTAAGTCTTTTCTTGCATGCTCTGGGACAAGTCATCTGCCACGTGTCCTGATCTGGGAGACCACCGATATCGAGCATCATCACAGAAAGATCTGCAAATATAACAATCCGACCCATCTCCAGCGCAAAGTATCGGGCCACCGGGCTATCCGACCCAAGACTAACAGGCCGTATCACAAAGAAGTGAACAAAACTTACCTCCACAATGCAACTCTCTGATATGTAACAAAATGCGAGCCTCATGGATTTTATAATAAAAACTTTGCTTAGTTACACTCATTTAGCTCTTCTTCAGTTCATCCTTTGGCTAAAGTAACATTTAGGTATATTGTGGCGTTACTAATTGGCTTCCGAGATGGTATATTGTGGACGTATAATATGAACCTCCACTTCTCCTTAAATTTTAAGCTGCAATCCTAAAATTAACTTCAAATCTCCAAGGGAGCTATCCCTTTGTGATGATGCTCAGTATTGGAAACTTTCCAGATTATAACATGCGGCAGATGACGTGTCCCGAGGCATACGGAAACAAGGCAAGCACCCCATATTGGGGGCGTCTCCCGGGCTATTGCCCCGCTTCCTGGACCCGACCTCCGAGGATGCCCTGAAAGTTCCTGTGCTCGCTATGTAAACGACCATTGGCTCGCCTCCGAGTCCTACACGCCGATCTTCTTGGCCCTTCACCTCCGATCTATCACAGAACCGAACTAGCTTGGCCTCCCGCCCTCTTTTAGGCCTCTCGCCGAGCTAGGCCTCCTCGGTTCTGTCGAGCGACCTAGAACGCATATCGCAGGCGCCTCCGCCACGGCTCTACGAATCTAGCCATACGCGAGATATCCGCCGCCCCACGATCCCGCGTTCCACGCCGTCGCGTTCCCCCATTAACGAGCGTATCTCGTCATTAATGGGGGAGCCCGTCGTTCACGCAGGCGTAACGCCAGGGGCGTAACGACCGGCGTGAATCTCGCGTCAGCTGGCCCATGGCGTCCGCTATATAAACCCCTCTCTCAGACGACTCAGGTAAGACAATTTCAACCCAATAGGCCGCTATTCTGCTCAAATATCTCGACTAACTTGATCGTCGGAGGGTCCACGGTGGTACAACCATCCCGGGACTTCTTTGCAGATAGCTCGGCTTCACACTAAATCAAGACCACTGAGATCCACACACTTCATGAGGCAATCCTCAAATCCAATCTCAAACCTTCATCAACGTTGTCGGCAGATCGACGGAAGACAACAGGTGAAAGAGATCCAAAACTCCACCAGTTGGCGTTGTCTGTAGGAAGCTCGAAAATTCCACTCATCAAAAGTTGATCTTCCGATCTTGAACTGATGGCGAGTGATCATCGCGACGATCCCAGCATAAACTGTAAATCCCAGTTTCCATTCTAAATAAAGTTTCCTATTTTCTGAATTCTAGTGATTTCCATTTCTTTCCTTCGTATTTTTTAATTGGTTGTTAAGCTTGATATTTAAGCCTTATTTTTTCCAACTCTTTTGAAATCATAGTTCAAACCCTAAAAGCCAAACTAAATTAGTACCCAAAAATAAAACAAGGAAAACGTTTTAAATTTAAAGCCCAACCTTACTTTAACCCATTATTTAAAACCCTAGACCTTATCTCAGCCCACTAAAATTTTCCTTAATAAATTCCATATAAAAATCCCCGGCCAATTTTCTTTTCCCTGGCCCACTCGCAATCACTCAGCCCATACACACTTTTTTTTTATAAACCCTTTGGTTTTAACCCCGGCCCACTCTTCCCTCACCAGCCCACTTCTTTTAAAAATCCCTAATCTATTTTTCCCCAGCCCGTTCCTCTCTCGGCCCACGAATATTTTTGTTAAGGGAATATTTTTGAAAATCCTCAGCCCACTTCTTACCCCACTCCTGTTCATCTCCCCAACGGCTCTCCCCTATTCCCGCACGTGATCCACCTCCTCCGCCGCGCCTCACGTCCACGCCCACGCCCCCGTTCCTTCCGTTACGACCGCGACGCGCAACCCCTTCGTCTCCATTATCTTCTTCGCACTCGTTTTCCCCCTCATTTTCAGAATCCCTTATCTCTCTCCCTCACAAGAAACTCACCGAGCACCATTTTTTCCTCACCACGCCGCCGGCGACGACCCCCACTGCTCCCCCTCTCTCTCCAAAACCCACATCAAGAGACCACTGCGCACTTCACTGCGCACGTCGCCGGAGCGACCACCGCCGACATCGTCGACCCCAGCGCACCCGGGAGACCCACAGAGCACCACTCTATACTTCCAGCGAGCGCGAGACGACTCCGAGAACTCCGACGTCAAATCTGCATCTCGATCCAAGCTCGCGCGAATCGGTTTCACGGCGTACATCACGCGTTCGTGACGACGTTGCTGCCTTGCGACCCCGACACGTTTCCAGGCAAGTGTTTACTTGCTTCATGCTATAATATTAGTGGTACAAACCTAAAATATCTAGTTTACGGATTTGCCGATTACCGATATATTATGTGACCGAAGTGTTCGATGCTAGTCCCCAATGATTACAATAGTTTATTTTGACGAAAACTGATATTTTATGTTGGCCCATTTGATGATAAATATCGTGTATGAATCTCGCTGGAAAATACGATTGTTCGTGACAAAAATTGATACCCCCAAATATGCCGTTAAAACTAGAATTCTCTCGTACCTGAAAACGATTAAAATCACCATAAATTATATACATACTGGAGCGATATGTTCGAGGGATTAAATCGAAGCCGACTTGACGAACTTTAACCCTATGTAAAATTCTAATGATTTCTGTTCTGTAACCGTGATGATAATTAGATCGGAATACGACTCTGGACTGCAATCCAGAGCGTTTCTGATTATTGTGTTCTGACCCAAGACCCGTGTCACTGTGTTTCCTGAAGTCGTATGTTACGGAACCCTGCAGTATATTAAAGATAATTCTGTTAGTTGAACAAAACTGGTGGTTCCATTCCGATTCATCGCCGTTTGCTATTTTAAACTGTATTTAAAAGGGCAGAACATATAACTGTCCAGAACAGATTCTGAAATGACACACTGAGGTTAAACTGTGTATAACTTTTAACGTACAGATGCGATTGAGGATCCGTCAGTAGCGTTGAATACTCCATTAGAAACCCTAGATTTCATTCAACAGTAGCATCGCTAAATTATGAGCCCAATCAGGTGCAATTCGTGTCGCGAAACGGACGTTCAGTTCTGAAACTGAATTTCCAGCCGCGAGCACTTAAAATGAAACAGCTATATCTTGAAAACCGGAATCCCGATTGAACTGAAACAAATTTTGATGAATTTCTGACTGAGTGTTCTATTTATCTTACTTGTATAATTTTGCTGAATTCTTAACATATTAATTTATGCAATTTATTTTAGTCAATGACATGCATGTTGATTCATAACATACATAGCTTATTGGTAGCATACATACATATATCATACCCTTGCCATATATTCAGTGTTAGTGCGTGTGGACATTGCATTATCGTGTGTGATAGATGTTGGTTTAGGAGTGATGAGTACACCAATGGAAAGTGAATATTCGTGACAGTGATTAATACAGTGAACAGTGATAAAACCGTGCCATTGGTATACTCGTATACGACTAAATCAAGATCATAACTAGTGAGAACCTGGGGAAAAGGGGGAAATCAAAGTGGAAAGAGTATCGTATTTAACGGGACCGTGTTTAGAGGATGATCATTCGAACCGTGATACTGATACGTGTAGGGTAGGATCTAGCGATCCGGCTGACAGGGTTATGTCCCGGGCATGTGGGCCGTTGCCTCGGGTATGTACGAGACTCCTTTTAAACATGATCCTCCTTCCACTATGTGATTTCAAACATGACCTAAAGACCGATAGGGACACATAACATATTCTGCATCATATAGTGACATAGTGATTACTTGCATCGTTCCTATACCAGTATTACCTCATATACCTGTTTCATCTTATTATAATAATATTGTTATTGTGTCGCTCTGACGACCTGAGTATGCATGCTCAGATTCCGCGGGGGAACCAGCACAGGAGACGGATCTACCCTTTGAGTTCACGGAGATATAGTTCGGTGTACCTTCTTCATTTACTGCTTTCCATAAAAGTGATCGTGAGATTGAACTTGGTTAGTTATTGTTCTTATTATCTGTAATTTGTGAACAATGGAATTTTAATGTAATAAAGTAGTGATGTGATTCCTTTAATACTGTGCTTTATTTACTGATTACCATGTAGTGCTAGAAGCCGAAGTGTGCCTACGGCGGGATGATTCCTTGACCGTAGGAGCATGGTTGGCCTAGTCATCCCTCGTTTTCCGTATTTTGGGAAGCGGGGCGTGACATGGTTTAGTTGGTATCAAAGCCTGTGTTTAGTATCAAGGAATAACATTAACTATACTGTATTACGTTATTCTTGTTTCACTACTCTTGATTTTTATCCTTGAATCTGATCCTATCCTTTTGAATCCTCCAGTGATATGACGTCCCCGAACGACCCCTCCTCGGACTCCAGCTCTCAGGACCGCACGGAAAGAATACTCAGTGCACTGACCACTCTCGCGGAAGCTCAGGAGAGGAAGACAAATTTGCTTACTGAGGGACTCAGGGCGATTACCGCCGCAGGAGGACCCTCCGCACTCATTACCGCCCCCGAGGGCGCTACTCCACCAGCTTATCAGGCTAGGGCTGGTACCGTATCAGACTTCCGACGGTTACACCCAGCTGCATTCACCGGGCTAGCTGAACCCCTTGAGGCCGAGCAATGGCTGGTAAACATGGAGAATTTATTGACAGCCACCAGGGTTCCAGAGGAAGACAGAGTGGACGTGATAAAGATTCAATTAGAAGACGAAGCCCGTACATGGTGGTCGGTGGAAGAAAGCAGACTTGACGAGCCGATTGAATGGAGCAGGTTTAAGGAGTGCTTCTTAGATCATTATTTTCCTCCCACAGCCAAGGCAGAAATGGAGGAAAGGTTTATTCTTTTGAAGCAGAATGGACGCCCAGTGGACGTATATGCGGCAGAGTTCAACCGTCTGAGCCGTTTTGCTCCATACATGGTCAAATCAGAGGCCACCAGGGCCAGACGCTTCCTTCAGGGGTTAGATTTCGAGTTGCAGCAGTTGATTGCATCGTTGGATTTGCAGACTTTCGCACAGCTACTCAACGCGGCGAGAGTTCAGGAGCAATTGATTAACAAGTTCAGAAGACCCCCGGTCGTTCCAGCACGTACCCACACGCATTCTCGAGGAGCCATACCGATTCACAGAGTAGGAACGACACAAATGAAGCGCCCGTTCGTACCACAGCATCGCCCCCAGAGACAGGGCATAACTTGCGGCTATTGCGGTAGAGGAGGGCATACCCAGAAGGACTGTCGCCATGCCAAGGGACAGTGCTTGATTTGCGGTTCCAGTCAGCACAGGATTAACAGTTGCCCTGAGCGAGCAGAGATACAGGGAGGTTCTGGACCGTCACAGCAGAGGCCGCAGGAGCAGAGGCAACCCTTTACAGGTCGTGGTCAGGGACGGGCTTTCACCTTGACCGCCGAGCAGGCAGAAGCGTCAGGAGACGTGGTTATAGGTACTCTACTCGTACATTCCTTGCCAGCTAGAGTACTATTTGATTCGGGAGCATCGCATTGTTTCTTGTCTGAGCATTTCACTAATACACACTCAATACCACATGAACCACTAACCAAGGGATAGGAAATTCATACAGGTAATGGCATTATTATATCTAGTCGGGAATGTAGATTATGCCCGGTTGTAGTGTGTGGCAGGGAATTCTATGCGAATTTCCTCCTGATTAGGACAGGCAGTTACGATGCAATTCTCGGAATGGATTGGATGAGCACTTTCCATGCAGTTTTCGATTGTCGTGCAAAGAAGGTGATCTTCCGCATCCCCAATCACCCGGAGTTTACTTTTGAGGGCGGAAGCAAATCTTTGGAGCCAGCTAAATACAGAGCAAAGCCTAAGGAGCTGACAGCTATGGAGATTGATAAGAGCCCAGTCCCAGAAATTGTTCGGGACTTTCTGGACGTATTTCCCGAAGATCTACCAGGTCTACCACCTCCTCGAATTTTGGAGTTCTCAATCGACTTGACTCCAGGTACAGCTCCAGTATCCAGAGCCCCATACAGGATGGCACCAGTTGAGTTGGCAGAATTGAAGAAGCAGGTTGAAGAACTATTGGAGAAGGGATTTATTCGGCCAAGCGCTTCACCGTGGGGGCACCAGTCCTGCTAGTAAAGAAGAAGGATGGATCGCTGCGAATGTGTATAGATTATCGGGAGCTGAACAAGGTCACAATAAATAACAAGTACCCAATACCGCGCATTGGCGACCTATTCGATCAGCTAAGTGGAGCCAAGGTATTCTCGAAGTTGGACCTCCGATCTGGATATCATCAAATCAGAGTAGCAGCCGAGGATGTATGCAAGACGGCTTTCAGGACCCGATACGGACATTACGAGTTTCTTGTGATGCCGTTCGGTGTTACTAATACCCCAGCAATATTCATGGACTTGATGAACAGAGTGTTCGCAAAGTACTTGGACACGTTTGTCGTTGTGTTTATCGATGACATACTTGTCTACTCGAAGACCCGGGAAGAGCACGCTGAACATTTGCGCACGGTACTACAAATTCTTCGGGAAGAGAAGCTGTACGCGAAGCTGAGCAAGTGTGAATTCTGGCTCGACAAGGTTCAGTTTCTGGGACATATTGTTTCGGGCGAAGGCATCTCGGTGGACCCGGCAAAGATAGAATCTGTCAGAGATTGGCCAACGCCGAAGTTAGTGGCCGAGATCAGGAGCTTTCTGGGATTGGCAGGTTATTATCGGAGATTCGTCCAAGATTTCTCAAGAATCGCGGAACCATTGACGAGGCTGACACGGAAGGACGTGCCGTTTACATGGACAGAGGAGTGCACTCAGGCATTCGACACACTGAAGAAGAAGTTAACCACGGCACCTATACTTACAGTACCAGATAATTCCGGTGGTCTGGTGATACACAGTGATGCCTCAGGGAAGGGATTAGGCTGTGTCCTAATGCAGCACGGCCGAGTGGTTGCTTACGCCTCTCGACAACTGAGAAACCACGAGAAGAACTACCCTACACATGACTTGGAGTTAGCGGCAGTAGTCTTCGCATTGAAGATTTGGAGGCACTATCTTTTGGGTGAGAAGGTGGAGGTTTACACGGATCATAAAAGTTTGAAGTATGTTTTCACTCAGAAGGAACTGAACATGAGGCAGCGCCGATGGCTAGAGCTAATGGCAGATTATGATTTGGACCTTCAGTATCACCCAGGGAAGGTCAATGTTGTACCAGATGCGCTCAGTCGCAAACCAGCGGTCATGATGTTGACCGATCAGAGGAGCATTATTGAGGATTTCCAGAGACTTGAACTTGAGGTCGTTACGCCAAACGCACTCAGTCAATTTTGGCAACTACAGGTGCAATCTTCTCTGGTGGATCGCATCAAGATTGCACAAGCGGATGATCCCCGATTGCAAAAGTTCAGGGAGCAAGTGGAAGCTGGACTGAGAACGGATTTGATTATACATGAAGATGGCTCTCTGAGATTCGGTAGCAGACTCTGCGTACCTAAAGGAGATGTTCGAGAAGAAGTCTTAGCTGACGCACACAGTTCAGCTTATTCTGTGCATCCAGGAGGTACAAAAATGTATCAGGACCTAAAGCAGCACTTTTGGTGGAACGGAATGAAGCGGGAAATTGCGAGCTTCGTATCCAGGTGCTTGGTATGTCAGCAGGTGAAGGCGGAACATCAGAGGACAGCAGGATTGTTACAACCCCTGCCGATAACGGAATGGAAGTGGGAGCACATTACTATGGATTTCGTGACGGCCTTACCACGGAGCCCTAGGGGCAATAACGTCATTTGGGTTATCGTCGATCGCCTCACAAAAGCTGCACACTTCCTACCTTTCCGAGTGGGACAATCGACAGAATCACTGGCAGAAAGATATATGCAGGAGATTGTGCGACTTCACGGTGTTCCAGTCAGCATTGTGTCAGACCGGGACACGAGATTCTTGTCGCACTTTTGGAAGAGCTTACAGGAGAGTTTGGGAACCCGCCTTAAATTCAGCACAGCTTATCACCCACAGACGGATGGACAATCCGAGCGTACGATTCAGACGCTCGAGGATATGCTGAGAGCTTGTATGTTGGACTTTCAGGGTTCCTGGGAGGACCATCTGCATCTAGTCGAGTTCTCTTATAACAATAGTTATCAGGCTAGTATTCAGATGGCTCCTTTTGAAGCGCTATACGGGCGGAAGTGTCGATCCCCAGTATGTTGGGATGATGTGGGGGAACGAAGATTACTGGGCCCCGAACTCATTGTTCAGACAGTCGACAAAGTACAAATGATCAGACAGCGTATCAAGGCGGCTCAGGATCGACAGAAGAGTTGGGCAGATACCAGCAGAAGGGCACTTGAGTTCGAAGTCGGAGATCATGTGTTCTTGAAGATTTCCCCTACTCGTGGAGTTATCAGGTTCGGGGGTCGGGGAAAGCTTAGTCCCCGTTTTATCGGACCTTTTGAGGTGCTAGAGCGAGTGGGAGAGGTGGCCTATCGACTGGCCTTGCCTCCATTGATAGCTGGTGTGCACAATACCTTCCACGTGTCACAGTTGCGGCGTTATGTTCGGGATGAGAGCCATGTTCTGGACCATTCAGAGTTAGTTTTGGGAACCGATCTGTCATACGAGGAGCATCCTACTATCATTCTCGACCGCAGAGAGAAAGTGCTGAAGAATAAGGTCATTCCGTTAGTCCGAGTGTCTTGGGGAGGTCGTTCCCCAGGAGAATCCACCTGAGAGCGGGAGGAAGACATCCGTGATCGTTATCCACATCTTTTTGTTTAGTACATTGCATTCTTGTATCCTTGCTAAATTTCGAGGACGAAATTTTGTTAAGGGGGGGTAAGATGTAAATCCTCGTTTCCATTCTAAATAAAGTTTCCTTTCTAAATAAAGTTTCCTATTTTCTGAATTCTAGTGATTTCCATTTCTTTCCTTCGTATTTTTTAATTGGTTGTTAAGCTTGATATTTAAGCCTTATTTTTTCCAACTCTTTTGAAATCATAGTTCAAACCCAAAAGCCAAACTAAATTAGTACCCAAAACTAAAACAAGCAAAACGTATTAAATTTAAAGCCCAACCTTACTTTAACCCATTATTTAAAACCCTAGACCTTATCTCAGCACACTAAAATTTTCCTTAATAAATTCCATATAAAAATCCCCGGCCAATTTTCTTTTCCCTGGCCCACTCGCAATCACTCAGCCCACACACACTTTTTTTTATAAACCCTTTGGTTTTAACCCCGGCCCACTCTTCCCTCACCAGCCCACTTCTTTTAAAAATCCCTAATCTATTTTTCCCCAGCCCGTTCCTCTCTCGGCCCACGAATATTTTTGAAAATCCTCAGCCCACTTCTTACCCCGCTCCTGTTCATCTCCCCAATGGCTCTCCCCTATTCCCGCGCGCGATCCACCTCCTCCGCCGCGCCTCACGCCCACGCCCACGCCCCCGTTCCTGCCGTTACGACCGCGACGCGCAACCCCCTCGTCTCCATTATCTTCTTCGCACTCGTTTTCCCCCTCTTTTTCAGAATCCCTCATCTCTCTCCCTCACAAGAAACTCACCGAGCACCATTTTTCCCTCACCTCGCCGCCGGCGACGACCCCCACTGCTCCCCCTCTCTCTCCAAAACCCACATCAAGAGACCACTGCGCACTTCACTGTGCACGTCGCCGGAGCGACCACCGCCGACATCGTCGACCCCAGCGCACCCGGGAGACCCACAGAGCACCACTCTATACTTCCAGCGAGCGCGAGACGACTCCGAGAACTCTGACGTCAAATCCGCATCTCGATCCAAGCTCGCGCGAATCGGTTTCACGGCGTACATCACGCGTTCGTGACGACGTTGCTGTCTTGCGACCCCTAGACGTTTCCAAGCAAGTGTTTACTTGCTTCATGCTATAATATTAGTGGTACAAACCTAAAATATCTAGTTTACGGATTTGCCGATTACCGATATATTATGTGACCGAAGTGTTCGATGCTAGTCCCCAATGATTACAATAGTTTATTTTGATGGAAACTGATATTTTATGTTGGCCCATTTGATGATAAATATCGTGTATGAATCTCGCTAGAAAATACGATTGTTCGTGACAAAAATTGATACCCCCAAATATGCCGTTAAAACTAGAATTCTCTCGTACCTGAAAACGATTAAAATCACCATAAATTATATACATACTGGAGCGATATGTTCGAGGGCTTAAATCGAAGATGACTCGACGAACTTTAACCCTATGTAAAATTCTAATGATTTCTGTTCTGTAACCATGATGATAATTAGATCGGAATGCGACTCTGGACTGCAGTCCAGAGCGTTTCTGATTATTGTGTCCTGACCCAAGACCCGTGTCACTGTGTTTTCTGAAGTCGTATGTTACGGAACCCTGCAGTATATTAAAGATAATTCTGTTAGTTGAACAAAACTGGTGGTTCCATTCCGATTCATCGCCGTTTGCTATTTTAAATTGTATTTAAAAGGGCAGAACGTATAACTGTCCAGAACAGATTCTGAAATGACACACTGAGGTTAAACTATGTATAACTTTTAACGTACAGATGAGATTGAGGATCCGTCAGTTGCGTTGAATACTACATTAGAAACCCTAGATTTCATTCAACAGTAGCATCGCTAAATTATGATCCCAATCGGGTGCAATTCATGTCGCGAAACGGACGTTCAGTTCTGAAACTGATACGTGTAGGGTAGGATCTAGCGATCCGGCTGACAGGGTTATGTCCCGGGCATGTGGGCCATTGTCTCGGGTATGTACGAGACTCCTTTTAAACATGATCCTCCTTCCACTATGTGATTTCAAACATGACCTAAAGACCGATAGGGACACATAACATATTCTGCATCATATAGTGACATAGTGATTACTTGCATCGTTCCTATACCAGTATTACCTCATATACCTGTTTCATCTTATTATAATAATATTGTTATTGTGTCGCTCTGACGACCTGAGTATGCATGCTCAGATTCCGCGGGGGAACCAGCACAGGAGACGGATCTACCCTTTGAGTTCACGGAGATATAGTTCGGTGTACCTTCTTCATTTACTGCTTTCCATAAAAGTGATCGTGAGATTGAACTTGGTTAGTTATTGTTCTTATTATCTGTAATTTGTGAACAATGGAATTTTAATATAATAAAGTAGTGATGTGATTCCTTTAATACCGTGCTTTATTTACTGATTACCATGTAGTGCTAGAAGCCGAAGTGTGACTACGGCGGGATGATTCCTTGACCGTAGGAGCATGGCTGGTCTAGTCATCCCTCGTTTTCCGTATTTTAGGAAGCGGGGCGTGACATAAACCGTCGTCCTTCCCCCCACCACAACGGAGGTGCGGACAGATCCTCTCCTCCCCCTAACGCCGTTTACGTCCTGTCTGCACGGATTGACAGGCTCGCGTCCATCATGGATGCCCTTATCCGTGTCCAAATAGCTGGACAAGCCCCCAGGTCGTCGTTCCCCCACCTCGAGACCGTGACCTCCGCAGATGGGGAGATGATACTGCCCACGCTGGCACAACTGAACAGCGTCTCGCTATTTCCGGCGGCCACAGATCCCCCGTGGCGACCAATTCAATGACCCGCTGGGCACCTCACAGCTCCACGCCGAGGTCTCGTGAAAGAGCACCCCGTCCCGAGTCCCATCGTGCTCCTGTCCCCCCTCCCCCCCGAGGAGGTGTCGGTCAGCTCGCCTGCTCCCAGGCATGGCCGGCACCCTCTCCTTTGACAGGGTCGTGCGGACGGCACTCACCATGGTGGCTGGAGGACGACCTCACCAGGAGACCTGAGGAACCTCATAGAACGGAACTAGAACCGCGGCCAGGCATAGGCCGCCAGTGAGAGAGGCCATAACTCCGAGTACGCCAAATCCTCGAGGTACCACGACCGTCTCGACGCCGTCGAAAAGAAAATCGAGGGTATATATCGGGAGAGTAGTCTTTCAAGCGATGGGGCCAGGTATGCCGCCGATTCGCTGATGAAGCCCTTCACTGAAGAACTACTCGTTGTCCATGTCTCCTCCAGAAACAAGCCTCCAAAGGTGGCCCTCTTCGACGGGAAGTCCGACTCGAAAGACCACCCAGACGCGTTCACGGCGAGGATGAGCTTCCATGACAACTCTGACGCCGCCCAATGTCGAGCGTTCCCCGCCACTCTCATCCGCGCCGGACGAGATTGGTTCTGAGGACTCACGCCACGCTCCATCTCTACCTTCGATGAGCCGGCCGTCCAGATCCTCAGGCATTTCATCGGGAACAGACGGCAGAAGCGGACCGTCGATTGCCTCTTCACTATAAAGAGCGGGGACAAGGAATCCTTCAAAGGATACGTCAATCGCTTCTACAACGCTCTTCTTGAGGTTCCAGAGCACCGGGACGAGACCGTCATCATAACCCTTAGGTCGGGTCTTAGGCACAAGAAGTGGCTCCGCTCCTTTGCATTAGCGCATCCTAAGACCATGGCCGAGGTAAAAGCCTGGACCGAGCGAGAAATCCAGCTCGGGTCCGAGGTAAATGCGAACCTACCCCGGAGCGACCAGGCCGATCAAAAGAAGAGGGGTAGAGAAGAGAAGAAGAAGGTTGACCGGCCAAAGCCATACTCCCCGAAATTCTATGAGTATACTCCACTCAACATCTCCTAGACTGAGTTGTTGGAGGAGGCAAAGGGCGAGCGATTTTTCAAGCTCCTTCCGGTCACCAGTAGAGCAGCCAAACGGACACGATGCCCTTACTGCGCCTTCCACAGGTCATAGGGACACCCCACCGAGAACTACAAATAGCTCCGCGACTACATCGAGGAGTTGATTCGCTCGGGGCACCTGGCAAAGTACTTGCGGGAAAAACGACAAGCAGACCGGGAGCAATAGAACCATCCCCCTCCCGGCGAATTGACGATCGGCCAAATCATGGTCGTATCAACGGGGAGTGCGCCTGGAGCCGGCGAGATTCGACGCCTCCTGCCGGTTGAGGGGACTAGCAGCCAGCCCCGGAAGAAAAGCAAAGCAAAGCAGCCGAGCCCATCATCTTCACCGACGAGGACCTCCACGGGATATCCTTGCCTCACAACGACCCTTTGGTGATTACAGCACGGGTCCACCGCTACAAGGTTCAAAGGATACTGGTCGACTCGGGAAGCTTGGCAGACATCCTTTTCTTCGACTGCTTTTTACATATGGGGCTCGGCCCGTCAGACCTGAGGTCGACTGTCCACATTCTGTCGGGGTTTACTAACCACTCCATCCCGATAGAAGGAGTGGTCACCCTCTAACTTAACATCGGGGAGGCAGGCCGTACACGAACCGTAGCAGATAAATACTAGTTAGCTACCGCACACTACGCCTTGACGCAGGCCAACAAACGCAGCACGAATACTAACTACCACTTATCTGAAATGACGGAGGGCTACGACAGGTTTTTCTGAAAACCTATTGCGTAATGAACTTGAAATCGTTGTAGGATCGAATGAATTTTGAAATGGAGTGTTTTTGAGGCTTTTCTAGTTTTGCTAAAGGAGTCACTCCCGGTGAAGGGATCGTCGGTCCTTTCCTCATCGAATAAGATGCGGGATATATCATATATATCACTGTGCAAAGCAAAAACTCTTAAAAGCAATCAAAAGACAAACCGAGTGTGTAGCATCTGCCAGTTATTGCTAAAGGAGTCATTCCCGGTGAAGGGATCTCGGTCCTTTCCTCATGGAATAAGGTGCATGATATATCACATATACCGCTGTGCAAAGCAAGAACTGTAGCTACCTGTTTTATTTTGAAATTCGATTCTACAACATCTTTAGGTTTCTTTTATTTCATTAATCACATTAATGAAGTCACATCATTTAAGTACATAAACATTACAGATAAATACGACGTACACTTATGCCATCCGCATTCGCCTCGATGTCCCCTCGTGCACCGTTAGGTTAGGTAACTAACGGCAGAGCGGGGCAGGGCTAGCGCGGGTATAAAACATAAGTAACTCCTATATAATATATCATATATACTATATACTGTATCTATCACAGAACATCACATGATCACATCACAGATATCGCAGCAGAAGAATCATATGAAACATTGGATATATTAGGACGTCCGTGTTTTGAATACGAGCCAGTATAAAACACGGATTCCACGGTCGCGATGAATAGCCAAACCCACACCCCTAGACCCCTACGAGAGCGGCAAGCAACCCTACCAATTCTAGGGTTAGGAGACCCGGACTCGACTCCTCGAGATGGTCTCCCACTGGACCCTAGAACCCGGTTACTTGTGCTCCCCTCCCTAGTGCGGAAAAGTAAATAATATACAAAGGGTGACATCTTCCGCAACCTGGAAGTGCCCCAATAAAAGAATATTACATACAAGTTTTTACATGAATGAAAATGAAAAACACTCATCTCACATAAAAACCCCCGGCTATTCAAACGCGACGATCCAATATAACATATCCAGCAACACATAATATCATATGTCATCAACGTAAGTAAACATGCGTATCCCAATTGTCGTTGGCATATAGCAACGAAACCGGCGATATCACATATTACACTTACGGTCACAGAAAAGAAAGTGTAAAACTACAACAGTTGGAATCCGCAACCTCCATAGACATCGCATGCCTAATCAAATGAATTCCTTAGACATCGCATGCCTAACAATTATAAACCCCGCATTTTAGTCTCAAAATCGAAAACACTTTTCAATAAAAAATCGGGCAATTCAACAAGATTCCCGATATCCTGATCGAATGCTCGTCGCAAACTTCAGTAGACAGTCGCACCCCCGATACCGTCGACGAAGTGCATCAAGGCGGAACACCGCTGTCGCGAGCACCCGAACGGATGCTTTCGGCGACGGGGTTCTCCTACAGTCACTTGGTCGGGGCTATGGGGTGTAGCTGTCTATTAAGTTTACCCGGCGAGTATCTGCGTACGCTACGTGATTGCGACGGACTTTTGATCACATCAAAATTCCGTGGCAACCGATCAAATGAGACTAAAGTGCTATGTTTATAACATTCAAATCAGTTATCGCATAACTGCTTGTGGATTCCAAGTATTGTATCCCATTCCAGATAAACAGAAAATGTTAAACTTTCCGATCGAATAGTCAAACACCCAAGTTTTCCCGATACAGCTCAACACATGAAATAGGTTTAAAAACATTCACTTCGTGCCTCAGTACCAACGGTCCAGCCGTAGAAGGGTCAAGCCAACGCCTCACATGTGGCACGCCGTACTGCCCCAAACCCGAAGGTTCAAAGGGCAGTTCAAGACGGTCACATAATCGAGTTAAGGTTTGTTGTCTTCTAGAGGATCCATCGCGTTACTTGCACTACTTAGAACGTTATTAAACCACGGAAAGATCCAACACTTGGAAATTTCCCGACAGGGGAAAAAGTGGGCATTTATTTCCGGTCGAACTTTTTAACATATTAAAAAATTATCCGGAAAAGCACACTGACAAAATTAGACAATCCGATCGAAAACACCGAGTCCCCAATACAACCCAGAAAACTCAACTCTTGAGTCAGATTTAAAAATTCCCAGAAAATACAGTAACCTAATATAGAAATTACTGTGCCAAAAATAATGGGAGATGCGACCGTACAGCCGCGGAACCGCCGCACGAGCCATGCTCGTGCCGCGGAACCGCGACGGTTTGATGGATGCAGCCGCTCGAATTTTACAGTAACTCCTAAATATTCCTGCTGCGTTTTCTGAATATTTTTAATATGGAAAAAACCCAGTTTTTTGAAAAATGTCCAGAGAGCATTTTGGAGTTGGGGTTTCGGTTCGATCAGACTTCAAACTCCGTCAATGCTTCGCCTAAGGCTCTAGCTAGGCTCTGATACCACTGTAGGGTTCCTAGACACACTAATGAGGTCTCACAAGGCATCAACTATGCCAATTTCAAAAATTACAAGTGCCGAGAAACCCTAATACGGATCGTTGACTAGAGTTTAAGCGAAAACGATAACTAGTTAACAACTTAACTAAGAGTGAACGGAAAATACAACCTTTGTAGATCCGGTCCTCCACCTCCATAGCTCCGTGATGATGTATCCTCGCCGCGATCATCGGATCCCGGGCTCTAGCGTCGGCTTCATCGGAGAAATGGGCGGGCTAGGTCATCGACTTCGATGCCGAAGATGATCTACGTCGAGGCAACACAAGATCAAGCTCCAACTTCACCAAGCCATGAAACTTGTGAAGAAAACATCCTATACTGCTTGGCAAGTGGTAGAGGATGAAGAAATAGGAAGTGGGTTCACTTTAGAATTGGATTTCTCACTCTTTTTCTCAAGTTGCCATTAATGGTGACAAGCTTTCTTCTTGAAGAAGAAGAAGAAGAAGAAGAAGAAGATAATATCATAAGTTTTTAGTAAAAGGAAAATAATATGATACTTATCATATTTTCAACCATGGTTTAGTGTAGAGAACTAACTAAGGTTTAGTAGAATGGTTAGGTTTTGGAGATGAAGACAAAGTGGTCACTTGGTCAAAGCTTCATGAAGCTTCAACAAGCTTCATGTTTTAAAGCAACCATTTTGTTTTTCTTTTATCTTTTAACCAAAAATAATAGATAAAAAAATAAATGAAATGAAACCCTAAGCATTCACTAAACATGGTTTAAGTCTTTACACAAATCCAAGTTTTGCATGTATCATCAAACATGATACAAACAAGTGCACAAAACTATATCATATATACAATGTGCACATGCGAGTGAGAAAATCAATCTTAAGTGAACCGATACTAGTTAATGCAAAGTAATATATCAAATATATAATTATGCATTAAATCATTAAATCAACACTTGATTTAACGATCCGGTCATATCGCATATAACCGACTAATATCAAGTGTATCAATGTATCGAATCAACACTTGATTCGGTAACCCGGCTATATCACATATAACCTGCCGATGATACAAATCGCGAGAATAGAATACGGTATCACATACACGCATTATTCTCGGTCCTGCACATATCTCATATGCGCTCCTATTTCGTTTCGCTTGAGCCAGAAAATCTCTGTGTAGGACTCTAAAGACTCGTCAATACGCCGGCAGCAGGTGATGATCATATCAAACACCCACAAGCCGCAAGCGGTCTGCTAAACGTAACGGCCACCCGGGTATTGAGCGATCAGAAGATCGACGAGCAAGCCCGCTCACACTCCTGTGAATCCAACCAGTAACACTTACCGTACAGTCCGGTCTCGTCGTCTGATATGTCGCATATCTTGCCTAGGGGTGGTAAACGTCAGACCCCAATAGCTCGATAAGTCGTGTCGATATGAGGTCTATAACAGTTCGAGAAACTACTGGTAACACTTACCAGTAAATCTCAGCAACCCTGGCCAGGGATTTCCGGTTATAGCCAATCGAACACAGCGCAACATCAACTCCCTATACCGGGAGAGACGAATCCCCTCCTATCGCTCATTGCCTCCATGTGATTCGGGACTGTACCCAAAAACCACCGTTTTGCACGCCCTCTTGGACGTGGTAAGGTGGAAATCAAAGCACAGTGGGAATCACACAAGACTCTATGACGATCTCGGGTCTACAGACTAACCTGTACCAGTGTCACCAGAGAACTGCCATCTGACGTGAGGTATAATACCATCTGGGAGTTCTCGGCGAGTCCGTCCAGTGTACCCAGTCTCCACTGAGCACCCGTATATCATCTCTGATGTCAAACACCAATGGATATGGGATCATCCATCGCCCATCTGTATGAGTCGAGAAGGTATACGCTAGTCTACTCTGGTATATCGATGCCCCGTCTCGATACACCCACGACTAGGGACCTTGAAGGATGTACTTATGGACTACCATGTCCCCACTAGTATGATCCGCATCATAGTCCAGGTAGTCAAGTATACATCCTAAGGGCTTTACCAACATGTAACAGAGAGACATCCAGTATACGCGTTAAGGTAAAGAGTAACCAGATAGCATACTATCATGTCGAGCAAGAAAGCCCTCCCTATATATGTCCAAGCATCCACTACAATATACATCCTATGTACAGTAATGGCCTCTAGGGCATACATATAACTAACAGGTACCTGGCCATAGAAAAGATTGTCTTGGCGCTTATCATGGCCTCAAGGAAACTACGGCACTACTTCCAGACACACACCATCCTTGTCCTCACCGAGCATCCCTTAGGGGGTATTCTCGCCTCCCCCGAGTCATTTGGTCTCTTGGAGAAATGAAGGTGGGAGTTATCTCAATTCGACATCAAATACCGCCCAAGGCAGGCTATCAAGGCACAAGTCCTGACTGACTTTATTGTCGAATGCACTATCCCCAACAAGGAGGCAGTGTCAGTGTCAGCGCCCGCCCTCGGGTCTCAACCCTTGATCGAAGAGTTTGCGCATATGCGTATTATGGGGGGAGCAGGCTCCTATGGAAAACGAATCTCCTTTGAGTATTATTGAATATTCTCAAATGGTGCGCACGTGCGTTGCACATGGTGCACGCATGGCGGGCACATGTGCGTTGCACGTAGCACACATGACGCTTGCGCATATGCGCATTATGGGGAGGAGCAGACTCCTATGGAGAACGAATCACTTTTTAATATTATTGAATATTCTCATGTGGTGCGCACATGCGTTGCATGTGGTGCGCGCATGGCGGGCACACGTGCGTTGCATGTAGCGTACATGGCGCTTGCGCATATGCGCATTATGGGGAGGAGCAGGCTCCTATGGAGAACGAATCTCCTTTTAATATTATTGAATATTCTCATGTGGTGCGCACATGCGTTGCACGTGGTGCGCACATGATGGGGACACGTGCGTTGCATGTAGCACACATTGCGCTTACGCATATTGTCACGCCCCGCTTCCCAAAATACGGAATACGAGGGGTAGACAAGGCCAGCCATGCTCCTACGGTCAAGGAAATGTCCCGCCGTAGTCACACTTCGGCTTCTAGTTTATCATGGTAAACAGTAAATAATGCGCAGGTAATGAGAAATGCAGTAACTGAAACAAAACAGTATAATGAACTGACCTGATGGGAAACAAAAGATATAACTCTGGATAGCTAAACAAGATGTCCGCGGAGTGCGTCTAGTCCTGGTCCAGGCTAAATCTTCTCCTCACACTGAGCATACATACTCAGGTCATCAGAGCGACACAATAGCAATATAATATATATAAATAATGTGACAACTCTACAGTAGTAACCGATATGTGTAACAATAAATCAATGACAACATTGATATGAATATGCGGTAATCAATGCAGCGGAACAGTAAAAGCAGTAGAACAACATGCCACGAGTGTCAACACAGTATGTAAGGTATAACAATGCCAGTATCCCTATCAGTCTCTAAGTCTCACTGTACAGGTCACTAAGCCTATCGTCAGTCCAAGTATGAGAGTCAACCACTCGTGAGTGTCCTCCACCCAAGGGCAAGGGACCACGGGCCCAACATGTATATCACGGTGAATATCACATACCCTGTAAATCTCCATATAACTCTCTAAATATATAAGCCGGCATGGGACTCCCTAGATTCTGTTGAACTCACACTTAAACTACCCCACACCTCGTGGTCTACATCAAACGCTAACCATAAGCCTAAATACTAATCGATCCGTGACATGTCTGCGCGAGAATTGGAGGCAGGACCTCCATCAAGCACGTCCCGACTAATACCTAAGATAAATGACAGTGTCTGCTGCCTTATCTGTGACATCCGTGCAAGCGCTTCCATAAGTGTCCCATACCACTTATAGTCACACGTACACGCATCCCACAGACGTCGACAATGCAATAAAATAATAGGGTCACTGATTGTGTACAAGTACGTATCACTTTCACTTATTCACGGATACACGAACACTGACGTACTTGCCAAAATCATCACTAAAATCTAACACTGGGTAAATGCACGATATCACTAGGTTATCACTGCAATGATATGGGTATGATATGATGCGTGAACAGTATATAAGCATGATTAGGATGTTATGAAACAGTATTCTATCACTTGCACGATTTATTATGAAACGTACGTGTATAGTTTAGCAAACGATAAATAGGTAGTAATTAGTATGTTCAGTTGTCCATCCATCGAATTTAGTTTCAAGCCGATCGGTTTTCAGGATCATAATTTATGGCCATTTCATTTTAAGCGTTCACGGCTGGAAATCTGGTTTCAGAATCAGAAGTCCGTTTCGCAACGCATTTTAATCCCAGTTGGGATCAGATTTTAGCGACGCTACAGTTGGATGAATTCTAGAGTTTTCAGTAAGGTTTTCAACGTAATAGATGGATCGTCAATCGCATCTCCACGTCAGGAGTTATACACTGTTTAACACTAATATGTCAGTTCTGATTCTGCTGGGACTGTTATGCGTCCCGATCTATTAAATTACAGATTAAATATCAAGCGGTAACGGAACAGAATGAAACCAATTGTTTTGTCTAGCTAACAGATTTACCTATAATAAGCAGCGGAGTTCCGCAATCTACAAGTTAAGGAGATCTTGTGGTACCCATTACGGAACAGCAAGCAACAACTGGAGTCGCTCTGGACTGCAGTCCAGAGTCGCACTCTGATCCAAAAATCATCACAATTTAAGTACAAGAATACCAGGAAACCAGTATAGGGTTAAAGTTCGTCGAGTCGGCTTCGATTTGAGCCCTCGAACGCACCATTCTAGTATGTATATGATTTATGGTGAATTTAACGGTTTTCAGGTACAATAAAATTACAGTTTTACGATTAAACTTGGGGGTAGTTGTTTTCGTCATTAACGATCAAATTATCCAACAAAATTCATGCACTAGGTTCACAGCCATACGGGCCAAAAAATACCAATTAGTTCCGCCAAATTAGGAAAGGATTCTCATTGGGAATACACGTCGAACAGGTAAATAGTGTACGTTTTCAGGAATAGTAACATAGCAATTTATATGATTTGGATTTGTAACATAAATAGAATAGCATGAAGCAAGTAGAGAACTTGCCTGAAGGTGCACGGCAGCGAGGTACAGTACGGACGCACGACGGACTGGCACGGCGACGGCAGCGGCTCCGGGTGAGCTCGGGCAGTGGGGCTCGTCGGCGTCGTCGGGGTGTCTGCGGTGATCGAAGCTTTTGATGGCGGGGCTGCAGTGAGTTCGGATGGCCGGTGATGCACGGAGGAGCTGAAGGTCGCCGGTGCAGCTCAGACGGTGGCACGTCGGAGTTCCGGTGGTTGGAGCTAGGTGAGGAGATGTTGTCGGCGGCGGTCAAAGACGGTAGCTGCGATGGTGTCGTGGTGAGGTGGTGAAACGACGACGTGAAGGAGGTCGAAGGTGCTTTGAGTGGAGCTCGGGCGCAAGGGCTGCGGGGAGCTCGGCTTGGAGTGTGAGGGGAGAAAGGTGTTCATCGACAAGGAGGAAGCTCCGGGGACGTGGACATGCCGGCGAGGGTTGCAGAGGTGGTCGGTTGCGGGTGAACATGTCGGCACGAGGTTCAGGAAGGTGTCGGCAGTGGAAGTTTGTGACAGTGAGATATGGGGGCTTGGGAGAGGGAGTGGGTTCTCGGTGGAGGTTGATAATGAGGAGGTGTTGGTGGTTGGGTGTGGTCGGAGGTGGCAGCGAGTGCTCGTCAGCGTTGATGGTGGGGTTGTCGGTGTGGTGAGTTCGGGGGATGGGAGAAGGAGTGGGTTCTCGGTGGAGGTTGATAATGAGGAGGTGTTGGTGGTTGGGTGTGGTCGGAGCTGGGGACGAGGGTGAAGGCGGTGAGATGAGAGCGTTGGAGGCGAGCGACGTGAGTCAGGTGCGGAGGCGCGACGCGCTGGTCATGGGCGCGTTCGATGGAGAAGCGGGAAAAAGTGGAAGAGAAGGAGACGTGTGTGTGAAAGGGAGACAGAAGAGAGAGAGAAGAGGGAGAGAGAAGAGAGAACGAGAGGAGAGAGAGAGTAACGTGCGTATTAATATAATTTAAGATGAGAGAGAGAGATTAACGTGGGAATTAGAAGGATATTAATCAGAATGAGTAATAGAATTAATGTGGGGTTTTAGTATGAGGGAAAAAAATAAAAGGGGAATATTAAGAGGGAAATTAAAGGGAAATTATTTTAGAAATAAATGTGACTTAAGAGGGATTAATATAAGGAGATTTGAAATGAAGAAAGGAAAAGGAGAAGTTTGGGCCGGGCTCTTGACGGTTTGCTGGGCTGGGCTAAGGGGGAAGAGTTAATTAATTTATTAGAAAAAGAATGGGCCGAGGATTATGCTAAAAGAATTGTAAGGAATTGAGAAAGAGGGCCGGCTTAAAGGAAGATTTTGGAGAGAATGGGATAGAGTAAGGTTTGGGTTCAAGGGACGACTTTAGACGGAAAAATATACATAAGATTTGTTTTTGGGTTTAATTGGATTTTGAAAATAAATAAATAAATAATTATAAATAAATTTTATATGTTAAAGAGATATATTATGTAGGTGTTTATAAAAGAACCGGGTATTACACATATGCGCATTATGGGGAGGAGCAGGCTCCTAACTTAGAGAACTAAGCTCCTATGGAGAACTAAGCTCCTTTGAAAATTGAATCCTTTGACGATTGAACTCTACTTTTTCTAAGAGGCATCCCCTCTTATTTATATGGGAGTGGTAGAGAAGAGATCTTTCTTTTTCCCGATGTGGGACTAAAAATGCATTCCCCATGTAGTAGAGTGTTACTTTAGATTATACGTGCATAACACATTTGCTCATAATTTTTGATCCCGGATGAATTATGAGGCCCATAATATATCAAATCGAAGGATTTTTCGAGACAGTTTTGATACCATCAGAATTTAGCTATTTCTCATTCGGGAGTTTGTCAAAACACAGCTCGGAATATACTGGTTCGCATTTTCTTCCTTATATCACATGTGCATAGCACATTTACTCATAACTTTTGATCCCGGATGAATTATGAGGCCCGTAATATATCAAATCGAAGGTTTTTTCGAGACGCTTTCAATACCATTAGAATTTAGCTGTTTCTCATTCGGGAGTTTGTAAAAATACAGCCCGGAAAATACTGGTTCACATTTTCTTAAGCGTATCGCTGGCATTTGATATCTTGGGCTCTTTTGCACAGAATTTTTTTTGGTGGGAACAAGGAAGAAGCAGCGGAAGACTCCCTAGACTCTACCATAACTATCTCAACAGACTCCTCATAGGAAGATATCTAACCTGAGTCAAAGAAGAAGTCCTCCGAAGAAAGAGCGCGAGAGTTCCGACCTAAAGGAAAGAATGCCGAGCTAACTCTCGCAGCAATAGAGAAATGATGGAGAAGTATGGACCCTGGGGGATCCCACCTCTATTTATAGCGTATTGGCAAACGCATCCGACGGCTCAGATCGTTTCCCGTCAAAACAACGCTTCGCGCTCGACGGTCGTCCACGATCCACGTGTCGCATGACTATTGAACACGTCCCTTTGAGCGCAGAGGACAGCGGTGACCCGTCAGCCAACCGTCGTCGGACACGTGGCTTGGCGCCTCAACGAACGTATGATCGAATCGGCGCTCCCTCTTTAATGCACGATCTCCTCTCTGATCCGCTGACGTCATCAAAGGATACGCCTAGCCGCCTCGGGAATCCGCGCCGACGAGGTCTTCAACTACGAGCTTAACCCGGGTGACCGGTCAGACCACTCTCGACCCGACCCATAAATAAGTCGGGATGAGAGTGTGGGGCTAATGATGATGCTCAGTATTGAGAACTCCCCAGATCATGACACGTGGCAGATGACGTGTCCCGAGACATACGGGAACAAGACAAGCACCGCACATTGGGGGCATCCCCCGGGCTATCGCCTCGCCCCGCTGCCTGGACCCGACCTTCGAGAACACCCTGAAAGTTCCTGTGCTCTCCATGTAAACGACCATTGGCTCGCCTTCGAGCCCTCCTACATGCCGATCTCCTCGGCCATTCGCCTCCGAGCTATCACAGAACTGAACTAGCTTGGCCTCCCGTCCTCTTTTAGGCCTCTCGCCGAGCTAGGCCTTCTCGGTTCTGTCGAGCGACCTAGAACGCAGATCACATACGCCTCCGTCACGGCTTCGTGAATTTCGTCATACGCGAGATATCTGCTTCCCCACGATCCCGCGTTCCACGCCGCCGCGTTCCCCCATTAACGAGCGTATCTCGTCATTAATGGAGGATCCCGCCATTCACGCAGGCGTAACGCCATGGGCGTAACGGCCGTCGTGAATCTCACGCCAGTTAGCCCATGGCGACCGCTATATAAACCCCTCTCTCAGACGATTCTGGTAAGGCAATTTCAACCCAATAGGCCGCTACTCTGCCCAAATATCTCAACTAGCTTGATTGTCGGAGGGTCCACTGCGGTACAACCATCCCGGGACGTCTTTGCAGGTAGCTCGGCTTCACACCAAATCAAGCCCACTAAGATCCACACGTTTCAGGAGGCAATCCTCAAACCCCTCTCAACCCTTCATCAACGCTGTCGGCAGATCGACGGAAGACAACAACTGAAGGAGATCCAGACCTCCATCACTTTGCGAGTAAAACTCTTCAAAAATAAAAATCTTAAATTTCAGTCATCTCTAAATTTCAAGAGCAGTAAATCAAAAGTTTACATAAGTGAAAATGCAGACTCTTAACAATTTCTCCATGGGTTATGCATCCTGGCTAAACTCCAAGTATCCGGTCGTCAATTGGACTTGCAGTCGAGCACCAGTGAAGCCACACGTCTATTTGTGGCTAACTGACTTTAAATTTTATTTTTTTATTAATAATTTTGAATTAATATTGGAACAAAGCTATGCAGGTTTCACAATTATGGGGTATGAATTTGGAACAGTAAATTGAATTTGGATTTTGATTTCAAATCAAGTGGTGAAAATTTAAAATTAGAAATTATTCGGTAATTAGGCACATAAAGAATATGTCATTCTTGCTGCAATGCGCCCTGAATAAATTTTGAACCCAAAATAAATGAATTTCAACATAAGCCATGGCATGTAGAATTTGTGGACAGGACAAACAAAGCATTATTCTTAAACCTACTTTCGAGTAATCAAACACATTAGAGAATTAAAAAATAAAAAATTTACCTTGATATCCTGCAAGAAAACTGCTTCTTGCTCTGTTGTTGAAATCAATTGAATGCTTCGTTCACGAATTACCCTGCCTTCCTACATTCCTGAGCAATTCAAAGATCTGAAATCAAAACATCAAACAGGTTGCTCAAATCATACGAAGAAAAAAATATGCCTCAAACTTAAGATAAGTCCAAACCCAAATATTCAATACCCCACCTCATTATATACCTAAAAAGAAAAAAAGAAACTCGTTATGCTCATACCACGGACGGGATTAATTAGATAGTGATATAATTATTAGCATGAACTATAGGGCTGCAAGAAACGATGAGTATGGAAATTATCGAAGAATAAATTTCATGACTGGTTTATGGCCCTAGAAAATAAATATGAAATGAGATGTTACAGTTTGTAAGATGACGGAAAGCGTATAATAGTAAAATCTAGGATTAGCAGTTGTGTCCAAAAGTGAGGAAGCGGCCGGTGAATGCTTGGCTGGATGAGGAAACAATGCATCGTTATTTCGGAGGGGGGAACAATAAAAGACATGTCTCGACCGATTTCGCCTGTGGCATGGCTTGATCACAAGAAGAGGGACGGGCTAAACCGTGATAGAATGATAGAGTAGGAGGGTTATATAGAAAATCAAACTATAATAGATAATTAGCACTTTTGAGAAAAAAGATTATATATATATATATATATATATATATATATATATATATATATATAACACTCTTATTAATACTTGTTACCACAATACACAACTCACTCACTTTGACCAGGTGGGAAAACATGTATCTCTTGCATGATTGGAACCGGCTATGTGAATCTGTCTCTTCCATTATGCTATGTTAAAGGGTTGTCTCCTCAATTAAAATGTGTTGTCATCTTATGCACACAAGTGTGCACAAAAAAAAAGATCACAAAAATCAATCCTCAACTCATACAACATACATGAAAAATCTCCACTGTGAAGGGGCATGTAGCTCTGGTACACCGGAAATCTTTGTCTGAGATGGTATGCGTAGAAAAGACTACAATCAATAGAGACTCAGGTCTCGGCTTGGATGATTTAGATAACAATCACGAAAATTAACCGAGCGGATCATTTCCAAGAAACATGGCTTTAAACTATAGCAACAACTAGGAGGATTAGGGTTTTCAAGAAAACACATTGCCGACATCGCGTAAATAAGGATTTGTGCATTCGATGGTATGTGAGCTTTGTTGAATCGAAAGGTCTGGGGGCATGGAATTTAACGAAATCGGGATATTGATTTGATGTCGAAATGTGTTTAGTTGATAATATATCCGCGATCGGTAAGAATCTCTCCACAAGTGCGCCATGCCCCTGAAATGGAACTTGTGAAATTCCTCACGACTTGAACTTGCAACTTGCAAATATATCTGCACAAGTTGGTTTTCTTCGGCAACGAAGGCCAATGCCATAGCTGCAGATTTTAAGAAAGTTAAAAATTAGACTTGAAATAATTAACAAGGCTAAATTGTCAAAAAAAACTACCGCGTATGATTTATTTTAAGTTTATATTCTAAATTGTTGGTAAACATTAACCATATAAAATACTTTGGTGTTAAATTGTTGTTATACATAACTTGTATTTTCGGAATATTAAATTTATTATTTTTGAATAGAAAATATATGTGTAATAACATAAGCGAGAATTTTTTTGATAAATAAATTTGGACGGGTTCTATTTTCATAATTATTTATTAAAATAAGATTATTTACAAATTGTGTGGCCCGGAATCCATTGTCTATATGATATATGATATATCAAATAGGTCAAATATAGCCACTTTGGTTAAAGCCGGGCTTAGGGTTCGAATATAAAATTCATACTCATCTGAAAAATTTGTGCAATCGGATTCCGCTTGGTATAGAATGTCGAAAGTACCTGGAAATAATGTGCGGATTAAGAAAAGGTTTGGGTCAGTCCCACCTAGTTGCACCTGTTAATGGTAATATGAAGCATCCTATAGGAATGTGCAATGCTATTTTAAATGTAGCCCGAATTTATCATAAGCGCGGACCAACTTGCCAATTTTTATTTAATAAGGAAACGGATATTATGTTAAAAATGAAAAGAAGCTAATTTATTTAAATGCAATTTAATTTATTCCTACGTACAATAAAATTACTTAATAATTAATTGGGTCAATGCTAAAACTTTTTGCAATTTCTTTTTAAATATAAACAGGTAGACATTCCAGAAATTAAAGTCATTCTCCATTTTATTTTCAAGACGTATTTTAATAACCCAAATGCAAATTAACAGTTAACCTCCACAATTGTTACTATGAACTTTGGCTGTGGAGAGAAACAAGCTAAGCATCAAAATGATCAGCGAAGTCTGATTAATTTTGCTAATAAATGGTACTCATACTTTCGAGTCTAGTGAATCAGCTCAAATTTAACCGATTTATTCACTCAGGATAGAGGAAAAATAACCCTACTTACAGTGATAGAAGAAATCTACCCTGTAACATGTTCCAGAGGTGAAAAATGAATCTCTTCAGATAAATTTTGTCATTAACAATTGTTTGTCGCAGTAAACATTTCATATATGAAGTCAAAAGAAAACCTTACAACAAAATACCAAGAAAGGCAGAAAGAAATGAAACAATGAAATGACATAAGCCTAAGCCAACAAGAAAAATATGCGGCCGAATCAAGTATCATTCATACATATTAAATAGGATGCACTTAGTAGGAGGTTATTTAGATGGTAAACTAGATCCCATGAAATATTGCCATGCTTGTTTAGATGTAAAAAAATATGCCTAGAAATATAGCGTTATCATGGTAATTAAACGGCCTCATTTCTTTTCTATTATAAGGAGAAGTCCTTAATTGATGTCATTAATCAACAACATAAAAAATAAAAAATAAAAAGACAAAATGCTAATAGTCAAATATGAGAATTGGAGATGTGCATCTCATCCACCACAAAAGACAAAATTAAGGAAATAAAAAGTCAACAATCCTCTTTCTCTTTCTCCTTCATTACACATCCTCTCTCATGCACCAAAACCCAATAAGAGATCTGTCTTATAGATTTATACATAATCCCTTATATGTTTGTTATTTTGTATAACCAATAAATTTCTCAATTCTAATAATACCCCTAACAGCATTTTTTAAAATTTAAATTTGGCTTATTTATTGAAAACTCCCAACATGTTTGAACAATTTTAATAAAACTCTCGTTACTTTTAAAGCCATCAAGAAACTACCATGACTTTCAAGTAAAAGGAAAGGGTTGATGTTGACCTATGAGTCTCATTCTCTTTAGTTTTGATTATTTTACAAACCATATTTTAAGATATCAAATGTTACTAATCATGTCAGATCAGTTAAAATGTTAAAGCAACCGATTACTCAAGTACAAGAACAATCAACAAAGTAACTAACATTCTCAACAGCAATATCAAGCAACTCTAAAGATCAAAGAACATTTCAAAGGAAAGTGATGAAGAAATCAAACAGCGGATAAATTGAAAACTTTTTATTTTCCTTGAGTCTAGAATTGATCTCAATGATTTGAATCTTTTCCTGATCTTAGAATTTCAGTACTAGATAACTCTTAAAAAAATATCTAAAATATTGACGTGATTCAAAACAACAACATTCCTATAGATCAATATCAGAATAGACGTCTATAACTGATATATTAGACTATAGACGTCTATAGAGACGTCAACAGGTCTATAGACGTCCACACATACATCTATAGCAGCTGCCGGCCTTTTCCAATTTTGAAAGTTTGAATATCTTTTCGATTTGAATTTCAAACCACAACAGCTCTTACCTGTCCTTAACGTTCCAAAAATATGGGAACAGTTTTCCTAACTGCCATACACTTAGATTCTATATAAGGGATCCTATACTTGAGTTTTATATACACTTGACACTTTTATCATTCTTCAACACTTTGTGTGAAAACTCTTTTGCTCTTCCATTCTCAAAATTTCAGTAATCCAGTGAGAGAAGAGATCTTTCAATGCTTAAGAATATGTTCTAATCTATTGTGAAGAAAGATCTCTATTTCCAAAGAAGTTTATATTTGATTAAGTTTTTTCACCATCTGTTTTAGAAAACTTCTTTGAATCGATTTTACACTTTTCATTATCTCCAATACACAATCCAATATCTCCTTGATTTTATATTGGTTCATATATTGAGATCAATAGGATTGTAAAGTTGGATTTTGTCAAGATTTGTTAAAATCTGTTTTGTACGACCAAGTGAAAAGGGTCTGTGATCTTCACCGGTTTAACCTTGAAAGAAAATTGGCTGATAACCTTGTGGGAAGGTTTTGTATCCCTGCGTTGTATAGCTAGTGGAGAAGATTTGGTGTTCTCCATTCATTATAGTGAGATAGTGGATTCTTGAGCAGGAGTCTTAAGCGGGGATTAGCCACAGATTTGGTGAACCCTAGTGAACAAGTCCTCCGTGTTGCATTGCTAGTGCTCGCACCGCTAAACTCGCGGCCAAGACGAAATTGCAAAACGAATTTTTTTTTCTAGCAAGCACAAGCAACTACGACCTAGCGATCGACCCCAAACACTAAACTAGCAAGCTATAATAACTAAACTACAAGTTAGAAGGGCTGGCTACCTTTGTAGCGTGTCCGCCTAATCGCGAAAACCCTTTCCTACGCTCCTATGCTGTCGGGAACATGCACGCTAGCCGATGGTCCTTGAAGCGTCCATACGAACAAGTAACAAACTTGTAATATAGTGGTGGCCAAGTGGTGATGGTGTAGACTCTAGCAAGGCTCCCGAGTGCTCCGGATCGCGCTTGCAATCCGATCGTCCTTCGCCGAAGATATCCGTCCAAAGGAAGCGGTTCAAGCTCTAGCTTCACCTAGGAATCTAGTGAAGCAACTAAAGACCACAATTTACTAAGTTGTGATGCTTAGAGATGTAGAGATTGTTAAAGTATTTTTTCTTTTTATCTTCCTATGTTCTCAACACATGAGAGGAAGATGATAAAGAAGGCGCAAGAGAGGAGGGAGAATGAGAGAATGAATCCATTGTTGAGAGAAATGAGCCATATCCTTATCTTTTACCAAATGAATTTCTAAATATAAAATGATGCTCATTCTTCTCATGACATGCTTCAAATAGTGTAGGCAAATGAATTTGATTTAATAAATCAAAATACATTCCCTTCACCATACCTCTCATCCATCTCACCCCTTCACCTCATTTCCAATTTTCCATAAATGGAAAATCCATCAAATGAGGTGTCCTCTTTCTAGCATGTATTTTGTATAGATACAAAAATACAACTCCGTATATACATACACACTAAAGAGAGAGAAAAAGACAATGAACATAATACTCGAATATATATATATATATATATATATATATATACATATATATATATATATATATATATATATAGATACAGACATACATACACATACATACATACACACATACATACACATACATACATACACACATACATACACATACATACATACATACATACATATATATATATATATATATATATACATATATATATATACATATATACATATATATCAATCAATATGTGTGTGTGTGTAAATTGTTAAATCAATACTTAATTTACTAATCCAGCTTAGTCCTAAACCGACTAGTATTACCAACCGTCCGATTAAAATTCGTGTATCCAGTACACGTATTTAATCGGATCCCTGCACGTATCAATATATAGCCTCTAAATCATTTCTTCTGAACCGGGAAAACCCTATGTGTGAGACTCTAAAGACTCGACAATACGTTGACAGTGAGTTACTGGAAAAAATCCATAACCACAAACATGTCAATGGCACAAGCTATACGTAACAGTTACCCAGGTATCTATCGAAAGAAAGGTCGACAAGAAAGTTCGTATGTACCCCTGTTGAGCCTATACATGAAAATCTCCGTACAGTCCGGTATCTTCGTCCGAGAGTATCGCATACCGGGTTTAGGGGGTGGATAACGTCAAACCCCTAATAACCCGATAAGTCATGCTGATGTGGCTCAAGAACATCCCGAGAAACTACTGATCTTACTATCAGTAAATCCCATCTGCCTTAACCAAGTTCTTATAATGTTGGCCAACCGTACACGGTGTAATATCGACCCCCAATACCGAGAGAAACGGATCCCTTCCGATCGCTCACTACCTCTATGTTGCTCGGGATTGTACCCAACTAAAACCTATTTGCACGGCTCAGTAGAGCCGTTGTAGGGTAGAAATCTAAGTATAATGGGAATTTACACGAGACAAATGACGATATCAGGTCTAAAGACTATCCTATACTCATGTCACCAGAGAACTGCTATCTGACGATAGGTATAATACCATTTAGGAGTTCTCAACGAGACCGTCCAGTGTAACTCATTCTCCAATGAGCACATGCATGTAATCTTTGGTGCCGTACATCAATGGTTGCAGCACTGGCCATCGCCCCTTTCGGGGTCAAGAAATGTATACACTAGTCTACTTTGAAATATCGATACCCAGTTTCGATACTCCTACGACTATGGACATTTAAGAATGTGCTTATGGACTACCCAGCCTCCATAAGTATGATCGTCATCATAACGCTGGTAGTCAAGCAAGGATCCTACAGGCTTTATCAATATGTATTAGCGAAACATAATAACAAATAAAACATATACACATGTTAAGATAAAGACAAACCAAATAGCATACTATCATATCGAGTAAGATTGTCATGTACATATATACCTCCAGTATCCAATATTGTAACACCCTAATACGGTTATACGACATTAATTGGTATTTTAACACTTACTTTATATTTCTTCTATTTTATCTATTGGGTCGCGAATGATTCGAATAGTAGTAGTCGTTATCCGACCCGACCCGCAAGTTTAGAACCCAATATGGTGCAAGATTGTATCTGAGATTTACCGGCAAAGTGTATCTATGTGAATCTAGTATAATACCTACGTTATATTTTTAGATCTTTATATATCATATATCTAGATCATCATTGTTTACCGCCGAAAGCCGGGAAGACAAACGTCTTGCCTGAATTTGGGAGAAGATACTATTTGGTTTTATCTGTTTACCTCTCCGAAGATGCTAAGTTAATTTATGGCACCATGTATCGAAGGTTTAAACAGATGCGGCCGTTGTAGCAGATTTCGTCAAATTCCCCCTCGTTGTGAGGGGGTTTTGATTGTGGGGACGCTCTTTCCTGCAAGTGTAAGCCCCTACAATTAATTACGTTACCGCGTAGCGATAACCATTTTCTTCTGCTCCAGAAGGTCACTTCGTGTCGTGTGTGTTTGTTTTATTTTAAGTTGCCCATGGATTGTATACGGAGACTAATTTTCGTTATCATCCATAGGGCGTGGATTAGTCCAAATCCCTATTTTCTTAAATTTGGGTTTGGTTGATTTAAGGCTCGTTAAGCTCGTTTGAGATTAAGATCAACTTAAATGTTTGTTAAGGATACGTTAGTCTAATTTTAGACTAAGATCTACTTAACAAGGTTTTAGGATCATTTAGATCCAACAAAAGAGCATTTGGGCTCTATTGCTTTAGTTCAGGAACGTTGCGGTCCGTTGAGTTTAAGGATATCATAGTCCGTACAATTTAGTTTAGGGACGTTGCGGTCCATCGGGTTTAAGAACATCATAGTCCGTAGAGTTTAGTTTAGGGACGTTGCGGTCCATCGGGTTTAAGGACACCATAGTCCATTGGGTTTAAGAACATCATAGTCCGTAGAGTTTAGTTTATGGACGTTGCGGTCTATTGGGTTTAAGGACATCATAGTCCATGTAGTTTAGTTTAGGAAAGTTGCGGTCCATTGGGTTTAAGGACATCATAGTCCATGTAGTTTAGTTTAGGAAAGTTGCGGTCCATTGGGTTTAAGGACATCATAGTCCATGTTTAAGGACATCATAGTCCATAAAGTTTAGTTTAGGGACATTACGGTCCATTGGGTTTAGGAGTGCGCCAAGAGTTTTGGTTATTGGGACCCTTCACCTCTCTGAAGACGTTGAAGAATTACAACGACATTTATCAGAGGTGTGGAAAGATATACCCTTGAACCAAAGAATGTTCATCAGGGACTTGGTAGTCCCGTTTGGAACTAAGGCCAATTTAGAAGAAGACCTATGGGCTCGGTCGATTTGGGGTTTGGCCAACCTTGGGCTTAGCCCACTTGATTACTTATTTGGGCTTGATCCCCTTTTGTATCAGCACTGCTGAGCATTGATTTGGGTTCTGACACCTATTTCTCTTTTTGTTTTATTCATATTCTTTTATATGGAGTGTTAAACAATTTATGGCGCCCACGTGCAGAGCACATGAGGCGTTCGGTGCTGAGCGCCAACTTTGAGTGGCAAGCGCTTTTTATTAAATAACGCCCACGTGAGGAGCACGTGGAGCGCTCGGCGCTGAGCGCCAGACTTTGAGTGCTAAGCGCTTTTTATTAAATAGCGCCCACGTGAGGAGCACGTGGAGTGCTCAGTGCTGAGCGCCATATTTTGAGTGCTAAGCGCTTATTATTAAATAACGCCCATGTGAGGAGCACGTGGAGCGCTCGGCGCTGAGCGACAGACTTTGAGTGCTAGCGCTTATTATTAAATAGCGTCCATGTGAGGAGCACGTGGAGCGCTCGACGCTGAGCGTCAGATTTTGAGTGTTAAGCGCTTATTATTAAATAGCGCCCACGTGAGGAGCACGTGGAGCGCTCGGCGCTGAGCGCCAGACTTTGTGTGCTAAGCACTGAGTTTTTGTTTTGCCCAATTCAATTCTTTTAGAATTTGATTCTCACTTATGAAAGACTTCGTCTTATAGATCTGAGATCTGGAAAAAGAACTAAGTTCTTCTGATGTGTGAGTTAAACTCTTAGATATGGAGTAGATGCTATGATCTCTCTTACTTTTATGAAAGGCTTTGTCTTATAGATCTGTGATCTGGAAAAAGAACTAAGTTCTTCTGATGTGAGAGTTAAACTCTTAGATATAGAGGAGATGCTATGATCTCTCTACTTTTTATTTACCTTGAAGAGAAATCGTTCTCGTCTTGAAGTTGTAAGTTTATGGGGGGTTCCTCTGTGCAAGACTTGAAGTCTTGGGGTCTTTATATAGTAGAGGTTGATTTGTTGATTCATACAGAGCTTATTCTGTATCTTGGTAATTTTTTTTTAATCATCATTGGATTTTTGATCCAACGATGCTCTGATTTATAGAACACAATTTTTCTTATTTAGAAAGATTTGAGGAGTATTTCCTCAATCAGAATTTAATTCTGTATCTTGGTGAGTTTTAATCACCATTTGATCTTTGATCCAACGGTGCTCTGATTTACAGAGCACAATGTTTTTTGTTTAGAAAGATTTGAGAAGTATTTCCTCAATCGGAATTTAATTCTGTATCTTGGTGATTTTTAATCACCATTGGATTTTTGATCCAACGGTGCTCTGATTTACAGAGCACAATCTTTCTTGTTTAGAAACAGAGCACAATCTTTCTTGTTTAGAAAGATTTGGGGAGTATATTCTCAATCAGAATTTAATTTTGTGCTCTGATGATTTATAATCTTCGTTGGATCTTTGATCTAAGGGTGGAGAACTTTTAGTTCTAACGCTGGCGCTCTCGTGCTTCGCACGCGAGACGCTGCCTTAGAGTTTTTAACTCTTGGCGCTGACGCTTTCGTGCTTTGCACGTGAGGCACTGCCTCAGTTCAAATTTTGAACAGAGCCTTACTCTCTTATTAGAGAGAAATAATCATATATGTTTTAATAGCCACAAATTAAGAATAAGTTATATTTTGTTAACTGTCATCATATGGTTGCCATCTCATATCTGATTTTGCTTTTATATTTTACGTTTAAATTTTAAAATATCTAATATCAAATATTTATTAAATCTAAATATATTTTTAGAATCCTTTTAAATCTTAAATTAGGGGTATGAGTTATTTAAAATATATTCTTGTATTATGGTTGAGAAGTTTACATATGTGAATTATTTTCCAAAATATATTTTGATGAGATTTTGGTGAAGATTGGTTGTAGTTTGATATTATCTATATACATTAAAACTAATATATATTTATAACCTAATTTAAACTATACTATATAAATTTATATTAAACACAAAACCTCCCCCCCTCTCTCTCCCCTCCACATAATATATCTCTCGCTCATCAATTTATATATTCTCCTTCTTCGTTTTTCAAGCTCACACCCATTCTCGCCAACACAACTCCAGCCGTATCGTTGAAACTTAACCGAGCCATCAAAACTTGGTATTGATTTGTATAGTGCCATATTGTTTCCGCTCATCGCATTTGTTTCGAGCCAAGTTTACAGCTTGCTATATGTTATGCTTTATGTGATTTATTTATATGTTGTCGTATTATTATTATTATCATCATACAGCTATATCTATATAATTTATGCATCGTACTTATTTAACGTTAATCAGTTTTATAATATACAATGCATGCAAGTTTACAACTTGCGACATGCTATAATTATATCTATAAATATATATATCGTCGTAATATTTCTTATAATTAGTTTATAATCTGCATTTTATAATATTATTGTTTCCCTAATATATTTAAGCTAATAAAAGAGCAAATCTATGTTGAATTTAATGAGGTATCGCCTCACGTGCTCTCCACGAGAACGCCAGCGTCAGAGTCAATCTTATAGATTAAATCCTATGGTGGCACCTCACGTGCTCCTTACACGGGCGCCAATGTGCAAAGCAAAGAAAAGTTCATTACATAAGAGTTAAACTTTTAGATAGCACCGCACGTGCTTCTCACGCGGACGCCAATATGCAAAGCATATAAGTACCCATCTTAAGAATTAAATTTTTGAGTAGCGTCCACGTGCACGACACGTGAGCGTCAGCGTCCAGGTAGAATTAAATTCTACATAACTCTCCGTTAAACAGAGCCGTTGGATCAAACATCTAAAGGAGATGATAAATTATCAAAATACAGAATTAAATTCTGTTGGGAGAAAACATTTCCCAAATCTTTCTAAAATAAGAAAGATATTTTCGGTTGGATCAAAAATCCAATTATAGAATAAAATCCTATTTTGGAATATATTCTTTCAATCCTTCTAAATAAAAAATATCGCTGTCTGTAAAATAAAGAACCACTGGATTAAAAAAATCTTTCATCGAAGCCTTTTTCTCCCAATTAAATGGGGAGCTATAAGTGAGGGTCCGCGAAAATATTTGACATAGTTTCCATGCTGTTGAACAGCAGACTGCCAGACACATCGTCAACAACGTGAGATTCCTTAAAAAGTAGGACACATAACATGGACATGGACATGATTTTATACTTTCATATATCGATATTATGGAATGATAGAATGATAATACCAAATAATACAGAGAGTACACAATTCATACATGTATAGACTATCATACACATGAAAATGCAGAAACATGTTCCTAGTAATATAATTTTTAATACAGTGATTTGGATACAATGTCTTTAGATACACTAAATATCAACCTATAGAATGTCTTTGGCTTTTTAATTTCCAATTGAGCTGCTTAATATTTCTTATACATAAATATGCTTGAAAAGTGTAAAATATGTTCCAGAAGTGTAAACAGCACATATATTTTATACATAAATTGGCCTTTTAAGTTCCGATCAGTTTTTGTTCACCCTAACCTAAACAGCACATATATTTTATTACAAAAACCGGATATAATTATTAAGATTTTTCAAATGACTCCTTGGTAAATTTTGGAACAATCTGCAAAGTTCAACGTGGTCATCTCTAACGACCGGGAGTTTATGAAGCTTGATATAATGTCAGATCTTAAGAGTTGTATAGCATATAACAATAATTTACAAGAAAATAGACAATAAATAAAGTCATGCAATAATTATTCCATCATATAAGAAATTACAATTAAAATCAATAAATCCTTTATCTACAAAAATCCAATTAAAAAAAATATTTCCTTCAAGAATCAAGTCAAATTAAGCCAAGATCAAAACTTTAATTTGATTTTGTAATTCATCTAAAGTTTTCCTTTAATAGATGAAACATAATATTTCACAAATAAATAGCTAATAAAATACTGCAAAACTAAACCAAAATTGCAATAATAAATCAAATAATAGAGAATTAAAAAAAGAAAAAAAAATGTATCTCCACAATCTGCAAATTGACCAATAAAAAGGCCGAACTTTAATTTGGAGCAGACCGTAGAGAAATATATCTGATGTGGCGTCGTCTCATACGTCTGCGGCTACTGCAATTTTTAGATCCGCAGATAATCAGTATCGCGACGCAAAATTATAAAAAAAAATTAGCCAACAAAAAAAAGGCCGAAAATAGCAATTTTTTTTTTGTAAAGTCGGAAAAAGCTTACCTCTATATGATCTTTTAATAGAATGATGCTCGGTTGTAATGGGCACTTTCGGGAGTGTGGGGTTCCGAACCATGGAACCCCAATAAGGGAAATGACAACAAATTAATACTTTCGTGGCAAATTCATAGGTCCTTGAATGCGTGTTTAGGATAGGGCTTACTGGTCTGTGCCCCCCCCAAAAAAAGAATGAAGGGCAAGTTTATTTATAAGCAAAAGAACACAAAAACCCTAGAATTGACGGCTAGATTTGCTTCAAGATTGTGATGGAAGCAGCGGGTTAATGGGCCGGTTTTGTAGACCCGGCCCAAATATAACCGAGGTCCATGAATGCAAGCAAAAATTGAAGCTTGAGTGTATATTTGCGATTATTACCAATTGGGCTTTGGCTCCTGTCATGTAGCGATTAGACGGTTTGATTCTTGAAGGAGTCGGATCCTAAGAGTATACATATCCATAAATATTCAGCAAGCAAAATCGAAAATAAAAAACTGTAATTATGATGCAAATTTTTGCGTATTCATAGGCTGTTTTGGCTTGTTTTAGGAAACGTAAGGTAGAAATTGTCCACTACTGTTGCTGCCACCCCAACTGAGATCATCCTTAATGGCAGGATCAATGAAATATATGGAAATAGAATTCAAGAGATGAGTAAGAGCCCTATCAGCCCCAGAAAGAGTTTTACTGAAAGCAAATTTCCAAGACAAAACCTATCTATTGATTTATCATACAACAAAAAATTGTATGAAATCATTTGCAAATATCGGATTTCATCTTCTCGTCGATTTACTACTCATCGACTCGATAAAGCGATCAAGATCTCCGGAGAGAAAAGGGTTTGATATAATCTGCGTATCCTTCGCCAATGCATCAACCATTTCCTTTGGAACAATGCATTTCTCTTCGCCACACAATTTCTCTTGCATTGTTTGAGATTTTAGCAGCACTTGAATATCGTGACCCGCCTCTTCCAAACCTTTGCAATCCTGCACATAGAGGGTGTAAAAGAGCGGAATTCGGTAATATTTATTGATAACAGGATGCCCTATTTATATAAACGGGGCTGCATAAAAGAGAACACATAATAATCTTAAAATTGAAAACACATTACCAAATATTTGACCAACTATTGAAGTTAAAAGATATATATTCTGAATAAGGCAACATAATTATTCATAATAAGATATAATCATCTCCATTTTGTTGCCTTTAACAAACCCAAATCTGTGAGACTGTGCCAAAAAAAAAGGCTAGATTACACTAAAATACCCTAAACTATAAGCCCTTTTCACTAAACTACCTTAAATATTTTTTTTATTACAACAAGCCACTTAAAGTACCATGTCCAGCTAAAGGTATATTAGTCAAACAAAAAAAAACAAATCTTAAAACCAAAGTTTAAAAGAGTTTACTGTAAAGTAAAGTTGTTTGGCGAAGATCATCTATACTTGAAGGTATTTTATGGCAAATTTAGAATTGATTAAATATATACATATATACAGTTTAGAAATAACCAACAAAAATATAATCATTACTTTAGACAACCCAGTGCTGCTATTTTTAAAAAGAAATAACCAACTAAAAAGAGAAAAATAAAAGATTGTTATTATTTTATTTTATTTTATTTTTACCTGCATAGAGCCCATGAGAGCAAGGACCCCAACTTGAGCCTGCAAGAACTTAACATACTTGAAAGCAGCCTGAAACATCTCAGCAGTGTTCATCTTATTTCCCTCTGGTATCAACTTCCCCAACTCCTGCGTCTTCTCGCTTATCCTCTTCCTCCTCTCCCTCGCCGCTACGCTCTGCGCCGACAAACTCCTCTTCATGGTCCCCGAACTCTCGCCGTTGCTGCCAACCCCTGCATTGTACCAGAAATCCCCCCTGCTTTGATAATAAAGATTGTCGCAGCTCCTCGGGCGTTTCGGGCATTGGCAGAGGTCGAAATCTTCAACGGGCAGTGAGATCATCGACGGTTCAGAGAATGACGGGATGAGATGACTTGAGCTGATCATTAAGGGGTCGGTATCGATCTGCGGTGGGGGTTCATTGAAGAGGGAATCGATTGAGAAGTCGATCGGGTCATAGAGGCCGACGAGTGCATCGGCCAGCTCGGATTGAGGGTCACAGAGTACTTGGTTCAAGTTTGAGTTGATGAGCGGGTCCATTACAACTGTTTCCGAATTCGAGTAGAAGCTTAGAGCCATCAAATATATATTGAAAACAGAACCCTGCATAAAAAAAATGAAAAATTGTAACTGAAGCAGAGCAGTGATTAACAATGGAATTTCTAGCAGCCACAGTTAATTATATATAAATCTTTGATTGTTGTTTCGTAATTTTTATAGAATATGAAGTTAACATGATTACAGCACAATAAACATAATTACAGTTCCATGATTAAGGAATAGGTAGAGTCTGAATACTAAATTTCAAATCTTGATTCAATAATAATTAGCTGTAATCGACTGAAAATTAAGGCAAACAATACATAATAAAATATATAATAATTAATAGAACTAAACTAGTAAATTAACAGAGAATATCATGAGTAAACTCAAAGAACAAGAATCAATAAATTCAACTTGGGTTAAATTAAAACAGCAGGATTAATCATTCTGTTGTAAAAAAAAATAAAAATGGGGAACTAAATGAAGATAACCAAACATCAAAAAGTATAAAAGAAAATGCATGCAAGTGAATGATGGTGTGCGTGAGCGTGAAACAAAATGGATTAACAGTAGTGAGAGATAAAATAGTTACTGTAGTAAAAAAGAGTGTTATATATATATATATATATATATATATATATATATAGAGAGAGAGAGAGAGAGAGAGAGAGAGAGAGAGAGAGTAAAAATATACCTGAAACAAGAAAGATATAGAAATTATCTTTTACCCCCAGCAATCTCTAGTTGTAATTGACTGCTGTGCCTGAGAAAAATGAGATGAGAGAGAGAGAGAGAGAGAGAGAGAGAGAGGGCCCTAGCCTAATAAGAGAGAGAAAGAGAGAGTGAGGAGAGGGATAGAGGGAGCGTTTATAGGGGGAGGTTAGTTAATGTGGGGGTGTGTAAATAATAATATGGTTAAAAAAAATAACTGAAAAGCAAAGACTGGTGCCTAATTACGCGGGAGATAGTGGGCGGTTGCAATCCCTAATCTTTCATTTTGGGCTCGCGGCTATGTAAACTAAACCCTTTCCCACTTTCTTTTCTTTTGTTTATAGGTTGGTAAATTATTTAGGTTTATTTATTTGATCCTCGACATATATGCACTCATTATCGGTGCATTTTACTAAATATTAATACATTTTTCGAAACATATCAAATATTGGCATATGCTCCGGAGCCTAAGTCTGGATTTAGAAAAACGCCCGCAAAAGGCATCCAACTATAAATAGCATAACCATGAAAAAGGCTAAATGCTCGTTATGATTTTGAATCCGTTTTCACATGTGTGTTCTATTTTCGTTTCTGTTTCAATGTCCATAGTTTCTCTTCTTTCATGAACTATAAGTTTGGACTAGCTTCTGTCCGCGGGGGCTTAGAATTTTAGTCTGTTTTATGATTGCTGATTTAAATTATGTGTGGTCAAATGAAACAAGGAAATGCTTTTACCTAAACCTTCACACACTATTTAAAAGAATAATAAATAAAATATAAATGATATCGAGCCAGTTATGAATTTGAGATTTTGGAATTAATCCATATCTAGCATTTTGCACGTGCGATGCATGTTTGAAACTTTATCCTATTTAGAATCCCAAAAAAAATTCCTAAGCCCATGGATAAATATAAAATGGGGGCTTTTGATTTAAATTTATTTTGAATTTTAATAAGAGAACAAAATGGCCATTTCAGTAACTTGTATTCTAGAAAATATTATAATACGTTATTTATCATATTTAAGTAAAAGATGTAGTTATAAGTAAATAAAGGTAAAATTTGAAAATTGATAAGAATAATAAAACTTTCGGAAAGTTTTTTTTTGTCTTAAGTTTGAGTATAACGTAGATTGAATTCGGAATTCAAACTAATTTCCACAAACTTCTTTTCTCGTCTCAAGTTCTGGAGAGTTCATTTTTTCTTTATTTTTCAAAAAATTAAAAAGTTTAATTATTTTTATCTTTTTCTTTGATGATGTGAAGGCTCTAAGATTTTTTTAAATTTTTTAACATTACAATTAATTATTTTTATCTCTTTGTATGATGATATGAGAATTTTCTCCTTTTTTTTCTTTGTTTTTAAAAAACAGAAGAGGTGGCAAGTTCATTTGCATTATACAATAGAACGGTATAGATTATCAATTATCATGGAATCAGAAATTGGACTATGGATAATTGATAATCATTAAATTAGTATATGACCAATACTAATCTATTTCATGTGCCAAGGCTTAAGTAAAAATAGGTTATGGATGAAAAAAAGGTGTTGATGGCTTAATGGGTTGATTTGGGCCAAAGATGTAATAATGCTCATGGCCTAGTTTGGGCCGATGAAATTAGTCTTCGATGTGAATGCCATTTCATAGTTTTCAGGGGTCTATATGTGAAATATGCGGAATCATTAAATTAAGGGATGGTGGGGGTGGGGGTGGTTAAAATAACCGCCACCGTTAATTTTGCTCCAATCCCCTGTAGATGCCCACGTGCATGTCGGGTCGGATTTTTTGCATGGGTGATATCCAGTGGACCCGACCCGCTATCCACTGATTGTTATCATCCAAATAAAAGATGGATCAAAGAACTCGTAGGATACAAGCAGGATCATAAAGCGTATTTCTGAATTATGTTTAATTTTATTTTTGAGTGGAAGTTATCCATGATGCGTTGTGTTGTTAAAAGATATAAAGTTTGATATATGGCATATGCAGTATAAATTATAATCCGGTTTTAATTTTAAGCTTTGGTTTTTAGTTATAATTCACAAAGTAAGGTTTAAGTCGCTGTATATATCATACCTTGAATAGGAAAAGCTTGCTAAGATAAACTCACGGTCTCACCTGTGCTCACCTGTGCTGTGCACAAATTTTTATTCTAGTTAAAAATATATGAAGATCGCACCGAGAGCGGTCAACTCCTTTACGTTGTCCCCATGAAGCGCCCTGCGCAAACATGATGCCTTACAGGGTCCGCTTCTTGTCGACGTGTCCATCAAGTGTATGCCAGTTTGAATGTATTGATGAACCCAAAAGAAGAATGTATTGTTATAGCCTTTTGGACATCGATTTAATAGATCCATAGCATAACCATGCAAGTCTAGATTCTGGACCCGATCCAACCAAACTTTTCTTGGTTATTTTCCGTATATAGTTGCCGCAATAAGAAATCTTCATATTTGGTGCAGGTTTGGATGAAAACCCATACTTCACCTAGTCTGTACTCAAACCTGCTCAGCTCGAGCCTTCCTGGTTATTGGAACTGCTCATTGCTACAACTCATTATGTTTAATCATCAATAAACATGGTCCTCGTTTTAGTTAAAAATAAAAAAAAAATTAAACAAACACGATTTCAAATATTATGGATTATAGAAAGTTATAATATCTATATATTTCAAAATAATAAAATGGGAAAAACCCAACACTCGATAAAAACCCTATCGTCTGTTAAAACATAAAACCAGATCGAAACCCGTCCGGCTTGTCTACAAGTGGTTGGGTATTCAATATTGTAAAATGATCAGTTTCGGGCTGTGCATAAAATTGATGAGAAATGCGCCGACCCGATCCGACCCTACCCGGTTTCACTCTTGGTGTTTTCTGGCAACAAATACCGCTGCGTACCCGATAAGCTTATCACCTGGTTCGAATCGGCCGATACGTCCGATACGATTCAAGATTTGTTCTCGTATTGTGGGCCTGCCTTTTCCCCTCCTCTTTTATAAGCAACCGCGAATCTTGAGCTCTCGTCTCATTTTTGAAAAATTTTGGCAGAGGAGAGGGAAGAGCGAAGGCGGTTTGGGCACAGTTGTCGGTGGTTTTCCGACCAAGGTAAAAACTGTTTTCAGTGAAATCAACGCCTGTTTCTTTCTATGTTTCTGATGGAGGTCTTGATCTCCTTCAGATGTTGCCTTCCGTTGATCTGCTGCGAGCGTCAATGAATGGCTGAGATTGGATTTGAGGGTTGCCTCTTGATGCGTGTGGATCTCAGAGGGCTTGATTTGGAATGAAACCGAGCTACCTGCAAAGAAGTTCCGAGGTGGTTGTACCACCGTGGTCCCTCCGACAATCAAGTCAGTCGAGGTATTTGGGCAGAGTAGCGACCTATTCAGATAGAATTCCCTTACCTGAGTCGTCTGAGAGGGGTTTATATAGTGGCAGCCATGGGCTGGTGGGCGCGAGATTTACGCCGACCGCTACGCCCTTGGAGCCGCGCCTGCGCGAATGGCGGGATCCTCCATTAATGGCGAGATACGCCCGTTAATGGGGGAACGCGATAGCGTGGGACGCGGGATCGTGGGGCGGCGGATATCTTGCGTATGGCGAGATTCGCGGGGCCATGTCCGGGACGCTCATGATATGCGCTTTAGGTCGGTCGATGAGACCGACGAAGCTGAGCTCGGCGGGAAGCTCGGAGGCGAGCGGGAGGCCGAGCAAGCTTGGTTCTGTGATGGCTCAGTGGCGTGCTAGGAGGGTTGAGGGAGCTCAGCGTGTAGGAGGGCTCGAAGGCGAACCAATGGTTATTTGTAAGACGAGCATAGGAGTGGTTTGGAAGGCCACTGAAGGTCGGGAACATCCTCGGGAGGAAGGCCCGAGGTACGCCTTCAATATACCGTTCTTATTACTTTCCCGTAAGCCTTGGGACACGTCATCTGCCACGTGTCGTGATCTGGGAAGTTCTCAGTATTGAGCATCATCATTAGCCCCCCACTCTCGGACCGACCTATTTATGGGTCGGGTCGAGAGTGGTCTGATCGGTCACCCGGCTCAAGTTCTTGGTTGGCGAATTCGTCAGCATGGATTCCCGGGTAGTTAGTAGTATTCTCCGATGACGTCAGCGGATCAGAGGATAGATCGTGCATTAAAGGGGAAGCGCTGATTCGATAGTACGTCTGTTGAGGCGCCATGCCACGTGCCTGACGCTGGTTGGCTGCCGTGACGGGCCGCCGGTGTCCTTTGCGCTTGAGGGGACGTGTCCAACGCCCGTGAGACAAGTGGAATGCTGATGGCCATCGAACGCGAAGCGTTGTTTTGGCAGGAGACGATCGGCGCCGTTGGATGCGCTTGCCAAATGCTATAAATAGAGGTGCCCTCCCAGGATCCACACTTCGCTATAATTTCCTCATCGTTGCGTGTGTTAGCTCGGCGCTCTTCCCTTTAGGTCGGATTTCTTGCGTTCTTTCCTCCGAGGACTCCTTCCTTTGCTCAGGTTAGATGTCTTCCTCTGGGGAGTCCGTAGAAATAGTTCGGGTAGAGTCTAGGGAGTTTTCTGCAGCTTCCTCTTCTGCCTCGTTCGAGTCAGATTCCCCCGAGGAGTTAGGTTTAGTCATGCCACCTGGGGTCGCGCGGCGGGGACGGTCCCCAAAGCGCGTGTCAGGAGTGTCCGTGACGCGCTTTATCTTCTGAGGCATGTAGACGAGCTCACCACAATCCGGGTTCGCATCCACGTTCCCCCCGGCTACTCGCTTCGCTTGGCCGGGGAGGGAGAGAGGGCAGACCAGGTACGGGGTAAGGAGATTGCCTTGTACTTGGAAGCCTTTTGGGCCGGAATGCGTCTTCCCTTCTCCCTCGAGGTGAGTGCGGCGCTGCGTTGCTTTCAATTAGCCCTAGGACAGCTAGTACCGAACTCGTGGAGGATTCTCCTCGGGTTGCTGGTCCGGTTGAGACTGCAGGAGATCCCTTTCAACCTGAACCTTCTCCTTTCCTCTCTCTGCTACAAAAATCACTCCGGCACTCGTAAGGACAAGCCTAGCTGGGTATACGTTTCTTTTAGAAAACACAGAGGAGGGGCGGCCGGGTCGGGGGTCGTAGCATTACCTTCTTCCATTCATGAATGGAAGGAGAAGTTCTTGTTTGTCGGGCCACCCGAGGGTGAGGATTAGCATGTGCCTGTCCAGTGGCACAGGGCCAACAGCCCAAGGGTAAGGCGGTCATCCGATCCCGAAGCGAGGGCAGTGTTGGCGTGGGAGCCCGTCCAACGGGCCAATGTGTTGATGTCCGAGTAGGCCCTCAGTTGGGCCGGGCTCAGCCCCGCTCAGTTTGAGGGTAAGATAGGAGATTAGGTGACCTGTTTAGACTTGTATATTCTTCTATTCATTCTAGCATTGCTAACTCCCTTTGTGTATCTTTCTCATTTGCAGAGCCGATGGACAAACAAAAATTTCTGGCTGCGATGGCTAAGAAGAAAGGAAGGAAGGCCGGAGGCGCCGGCTCGTCATGCCCCGCTTCGAGCCCGGCCGCACCGGCGGCCGCTTCGGCTAGGCATTCCACTATGCCCCGGGCTCCGGAGACCAGCCATAGGGAGAGCCGAAAACACGCTCGGGAGAAGGAATCCCGAGTTGTGGAGGTGGCGGATGAGGTCAACCCTCCCGTGGCCCCCCTCAAGCGGCGCAAGAGGACGACATCCCGAGCCCCGTTTTCCCCGATCTTCATGCAGAAGGGGGATCTTCGCTACGAGGTGCCCTCGGGGCTTTCCATCGCCGATAGCTTGCTCTCCGAGATGGAACGGTCGGCTGGGGGCAAAATCCCCTAGGGGACCCTTAAGGCTCAAATCGCTGCCATAGCTCAGGAAGCCATGCAGGTTAGTGTCCGCCTCCCGTTCGGGTTTTCATTAAGCCTTTTTTGCAGGATCAGATACATTTTTAACCCCTCCTTTCATTTTCCTTAGGTCCTCCAGCACTGCGCCCTCATCGCTAACATGGAGCACGAGGAAACGCCTTGGCACTGTAGATAGCGGGCAAGTCTTCCTCGCGGGAGGATGGCCTGAGCAGGGAGCAGCGTCAGGCGAGGGAGAGGATCACCGCCCTCGAAGACTAGATGTCTGCCGAGGAGGGGTTGAACGCCAACTGCCAGGAGACCATCCGAATTTTGATGGAGTCCAACAAGGTCGTTGAGGCCAAGTTGGAGGATGCCAGGGTGCTTGCCACCACTCTGAAGAAGACGCGGGACACCCTAAAAAGGGAAAACGAGGTGATAAAGGAAGGAATGAGGCACGCCGACTTCCGGGCTGCGAAGGCGGTGGTGAGCTACAAGATGTCGGATTAATTCTACGCCGACCTCGCGGACGCCTTAGCCCTCGTCTGCATGATGCCCTCGACGCTGTCAAAGCGCTGATGCCGGAATTTCCCGACGGTAAGCTTCGGCTCGAGTATCTCCTCAAGGGTGAGGTGCAGGGGGATGCCGCCGGAAGCGTCGCCGAGGGGAAGGCCCCTGGTGGGGGCATTGGGGAGAAGGCGGTCACTCTGGCTCCTAGTGCCGAAGCTCCTGCTATGGGCGCTGACCCTCAAGCCGCCACCCCGGCTCTCGACGCTGCCGCGGAGCGCGTCGAGGTCCTTCCCAGCCCCGAGACCTGAATCTCCCTGCCTTGTTTTTTATTATATTTTTTGTTTTCATCTTGGAATTTCGTAAACCTCCGGGCGATTTTGTAGGGCTGAGAAGCAACAATACTGTTGTAAAAACTCCCGAGTTGTGAATAAAGCCCTTTTGGGAAATTTGTGTGGCAATGGTTTCATTTCGTGGTAATGTCTTCATTTTGCTTGCCTGATGAGCGCTAGGTCGGCAACCGGTCCTTTAGTTGGCGATCGCACGTTGTAAAAATCCTAAACTTTCTGTACAATTTTTTTTCAAAAATACAGAAAAGGTACTTGAGCCTGAGCACAAGTTATAAGTTTGATTTGCTTTTGAACAGCAAGAAAGAGCTTGTAGCTCACTGGTAAGACCTTGCACTGCTGAACCAAAACACCAGAGTTCAAATCCCATCAGCCACAATATCTTTTTATTTAAAATTCTTATAATCTTTTAGAAGCACAAGAGTCTACACGAGCACAACACATAAACTGAAGAGTCACACATAAAACAAACGAGTGCACTGCAGTATACCAACCGACCCCGACACGTAGCCCCAATACGAGCCCCCAACTCATGACTCGAGTCGGCAAGATGGTGACTCGGGACGGCGCTGCTGGTCTAACTCGGACCAAACCCTAATTTTTCTAAACCCTAGCGACTCTTGGACTCCTCCCATAACCCCAGTATTGTTTATTTTTTGCCCATTTACAAAGAATAATAAAAACCCTTTTAATCACAATTTTAATGCATTTTTATCACACCCTAAACCTAATTTTCCCTATAAATACCCACTCTATTTTTTACACCCCTTCACACTGAAATTTCCTATAAAAACTCTTAAGAAAATTCCAAGATCTGTGCAAGTGGAGTTAGCGAAGGGCGAAACTCTGACGAACTTCCGAGGAGTTTCCAACGATGAAACGACGCACCGACAACTCCCACCTCTTCCTCTTTCTCTCCTCTAGCCAATCATCCAGTAAGTCCCTACTTCTCCTTCTTTTCTCTATTCTAAAAATATTCAAAACTAAAACCTGACGGAAGTGAAGTTAATCCGACTTCCGATTCGGTTTTTCCTTAAAAAGTTCTATTTTTCTTAAACACAATTATACCAAACTCTTATGTCATGACCATTAAATATTAACAAAGACAATAGAACAAGTTTGACATCAAAATAATAACCGTAGCAAGTTTTATTCCACTTTTACATTAAAATACCTTCATATTTCATTTCGACGTGTTTAAACTTTTTAAACCGTATTACCTTAGAAAACTCACGAGGTAATGACCTACCTCCTCACAACACACATATCTAATATAGCACGATGGAATTTGGGGAAATAGATTTAGGAAAATATGACTTTACATATAACTACCTTCAACTTATAAAACCTTTTTCTATAAAGAAGTGTATTTAACAAATCTTTGCAATTGCGCCTCTACAGCCCATTTTGGGGAACCCGTTCGGTATGGTGCGGATTATCGCACATCCTCGGGCTTAGTAGAGTGAGATGCAGATCTCGGCATGGAGCATACGATCTCGAAAGATTTTTAATACAATTTTTATTTAGAAAATGTGATTTCTATTATAAATAAAACTTATATTTTGCTTTCCCCGGGACTTCCTTGCATGGAGCATACGTCCTCAGACTTCCTTTCCCCCGGTGACTCCGAATGCGCACTTGGCGGGGTTTAGCTTCATGTTGAACTTCCAGAGCACTTCGAAAGCCTCGCCCAGGTCCCTGGCATGGTCGGCCGACGAGACAGATTTGACGAGCATGTCATCAATGTAGACTTCCATATTCCTGTCGATCTGTGGCTTGAACATGCGGTTGACCAATCTTTGGTACGTGGCCCCGGCGTTCTTGAGGCCGAAGGGCATCACCTTGTAACAATATACTCCCCGGTCCGTTGTGAATGCGGTGAGATCTTCATCTTCAGGATTCATACGGATTTGGTTGTAGCCGGAGAAAGCATCCATGAAGCTCAACAGCTCGTGCCCGGCCGAGCTGTCGACGAGCTGGTCTATCTGGGGGAGTGGATAGTTGTCCTTGGGGCAGGACTTATTGAGGTCGGTGAAGTCGACGCACATACGCCACTTCCCGCTTGACTTCTTGACCAGAACTACGTTCGTCAGCCACTCCGAGTAGGGTACATTCCTGATGAAGTTGGCGGTGAGAAGCCGATCAACCTCCTCTTCGATATCCTTCTGTTTGACCGGGGCGAAGCTTCTCTTCTTCTGTCTGACGGGTCGGGCCGCAGGATCAACCCCGAGCTTGTGGGAGATGATTTTGGGATCAATCCCAGGCATGTCAACAGGCGCCCAGGCGAAGACGTCGGAGTTGTTTCTGAGGAATCTAACCAGGTCATCCCGCTGAGTCTCCGTCAGGGGTGATCTAACCTGGATGGTTTTTCCCTGGTCTCCTTCTGTCAGGGGCACCTCGGTCAGAGGTTCGACCGTTGCCCCTCGGATCTCCTTCCGCTCGTCTCGGGTGTCCAGGGAACCTTTGATGTCGTCACTTACCTCAGCGTCGTCGGCTGGCTGCTCGGACGAAGACGTTTCGGTGAGGCATATCTTCGCGACCCGCTGGTTCCCGTAGGCCCGACCTATCCCGCCCCGATCGAGAGGGAACTTTATCGCCAGGTGGTAGGTCGATATCTAGGCCTGGAGGGAGTTCAGTGTCGGACGGACGAGGAGGACATTGTAGGCCGATGGGACTTTTGGTACGATAATGTCCACAGGCAACGTACGCGTGCGGCCAGGCTCCCCGATCGTGAACTGCAGGGTGACCACCCCTTGTGCCAGGATGGAGTGGTTGGTGAACCCCGAAAGAACATGAGAGGTCGGTTTCAAGTCTGCTGGGGTGAGCCCCATGCGTAGAAAGCAGTCGTGGAAGAGGATGTCCACCGAGCTGCCTGAATTGACGAGTATCCGGTGGACCTCGTACCGGTGGATTCGGCCCGTGATCAACAGTGGGTCGTTGTGGGGCACGGATATGCCGTGGAAGTCCCCGTCTCCAAAAGTGATGGGCTCGTGGCCTCTAGCCTTTTTGCTCGGGCGGCCGCTGGTGTCTGTTGCCGGCGCGTGGTGCCGAGCCTTGTAGGAGCCCGACTGGCCCCCTGTCGCCATGACCATAGTCCTTGATGGACCTTGGTTTCCTTCGGAGGGGATCGCGAGGTGGCGGTCGGTGTAGGGGCTGATGACGTTCGGTTGAGGCTCGTCCACGCCTCCGTCGAGAGGAAGGTGGCGGCTGGGACCCGGATTTTCGGGGCGATTACTTGCCATGTGGATGGAGATCGGAAGGCCAACTTTGTTCTTGTGGAGTTTCCGTTTCCCACAGACGGCGCTAACTGATGGAGGTCCTTTTCAGATCTCCTTCAGATGTTGTCTTCCGTCGATCTCCCGGTGGATTCTGGAGGGGATCCCCTGTTGTGTGTGGGTCTCAATGGGTTTCGAGGAGATTTGGTGATTGGAGGAGTTGGACGCCAAGTACCTGTAAAGAAGTCCCGGGGTGGTTTGATACCACCGAGGACCCTCCGACGATCAAATTAGTACTAGATCCGAGCAGCGTAACGGCTAAGTGGAGTAAAAATGGCTTACTTGACTCTTCCATGATGGGGGTTCATATAGTGGTGGAGGCACGCAGCAGCAGGCGCGAGAATCTCGCCGGCAGTTACGCTCCCGACGTCACGCCCGCATAGAGAGCGGATCGCCCATAAATGGGGATCGTGAAGGCGTGGAACGTGGGATGTTGCTGGCAGAGAATCCGCGCATGGCGAGATTCGCGGAGCGGCGGTTACGCCCGTGGGCTGTGGAGCTGGTCGGAGGACCGAGGAAGACGGCCTCGGCCAAGGGGCTCGGGGACGAGCGAGGAGGCCGAGGAGACTTGGTCTTGTGGTGGCTCAGGACGAGCTGAGGGACCAAGGTGGCCAATTTGCGGGGAGCCCCGAGGAGGGATAGCTTGTGCTGGAAGGTCGGGTACAGGGGTAGCCTGGTCGGCCTTTTCTTCTGAGTTTTGGGACGTGCTATCTGTCACGTGTCCTGATTGTGGGGATTGCCAATATCGAGCATTATCAGCCTCTGTCTTGTTCGTGTGATGATGTCATCCCTTGAATCGGTAGATAGATGCATCGTTGTTCATTAGAAATCTTTTTGATGGAACACGGGGATATCTTTTCTAATTGACTTTGTCCGGAAACGAGAGCAATTAACTAAGGAAAATGCTACTTTGTTATCAAAAAGGTAACGATAGTGCTTCCGTGTCGAGCGCTGTTAACTTTAAGACTGAAAGCCTGTCACATAATTTACCCAGAAACTGGTTATAGGTAATACGGCTATATAATTACTGAATAGAACATGATGTCGGCAAAATAAAAATTAACGCAGTAAAAGAGATTATGCGATACGTAATGTGATTAGATAGGTAAAATCCCTAACTATAGAATAAAAGAGATTACACAATATCAGGGACTCTTTCAAGTACTTGAACCGTACATTTAAAAAATAATGGGAAAATCCTATAGGACTCTTTCAAGCGCTTGAATCATACATTTAAAAACTAATAGGAGAATCCTATAGGACGGCGACATTGCATTATAGACAAACGAGAATACTCTAAAAGATAGGATAGGAAATGAGTGTTTATAAGGCTAATGGATAATGTGTCATTTTAAAGAAAACCAATAACATTACAGTAAATGTTTGAGGATGTATGCTCCATACAAGCTACCTGCAAGGAAGTCCCGGGGTGGTTGTATCACCCTAGACCCTCTGACGATCAAGTTAGTCGAGGTATTTGGGCAGAGTAGCGGCCTATTCAGATAGAATTCCCTTGCTTGAGTCGTCTAAGAGGGGTTTATATAGTAGCGGCCATGGTCTGGTGGGCGCGAGATTTACACCGACCGTTACGCCCTTGAAGCCGCGCCTGCGCGAATGGCGGGATCCTCCATTAATAGAGAGATACGCCCGTTGAGGGGGGAACGCGATGGCGTGGGACGCGGGATCGTGGGGTGGCGGATATCTCGCGTATGGAGAGATTCGCGGGGCCATGTCCAGGACGCTCATGATATGCGCTCTGGGTCGGTCGATGAGACCGGCGAAGCTGAGCTCGGCGGGAGGCTCGGAGGCGAGCGGGAGGCCGAGCAAGCTTGGTTCTGTGATAGCTCGGTGGCATGCTAGAAGGGCCGAGGGAGCTCAGCGTGCAGGAGGGCTTGGAGGCGAGCCGATGGTTATTTGTAAGACGAGCATAGGAGTGGTCTAGAAGGCCACCGAAGGTCGGGAACATCCTCGGAAGGAAGGCCCGGGGTACGCCTTGAATGTACCGTTCTTACTCCTTTCCCGTAAGCCTTAGGACACGTCATCTGCCACGTGTCGTGATCTGGGGAGTTCTCAGTATTGAGCATCATTATTAGCCCTCCACTCTCGGACCGACCTATTTAAGGGTCGGGTCGAGAGTGGTCTGATCGGTCACCCAGACCAGTTCTTGGTTGGCGAATTCTGTAAGTCCATGTCACGCACCCCACGAACTTACGGGGAGGCGGAATATATGAAAAACGATTATCAAAGCTTCGTAACACGGACTTGAGCGCATGAATCGTTTCTAAACCGTTACTAACAAACTACGAAAGGTTTAACTACTCGAATTCGAAGTTATACCTCACGTTACTTGTCCTTCAGGTCTTCATCACGGTCCTCCACTCCTCGTAGGCTCCTTGGAACATCGGCACCTCAACGGCCTCCTCGAATCAAAGATGATCCACCCGAGAGCTCCTACTACAAGCTTGATCTCTAACTTGAGATAACTAGGTTGCTCAAAGTGCTAATCTAAGCTACCTAGGGGATATAGAGTGAGGTTATGGATGTATTAGTCTAGCTAACCATTGATCTCAACACATGAGAGGTTAGGGTTATGGTTTCAAGAATGAGAGAGCTTGAGGAGAGAGAAGGTGAGAATAATGATCCTTTTGGATGAATGAAGTCATTTGTGTATATATGAAACATATGATAATAAAAAGTAAATAACAAATAATGAATTATCACCATATTTCATTAATGCACTAAGTGATTCATCACATGAGTCATACAAAACATTAAATGAATCATTAACTCAATGTATGAATCACTACATGACTCATTAATCCAATTAATGCATATGCCACCTTAACCCCCAAATCACCATTCATCTAGAAGCTTCCCGGAAAATTACGAGAACGCCCCTACAATCCATGAAAACACGAAAAAACTTTAGACTGTATAAATCCAATAACCTGATACTAGAAACTGGCTTAAACCAAAGCCGACTAGTAAAAACTGTCCGAACGTCGTACGTGCGTAAACACACGTATGCGTCCGAACCCTTGTCGTAAAACCATACGACCTCTATATCGTTTCGCCTGGAGCAGGGAAACTCTCTGTGTGGGACTCTAAAGACTCGACACTACGCTGGCAGTGGTTTAACCACAGACCGCAAGCGGCACTAGCTGTACGTAACAGTCCTCAGGTAGATGTCGATAAGAAGGTCGATGAGGAAAACCATCCGAACTCCTACTGAGCCTGATGTGACAATCTTCGTACAGTCCGGTCTGTTCGTCTAAGACTATCGCATATCGAGCCTAGGGGCGGCAAGCGTCAGTCCTCTAATAGCTGTATAAGTCGTGTCGGACCGTAGCCCATTACACCCTGAGAAACTACTGGAACCTACCAATAAATCTCGCTTGTCCTGGCCAGGGACTTTGCGTAATGGCTCTCTGACACGGCGCGATATCAACTCCCAATACCGGGAGAGAAGAATCCTATCTAACCGCCACTGCCTCCAAGTGCTCGGGACTGCACCCAACTGCTACCTGTTTGCACGACTCCTTTGAGCCGTGGTAGGGTAGCAATCTAAGAACAGTGGGACACACTCGAGGCGAAGTAGCAGTGTCAAGTTGCGGACTATGCTGTACTCATGTCACCTGAGAACTATTAACTGACGATGGGTATAATACCAACCAATCAGTTCCCCTGCGAGTCCTGTCCGGTGTACCCGTAACCTAACGAGCACCTGTATACTATCTCTAGTACGACGTACTGATGGCTATGGGACAGACAATCTCCCCAACTGGGATGAGAAGCGTACACACTTAGTCTACTCCGGAATATCGATGCCCTATCTCGATAATCCAACGACCAGGGACCTGTATAGGATGTTGCTTACAGACTACCCAGCCCCCACTAGTGTGACTGCCATCACAACGCTGGTAATCAAGCAAAGATCCTATGGGCTCTACTAATATGTATAAGTGATATGTAACAAGAAACATATGCACATATTAAAGTAGACTCAAACCAAGTAGCATACTACCATGTTTAGCAAGACTATATATACAACTGTGAATATCCCAAGCTTCCATTAAGTAATATACATACAAGTATGATACAATAATGGCCCTTAGGGCATATACACTAACAATCTCCCACTTGCATTAGAGCCATGAGCTGGCATATCGTAGACCTATCATCTCGAATAGCCTCTCGAACTGTGTCTGAGGAAGGGCCTTTGTGAATGGATCAGCAATGTTATTCTCTGTCTCTACTCTCTTCACCTCGATCTCCCGGCGATCTACGATCTCCCTGATCAGGTGATACCGCGTTAAGATGTGTCTAGACTTCTGATGGGACCTGGGTTCCTTCGCTAAAGCTATAGCGCCGTTGTTGTCACAATACAAAGGTATTGGATCAACACTAGTAGGAACCACCTGAAGTTCTGTGAGGAACTTCTTCATCCAGACAGCTTCTTTTGCGGTATCGCAAGCAGCTATGTACTCTGCTTCCATCATTGAGTCAGCAACGGTCTCCTGTTTGGAACTCTTCCAACAGACCGCCCCTCTATTGAGGGTAAAGACATAACCTGACATGGATTTGGAGTCATCTTTGTCACTCTGGAAGCCGGAGTCGGCAAAGGCCTCAATCTGGAGGTCTTTTCCGCCATACACCAAGAACATATCTTTAGTCCTCCTCAGGTACTTGAGGATGTTCTTTACTACTATCCAGTGCTTCTTCCCTGGGTTTGCCTGATACCGGCTTACAACGCTCAATGCGTATGCTACATCTGGTCTGGTACATAACATCGCATATATTATAGAGCCTACTGCAGAAGCGTAGGGTATAATCGACATGCGATCCCTTTCCAAATCAGTCTTGGGAGACATCTCTTTGGAGAGGGTGATTCCGTGACAAGCCGGTAGGTTACCGCGCTTAGAATCATCCATACTGAATCTCTTCACTATGGTGTCTATGTACCTAGACTGCGAAAGTCCCAACATCCTTTTTGATCTATCAAGATAGATCCGGATCCCCAGAATGTAGGTGGCATCACCCAGGTCTTTCATGGAGAATTTCTGTGATAAGAATCTTTTGACTGACTGTAACATAGGAATATCATTTCCTATTAGGAGAATGTCATCCACGTACAAGACGAGGAATACTACAGCTCTCCCTACAATCTTACTGTATATGCATGGTTCATCTGGATTTTTGATAAAGTCGAATTCTTTGACAGCATCATCAAAACAGATGTTCCAACTCCGCAATGCCTGCTTTAGTCCATAAATGGACTTAAGCAACTTGCATACTTTACCGCTGCTCCCACTCTGAATGAATCCCTATAGCTGATCCATATAGACGCTCTCTTTCAAATTTCCATTTAGAAAGGCCGTCTTTACATCCATCTGCCAGATCTCATAATCGTGGAAGGCAGCAATAGAAAAAAGGACCCGAATGGATTTGAGCATAGCCACTGGAGAAAAGGTTTCGTCATAGTCTAAACCAGGTCTTTGACGGAAACCCTTTGCAACAAGTCTAGCCTTATAGGTTTCAACCTGTCTATCTACATCAATCTTCTTTTTGAAGATCCATTTGCATCCTACGGGTTTTACCCCATCTGGAGCAATGTCCAAAGTCTATACTTTGTTAGTATACATGGACTCCATTTCGGTCCGCATTGCATCCAGCCATTTTACCGAGTCACCGCTCTGAATGGCTTGCTGGAAGCTAGTAGGCTCATCAAAGTCAATAGTGCAATCCTTTCTATCCCCGTCTATTTGAAAACCGTAGTATCTCTCAGGCGGATGAGATTGCCTACTACTCCTGCGGAGTGGCGTCGGGATGTCCGGTTCTTCTGAAACCTCTGGTTCTACCAAGCTTTCAGTAATAGCTTGTGGTTCTGGAATTTCTTCCAGTTCTATTGCGCTCCCGCTTATCTGATTTTCTAAATACTCAGTTTCCAAGAAGCGAGCATTATGAGAAACAAAAATCTTTTGTTCCTCTACGTAATAGAAATAATATCCTTTGGAGTTCTTTGGATATCCGACAAACTTACACTGTACTGATCGTGCCTCTAACTTGTCCGTATGCTGCTTCTTTACAAAAGCTGGACATCCCCATATCTTAATATGTTTAAGATAGGGTTTCTTTCCACACCACATCTGATATGGTGAAGTAGGCACAGTCTTAGTTGGAACTCGGTTTAGAAGGTATGCAGCTAATTCTAGTGCATATCCCCAGAATGATCGTGGTAAATCAGCTTTACTTATCATGGAACGAACCATATCCAATAAGGTTCGATTCCTTCTTTCCGATACACCGTTGTGTTGTGGTGTGTATGGAGGAGTAAGCTGAGAGAGAATTCCATTCTTTTTTAAGTAACCTAGGAACTCGACACTTAAGTATTCACCACCTCGATCAGATCTCAGTGTCTTGATACTTTTTCCTGTTTGTTTTTCCACTTCATTCTTGTATTCTTGGAATTTCTCAAAGGCCTCGGATTTATGTTTCATTAAGAAGACATATCCATACCTAGAGAAATCATCTGTAAAAGTAATGAAGTAGGAATAACCACCTCGCGCATGTGTAGACATTGGACCGCACACATCACTGTGTATGAGTCCCAAGAGCTCGCTCGCTCTTACTCCGTGTCCAATAAATGGAGTCTTTGTCATCTTTCCGATGAGACAAGATTCAAAAGTAGCATAAGATTAATATTCGAACGGATTCAAATATCCTTCTCTATGTAACTTAGTTAATCGTGTTTCATTGATGTGACCTAGTCTACAATGCCATAAGAAAGCCTGATTTATTTCTGGAGACTTTCTTTTCAGTGTGTTCTGGATATTGAAAACCCGAGCTTGACTTAATACGTATATACCGTTATCTAATGTACCAGACCCAATCATAACTTGATTTAGGTGGATGTTAACTACATCGCTTACGAATGTAAAATCATATCCCTCTCTCGAAAGTGGGGACACTGATATGATATTACATGTCATACTAGGTACATACAAACAGTTACGTAGAATCAATATACGCCCACTTGTCAAACCTAGGCGATATTCTCCCACGGATTCAGCGTCCACGCTCATTCCGTTTGCAACTCTGAGAGACCAATCACCTACTTTTATAACTCTACGGTTTCTCAAAGCATGTATTGAATTACAGATATGAGATCCTGCTCCGGTATCTAGTACCCAGGAAGTAGAGTTAATTGACATACAGTTCTCAATAAAAAAATACACTTGAGGCTGAAGCCACAACATGTTTCGAATCCTGGTTACTGGCTTTGCTAGCCATGCAATCATTCTGCCAATGTTCATTCCTGTAACAATAGGAACGTCTCTCTTTTACTATATCCAGTCCCGAAATTTTTGCCCTTCTCTTTCCTTCTACTTCCCTGGCTTCCTTCAGGGTAGGAGGCAGAGACTGTAGAATCAAGTCAGTATCTGACTCGTTTCCCAACGTGGTCTCCAGGTCCTGGAGCTCATCAATACAGCTAGTCATTGTAAGGACGTTGTCCCCTACAGATGACCCGACAGCCAACCTCGCTTGAATTAATTCGGTCGAGGTCTCATATCTTGCGATATGAGACTGCTCTCCATATAAATCTTTGTTATAGAGAAAGATGGAAACTGAGTCCATTTTCTCGTGCTGCTTCTGGTATACACTATCAACTGAAGCTAACACGAGTCATTTGGCTTTCGCTTTATCCTTTTCCCTTGTCTGTCGGATATCCATATCCTTGACGGTGGAAACTGGACCTGGGACGGCGGGATCTTGAGTAGTAATAGGGTGGTCCAGCTTGTCATAGGCAATGGACATCTGGACAGACGTTTGCCAGTCATATAAGTCAGATTCAGTCAATTTGTTATCTAGATGTAACCTAGTTGTGGTCACAAGGTCGCTGCAATTAAGAGAGAGAGAAGAAAACTTCTTAGCATGATGCTCTTGCAAGTTTAGAATGGTTTTTAATTTATCTAAACAGGATGGCTCCCACTGTTTCTCGAATTCCTCCTCAAACCATAAAAGAAGAATTAGCCAGGACTATTCTCACCGTACAATTCTTGCTTAACCGTTCGGCCAGGTCAGTGTCGATACTTCGAGGGAGGTTTTCTAACGCTTTCGCGAAGTTCCTTAATTAAATAACCTCTTTTCTGTGGGGGCGTAGCCCCTCTGACACCTTTCTAGGCACCTACTTGGTTTATAGCATTGATCGTTAAGTGACGAATCTCCTGATAAGTAGTATATACTCACAGTAGGATCGGGATCCAAAATATCATCGTATGATAATGTTGAAGGAATCCTACCAAAATTCATTAAACTCCAAAATGGTATGCTCTTTCTGCAAATTTCAGTTTATTTAGAAATTCCCAATGTGGATTTTTGCCCCATGCTCTTATGACCTTGACTTTGGCCAAAAAAATCATAAGTCACATGTCAAGTTCTACCCGTCATTGTCTAGGTTAATTTGAACCCATCCATACATACCCTTGACTTTGGCAAAACAAGGTAGTACGACTGTCCCAAACCAACGCATCTATCTATGCTACATATGAATATCCAACAGCTACCAAACACTGTGCCTTGACTTTGGCCAAACAAACACAGCTTGAATACTATTGACTATCTATATGAAATGACGGAGGGCTATGACTGGTTTTGGCAAAACCGTGAACGTAGTGAACTTGATATAATCGAAGGAACCTGATACTTTTTTAAAAGGAGTGGTTAAAACTCCGCAATTAAAAATTTCTGCTCTTTTAAAATAACCGAGTGGTTTCTTTTAAATTTGTTCCATCGATTAAACTTTGGTTTATTTTCTTTGCATTATAATAATGCGTCCCGTCATTTATCCTATCATTGCAGAAAACAACGAAAATACCACGTCCTCTTATGCCATCCGCATTCGCCACGGGGCCCCGTCATCACCCGTTAGGTTACTTAACTAACGACAGAGCGGGGGCTGGGCTAGCGCGGGTGTAAAACATAAGTGACATCTAATAGCTATTATATATAGATATTGTACATTCGTCAGACGCAATAATAAGCATTCCAGATCACTGATGAACTTTATTGGATATACTAGTAATCCGCATTTGCTTTGAGCCTGCAATAAAAGACGGATTACACAGTTGTGATGAATAGCCATTACCCCATCCTAGACCCTTACGGGTACGGCAAACTACCCACCAAGTACCCGAAGTGAAGCGGTCTCCCTCAACAAAGTGAGTAGGCCACTAAACACTTCAAAGTACCCGGTAGTTTGTGTACCCCGCCTTGGGTCTATCCTAGGAGCAAAAAACAGTAAAAAGAAATAATACAACGGTGGCTACAACCGCAACCTGGATGTGCCCCGCAAAAGAATATTACATCATATTACAATTACATTGAATGAATGAATATTAAACCCATCTCAAAACCCCGGCTAATCATCACAACATTCCAATCAAGTCCATATACACAAACAGTAAACATTACAGAAATGTGCAACCCCCTGCCAACCGACATACTAGCAGTTAGGGGAGGTTTACGAATACATTAAACATTACAGATAAAAACCCAATTAGCAAATATCTTAGAACATCGATCGATCATCTTTATCCGTGTCTACCCCAAAAGCAAACCTGTACTGAAGTAACCTGGGTAGACAAAAGAATATACAGGAAAACAAAACACCAGAAAACATGAATAACAGAGCAAATCCGAGTCAACTCGGAGTTAACTAGGAGGGGGATCCGCGGCACAAGCACTCTATTGCCGCGGATCCGCGGCCATAACACCGAGTTGGAATTTCGTATTTTCCCAGTATTCTTAAATTTCCCTGCTGTGAATTTTAAGGCATATCAAATAATTTTTTAAACATGTTTAAAATTAACAGAAACTTAGGGATCCCGGGGTTTCGTTTTCGTGTTTCCCGTCGATCGAATTTCTCTGATACCACTGTAAGTCCATGTCACGCACCCCACGAACTTGCGGAGAGGCGGAATATATGAAAAACGATTATCAAAGCTTCGTAACATGGACTTGAGCGCATGAATCGTTTCTAAACCGTTACTAGCAAACTACGAAAGGTTTAACTACTCGGATTTGAAGTTATACCTCACGTTACTTGTCCTTCAGGTCTTCATCGCGGTCCTCCACTCCTCGTAGGCTTCTTGGAACATCGGCACCTCAACGGCCTCCTCGAATCAAAGATGATCCACCCGAGAGCTCCTACTACAAGCTTGATCTCTAACTTGAGATAACTAGGTTGCTCATAGTGCTAATCTAAGCTACCTAGGGGATATAGAGTGAGGTTATGGATGTATTAGTCTAGCTAACCCTTGATCTCAACACATGAGAGGTTAGGGTTAGGGTTTCAAGAATGAGAGAGCTTGAGGAGAGAGAAGGTGAGAATAATGATCCTTTTGGATGAATGAAGTTATTTGTGTATATATGAAACATATGATAATAAAAAGTAAATAACAAACAATGAATTATCACCATGTTTCATTAATGCACTAAGTGATTCATCACATGAGTCATACAAAACATTAAATGAATCATTAACTCAATGTATGAATCACTACATGACTCATTAATCCAATTAATGCATATGCCACCTTAACCCCCAAATCACCATGCATCTAGAAGCTTCCCGGAAAATTACGAGAACGCCCCTCAAATCCATGAAAACACGGAAAAAATTTAGACTGTATAAATCCAATAACCTGATACTAGAAACTGGCTTAAACCAAAGCCGACTAGTAAAAACTGTCCGAACGTCGTACGTGCATAAACACACGTATGCGTCCGAACCCTTTTCGTAAAACCATACGACCTCTATATCGTTTTGCCTGGAGCAGGAAAACTCTCTGTGTGGGACTCTAAAGACTCGACACTACGCTGGCAGTGGTTTAACCACAGACCGCAAGCGGCACTAGCTGTACGTAACGGTCCCCAGGTAGATGTCGATAAGACGGCCGATGAGGAAAACCATCCGAACTCCTACGGAGCCTGATGTGACAATCTCCGTACAGTCCGGTATGTTCGTCTAAGACTATCGCATATCGACCCTAGGGGGCAGCAAGCGTCAGTCCCCTAATAGCTGTATAAGTCATGTCGGACCGTAGCCCATTACACCCTGAGAAGCTACTGGAACCTACCAGTAAATCTCGCTTGTCCTGGCCAGGGACTTTGCGTAATGGCTCTCTGACACGGCGCGATATCAACTCCCAATACCGGGAGAGACGAATCCTATCTAACCGCCACTGCCTCCAAGTGCTCGGGACTGCACCCAACTGCTGCCTGTTTGCACGACTCCTTTGAGCTGTGGTAGGGTAGCAATCTAAGAACAGTGGGACACACTCGAGGCGAAGTAGCAGTGTCAAGTTGCGGACTATGCTGTACTCATGTCACCTGAGAACTGTTAACTGACTATGGGTATAATACCAACCAATCAGTTCCCCTGCGAGTCCTGTCCGGTGTACCCGTAACCTAACGAGCACCTGTATACTATCTCTAGTACGACGTACTGATGGCCATGGGACAGATAATCTCCCCAACTGGGATGAGAAGCGTACACACTTAGTCTACTCCGGAATATCGATGCCTTATCTCGATAATCCAACGACCAGGGACCTGTATAGGATGTTGCTTACAGACTACCCAGCCCCCACTAGTGTGACTGCCATCACAACGCTGGTAATCAAGCAAAGATCCTATGGGCTCTACTAATATGTATAAGTGATATGTAATAAGAAACATATGCACATATTAAAGTAGACTCAAACCAAGCAGCATACTACCATGTTTAGCAAGACTGTATATACAACTGTGAATATCCCAAGCTTCCATTAAGTAATATACATACAAGTATGATACAATAATAGCCCCTAGGGCATATACACTAACAAATTCATCGGCATGGATTCCCGGGTAGTTAGTAGTATTCTCCGATGACGTCAGTGGATCATAGGATAGATCGTGCATTAAAGGGGAAGCGACGATTCGATCGTACGTCCGTTGAGGCGCCAGGCCACGTGCCCGACACTGGTTGGCTGACGTGACGGGCCACCGGTGTCCTTTGCGCTTGAGGGGACGTGTCCAACGTCCGTGAGATACGTGGAACGCTGATGGCCATCGAACGTGAAGCGTTGTTTTGGCGGGAGACGATCGGCACCGTTGGATGCACTTGCTAAATGCTATAAATAGAGGTGGGACCCCCAGGATCCACACTTCGCTATAATTTCCTCATCGCTGCGTGTGTTAGCTCGGCGCTCTTCCATTTAGGTCGGATTTCTTGCGTTCTTTCCTCAGATGACTCCTTCTTTTGCTCAGGTTAGATATCTTCCTCTGGGGAGTCCATAGAAATAGTTCGGGCAGAGTCTAGGGAGTCTTCTGTAGCTTCCTCTTCTGCCTCGTTCGAGTCGGATTCCCCTCCGGGGAGTTAGGGTTAGTCATGCCACCCGGGATCGAGCGGCGGGGACGGTCACCAAAGCGCGTGTCAGGAGTGTCCATGACGCGTGTTTCCCCCAATTAGAGCAAAGCTCTGTTTGAATTTCAAAATTCAAAAGGTGAAGCAACGCTTCAGATCCCTTGCGCTGCGCGCAGAGCGCCATGTATCAAAAGCAGACATGCCAGCGCATGGAGCGCTGCGCCCAAAGCAGCGCACCCCCAATCAGAGCAAGGCTCTATTTTAAAATTCAAATTTTAAAATAAAGGAAGCAACGCTTCAGATAACTTGCACTCTGCGCTGCGCGCCACATGTCAAATACAGGCGCGCTAGCGCAGCTGTGCTACGCAACACGTGTCAAGCGCAGGCGCGCTAGCACAGTTGCGCCTGCGCTGTAATTTAATTAATAAATTATTAATTAACCAGAATTAAAATTCTAGAAAGATTTTTCCAATCTTATTAAAATAAGAAGATTATCTTCTGTAAAACAGAGGCCCTAGGATAAAAGATCCAACGGTGGGAAAATATCCCCAGATCAATCAGAGAAAGATCTCTGTAACTAACTTAACAAATTAATTGGCCCTATATAAAGGCCCCTAGACTCCAAGTCTCACACAGATAGACAGATAGATCTACAGAAAAGAGAGAACTCTCTGAAAAATTTGAAAGGCAACCCTTTGAAGAAAGAAGATCGTCTTCTTCAAGGTAAAGAATTTGATTCTTGAAGAACAGAGATGAAACCATCTCATTAAAAAAGAAGAATTTCTTCTAAAAAGATCAAAGATCTAAGAACAAGATCAAGATCTTCAATATAAAAAAGAAAAAAGATAAAAAAAATCCAATCATAAAAGATTAAAGGAGTAATTTACTTCATTCTTAGATCTTTTGATCTATATAAAGGCACAGCCTTTTGATGAACCATTGGTTCTTGAATCTTGAGGTAGAACCTCTTTTGAGAACAAGAAAAACTTATTTCTTTGATCTGAATTGGATCAAGATGCGCTCTGCGCTATTGGACAGTGCCTTGCACTTTTGAAATGCGCCATTGCGCTCCTTAGACCGGCACAACTCACCAGAGCGCGCCACGTGTCAACCACAGAATGATTTGTACCTTGCGCTTCTAAAAATAGCGCACTGCGCTCTTGGATTGGCGCATAGCACCAGGGCGCGCCACGTGTCAGCAGCGCAGTAGCGCAGCACACTGGCGCAGCGCACTGCGCTAACAGACTTGCGCTTAGCAGAGCGTGACACGTGTCACCTCCACATGTGCTAGCGCCTTGCGCTCCTTAATTGGCGCAAAGCGCCTGATAAGCCACGTGGTGCACAGTCAGACCACTAAAATGTTATGCATTGTTTAAATGGGCAGAGCCCAAGTGAAGTCTATCAGATCAATTTAAATGCTGTGCATTATTTAAAAAGGGCAGAGCCCAAGTAAAAGCCTAACAAGCCAAATATAAATGCTAAGCATTTAATTACAAAGCCCAATGCTATGCATTGTTTAAAAGGGCAGAGCCCAAGCAAAGGCCTAACAGGCCAATGATAAATAAAATGTTGAACATTTTCAACTGGACTTAGCCCAATTTTGGCCATAAGTCCTCAATATAAATTGAACTGAGCACAACTGCTTTCCCAATCAATCTACACCCGGTTCGAGGGTACATCTCTCTACTCCTCTGATATCTATCGTTGTAATCCCTCAACGTCGTCAGAGAGGTGACGGGTCCCGACAACCACACACTGCTACGGACTGTGGGGTCCTTAAACTCATGGACTATGATGTCCTTAATCTTGACCGTGATGTCTTAAAACTAATACCGGACTATAATGTCCTTAACCTCGACCGTGATGTCTTAAAACTAATACCGGACTATGATGTCCTTAACCTCGACCGTGATGTCTTAAAACTAATATCGGACTGTGAGTTCCTTAAGCTCATGGACTATGACGTCCTTAACCTTGACCGCAACGTCTTAAAACTAACATTGGACCGCAACGTCCTTAAACTACTTATCGACCGTAACGTCACTAAACTAAACAATAGAACCCCCAATTGCTCTCTTGTCGGATCTAAACGATCCCGTTAAGTCGATCTTAGTCTAAAATTAGACTAACGTGTCCTTAACGAACGTTTAAGTTGATCTTAGCCTCAAATAAGGCTAACGTATCCTTAAACATACCCCCCAAACCTAAATCTGAGAAAGATACGGATTTGGAATAATCCACGTCCTATGGGCGACAGCACGACTTAGTCTCCGTATACAATCCACGGGCAACCGAACAAAAAACAAACACCCACGACACGAAGTGATCATATGGAGAAGGAGAAAGTTGTTACCGCGATGCGGTAGCGTAATTAACTGCAGGGGCTTGCGCCTGCAGGGAAGAGCATCCCCACAATCAAAAACCCCTCAGACGAGGGGGAATCTGACGAAGTCTGCTACATCGGCCGCATCCATTTAAACCTTCGATACATGGTGCCATAAATCAACTTGGCATCTTCGGAGAGGTGGACGGATAGCACCAATTAGCATATGCCCCGAATTTCAGGCAAGACGGACCTGCGCGGTCGCGTCTCTGTGTTCAGAGGGGAACGGATTCTGGCACGCCCGGTGGGACCTTTTCCTCTTTCTACTCTACACTTCGTGTGTTGTATTCGCGAACGAATCGCGGTTTGTTAATGGTTGCCCTTGGGTTTCAAGTTACTAAGATTTGGTCTCTTGCTTGGCGCAGAAAGCAAACAGCAATGGCATTCACCTGCTCGAAGTGCTCCAACTGCAGCTGCAACCCACGCTCCGCCTCATCTGGAGGTGTAGCTTATAGACCTCAAGCGGCGTCCCTGTTCACGATGCCGATAGAACAAGTCACCCAGGCTACTACTGGATTATTTTTCGGGACCATGCTCCCGCCAATGAGCTTCACTGCTCCCGTGCCCGTACCAGAAGCTCCTAAGAAGTCGGTCTTCGATCGACTTACAGCTGTTGCGGCCCCTCTCAACGGGTCGCCCAACACCAGTGCCTCGGTCTTCTCCAGGCTGGGCCAGAACTCCTGCGGGCCCACGATGAAGCTTGCGGTCCCAGAAAAGGTTATTCCGAAGATAGTAACCAAACCTGCTTCTGAAGTCGTCAAGGCGACTTCTCCTGCCAAGGGGTCAGTCTTTACAAGGCTGACTGTCCCAACTCCCACTCCCGCTCCTGCTACTCAAAAGATATCGGTCTTTAATAGGCTGACACCGGCAATAGCCCCTCACCTGAACAGGGGGCAGGACAAGGCCATCCCCGTCACCGAGCCAATTCCATCAGCGCGGCACGCTCGACGTCGCCACTGGCGCCGAGTGAGGAAGTCGGGAGGAAACTCCCCTTCTGGGCTAACTCCACCGGCCCCGACGGCGGAAATTAATGCTGCTGTTCCAACCGGGAACAGCTTTGAGCTGTTGAATAAGGTGCATAGGAATTCTCCTACCGTCATACTGAAAAGGTCTCCTCATCCACAGGAGAAAGCTACGGAAGCAAAGCCAGAACGGTCCCCGCAGCGGCCGTCCTCCAAGATCTATAAAGTCTGGCGGCAGGTCCGAGACTCAATGATCGATCCAAATTTCTCCCACCAGCACAAGAAGCTGAAGGTCCAACAGGAAGTAAGCCATCCTGCTAAGCCACGAAAAGCTATCTGGGTGCCCACCTCGACGGCCCCCTCAACTTCGACCACTCAGAAAAGGAGGCCAGAGAAAGCCCCTGTAAACGTGGCAGACCGCAAAAACACCGAGCCCAAGCGCCCTAAGTCTGGGGACATAGTGGTCCATATCGTTTACATAGCATCTGTAAAGGAAGATAGCCGCGCTTCAACGGGCCACCGACCACTCACCCGATCCATCACAAGAGCCCAGGAATAACAGCAGCAGAAGCTCCAAGAGATGCTAACTACGATGGCCGCACTCACCGAATCGAAAGAAAGCCCGGAGGCGTCATCGGAGCAACGCCGCGAACACGAGACCGATATTGAATTCCTTCGTAGAATGCTTGAAAAGAAAGACAAGGAGGCTGTGGAACAAGCGGCCAATATAAAGCAGATGGCTCTTCTATTTCAAGACATGGTCGGGATGATGATCCAGCCGGATCCTCCAGCCGAAGATCCTCCGATTATCCTTGAAGATGACAGAGGAGAAATGTCGAATCCACCTCAGGCTCTTTCAACAGCCAAAGAGGAAACAATCTCCAATGCCGCCCTGGATGATTATATTGCTCAACAAATACGAGTTTACCAGGCAAATGAGACAGCCGGCCAAGTTGTCAAAACGGGGCGACCATATCCGAGCTGGTATGATCAGATAAAATACCCGCCGGGCTACACGATACCGAAATTCCATGTCTACAAGGGGACGGCAATCACCATCAACATGTCGCCCAGTTCAGGGCTCTTTGTGGCAACACCGGTAGCGATGATAAGCTCTTGGTTAGCCAGTTCGTCGGCAGCTTATCGGATACGGCGTTTGAGTGGTACTCCGAGCTTCCAAATGACTCCGTCAAAACTTTCGCAGAGATAGAGTTGTTATTCACTCAGCGATTCGCGAGCGCCAGTGAACGCACCCCGATAACAGCCATGATCAATGCAAGAGTGAAGCCAGGCGAAACTTGGGTTCAATATGCAATCCGATGGCGGAACTTGTGGTCGAAGTGCGAAGAGCGCATCGAAGAAGCACCAGGAGTGGGCATGTTCGTGGGCACCCTAGACCCTCATGCAACTATTTCACAGTTCATGATGTTCTTTAAACCGACCACGTTCCGGGCTTTAATCGATAAGCTAGCCCAGGTGGATCAAATGGGTCACAGACCGTCTCCCCCGAAGCTGGAACCTCGAAACGACAAGGGTAAAGGGAAGGCGACCTTCTTCATGAACATCCAACAACAGCCCAGTGCCCCAAAGCTAGTAGATCAACTGGAAGAGAGATGACGCTATTACAATGAGAAAATGAAGCGTCCTTACTCATTCCCACGGGACAAGACGAAGAAGCTGTTCGAGCTGGCTATGCGCAACAGGCTTATCAGTTTGCCGAATCCGAGTCGACCGCCGCAACCCAGCGAAATGAATAATCCCAATTACTGCCCTTACCACCAAACGGTAAGTCACCCGATCGAGGATTGCTTCATCTTTAAGGGATGGATCGAGGATCAATACCTGCAAGGCAAGTTTGCGCTGTCCGAGAAGTGGAAAGTAAACCCACTACAACCGCACACTCCTAAGAAGACGGACACACCGGGGGCAACGTGTTCTTTTGTTGAAGAAGCCCCATGGGAGGTCGTGCTTTCAGCCAAAACCAAAAGGATGCTGAATGATCTCCAGACATGCCCGGCGATCAGGTGGAAGAAGCAGCTGGAACCCCAGATCATCGAAGGGATGCTGAAGCCACGCCCAACTCCAAAGATTGGTGGTGATAGCCAAAGTGCTTACACCCAGCCGCCGAAATCTTCGAAAAAGAAGAAGAAATCCAAAAAGCCCGTAAAGCCTGGCAACAAGCGCACGGACCTACAGAAACAGATTGACGCGCTGGAAGAGTACAATCAGAAGGCGCAGACTCCCATCATGCTCCAAGAGTTCCTCAGCCACGTCTTTCAAGAGGAAGATGATGGAGAAAGCTCGTCGGATGAGTCTGAGGGATACGTAGCAAGTTGTCATGTGATCTCTCGCTCGTTTACGGACGATGAAAAAACTCCTTGCACTGAGAAACTGGGGGCAGGTCATGAACCGGAACTTCTGGGGCCGTCAGATAAAATGATTGACACATTCCTCAATGAAGCTCTCCTGAAAAGTAAAGCTGATCGGGAGCGCGAGACGGCCATATTTGAAAGAGCCAAATGCCGGCGACTATATGAAAGAGTCGAGACACTCCTGCCGAATCAAAGAACATCCGTCGCGGATAAAAACAAGTTCAAGAAGAGGAAAAGGTTTGCTAAAGCCCTATCGATGGGAATGAAGCTACCGCCCTCCGAAGGAAATCCCGATGAACCAAAGACGCATCCTAGCTACTGCTCATATCATCAAAAGATTTCGCACCCCACCGAGGAGTGTAATGCTTTTAAAAGATGGTGGCAGGGATATGTTGCTCACCGGTAACATTTTAAGCGGATAAAACGAAAAACTCGACGGGAGCAGAGAAGTGCGACTGAGGAGCATAAAAGAGATACCGGTAATTGTCGCATGGTCAACACCGGGGGATCACAAATTCTCACTTTCGGAAGCGACTCTGACGAAGAAATGGCTCTTGGCCCCCTATTTAAAGAATCCGCATTGGGGAAGGAGGAAGAACCGAAGGCCTGTGAAAACATCCAGCTGCGCAACCGCACGCTTTCAGAAAAGAATCTCAGATCCACGAGTAAAAAAGATAAGGGAAAAGAGAAGGTCTCTGAGGATATCGTCCTGGATGACCAAGTCATGAAAGAGCTGACAGCCAAGGACCCGCCAAAGAAGAGTAAGGTGGACTATAACGTTCTGGCGCACTTGAGGAAGTTACCCTCGCAGCTCAGTATTCTCGACGCCCTTCTACTATCCAAAGAAGCGAGAGATTTACTGATCAAGGTGCTACAAGAGCCAGAGCAATTCCAAGCTTTTCTCGCCGAAGAAAAGATGAAGGATGACCTAGAAGAAGTGCACACGGCCGATATTACCTTCAGCGACGAAAACCTCCTCCTTGGGACGTGCGAGCAAAACCGTCCCCTCTATGTCTCAGGGTACTGCCACGATATAAAGATAGGCAAAATCATGGTCGACAATGGGTCTTCCGTAAATCTTCTCAACGTGCGAGTGTTGAAGAAAATCTGCATGAGCGTCCAGCATCTCGCTCGTGATAAAATCACCATCTCTGGTTTTGACTCCCAGTCATCGCGGACTCTCGGGTCTGTGATATTGACATTACGATTCGGGCTACTTGTCACGGATATTAAATTTCATGTCATTGACGTCAAGACATGCTATAACGCTTTGCTCGGCCGGCCTTGGTTACAAGAGTACAACATCATCCCTTCTACACAACATCAGTGTATGAAGTACTTTAAGGATGGTCTTGAGTATACCGTAACAGGAGAGCTGAATCCATTCTCCGTGAACGAAGTCCACAAGTACGAAGACGCAAAATACTTCTTGCCAGATTTCGAGGACACGTAGAGATGTCACAAACCGGAGAACAAAGCTATCACCACCATTCCTGTCTTCGGGAGTGATACTGAGGAAGAGGAAGAGATGGTTTATTTAGGCCCACCCCAGTACAACAAGCCGGGACCGTCCGCTCCTATGTTGATCTTTGGCGGCGAATCGGAAGATGGGTACATGCTATATTCTTTGCTCGGCCTCCAATACGAACATTCGCTGATGAAGAGCAAATTTTGAAAGTCGCCATGGTTCCGCCCAAACATCATAAAGAACTATATGCGCTTAATACCTACAGTGTGGAAGAGCTGCAGACGTTCTATGTCCCTCCCAGGCGAGAAGGCGAGAAGGCGAAAAGGCGATCCTATTCTACCGCTCTGGGAAAACCAAAGTGGAGAAAGAAATCTGGCACGGCGTGGATCCTACACTTGACAGGCTTCAGCCCATCCTTCTGCCTAGATATTATACAGAAGGCTTGAAAAGGCTGTTAAAGCGCCAAGGGATATTCTTCAAACAGACCGCTCGAAAAGCCAAGTTCTATGACAAGGTCTGGAAAGTTCCCGGAACTCAGCGCAAGTTGCCTAATGGGAGAATGGAAGCAATCGGGCTTGGATATGTTCGATCCAAGAAACGAGAGCTACTCAGCGACTGCTATGTTGTACATGACTTTGATGAAGAAGGATATGCTCAATGGGAGAGTGCTAATCCTGAACCAAAAAAAATCCCCGACGTAAAAATGCCCAGTCCGTCGTTCGAAGAACAAATGGACAAACTTATAAGGGAAGCTGGTCAAAAAGTTCGAGACGACCATAACCGCGAAATGGCCATCTACGAGAAAGCCAGGACGCAACGCCTTCTCCAACAGGCGGCAAAAGACGAAAATGCCGCTCCCTGTCAACCTGTTGTAAAAAAGGCCCGACGCAGAGGCAGAAATAAGTCAAAAAGCGAAAAAGGCGTTCAACAACGACAAAACGGGACCAAGAAGTCATGCGAGCGGGAATCGAGCGGTCCGGATTTGTCCCTTATGAAAAAGATGAGTCGAGCATACTCTTTTCCTCAAGATAAGACAAAGAAGATACTTGACCTCGCTATAAGACATCAAATGATTACACTACCGGAGTCTAAACACTCTGAGCAAGCGGGAGAAGTCTCTCACCCAGGCTATTGCTCTTATCACCGAGCAATAGGACATCTTCTCGAAGATTTCTTCACCTTCAAGAACTGGGTCGAAAATCAGTATCAGCTCGGCAAGTTCGCTCTATCCGACAGTTGGAGGATAACTTCGCAGCAGAAGCATGAACCCAAATCCATGAGAGTAGAACCAGATACACATCGGTCTTCGAAGCGAGCTCGCACTTGTCATATGATAACGATATCAAAAGAAGAGCCCGAGAATATGGATGACCTTCCCTGGTGCTTCGAAAACAATGACGATGAGGTGATCTCAGAGTTTCCACCGGCGCCAAAAGAGCTGGAAGATGGAATACACACTACTGCAGATAACCTCAAGAAGATTGATTTGGGGACGGCAAATGACCCGTGACCAATATTCGTCAGTGAGCTGCTATTTGAAGAAAGGGTGGCCGCGTTAAAAGACATGCTTATGCAGCATAGAGATTGCTTCGCATGGAACTATTCTGAAATGCCAGGATTAGATCCAGAGATTGTTGTCCATAAACTGGCAATATCTCCGGACGTCAAGCCAATCAAACAAGCACCGAGAAGAATGCGACTCGAGCTTGAGATGAGCATCAATGCCGAGGTCAAGAAGATGATTGACTCTGGCTTCATCCAAGAAGTTCAGTATCCTGACTGGATCGCCAACATTGTCCCGGTGATGAAGAAAAATGGGACAGTGTGCATATGTGTGGACTTTCGGGATCTCATTAAAGCCTGCCCGAAGGACAATTTCCCAGTACCGGTCACTGAGCTGATGACAGACAACACATTCACTCACGAAGTTTTCTCCTTCATGGACAGCTAATCAGGATATAATCAGATAAAGATGCATCCCGAAGATCAGAAGCATACCGCTTTCCGGATCCCTTTAGGCATATTCTGCTACAAGGTGATGCCCTTCGGTCTAAAGAACGCGCGTGCCACCTATCAGAGGGCCATGACAAAGATCTTCTATGACCTTATACATGAAATCGTCGAATTCTATATCGACGACCTCGTGGTGAAAAGAAAATCATACGAGGAACATCTCGAGCATCTGAAGATCGTGTTTCAACGCCTTCGGCAATATAACTTGAAGATGAACCCACTCAAATGCGCGTTCGGGGTGTCCTCAGGTAAATTCCTAGGATTCATTGTCCGGCACCGAGGTATCGAAATAGACCCGTCAAAGATTAAGGCGATCATGGAGATGCCCCCGCCAAGGACTCTCAAGCAATTACGGTCTCTCCAAGGGAAGCTCTCATACATCCGGCGATTTATAGCCAATCTCTCCGGCAAGTACCACCCGTACAGTCACTTGATGAAGAAGGGAACCCCGTTCGTCTGGGATCACAAATGCCAAGGCACACTGGACGAAATCAAGCAGTACTTGCAGAACCCGCCAGTGCTGGCTGCTCCGGTCAAGGGAAAGCCTCTCATTCTTTATACAACATCCCTCGAAGGTTCCTTAAGCGCATTATGGGCACAAGAGAACAACCAAGGGAAGGAAAGAGCCCTCTACTATTTGAGTCGAGTTCTACTGGGGGCAGAAAGCAATTACTTTCCTATCGAAAAACACTGCCTGGCGTTAATCTTCGCGATAACAAAACTTCGGCACTATGCATTGGCGCATGAAGTCCGTCTCATATGGAAGGTGGAACCTCTCAAATATTTGATGTGAAAAGCCATACTGACAGAGCGACTCGCTAAATGGGCACTGCTCTTGATGGAGTTCTCAATAACCTACCAGCCTCTTAAGGCAGTGAAAGGCCAGGCCATCGCCGACTTCCTCACCGAACATCCGATACCCGCCGATTCTCCCTTGAATTGCGAGCTGCCAGACGAACATGCGTTTGATTCGATCGACGGTGGTGGTATCCGGTGGGAACTTTATTTTGATGGAGCGTCTTCCATGAAGAATCGCAAACAGAACACGCCTGTAATCAAATCAGGGATAGGCCTTATATTCGTGACCCCACAAGGAGGGATAATGCGATTCGGCTTCTCCTTGATAGAGCCGAGGACGAACAATGAAGCCGAGTATGAAGCTTTGATACCAGGCCTCGAGATCGCCATCGACATGGGAATTGAAAACCTCCTCATATACGGAGATTCCCAGCTGATCGTTAGTCAAGTAAATGGTGACTATCAGACGTGCAAACCAGAGTTGGTGAAATACGGTGAAAGAGTGCATCAACTGCTGACTCAAATTCCTTCCTACACCCTTGAAAACATACCGCATGCGGAAAATAGCAAAGCGGATGCATTAGCCAAGCTTGCTAAAGAATTGGCCGACGAGAACCTCGATGGTGTAAGGATCGTTGTGCAAAGCCGTCGGGTCCTCGCACCGGCGGAAATATCTCCGAAGTCATCCGAGAAAAAGGAAGCGACTGAACAGATGGCCTTGTAAATAAAAGACCAAGAAATGGTCGAGGATTGGAGAGAAGCCTTTATAGACTACTTCAAATCCCGTCGAACGCCTGAAGATGCGTCCTCAAAACATCAGCTCACGAAGCGAGCCTTATCTTTCGCCTTCGTCAATGATACTCTGTACAAGAGGTCATTTGATTCTCTGTGGTTGAGATGCCTGGGACTTGAAGAAGCAAAGAGAGTCGTTCAGGAAGTTCATGACGGACTCTACGGTTCTCACCAAGTAGGACCATAGATGAAGTTGAAGATTAAACGGATGGGCTACTACTGGCCCACGATGATTCAGGACTGTCTCAAGTATGCGAAGCAATGCCACTCATGCCAAATCCATGAGGACTTTATCCATCAGCACCCAAATCCACTACACCCAACAGTGGCTAGCTGGCCTTTTGAAATGTGGGGAACTGACATAATCGGCCCCATCGAACCAGCATCGTCCAGAGGACATCGTTTCATTTTGGCGACGACTGATTACTTCTCCAAATGGGCAGAAGCAGTACCGCTGAGGGAAGTGAAGACGGAGAATATCCTCCATTTCTTCAAGATGCACGTCATTTATCGGTTCGGAACGCCGAGACGGATCATCTCCGATAATGGGCCAGCCTACAGAAGCCAAAAGATTAGCCGCTTCGCACAACAACACAACATAGACTGGAGATATTCCTCAGTTTATAACCCCCGAGCTAACGGTCTAGCTGAGGCTTTCAACAAAACCTTAACAAAGATCGTGAAGAAGACGGTGTCCCGAAATAAGAAGGACTGGCACGAGAGGCTGCAAGAAGCTCTCTGGGCATATCGAACTACGTTCAAGACGGCCACAAACACAACGCCGTACGCGTTGGTATTCGGTACAGAAGCAGTACTCCCCCTCGAAATAGAGTTATCTTCTCTACGAGTGGCAGTCCATTACGAGCTGACAGACGAAGAAAACGCTCACCTTCGGCTCGAGGAGCTCGATGCCCTTGATGAAACCCGGCTCGTAGCGCAGCAAAATCTGGAAGCTTATAAAGCAAAGATGACGCGCTCATATGAAAGATTGACCAGGCCAAGGACATTCCGCCAAGGCGAACTCGTGCTAGTAGTCAAAAGACCTATGATCCCCAATCGCGCCAAGCGAGGAAAATTCGAGCCGAACTATGAAGGCCCGTACATCATAGACAAGGTCTACCAGGGTGGAGCTTATCTACTCATGGACATGCATGGCGAAAGACCTTTCAGGCCAATAAACGGTCGCTTCCTGAAGAAGTACTACGCTTGACGAGTCACGGCCTAGGTCAATGATATATGATGACGACTATGTCCGCTCGCTATCTTCCTAAGCCCAAAACTTTATAAGTAGTAGCTGGTTAACGGACCGAAACGTCCTTAAACTAACGGCGGACCGAAATGTCCTTAAACTAACAACGGACCACTATATCCTAAAACTAGTTGTTGACCGAGATATCGAAAAACTACGGCGGATTGCAGCATCCCAAAGCTGATACAAAAAGAAAGAATAAAAAAAAGAAAGAAAACGGTATGTCCATAAGCAAAATGGGCACGGATGAAAACCCGAAAGGGCTCCGTGAGTAAAAACAGCAGGGCTACCGGCGAGTGTTTGTGAAAACCCAAAAGGGCGCAACCTCGTTATATAAAAAAAAATAAATAAATAAAAGAAAACGGTATGTCCATAAGCAAAATGGGCACGGATGAAAACCCGAAAGGGCTCCGTGCGTAAAAACAGCAGGGCTACCGGCGAGTGTTTGTGAAAACCCGAAAGGGTGCAACCTCGTTAAAATACACTTACAGGGTCCTCAAGACCTTGTGAGAAGAAACCACCTTCGTGAGATCTTTACGACTCACAAGGGAGCAACACACTTAGGGATCTCCACGATTCCTAAGGAGAAATTACACTTGCGAGATCCTCATGACTCGTAAGGAGAACTCTCTTATAGGACCCTCACGGCTCATAAGATTTGAAAGTCTTAAGTTATAGAGATCTGAACCTGTTCTTAAGCAACCCCCACAACCTTTGATATTGCCCTACAAGCGGCTCGATACCGACCCTTGTTTACAATCCACGGGCGCGAATAAACATTTCCCTAACCAAGTCCCATCCGCGACTAGGGATATGTTCGCACGGCAAACAACCCTTGTAAGTCCTCTCGACTTATAAGGAGAAAACTCTCTTGTAAGATCCTTACGACTTACAAGAAGTCATACACTTAGGAGTCCTCATGATTCCCAAGGAGAAATCGCACCTACGAGATCCTCACGACTTGTAGGGAGAAATACCTTTGTGAGACCTTTACGGCTCATGAAGTCAAAAGCCTTAGTCGACAGGACCCTAACCCTGTTTACTAAGCCACCTTTGTTCGACATCGACAGAGGCAAATGATGATTCGCTCCTGGCAATATCCCAGTTGTAGCGGTGCTGATACCGAAATCGGTGTCTAATCCCAAGCTTATAGCGAAAAGCTGGCAAGCCATACATGCATACGAAATAGCCGAAATGATGGGGCGACTTGCGACAAAATCAGCAAATAAAAATGTATGCATGCAAAATAGCCGAAATGATTGGGCAACTCGCAATTAAAAGCAGCGAGTAAGAATAAAACAAATAGCCGAAATGATTGGGCACCGCAAAAAATAGCCGAAATGATGGGGCAATCGGGACCTTCGCGATATAAAAACTGAAATGATAGAGCATCGCGGAAAGAATTGAAAAATAAAATTAAAATTTATGCCCTACAGGTGATGTTACACCAATCCCTGTATACAATCCAGGGGCGCAAACAAAGAAGGAATTACACTTCTTCTCTCCCAGGTTTCCTCAGAAGAAGAAGCCAAATCTCGACGGCTCACAGATAGCCTGGAGATCATCTCAACATTCGTCTCAGCAAACACAATATCAAGCAAAGCGGAACAGCGGAAATTCCCAGTTTCATGACTCGGCGATATACAGATGACCGAGAGTTAAATCCCAACTCCGTGAAATGCGGATATAATCAACAAAATTCCTGGTTACGTGGAACACGGATAACGTCATTTCTGACCCCGTGGAAAACATCCAGAGCGGATCCCGGTCCTCGCAGAGCACGGCAGTGAACCCGTGTGAAGCATCCAGAGCGGAGCCTAGTCCTCGCCGAACACGGCAGTGAACCCGTAGGAAGCATCTAGTGCAAATTCCTAGTTACGTAGAACGCGGATAACGTCACTTCTGACCCCATGGAAAGCATCCAGAGCGGATCCTGGTCCTCGCAGAGCACGGCAGTGAACCCATGTGAAGCATCCAGAGCGGAGCCTGGTCCTCGCCGAACACGGCAGTGAACCCGTGGGAAGCATCTAGTGCAAATTCCTGGTTACGTGGAACGCGGATAACGTCACTTCTGACCCCATGGAAAACGTCCAGAGCGGAGCCTAGTCCTCGCCGAACACGGCAGTGAACCCGTGTGAAGCATCTAGTGCAAATTCCTGGTTACGTGGAACACAGATAACGTCACTTCTGACCCCGTGGAAAACGTCCAGAGCGGATCCTGGTCCTCGCAGAACACGGCAGTGAACCCGTGCGAAGCATCTAGAGCGGAGCCTAGTCCTCGTCGAACACGGCAGTAAACCCGTGTGAAGCATCTAGTGCAAATTCCTGGTTACGTGGAACGTGGATAACGTCACTTCGACCCCGTGGAAAACGTCCAGAGTGGATCCTGTTCCTCGCAAAGTACAGCAGTGAACCCATGTGAAGCATCCAGAGCGGAGCCTAGTCCTCGCCAAACACGGCAGTGAACCCGTGTGAAGCATCTAGTGCAAAATTCCTGGTCACGTGAAACACGGATAACGTCACTCCTGACCCCATGGAAAACGTCCAGAGCGGAGCCTGGTCCTCGCCAAACACGGCAGTGAACCCGTGGGAAGCATCCAGAGCAAACATCGAACTGTGGAGTCCTTAAATCCACGGACTATGATGTCGTCACTTTAAGAAGGAGAAAGTGTTAAGTGCCTTAACCTTGACCGTGATGTCTTAAAACTAACAATCAAACAAAATGATTTTAGGCTGATTTTACCTTGGTTTAAGGGTACATCTCGTCACTCCTTTGATATTTGTCGTTGTAATTCCTCAACGTCTTCAAAGAGATGACGGGTCCCAGTAACCACACATTTCGCGGACTGTGAGGTCTTTAAACTCACGGACTATGATGTCCTTAACCTTGACCGTGATGTCTTAAAACTAACATTGGACTGTGAGGTCTTTAAACTCACGGACTATAATGTCCTTAACCTCGACCGTGATGTCTTAAAACTAACACCGGACTGTGAGGTCCTTAAACTCACGGTCTATGATGTCCTTAACCTTGACCGTAATATCTTAAAACTAACAACGGACTGTGGATTCTTTAAATCCACGGACTATGATGTCCTTAACCTCGACCGTAATGTCTTAAAACTAACAGTGGACAAAGGTAACTTCACCCATCATATTGCGGGTCCGCACGACTCGTAAAGGAGTAAATTCTCCTGTGAGATCCTTATGACTCTCAAGAGAAAACACACTTAGGAATCCTCACGATTCCTAAGAAGAAAACGCACCTACGGGATCCTCTCGACCCGTAGGGAGAAAATACTTTATGAGACCCTCACGGCTCGTAAAGTTGAAAAGTCTTAGATGATAGACCCTAACCATGTTTTCTAAGCCATCGCCACTCTACAAAAAGCCTAAGACTGACAGCTATACGCTATTTACAGACCGCACTTGCTAAAATCGCATAACAAACAACACAACAAGAAAGAAGAAAGCAGAGAAATGACACAAGAAATTATGAAGAATGTATATCTTTTATTCATGAATTCGATTGAGTACAAGATACATTGTGTTAAAGATTAAAAGAAACAAATACATTTTATTTACAATTATAAATGATACAAGATTGTCATCGAGAAGGGAGCGTTCTTAACAAATTCGCAAGCTGTTCTCGCACTTCTTTCAACGCCTCTTCTTGATCGGCTGCCGCTGCCAACTCTATTTCCACCTGGGCTCGCTGCTGCAAGTAGGATGAAAGTTGTTCTTCGACGGCTCGCCGAGCTGCTTCACGACCTTGGGCATCACGTTCAACGGCATCGAGCTTCTGCTTCAATGTTAACCCATCGGAGATACTTTGCAGAAGGCCCTCGAAGATAACTTTCACCCGAGCAGCGTTCGCGTCGACCTCAGCACACAATCGAGCAGACTCGCTTGAAGTTTCTTTGCATTCCTTTCACTTTAAAGATAGCGGAAGTAAGAAGCGCTCTGCTCGATCCATGCCGCCCGTTGAGTGCTCGTGGCCAAAATCTCGGGGACAGGACGCATAAGTTCCAGCTGATGCAGGCAGGCCTCGATCTCCCTGCAGTGATTAACCGAACACTTGACGACGCCTTCATTATGGAAATTTACAAGCGTCGCCAGCATCGGATTAACCTCAGCAGCGAAATCTGCGGCAGAGGTGAGAGCTTCTGCGTCAAGCTCCTCGACGCATCCGCTCAGCATGCTCAGACTCATCGCAGCACCTTTTGAGGATAGACGTCTGGAAAAAGGGCCTGCCGGCATTATGATGCGAGACTCGAAACGGGACGGAATCGGAACGACGGCTGCAGAACAAATCACAATCAAATGACGGTTCAAGAAATATAGAGAGTTCATGAACAATGGAATTTACTATACCAGCTGCAGCAGGTGGCAAAGCCGGGAGGACCGGGGGCGCAACTGATCTTACATCTCCTCCTTCGATCTGTAGCACTGCAATCAGGGCAAAGAAGAATCAGAAATAATTTTATTATCAGTAAAAGAAAGAGCATTAATTGAAAGCTATACTCACCAGCGCCGTTAGATGAAGCCACCTCCGACGGGAAGGAGAAGTGTGGATGCAGCACCTGGTACAGGTGGTCAAAAAGCACTCCTGTAAGGACGCAATAGTACAACATCAGTACATAAATTATACAGCCAAGATAAGACTGATAGGTCGCAAATCCATACCTTCCAACATCTGCGACGGTACGAAGGAGGGTAGAAAGGTGGCCACCGTCAGGGCGGTAACTGACGGCGCTCCCTCGGGTAAAGTGGCATCAGCGCTAGCCGCACCTGCGTTAGAAACAAGATAAGCCATGTCAAGAAGGATTGCAGAATAAAAAGAAGGACGGTAACCCAAAATTTACCTGATGAGTCGCCAGCCGAAACGGCGGCGTCTCCCTCCTCCATTGGCATGGGTTCACCGCCCGTTGCCTCATCGCCCGACTCCACAGGAGCCGTCGTCATGCTCGTGGTGCCGGGAGACGACAAGGAATCGTAGGCAGGGAGAGCGATGATCGGAGCGTTGCCCGACTCTTGAGAAAGAGCGGCCATCTCTTCCTCAGCGATCATGCCCGTCTCATCCGCTACTACCTCGGGCTCAGCGGTCGCAGCCGTCTCGTCCGCCGCTGCCATAGGTTTGTCGGTCGCAGCCGCTTCATCTGCTGATGCCTCAGGCTCGGTTGTAGCAGCCGTCTCATCTGCCGCCACTTCGCGCTCGGCAGTGGTGGCCGTCTCGGGCATAGTAGTCGTGACTGTCTCGTCTGCCACTAACTTGGGCCCGACAGCTACGGCTGCACCGCCTACCGTCGCCTCGGGTTCAGCTGCTACCTTCTCCACTGTCCCCTCAGGCTTAACGGTCGCCACCGTTCCTTCAGTAGGACTCGGCCCTGCAGGACAAGATATATAAGAACCGACGGTTTTAAAACTTTGATAACAAAATCTCGAAAGCACATTACCTAAGACGGATTTGCCGTTGGCTTCCCGAGCTGCGCACGCCGTCCGTCTATGAGCAGTAGACAAAGCGACCAGGAGCTCCTCTGAAGGAGTAGCGGCAGGAGTAACGGTGCTTGAGCCCGCTCCCACGGCCAAAGCAGCGCTATGCTCCCTCGCTACGCGCCTCAGGCGCTTTCTCTCCTCCCGGGCCGTCACGACAGACCTTTTGGAAGCCTCCTTCAGCAAGGCGTCGTTGTCCGCGTTCAGGGTTGCCTCCAGAGCCTTCAAGGAATCCATCATCGGCTTTTTAAGTAGGGCCTCTCGCGGCAACCCCGAAGAGGCCGGGACTTCGGTAGTTGGCCCGGGGAGAATCCCCGCATCGGCTTACGAAGTAGGTCCCGCGGTCCCTGCAATGAGACAAAGAAAAGGTTAGATTGGCCATAAAAAAGGAGAATAAAGGCTCAATGAGCCGAGACGTACCAACGCCCGATAGAGCACATTTCCTTTCCTCCCCCTCGAAGGTTTTGAGAGAAGCAGCGATGGCTTCTTCGGTAGAAATACCTGTTTAAAAAGGAAAAACGTTAGTAAAAAACAATGATAAAAGTACGATGAAATGACGAAGAATACAACTGGTGATTACCTAATTTCGCGAGTTTAGCCAACCACGCATCGCGCCTTGCCAATCGCTCAGAAGCTGCGATGGCGGCCGCCAGATCGGTGTCTTCTGGCTCTACAAAGATACCCTCGTTGGTTCCATACTCACTTAGACCTTCGATGAGAGGGGCCTGGGGCTCTAAGATGAGGATGACATCAAGAGAAAGAACCGACTTCTTCTTCCTCTTCTGCGCGTGAACCCCGGATGCACCCAAAATCAACTTACGTTTCGTGGGCACCTTAGGACGGCGGGTCCCTATGTCCGAGCCCACGCCGGATTCAGGCGAAACCATATTCACCGTCTCCACCTGAGCACGGGGCGCTGGGGGCACGTCCACGGTATCACGGGGCAATCAGCGCGGGGGGCTTAGCACACGCGGATGCTCATCTCCAGCATCTCCTCTCAGCGGAGGAACGACAGGGATCCTTGGCCTCAGAGGAACTTTGTGGTCGCTGCCGGGGGGCGCACCCTTGCGGTCAATCAGCAGTCACTTCTTTTCCCGAATAACAGCACCCATCGCGTGCTGATACCAAGCCCCGTACACGTTAAGGGCCCTTGGAATGCAACTTGGCTCGCTAATGAAGAAGTGGGAGCCCGTGTTCAGCAGCATAAAATGATGTAGTGCACTCCGTATCCCCTCCGTGGTGGTCGCAGGCTCTTCCAAAAACGCCTCCAATGGGACCCCCTGGTTATAGCTTAGCTGTTAGGCGAACCGATAGGGGTTGTACCTCATAAAGAGCGCCAAGTCGTTCTGCCTGAACACAAGGAAGACCGGCCGGATGGAGTATAAATTTATAATCTCCCGGGCTTTCAATACGGAGGCCCAGTCCTTGAAACTATCACGCAACGCCAACACCGACTTGGAGGTCTCCGGGCCGATGGTCATGACCTTGTCCATGAAAGAAATGCCTGCTCCGACCGTGCGCGGACGAAGAAGTAGCCCCCTAGCATCCCGCGGAGGCGGATTCACACTAGAAGCACCGACCAGCAGCATGACTCTCGGGAGTCTGCACTTCTCGTAGAACGAGAGCCTCTTGTGAATACCAAAAACCCCGAGCACATGCATTTCCATCCATGAAGTAAAATAGTGCATCGGGAAATTGGCGGGTTGCACCCCTGGTTCATTTGCGTCCGCCGCCACGCTGAGACCATGGTACAGGTGGGGCCAACCCCACGATTCCAATCGACAATTGTATGCCAGCCACCATCCGATGCGCTGGGTAGAAGACAGACGGCCTCATGTAGTGCGGGTGCATGGGGAGCGCGAACCAGCATAGCCATAGCCCCAGAAACCCGAGAAAGAAGGTCTCCTTGTCGATGCCCGGAGCGGCGATTTCCGATAAGGGGATGACTGCAGCATCGGGGAGGTAAAAACCCTTTTGATCGGCTTCCAGAGCTGGTCGACGATCTAAGCCAAAGCCGAAGGGGTCGTCGAGCTTGGCGAATTTTTTGCTCCGCTGCGATAGAATCTCCGGTCGAAGAAAGCGGGCGATGAAATCTGCAAAACTAACTCCCCGGCCTCCCGATTCCAAGTAGAGACTTTCATACATATTCAGCACCTTTACCAGACTTGGGAACTGGTGCTGAATAGCATTCTCCGGCGTTAGGCCCATTACCAGAGGCTTGGTGGCGAAGACATATTCATCAGGAGGAAGTAGCTCTTCATAATGCTCCCCCCTCACCGGCAAACCGGAAATCTCAGCAAATTCTTCTAGGGGGATGGAGACTTCCCTGCCCGTCAGAAGAAAGGTATGGGTGGGGATGTTCCATTGTTCCACAAATGCCTTAACCCACCATGTCGGAGGAGCAGGGTACTCTAACAATGAGGCGTAGACTGCGAGGTACAGACCAATCTTCAGCAAATGCGTCTTCTTCGCTGACCAGATGTATCTGGCCCACTGTAAATACCCGGCCGATTGTCGAGGGGTCAATCTAATGGTATAAGGTTGTCCCCAAGGGCGCGACTCACCCTGGCATATGCGCCGCCCCAGAATATCCACGGCTGTCGGCGGCTGCACGGGAATGGCAGCAATCGAAGGCTGAAGAAGATCCTCCGAATTCCAATTTACGACCTCCACGACATAGTTCACCGGGGGTGCATCTGCAAAGGGGATCGATGAGATCGGCTCTAACAGCGTCGCACAAGAGAATCTCCGGCGACCTTTGATGATTTCGCTGTACCGTCTACCCCACAGATGAAGGTTCTTATACTCCGGGTCGTAATCCTTAATGAGAGCAAGAACTTCCCGGTCCACCGGCGCCTCAGGGAATCCTCCCTCCGAACGGAAAAACGGGAACGAAAGATCAGCAGACATGTTGCCTGCAAGAAAAAGCGAAATTCAATTATCAGTATCATAATTTTAAAAGCCCGACACTTGATACTTTAAAATTTATACCACACTGCAATGCAGTGGAGAGGGGACCAAAGGGGAACCTACAAAATCCAGATGGCAATGCATCAGTTAATAAGACAGCCTCATCATTGGATAAGACTGTCAATTAATGAGGAAATCCTCAAAGAATATTCTCATTAAATGAGAAATCCCTTGAGACAAGGAGAAAATCTCCCTTTCAGAGCAAAACTCTGTCACAGAGTGACACTTGTCAAACTCTGGTCTCAAGGGAATAAAATTCCTTAAAGAGCCTAGCTCTGTAATAATGATGGAAAAATCCATCAAAGAAAAATTAATTCCTAAGAATTAAAGTTCTGGGATCTTAAAGATCCATAAAAAAAAACTCTTAAGAGTTCTTCATCAAAAGATCAAAAGATCTATATTTTGTCAATGAGCGAAGCTCTGTTCATGGGTTAAGAAACCCTGAAACAAGATCTTGAGAGCAAAGCTCTGTTTATGAAACCCTAAGGGGTTTTCTTTAGATCAAAGGATCTATGAGAGCAAGGCTCTGTTAAATAAAATTAATTTAATTTAAGTTAATTTTTACCTAAAACTTTTTCTAGAGTTTAACTTTTAAAAGTTCTTGAAAACTAGAGCAAGGCTCTGAAAATAACAATCTTGAGAAGATGATAATCATCTGAGGAGGACCAAGGGCCATATTTATAGGCGCTAAAGCGCCTCTTCAACTCCTAAGTTGATCCAACGGTCTGGATGTTGCCACCGCTGCACTCACGTGTGCGCCACGTGAGCGCAACGGTGGGGGGGCATTTGTTTCCCCCGATTAGAGCAAAGCTCTGTTTGAATTTCAAAATTCAAAAGGTGAAGGAACGCTTCAGATCTCTTGCGCTGCGCGCAGAGCGCCACGTGTCAAAAGCAGACACGCCAGCGCAAGGAGCACTGCGTCCAAGGCAGCACACCCCCAATCAGAGCAAGGCTCTGTTTTAAAATTCAAATTTTAAAATAAAGAAAGCAACGCTTCAGATAACTTGCGCTCTGCGCTGCGCGCCAAGCAACTGCGCTAGCGCTAGCGCTACGCGCCACGTGTCAAACTTAGGCGCGCTAGTACAGTTGCTCTGCGCTGCGCGACACGCGTCAAGCGCAGGCGCGCTAGCGCAGTTGCGCTGCGCTCTGCGCTGCGCGTCACGCGTCAAGCGCAGGCGCGCTAGCGCCAATTACGCCTGCGCTGTAATTTAATTAATAAATTATTAATTAACCAGAATTAAAATTCTAGAAATATCTTTCCAATCTTATTAAAATAAGAAGATTATCTTCTGTAAAATAGAGGCCCTAGGATCAAAGATCCAACTGTAAGAAAATATCCCCAGATCAATCAGAGAAAGATCTCTGTAACTAACTTAACAAATTAATTGGCCCTATATAAAGACCCCTAGACTCCAAGTCTCACACAGATAGACAGATAGATCTACAGAAAAAAGAGAACTCTCTAAAAAATTTGAAAGGCAACCCTTTGAAGAAAGAAGATCATCTTCTTCAAGGTAAAGAATTTGATTCTTGAAGAACAGAGATGAAACCATCTCATTAAAAAAGAAGAATTTCTTCTAAAAAGATCAAAGATCTAAGAACAAGATCAAGATCTTCAACATAAAAAAGAAAAAATATCAAAAAAGATCCAATCATAAAAGATTAAAGGAGTAATTTACTTCATTCTTAGATCTTTTGATCTATATAAAGGCACAATCTTTTGATGAACCATTGGTTCTTGAATCTTGAGGTAGAACCTCTTTTGGGAACAAGAAAAACTTGTTTCTTTGATCTGAATTGGATCAAGATGCGCTCTGCGCTATTGGACAGTGCCTTGCACTTTTGAAATGCGCCATTGCGCTCCTTGGACTGGCGCAACTCACGAGAGCGCGCCGCGTGTCAACCACAGAATGATTTGCGCCTTGCGCTTCTAAAAATAGCGCACTGCGCTCTTGGATTGGCGCATAACACCAGGGCGCGCCACGTGTCAGCAGCGCACTAGCGCAGCGCACTGCGCTAACAGACTTGCGCTTAGCAGAGCGTGACACGTGTCACCTCCACATGCGCTAGCGCCTTGCGCTCTTTAATTGACGCAAAGCGCCTGACAAGCCACGTGGCGCACTGTCAGACCACTAAAATGCTATGCATTGTTTAAAAGGGCAGAGCCCAAGTGAAGTCTATCAGATCAATTTAAATGCTGTGCATTATTTAAAAAGGGCAGAGCCCAAGTAAAAGCCTAACATACCAAATATAAATGCTAAGCATTTAATTACAAAGCCCAATGCTATGCATTGTTTAAAATGGCAGAGCCCAAGCAAAGGCCTAACAGGCCAAAGATAAATAAAATGTTGAACATTTTCAACTGGACTTAGCCCAATTTTGGCCATAAGTTCTCAATATAAATTGAACTGAGCACAACTGCTCTCCCAATCAATCTACACCCGGTTCGAGGGTACACTCTTTACTCCTCTGATATCTGTCGTTGTAATCCCTCAACGTCGTCAGAGAGGTGACGGGTCCCGACAACCACACACTGCTACGGACCGTGGGGTCCTTAAAATGGACTATGATGTCCTTAACCTTGACCGTGATGTCTTAAAACTAATACCGGACTATGATGTCCTTAACCTCGACCGTGATGTCTTAAAACTAATACTGGACTATGATGTCCTTAACCTCGACCGTGATATCTTAAAACTAATATCGGACTGTAAGGTCCTTAAGCTCACGGACTATGGCGTCCTTAACCTTGACCGCAACATCTTAAAACTAACATTGGACCGCAACGTCCTTAAACTACTTATCGACCACAACGTCACTAAACTAAACAATAGAGCCCCCAATTGCTCTCTTGTCGGATCTAAACGATCCCGTTAAGTCGATCTTAGTCTAAAATTAGACTAACGTGTCCTTAACGAACGTTTAAGTTGATCTTAGCCTCAAATAAGGCTAACGTATCCTTAAACATACCCCCCAAACCCAAATCTAAGAAAAATACGGATTTAGACTAATCCACGTCCTACGGGCGACAATACGACTTAGTCTCCGTATACAATCCACGGGCAACCGAACACAGAACAAACACCCACGACACGAAGTGATCATATGGTGAAGGAGAAAGTTGTTACTGCGATGCGGTAGCGTAATTAACTGCAGGGGCTTGCGCCTACAGGAAAGAGCGTCCCCACAATAAAAAAAACCCTTAGACGAGGGGGAATCTGGCGAAGTTTGCTACATCGGCCGCATCCGTTTAAACCTTCGATACATGGTGCCATAAATCAACTTGGTATTTTCGGAGAGGTGGACGGATAACACCAATTAGCATCTGCCCTGAATTTCAGGCAAGACGGACCTGCGCGGTCGCGTCTCTGTGTTCGGAGGGGAACAACACGCTTTTCCTTGACAAAGGCCAACAAACGCAGCACGAATACTAACTACTATTTATCTGAAATGAAGGAGGGCTACGACAGGTTTTTCTGAAAACCTATTGCGTAATGAACTTGATATCGTTGTAGAATTAAATGATTTTGAAATGGAGTGTTTTTTAGGCTTTTCTAGTTTTGCTAAAGGGGTCACTCCCGGTGAAGGGATCGTCGGCCCTTTCCTCGTCAAATGAGGTGCGGGATATATCATATATATCACTATGCAAAGCAAAAACTATAGAAGCAATCAAAAGACAAACCGAATGTGTAGCATCTGCCAATTATTGCTAAAGGAGTCACTCCCGGTGAAGGGATCTCGGTCCTTTCTCTATCGAATAAGGTGCAGGATGTTCTACAAGGAACACCGCGATGCAAAGCAAGAACTGTAGCTACCTGTTTTATTTAGAAATTCGATTCCACAACATCTTAGGTTTCTTTTCTTTCATTAATCATATTAATGAAGTCCCATCATTTAAGTTACCTAATCATCACAGATAAATACGACGGAGGCAGATGATGATTCGCTCCTGGCAATATCCTGGTTGTAGCGATACTGATGCCTAAATCGGTATCAAATTCCAAGTCCTTTCATGGCAGATGATGATTCGCTCCTGGCAATATCCCAGTTGTAGCGATACTGATGCCTAAATCGGTATCAAATTCCAAGTCCTTTCATGGCAGATAATGATTCGCTCCTGGCAATATTCCGGTTGTAGCGATACTGATGCTGAGATTGGCACCAGATTCCAAGTTCTACGCTCGCTATAAAAATCAGCGAGCTGAAAATGCATATTAAATAGCCGAAATGATGGGGCAACTCGCAAAAAAAAACAGCGAGTAAAAAAAATATATATAGCAGAAATGATTGGGGCAACTCGCAATAAAAAGCAGCGAGTAAAAACAAAATAAACAGCCGAAACGATTGGGCACATGAAATAGCCGAAATGATTGGGCAACTCGCAATAAAAAGCAGCGAGTAAAAATAAAGTAAACAGCCGAAATGATTGGGCACCGCGAAAAATAGCCGAAATGATTGGGCAATCGCGACCTTCGCGATATAAAAGCTGAAATGATAGAGTATCGCGGAAAGAATAAAAAAAATGAAAGAATGAAACTTTTTGCCCTACAGGTGAAATCACATCGATCCCTGTATACAATTCAGGGGCACAGATAAAGAGGGAACCATACCTTCCCAACATGCTCCATCAGAAAGCGAAGCCAAATCTCGATGGTTCATAGACAACCTAGAGACCATCTCGACATTTGTCGTAATATTACAAACACGATGTCAACAAATGAAGCAAACGAAGATCCCGAGCTTCAGGGTCTCGACGTCAACATCGGCAACTTAGAGATCACCAACGGCGTTTCTCCTCACTCCAACTAGATGCAGACATGACGTCAACAAAAGACCTCACGGTCGAAACAAAGCGGAGCGATGGCAAAATCCCAACTCCACCTTAGCATTCGTCTCGTTACAGCAGACGCAATGTCAACAACGGCGTTCCTTCGCAGTCCAGCAGGGTGTACGTGCAAAGTTAACAAAAGACCTCACGGTCGAAACAAGCGGAGCGATGGCAAAATCCCAGTTTCACCTCAGCATTCGTCTCGATACAGTAGACGCAATGTCAACAACAGCGTTCCTCCGCAGTCCAGCTGGAGGCAGATGCAACGTCAACAAAAGACCTCACGATCGAAACAAAGCGGAGCGATGGCAAAATCCCAACTCCACCTTAGCATTCGTCTCGTTACAGCAGACGCAATGTCAACAACGGCGTTCCTTCGCAGTCCAGCAGGGTGTACATGCAACGTTAACAAAAGACCTCATAGTCGAAACAAAGCAGAGTGACGGCAAAATCCCAGCTCCACCTCAGCATTCGTTTCAATACACCAGACGCAGTGTGAGCAAATGAAGCGAAGGCCAAATTCCTAGCTTCAAGGTCTTAACGGCAAGTCATATAAAGCCTGAAAGACCACCGGAGATCATCTCACATGGAGTGGTCACCTCCTCGACGTTCGTTTCGATACAGCAGATGAGTTGTCACCCCAGCGTTCTTCCTCCAGCAGGGATTCAGACGTGACAAAGCAAACGAAGCGAAGGCCAAATTTCTAGCTTCAAGGTCTTAACGGCGAGTCATATAAAGCCAGAAAGACAACTGGAGATCGTCTCATGTCAGCGTGAAATGGTCACCACCTCGACGTTCTTCTCGACACAGCAGATGCAACATCATCAAACAAACGGAGCCACGGCAAAATCCTAGCTCCACCACGGCATTCTTCTCGATACAGCAGACAAGATGTCACCCCAGTGTTCTTGCTCCTACAGGATTCGGACGTGACAAAGCAAACGAAGCGAAGGCCAAATTCCTAGCTTCAAGGTCTTAACGGCGAGTCATATAAAGCCTGAAAGACAACTGGAGATCATCTCACACCAGTGCTGAATGGTCACCACTTTGACGTTCGTTTCGACACAGCAGACGCAACAATCATCAAACAAATGGAGCCACGGCAAAATCCATAGTTCCAAACCTCGACGGTTCATCAGCAACCTAGAGATAACCTCGACGTCCGTCTCGATACAGCAGACGAGATGTCACCCCAACGTTCGTCTCGAAATAGCAGACGCAACATCATCAAACAAACGGAGCCACGACAAAATCCCAGCTCCACCCCGACGTTCGTTTCGATACAGCAGACAAATTGTCACCACAGCGTTCTTCCTTCAGCGGGATTCGGACGCGACAATCAAACAAACGGAGCCACGGCAAAATTCCAGCTCCACCTCGATATTCGTTTCGATACAGCAGATGAATTGTCACCACAGCGTTCTTCCTCCAGCGGGACTCGGACGCGACAATTAAACGAATGGAGTCACGGCAAAATCCCTAGTTCCAAACCTCGACGGTTCACCAGCAACCTAGAGACAACCTCGACGTCCGTCTCGACACAATAGACGAGATGTCACCCCAACGTTCGTCTCGACACTTCAGACGCAACGTCATCAAACGAATGGAGCCACGGCAAAATCATTAGTTCCAAACCTCGGCGGTTCACCAGCAACCTAGAGACAACCTCGACGTCCGTCTCGATACAGCAGACGAGATGTCACCCCAACGTTCGTCTCGACACAGCAGACGCAACGTCATCAAACAAACGGAGCCACGGTAAAATCCCTAGTTCCCACCGCAACATTCGTCTCGATACAGCAGACGCAATGCCAGCAAACGAAGCAAAGGCAAAATTCCTAGCTTCAGGGTCTTGACGGCAACTCACATAAAGCCCGAAAGACTATCGGAGATCATCCCCACACCAGCACAGAGTGGTTATGACTCATCGGGGCTCACCAAAATAAGCCTAACCTCAAGTAAAAAGCGACATGGCAAATTCCTAACGCTTGCTCTTCCGACGGTCAAACTGCCAAGGAGGATTGCTTGAAGACGTCTTGTCCAGCCCCCGAAGGGATCAGAGACACGGCAGTCGCAGGGCTACTCGAACAGCACGATTGCCTATCGAGGACTATATCAGCTTATGTGACGGTACGATGGCCAAAACCATAAGTACCACCAACCTTAACGGGCTTCTGTCGTAAAGAGCAGAGGTTAAATGCGACGTTAAGATGTTCTTGCGAGAAACGTTCGATTCGTCTCGACTTGTGAAAAAATTGTCGAGGCGGCTCGACTTGTGAGATAAAGCCTTAGGCAGTGGGCATAAAAGAAGCCTGTTTCCTAAGCATTGGGACCCCGCAAGTTGGCCCAAAACGGTCTCTTGCATACCATCCACGGGTCTCACTCTCCAACGTCGAACTTCGACAAGGAGGGGAACAACCGCTTGCAAGTCCTCTCGACTCGTAAGAGGGAAAAATCTCTTATAAGATCCTTGCGACTTATAAGAGAAAACACACTTAGGGATCCTCACGATTCCTAAGGAGAAAACCCACCTACGAGATCCTCTCGATCCGTAGGGAGAAAAGTCTCTATGAGACCCTCACGGCTCATAAAGTTGAAAAGTCTTAGGCAGCAGATCTGAACCTGCGGCCTAAGCCCTCGCTATCTCGTGAAGAAATCAAGAAGCTTACTCTATTACCTGCTAATTGTGACGACATGCTGAGAAAGAAGAAAAGCAACAGAAAGAACATCCGATTTACACTTGATCAAGCGTTTAAGACATACTCATTCATGCACGTGCAAACGGTTCGGGATGAGGAACAAGACAAGATGAAATGGGAATTTTCTATTCATATCATAAAAAAGGGGGTTCTTACAATCACGGAGAAATAAATAATAACATTATTAAAATGTTTACAAAGGTATGACTTCGGATCCGGGGCACGGATTGAGGAATTCAAAAATAAGGCCATCCAGAGTTCTCCTGGCCTTTCTGATGATTCTCGTGTGCAGCCTCTCGCGCTCCTGGGTGTCAAGGTCTTCAGCAAGGCCCCCTATCCTTTGATAAGCAGCGATTATCGTCGTCTGCTGGAAGACTTGATGTAGGATGTCGATGAGGCTGTCCCGCCGTTTCTTCGAGATCAGCCCTGTCAGGTACACTGAATGCACCTTGTCTTCGGCATCATCCAGCGCATTGAGCGGTAGGGCCTCGTGAAACCTCGGAAGTGCTCTCCATATTGCTCCCAGCACGACCTTTAAGAGAGCTGAACGACGAGGAAGCAACCAACCACCACTTGCGTTGAGGCGACCCATGACCTCCGCACGCTGGGCGTCCGTAAACTCCTGGTTCTGTTGACGGCCCTGTACACGGATATCCTCATAAGTAATGAACTCGTGCAAGCTGTATAGACGCACCGCCATAATACCTGAAGAAAACAGTACAAGGAGATTAACAAATAAGAAAATACAGAAAGTTAAAAGTTAAACTCCTCGAGAGCAATGCTCTGCAGATAGGAGTGACACCAGTCAAAATCAGCTATGAGGAGAATTTGAGGAAAATTCCCTAAGAACATTGAGAGCTCCGCTCTGGGAAAAAATGATATAATAATAATTATAGTATCAAATACCATGAAGAACTCTTAAGAGTTCTTCTATATGATTTGGAAGGAGCAAAGCTCCATTAATTAAGAAAATCCAAGGAAAATCTTTTAGAGAACAGAGCTCTGTTAATTGAACCCTAATAGGGTTCCCTTTAGTTCTCTTTAGACCCCCTTAGAGCAAAGCTCTGCTAAGTGAAACCCTAAATGGGTCTTCTTTAGATCAGGGATCTATTGAGAGCAAAACTCTTAAAATTAATTTAATTTAATCAAAATTAATATTTTTACTTAAAATTCTCTAAAGTTGAAATTTTAAAAGTGTTTAAACAAGAGAGCAGGGCTCTGAGTTCTGAAAGTAAAATTGTGAAGATGAAAATCATCAAAAGGACCAAAGGTCCTAGTTATAGGCACCAAGTGCCCTTCCAACTTCCAAAAGCTGCCGCGACGGTTGGGATTCTGCCACCGTTGCGCTTGCGTTTGGAGGCCACGTAAGCGCAACGGTGGGGGGGGCATTTGTTTACCCCAATCAGAGCAAAGCTCTGTTCAAATTCCAATGCGGAAGATGAAGCAACGCTTCATCTTCCCCCAATCAGAGCAAAGCTTTGCTTTGAAAATTTAAACTTTAATAAAAAAAGCAACGCTTCAGATTCTTTGCGCTGTGCGCAATGCGCCACGTGTCAGGCGCAGACGCATCAGCGCAGCGCCCAAAGCAGCGCACCCAATCAGAGCAAGGCTCTTAAAAAAAAAGCAACGTTCAGTTGCGCAAGCGCTGCGCTGCGCGACACGTGTCTGCGCAGTTGCACAAGCACAGCTGCGCAAGCGCTGCGCTGTGCGACGCGTGTCTGCACAGCTGCGCGAGCGCTGCGCAGCGCGACACGTGTCTGCGCAGTTGCGCGAGCACAGCTGCGCGAGCGCTGCGCTGCGCGACACGTGTCTGCGCAGTTGGGCGAGCACAGCTGCGCAAGGGCTGCGCTGCGCGACACGTGTCACGCGCTGGGGGAGTTGCGCAAAACAGAATAAATCTTTTCTGTTCTTGTTAAAACAAGAAGATTTTATTCTGTAAAGCAGGGGCCTTTGGATCAAAGATCCAACGGTGGGGAAAATTCCCCAAATCACTCAGAAAAAGATCTCTGTAACAAATTTAACTAATTTGTGAGCACTATAAAAAGGACCCCAGACCTCATTTCAAAAGCATCAACATCTTGCTAAAAAAAGAGAGAAGAGAACTCTTGAAGAATAAAAAAAAGGTAAAAACCTTTAAAAGAAGAGAAAATTCTCTTATGAACAAGATCATGGATCTTCAACAATAAATAAATAAATAAATAAAATAGTGCCTTGCACTTGTTTTATGAACTATCGGTTCTTGAACCTAAAAGGTTATTAAATTAATAGTGCTTTGCACTTTCATTAACCTTTGGTTCTCTGAGATAAGAAAAACAAGAAAAAACTTGTTTTTTCTTAGATCTAAATCCAATAGTGTCTTGCACTTGTTTTATGAACCATCGGTTCTTGAACCTAAAAGGTTCTTAAATTAATAGTGCTTTGCACTTCTTATGAACCACTGGTTCTCTAAAACAAGAAAAACAGAAATAGAAAAAGATAGTGCTTTGCACTTTTATGAACCTTTGGTTCCTGAAATAAAAGAAAAACTTGTTTTTCTTTGATCTAAATTAGATCAAGAAATCAAATAGTGCTTTGCACTTCTTTTATGAACCATTGGTTTTTGAATCTAAAAGATTCTCAAATTAATAGTGCTTTGCACTTATAAATCTGCACTGTTGCGCTCTCTGATTGGCGCAAAGCGCTTGACAAATGCAATGCATTTCCTAAATGGTCACGCCCAAATCAAAAAGACCTAGTAGGCCTAATTAAATTGCAGTGCAATAAAAGGGGCAGAGCCCAAACAAAATAGATGCTCTGCATCATTTATAAAAGGGCAGAGCCCAAACAAAACAAAAATAATGCAGTGCATTGTTTAAAAAAGGGCAAAGCCCTAACTCAGGCCTAATTGGCCAAAAGCAAATAAAATGTTGAACATTTCAACTGGACTTAGCCCAATTTTGGCCATAAGTTCTTAAATTAAATTGACTGAGCAAAATTGCTCTTCTAAATCAATTTACATCCGGTTCGAGGGTACATCTCCGAACTCCTTTGACATCCGTCGTTGTAATTCCTCAACGACGTCAAAGAGGTGACGGGTCCCAACGACCACACATCGATATGGACTGCGGGGTCCTTAAACTCGTGGACCGAAACGTCCTTAAACTAATATCGGACCGGAACGTCCCTAAACTAATATCGGACCACCACGTCCCTAAACTGGAATATGGACCACCATGTCCCTAAACTGGCACAATAGAGCCCAAATGCTCTTTTGTCGGACCTAAACGGTCTCGTTAAGTTGATCTTAGTCTCAAACAGGACTAACGTATCCTTAATGAACGTTTAAGTTGATCTTAGCCGCAACGCGACTAACGTATCCTTAAACTAAAAACACCAAACCCAAATCTAAGTAAATACGGATTTGGACTAATCCACGTCCTACGGGCGACGGCATTACTCAGTCTCCGTATACAATCCACGGGCAACCACAAACAAAACAAATACACACAACACGAAGTGAAATTCTGGAGAAGGAGAAAGTTGTTACCGCGATGCGGTAGCGTAATTAACTGCAGGGGCTTGCGCCTGCAGGGAAGAGCGTCCCTGTAACACCCGAGCCCAATAATACTAGTTATATTACTAGTTAAGGGTTGTATATTGCTCATTCCAATTTTCCTGATTTTCTGGTGTTTATTGCTAAATTTTGACCGGTTAAGTCATTTTGGCACATAACAAATTTTAACTCCTAAAATGAAATTTAAGATGTCCATGTTGGCTTACTCGTCGCCACTAGTCGCGTGGTAGCGTCCGCGTGTCGAGATTCCGTTCCGTTTGGCTAAACGGACAAGTTTGGACGACTACGCGCGCGTGCAAGTGTCCGACTTGGGGGCATGCATTTTAATCATTAAACACCTCTTTTCAAAATTTGGAACCCGCTTAAAATCCTATAATTTGAATTTGGAACGTTTGGGCGCAACCCGGGCGCGATTTGGAAATGTTTCATTTTGCGCCAAAAAGGCCCATTTAATTTAATATACTAAAACTAAAATAAAATATACATGAATATTTTCTTAACAGTTAATCCCTACTAAATCCTTTAACTTGATTTTTTTAAACTCCCGTACTCTTTCTCCAGCCAATCACGAGCTCCCAATTGAGCTCGTGGGCCCCGCCTCCCTTTCCCTATCTCTCTCTCTCTCTTCCCTCAATCTCTCTCTCAAATCTCTCTCTCTTCCTCTATTATATTCCATGCAGCCCTGTTCCTTCCTCACCATCGCGAGAGCATCCCCAGCAAACCCACACGAAACCCTAACCCTAGCCCTCGCGACCTCATCGCCGACCTCCCCGTGACCTCGTCGCCGCCGTCAGCATCTCCTCGACCTAGCCGCACCTTCCTCCCCTCATTCTCCCGCTCTCTTCCACGCCTGCACCCAACCCGACGACGCCTCCAACCCCTGCAGAGCCGACGTCGACGCCGCCTCTCGCCGCCGACGCCTCCCACGACTCCCTCTCACCCTCCTCGTCCCGACCTCGTCGTCGCTCCCTTCCTCTCCTCGCCGGAACACCTTCAGACCCGAGCCAGAACCCTGCACCAATCTCCAGGTCGCCGGAAATCGAGCCGACGACCCTCGTCGACGTCTCCCGTGCCACCTCCTTTTCCCTCGATCACCTGAGCCGACCACCACCCTCCTCCACTCGTCGCACCCCCTCTCCAGCAAGCCCAGCGGCTGTTCCAGCCTTCGCAGCCACCGTCACGGCCTCGCCGGCGTTCCAGCGCCGTCGAGCCCGCCGTGGTCGCCCCCTTGGTGTCTCCCAGTAAGCACCCTTCATCTTTCCTTTGTGCAAAATCCCCCCCCCGCTGATCTTATTGCTTATATCTTATTGCTAACTCGTTGCCGATGACTTTTGCCGGAATCCGACCGTGCCGTCTTTGAACCCGACGCTCCAGCGAAGTACTCCAGTCCGTGTGGTCCCGTTGTTCGCCGTTTGGGTGTACACCGTATCGTGCCCGTACCGTGCACCAGATCGCGCTACAGATCGTGACCGTATCGCGCCCGTACCGTGCACCAGATCGCGCTACAGATCGTGACCGTATCGCGCCCGTACCGTGCACCAGATCGCGCTACAGATCGTGGCCGTATCGCGCCTGTATCGAGCACCAGACCGCGCCGCAGATCGCGTCCGTATCGCGCACCAGATCGCACCGCAAATCCCGTCCGTACCGCGCAGCAGATCGCGCCTAGACCCAGTACCGTATCGTGACTTGTGCATCAGGCCGCCTGCATCTCGACCCTTGTTCTGAGGCAAGTATCTGAATACTTGCTTAAACATGCTAGCGTGCGAGATCTAGTCTTGCCACGCATTTGAATTCATACTATTTAATACCACAACTTAATGATGGCAAGTGATATCATATTATTGCAGTTATCTTTATAATGGAATCGTTACAACAGTTCCTCGTAATTAATTAACCCACATCAATCCATATTTCAACTAAATAAAACGACTGAATCATATCTGCTTAAACTGTTAAATCATTCATGAGACAATTATTATATTTAGTTTAATTTCATGTAGCTTCATTAATTTATGATTGTGGATATTGCTTCACCTTGTGGCTATTGCACCCCAAGGGTGTTTAAACCTGTTAATAAGAGAATACAAAATATCATTGTGTTTACACGGAATAATATGGTTATTTACTGTTTCCTGCTGCTGTATACCTGTTGTGAGCACATACCAGATTGCACTACATATTGGCCTGACCCGGCTACACTTGACATATACATACATACCGACTCATCCTGTTGTACCGTGACATGACTTGTTTCATGATCTCTTGCCTAATGCCGACAAACCTGACCATTCCTGCTGTCGATCCAGACAAACCTACTTTTACTTGATTTTGTGTTGGCATTAGTTCTTGACTACTGAATACCTGACCTGACATACATAGCTTGGGGGTATGGGGAAATCAAAGGTGAAACCGACTTGTAACTCAACAGTTCGATACATTGTTCTGATCAGTCTTACGGTCTTGGCCAGCTCCGGAGTGTTGATGCTGACATCACCCGTCCATCATACTACCTTTTACTGCTTAGCGGCACGTCTCTGATTCAGCCCCGAGGGTTATGACCGTGGTCCCGGGCACGCACGGGATACTATTGAGTTACATCGACGATTCATCAATTGGTTTCAAAGAATATAGAGTAGAAAACCTGATAGGACAGTTTAGTCACCATTGTACATTACCCTGCTTGTTATTACTGCTTTATTCATGTTCATACTTGCATTGCTTATTACCATGTTTATGCTATATACTTGATGTCATGACGCGCTGACGTCTGGGTTTTGCATGGCCCAGATTCCGTACCACTGTCGACGACCGAGCAGGAGTACTTCAGCCAGCAGGCTGAACAGTGAGTCCTTAGGATTTAGTTTATTTATTTCTTTTCATTTCCAGATGTGAGCCCGCATTATGGGACGTACTGTTTATTCATTGTATTGGATCATTAGCTTCCGCACTCATTGTTTATTGATTCTTGTTATTATGGATTTGGACATGTATTAGATTAGTTTTTATCTTGTTCTTGATATCCTTACAACCGTAATGTGACTGTGGATGGATACTTCCTACCCACAGGTAGCATGGTTGGCTATGTCACGTGCCCAATCTTGCGTACTCTGGGAAGCGGGGCGTGACATGGTTTTATGGTATCAGAGCCATAGGTTAATTGGGTTGATTCTTTGTAGTTGGGTATTGCACCCGATACACGAATCATAATACCGTAATTAGGAAACATGTCCTGCCACTTTGACCGTGTTACCATCCTTGAATCATTCTTCCGGATCATGTCGACATGCAGACTTACTTTGCATTGTTAACTCGAAAACCTAACTTCTTGTTATCTCTAGGACTTAGGCGACTTGGGTGGAGTTAAGTAATTGCGGCTATGATACCGCGGCATAGCTACAATGCAGCACTCTATTTAGGTATCTTGGAGTTCTAGCCTTGATCGATACTCGAAAACTATCATCATGCTAATGTTGGGTACTTTGATTTCCAGGAATATGGCCGGTCAGAATTTGAAGATGGACCCAGGGCGTGCGGTCTTAGCCGCCAGGCGTAGAGTGATAAGGGGATTGCTGGAGAAACTAAAGGAACAAATCGAGCTGGAACCAGCATTTGCACTGAACCACACGTCCGTACGTAGAAGTATTCCGGTGAACAGGCGCAGCGTAGCACCAATGAAGAAAACAAGTGTGGGTGATCGGAAGGGGAGCGTGATCTGTAGCTACTGCCATAAACCCGGACATGTGCGAAAGAAGTGTCGTATGAGGCTGGGACTCTGTTTTAGATGTGGAGCGGCAGATCACACCGTTGATGCTTGTCCGTCGAAGCATCGCACGAAAGATGATGTTCAGAAGCCTCCGCAGCGACCGTTCCAAGGACAGGAACCGCTTACTCAAGGACCAAAGCAGGCTCGAGCGTTCACGTTGACAGCTGAGGAAGCTAAGGCATCAGGAGAAGTGGTTTCAGGTAATTTTACTCGTTCATGGTTTTCCCGCTCTGGCATTATTTAATTTCGGAGCATCCCACTGATTTATGTTATCCAAATTTATAACTACACACTCGATTACCTGCACGAACCTGTCTAGTTTTTGGGATATACACACTGGGAATGGGAAAATCATAGCTAGTAAGGAATGTAGAGATTGTACAGTTGTTGTTTGCGGACGGGAGATTTTGTAGATTTCTTGGTGATAGATACGGGCAGTTATGAGGTTGTCTTGGGGATGGATTTTCTTGGCACTTTCCACGCCCACATTGACTGTAGGGCAAGGAAGGTAATTTTCCAGATTCCCGGACATCCTAAGTTTACTTTCATTGGAGGAAGCAGTTCTGTCGGGCCAGTCGAGTTTAGGGCTAGGCCGACGAACAATGTTCTTGCGGCTATGGTAGTGGAGAGTAATGAAGAGCCGGCAGTTGTCCGCGACTTTATGGATGTGTTTGAAGATATTTCGGGCTTACCGCCGAAGCGAGATGTGGAGTTTGCGATTGACCTTATTCCTGGTGCAGCGCCAGTATCAAAATCTTATTATCCGATGGCACCGGTGGAATTGGAAGAAGTTAAGAAACAAGTTGGTGAATTACTCGAGAAGGGATGGATTCGAAGCAGCAACTCACCGTGGGGAGCTCCAGTTCTTTTAGTGAAGAAGAAGGATCGCACTGCCGACGCTGAGACAAGAGAAGTTATTTGCGAAGATGAGTAAGTGTGAATTCTGGCTAGAAGAAGTGAAGTTTCTGGGGCATGTTGTGTCGGGCGATGGAATCGCCGTTGATCCCGAAAAGATTACAGCAGTTCGGGATTGGCCTGTTTCAAAGAATGTTGCGGAGAGAAGGAGTTTTCTTGGACTCGCCGGATACAACAGAAGGTTTGTGGAGAACTTCGCTCGCGTAGCTGAGCCGTTAACCAAGCTTACGCGTAAGGAGGTACCGTTTGTTTGGACGGATGGATGTGCATTGGCCTTCGAGACGTTGAAGCAGAAGTTGATAACCGTCCCGATCCTGACCGTACCGGATAATTCAGGAGGACTGGTGATTCATAGCGACGCATCGGGGAAAGGATTGGGATGTGTTTTGATGCAGAATGGGAAAGTCGTCGCTTACGCATCGAGACAACTGAAGACTCATGAGAAGAACTATCCGACTCATGACTTAGAGCTTGCAGCCGTGATCTTCGCCCTAAAGATTTGGAGACACTACCTTCTGGGCGAGAGAGTTGAAGTCTTTACAGATCACAAGAGTTTGAAATATGTGTTCACTCAGAAGGAGTTGAACATGAGGCAACGCAGATGGTTGGAGCTGATGGCCGACTATGACCTTGATCTTAAGTACCATCCGGGAAAAGTTAACGTCGTGCCAGATGCGCTAAGTCGGTTACCAGCAATTCAGTTATTGACTGCACAGAGAGAGATCATTGCGGATTTTCGGAGATTTGGCTTGGAAGTTGTGCTACCCCATGCTACAGGACAGTTGATGCAGTTGCAAGTACAATCGTCCTTAGTTGAGAAGATTAAAACGGCACAATCGCAGGATCCTAGACTGCAAAAGTTTCGAGAGAAGGTTGGAGCCGGACTACGAACCGATTTACTGATCCATGAAGATGGTTCGTTGAGATATGGTAGCCGTGTATGTGTGCCAAAGGGAGATGTGCGTGAAGAGCTTATGAAGGAGGCACACAGTTCAGCTTACTCTGTACACCCAGGAGGGACAAAAATGTACCGAGATATTCGACAGCACTTCTGATGGGAAGGTATGAAACGGGAAATTGCTCGCTTCGTGGCTAAGTGCTTGGTGTGTCAGCAAGTCAAGGCTGAACACCAAAGGGTTGCTGGTTTGTTGCAACCACTTCCGATTCCTCAGTGGAAGTGGGAACATATAACCATGGATTTCGTGACAGCTTTACCGCGGAGTCCAAAGGGCAACAATGCAGTATGGGTGATTGTCGATCGGCTGACCAAGGCAGCTCACTTTATTCCTTTTCGGGTTGGTCAATCGACAGAGACTTTGGCAGAGCGGTACATGCAGGAGATTGTCAGATTGCATGGAGTACCGGTAAGCATCGTGTCCGATCGGGACACTCGATTCTTGTCGCACTTTTGGAGGAGTTTACAAGAAAGTTTGGGGACTCGATTGAAGTTTAGCACAGCTTATCATCCTCAGACTGATGGACAATCTGAGAGAACGATCCAGACCCTTGAAGATATGTTGAGGGCTTGCATGTTGGACTTTAAAGGTTCTTGGGAAGATCGTCTACACCTGGTGGAGTTTTCGTACAACAACAGCTTCCAAGCAACTATTCAGATGGCCCCGTTTGAAGCACTGTATGGTCGTAAGTGCCGTTCACCTGTTTGTTGGGATGATGTTGGTGAACGAAGGTTACTAGGACCAGATTTGGTGGTACAGACAGTCGAGAAGGTGAATACAATCAGGAAGCATATGAAGGCAGCTCAAGACAGACAGAAGAGTTGGGCCGACACGTCAAGAAGACCTCTAGAGTTCGCCGTGGGTGATTTGGTATTCCTGAAGATATCACCGACTAGAGGGGTGATTCGCTTTGGAAGTCGGGGAAAGCTTAGTCCTCGATTCGTTGGACCCTTCGAGATTTTGGAGCGGGTTGGAGAGGTATCGTACCGGTTGGCGTTACCACCGTCATTAGCAGGAGTTCACGACGTGTTTCATGTGTCTCAACTACGGAGGTATGTTCGTGATAAGACTCATGTCTTGGATCATTCGGAGTTGACTGTACGAGAGGACCTGACTTTTGAGGAGCGACCAGTTGAAATCAAGGATCGAAGAGAAAAGGTTCTTAAGAACAAGGTTATCCCTCTTGTGCTAGTTTCTTGGGGTAACCGATCGCATGGAGAATCCACTTGGGAGCGAGAAGACGAGATCCGACAGAAATTCCCTCACCTTTTCCAGTAGTTAGCTATCTTGTATTCTTGGAATTTCGAGGAAGAAATTCTTTTTGTAGTTGGGTATGATGTAACACCCGAGCCCAATAATACTAGTTATATTACTAGTTGAGGGTTGTATATTGCTCATTCCAATTTTCCTGATTTTCTGGTGTTTATTGCTAAATTTTGACCGGTTAAGTCATTTTGGCACATAACAAATTTTAACTCCTAAAATGAAATTTAAGATGTCCATGTTGGCCTACTCGTCGCCACTAGTCGCGTGGTAGCGTCCGCGTGTCGAGATTCCGTTCCGTTTGGCTAAACGGGCAAGTTTGGACGACTACGCGCGCGTGCAAGTGTCCGACTTGGGGGCATGCATTTTAATCATTAAACACCTCTTTTCAAAATTTGGAACCCGCTTAAAATCCTATAATTTGAATTTGGAACGTTTGGGCGCAACCCGGGCGCGATTTGGAAATGTTTCATTTTGCGCCAAAAAGGCCCATTTAATTTAATATACTAAAACTAAAATAAAATATACATGAATATTTTCTTAACAGTTAATCCCTACTAAATCCTTTAACTTGATTTTTTTAAACTCCCGTACTCTTTCTCCAGCCAATCACGAGCTCCCAATTGAGCTCGTGGGCCCCGCCTCCCTTTCCCTATCTCTCTCTCTCTCTTCCGTCAATCTCTCTCTCAAATCTCTCTCTCTTCCTCTATTATATTCCATGCAGCCCTGTTCCTTCCTCACCATCGCGAGAGCATCCCCAGCAAACCCACACGAAACCCTACCTAGCCCTCGCGACCTCACCGCCGACCTCCCCGTGACCTCGTCGCCGCCGTCAGCATCTCCTCGACCTAGCCGCACCTTCCTCCCCTCATTCTCCCGCTCTCTTCCACGCCTGCACCCAACCCGACGACGCCTCCAACCCCTGCAGAGCCGACGTCGACGCCGCCTCTCGCCGCCGACGCCTCCCACGACTCCCTCTCACCCTCCTCGTCCCGACCTCGTCGTCGCTCCCTTCCTCTCCTCGCCGGAACACCTTCAGACCCGAGCCAGAACCCTGCACCAATCTCCAGGTCGCCGGAAATCGCGCCGACGACCCTCGTCGACGTCTCCCGCGCCACCTCCTTTTCCCTCGATCACCTGAGCCGACCACCACCCTCCTCCACTCGTCGCACCCCCTCTCCAGCAAGCCCAGCGGCTGTTCCAGCCTTCGCAGCCACCGTCACGGCCTCGCCGGCGTTCCAGCGCCGTCGAGCCCGCCGTGGTCGCCCCCTTGGTGTCTTCCAGTAAGCACCCTTCATCTTTCCTTTGTGCAAAATCCCCCCCCCCCCGCTGAGCTTATTGCTTATATCTTATTGCTAACTCGTTGCCGATGACTTTTGCCGGAATCCGACCGTGCCATCTTTGAACCCGACGCTCCAGCGAAGTACTCCAGTCCGTGTGGTCCCGTTGTTCGCCGTTTGGGTGTACACCGTATCGCGCCCGTACCGTGCACCAGATCGCGCTACAGATCGTGACCGTATCGCGCCCGTACCGTGTACCAGATCGCGCTACAGATCGTGGCCGTATCGCGCCCGTATCGCGCACCAGACCGCGCCGCAGATCGCGTCCGTATCGCGCACCAGATCGCACCGCAGATCGCGTCCGTACCGCGCAGCAGATCGCGCCTAGACCCAGTACCGTATCGTGACTTGTGCATCAGGCCGCCTGCATCTCGACCCTTGTTCTGAGGCAAGTATCTGAATACTTGCTTAAACATGCTAGCGTGCGAGATCTAGTCTTGCCACGCATTTGAATTCATACTATTTAATACCATAACTTAATGATGGCAAGTGATATCATATTATTGCAGTTATCTTTATAATGGAATCGTTACAACAGTTCCTCGTAATTAATTAACCCACATCAATCCATATTTCAACTAAATAAAACGACTGAATCATATCTGCTTAAACTGTTAAATCATTCATGAGACAATTATTATATTTAGTTTAATTTCATGTAGCTTCATTAATTTATGATTGTGGATATTGCTTCACCTTGTGGCTATTGCACCCCAAGGGTGCTTAAACCTGTTAATAAGAGAATACAAAATATCATTGTGTTTACATGGAATAATATGGTTATTTACTGTTTCCTGCTGCTGTATACCTATTGTGAGCACATACCCGATTGCACTACATATTGGCCTGACCCGGCTACACTTGACATATACATACATACCGACTCATCCTGTTGTACCGTGACATGACTTGTTTCATGATCTCTTGCCTAATGCCGACAAACCTGACCATTCCTGCTGTCGATCCAGACAGACCTACTTTTACTTGATTTTGTGTTGGCATTAGTCCTTGACTACTGAATACCTGACCTGACATACATAGCTTGGGGGTATGGGGAAATCAAAGGTGAAACCGACTTGTAACTCAACAGTTCGATACATTGTTCTGATCAGTCTTACGGGCTTGGCCAGCTCCGGAGTGTTGATGCTGACATCACCCGTCCATCCTACTACCTTTTACTGCTTAGCGGCACGTCTCGGATTCAGCCCCGAGGGTTATGACCGTGGTCCCGGGCACGCACGGGATACTATTGAGTTACATCGACGATTCATCAATTGGTTTCAAAGACTATAGAGTAGAAAACCTGATAGGACAGTTTAGTCACCATTGTACATTACCCTGCTTGTTATTACTGCTTTATTCATGTTCATACTTGCATTGCTTATTACCATGTTTATGCTATATACTTGATGTCATGACGCGCTGACATCTGGGTTTTGCATGGCCCAGATTCCGTACCACTGTCGACGACCGAGCAGGAGTACTTCAGCCAGCAGGCTGAACAGTGAGTCCTTAGGATTTAGTTTATTTATTTCTTTTCATTTTCAGATGTGAGCCCGCATTATGGGACGTACTGTTTATTCATTGTATTGGATCATTAGCTTCCGCACTCATTGTTTATTGATTCTTGTTATTATGGATTTGGACATGTATTAGATTAGTTTTTATCTTGTTCTTGATATCCTTACAACCGTAATGTGACTGTGGATGGATACTTCCTACCCACAGGTAGCATGGTTGGCTATGTCACGTGCCCAATCTTGTGTACTCTGGGAAGCGGGGCGTGACAGTCCCCGCAATCAAAAACCCCTCACCCTGAAGGGGAATCTGACGAAGTCTGCTACATCGGCCGCATCCGTCTAAACCTCCGATGCAAGATGCCATAAATCAACTTGGCATCTTCGGAGAGGTAGACGGATAAAACCAAATAGCATCTGCCCCGAATCCCAGCGTCAGGCCATCGCGGTCCTGTGCGCCGCCGTTCGGAGGGGAACAGATTCGGGCACGCCCGGTGGGACCTTTTCCTCTTTCCACTCCACACTTCGTGTGTCGTCTTCACGAACCAATCGCGGTTTGTTAATGGTTGCCTTTGGATTTCCAAGTTACTAAGATTTGGTCTTTTGTCTGGCGCAGAACTCAAGCATCCATGGCTTCTAACTGCACCAACTGCGCGAAGTGCCACTGCAACGGACGCTCCACCTCACCTAGAGGTGTAGCATATGGGCCCCAAGCGGCCTTTTTCCTCGCTCTGCCGGTAGAACAGGTAACCCAGGACACCACCGGCCTGTTTTTCGGGACCATGGTCCCACCTACAAGCTTCTCTGTGCCTATACCTGCACCGGAAGTGAACAAGAAGTCGGTGTTCGACCGGCTCACTGCTACCACGGCCCCTGTCAACGGGTCGCCCACCACCAAGCCAACAGCCTCTGTCTTTGCGAGGCTGGATCAAAACTCTGAAGGGCCCGCTAAGAAGCCCGGGAACTCTAAAATGGTTGTCCCAAGGAGGGCAACGGCCGCTGCTCCGGAAGACGTTGAGGCGGCTTCTCCCGCCAAAGAGTCAGTCTTTTCAAGACTAATGATTCCTGCTCCTGCCCCTACACGAAGATCTGTCTTTGACAGATTGGATATTACCTCGCAAGGAACGACCTCAGTTTTTAAAAGGTTAACACCGGCGGTGCCTCATTCAGACAGGAGGCAAAAAGAAGCTATCTCTATCTCTGAGCCAGTCCCAACGGCTCGTCGTGCTCGACGTCGCCATTGGCGACGAGTGAGGAAGGCAGGGGGCAACTCTCCCTCAGGGCTAACTCCACCGGCTCCAGTGGTGAAAGTCAACGCTGCTGTTCCAACTGGGAACAACTTTGAATTGCTGAGCAGGGTACGTAAGAATTCTCCAACCGCTACACTGAAAAGATCTCCCCCACCTGCGGAGAGAGTTCCGGAAACAAAACAGGAACAGCCCCCTCAACGGCTGTCCTCAGGAATTTATAAAGTTTGGAGGAGGGTTCAAGACTCCGTGATCGACACGGATCACTCCCGTCAACGAAAGAAGATGAAGGTGCAAAAAGAAAAGGACCGCCCAATTAAACAGCAGGGGACAGCATCTGCTAGGCTGCCCCTTCAACGGTTCCTTCAACCTCAATGGCCCACAAAAGAAGGAGGCCAGAGAAAACTCCCGTGTCAGCAGCAAAAGTTAAAAATGGTGAACCTAAACGCTCTAAGTCAGGGGGCATAACAGTTCATACAGTTTACATGGCATCGGGAAAAGAAGATAGCCGCACGTCAACAGGTCATAGGCCGCACACGAGGTCAGTGACCAAGGCTCAGGAGCAGCAGCAGAAGCTCCAAGAAATGATGAAAGCTATGGCCGCACTTACGGGGCCAAAAGAAACCCCGGAAACATCCTCAGACGAGCGTCAAGAACAAGAAACGGACGCCGAATTCCTTCGGCGCGTACTAGAGAAGAAAGATAAGGAAGCTGCGGAGCAGGCAGCCAACATAAAGAAAATGGCCCTCCTGTTCCAGGATATGGTGGGTATGATGATTCAACAAGATCCACCTGCTGAAGATCCCCCGATCATTCTTGAAGACGATAGGGGAGAGACGTCGAATCCTCCACCGGCTCTATCCACAGCTAAGGAGGATACAATCTCAAAAACTGATTTGGATGAATACATCGCCCAGCAAATACGGGTGCATCATGCGACCGAAGCAACCGGTCAGGTCGTAAAAACGGGACGGCCATATCCAAGTTGGTACGATCAAATCAAGTACCCACCCGGTTATACGATTCCCAAGTTCCATGTCTATAAAGGGACGGGCAATCCTCATCAGCATGTCGCACAGTTCAGAGCACTCTGTGGCAACACCGGCGGTGATGACAAGCTCTTGCTTCGCCAGTTTGTTGGAAGTTTATCGGATACGGCGTTTGAGTGGTACTCTGAGCTCCCGAATGACTCTATCAAAACCTTCGCGGAGATGGAGCTGCTGTTTACTCAACGTTTTGCAAGCGCCAGTGAACGTACCCCGATGACGGCACTGATTAACGCTAGGGTAAAGCCAGGCGAGACATGGGTTCAGTACGCTATACGGTGGCGGAACTTCTGGTCGAAGTGCGAGCAGCGCATTGAAGAAGCTCCCGCGGTGGGTATGTTTGTGGGGACCCTTGATCCGCAAGCAACCATCTCACAATTCATGATGTTCTTCAAGCCGACTACCTTCCAGGCCTTGATCGACAAATTAGCCCAAATGGACCAGATGGGCCATAGACCGTCTCCTCCAAGACCCGATCCCCGAAATGAGAAAGGAAAAGTGATCATCGTCGCCAACGCTCAGCAACAGTCGAGCAACTCAAAGCCGGTCGTTCGCCAAAACAACGTGCGTCCACGCCCATCCTTCGAAGAGAGGCTAGGACGTTATTACTCGTTTCCTCAGAATAAAACGAGAAGACTGTTCGAGCTGGCAGTGCGCAACAGACTCATTAATCTGCCGAATCCAAAACGTCCGTTGCAGCCAGGCGATGTCAGCGATCCCAATTATTGCCCTTACCACCAAACGGTAAGTCACCCGATTGAGGATTGTTTCGTCTTTAAGGGATGGATCGAGGATCAATACCTACAAGGCAAGTTCGCGCTGTCGGAAAACTGGAAGGTAAACCCACCACAACCGCACTCTCCAAAGAAGACGGACACGCCGGGGGCAGCTTGTTCTTTAGTCAAGGATGAAAACGATGGAGAAAACTCATCAGATGAATCCGAAAACTACGTAGCGACTTGTCATGTGATTTCTCACTCACTGGCAGACGTTGAAGAGGCTCATTGCGCTGAGATACCAATAGCGAATCCTGAGCCGGAGATCTTACAGCCATTAGACGAGTTGATCGATGCCTTCCTAAATGAAATTCATCTGAAAGCAAAAGCCAATCAAGAGCGTGAAATGGCCATACTGGAAAGAGCCAAGGCATTCCCGTCAAATCAAAAGCCATACACTGCAGTTAAAAACAAATTCAAGACGAGGAAAAAGTTCGCCAAAGCTCTATCAGTAGGAATGAAGCTACCGCACTCTGAAGAAAATACTCTCGCTGAGGTAGAGATGCACCCAAACTTCTGTTTATATCATCAGAAGATCATACATCCTACCGAAGACTGCGAATCCTTTAACTGTTGGTGGCAAGGGTATGTCGCTCAAAAGCAACACTTCGACGGGACAAAGTGTAAAGCTTGTGGACATCGGAAAAATGCGATATATGAGCGCAAAAGAGTCGCCGACGATTGCCATATAGCCGACTCTAAGGTATCGCAAATCATCACCTTTGGAAGCAACTCTGACGAAGAAGCTATCCCCAACTCTTCCCTCGGGGAATCTATTTCAAAAATAAAGGAATTGAGAAGCTGCGAGAACGTTCAGCCATGCAATCGCATGCTACTCGGAAAAAATCCCGGCCCCGCAAACAACGGAGCGAGCAAAAAGGATAAAAGAAAAGAAAAAAAGGCCCTCGTCGCCAGCGCTCAACAACAATCAGGTGACCCTAGACCGGTTGCTTGCCAAAGCAATAAGCGGCAACCCCTCCAGGAAAAGTTGAAACGTCCTTACTCATTTCCGCAAGATAAAACAAGGGGACTGTTCGAGCTGGCAGTGTGCGACAGACTCATCAATCTGCCGGGTCCAAAACGTCCGTTGCGGCCAGGCGATGTTAATAATCCTAATTATTGCCCTTACCACCAAACAGTAGGTCACCTGATCGAGGATTGCTACGTCTTCAAAAACTGGGTTGAAGACCAATACCAACAGGGCAAGTTTGCGCTGTCTGAGAACTGGAAGGTGAGTCCGCCACAACCGCACGCTCCGAAGAAGATGGATATGCCGGGGGCATCATGTTCATTCATGGAGAAGGACTCATAGACCGAAAAGTCAATAAACTAGATATTCGCCTCAAATACGGCGACAGCGGACCGAGATGTCCTTAAACTAATGATGGACCGCAATGTCCTAAAATTTGCAAATGACCGAAATGTCATTAAACTACTACCGCAGCATCCTTAGGCTGACGAGATAAAAAAAATATAAAATATATATATATAAAGAATAAAAAAAAAGAAATAAAAAAAAATTAAAAAATGGTATGTCCATAAGCAAAACGGGCACGGATGAAAAGCCGAAAGGGCTCCGTGAGTAAAAACAGCAGGACTACCGGCGAGTGTTCGTGAAAACCCGAAAGGGCGCGACCTCGTAAATAAAAAAAAAGAGACGGTATGTCCATAAGCGAAACGGGCACGGATGAAAACCCGAAAGGGCTCCGTGAGTAAAAACAGCAGGGCTACCGGCGAGTGTTCGTGAAAACCCGAAAGGGCACAACCTCGTTAAAAGACACTTATAAGGTCCCCTCGACCTTGTAAGGAGAAACCACCCGCGTGAGATCCTTACGACTCACAAAGGGAGCAGGATACTTAGGGATCCCCACGATTCCTAAGGAGAAAATACACTTGCGAGATCCTCACGACTCGTAAGGAGCATTCTCTTATGGGACCCTCACGGCTCATAAGATTTAAAAGTCTTAAGTTACAGAGACCTAAACCTGTGCTTAAGCAACCCCCATAACTTTCGTTATGGCCCTACAAGTGGCCCAATACTGGCTCTTGTATACAATCCACGGGCGTGAATAAACATTTCCCTAACAAAGTCTCATCCGTGACTAGGGATATGCTCGTACAGCAAACAACACTTGTAAGTCCTCTCGATTTACAAGGAGAAAACCCTCTTGTAGGATCCTTACGACTTACCGAGGAACATACACTTAGGAATCCTTACGACTCCTAAGGAGAAAATACACCAACAAGATCCTCACGAGTTGTAGGGAGAAATACCTTTGTGAAACCCTTACGGCTCATGAAGTCAAAAGCCTTAGTCAACAGGACCTTAACCCTGTTCGCTAAGCCACCTTTGTTCGACATCGACGGAGGCAGATGATGATTCGCTCCTGGCAATATCCTGGTTGTAGCGATACTGATGCCTAAATCGGTATCAAATTCCAAGTCCTTGCATGGCAGATGATGATTCGCTCCTGGCAATATCCCAGTTGTAGCGATACTGATGCCTAAATCGGTATCAAATTCCAAGTCCTTTCATGGCAGATGATGATTCGCTCCTGGCAATATTCCGGTTGTAGCGATACTGATGCTGAGATTGGCACCAGATTCCAAGTTCTACACTCGCTATAAAAATCAGCGAGCTGAAAATGAATATTAAATAGCCGAAATGATGGGGCAACTCGCACTAAAAAACAGCGAGTAAAAAAAATATATATAGCCGAAATGATTGGGGCAACTCGCAATAAAAAGAAGCGAGTAAAAACAAAATAAACAGCCGAAACGATTGGGCACATGAAATAGCCGAAATGATTGGGCAACTCGCAATAAAAAGCAGCGAGTAAAAATAAAGTAAACAGCCGAAATGATTGGGCACCGCGAAAAATAGCCGAAATGATTGGGCAATCGCGACCTTCGCGATATAAAAGCTGAAATGATAGAGTATCGCGGAAAGAATAAAAAAAATGAAAGAATGAAACTTTTTGCCCTACAGGTGAAATCACATCGATCCCTGTATACAATTCAGGGGCACAGATAAAGAGGGAACCATACCTTCCCAACATGCTCCATCAGAAAGCGAAGCCAAATCTCGATGGTTCATAGACAACCTAGAGACCATCTCGACATTTGTCGTAATATTACAAACACGATGTCAACAAATGAAGCAAACGAAGATCCCGAGCTTCAGGGTCTCGACGTCAACATCGGCAACTTAGAGATCACCAACAGCGTTTCTCCTCACTCCAACTAGATGCAGACATGACGTCAACAAAAGACCTCACGGTCGAAACAAAGCGGAGCGATGGCAAAATCCCAACTCCACCTTAGCATTCGTCTCGTTACAGCAGACGCAATGTCAACAACGGCGTTCCTTCGCAGTCCAGCAGGGTGTACATGCAAAGTTAACAAAAGACCTCACGGTCGAAACAAGCGGAGCGATGGCAAAATCCCAGTTTCACCTCAGCATTCGTCTCGATACAGTAGACGCAATGTCAACAACAGCGTTCCTCCGCAGTCCAGCTGGAGGCAGATGCAACGTCAACAAAAGACCTCACGATCGAAACAAAGCGGAGCGATGGCAAAATCCCAACTCCACCTTAGCATTCGTCTCGTTACAGCAGACACAATGTCAACAACGGCGTTCCTTCGCAGTCCAGCAGGGTGTACATGCAACGTTAACAAAAGACCTCATGGTCGAAACAAAGCAGAGTGACGGCAAAATCCCAGCTCCACCTCAGCATTCGTTTCAATACACCAGACGCAGTGTGAGCAAATGAAGCGAAGGCCAAATTCCTAGCTTCAAGGTCTTAACGGCAAGTCATATAAAGCCTGAAAGACCACCGGAGATCATCTCACATGGAGTGGTCACCTCCTCGACGTTCGTTTCGATACAGCAGACGAGTTGTCACCCCAGCGTTCTTCCTCCAGCAGGGATTCGGACGTGACAAAGCAAATGAAGCGAAGGCCAAATTTCTAGCTTCAAGGTCTTAACGGCGAGTCAGATAAAGCCAGAAAGACAACTGGAGATCGTCTCATGTCAGCGTGAAATGGTCACCACCTCGACGTTCGTCTCGACACAGCAGACGCAACATCATCAAACAAACGGAGCCACGGCAAAATCCTAGCTCCACCACGGGATTCTTCTCGATACAGCAGACAAGATGTCACCCCAGTGTTCTTGCTCCTACAGGATTCGGACGTGACAAAGCAAACGAAGCGAAGGCCAAATTCCTAGCTTCAAGGTCTTAACGGCGAGTCATATAAAGCCTGAAAGACAACTGGAGATCATCTCACACCAGTGCTGAATGGTCACCACTTTGACGTTTGTCTAGACACAGCAGACGCAACAATCATCAAACAAATGGAGCCACGGCAAAATCCCTAGTTCCAAACCTCGACGGTTCATCAGCAACCTAGAGATAACCTCGACGTCCGTCTCGATACAGCAGACGAGATGTCACCCCAACGTTCATCTCGACATAGCAGACGCAACATCATCAAACAAACGGAGCCACGACAAAATCCCAGCTCCACCCCGACGTTCGTTTCGATACGGCAGACAAATTGTCACCACAGCGTTCTTCCTTCAGCGGGATTCGGACGCGACAATCAAACAAACGGAGCCACGGCAAAATTCCAGCTCCACCTCGACATTCGTTTCGATACAGCAGATGAATTATCACCACAGCGTTCTTCCTCCAGCGGGACTCGGACGCGACAATTAAACGAATGGAGCCACGGCAAAATCCCTAGTTCCAAACCTCGACGGTTCACCAGAAACCTAGAGACAACCTCGACGTCCGTCTCGACACAGTAGACGAGATGTCACCCCAACGTTCGTCTCGACACTTCAGACGCAACGTCATCAAACGAATGGAGCAACGGCAAAATCCCTAGTTCCAAACCTCGGCAGTTCACCAGCAACCTAGAGACAACCTCGACGTCCATCTCGATACAGCAGACGAGATGTCACCCCAACGTTCGTCTCGACACAGCAGACGCAACGTCATCAAACAAACGGAGCCACGGTAAAATCCCTAGTTCCCACCGCAACATTCGTCTCGATACAGCAGACGCAATGCCAGCAAACGAAGCAAAGGCAAAATTCCTAGCTTCAGGGTTTTGACGGCAACTCACATAAAGCCCGAAAGACTATCGGAGATCATCCCCACACCAGCGCAGAGTGGTTATGACTCATCGGGGCTCACCAAAATAAGCCTAACCTCAAGTAAAAAGTGACATGGCAAATTCCTAACGCTTGCTCTTCCGACGGTCAAACTGCCAAGGAGGATTGCTTGAAGACGTCTTGTCCAGCCCCCGAAGGGATCAGAGACACGGCAGTCGCAGGGCTACTCGAACAGCACGATTGCCTATCGAGGACTATATCAGCTTATGTAACGGTACGATGGCCAAAACCATAAGTACCACCAACCTTAACGGGCTTCTGTCGTAAAGAGCAGAGGTTAAATGCGACGTTAAGATGTTCTTGCGAGAAACGTTCGATTCGTCTCGACTTGTGAAAAAATTGTCGAGACGGCTCGACTTGTGAGATAAAGCCTTAGGCAGTGGGCATAAAAGAAGCCTGTTTCCTAAGCATTGGGACCCCGCAAGTTGGCCCAAAACGGTCTCTTGCATACCATCCACGGGTCTCACTCTCCAACGTCGAACTTCGACAAGGAGGGGAACAACCGCTTACAAGTCCTCTCGACTCGTAAGAGGGAAAAATCTCTTATAAGATCCTTGCGACTTATAAGAAAAAACACACTTAGGGATCCTCACGATTCCTAAGGAGAAAACCCACCTACGAGATCCTCTCGATCCGTAGGGAGAAAAGTCTCTATGAGACCCTCACGGCTCATAAAGTTGAAAAGTCTTAGGCAGCAGATCTGAACCTGCGGCCTAAGCCCTCGCTATCTCGTGAAGAAATCAAGATGCTTACTCTATTACCTGCTAATTGTGACGACATGCTGAGAAAGAAGAAAAGTAACAGAAAGAACATCCGATTTACACTTGATCAAGCGTTTAAGACATACTCATTCATGCACGTGCAAACGGTTCGGGATGAGGAACAAGACAAGATGAAATGGGAATTTTCTATTCATATCATAAAAAAAGGGGTTCTTACAATCACGGAGAAATAAATAATAACATTATTAAAATGTTTACAAAGGTATGACTTCGGATCCGGGGCACGGATTGAGGAATTCAAAAATAAGGCCATCCAGAGTTCTCCTGGCCTTTCTGATGATTCTCGTGTGCAGCCTCTCGCGCTCCTGGGTGTCAAGGTCTTCAGCAAGGCCCCCTATCCTTTGATAAGCAGCGATTATCGTCGTCTGCTGGAAGACTTGATGTAGGATGTCGATGAGGCTGTCCCGCCGTTTCTTCGAGATCAGCCCTGTCAGGTACACTGAATGCACCTTGTCTTCGGCATCATCCAGCGCATTGAGCGGTAGGGCCTCGTGAAACCTCGGAAGTGCTCTCCATATTGCTCCCAGCACGACCTTTAAGAGAGCTGAACGACGAGGAAGCAACCAACCACCACTTGCGTTGAGGCGACCCATGACCTCCGCATGCTGGGCGTCCGTAAACTCCTGGTTCTGTTGACGGCCCTGTACACGGATATCCTCATAAGTAATGAACTCGTGCAAGCTGTATAGACGCACCGCCATAATACCTGAAGAAAACAGTACAGGGAGATTAACAAATAAGAAAATACAGAAAGTTAAAAGTTAAACTCCTCGATAGCAATGCTCTGCAGACAGGAGTGACACCAGTCAAAATCAGCTATGAGGAGAATTTGAGGAAAATTCCCTAAGAACATTGAGAGCTCCGCTCTGGGAAAAAATGATATAATAATAATAATAGTATCAAATACCATGAAGAACTCTTAAGAGTTCTTCTATATGATTTGGAAGGAGCAAAGCTCCATTAATTAAGAAAATCCAAGGAAAATCTTTTAGAGAACAGAGCTCTGTTAATGGAACCCTAATAGGGTTCCCTTTAATTCTCTTTAGACCCCCTTAGAGCAAAGCTCTGCTAAGTGAAACCCTAAATGGGTCTTCTTTAGATCAGGGATCTATTGAGAGCAAAACTCTTAAAATTAATTTAATTTAATCAAAATTAATATTTTTACTTAAAATTCTCTAAAGTTGAAATTTTAAAAGTGTTTAAACAAGAGAGCAGGGCTCTGAGTTCTGAAAGTAAAATTGTGAAGATGAAAATCATCAAAAGGACCAAAGGTCCTAGTTATAGGCACCAAGTGCCCTTCCAACTTCCAAAAGCTGCCGCGACGGTTGGGATTCTGCCACCGTTGCGCTTGCGTTTGGAGGCCACGTAAGCGCAACGGTGGGGGGGCATTTGTTTACCCCAATCAGAGCAAAGCCCTGTTCAAATTCCAAGGCGGAAGATGAAGCAACGCTTCATCTTCCCCTAATCAGAGCAAAGCTTTGCTTTGAAAATTTAAACTTTAATAAATAAAGCAACGCTTCAGATTCTTTGCGCTGTGCGTAATGCGCCACGTGTCAGGCGCAGACGCATCAGCGCAGCGCCCAAAGCAGCGCACCCAATCAGAGCAAGGCTCTTAAAAAAAAGCAACGTTCAGTTGCGCAAGCGCTGAGCTGCGCGACACGTGTCTGCGCAGTTGCGCAAGCACAGCTGCGCAAGCGATGCGCTGCGCGACACGTGTCTGCGCAGTTGCGCAAGCACAACTGCGCGAGCACAGCTGCGCAAGCGCTGCGCAGCGCGACACGTGTCTGCGCAGTTGCGCAAGCACAACTGCGCGAGCACAGCTGCGCGAGCGCTGCACTGCGCGACACGTGTCTGCGTAGTTGCGCGAGCACAGCTGCGCAAGCGCTGCGCGACACGTGTCTGCGCAGTTGCGCGAGCACAGCTGCGCAAGGGCTGCGCTGCGCGACACGTGTCACGCGCTGGGGGAGTTGCGCAAAACAGAATAAATCTTTTCTGTTCTTGTTAAAACAAGAAGTTTTTCTTCTGTAAAGCAGGGGCCTTTGGATCAAAGATCCAACGGTGGGGAAAATTCCCCAAATCACTCAGAAAAAGATTTCTGTAACAAATTTAACTAATTTGTGAGCACTATAAAAAGGACCCCAGACCTCATTTCAAAAGCATCAACATCTTGCTAAAAAAAAGAGAAGAGAACTCTTGAGAACTCTTGAAGAATAAAAAAAAAGGTAAAAACCTTTAAAAGAAGAGAAAATTCTCTTATGAACAAGATCATGGATCTTCAACAATAAATAAATAAATAAATAAAATAGTGCCTTGCACTTGTTTTATGAACTATCGGTTCTTGAACCTAAAAGGTTATTAAATTAATAGTGCTTTGCACTTTCATGAACCTTTGGTTCTCTGAGATAAGAAAAACAAGAAAAACTTGTTTTTTCTTAGATCTAAATCCAATAGTGCCTTGCACTTGTTTTATGAACCATCGGTTCTTGAACCTAAAAGGTTCTTAAATTAATAGTGCTTTGCACTTCTTATGAACCACTGGTTCTCTAAAACAAGAAAAACAGAAATAAAAAAAGATAGTGCTTTGCACTTTTATGAACCTTTGGTTCCTGAAATAAAAGAAAAACTTGTTTTTCTTTGATCTAAATTAGATCAAGAAATCAAATAGTGCTTTGCACTTCTTTTATGAACCATTGGTTCTTGAATCTAAAAGATTCTCAAATTAATAGTGCTTTGCACTTATAAATCTGCACTGTTGCGCTCTCTGATTGGCGCAAAGCGCTTGACAAATGCAATGCATTTCCTAAATGGCCAGGCCCAAATCAAAAAGACCTAGTAGGCCTAATTAAATTGCAGTGCAATAAAAGGGGCAGAGCCCAAACAAAATAGATGCTCTGCATCATTTATAAAAGGGCAGAGCCCAAACAAAACAAAAATAATGCAGTGCATTGTTTAAAAAAGGGCAAAGCCCTAACTCAGGCCTAATTGGCCAAAAGCAAATAAAATGTTGAACATTTCAACTGAACTTAGCCCAATTTTGGCCATAAGTCCTTAAATTAAATTGACTGAGCAAAATTGCTCTTCTAAATCAATTTACATCCGGTTCGAGGGTACATCTCCGAACTCCTTTGACATCCGTCGTTGTAATTCCTCAACGACGTCAAAGAGGTGACGGGTCTCAACGACCACACATCGATATGGACTGCGGGGTCCTTAAACTCGTGGACCGAAATGTTCTTAAACTAATATCGGACCGGAACGTCCCTAAACTAATATCGGACCGAAACGTCCCTAAACTAATATCGGACCACCACGTCCCTAAACTGGAATATGGACCACCACGTCCCTAAACTGGCACAATAGAGCCCAAATGCTCTTTTGTCGGACCTAAACGGTCCCGTTAAGTTGATCTTAGTCTCAAACATGACTAACGTATCCTTAATGAACGTTTAAGTTGATCTTAGCCGCAACGCGACTAACGTATCCTTAAACTAAAAACACCAAACCCAAATCTAAGTAAATACGGATTTAGACTAATCCACGTCCTACGGGCGACGACATTACTCAGTCTCCGTATACAATCCACGGGCAACCACAAACAAAACAAATACACACGACACGAAGTGAAATTCTGGAGAAGGAGAAAGTTGTTACCGCGATGCGGTAGCGTAATTAACTGCAGGGGCTTGCGCCTGCAGGGAAGAGCGTCCCCACAATCAAAAACCCCTCACCCTGAGGGGGAGTCTGACGAAGTCTACTACATCGGCCGCATCCGTCTAAACCTCCGATGCAAGATGCCATAAATCAACTTGGCATCTTCGGAGAGGTAGACGGATAAAACCAAATAGCATCTGCCCCGAATCCCAGCGTCAGGCCATCGCGGTCCTGTGCGCCGCCGTTCGGAGGGGAACAATGATCACATCACAGATATCGCAGCAGAAGAATCATATGAAATATTGGATATACTAGGACGTCCGTGTTTTTAATACGAGCCAGTATAAAACACGGATTCCACGGTCGCGATGAATAGCCAAACCCACACCCCTAGACCCCTACGAGAGCGGCAAGCAACCCTACCAATTCTAGAGTTAGGAGACCCGGACTCGACTCCTCGAGTTGGTCTCTCACTGGACTCCAGAACCCGGTTACTTGTGCCCTCCTCCTTGGGTCTATCCTAGTGCGGAAAAGTAAATAATATACAACAACGGTGACAACTTCCGCAACCTGGAAGTGCCCCAATAAAAGAATATTACATATAAGTTTTTACATGAATGAAAATGAAAAACATTCATTTCACATAAAAAAAACCCGGCTATTCAAACACGACGATCCAATATAACATATCCAGCAACACATAACATCACATGTCATCAACGTAAGTAAATATGCGCATCCCAATTGTCGTTGACATATAGAAACGAAACCGGCGATATCACATATTACACTTGCGGTCACAGAAAAGAAAGTGTAAAACTACAACAGTTGGAATCCGCAACCTCTTTAGACATCGCATGCCTAATCAAATGAATTCCTTAGACATCACATGCCTAACAATTATAAACCCCGCATTTTAGTCTCATGATCGAAAACTCTTTTCAATATCAAGTCGGGCAATTCAACAGGATTCCCCGCATCCTGATCGAATGCTCGTTGCAAACTTCAGTAGATGGCCGCACCCCCGATACCGTCGACGAAGTGCACCAAGGCGGAACACCGCTGCCGCGAGCACCCAAACGGATGCTTTCGGCGACAGGGTTCTCCTACAGTCACTTGGTCGGGGCTATGGGGCGTGGCTATCTATTAAGTTTACCCGGCGAGTATCCACGTACGCTACGTGATTGCGACGGACTTTTGATCACATCAAAATTCCGTGGCAACCAATCAAGTGAGACTAAAGTGCTATGTTTATAACATTCATTCAGTTATCACATAACTACTTGTGAATTCCAATTATTGTATCACATTCCAGATAAACAGAAAATGTTAAACTTTCCGATCAAACAATCGAACACCCAAGTTTTCCCGAAACAGCTCAACACATGAAACAGGTTTAAAAACATTCACTTCATGCCTCAGTACCAACGGTCCAGCCGTAGAAGGGTCAAGCCAACGCCTCACATGTGGCACGCCGTACTGCCCCAAACACTAAGGTTCAAAGGGCAGTTCAAGACGGTCACATAATCGAGTTAAGATTTGTTGTCTTCTAGAGGGTCCATCGAGTTACTTGCACTACTTAAAACGTCTTCAAACCACGGAAAAATCCAACACTTGGAAATTTCCCAACAGGGGAAAAATTGGGTATTTATATCCGGTCGAACTTTTTAACATATTCTAAATATCCGGAAAACCCAACGAAATTAAAAATTTCGATCGAAACAACGACTACAAAATAAACCCCAAAATACTCAGCTCTTGAGTCAGTGTTAAAAATGCCCAGAAAATAGAAAAAAAACAGAGTTATGAATTACTGTGGAAAAAACCGTCGCTAATTCCATTACACTGCCGCGGAACCGCCGCCAAGGGGGGTTATTGCCGCGGTTCCGCGGCCATATAGAGGACTTAGGGGCCCGTTTTTCATGGTAATTCTTATAAAACCCTGCTGAATTTTTTAAGCATTTTTAATTTGGAAAATTCCCAGATTTTAAAAAATGACTAGAGAAGGGTGTATCTTGTCGTATTTGGGTTCGATCGGGGTTTTAACTTCGCTAACGCATCGCCTAAGGCTCTAGCTAGGCTCTGATACCACTGTAGGGTTCCTAGGCACTCTAAGGAGGTCTCACAAGGTATCAACCATGCCAATTTCAAATTTTTTCATGTGCCTACAAACCCCAATACGAATCGTTAACTAGATAATAAGGCGATGCAAGCAAGTAAACAACTTTATTGCTAAAGGAAAGTAACTACAACCTTTGTAGATCCGGTCCTCCACCTCCATAGCTCCGTGATGAAGTCCCCTCGCTGCGATCATCGGATCCCAGGCTCTAGCATCGGTTTCATCGGAGAAATGACCGGGCTAGGTCGTCGACTTCGACGCCGAAGATGATCTGCGTCGAGGAAACTCAAGATCAAGCTCCAACTTCACCAAGTCATGAAACTTGTGAAGAAAACACCCTATACTACTTGGCAAGTGGTAGAGGATGAAGAAATAGGAAGTGGGTTCACTTTAGAATTGGATTTCTCACTTGGAATCATCACTTAGAATTTTCTAGCCATGGTTTCTTCTCTTCATGAAGAAGATGAAGAAGAAGAAGATAATATGATAAGAATTATATGGAAAATAGAAAATAAGTCATTCTTATCATATATGCAACCATGGTTAAGTGTAAAGAATAAACTAAGGTTAGGTGAATGGTTAGGTTTAGCATGAAACAAAAATGGTAGACTTTTTCAAAGCTTCATGAAGCTTCAACTACAAAACAAAGCAAGCCACCATTTTTATTTTGCCAAAAAAGAATTTAAATAAATGAATAAATAAATAAAAACCCTAACCATTTACTTAACCAAGGTTTAAATCAAACATACACCCAAGTTTGCATGTATCATCAAACATGATACAAACTAGTGCACAAAACTATATCATATATACAATGTGCACATTCAAGTGAGAAAGTAATCTTAAGTGAACCAATATTAGTTAATGTAAAGTAATATATCAAATATATAATTATACATTAAATCATTAAATCAACACTTGATTTAACGATCCGGTCATATCGCATATAACCGACTAATATCAAGTGTATCAATGTATCGAATCAACACTTGATTCGGTAACCCGGCTATATCACATATAACCGACCAATGATACAAATCACGAGAATAAAATACAGTATCACATACTGGTATAATTCTCGGTCCCGCACATATCTCATATGCGCTCCTATTTCGTTTCGCTTGAGCCAGGAAACCTCTGTGTAGGACTCTAAAGACTCGTCAATACGCCGGCAGCAGGTGATGATCATATCAAACACCCACAAGCCGCAAGCGGTCTGCTAAACGTAACGGCCACCCGGGTATTGAGCGATCAGAAGATCGACGAGCAAGCCCGCTCACACTCCTGTGAATCCAACCAGTAACACTTACCGTACAGTCCGGTCTGTTCGTCTGATATGTCGTATATCTCGCCTAGGGGTGGTAAACGTCAGACCCCAGTAGCTCGATAAGTCGTGTCGATATGAGGTCTATAATGGTTCGAGAAACTACTGGTAACACTTACCAGTAAATCTCAGCAACCCTGGCCAGGGATTTCCGGTTATAGCCAATCGAACACAGCGCAACATCAACTCCCTATACCGGGAGAGACGAATCCCCTCCTATCGCTCATTGCCTCCATGTGATTCGGGACTGTACCCAAAAGCCACCATTTTGCACGCCCTCTTGGACGTGGTAAGGTGGGAATCACACAAGACTCTATGACGATCTCGGGTCAACAGACTATTCTGTACCAGTGTCACCAGAGAACTGCCATCTGACGTAAGGTATAATACCATCTGGGAGTTCTCGGCGAGTCCTTCCAGTGTACCCAGTCTATACTGAGCACATGTATATCATCTCTGATATCAAACACCAATGGATATAGGATCATCCATCGCCCATCTGTATGGGTCGAGAAGGTATACGCTAGTCTACTCTGGTATATCGATGCCCCGTCTCGATACACCCACGACTAGGGACCTTGAAGGATGTACTTATGGACTACCATTTCCCCACTAGTATGATCTGCATCATAGTCCAGGTAGTCAAGCACACATCCTAAGGGCTTTACCAACATGTAACAGAGAGACAATCAGTATACATGTTAAGGTAAAGAGTAACCAGACAGCATACTATTATGTCGAGCAAGAAAGTCCTCCCTATATATGTCCCAGCATCCACTACAATATATATCCTATGTACAGTAATGGCCTCTAGGGCATACATATAACTAACAATTAGGAATCCTCACGACCCCTAAGGAGAAAATACACCTATGAGATCCTCTCGATCCATAGGGAGAAAAGTCTTTATGAGACCCTCACGGCTCATAGAGTTGAAAAGTCTTAGGCAGCAGATCTGAACCTGCGGCCTAAGCGATCACTACCTCTTGAAGAAGCCAGGACAGGAGGCTCGCTCTATCATCTATCGATCATGTTTACTAAGGTAGCATGCTGATAATAAAAGAAGGGAGAAAGCGACAAAAAGAACGTCCGATTTGCATCTGATTAAGCGTTTGAGACATACCCATTCATGCATGTGCAAAAGATTTAGTACGCGAAACAAGACAAGATGAAATGAGAAATTTTCCATTCATATTGCAAAAGGTTCTTACAATTATAAAGAAATAAAAAAAGACATTATCCAGATGATTACAACGGTAAAACCTCAAATCCCGGACATGGATTGAGGAACTCGAAAATGACCTTGTCCAAGACTTTCCAAGCCTGGCGAACCATCCTAGTGTGCTTCCTTTTGCGAGCACAGAGGTCGAGATCTCCACTGATTTCCTCCACCCTCCGATAGGCAGCAAGAATGACGGACTGTTGAAAGGCATGGTGCAAGAGATCGACAAGATTTTCTCGCCGTCTCTTCGAGATTAAGTTCATCAGATACACCGAGTGCACCTTATCCTCAGCGGCATCCAATGCTCCAAGCGGCACGCCGGTACAGAACAAGGGAAGCGCTTCCCAGATTGCTCCCACGATAAGCTTCAAGAGAGAGGAACGCCGGGGAAGCAGTTGACCATTGTATGCGTCAAAGCGACTCATGATTTCAGCACACTCGGTGTTGGTGAACTCTCGATTCTGAGAACGGCCGAGTCGGCGAATGTCCCCGTAAGAGATAATCTCGTCGAGATCGTACATGTGGGCGTCCATTACTCCTGTAAAAGAAAAGCAGCGACATTAGCAGACAGACTGATTAAGCAAGACGATATAATTCATCGAAGAATAAAATGTCATCTTTAAACTCCACGATCCATGAAAAACTCCTAAGAGTTCTTCTGTATGATTTGGAAGGAGCAAAGCACCATTGATGAATTAAGAAAATACAAGGAAAATCTTTTAAAGAGCATAGCTTTATTAATGGAACCCTAATAGGGTTCTCTTTAGTTCTCTTTAGATCCCTTTAGACCTATAGAGCAAAGCTCTGCTAAGTGAAACCCTAAATGGGTTTTCTTTAGATCAGGGATCTATTGAGAGCAAGGCTCTTAAAATTAATTTAATCTAATTTAATTTTTACCTAAAAATTCTCTAGAGTTTGAACTCTTAAAAGTGCTTAAACAAAATAGCAAGGCTCTGAATGAAAATTCTTATGAAGAGATGCAAAATCATCAAAGGGACCAAAGGTCCTATTTATAGGCATTAAGAGAGCCGTTTCGACTTCCAAAAGTTAGCGCAACGGTTGGAATTCTGCCACCGCTGCGCTCACGTTTTGGGCCACGTAAGCGCAACGGGGGGGCATTTGTTTACCCAATAAGAGCAAAGCTCTGTTCAAATTCCAAGGCGGGAAATGAAGCAACGCTTCTGTTTCCCCCAATCAGAGCGAAGCTCTACTTTGAAAATCAAATGTTAAAATAATTGAAGCAACGCTTCAGATTCCCAGCGCTGCGCCCAAGACAGTGCACCCAATCAGAGCAAGGCTCTATTTAAACTAAAAATGAAGGAAGCAACGCTTCAGATGATCTGCGCTCAGCGCTGCGCGACACGTGTCAGCGCAGTTGCGCTGCGCTCTGCGCTGCGCGACACGTGTTAAGCGCAAGTGCGCTTACGCCAGCTGTGCCAGCATTTAAACAGAAAAATTCTGGAAAGATCTTTCTAAACAATAAGATTCTCTTCTGTAAAACAGGAGCCCTTGGATCAAAGATCCAACGGTAGGGAAACATCCCTAAATCATTCAGAGAAAGATTCTTTAACAGATTTAACAAATCAATTGGCACTATATAAAGGCCTCTAGACTCCAAGTCTAAAAGAGATTGACATACAGAGAGAGAGAGAGAGAAACATAGAAATCCTCTGAAAACTTTGAGAAAGAACTCAAAAAAAGAAGAAAAGGTAAAAACCTTTAAATAAAAGAAGAATTTCTTGTAAAAGAGATCAATGATCTAAGAACAAGATCAAGATCTTGGATAAAAAAAATAATAATAATAAGAAGAAGAAGAAGTAATTTACTTCTGTATAAAAGCCTTGCCTTTTGATGAACCACTGGTTCTCTGAAAACAAGAAAAACTTGTTTTCTTTAATCTAAATTTGATCAAAATATTAAACAGTGTCTTGCACTTTTGAAATTTGCACTGTTGCGCTCCTTGGATTGGCGCAAGCCACCAGGGAGCGCCACGTGTCAGCCCCAGAACAAACTGCGCTATGCGCTTCTAAAACAGAGCACTGCTCTCTTGGTTTGGCGCAAGTCACCAGAGCGCGCCACGTGTCAGCAGCGCAACAGCGCACTGCGCTTGCGCTCGCCAGAGCGTGACACGTGTCACCCCCACATGAGTTTGCGCCTTGCGCTGGCACAAAGCGCCTGACAAGCCACGTGGTTCACTGTCAGAATAATAAATGCTTTGCATTATTAAAGAAGGGACAGAGCCCAATTAAAAGGCCTAACGTGCCTAATAAAAAATGCAATGCATTATTAAAAAGTGGCAGAGCCCAAATAAAGGTCTAACAGACCAATTTAGATGCTATGCATCATTTAAAAGGGGCAGAGCCCAATCAAAGGCTTAACAGGCCAAATGTGAATAAATGTTAGACATTTTTCAACTGGACTTAGCCCAATTCTGGCCGTAAGTCCTCAAATTAAATTGAACCGAGCACGACTGCTCTTTCAAATTAATTTACACCCGGTTCAAGGGTACATCTCTGAACTCCTCTGATATTTGTCGTTGTAATTTTTCAACGTCGTCAGAGAGGTGACGGGTCCCGATAACCACACATCAATATGGACTGTGGGGTCTTTAAACTCATGGACTGACGCGTCCTTAAACTCATAGACTAATGCGTCCTTAAACTAACATTTTTCCCCAAAACGGGAATGATGGACCGCTATGTCCCTAAACTGGAACAATAGAGCCCAAATGCTCTTTTGTCTGATCTAAACGATCCAGTTAAGCTGATCTTAGTCTCAAATTAGACTAACGTATCCTTAACAAACGTTTGAGTCGATCTTAGCCTCAAAAATGGCTAATGTATCCTTCGAACAGACTTTAGTCCCAAATTGGACTATAGATCTCTAAACCAACTTTGGTTCAAGGGTACATCTCTGAACTCCTCTGATATCTGTCATTGTAATCCTTCAACGTCGTCAGAGAGGTGACGGGTCCCAACGGCCATACGATCAATGGACCACTATGTCCCTAAACTGGAACAATAGAGCCCAAACGCTCTTTTGTCGGATCTAAACGATCCCGTTAAGTTGATCTTAGTCTCAAACTGGACTAACGTATCCTTAACAAACGTTTAAGTTGATCTTAGCCTCAAATATGGCTAACGTATCCCTAAACCAAAAACCCAAACCCAAATCTAAGAAAATATGGATTTAGACTAATCCACGTCCTACAGGCGACGACATAAATTAGTCTCCGTATACAATCTACGGGCAACCACAAACAAAACAAACACCCACGACACGAAGTGAAATTCTGGAGAAAGAGAAAGTTGTTACCGCGATGCGGTAGCGTAATTAACTGCAGGGGCTTGCGCCTGCAGGGAAGAGCGTCCCCACAATCAAAAACCCCTCAAGCAAGAGGGAATCTGACGAAGTCTGCTACATCGGCCGCATCCGTCTAAACCTCCGATACACGGTGCCATAAATCAACTTGGCATCTTCGGAGAGGTGGACGGATAAAACCAAATAGCATCTGCCCCGAATCTCAGGCAAGACGTCTGTTCCCCTCCGAACGGCGGCCTAGACTTTGCGTCTATTGCCTGAGGTTCGGGGCAGATGCTATTTGGTTTTATCCGTCCACCTCTCCGAAGATGCCAAGTTGATTTATGACACCGTGTATCGGAGGTTTAGACAGATGCGGCCGATGTAGCAGACTTCGTCAGATTCCCCCTCAGGGTGAGGGGTTTTTGATTGTGGGGACGCTCTTCCCTGCAGGCGCAAGCCCCTGCAGTTAATTACGCTACCGCATTGCGATAACAACTTTCTCCTTCTCCAGAATTTCACTTCGTGTCGTGTATGTTTGTTTTGTTTGTGGTTGCCCGTGGATTGTATACGGAGACTGAGTAATGCCGTCGCCCGTAGGACGTGGATTAGTCCAAATCCATATTTACTTAGATTTGGGTTTGGTGTTTTTAGTTTAAGGATGCATTAGTCGCGTTGCGGCTAAGATCAACTTAAACATTCGTTAAGGATACATTAGTCCTGTTTTAGACTAAGATCAACTTAACGTAGTGATTGATTTAATTATCTGGCCGTCGAGACTCGTCACCTCTCTGACGTCGTTGAGGGATTACAACGACAGGTGTCAGAGGAGTTCAGAGATGTACCCTTGAACCAAAGTTGATTTGGAGTTTTATTGTTTATTTAAAGATCTAAGGACACATTAACCGTATTTGGGGCTAAGATCAACTTAGACGGGACCGTTTAGATCCGGCAAAAGAGCGTTCGGACTCTATTATGCCAGTTTAAGGACGTGGTGGTCCATCGTTAGTTTAGGGACGTTTCGGTCCGATATTAGTTTAAGGACGTTTCGGTCCGATATTAGTTTAAGGACGTTTCGGTCCAACGGGGTGTGTGGTTGTTGGGACCCGTCACCTCTTTGACGTCGTTGAGGAATTACAACGATGGATGTCAAAGGAGTTCGGAGATGTACCCTCGAACCGGACGTAGATTGATTTAGGAGAGCCATTTTGCTCAGTCAATTTAATTTAAGGACTTATGGCCACGATTGGGCTAAGTCCAGTTCAACATTTTATTTGCTTTTGCATTGCATTTTTTTATTTAGGCTCTACCCACAAAAGATACAGAGTATCAATTTATTTTGGGCTCTGCCCATTTGTAGATGTTGCAAAGTATCTACCTTGTTTGGGCTTTGCCCCTTTTAAAATGCATAGCATTCTGAATATTTCGTTTGGGCTCTGCCCATTTATAAACGATGCAGAGCATCTGTTTTGGTTTGGGCTCTGCCCCTTAAAATAATGCATTGCATTTTATTAAGCCTGTTAGGCCTTCTTTTAATTGGGTTTGGCCCTTTCTGTAAGCAATACAATGCATCTGCGCTTTGCGCTAAGTAATGAGCGCAAGCTCATATGGTGATGACACGTGTCATGCTCTGGTGAGCGCAAGCGCACTAGCGCAGTGCGATGCGCTGTTGCGCTGCGCTGTTGCGCTGCTGACACGTGGCGCGCTCTCAGCGAGTTGCGCCAATTCTAGAGAGCTAAGCTCTATTTTAAGGGCGCTTAGCGCAAGTGGTTTTATAGCCGACACGTGGCGCTCTCTTAAGAGCGCAACAGCGCAATTTGGAAGTGCAAAGCACTAAGAATTTTTTAGATTCAAGAAGGGAAGTGCAAAGCACTAAGAATTTTTTAGATTCAAGAAGGGAAGTGCAAAGCACTGTTTAATTTCTTGATCCAAATTAGATCAAAGAAAAATAAAGTTTTCTTTATTCGAAGAACCAGAGGTTCATAAAAGTGCAAAGCACTATTCTTTTATTTTATTATTTTTATTGTTTTTTTTAAAGAACCGGAGGTTCATAAGAAGTGCAAAGCACTGTTTTTCTTTTTTATAAAGATCATTGATCTTATTCTTCTAGACTAATGGTCTATTAGAAGGAATTTCTTCTAATCCATGAAGGTTTTTTTTTACCTTTTTCTTGAAATCTTCTCAGAGTTCTCTCTGTTTAAAGTTCTTGAGTTCTCAAGAAAAAAAATGTTCATGCCTTTGAATGAGGTCTGGGGTCCTATTTATAGTGCCCACAAATTTGTTGAATTTGTTAACAAGATCTTTTCTGAGTGATTTTGGGAATTTTCCCACCGCTGGATCTTTGATCCAAAGGCAGAAGAAAATCTTCTGGTTTTGCAAAGAACAGAAAAGATTTCTTAAAATCTTAATTTAGTTTGGCGCAGATGTCTCAGCGCATGACACGTGTCGCGCAGCACAGAGCGCAGCGCAAGTGCGCTAGCGTATCTGCGCTGACACGTGTCGCGCAGCGCAGAGAGCAGCGCAGCTGAAGCGTTGCTTCCTTTAAACAGAGCTTTTCTCTGATTGGGTGCGCTTTCTTGGGCGCTGCGCTGACGTATTAGCACCAGACACGCGGCGCGTTGCGCCCGCGACTTAAAGCGTTGCTTCAAAATTTGAATTTTGAATTCAAACAGAGCTTTGCTCTGATTGGGCGAAACAACGTCCATGTCTTGGCCGCCATTCGGAGGGGAACAGTTATAACTGGAAGTCCCTAGCCAGGGCTGCTGCTGGGATTTACTGATAAGAGTTATCGGTAGTTTCTCGAACCGTTATAGGCCAGACATCGGCATGACTTATCACGTTACTGGGGTCTGACGTTTACCACCCCTAAACATGATATGCGACATATCAGAAGAAGAGACCGGACTGTATGGTAGTGTTACTGATAGGCTTCATGGAGAGTATGGTCAAGCTTGCTTGTTGATCTTCATATCGCTCAATATCCGGGCAGCCGTTACGTCCAGCTAGTACCGCTGACGGCTTGTAGGTGACTAATGTGATCATCACCTACTGCTGGAGTGTTGACGAGTGTTTAGAGTTCCACACAGAAGTTTCCTGGTTCAAGCGAAACGAAGTAGGGCACATATGTTGATATGTGTGTGGGCATGATTAAATATGTGTGATACCGTATTATAATCTGGCAGTTATCTGTTATCGGTTAGGTTATATATGATATAACCAGATTATCGAATCAAGTATTGATTTGATAATGTGATACACAGATAAATGATATTAGTCGGTCATATGTGATATAACCGGATTATTAAATCAAGTGTTGATTTAATAATTTGATATAAATTATATTTGATATAATTATATATTAACTAATATCATTAGCTCACTAATTGCTTATCTTTAAATATATATATATATATATATATATATATATATTATTTGAAGCATGGCTTGTATTTTCTATTTTTAGAAAATAGAAAAATGAGGTGTAATTGTGGAAATATTTAAGGTATGGTTCAAGGCATGGTTTGTTCATTTCTTTATTCATTTTATTTGCACTATTGAAGCATGGTGCATTTGTTTATTGATTTATCATCCATGCTTCAATAATATATGAAGAGATGAGTAGACATTCATTTTTTTTCACTTCACTTGATTCTTGAGTTCATGCCTTAGCTTTTTCTTGAGTTCTTGCTCTCTTAATCTCCACACCTTCTTCATCACACCTCCAAGCTCAAAACCCTCACATGTGATGTGAATCATTGAGCTTGTGAGATCTCTAGTGACCTTCCATAACCCCTACTTCACTGTAACAACCCTAAATTTCCTATACAAAATTTTTTCAAATATTTTTTTTCAAAAATCCACAAAGGGGTATTTTAGCCTGAGCACAAGATATATATAATTATTTTGTTTTTAATTACAAGCTACAAGAATGTAACAACTCCATTTTTTAGTGTACAAGAAATTACTTTAAAATTTAATGTATACTTGGAGTATTTACTCTTACTGCTATCATTTTAAGTAATTAAATAACACAATAATTACAAGAAGGAGCTTATAGCTCATTGGTAATACCTTGCACTGCTGAACCAAGCTACCAGAGTTCAAATCTCATGCCCCACATTATTTTTAGATTATTTTTCTTTTAAAATTCTTGGAAGCCCAACAGTCCACAGGCCATAACTCCCAAAAGTTGAACTGAACCCTAAAATCTAAATATACCAGGAGCTGCGTCAGAGATTTCCCCACCCAACGATCACCGGACTCGGCCGGCGGACCGGCCGACTCGGGCCGGCGCCGCCGGCCGGACTCGGCCGGACAGCCGAGTCCCCAAAATGAAATTTCTGGCTTTTCACATTCCATAACTCCCTGCACACACCATTTTATTAGATCGGTTCCCGAATCTTAATTACACCCTATTTACTACAAATTTTAATGATTTTTCTATTATTTTTACAATTTTTTTTAAAATAAAAACCTTTCACCTACCCTACTCTACCCTACCCTATAAATACATCCCCTACCCCCTACCCTCTCATCTTAAAACACTAGGTTTACTTTCTCAAAATTTCTACAAGAATGGTGTACTTTAAAATCAAGTTCACGGCGAAGAGCTCACGAAATTCCGGCGACGTTTTTTGAAACAACCGGCGACGAAACAACGCCTCGGCCGCTCACCTAGTTCCCCTATACTTTTTAGTATAGATCGAAACCCGTAAGTCTCATTCTATCTCCCTTTCTAATTCTCAAAAAAATACGAAATTACGAAACCCGACGGAATCGGAACAAATCCGATTTCCGATTCGGTTTTCTATAAAATTTCACTTCTAATCAATTCAAACATGTCTAAACATCTTTATCATGATTATTAAACTTGTAAATATCAATTTGAATAAGTTTTCACACATGAAATGATAACCTTTTTAACTTACCGTATTTTCACTTTAATACCATCATGTTTCAATTTTACATTTAACCCGTTAACATTGCTATACCTTAAAATAGATCACGAGGTAATGACCTACCTCCTCACACACACATATGCAACCATAATACGCTATCTTGAAAACTCTTAATACGATAAAACAAGATTTTACATTAAAATACCATTTCCTTAATAAAACCTTTTATAAAAGTTTAGGTTTGATACATTTGTTTAAACAATATTTTTAATAGGAAAAATACGATAAGTTGTGGACATCGATCGTTTATCTAAACCTGACTTTGTGGTGTCTAGGCAAGTGTGTCTAAGGCAAGTGGTTACTTAATTAGGGCCACTACTTGTAGTGGAGAGCCTCCCACTTACCTGACACTTACCTGGCCGCAATTGGCGGTGAAGAGGCGATTTGAGGCTTCTAACGACTTGTCGTTTAGACCATTTAGAAATAGGCTAGTTGGCTTAGGAAACCCTAGAACCTAAAATACGGAAAATTACACTTTTCAAATAAATACCTTTTTACTTTATAAAAACCGTTTTCTAAAAGACTAGTATTTGACAATCTTTGCAAAGCGCCGCTACAACCCATCTTTGGGGAACCCGTTCGGGATCGTGCGGTTTATCGCGCACCCTCGGGCTAGTAGTGCGAGATTCAGACCTCCGCAAGGAGCATTCGGTCTCGAAAGGTTTAAAATACGACATCTTAAGAAAATAAGACTTTTGAAATATAAAATATTTATTAAAATTATTTTTCATATAAACATATGTATATTTATCTTTTAAATACCTATTTTATTATAATATAAATTTTCCACCTTTTCCTAAAAATCACAAAATAATAAATTTTACACTAAAATACCATGAACTTCAAATAATCAATATTACAGATAAATACCTAAAACTAGGATATTTTCACTAGAAATGGCACAATATAAAATCCACATTCATTACAACTCTAAAGACGAGTAATAAATACTTGATGTGTATTTTGAAAAGTATATAAAAGTATTTTTACATAAAACCCCCTCAAGTTTTATAAATTACCCTAAGGACCCTAGCAGTTATAAGACTTCGATTCACATCCCTGATTGTCTGACTCGGGTTTGAGTCTGATTAATCTGACTTGAATATGATTCAAGTCAATCTATAATCTACAAGATTCCAATTAAATATGAACTCATGAATTCATGAATCCAATATCAATCTATACATCTTGACTGAACCGAACTATGGATATACCTATTCCATTTACATGACTTTACGGTTACAACCGTTTCCTGATATCATGGTTTCGGTCAGTCAGTCAATCAAACTTACAATCAATACAATTTACAAGATAACAATACAAATAAGACATCGCGGGGTTTAAGAGGTAGATTGGTACGGAAGGTGTTAAAGGTGGCACGAGGTGGTCAGATTAAGACACCTAACATGAATCCAATTGCTGTTGTACCGTGGCATAAACGGTTCTTTGAATTCCTGACACCTTAGTCTCCGGGGCAAGTGAGACTCCTCTCGTATACACTGGCATCTTTCTGTACCAAGCTACAAACAACAATGTTAACACAATACTACAACAATATAACAATATAATACAACTGTAAAAGCAACTCTCTATCTCTCTCTCTCTTACTCTCTGTCTATTCTATTCCTCCCTTATCTTTGGGACTTACCGAGCGACCTGTTCGTTAACGACATTCTATTTCTTTCTTCTTTGAATGTCGTCAGGTGTTTTGGACCCAGCAGAGATCGAGCTATCTCTAGAAGACTTGGAGCAGTTTGCTGAAGACCCCGAGCTTTAGTTTTATTGTACACTTTTCCTTTCTGTACTTTTCATTTCCTGTTATGCCACTGTTTAGGCAGCTTTTTATTTCAGTTGTATTTCCTTTCCTGTATTGTACAAAGAATGTTAATAAATAAAAGTTGTTGTTCTTTTTATTCCTTATCTCTTGCGTATTTATTTCTATATTGCTTAGATACGCTTAGCGTATGTACTTCTGAGTACATACGTAGCGGACCTCGTCGCGTCCCCTTCACCGTACACTGGGAAGCGGGGCGTGACATTCACCATCCTATACTTGACTAGCACTCAAGTGTAGTGTGTTTCCTTCACCAAATAGTTTAGTGAAGAGATGGCTTGAACTAGTGAGCTTCGGGTGGATCATCTTCGACACGAAGGTCATCGGAGCAAGCTCGATCCAACTTGAAGTGGAGCCTAGTAAAGTCGCGTGGACTACTACACGGAGCTAAATAAAAGAAGGACTCGATCTATAGGGTATAACATATTTTCCTTCTCTTTAGCTTTTCTTGTTATCAAACCTAAAACCCTAATAATCTAGTTAAAGATCTTGTTTGGTCAGCTTAGCACCTATAAAAATTTGAATTTGGCATGGTTGATGCTTGTAAAACCTTATGGTGGTGCTAGGGTAGGCAGTAAGGAGTGATGTCCTGTTATTTAGATGACATGCACTTAATAGGAAGAGATCTTCCTATACTACGATCAGTTATACTGTGGTTGTCACAGGGTGGTTTCTCCACATAAGATATGGATAAAATATCAGGGATTCTGGTGACTAGATCTATGGTTTTAGATCTAGGTTTGGCAAGTGTCCAAACTCAGATACTTTGACACTATTCTAAAGTGTTTTAGAATGGACGACTCCTGGCGCGGTGGTGTACCCGCAGGAGAAGGAGTCATCCTCTCTAAAGAGATGTCTTCTAGATTGATGAGGGGAGGGATTTGCATGATTGACATATCTCTTGCTTAGGCAATTGAGTCAATCATGAGATGTCAAGTACCACACCAGATATTGATTTTGCACTGGTTGCAATAAGTATATATTAATCCAATCCTGGAGAAACATTGGGAAGTAATTATGAATATAAGTGGATGTTCTTGGTATATGGTAACGGCAGCCTCTTTCGGGAGGCAGTTATCATTTCAGGCTTCCAAGATGACCTGGATGACATAGTGACTGTCAGAGTTATAGTTTTCCCCCCTTTTGAGGGGCAGTATGTTGGAAAGGTTGTCCAAGCGGATATTGTGGGAGGCATGGCGCAGGATACTGATTAAATTCAGTGACTGATACAGTCTAAGAAGTTTGTTGGATTTGGAGTTCATTTATGAACTGGATCCCATCAGATATCCAGACAAATTCTAAGACAGGTATTACTCATTTCGGGAGATAGTATTTCTCCACGAAGTTGAGATATAGAGAGATAAAGATAGAAACATTAGAGAGGATCCACTCACTGAGGATATTTCCCGAATACAATAGTTTCACAAACGGGCTTTGTGAGACTGATTAGGAGAGAGGTTGGTTGTTCGGTATCACACGGGCTGTGAGTATACGACACCGCAATAATTAGCCCTAAGTGCAAGTGGGAGATTATTGGTTATAGTGTCTTCAAGGCAATTATTGTAATCGCAGGCAGGTGATTATGATAATTGGGTGAGGACCTATACGGATAGAACAGTCTTACTCAAAATGATAGTATGCTATCCGGTTTGCCTTTATCATCATGTACATCCATTATGTGGTATTACAGATCACTATTACATGTTGATAGAGCCCATAAGATTCTTTCTTAACTATCAGCATTATGATGGCGATCATATACGTGGGAGCTGGATGGTCTATAAGTACATCTTTTAATGTCCCCAGTCGATGGAGTATCGAGACTGGGCATCAATACTCCGGAGTAGACTAGTGTATACTTATCGAGACCCCGATGAGGAGAGATGGCCGGTCTCACAAGCCATTGGTGTCAGTTAGTCACCTAAGATAGTATACAGGTGCTCATTGGGTTATGAGTACACTGGACGGACTCGCCGGGAACATGAGTCGATGGAGTATCGAGACTGGGCATCGATACTCCGGAGTAGACTGGTGTATACTTATCGAGACCCCGACAAGGGGCGGTGGCCGTTCTCATAAGCCATTGGTATCAGTTAGTCACCTAAGATAGTATACAGGTGCTCATTGGGTTATGAGTACGCTGGACGGACTCGCCGGGAATATGCTAGATGGTATTATACCTATTGTCAGATAGCAGTTCTCATGTGACATGTGTACAGGTTAGTCTGACGACCTGAGATCGTCATTTGTCTCATGTGAGTTCTCACTATGTTTTGATTACTACCCTACCATAGCTCAAAGGAGTCGTGCAAATAGGTTTTAGTTGGATACAGTCTCGAGCCACATGGATGCAGTGAGCGGATCGTTGGGGATTCGTCTCTGCCGGTATTGGGGGTTGATGTCGCGAGGTGCATGAGTGGCCATCACTAAAAATTCTTGGCCAAGATAGACGAGAATTACTGATTTGGATCAGTAGTTTCTCAGTTGGTGATGGGCTTCATACCGACACGAAATATCGCGTTATTAAGGGTCTGACTTTATCCACCCCTAGACTCGATATGCGATACTCTTAGACGAACAGACATGACTGTACGGAGATTGTCACGGACAGGCTCAATAGTGGTTCGGATGAGCTTGCCCGTCGGCTTCCCTTTCGCTCAATAACTGGGTAGTCGTTACGTACAGCTAGTGTCGCTGACGTGCTTGTGGTTTAATCCACGGCCAGCGTATTGACGAGTTTTTAGAATCCCACACAAAGGATTTCTCTACTTTGGGAAAAACGATGTATAGGCCGTATGATATTACGGCAGGGTTCGGTCATATACGTGTACTTGTGCACGTCTCATGATTCGGACGGATAATACTAGTGGGCTTAGATTTAAGCCGGGTCCTAATATTAATTATTGGATTATTTTCGTCTCTTTGTATTCGTATACAGATACGGGTATGTATATTTGGTGAGGGGTATTCTTGTAATTTATTACAAGGCTGATTCTAAAAAAAGACACCTCATTTTGTTTATAACCATTTAGGATTAAATGGTTATTGAGGTGGAGGATGAGATGTTATTTGCATTTATTAAGGCATAGCTCACTTGACGACTCATGCTTTGGTGAACTATTAAAGCATACTTGATTTATTTGGTTTGCTTCAATAATTCATAAGACTTGAGATATTTTTTCATGGATGAAAGAAATGCTCATGGCTACACTCTCATCTCCTCAAGCTTCTTTCTTCTTTCTCAACCCTTAATGTCTCATGTGTTGAGAAACCTAGGGTATTATGAGACAAATCAATCTATCATCACTCTCTACATTCTTTAGGCTATCTAGTTTAGCGAACTAGGTATCCTAGTTATCTCGGTATTGAGGTTGGAGCTAGAACTACAAATTCTCAGGTGGATTATCTTTGATGGAAGGAGACCGGAGGCCAAACTCGATTCATGACGCCTCAAGGAGCTTATGAAGATGGTAGAAGACTGAAGGACACGAATCATTCGGTATAACCATTCTAACTTCTCTTTAGTTTGCTAGCTTTTAGGTTTATAGTAGATCCGGATTATCGGGTTTTTCTAGCGCCATTTATAAAAATTTTGTTCCGCAAACGATCATGGTAGATGGCCAGGGCACCGGCATAACCCAACAATTAGCATCTTATCGAAGCTGCAGTCATTAAGAATTTCAACTTGACCTCCATCTCTTAACTTCACTTGTAGCTTGCAGTCAGTGGCACCAATTCAGCTTGTTTTCTGAAGGATGTTCTAGTATTTCTATAAGTTGGATTTAACATACAACAACGATACTTTTTATATTTTTTTAATTATTATTTCCTTTACTTTTAAATTGTAATTGCTTTACTTTACGTCATGTTCGGTATGTACTTGGCTACTTTTTTTTTATTGCATTTTAAACGCTATCAATTAGTTCAAGTTTTATCCGTGGAGATCCCTCCTGAAAATTAGATCGCTGTAATTTTAAACTAGGTAGGCTCTTGTTACTTCTAGCTTGCTTTTTTCTTCAAATCCAAATGACCTTATTCTATATGATGATATCTGAGTTACCTTTTATTGTATAAATTTAATATCACACGAGGCCCCATAAATTTTAGTTGGAAAATAAATAAATAACAGAATGACTAAAAAAATAAGAGAGAATGAGTAGGGTTTAAACTTTAAAAGTGTTACAAGGGTAGTTCAAGCCCCCTTTCTGTTGGACGATATATCCTCCAAAAATAAAATAAAAATTATTCAATAAATTAATCATTCCTCACCGGTGCTTCTTTTTAACATATGTGCTGCTGGCTGGTTCCTATTGAAAAAGAGTTCTACTCTAGATTTACTCACATTTTTATGTTAATTTCATCGTTACTGTTTGTTGTTGCTCTCTACAATTGTGTACTATAAAAAACATCTTCTGTTATGATCATCCTTCGCTAGTATTTCTTAGATTGTGAATAGCTTAACACATGCTCATATTGGAACTGAATTATGTATCATTGGAGGTGTGTTGGTATTTAGTTTTGTGATAATATTAAATTCTCCACTATGGGTTTCTTTGCTTATTCACTACCATGAAGATTGCCATCCGTGGAACAGGCTTAATAGTATACACAAATCTCCATTTAATCTAGTACTACTATAGGATGATGGAGGCATGCCACATTTTTCGTATAGTGTATTTGATGAGCCATTGATATGTGTTTTTTGATTCATCCACAGCTGTAGACATGGTGAGGAGCAATTGGAGCAACTCTCTATTCAGGCTGAAGTTACATCACCTGCACTGGCAATACAGACAGTTGCCTCTGCTTCTTCAAGCAAATCAATGAGGTTTCCATTACGTCCGGGGGTTGGAATATATGGTGACAGATGCATAGTTAAAGCAAACCGCTTCTTTGTGCAGCTTCCCGATAAAGATCTTCACCAGTATGATGTAGGACCGCTCCTTTTTCTGTAATGGTTAGTTCCTGTACCCTCAGACATTACGTGTAACTTTTGTTTCCTTGATTTTATTTTACACAGATTACAATTACACCAGATCCTAAATCCCGAGCTGTGAATCGTCGTGTCATAAAGCAGCTCGTCACTCTATATCAGCATACTCATTTAGGTGCTCGACTTCCTGCTTATGATGGCAAGAAAAGCCTTTATACAGCTGGTCCATTACCATTTAGGTCTAAAGATTTGGAAATTACTCTGGTAGATGAAGAAGGTGGACCTGGCAGCCAAAGGTTTTCTCGCAATCAGTGATTATTAATGCTATTATTGTATCCAATTTAATGTTGTTTAAACGATAAATAAGTGTATTATATTATCTGATACAGGAGAGAGAGGTTGTTCAAAGCTTAATTTCTCATTTTGTTGGATGGTTGCAAAATAGCATTCTTGTTGTAGGAAAACAGTGGATTGGAAATGTGAATACTGTCATCTTACTGACTTGTACACATGGTTTTGTTAATGAAAGTTAGCATATGCATGTTTCTTGGCTTCTATCTCTTTGAAGAAGTGATAAATGCTGCTTAGTTCCAACCACGGCAGTGGAAATGGTTTAGTTTCATTTTCGAGCGATTCTATTAAGAAAAAGAAACAAAAGTTTAAAACATATGGGGAATTCATAGACCGTCCTTTAACAGCTCATATACATTTCGTTAAATCTTATTTGCAAATATTTTCCGTCTATACAATTTCTTTCCAGCTGCTGTTTTAGGTTTTGATTTTTTTTTTTTTTTTGAGGGGTGGGGGTGGGGGGGGGGGGGGGGGGGGGGGCTGTTTTGTGACTAACTTGTAAATTTATATACCACCCTTGTCTGTCAATGCTACATATGTAGGTAAACAGAGCAAGGAGTGGAACAACTGAAATATACCATTCATTTTTTTTGCGTAATATCCTAGGATGGTAGATAGGAACTTATATTGTATTACCATTCTCTTTCATAACATTGTTTTCGAAGATTGTGCAATTTGATGTAGATTTTTTGCATGCACTTGATACATGGTAACAAAATGTTATTTGCATGCGTAATGTTAAACAACTGGTTTTATGTTTTCTCACAGATATGTCGTCCACGGCTTTCATAGAGCCACTGGAAGTTATTGACTTTGTTGAAGAGCTCTTAAAAACAAATGTTTCAGCCAGACCTTTGTCCGATTCTGATCGTGTGAAGGTTAGCCTTTTTAGCTTTTTTTCATTTTCTCTGTTGGTAACATATCTGAAGCTGATTATGAGAAGGTTTGCTTTTTAGGTTTTCTGTATTCACAGTGAATATAGTATACGTTGTATTCATATTTTATCTATCTGAAAGGTAACAGGTAGTAAAAAAACCCCAAAACTTTGGTGGTGTTGGTTGTTGTTGGAGTAAAAAGATTTATATACACGTGCAATTTTCCTCATTTAATTTGCAGTTAATCTTTCTTTTTATGTTCTTAATCCATTTTTTCATTAAATAAAATAATGTAGATGTTGAGGGACGTTTTGTTTCTATTGCTTTTTGTATGCTAAGTTTCAATATCCTATGGCATTACCTATCTATCTAAATTTGTTCTAGTGATGACCATGTCTTGTAGCATGCACTCCAGCTTGTGCAGCCAATTACCGACAAGCCGTAGGAGACGCGGATATATAGCCTTTTGATCCGATACTAGACAACATGGTAGAGATACCATGCGAACAAAAATTAGGTGCAAAGTTAATATGGTTTGGTTCTGCTTGTTTATTAGTCTAATATGAAAAGTTTATTGTCCCAAAATCTCACAACTCGTTTCACAAAGCAAGTCAGTCTTTTCACAAACCATTATTCATTCTTCCACAAGAAATCTCCAGCAAGCTTTTCTTTTCACATCGATGGCATCTTTGCCGCTTCATCTCTTCCTCTTCACGAGCTTTTTCTCCATGAGTTTTTCTTGTAACCACTTCTCTGCTTCTGTGCATCATATTGTCACCACATCCCTGTTTCAAGGCTTCGTCTCGTCTTCAAACTTGGTTGCCAGAAAAAAAAAACAGAAAAAAAACACCATGAGCTTTGCAATTTGTGAGGAATTTGAAGTATCTAGCTTTAAGACACATTTGATACTCATCAGCCTTGTCATCTTTCGGTAACTGTTTGTAGCCAATCCATGATTTCTATAAAAGTGTGTTTCGTTTCTTTCCAACATAATCTGTTCAAAACAATTTTGCTTTTCATAAAAACCTGAAATTTGTTTCGTGAATATTATGTGTTATTTCTTTTAGTTAGACGTGATTCCACGCTTGAAAATTCAATGCAAGTTGAACTCTACCCGACTTTATACATTTGAGGAGCCCAAAGTTATTTGTATTGACGTGACTAGTAAATTTTTAGCAACTGGGCGGAAGCCTGAGCGAATAATTTTTTACAGGTATGGTTATCATTTATATTTTGAAGGACTAATATGCAGAGAACAATATTTCAAAAAAAAAACACACTTTATTTTCCTCTCGTGGCCTTCATCGTATTCAGATTGATTTGCATTGAATTAGGAAAAGGGGCATTATATGTATGGCCAAGTGATGTTATGTTGTTTTTGTCATCTATAACTGCAGCACCACCGGCGTTAACACACATTTGGCTGCATACCGAGCTCGGTTCTATCTGGAGCAAGGAACCTCAGATGGTGAATCAGTGGCCAGTGGTGCACATGGTGGAGGCGCACCTGCAATGAGGGATGCAGGAGGTGCCGCTGTTTGGCCCTTGCCTGCCATCAAGGAAAATTATATATGATCATTCAAAATAACTTTTTCTTACAATAAAACGGTGTGTTGCGGTCAGTCTAATCTATATACATGCAACCGCAATGCAAAATATGAACCTGTATCAAAATTATATTTTTTCTGTTGTTCCGTCATGCGAAATATGAACCTGTATCAAAGTTATATTTTTCCTGTTGTTCCGTCGCCTCAAACTTCGGTTTATATAACAACACACATCAGTTTATATAACGCAGCATAATTACGCACGAAAAACGTCAATATACACGGTTTTTGAATCATCTGCATCTCTGTTGATGCCTTCTCTCGCGATTCTCTCGCGAAGGCCTTGTCTCCAAATTATACATATATGCTGTCGCTCTTTTGTGAAGCAACAAGCTAAAATTTCATAGGAAGAAATTATGTACCTAAGGTTTTGAGCAAGTCAAAACGATTGCAGAAGACACGAGATCTCTTACTGCTGGATAAAATAGTAGTAAATAACTCACAACATGTTGCTCCGGGCTTTGTCGATTCGATTAACCGTTTGTCATAATTAGAAGTAGTCGATACTTTGTATCGGCAGAGAAAATATAAGATCGGTTCAGAGTTCGATGAAAAATATAGGGAGGGGAAAATTATGCAATAAAAGCTGCATCTTGATCGATCGGGAATGATGAAAGAGCATCTTAGCAAAGGTGGCCGATGCAATTTTGTTGGTAGAATCACAAAAGGAAACTTGCTGATATTTAGAATGAATCCGAAGGCAAAATTAGATGAATGAAAGAGCATTTTAATTGTCACAAAACTCACTCCAGTATCTTTGTGCGCATATGTTCCAGTCTAAGTGAGAAGCCACCACCCACCATTGAGGGACTCTTTTCTTGGTATCGTTTTTTTTCTCACCAAAAATCGCCACAGTTGCATATCCCGTCCTTGAAATGATGAAACCGAGTAGCATCTCTAACCGTAATTTCTCTTTTCTCAGCCACAGCGATAAACTTCATCGCACTATGACAATCACCACAAACACGCAAATTTTTCGTAACGAAAATAGGTTGGTCAGGGCTTAGACTCAATATTCCAAATGCTATCGCTAGCTTCTCACTATGGTAAAGAAGAGCATTTTCTTTCTCTTCCTCATCAACATCTTGCAACACGAAACTTGTATCAGCCTTGTATCCTAATTTCCTAATCTCTAAAAACAAATCCGTCAATTTTTCGTATATACGTGAAGATTGAGGGTGTGATCGATCTCCACCAATAAAAGCGTGAACAATGCCTCCAATCTCGATCCAACTACTTCCTGGGCTTTTCTTGAATCCCTTCTCCTTTTGCACAATTCTAATTTGTGCTGCTGCTTCATATTTTCCGGCGGCACTATATATATTCGATAGCAGTACGAAATTACCAGTACCTTCAGGTCCCATACTTTGTATAATTCTCGAAACCTGTTCCCCGATTTCGATGTTTTTATGAACTCTACAAGAACCAAGCAAAGCACCCCAAACTCTAACATCAGGTTTGAATGGCATACTAGTAATAAAATCCCAAGCTTCGCCCAAAAGACCACCTCGTCCCAAGAGATCGACCATACAAATGCAATGTTCCATTCTTGGTTTGATTCGATAAATTTGAGTCATAGCCTGAAACCAGTGTTTCCCTTCATTAATAAGTCCTGAATGGCTGCAAGCGGAAATGAGACATACAAATGTGATGTCATTGGGCTTTAACCCTACGATTTCTATTGCTTTAAACAATAATATAGCTTCTTTACCGAGACCATGGATTCCATAACCAGCAACGATAGCATTCCAAGAAACTATATCTCGTTGCACCATTCGGTTGAAGATTTCTCTGGCAAAGTCAATTCTTCCACATTTTGCATACATATCGATAAGCGAATTACAAACTGAGACATTTAATGCAAAACCTCGAACTATCGTGGAACTATGAGTGCATTTTCCATGCTGAAGTGCAGCTAAATGAGAGCAAGCAGGGAGAATTCCAACCATAGTCGCTACATCCGGTTCTATCCTAGAATTCTGCATCTTTTTGAATAGGGTGAATACTTCGATGGCATTTCCATTCTGGATACAACCTGATATGATTGCACTATAAGTAACCGTATCTTTTGGATCAATCTCATTAAAGAGCTGCATTGCATAGTCTAAGCTTCCAGCTTTTGAATACATAGATAGAAGAGAATTTCCTATTGCTGTATCAGCAAGGAACCCCGTTTTTGCTAAGTAACAATGTATCTTCTTTCCTCTATCCAAATCAGCTAGTTTTGCACAAGCCCGAAGAATGCAAGCAAGAGGTGTGGGTCCCATATACGAAGGCGCATCAACAATAAATTTATCGAAAAAATCTAAAGCCTCAACCATTCTATCACATATAACATAGCCACCAAGCATAGCGCACCAAGTTACTTCATTTTTAAAGCTCATTCTATTGAAAATCCTACACGCATAATCCAATAACCCACATTTAGCGTACATATCTAATAATGCGGTACTAATCAGAACATCTTCTCTATCGAATCCCGTTCTAAAGCAAAACCCATGAATGCTCTTCCCTTGGTTCAAAGCCTCGGCTTGTCCAATCACAGGGAGGAGTCCTACTATAGTTGAAGAATTTGGACTAATACCGGAATTTTGCATTCCTAACAGAAAACTTATAGTATCATCATACAACCCATGAAGGGAAAACCCCGCGATCATCGCATTCCATGCAACCACATCTCTCTTCTTCATATTATTAAAAGCTTCGCGAGATCTATCCAAGACCCCACATTTCATATACATGTTTATCAAAGCGGTCGCTACAAACACATCCGAATCCAAACCAAGCCGCTTCGCATAGTCATGAATCCCCATCCCATCTTCTAATGCAAGAAGACCCGAGCACGCTTTAAGAACAAAAGGAAACGTGAACTTGTTAGGGGCAACGTTAGATGCTATCATACGATGGTAAAGATCGATGGATCGATCAAAGGGCCCGTTCCAAGAATAGGAACGGATCATCGCGTTCCATACGAAAATCCTTGGGTGGGGAATTTTGTCGAATAGAAGACGGGCGTGGCTTGTCTCGTTACATGAGAGGTACAAAATGGTTAGTTTTTCTAAAGAGTAGGATTTGTGATGTGGGTATTGTGCCTAAGGATGTGATCATGAATCTTTTTGCCTTGGTGATGTGATTTGGAGTTGAGGCAAGAGTCTAAGAGTTTGATGTAGGTGGAGGTGTCTAGCTTTTTGTTTGGGAGTTTGAGTTGTTCTTCTATTGATTTCTTGATTGTGGAGACAGAGCAAGAGGTTGATTTGGGGGCAATTACAAGCATTTTAAATTTGGGGCTGTTGAGAAAATCGAAGACATTAAGGTGTTTGTGGAGGGAGAGGATTTGATCGGACGGTACCATCCTCCTTGGTGCCAATTTTTGAATGTCTCTTTCTATTAAAGTTTTAGTGCAAACTTTGGGATATTTAGCACCAAAAATACTTTTTCTGCCCAAAAGTTTACTAAAAAAGACAGAGACACCGTGAGCCTACCTGTTTGACACTATTAACTAGGTGTTGTGGGTCATACCATTTTGTCTCTTAGGTAAACTTTTGGATAAACAAATGCGGGCAGGAAAAATATTGCTCTATTGACACAGTCTAGCCTACTGCACTACACTATAATGAGAGCTCTCCAATGGAACTTATATTACGGCACTACTGTGGTTGCTAACATCGAAGAAATAATTGTGGTTGCCAGCGTCCGCAGCGACTTCATTTAGGGACATTAAAAAAACTCAAAGCTCGGAACTCTTGGCTCGGGATCGGCTTGCTAAAAGCTCCGCTTGGGCTCGTTTGCCAAATAAACGAGCCGAGCTTGAACAAAAATCTAAGCTTAGTGAAATAATCGAACAAAAAAAAAACACAACAGGCTCGAGCTTGGCTTGTTTAAAGCTTATGAAATGTTGGATAATTTGTAACTTGTTTGGTATCCACTACGAATAAATATATGATTACTTATTCTTAATTTTAGATTATAATTAGTAGCTTGTTATGTTAACTGGGACGTGCTATAATATGCATAATATTGAAAAAAGAAAGAAAATATAAAATTTTGATATTTGTAAATTTTTTTAAAATTTTGTTAATCAATGTGTTTTATCATGAAAAATATTCAAAAACCAAAAAAATTAAAAAAAATATTTTATTTCTGAAATTTCAATACTTTCTTGCGCTATAGCAACTAATAAATTAGAAAACCGAAAATACGGAAATTTTGAGATTTTTGAAAATTTCAAGATTCTCGTGTAATATTGAAGAAAGGAAGAAAACAGAAAAATTTGAGATTTTAGAATATTTTTTAATTTCATGTGTTATATCCTAAAAACATTAAGAAACCGAAGAAAACAAAAATATTTTATTTTTGAAATTTTCATTATTTTTTGGTGCTAAAGAAAGTAAAATATAGGAAAATTGAAGTAAACAGAAAATTTTAATGATTCTCATGTGCTCCCATGCATAATATTAAAAAAAAGATTTTTTTTATTTTCAAAAAATTTGTGGTTTCATGTGTTATATCATGAAAAATATTGAAAAACCGAATAAAACAAAAAATATATTTTGTTTTCGAAAATTTCAATATTTTCTTGTTTGAAGAAAATAGAAATTTGAAGATTTTTGAAAATTTACTGATTCTTATGTGTTATAAAATGCATAATATTGAAAAAAAAACGATTTTATTTTTATTTTTGATTTTTTTCTGGTTTCATGTATTATATCATGAAAATTTTCAATATTATGCATGATGTACATAAGAATCGGGAAATTTTCAAAAATCTTAAAAACCATGTTTTCTTCAGTTTTCCAATATTTTGCTTCCTATAGCAAAAAAAATAATGAAAAATTGTAAGAAAACTAAAATTTTGGGATTTTAAAATTTTTTGCGAATTCATGTGTTGTATCATGAAAAATTGGAAAACCGAAGAAAACAAAAAAATATTTTGTTTATAAAAATTTCACTATTTCTTGTGCCATATAGCAAACAAAGTAATGGAAAACCGAAGAAAATAAAATTTTGAGATTTTTGAAAATGATCCGATACTTGTGTGTTATATAATATGTATAATATTGTAAAAGGGATATTTTTCATGATATAAGATATGAAATCGCAGAATTTTCAAAAATATCGAAATTTTATATTTTCTTCCTTTTTTCAATATATATGCATGCTATAGTACACAAGAATCATATAATTTTCAAAAATCTCAATATTTCGGTTTTCTGCGAGTTTTCAATATTATGTTTGCACATGAAAAGAATGAATTTTCAAGAATAAAATATTTTTTTTTTTCTTCAATTTCTCTATATTTTTCATGATATAACACATGAAATCAGAAAATTTTCAAAAATATTAAAATTTTCCGTTTTTTTATCAATATTACGCATCACATAAAAAATGTCAAAATTTCTGTTTTTTTCTCGGTTTTCCAACATTTTGCTTTCTATAGTATAAGAAAATAATTAAAATTTCAAAACTAAAATATTTTTGGTTTATTACGATTTTCAATATTTTTCATCATAAAACCCATGAAATCGCAAAACATTCAAAAATCTCAATTTCTTTTGGTTTTCTTCTTTTTTTTTCAATATTTGCATAATATATAGAACATGAGAATTATAAAATTTTACTCAAAATTTATGTTCTTCAATTTTACATTATTTTGCTTGCTATATAGCTAAAGAAAAAAAAGAAATTTCAATGGTAAAAAAAAATCAATATTTTTTAATAATATAATAAATCAGATTGAAAATATTTTTAAAATATTAGAATTTTATATTTTGATCCTTTTTTTCAATATTATGTATGTTATTTAACACACAAGAATTATAAAATTTTCAAAAATCTCAAAATCTCTGTTTACTTCATATTTTCAATACTTTTCTTGCTATAGCACTAAATATTAATGAAATTTTCAAAAATAAACTATTTATTATTTTCTTCAGTTTGTCAATATTTTTCATTATATAACACATGAAATCAAAAAAAAAATATCTCAAATTTTCTTCTTCTTTTTTGTGTTTTCAAGTGTTATATCCTAAAAAATATTGAAAAACCGATGAGAACAATTTTGTTAAATTTTTTTATCATTTTCTTGTGCAAAATATTGAAAAAGGAAGAATTTTTTTTTTTGAGATTTTCAAAATTATTGTGAATTCATGTATTATATCATGAAAAATATTGAAAAGCCGAAGACAACAAAAAATATTTTGTATTTAAAAATTTATTATTTTCTTGTAGCAAACAAAATATTGGAAAATCGGAAAAAAGAAATTTTGAAACTTTTTGATAAATTCCTGTTATTGTGTGCTATAACATACATACCATTGAAAAAATGATATTTTTCATGATATATCATGAAAACGCAGAATTTTCAAAAATATCAAAATTATATTTTTTTTTCCTTTTTTCAAAAACATGCATGCTGTAACACACAAGAATCTTGTGATTTTCAAAAATCTCAATTTTTTGGTTTTCTACGACTTTTCAATATTTTGTTTACCAGCACAAGAAAAGAATGAATTTTCAAGGATAAAATATCGTTATTTTTTTCGATTTTCAATATTTTTCATGATAAAACACATGAAATCGGAAACTTTTCATAAATATCAAAATTTTCTGTTTTCTTCATTTTTTTAATATTATGCTTGCAAATTTTCAAATATCTTAAAAATCTAAAAAATTTAAATAAAACACACGAGAATTATGAAATTTTCAAAAAGTCTCAAAATTTCTTTTTTATTCAGTTTTCCAATATTTTTCTTACTATAGCATAAGAAAATAATGAAATTTTTAAAATAGAACATTTTTTTGTTTTTTTCGGTTTTTCAATATTTTTTAAGATACAACACATGAAATCGTTAAAATTTCAAAAATTCTTTTATCTTCCTTTTTTCATTGTTATTCATGCTATAGCATACAAAAATCATGAAAGTATCAAAAATTTCAAAATTTCTCTTTTTTCGGTTTTTGAATATTTTGCTTACAAAAGAACAAGAAAATAATGAATTTTTCAAAAACAAAACATTTTTTTATTTTTTTCAGTTTTTCAATATTTTTCATGATATAACATATGTAACCGCAATTTTTTTTTAAATCTCAAGATTTTCTAGTTTCTTATTTTTTCAATAATATACTTGAACATAGGAATCATGAAATATTCAAAAATCTTAATATTTATGTTTTTTGTTATTAAATATTTTGTTTGCTATAGCACAAGAAAGAATGAATTTTCAAGAATAATTTTTTTCCCTTCGATTTTTCACTTCAAATTGCAAAATTTTCAAAAAAATAAAAAAAAATTGTTTCTTTCTTTCTTCAATATTATGCATAATATAACGTATGAAAATTATGAATTTTTAAAAATCTTTAAAATGTAAGTAGACGCCCCTGCTCACGCCGCTAACTTGCGGCCAAAACGGAATACAAAACAAAAATTTAAATTCAAGAGCACGAACTATTATGATCTAGAATCGATTTCAAACACTAAACTAACATCAAAGGAGGAGTTTAGCTACTCGGTTGATGTTAACTCCCTTAGTAGTCGTGTCCTTCATTTTCTTTTCCACTTCTTAAGCTCCTAGGTCCATCGGAAACAAACCTGGGACTCGGTCTTCTTTTGTCGAAGATGATCCACCCGAAGGAACCCTAACTTAGGCTGTAGCTTCACACTAGATAATAAAGTGAAGCAGCTTGTGAACAAGACTTATTAGGAATTGGTCACAAAGATGTACTGGTGGTAAATCTTTAGGTTTTCTTTCTTTTTCTTTTTCCTTTCTCAACTAAGAAAATCTCAAGAGAGGAAGAAGAAAAGGCTAAGAATGAAGATGATGAATTAACTTTCCATTCTCTTTTTCTTTTCTTTTATAATTTAAGTGTGAAATGGGTGTAATTGTGACTCACATGTATGAGTCACAAGTCCACACACTTCAATTTCACTCGAGATGAAATGAGAAGAGAATGAAGTTACACACACATACACTCACACCAATACAAGTATATGCTACAAATTCATACACCCGTATTCGTATCAAAATACCTACACCCGTATTCGTATAAAATATGAATACCCGTATTTTTATCAAGATACAAATATTCGTATTTATATCAATTCATAAATACCCGTATTCGTATAAATACCGTATTCATATAGATACCGTATTCGTGTTAAAATACAAATACCGAAAAAGAGATACTAAAAGAAATAAAGCTTGCACTGTTTCTCTCGAGTGGATCATCATAGATGGAGGAAGACCGGCAATCAAGCTCGATCCACGACCACTAGGAGCTTGGGATGATGGTTGAAGACCCGAAGGATTTGGTTCATTCGGTATAACCATCTAACTCCTCTTTATATGTTTGCTAGTATAGGGTTTAGGGAAGATCCGGGCATCGGGTTGTGGTAGCGCCAGTTTTTGTAAATTTTTGTTCCGCATTTGGCCATAGTTTGATGGCCGGGACGCTGCCGTAACCCAACATGTGGCATACATAAGCTGAACGAAAAAAAGGAAATTAAGCTAATCCCGAGTAGCTATCTGGTCGTAATCTTCCTCTGTAGCCTCCACTCCCTCCGTCTCGATTGTATCTGACGAACATTTCAAGAAAATAAAGGTGGGTGGAATTTCCGTCAGCTAACTAGCGCTCGGTAAGTCCCAAAGATAGGGTAAGAATGAAAAGTGACAAGTATATAATAACAGAAATAATATAAATGACCAGCAAAAGTGTGTAGATCTGAATATGGGTATATGTATCTATAATTCTCTATATGGTCATTATGTTAACGTTAGTTCCATATGTGAATATCAACGCAGCCATAGAAGTATTCACGAGCTCAAGAGTGAGGTCCCAGGAGTAAGGAAACACGGGCCCATTTCATGTGTTAGCATCAGGACTTCAAGCTGTGGAGAAGTCGACCCGATTGAGATTCGAGTAAATAAAAAAAATGTTAATAAGGGACTCCTGAAGCTCCGTTGGATTCATACAAGAAACTATCTCAAACGCCCCGAGTATAATATATATTATAATTGTAAGATAGTCTTATTTGATTTGATTGGTTGATTACAACATATCTTAATCAAAACCATAGATTGCAAAAGTTGAAGAACGAAGTCGAGTAGAATGCGAGTCATGTCAATTTCAATCTTGGATTGAGTCAAGTTAGTCGAGTAGATTGAGTTCGAGTTTGGGTTCGAGTTCGAGTTTGGGTTCGAATTCGAGTTTAGATTCAAGTTATATATATTTCTTGTGAATGAATTTAACTATTGAAATCTTAAATTCGGGAGAAATCGGGCAACTATTGCACATGGACGGCAGAATTTGTATATTTTTCTGTCACGCCCCGCTTCCCGGTGTACGGGCAAGGGGACGCGGCGAGGCCCGCTACGTATTTACTCCGAAGTAAATACGCTAAGCGTGTCTAAGCAATATAAATAAAATGCACAAGAGAAAAAAATATATCAGCAACTTTATTCATTAACATTCTTTTACAGTACATGGAAAAATAAATACATGGAATAAAGCGATGCCTAAACAATGGCATAACTGAAATAAAAGGTACTGAATGGAAAAGTGAAGCCTAGTGATCGTGCTGCTCAGTGGTCTGCTCCAAATGCTCCTGGTAGGTCTCGTGCTTCTCAAAGTCGGGCCCTCCTGACGACATTCCAAAGAAAGAATAGAAATAGGAATGTCGTCAGCGAACAATCGCTCGGTAAGTCCCAAAGAAAGAGGGAGAAGAATAGACAGGAAGGAAAATATATCTATTATAATGTTTGATTGTTATGTGGACGTAGTTGTTTGTAGCTTGGTACAGAAGAATGCCAGTGTATACGAGAGGAGTCTCTATATGCCAGAGACTAGAGGTACGTATAGTACAAGGAACCGTTGGGCCACGGTACAACAGCAATGGAATTTAGGTGTTTTAATCTTACTGCCTCGTGCCACCTTTAACACCTTCCGTACCAGTCTACCCCTTATAAACCCCGTAGTGTTTTTGTTGTATTGTTGTATTGTATTGTATAGATTGTATAGTTGGATGACTTTGCCGAAACCATGATATCAGTAAACGGATGTAACTGTATAATCATGTAAATGGAATATCTGGAGAGCCATGTAAATGGAATGTATATCCATGGTTCGGTTCAGTCAAGTTGTATAGATTAAATATATGGATTCACGTGGAATATTGATTTGAATTGTAATGGCAGTTCATGTAAATGTAAATCTTTTCTTTTGTTAAGCATGGAATATAATATATATATATAATATTGAGCAAAGCAGTTTAAAATGATTATATGTATTCATGACAAGAGGCAAGGAAGAAAAGAGAAACGGAAGGAAAAGGACTTATACATATTAATTAGCAAAGGACATTGAAGAAGGAGATATAAAAATATAGAAAAGGAGATAAGGACTTACTGGCTATTACGGATTTGTCGGAAAAAATCGTGATGCACAAGCGGACGTACAGAGCTGAATAAGACTATATAAGAATGTGACCGTGCAGGATGAGAATGTCTGTTGGATTGCTCACCTCGTCGGCGACGGCACGGCTCCGGCGTTTACCGGAAAAATACCGATCAAGAAATTACAGAGAATAAAAACAAGGAGAAGAAGGGAGGTGAGAATAATAGGTGAGGGAGATGACAGAATATCTTGGGGGGTTAATGAATATATATAGAGGAAAGAGAGAGACGTGGGGGATTGGAGTGGGGTGTGAAAGGAAGAAAAAAAGAAAGAGAGAGTGGGAGTGGGTGAGCCGTAACGAGGGAGTGGGTTGGTGAGAGGGAGAGCGTGGACGAGAGATCGTGAGAGGAAACGGAAGTAAAAAAATAATTAATTAATAATATTATATATTATATTATATTATAATAATATAATATAATATAATATAATATATATATTATAAAATAATATATAATATAATATTATATATATTTTTGTTAACGTTTATGAACAGTGCATGAATAGTGCATGAATAGTGTAATTAATATAATAATATATAAACTTGGTTTTTAAGTTAAAACAAAGTATTCCGAAAAATTTCCGGATTGTGTCTAAAAATCTAATTTTAAAATATAAAGAATATACGGACGAGTTAAAATCATAATGTGATGTCCGGTTAATAAAAATGTATACCCCCAAGAATGGATGCACGTAAAATGTACGTAGCGATCCAAACAAATCCATTTCAATAACTATGAAGTGAATATGATGTATTGATGCAACCATAGGGTGCAGGCTACGTGTAGGTGTTGTTCTCAGTGCAAATATTCGATTAATTTGACTTTTCGTTTTACGTGCAGTGCACGTGCAACCTTTTGGGATTCTAAAAATAAAAATAAAAATAAAAATGTGTGGCTGATGTGATTTGAACTTTGGTGCTATAGCTTAGCAGTGCAAGGTCTACCAATGAGCTACAAGCTCTTTCTTGCTGGTTTAAAGCAAAACAAACTTATAACTCGTATTCAGGCTTAGGTGTGCCTTTCTGTATTTTGAAAAAGTTTGTACAGAAAATTAGAGTTGTTACATTCTACCCTCCTTAAAAAAATTTCGTCCTCGAAATTTGTAAAAGAAAAGTGTAACAGGTTCAAGGAAAGTTTGATGACTGAGGTACTGATAGTGTATGAAAATATTTAGAGGAATGAAAGATTGCAAAAAGTTTTGGAAAGAAAAATTGGAAAGGGTGTGAGGGAATTGTTTTTTTTAGAAGTCTGTTAAGATAGATTCAAAGGAATATGAAAATGTAAATATTCAAGGAATATGTATGTAAAGAATGTTTTAGTTGCTGTTTCTTGTGTTATTTATATTGCTTAGGGTTCCATACAGTGTAGAACCTGCATGGTAGTGTTCCATACAGCTCGGACCTGCATGGGCCACCAACAAAACCTGTCACGCCCCGCTTCCCGGTGTACGGGCAAGGGGACGCGGCGAGGCCCGCTACGTATTTACTCCGAAGTAAATACGCTAAGCGTGTCTAAGCAATATAAATAAAATGCACAAGAGAAAAAAATATATCAGCAACTTTATTCATTAACATTCTTTTACAGTACATGGAAAAATAAATACATGGAATAAAGCGATGCCTAAACAATGACATAACTGAAATAAAAGGTACTGAATGGAAAAGTGAAGCCTAGTGATCGTGCTGCTCAGTGGTCTGCTCTAAATGCTCCTGGTAGGTCTCGTGCTCCTCAAAGTCGGGCCCTCCTGACGACATTCCAAAGAAAGAATAGAAATAGGAATGTCGTCAGCGAACAATCGCTCGGTAAGTCCCAAAGAAAGAGGGAGAAGAATAGACAGGAAGGAAAATATATCTATTATAATGTTTGATTGTTATGTGGACGTAGTTGTTTGTAGCTTGGTACAGAAGAATGCCAGTGTATACGAGAGGAGTCTCTATATGCCAGAGACTAGAGGCACGTATAGTACAAGGAACCGTTGGGCCACGGTACAACAGCAATGGAATTTAGGTGTTTTAATCTTACTGCCTCGTGCCACCTTTAACACCTTCCGTACCAGTCTACCCCTTATAAACCCCGTAGTGTTTTTGTTGTATTGTTGTATTGTATTGTATAGATTGTATAGTTGGATGACTTTGCCGAAACCATGATATCAGTAAACGGATGTAACTGTATAATCATGTAAATGGAATATCTGGAGAGCCATGTAAATGGAATGTATATCCATGGTTCGGTTCAGTCAAGTTGTATAGATTAAATATATGGATTCACGTGGAATATTGATTTGAATTGTAATGGCAGTTCATGTAAATGTAAATCTTTTCTTTTGTTAAGCATAGAATATAATATATATATATAATATTGAGCAAAGCAGTTTAAAATGATTATATGTATTCATGACAAGAGGCAAGGAAGAAAAGAGAAACGGAAGGAAAAGGACTTATACATATTAATTAGCAAAGGACATTGAAGAAGAAGATATAAAAATATAGAAAAGGAGATAAGGACTTACTGGCTATTACGGATTTGTCGGAAAAAATCGTGATGCACAAGCGGACGTACAGAGCTGAATAAGACTATATAAGAATGTGACCGTGCAGGATGAGAATGTCTGTTGGATTGCTCACCTCGTCGGCGACGGCACGGCTCCGGCGTTTACCGGAAAAATACCGATCAAAAAATTACAAAGAATAAAAACAAGGAGAAGAAGGGAGGTGAGAATAATAGGTGAGGGAGATGACAGAATATCTTGGGGGGTTAATGAATATATATAGAGGAAAGAGAGAGATGTGGGGGATTGGAGTGGGGTGTGAAAGGAAGAAAAAAAGAAAGAGAGAGTGGGAGTGGGTGAGCCGTAACGAGGGAGTGGGTTGGTGAGAGGGAGAGCGTGGACGAGAGATCGTGAGAGGAAACGGAAGTAAAAAAATAATTAATTAATAATATTATATATTATATTATATTATAATAATAATATATAATATAATATAATATATATATTATAAAATAATATATAATATAATATTATATATATTTTTGTTAACGTTTATGAACAGTATATGAATAGTGCATGAATAGTGTAATTAATATAATAATATATAAACTTGGTTTTTAAGTTAAAACAAAGTATTCCGAAAAATTCCCGGATTGTGTCTAAAAATCTAATTTTAAAATATAAAGAATATACGGACGAGTTAAAATCATAATGTGATGTCCGGTAAATAAAAATGTATACCCCCAAGAATGGATGCACGTAAAATGTACGTAGCGATCCAAACAAGTCCATTTCAATAACTATGAAGTGAATATGATGTATTGATGCAACCATAGGGTGCAGGCTACGTGTAGGTGTTGTTCTCAGTGCAAATATTCGATTAATTTGACTTTTCGTTTTACGTGCAGTGCACGTGCAACCTTTTGGGATTCTAAAAATAAAAATAAAAATAAAAATGTGTGGCTGATGTGATTTGAACTTTGGTGCTATAGCTTAGCAGTGCAAGGTCTACCAATGAGCTACAAGCTCTTTCTTGCTGGTTTAAAGCAAAACAAACTTATAACTCGTATTCAGGCTTAGGTGTGCCTTTCTGTATTTTGAAAAAGTTTGTACAGAAAATTAGGGTTGTTACATTCTACCCTCCTTAAAAAAATTTCGTCCTCGAAATTTGTAAAAGAAAAGTGTAACAGGTTCAAGGAAAGTTTGATGACTGAGGTACTGATAGTGTATGAAAATATTTAGAGAAATGAAAGATTGCAAAAAGTTTTGGAAAGAAAAATTGGAAAGGGTGTGAGGGAATTGTTTTTTTTTAGAAGTCTGTTAAGATAGATTCAAAGGAATATGAAAATGTAAATATTCAAGGAATATGTATGTAAAGAATGTTTTAGTTGCTGTTTCTTGTGTTATTTATATTGCTTAGGGTTCCATACAGTGTAGAACCTGCATGGTAGTGTTCCATACAGCTCGGACCTGCATGGGCCACCAACAAAACCTGTCACGTCCCGCTTCCCGGTGTACGGGCAAGGGGACGCGGCGAGGCCCGCTACGTATTTACTCCGAAGTAAATACGCTAAGCGTGTCTAAGCAATATAAATAAAATGCACAAGAGAAAAAAATATATCAGCAACTTTATTCATTAACATTCTTTTACAGTACATGGAAAAATAAATACATGGAATAAAGCGATGCCTAAACAATGGCATAACTGAAATAAAAGGTACTGAATGGAAAAGTGAAGCCTAGTGATCGTGCTGCTCAGTGGTCTGCTCCAAATGCTCCTGGTAGGTCTCGTGCTCCTCAAAGTCGGGCCCTCCTGACGACATTCCAAAGAAAGAATAGAAATAGGAATGTCGTCAGCGAACAATCGCTCGGTAAGTCCCAAAGAAAGAGGGAGAAGAATAGACAGGAAGGAAAATATATCTATTATAATGTTTGATTGTTATGTGGACGTAGTTGTTTGTAGCTTGGTACAGAAGAATGCCAGTGTATACGAGAGGAGTCTCTATATGCCAGAGACTAGAGGCACGTATAGTACAAGGAACCGTTGGGCCACGGTACAACAGCAATGGAATTTAGGTGTTTTAATCTTACTGCCTCGTGCCACCTTTAACACCTTCCGTACCAGTCTACCCCTTATAAACCCCGTAGTGTTTTTGTTGTATTGTTGTATTGTATTGTATAGATTGTATAGTTGGATGACTTTGCCGAAACCATGATATCAGTAAACGGATGTAACTGTATAATCATGTAAATGGAATATCTGGAGAGCCATGTAAATGGAATGTATATCCATGGTTCGGTTCAGTCAAGTTGTATAGATTAAATATATGGATTCACGTGGAATATTGATTTGAATTGTAATGGCAGTTCATGTAAATGTAAATCTTTTCTTTTGTTAAGCATGGAATATAATATATATATATATAATATTGAGCAAAGCAGTTTAAAATGATTATATGTATTCATGACAAGAGGCAAGGAAGAAAAGAGAAACGGAAGGAAAATGACTTATACATATTAATTAGCAAAGGACATTGAAGAAGGAGATATAAAAATATAGAAAAGGAGATAAGGACTTACTGGCTATTACGGATTTGTCGGAAAAAATCGTGATGCACAAGCGGACGTACAGAGCTGAATAAGACTATATAAGAATGTGACCGTGCAGGATGAGAATGTCTGTTGGATTGCTCACCTCGTCGGCGACGGCACGGCTCCGGCGTTTACCGGAAAAATACCGATCAAGAAATTACAAAGAATAAAAACAAGGAGAAGAAGGGAGGTGAGAATAATAGGTGAGGGAGATGACAGAATATCTTGGGGGGTAAATGAATATATATAGAGGAAAGAGAGAGACGTGGGGGATTGGAGTGGAGTGTGAAAGGAAGAAAAAAAGACAGAGAGAGTGGGAGTGGGTGAGCCGTAACAAGGGAGTGGGTTGGTGAGAGGGAGAGCGTGGACGAGAGATCGTGAGAGGAAACGGAAGTAAAAAAATAATTAATTAATAATATTATATATTATATTATATTATAATAATAATATATAATATAATATAATATATATATTATAAAATAATATATAATATAATATTATATATATTTTTGTTAACGTTTATGAACAGTGCATGAATAGTGCATGAATAGTGTAATTAATATAATAATATATAAACTTGGTTTTTAAGTTAAAACAAAGTATTCCGAAAAATTCCCGGATTGTGTCTAAAAATCTAATTTTAAAATATAAAGAATATACGGACGAGTTAAAATCATAATGTGATGTCCGGTTAATAAAAATGTATACCCCCAAGAATGGATGCACGTAAAATGTACGTAGCGATCCAAACAAGTCCATTTCAATAACTATGAAGTGAATATGATGTATTGATGCAACCATAGGGTGCAGGCTACGTGTAGGTGTTGTTCTCAGTGCAAATATTCGATTAATTTGACTTTTCGTTTTACGTGCAGTGCACGTGCAACCTTTTGGGATTCTAAAAATAAAAATAAAAATGTGTGGCTGATGTGATTTGAACTTTGGTGCTATGGCTTAGCAGTGCAAGGTCTACCAATGAGCTACAAGCTCTTTCTTGCTGGTCTAAAGCAAAACAAACTTATAACTCGTATTCAGGCTTAGGTGTGCCTTTCTGTATTTTGAAAAAGTTTGTACAGAAAATTAGGGTTATTACATTTTCCAAGATAATTGTCATTTGATAACTCCGTTAATTTGTTGTCTAACCTGAACAGGCAAGCACTCACTTTCTCTGGCTCCCTGGGGCTTAAGAGAAATGATATCGCTTAAACCTATATTCATCTAGAATCCTTAAAAATTCATTATTGTTGTTTATATTGTATTTATATTGTTTGCTTTTCCCGATGTGGTTTTATGAAAAATATATTAATATTGTTTAAAATTAAAGCTTGCGGGTGATTTATAATATTTAGAGATTTTTATGAAAATATATTTTAATTTTAGCGGTATTTTAGTGATAAAACCTAACTTTTAAAAGTTTATGGTATTTTTATAAAACTACTACTTTTGGAAACTTGGTGGTAGTTTATTTAAATTTTAATCTTTCCTTTTAAAATATAGTTTTAAAATTTGTTTTTATTGAAAATAAGGTTTCATAATTTTTATATAATTTTCAAAGTTTAATTTGTTTTAAAAAAAACAGTATTTCTTTTAAATCGTATTTTCATTCTTTTTGAGACCGAATTCTCCGTAAGGAGCTCTGCATCTCACTCTATTATCTCAAGAATGTATGATAATACACACCATCCATTAACGGGTACCCTAACGAGGGTTGTAGAGGCGCAATTGCAAAAAACGGTAAAAACATCAATAAAAATGTATTTTTTTAATAAAGTGATAGCATTTATTTGAAAAAAAACGTATTCTTTTAAATTAACCATATATTTAAATATCGTTCTATGAATCAAAAGTTGAGTGTGGGGTAGGTCTTTACCCCGTGAATTTCTTAGAGGTATATATGCTAGTTATCGAAATAACGGTTATACTGAAGTTCATGGTATTTTTCTGAAAAGTTCGTTATATGATTATTTTATAATGAATTTTGGTTACACAAAAAGACAAATGATGGGAATATTAATTTGAATTAGTATTAGGGTCATTGTATGACATCTTGACCGCCCACGGATGATAAAAACATTTAAAGGTAAAGATTTTTAAAGTTAACTCCATTTTGTCGGTATGATTTTAGAATATGATTTGAGATGAAAAGAAAAGAGAGAGAGAAGAGACTTACTGGTTGCGTAGCGTTAACAAGAGGGTAAGGAAGAGAGAGGGGGTCTCCTTAGCATCGCGGTAGCCTCAGGAAAGCTCCGGTCGTCGAGATTGGATTGCTACTCTTCTTGGCTTAACTCCACTTTGCACTTAGAAAATTTTAAGAATTTTTTATAGAAATTTTCAGAATGGGAGAGAGTTAGAAGATGGGGTGATATTTATAGTGAAATTTGAGAGTATGAAAATTTAAAAAATGAATTAAAATGATATTAATGGGGGAATTGAAGAGTTTCTGATCAATTGCAGAGAAATCAAATACTGCAGAGGAGTAGTGGGAAATCAAAGGGACGCACGAGCAAATAATGGAGGCAATTGGGGCTACTTAGACCATCGGTGGCGGTCCAAATGGGAAAACCGGCGGGTGGATTTGCGCAAATCGTCTCGAGATTTGTGCCAGGTGTTTTAATCAGTGCTAACTCCTCATTTATCCTTCCGTGTATTACACATGCAACTCTTAGGCTTCCGAAAAGTTCAAAAGAAAAATATTAAAAATAAATGAGACTAATGGGAATCAAATACACAGGATATATCACAACAGTGTAGAAGTTTTACCAATGAGCTACATGTTGTTTTCTTGCTTTTATTGAACAAAAATAAGTTATAACTCCTAATCAGACAGAAATACCTTTTTTATACATTTGAATAAATTACATTTCTACAGGGTTTCAGAGTCGTTACAATAACCAATCGAACACAGCGCGATATAGACTCATTATACCAGGAGAGAAGAATCCCTTCTGTCGCTCACTGCCCCAGGTGCTTCAGGACTGTACCTGTAATACCCAGCCCCTTTTTATACCAATATCTGTATTTATGTTACTCTTAAAGTTTATTTATTTTATAAATATAATTTTTAGTATTTTAAAATCTCTAAACCTTTTTTTTCCTTTAATTTTAGCCGGCCCAAACAACCCAGCCCAAAAGAAACATTTTAATTAAATTAAACCCCAGCCCATTTCTTTTCTTTAAAATTAAACCCAAAACTTTTATTTCCTCAGCCCATAACCTATATTTTTCCCAAGCCCATGTAAAATAAAATAGAATTTATTTTTATCCCGACCCTTTTCCTTCAGCCCGCAGCTGCCTACCCGACCCGGCCCACTACCCTCTCCTCTTCCCCAACGGCTATATTTTTTCCAGCTCACTTCTTCCGTTCCCGATCCGCTTCCTCCGCACACGCTCGTGCCCACGTCGCAGTGCCGTTACCCCGACTCGTGCGTCCCCTCGCGATCTACTCTGCCCACTCCCCTCTCTAACCCCTCATCATTCTTACTCTCAAAATTCCTCACCTCCCTCTCGAGAACCCATTCCCGCAGCCACCGCTTCCATCACCCACCACTCTCGCCGTCGACGACGACGACTACGACCCCTTACCCTCCTCCCTCGCTTACTCCCCTACACCAACAGAACTCCCTTCGCTACCTCACCCCTCAATCGAGCTCGAGACGAGCCCTGCACCCATCTCGACCCCCCACCTGCACTCGACGCCGACGAGCTCCCCACTGCCCCGAGCCGTCTCGTCGACCCGAGCATCACCTCCTCACCACCACTAAGCCCTTCTTCTCTCTCCCTCTCCTTACTTCTCTCTGCCTCTCTTTCTCTCTGGTTCCCCTCTCTTTCTCTCTGGTTCCCTCTCCCTCTCAACCTCTGTCTCTCCCTCTCTCTAGTTCTCTCTCTCAATCTCTCTCTCAGTCTCTCTTTCAATTTCTCTATCTCTCTGTCTTTCTCTCTGTAACAACCCTAATTTTCATATACACTTTTCTGTACAAATTTTTAAAATTTTTTAAAACCATAAAGAAGTGTTTTAATCCGAGCACAAGATATATATAATTAATTAATTTGTTTTTAAATAATTTCATTTTTAGTGTACATTAAATTGTTTTTTAAATTTAAAGTGTACTTTGATATTTAATGCTGCTGATATCATTTTAAGTAACTATTTTTCTACAATAATTACAAGAAGGATCTTGTAGCTCATTGGTAATACCTTGCATTGCTGAACCAAGCCACCAGAGTTCGAATCCCATATCCCACATTAATTTTATTATTGATTTTTTTAAAAAACCTTTAGAATACCAAGAGTTTACACGTGCATATCTCACAAAAACCCCACTACACCCAAAGATGTAACACTTGCAGAGGGTAGATGGACCGTCGGGGGAGATCCAGGTCACCGGACTCGGTCGGGAATCGGCCAACTCGGCCTTGACTCGGCCGACTCAGTGATCCGACCGAGTCACGGCCGAGTCACCCCCTTTTAGGCCGATTCCGGCAAGGGTCACAACATGAAAGTTGTGTCTTTTGGTATTCCCTACTCACCTGCAAAGTTTCAGCCCAATCCCACTTCCAGAGATCTTTAAAACCCCCAATTACTCCACTTTTAATACATTTTTATTACATTTTATCATATTTTTATTTTTTAACTTTTCATCTACCCTAACCCTAACCCTAGCCTAGCCCTATATAAAGGCCCCTACCCTCTACCTTTTCCCCTCACAACTCTAAGCATACTCTCTAAAACTCTTGAGAACTTGGTGCAAAGAGCGAGAAGCGAAGCGCTGCCGAAACCGACGACGGATTCCGACGACCGGATCAAGACCGACGTGACGTTTCCAACGAATCGGCAACCACCACACCTTTTAGAACGCTTAGCTTGTCCAAACCCGTAAGTCCCAACCTTCTACCTCTCTTTTCTATATTTGCAAAATACGACTTTTTGAAACCCGACGGAAATCGGACAAACCGATTTCCGATTCGGTTTTTCTTAAAATTCCACTTGTCACCCAATACATATTATCAACCCTCTTTCATGTTGACTATTAATCACCCTTAAATCAAATTTAATTGTACTTTTCCACATGAAATGATAAGTTCTTTAGAAAACCGTATTTCTTGCATAAAAATACCATCAAGTTAAATTTTAATGTTCTATTTAGATACCCCACTCCTAATCATGTTTATTTTGATAACAAAACTTGTTTCATTCAATTTGGATGAAATTTCACACATGAAATGATAACGTTTATGAATACCGTATTCTTGCACCTTAATACCCTTAAGTTTAACATAGCTTATTTCACCTTGAAACTTCACCAAAATTTAATATAAGTCACGGGGTAATGACCTACCCTTACACACACTCATGATAACCCTAATTGATAAATAACAAAAATACAGAATACGATATTATAGGACTTTTTCACTAAAATACCATAACCTTTATAACTTTTAGTTTAACCCTTAAATTGTAAACTTTTCTAAATAAAACTTATATAAAATGAAAGCACGATTGGTCATGGACATCGATCGTTTATCTAAACTGTCTTGTTGGTCTAGGCAAGTGTGTCTAAGGCTAGTGGTTTTTAATTAGGCCCACGACGTGGTTCCTTCCCACTTACCTGGCACTTACCTGGCTGCATGATGGTGAAGAGGCGATTTGAGGCTCTAATGATTCATCGTTTAGACCATAGAAGATAGGTTAGATGGTCTAGGAAACCCTAACAACTAAAATATGGAGAACTATATACTTTTACAAATAAATACCCTATATTTAGAAAATCTTTTCCCTAAATTAAAAGTATTTATAAAACCTGAGCAAAGTGCCATTACAACCCATTCGTGGGGAACCTGTTAGGGATAGCACGGTTCATCGTGCACCCGCAGGCTAGTAGTGCGAGATTCAGACCTCCGCAAGGAGCATTCGGTCTCGAAAGGTTTAAATACAATATTTAAGGAAAGTAATATTTTTTTTGTAAATAAAATATTCATTTAAAAATCATTTAAGTGTTTTATTATATATAATTATCATTTAAACACTTATTTTGTTATAATATCAAGTTTCCACTTTTTCCTAAAAATCATAGATTAAAAGTTACATTAAAATACCACGAATTTCAAATAAACAATTAATACTTTTATTAGGATATATTCACTAGAATAACACAAATAAAATTCACATCCATTACAATAATAAAGACGATTATTAAATACTTGAGGTATATTTTGAAAACTATACAAAAGTACTTTTTACATAAAACCCCCTCAAGTTTCACAAATTACAATAAGGCCCCTAGCTAATATTGAACTTCAAATTATCTTTCTTTTAGTCTGACTCGGGTTAGAGTCTGACTAATTCTGACTTGAATATAATTCAAGTCAATCTATATTTCAATCATATTCCAACACAACTTGAAATCATGAATCCCTGAATACAGTTAACAATATATTCATTTTTGACTGAATCAAACCATGGATATTCATTCCATTATCCTGATATTCCATTTACCTGATTATACAGTTGCAACATGTTTACTGATATCATGGTTTTGGTCAGTCACTCAATTTACATATTCCATTACTACAACACTGTTAAAACATTACGGGGTTTAAAGGGGTAGATTGGTACGGAAGATGTTAAAAGTGGAATGAGGTGGTCAGATTAAGACACCTAACATGAATACTGTTGCTGTTGTACCGTGGCATAACGGTTCCTTGTACTCTCCGTTTGCACTGATCTCTAGCATATAGAGATCCCCCTCGTATACACTGGCATTCTTCTGTACCAAGCTACAAACAACTGCGTTAAACAATATTCCATAATATTCTACAACATAATACTCTAGAAAATACTGTTACTCTGCCATTCTCACTCCACTTTTCTTTGGGACTTACCGAGCGACCTGTTCGCTGACGACATTCTATTTCTTTCTTCTTTGAATGTCGTCAGGTGCGTTGGACCAAGTTGAGACCGAGCCAACAACTGAAGATTTGGAGCAGTTCCAAGAAGATCCAGAGCTCTAGACTTTGTACTTGTTCTTTCCAGTATTTCCTTTTATTATTATACCACTGTTTAGGCATTGCTTTCTTTTTTTTTCATTCCAGTTGTATTTTCATTTCATGCATTGTATAAAGAATGTTATTAATGAAAGTTGCTGTTATCTCAATCTCATTTGTCTCTTGTGATTATTTTATATTGCTTAGTTACGCTTAGCGTATGTACTTCTGAGTACATACGTAGCGGGCCTCGTCACGACCACTTCGCCGTACATTGGGAAGCGGGGCGTGACAGGTTTTGTTGGTGGCCCATGCAGGTCAGAGCTGTATGAATCCCTGTCATGCAGTTCTGGTCTGCGTGAACAACCTAAGCAATATAACACAAGACGCAGCAACTAAAACATTCTTTACAATCATGTTCCTTGAATCTTACCATTTCATATTCCTTGAATCTTATCATTTCATATCCGTTGAATCTATCCCAACCCTATTCTTTCACTCACAATTACCAAATTGTTTTGAAACTGTTACACTTTCCTTTTATAAATTTCGAGGACGAAATTTTTATAAGGAGGGTAGAATGTAACAACCCTAATTTTCATATACACTTTTCTGTACAAATTTTTAAAATTTTTTAAAACCATAAAGAAGTGTTTTAATCCGAGCACAAGATATATATAATTAATTAATTTGTTTTTAAATAATTTCATTTTTAGTGTACATTAAATTGTTTTTTAAATTTAAAGTGTACTTTGATATTTAATGCTGCTGATATCATTTTAAGTAACTATTTTTCTACAATAATTACAAGAAGGATCTTGTAGCTCATTGGTAATACCTTGCATTGCTGAACCAAGCCACCAGAGTTCGAATCCCATATCCCACATTAATTTTATTATTGATTTTTTTAAAAAACCTTTAGAATACCAAGAGTTTACACGTGCATATCTCACAAAAACCCCACTACACCCAAAGATGTAACACTTGCAGAGGGTAGATGGACCGTCGGGGGAGATCCAGGTCACCGGACTCGGTCGGGAATCGGCCAACTCGGCCTTGACTCGGCCGACTCAGTGATCCGACCGAGTCACGGCCGAGTCACCCCCTTTTAGGCCGATTCCGGCAAGGGTCACAACATGAAAGTTGTGTCTTTTGGTATTCCCTACTCACCTGCAAAGTTTCAGCCCAATCCCACTTCCAGAGATCTTTAAAACCCCCAATTACTCCACTTTTAATACATTTTTATTACATTTTATCATATTTTTATTTTTTAACTTTTCATCTACCCTAACCCTAACCCTAGCCTAGCCCTATATAAAGGCCCCTACCCTCTACCTTTTCCCCTCACAACTCTAAGCATACTCTCTAAAACTCTTGAGAACTTGGTGCAAAGAGCGAGAAGCGAAGCGCTGCCGAAACCGACGACGGATTCCGACGACCGGATCAAGACCGACGTGACGTTTCCAACGAATCGGCAACCACCACACCTTTTAGAACGCTTAGCTTGTCCAAACCCGTAAGTCCCAACCTTCTACCTCTCTTTTCTATATTTGCAAAATACGACTTTTTGAAACCCGACGGAAATCGGACAAACCGATTTCCGATTCGGTTTTTCTTAAAATTCCACTTGTCACCCAATACATATTATCAACCCTCTTTCATGTTGACTATTAATCACCCTTAAATCAAATTTAATTGTACTTTTCCACATGAAATGATAAGTTCTTTAGAAAACCGTATTTCTTGCATAAAAATACCATCAAGTTAAATTTTAATGTTCTATTTAGATACCCCACTCCTAATCATGTTTATTTTGATAACAAAACTTGTTTCATTCAATTTGGATGAAATTTCACACATGAAATGATAACGTTTATGAATACCGTATTCTTGCACCTTAATACCCTTAAGTTTAACATAGCTTATTTCACCTTGAAACTTCACCAAAATTTAATATAAGTCACGGGGTAATGACCTACCCTTACACACACTCATGATAACCCTAATTGATAAATAACAAAAATACAGAATACGATATTATAGGACTTTTTCACTAAAATACCATAACCTTTATAACTTTTAGTTTAACCCTTAAATTGTAAACTTTTCTAAATAAAACTTATATAAAATGAAAGCACGATTGGTCATGGACATCGATCGTTTATCTAAACTGTCTTGTTGGTCTAGGCAAGTGTGTCTAAGGCTAGTGGTTTTTAATTAGGCCCACGACGTGGTTCCTTCCCACTTACCTGGCACTTACCTGGCTGCATGATGGTGAAGAGGCGATTTGAGGCTCTAATGATTCATCGTTTAGACCATAGAAGATAGGTTAGATGGTCTAGGAAACCCTAACAACTAAAATATGGAGAACTATATACTTTTACAAATAAATACCCTATATTTAGAAAATCTTTTCCCTAAATTAAAAGTATTTATAAAACCTGAGCAAAGTGCCATTACAACCCATTCGTGGGGAACCTGTTAGGGATAGCACGGTTCATCGTGCACCCGCAGGCTAGTAGTGCGAGATTCAGACCTCCGCAAGGAGCATTCGGTCTCGAAAGGTTTAAATACAATATTTAAGGAAAGTAATATTTTTTTTGTAAATAAAATATTCATTTAAAAATCATTTAAGTGTTTTATTATATATAATTATCATTTAAACACTTATTTTGTTATAATATCAAGTTTCCACTTTTTCCTAAAAATCATAGATTAAAAGTTACATTAAAATACCACGAATTTCAAATAAACAATTAATACTTTTATTAGGATATATTCACTAGAATAACACAAATAAAATTCACATCCATTACAATAATAAAGACGATTATTAAATACTTGAGGTATATTTTGAAAACTATACAAAAGTACTTTTTACATAAAACCCCCTCAAGTTTCACAAATTACAATAAGGCCCCTAGCTAATATTGAACTTCAAATTATCTTTCTTTTAGTCTGACTCGGGTTAGAGTCTGACTAATTCTGACTTGAATATAATTCAAGTCAATCTATATTTCAATCATATTCCAACACAACTTGAAATCATGAATCCCTGAATACAGTTAACAATATATTCATTTTTGACTGAATCAAACCATGGATATTCATTCCATTATCCTGATATTCCATTTACCTGATTATACAGTTGCAACATGTTTACTGATATCATGGTTTTGGTCAGTCACTCAATTTACATATTCCATTACTACAACACTGTTAAAACATTACGGGGTTTAAAGGGGTAGATTGGTACGGAAGATGTTAAAAGTGGAATGAGGTGGTCAGATTAAGACACCTAACATGAATACTGTTGCTGTTGTACCGTGGCATAACGGTTCCTTGTACTCTCCGTTTGCACTGATCTCTAGCATATAGAGATCCCCCTCGTATACACTGGCATTCTTCTGTACCAAGCTACAAACAACTGCGTTAAACAATATTCCATAATATTCTACAACATAATACTCTAGAAAATACTGTTACTCTGCCATTCTCACTCCACTTTTCTTTGGGACTTACCGAGCGACCTGTTCGCTGACGACATTCTATTTCTTTCTTCTTTGAATGTCGTCAGGTGCGTTGGACCAAGTTGAGACCGAGCCAACAACTGAAGATTTGGAGCAGTTCCAAGAAGATCCAGAGCTCTAGACTTTGTACTTGTTCTTTCCAGTATTTCCTTTTATTATTATACCACTGTTTAGGCATTGCTTTCTTTTTTTTTCATTCCAGTTGTATTTTCATTTCATGCATTGTATAAAGAATGTTATTAATGAAAGTTGCTGTTATCTCAATCTCATTTGTCTCTTGTGATTATTTTATATTGCTTAGTTACGCTTAGCGTATGTACTTCTGAGTACATACGTAGCGGGCCTCGTCACGACCACTTCGCCGTACATTGGGAAGCGGGGCGTGACACTCTCAATCTCTCTCTCTCTCTCTCTCTCTCCCCCTCTGCAATCCCTTTCCATCGGCCTTAACAAGACCAGCGACCCCCCTAGCCGCAACAGCCCCGTCACCAAGCTTGAGCCAAGCTCAAGCCTAGTCAAGACTCGTCGTGCTGTTGCTACTTCGTGCCCATGCCGTGTCACCACTGCCTTTGCTGCCGTGCCATCAATTCATCGTCTAAGGCAAGTATTTATACTTGCTACATGCTAATCTAATTACATTACAAACAAATCGTATAGATTGCTAATTTATAATTTATGATAACCCATGTGATATACCTGTTCGATGTGTGACCTCAATGAAAATATTCGTCTAAATTGACGGAATTGGTTTGTCTATGCTGGCCCATGTAGTGATGAATATTATGTATAAATTTCACTGGAAAATACGATTGTTAATGGCTAAAACGAATACCCCCAAGTTTACCCGTAAAACTAGAAATTTACCGTATCTGAAAATCGTTAAAATCACCATAAATTAGGTACACACTGAAATGATAGGTTCGAGGGCTCAAATCGAAGCCGACTCGACTAACTGTAACCCTATCCAAATTTCTATTTGTTCCTGTACTAATATTGTGACGATATTTGGGTCGGAGTGCGGCTCTGGACTGCAGTCCAGAGCGACTCTGGTTTTTGTTGCTGTTCCGTAACGTATACCACTTGGTTTCCTGAACTCGTATGTTGCGGAACTCTACTGTTTATCAAAGGTGAATCTGTTAGCTAACTAACACAAATGGTTTCATTCCATTTCAGTGTCGTTTGCTAATTAATTTGTAATTTAAAAGATCGGGACGTATAACAATCCAGAACAGAATCAGAATTGACATAGTAGTATTGAACAGTGTATAAATCCTGACGTACAGACGCGATTGAGAATCCGTCTATTGCGTTGAAAACCTTATTGAAAACCCTAGATATCATTCAACTGTAGCGTCACTAAATTCTGATCCCTATTGGGGTTAAAATGCGTTGCGACCGATTCTGAAACCGGATTTCCAGCCGTGAACGCTTAAAATGAAATGGCCACATCTAGTGATCCTGAAACCCGATTGACGTGAAACCAAATTCGCTGGATAGATAATCAAACTTACTATTTATTCCCCGTTCATCGTTTCGCTAAACTGTACACGTATGATTTATGATAAATTATGCAAGTGGTAGAATATTGATTTATGACATCTTAATCATGCTTTACATACTGTTTCCTCATCATATCATGCATATGTCACTGCATTGATAACCTAGTGATCATGTGCATTACCCAGTGTTAGGTATTAGTGGTGATTGTGGCAAGTACGTTAGTGTTCGTGCATGAGTGAATAAGTGAAAGTGACACGTGCTTGTACACAATCAGTGAACCCTATTATTCTATTGCATTGTCGACGTCTGTGGGACACGTGTACGTGTGACTATAAGTGATATGGGACACTTATGGAAACTCTTGCATGGGTGTCACAGATAAGACACCAGACACTGCCATTTATCTTGGGTATTAGTCGGGACGTGCCTGATGGAGATCCTGTCTCCAGTTCTCGCGCAGACTTGTCATGGACTGACCGGTATTTGAGGTTATGGTTGGCGTTTGATGTAGCCCACGGGGTGTGGGGTAGTTTGAGTGTGAGTTCAACAGAATCTCGGGATTCCCATGCCGGCTTATATATATGGAGATATATGAAGATTTACAGGGTACATGATTATTACCGTGAGTTATATTTTGGGCCCGTGGTCCCTTGCCCTTGGGTCCTACCCTTGGGTGGAGGACACTCGCGAGTGGTTGACTCTCACACTTGGACTGATGATAGGCTTAGTGACCTGTACAGTGAGACTTAGAGACTGATAGGGATAATGGCATTGATATTCATTACTTACTGTGTTGACATACCTGTCATACTATATTGCTGCTTTACCGTTCACCTGATCTTTTGGACAATTCATTGGTTACTGCATGTTCATATTTTTACCGTCTTGATTACTGTTATATATCTATTATCACTGTCCGATTTTCCATTTGCACATATATGTTTATATTGCTATCGTGTCGCTCTGACGACCTGAGTATGCATGCTCAGAGTGAGGAGTGGATCTAGCCTGGACCAGGACCAGACGTACATCGCGGACATTTTGATCAGCTATCCAGAGTTATACCCTTTTTACCTCCATCAGGTCAGTTCTTTGCATTTGTTTCGTTTCAGATACTGCATTACTCATTACCTGTGCGTAGTTTACTGATTACCATGTAAAGCTAGAAGCCGAAATGTGACTACGGCAGGATATTTCCATGACCGTAGGAGCATGGCTGGCCTTGTCAACCCCTCGTATTCCGTATTTTGGGAAGCGGAGCGTGACATGGTTTTGTTGGTATCAGAGCCAGGTTTTGCTTCGATTGGGACTGCAGTTTTCCGTATAGAGCTTGACAATCTAAGACATCCTTCGGTCTAGATTGTAAACTTGTTATTCTTAATTCTTATTCACACTGTGTATTCTACTATCCATCCGTTAGGGTTTCGGGTGACTTGGCAGAGTTACGTGGTTGTAATTATGAACTACCTCATGGTTACAATACTGTACTCGGTTTAAGTGACTTAGAGCCCTACAGTTGATTTCCACTTGTAATGAATTTCATCACACCCGATGTTCTTGATTCCTTGCTCAATCTATATTATGTCTTGATTCTTATAGCCCGTGCCCTATATCACCCTCAAAATAATTTGTTGTTTCAAGACCATGTCTTCCAACGACTCTTCCTCTATCTCCACTCCCCAAAATCAGACCGTAGAGATCCTGACTGCATTGCAAAGTCTGAAGGAAGCCCAGGAGTGAACAAACGACCTATTAGCGGAAGGATTGAGAAGGCAGGTGAATCAGGCACCAGCGGAAGTCTCCAATAGTAAAGGGATCCTTGTTAGACGAGGAAAAGAGAAGAAGATGAAGCGCCCACTTGTTTCCCCGCGACAGAAGCAGCAGAAGACCCAATGCTGTGGGTACTGCAAGAGGCCAGGACATCTTCAGAGGGATTGTCGCCGCGCCCAGGGGAAATGCCTGATTTGCGGATCCAGCGGACATCTCATCAACGGTTTCCCTAAAAGGAAGGAGCTACAAGGAGGAGACTCGTCCCCACTTTCCACTTCTGCCATGTGATGATTATTGCGTAGTTCGAACTTCGAGGATAGGGCGGACCCAGCGCAGGACTCAATTCGCGTGACGAGAGTGCAGCAGTCTAGTAATCGAAGAAGAGTTATCATGTTTCTGCTTTTAATAAAATGTTGTCACTTGTAAATATTTCTCTTTTCGTTTGGGGTCCTGTATCCGTTAAACTTTTGGCTGAATGTAATAAAATCCTGAGTTGTGATGTATGTATCGCCTCTTTTCCCGCTCACTTTACTTATACCATTCGTTGCATCAGTATTCTAGATTTTGTTTTCAGTCCTTGCTTACCGCATATTTTTCTTGTACTTTGTATCCTTGATTTTTCCTAATATGTTCCACTGTCTGATCATGACTCTTTCTTTTCAAGCCATGGCCCACCCTGGAGCAGCGCCGCATCTAGATGAGTATGCACAGTCATGCGTTTTCTTAGACCGCATACTGGCGAATTCTGACGATGAGATCAACGGCTCCCAGGTTATTTTCGGGAACAGCGATTCCGAGGACGAAGGAGCCGCCGCCCCAGAAGTTGACATGATCGACGATTCCGACGAGGAGGAAGGAGACCCTGAAGAGAACCCGATAGATGAAGATCCCGAGGGAGGCCCGATAGAAGAAAATCCAGTGGAGGAAAATCCCATGGAAGAGGATCCAGAAGAAGAGAACCACATGGAAGTAGACCTCGATGAAGAAGCTCCAGCCGAGGAAAAAGGACCAGAAGAACAAGACCCTGCGGTGGAAGAACTCCCAATGGCGGTCCTGTTCCCCCAATCAGAGCAAGGCTCTATTTGAATTTTGAAAATTCAAAATTGAGAAGCAACGCTTCAGATCCCGTGCGCTGCGCGCGATTTGCCACGTGTCAGAAGTTGACTCGGCAGCACAACACCCAAGGCAGTGCGTCCAATCAGAGCAAGGCTCTTTCAAAAGCAAAAGCAACGCTCAACTGCGCAAGCGCACCGCTGCGCGACACGTGTTTGCGCAGTTGCGCAAACGCTGTTGCGCAAGTGCATCACAGCGCGCAACGTGTCTGCGCAGTTGCGCAAGCACAACTGCGCAAGCGCACTGCTGCGTGACACATGTCTGCGCAGTTGCGCAAACACTGTTGCGCAAGCACACCTCAGCGCGCCACGTGTCTGCGCAGTTGCGCAAGCACAACTGCGCAAACGCACCGCTGCGCGACACGTGTCTGCGCAGTTGCGCAAACACTGTTGTGCAAGTGCACTACAGCGTGACACGTGTCTGCGCAGTTGCGCAAGCACAACTGCGCAAGCGTACCTCTGCGCGACACGTGTCTGCGCAGCTGCGCAAACACTATTGCGCAAGTGCACCGTTGAGCGACACGTGTCTGCGCAGTCGCGCAAGCTCAGTTGCGCAAGCGCTTCACTGCGCGACACGTGTCTGCGCAGTTGCGCAAGCACAGCTGCGCAAGCGCCTTACTGCGCGACACGTGTCACGCGCTGGTGAGTTGCGCAACAACAGAATGGAGATTTAAGGAAATCTTTTCTGTTCTTGTTAAAACAAGAATATTTCTTCTGTAAAACAGAGGCCTTTGGATCAAAGATCCAACGGTGGGGAAAATTCCCCAAATCACTCAAAAAAAGATTTATTGAACAAATTTAACTAATTTTTGAGCACTATAAAAAGGACCCCAGACCCCATTTCAAAGATATAGACAATTGGAAAAAAAAAGGAGAACTCTGGAGAATTTCTGGAGAACACAAAAAAGAAGGTAAAAAAAAACCTTTGAGATAAGAGAAAATTCTCTTAAAGAATAGATCATTGATCTAGAAAACAAGATCAGTGATCTTCAATAGATAAATAAATAAATAAAAATAATAAAAATAGTGCCTTGCACTTGCTATGAACCTCTGGTTCTCTGAAACAGAAAGAAAGAAAAGATTTCTTTCTTTTCTTTTCTTTGATCTAAATTTAGATCAAGAAATTAAAAAGTGCTCTGCACTTCTTTTCCTGAATCTAAAAGATTCTTGGTGCTTTGCACAAATGCAATGCATTATTTGAAGGGCTAGGCCCAAATCAAAAAGACCTAACAGGTCAAAATAAATTGCAGAGCAATAAAAGGGTTGGGCCCCAAATAAAATTGATGCTCTGCATCCCTATTGGGCAAAGCCCAAATAAAAGCAAAAGAAATGCAAAAGCAATGGACTTAGCCCAATCGTGGCCATAAGTCCTTAAATTAAATTGACTGAGCAAAATAGCTCTCCTAAATCGATTTACGTCCGGTTCGAGGGTACATCTCCGAACTCCTTTGACATCCATCGTTGTAATTCCTCAACGACGTCAAAGAGGTGACGGGTCCCAACGACCACACACCCATATGGACTGCGGGGTCCTTAAACTCGTGGACCGAAACGTCCTTAAACTAACATCGGACCGAAACGTCCCTAAACTAATATCAGACCGAAACGTCCCTAAACTAATATCGGACCGAAACGTCCCTAAACAATATCGGACCGGGACGTCCTTAAACTAATAATGGACCACCACGTCCCTAAACTGGCGATGGACCACCACGTCCTTAAACTGGCGATAGACCACCACGTCCCTAAACTGGCACAATAGAGCCCGAATGCTCTTTTGCCGGATCTAAACGGTCCCGTTTAAGTCGATCTTAGCCCCAAACACGGCTAACGTATCCTTAAACATCCACATGGATTATAAAACTCCCAATCAACTCTGGTTCGAGGGTACATCTCCGAGCTCCTCTGATACATGTCGTTGTAATCCTTCAACGACGTCAGAGAGGTGACGAGTCCCGATGGCCATACATTAAATTAATCATTACGGCAAGTCGATCTTAGTCCAAAACAGGACTAACGTATCCTTGACGAACGTTTAAGTTGATCTTAGCCGCAACGTGACTAATGTATCCTTAAACTAAAACACCAAACCCAAATCTAAGTAAACACGGATTTGGACTAATCCACGTCCTACGGGCGACGGCATTACTCAGTCCCCGTATACAATCCACGGGCAACCACAAACAAAACAAACACACACGACACGAAGTGAAATTCTGGAGAAGGAGAAAGTTGTTACCGCGATGCGGTAGCGTAATTAACTGCAGGGGCTTGCGCCTGCAGGGAAGAGCGTCCCCACAATCAAAAACCCCTCACCCTGAGGGGGAATCTGACGAAGTCTGCTACATCGGCCGCATCCGTCTAAACCTCCGATACACGGTGCCATAAATCAACCTGGCATCTTCGGAGAGATAGACGGATAAAACCAAATAGCATCTGCCCCGAACCTCAGGCACGGACGCGAAGTCCAGGCCGCCGTTCGGAGGGGAACAGATTCTGGCACGCCCGGTGGGACCTCTTCCTCTTTCCACTCCACACTTCGTGTGTCGTCTTCGCGAACCAATCGCGGTTTGTTAAATGGTTGTCTTCGAATTTCAAGTTGCTAAGATTTGGTCTTTTACCTGACGCAGAATTCAAGATCCAATGGCCACCAACTGCACCAACTGCTCGAAATGCCACTGCAACGGACGCTCCACCTCACCGAGAGGTGTAACATATGGGCCCCAAGCGGCCTCTTTCCTCGCTCTGCCGGTAGAACAGGTGACCCAGGCCGCCACCGGCCTGTTTTTCGGGACCATGGTCCCACCTACAAGCTTCTCTATGTCGATATCCGCACCGGAAGCGAACAAGAAGTCGGTGTTCGACCGGCTCACTGCTACCACGGCCCCTGTCAACGGGTCGCCCGCTACTAAACCGACAGCCTCTGTTTTCACCAGGCTAGGTCAGAACTATAAAGTGGCCGTCCCAAAGAGGGCAACGGCCGCTGCTTTGGAAGTCGTTAAAGCGGCTTCTCCCATCAGAGAGTCGGTCTTCACAAGATTGACGACTCCCACTCCTCCCCCAACTGGTGAAAAGGCATCAGTCTCCGATAGGCTGACATCGGCAGTTACCCCACACTCAAACAGGGGGCAACAAGAAACCATCTCGATTTCCGAGGCAGTCCCAACGGCTCGTCGTGCGCGACGTCTCCATTGGCGACGAGTAAGGAAAGCAGGGGGCAACTCCCCCTCAGGGCTAACCCCACCTGCTCCAGTGGTGGAGGTCAACGCTGCTGTTCCAACTGGGAACAGCTTTGAATTGCTAAGGAAGGTGAGAAAGAACTCTCCAATTGCTACATTGAAAAGATCTCCTCCGCCTATGAAAAAAGCTCCGGAGACAAAGCAGGAACAGCCCCCTCAACGGCTGTCGTCAAAAATTTATAAAGTTTGGCGAAGGGTTCAAGATTCCGTGATTGACCCAGACCACTTTCGTCGCCAGAAAAAGGCAAAGGTGGAAAAGGACAAAAACCGCCCCATTAAACAGCAGGGGGCAACAAATGCTAGGATGCCCACTTCAACGGCTCCTTCAACCTCAATGGTCCACAAAGGAAAAAGGCCAGAGAAAGCTCCCGTGACACTGACAAAGTTTAAAAGCGGTGAACCTAAACGCCCCAAGTCAGGGGGCATAAAAGTTCATACGGTTTATGTGGCTTCTGGAAAGGAAGAAAGTCGTACTTCTACGGGTCACTGACCGCTTACCCGATCTGTGACCAAGGCTCAGGAGCAGCAACAAAAGCTCCAGGAGATAATGACTACAATGGCTGCACTCACGGAGCCAAAAGAGAACCCTGGGACGTCCTTAGATAAACGCCAAGAGGAAGAGACCGACGCCGAGTTCCTCCGCCGAGTACTGGAAAAGAGAGACAAAGAGGCTGCTGAACAAGCAGCCAATATACAGCGTATGTGCCTCCTCTTCCAGGACATGATAGGGATGATGATACAACAAGATCCCCCGACTGAAGAACCCCCGATCGTCCTTGGGGATGATAGGGGAGAGACATCAAACCCTCAGCCCGTTCTATCAACGACTAAAGAGGATACAATCTCTAAAACTGATCTGGATGAATATATAGCCCAGCAAATAAAGGTTCATCACGCGGCCGAAGCAGCCGGCCACGTCGTAAAAACGGGGCGGCCATATCCGGGCTGGTATGACCAAATCAAGTACCCGCCGGGTTACACAATTCCCAAGTTCCATGTCTACAAGGGGACCGGCAATCCCCATCAGCATGTTGCCCAGTTCAGGGTGCTTTGCGGTAACACCGGCGGCGACGACAAGCTTTTGCTTCGCCAGTTCGTTGGAAGCCTATCAGATACGGCGTTCGAATGGTATTCTGAGCTCCCCAACGACTCTATTAAAACCTTTGCGGAGATGGAGCTGCTCTTCACCCAACGTTTTGCAAGTGCCAGTGAGCGTACCCCGATGACGGCGCTGATTAACGCCAGGGTAAAACCCGGCGAGACATGGGTTCAGTACGCTATACGGTGGCGTAATCTATGGTCTAAGTGTGAACAACGCATAGAAGAAGCCCCTGCGGTGGGAATGTTTGTTGGAACCCTTGATCCACAAGCAACCATTTCACAGTTTATGATGTTCTTCAAGCCGACTACCTTCCAGGCTTTGATCGACAAATTAGCGCAGATGGACCAGATAAGCCATAAACCCCCTCTCCCGAAGCCGGACTCCCGAAACGATAAAGAAAGGGAAAAGCGATCATTGTCGCTAATGCCCAACAACAACCGAGTGACTCGAAGCCGGTTGCTCGTCCAAACAATACACGCCCATACGTACCCCTTGAGGACAGGATGGGACGTCCTTACTCCTTCCCCCGTGATAAAACGAGGAGGCTATTCGAGCTGGCATTGCGCAACAGACTCATAAATCTGCCAGATCCAAAACGCCCGTCGCAACCAAGTGACGTCAACGAGCCTAATTACTGCCCTTATCATCGAGTGCTAGGACATCCGATCGAAGACTGTTACGTTTTCAAAAATTGGCTTGAAAACCAGTACCGCCAGGGCAAATTTGCGCTATCCGACAAATGGAAGGTGAATCCCCCGTAGCCCCACACCTCTAAAGGGACGAATACGCCGGGGACAACATGCTCCGTCATTGAGGAAGCTCCTTGGGAGGTTGTATTATCAGCCAAAACGAGGAGAATGCTAAATGATCTTCAGACCTGTCCAGCGGTCAAGTGGAAGAACCCCTTGGAACCGCAGGTTATTGAGGGGATGTTGAAGCCACGTCCGACTCCGAGGACCGATGGTGGTAGTTCAAGCGTTCATAGTCAGCCATCAAAATCTTCGAAAAAGAAGAAAAAGAAATCTAAGAAGCCCGTGAAGCCTGGTGACAAGCGCACGGACTTACAAAAGCAAATCGACGCACTGGATGAATACAACCAAAAGGCGCGGACTCCCATTACGCTCCAAGATTTCCTTGATCACGTCTTTCAAAAAGAAGATGAGGGAGAAAGTTCATCGGATGAATCCGAGGAATATGTGGCGAGCTGTCATATGATCTCCCATTTGACCACGAACGATGAAGGGACTTCTGGCACTAAAACGCCGGGGGCAAATACTGAGTCAAGGGTTCCGGAGTTATCAATCGAAATGATTGACGCGTTTCTTAGTGAAGCTCGATTGAAAAGTAAAGCTGATCGAGAACGCGAGACGGCTATATTAGAAAGGGCCAAGCGCCAGCGACTTGAGGAAAGAGCTGAGATGATCTCGCTGGAGCAAAATGCCTTCACCGCTGACAAAAGCCAATTCAAGATAAAAAAGAGGTTTGCTAAGGCCATATCGATGGGCATGAAGCTACCATCCTCTGAAGGAAAAATGACTGGCGTGGTAGAAATGCACCCCTCTTATTGCTTATATCATCAGAAGGTCTCGCATCCCACTCAAGAATGCAAGGCTTTCGATAGATGGTGGCAAGGATACGTCGCTAATCAACAACGCTTTAAACGGGAAAAGCGTAAAATTCGTCGGGAGCAAAGAAACACGACCAAAGAGCTTGAAAGAACTGCCGGCAATTGTCACATGGTTAACACTACCGGGTCACAAGTGCCTACATTTGGGAGCGACTCTGATGAGGAGCTAGAACTTGCCCCTCTCTTTAAAAAGTCAACTTCGGGAAAAGAAGAGGAGCCAGTGGTTTGCGAAAATATCCGGCTGCGGAATCGGACACTGCCTGAAAAGAACCTCGGACCTTCGAATAGAAAAGATAAAGGGAAAGAAAAGGTCTCTGAAGACATCGTCTTAGATGACCAAGTTCTGGAAGAGCTAAACGCCGAAAACCCGCCGAAGAGAAGTAAGGTGGATTACAACGTTCTGGCACATCTGAGGAAACTGCCCTCTCAGCTCAGCGTCCTTGATGCCTTGTTACTATCAAAGGAGGCGAGAGACTCTTTGATTAAGGCGCTACAAGATCCGGACCAGTTCCAAGCCTTCTTAGCCGAAGAAAAGATGAAAGACGAATTAGAAGAAGTGCACACAGCCGACGTTGCTTTTGGTGATGAAGACCTTCTCCTCGGGACGTGTGAACACAATCGCCCCTTTTATGTCTCAGGATACTGCCATGACATAAAGATAGGTAAAATCTTGGTCGATAATGGATCGTCTGTCAATTTACTCAATGTGCGAGTGTTAAAAGAGATTTGCATGAGTGTCCAACACCTCGCCCGAGACAAAATCACCATCTCCGGATTCGACTCCCAATCATCAAAAACTCTTGGATCTGTGATATTGACGTTACGCTTCGGGTTGCTCGTCACAGACATCAAATTCCATGTTATAGACGCCAAGACGTGCTACAATGCTCTGCTCGGCCGACCATGGCTACACGAGTACAATATCATCCCTTCTACACAGCATCAGTGCATGAAGTATTCTAGGGATGGCCTCGAGTACACTGTGGCGGGAGAGTTGAATCCGTTTTTCGTGAATGAAGTTCGCAAGTATGAAGATGCCAAATACTTCTTACCGAGTTTCGAAGACACGGAAAGGTGTCACAAACCGGAGAACAAAACTAATGCCACCATCCCTGTCTTCGGTAGTGACACCGAGGAGGAGGAGGATATAATTTATTCAGGTCCATCCCGATCCACCAGGCCAGGACCATCCGTTCCTTCGTTGATCTTCGGCAGTGATTCAGAGGATGAAGTTCATGCTGTATTCCCTGCTCGGCCTTCAATACGGGTTTCCGCTGATGAAGAGCGAAGTCTACAGATAACCATGGTGCCGCTTGAACATTACAAAGAACTGGATGCACTCGACACCGACAGCGTAGAAGAATTGCAGACATTCTATATCCCTCCCGGACGAAAAGGCGAGAAGGCAATCCTATTTTACTGTTCTGAAGAAAACAAGGTGGAAAAAGAAATTTGGCATGGCGCGGATCCCACGCTCGACAGGCTTCAGCCTATCCGTCTTCCCAGATATTATACCGAAGGTTTGAAGAAACTGCTGAAACGCCAGGGGATATCCTTCACACAGACCGTTAGAAAGGCCAAATTCTATGACAAGGTCTGGAACGTTCCCGGGACTCAATGCAAACTGCCTAACGGGAGAATAGAAACAAAAGGGCTTGGGTACATCCGGTCAAAGAAACGGGAGCTAGTAAACAGCTGTTATGTTATGTATGACTTCGATGAAGAGGCGAACGCTCAATGGGAGGATGCTAATCCTGAGCCAGCAAAAGTTCCTGATGCAAAACCGCCCAGTCCATCATTTGAAGACCAGATGGGCAAACTTATAAGGAATGCGGGTCAAAAAGCCCGAGATGATCACAATCGTGAAATGGCAATCTATGAGAAAGCCAAGACACAGCGCCTCCTTCAACAGGCGGTGAAGGATGAAAATGCCGCTCCTTATCAACCTGCTACAAAAAAGGTTCGACGCGAAAGCAAAAACAAGTCGAAAGGCAAGAAAGGCGCTCGACAACCACAAAGCAGAGCTAAGAAGCCACGCATCCGAGAGTCGAGCGTTATTGACCTAGCCCTCATGAAGAAAATGGGTCGAGCATACTCATTTCCTCGGAACAAAACAAGGAAAATACTTAATCTTGCTCTAAAACATCAAATGCTTACACTGCCAGAGTCTAAACACCCTGAGCAAGCGGGCGAAGTCTCCAACCCAAATTATTGCTCTTACCATCGAGTAGTAGGTCATCCGCTTGAAGATTGCTTCACCTTTAAGAATTGGGTTGAGGACCGATATCAGCTTGGCAAATTCGCGTTGTCTGACAACTGGAGGGTAGCGCCGCCGCAAAAGCACGAACCCAAAAACACAAGGATAGAACCAACTCCGCATTGGGATTGGCAGAAAATTCGCACTTGCCACGTGGTAACAATATTAAAAGAAGAGTCCGAGGACATGAACAGCCTTCCTTGGTGCTTTGAAAACAGCAGCGATGAGGTAATCTCAGAATTTCCCCCAGCTCCGAAAGAACTGGAGGATGGAATCCATACCACTGCAGATAATCTCAAGAAAATTGAGTTGGGGACAGTAAATGATCCGCGACCGACATTCGTCAGCGAACTGCTGTCTGAAGAGAGGGTGGCTGCATTAAAAGACGTCCTTGTGCAGCATAAAGATTGCTTCGCATGGAACTATTCCGAGATGCCAGGACTAGATCCAGAAGTCGCTGTACATAGACTAGCAATATCCCCAAACGTCAAACCAGTCAAACAGGCGCCGAGAAGAATGCGACTCGAGCTTGAGATGAGCATAAATACCGAAGTCAAAAAGTTAATCGACTCTGGCTTCATTCAAGAAGTTCAGTACCCTGAATGGATCGCCAACATTGTCCCAGTGATGAAGAAAAATGGGACAGTGCGCGTATGCGTAGACTTCCGGGATCTTAATAAAGCTTGCCCGAAGGATGATTTCCCAGTGCCAGTCACTGAAATGATGATAGACAATACATCCACTCATGAGGTTTTCTCCTTCATGGACGGCTCGTCAGGGTATAATCAAGTAAAAATGCATCCTGAAGATCAGAAACATACGGCTTTCCGGACTCCTTTAGGGATATTTTGTTATAAAGTAATGCCCTTCGGTTTGAAGAACGCCGGTGCTACTTATCAGAGGGCCATGACAAAGATCTTCGACGACTTTATACACAAAATCGTCGAATGCTATATCGACGATCTCGTGGTTAAAAGCAAGTCATACGAAGAGCATCTCGAGCATTTGAAGACCGTATTTCAACGCCTTCGGCGATACAATTTGAAGATGAATCCTTTAAAATGTGCGTTCGGGGTTTCCTCAGGCAAATTCCTAGGGTTTATCGTTCGACACCGAGGCATTGAAATAGATCCATCTAAGATTAAAGCGATCATGGAAATGCCTTCGCCAAGGACTCTTAAACAGTTGCGATCTCTCCAAGAGAAGCTCGCATACATACGGCGATTTATAGCTAATCTTTCAGGAAAGTGTCGTCCTTACAGTCACCTGATGAAGAAGGGAACCCCATTCGTTTGGGATCACAAATGCCAAAGCGCATTGGATGAGATCAAGCAGTATCTGCAAAACCCTCCGGTGTTGGCTGCTCCAGTTAAGGGAAAGCCTCTCATTCTTTACACGACCGCCCTTGAGGGTTCATTAGGCGCATTATGGGCACAAGAGAATGACCAGGGGAAAGAAAGAGCACTCTACTACTTAAGTCGGGTTCTGCTGGGGGCAGAAAGCAATTACCCCCCCCATTGAAAAACACTGCCTAGCGTTGATCTTCGCAATAACAAAGCTTAGACATTACGCATTAGCGCATGAAGTCCATCTCATTTCAAAGGTGGACCCTCTCAAATATTTAATGTCAAAGGCCATCTTGACGGGACGACTCGCTAAATGGGCTCTGCTCTTAATGGAGTTCTCGATAACATATCGACCCCTCAAGGCAGTGAAGGGTCAGGCCATAGCCGACTTCCTTGCTGAGCACCCGATACCTGCTGATTCCCCTCTGAATTGCGATTTGCCAGACAAACATGCGTTTGACGCAATTGACGGTGGTGATACCCGTTGGGAGCTTTATTTCGATGGGGCGTCTTCCATGAAAAAGCACAAACAAAATACGACAATGATCAAATCGGGAGTAGGCCTTATCTTCGTAACCCCACAAGGAGGAATAATGCGCTTCGCCTTCTCCTTGACAGAGCCGAGAACGAATAATGAAGCTGAATACGAAGCTTTGATAGCAGGTTTGGAGATTGCCATCGACATGGGAATTGAAAACCTCCTCATATATGGGGACTCCCAGCTAGTCGTCAGTCAAGTGAACGGCGATTACCAAACATGCAAACCGGAATTGATAAAATACGGTGAAAAGGTGCAACAACTGCTTACCCAAATTCCCTCCTATACTTTGGAAAGCATACCGCGAGCGGAAAACAGCAAAGCGGACGCACTGGCCAAACTTGCTAAAGAATTGGCTGACGAGAACCTCGATGACGTTAGAATCGTGATACAAAGCCGTCGAGTGCTTGCCCCAGCAGAAATACCTCCAGAATCATATAAAGAAAAGGGAGCAACTGAGCAGGCGACCCTACAAATAAAAGATCATGAGAAGATCGAAGACTGGAGAGAAGTCTTCATAGATTACTTCAAGTTCCACCGAATGCCTGAAGAAGCGTCCATAAGACATCAGCTCGTGAAACGAGCTCTGTCTTTCGCCTTCGTCAACGATACTCTATACAAGAGGTCATTCGATTCTCTGTGGCTGAGATGCCTAGGACCTGACGAAGCGAGAAGGGTCGTCCAAGAAGTTCACGACGGACTCTGCGGTTCCCACCAAGCAGGCCCTAAGATGAAGTTGAAGATAAAACGGATGGGCTACTACTGGCCCACGATGATGCAGGATTGCCTGGAATACGCGAGGCAATGTCATTCATGCCAAATTCATGGGGACTTCATCCATCAGCATCCCAATCCATTGCATCCAACAGTGGCTAGTTGGCCATTCGAAATGTGGGGAACTGACATAGTCGGCCCCATCGAACCAGCATCGTCCAAGGGACATCGTTTCATCTTGGCGACGACTGATTACTTCTCCAAATGGGCAGAGGCGGTACCGTTGAGGGAAGTGAAGACGGAGAACATCCTCCATTTCTTCAAAACGCATGTCATATACCGGTTTGGAACCCCGAGAAGAATCATCTCTGATAATGGGCCAGCCTACCGAAGTCATAAAATTAGCCGCTTCGCACAGCAGCACAATATAGACTGGAGATATTCCTCAGTTTATAATCCGCGAGCTAACGGTCTAGCTGAGGCCTTCAACAAGACCTTGACGAAGATCATGAAGAAAACAGTGTCATGAAATAAGAGAGATTGGCACGAAAGATTGCAAGAGGCTCTTTGGGCGTATCGAACTACATTTAAAACGGCCACAAACACAACGCCATACGCGTTGGTATTTGGGACGGAAGCAGTACTCCCTCTCGAGATAGAATTACCCTCTCTACGAGTGGCAGTCCACTACGAGCTGACAGACGAAGAAAATGCTCACTTTCGGTTTGAAGAGCTTGACGCCCTTGATGAAATCCGGCTTCTAGCACAACAAAATCTGGAAGCTTATAAAGCAAAGATGACGCGCTCATACGAAAGATTGACCCGACCGAGGACGTTCCGTCAAGGCGAACTCGTACTAGTGGTCAAAAGGCCTATGATCCCCAATCGCGCCAAGCGGGGAAAATTCGAGCCAAACTATGAAGACCCGTACGTCATAGATAAAGTTTACCAGGGTGGGGCCTATCTACTCATGGACATGCACGGTGAAAGGCCTTTCAGGCCGATAAATGGTCGCTTCCTAAAGAAATATTACGCTTAATGAGCCACAGCCTAGGTCAATGATGGATGACGACGACTATGTCCGCTCGCTATCTTTCTAAGCTCAAGCTTCATAAAGAATAGCCAACCTTCTCGACAATGGACCGAAATGTCCTTAAACTAATAACAGACCGAAACGTCTTTAAACTAATACCGCAGCATCCTTAGGCTGACGAGATATAAAAAAAAACATATAAATAAAATAAAATAAACGGTATGTCCATAAGCAAAAAGGGGCACGGATGAAAACCCGAAAGGGCTCCGTGAGTAAAAACAGCAGGGCTGCCGGCGAGTGTTCGTGAAAACCCGAAAGGGCGCGACCTCGTAAAAAAAAGAGAGAAAAAGAAAATAAGAAGAAAAAAAAACGGTATGTCCATAAGCAAAATGGGCACGGATGAAAACCCGAAAGGGCTCCGTGAGTAAAAACAGCAGGACTACCGGCGAATGTTTGTGAAAACCCGAAAGGGCGCAACTTCGTTAAAGAACCCTTATAGAGTCCTCTCGACCTTGTAAGGAGAAACCACCTGCGTGAGATCCTTACGACTCACAAAGGAGCAACACACTTAGGGATCCCCACGATTCCTAAGGAGAAAATACACTTGCGAGATCCTCACGACTCGTAAGGAGAACTCTCTTATGGGACCCTCACGGCTCATAAGATTTGAAAGTCTTAAGTCACAGAGACCTAAACCTGTGCTTAAGCAAACCCCCACAAACTTCCAATATTGCCCTACAAGTGGCTCAGTATTGACCCTTGTATACAATCCACGGGCACGAATAAACATTTCCCTAACTAAGTCCCATCTGGAACTAGGGATATGTTTGCATGGTAAACACCCCTTGTAAATCCTCTCGACTTACAAGGAGAAAACCCTCCTGTAGGATCCTTACGACTTACAGAGGAACAAAACACTTAGGAACCCTCACGATTCCTAAGGAGAAAATACACCTACGAGATCCTCACGACTTGTAGGGAGAAATAGCTTTGTGAGACCCTTACGGCTCATGAAGTCAAAAGCCTTAGTCGACAGGACCTTAACCCTGGTCGCTAAGCCTCCTTTGTTCCACAACGACAGAGGCAAATGATGATTCGCTCCTGGTAATATCCCAGTTGCAGCGGTGCTGATGCCGAAATCGGTGTCCAATTTCAGGTTTACGGCAAAAGCCAGTAGGCCGCTCATGCATACGAAATAGCCGAAATGGTAGGGCAACTTGCAATAAAAAGCAGCAAGTAAAATGTATGCATGCAAAATAGCCGAAATGATTGGGCAACTCGTAATAAAAAGCAACGAGTAAAAATAAAAAAAAACAAATAGCCGAAATGATTGGGCACCGCGAAAAATAGCCGAAATGATCGGGCAGTCACGACCTTCGCGATATCAAAGCTGAAATGATAGAGCATCGCGGAAATAAAATAAAATAAAAAGAAGAAATGATAAAACTTTGGCCCTACAGTTAAGATCACATCGATCCCTGTATACAATCCAAGGGCGTAAACAAAGAATGAACCATACTTTCCCAGCGGATTCCGTCAGACGACGAACCCCAAACCTCGCCGGTTCATTTCAACCGAAGAAGCCAGTGACTTCAGCAAAATTCCTCGACTCACGGATACAAACACTCCTTGACGAGAGCCTTCTGATCCGCGTCGACCCGCAGAGCCACCAGTGCCTCCGTAGGAATTCTCGACTCGTTTCAAACCCCAAGGAAACAAATAATCCTTAGCGCTTGGGAAACAAATAATCCCTGGAAAAATTCCTCGACTCACGGATACAAACACTCCTTGACGAGAGCCTTCTGATCCGCGTCGAACCGCAGAACCACCAGTGCCTCCGCAGGAATCCTCGACTCGTTTCAAACCCCAAGGAAACAAATAATCCTTGGCGCTTGGGAAACAAATAATCCCTGGCAAAATTCCTCGACTCACGGATACAAACACTCCTTGACGAGAGCCTTCTGAGCCGCGTCGACCCGCAGAGCCACCAGTGCCTCCGCAGGAATCCTCGACTCGTTTCAAACCCCAAGGAAACAAATAATCCTTGGCGCTTGGGAAACAAATAATCCCTGGCAAAATTCCTCGACTCACGGATACAAACACTCCTTGACGATAGCCTTCTGATCCGCGTCGACCCGCAGAGCCACCAGTGCCTCAGCAGGAACCCTCGACTCGTTTCAAACCCCAAGGAAACAAATGCTCCTTGGCGCTTGGGAAACAAATAATCCCTAGCAAACTCCTCGACTCACGGATACAAACACTCCGTGATGAGAGCTTCTTAACTCATGTCAACTGTTCCGCTACAACTGCAGACAGATCCCCGATTCGTCTCAATTTGTAAGAAGAAGTCTCAGACAGCAAGGAAAGCTTGCTTTTTAAGCAATGAGGCCCTGCAAGTCAATCCAAACTGGTCTCTTGCATACTATTCACGGGTCTCACTCTCCGAAGTCGAATTTCGACGAAGAGGGAAACAACCACTTACGCATCCTCTCGACTCGTAAGAGGAAAAATTCTCTTATAGGATCCTTACGACCTATGAGAGAAAACCACACTTAGGAATCCTCACGATTCCTAAAGAGAAAATCCACCTACGAGATCCTCTCGATTCGTAGGGAGAAAAGTCTCTATGAAACCCTCACGGCTTATAGAGTTGAAAAGTCTTAGGCAGCAGATCTGAACCCGCGGCCTAAGCCATCGCTATTTCTTAAGAAGGTCAGGGATACTCGTCCTAATCATCCGTCAATCATGGTTACTAAGGTGGCATACAGATAATAAAAGAAAGAAAAGACGGAGAAATGACACAAGACATTACAAAAATGTGCATCTTTTATTCATAAATATTGATCGAGTACAGGATACATTGTGCTAAAGAATAAAAAATATATACATGTACTTTACAAAGACAAATGATACAAGGAGAATTATTGGGAAGGAAGCGTCTTGCATAGATGTAGCAATCGCTCGCATATGTCCTTCCATGCTTTCTCTTGGTCAGCTACCACCGCCAGCTCTGCCTCCACTTGGGCTCGTTGCTGCAGGACCGACGCAAGCTGCTCCCTGATGACCTGATAGGCAGCTTCCCGACTTGGGATATTGCGCTCAGCTACGTTAAGCTTCCGCTTCAAGTTTAGCCCGTGGGAGATGCGCTCCAAGAGACCCTCAAAGATAGTCTTCACTTGGGCAGCATTTGCCTCAACCTCAGCGCGCAGATGGGCCGTTTCGTTCGAGGTCTTCTGGCATTCCCTTAGTCTTAAAGCTGCTTCTTGCTCCAAGTGGCGGGAGTGCGAAGTGCTTTGCTCGAGCCAAGCTGTACGTTGGGTGCTCAGGGCTAAAACTTCGGAAGAAGGGCGCGTCGACTCCAGCCGGTATAGACAGGCCTCGATCTCCCTGCAGTGATTAACCCAAGATCCGACGACGCCTTCGTTATGAAAATTTACGGGCGCCGCCAACATTGGATTAACCTCCACAGCGAAATCTACGGCAGAAGGGAGAGCGTCCATGTTGAGCTCTTCGATGTACCCGCTCAGCATGCCCAAACTCATCACAGCACCCTTTGAAGATGGGCGTTTCAAGAAAGGGCCTGCCGGTGGAAGGACGCGAGACTCAAAAGAGACCGGAGCCGGAACAATAGCTGCAAAACAAAACATGGTTAAACAATGGTTCAAGAGATGTTTAAGGGTTACCAAAAAAGGAATTTGCTATACCAGCAGCAACAGACGGCAAAGCTGGAAGGGCCGGTAGCGCGGCAGGTCTTGCATCCCCTCCTTCGATTTGTGGCACTGCGATAAAGAAAGGGAAAAGTCAGAAATCATTCAATTACTAGAAAAAAGGGGATGAACAAAGATATTGTAGTGAATGTACACTCACCAGCGCCACTAGAAGGAGAAGCAAGTTCGGATGGGAAGGAGAATTGTGGGAGCAACACTTGATATAGATGATCAAAGAGCACTCCTGAAAAGATGCGGTGGTATGGCGTTAGTCCATGAACTACACGTTTAAAAGATTAACTTGTGAGTTGCAAATCCATACCTTCCAACATCCGCGATGGCACAAGGGAAGACGGGGAAGTGACCACCGCCAAAGCAGTAGTTGACGGTGCTCCCTCAAGCAATGGAGCGTCGACACTGGCCGCACCTGCAAAGACAAGCTTGTTAGAAGAGATCACAAGATATATAAAAAAAGGGAGGAAACGATAGTAACCCGAAACTTACCCGACGATCTGCCAGCCGAGGCTGAGGCAATTCCTTCCTCCATTGACATCAGGCCACCACCCGTAGCCTCGTCACCCGACTCGATGGGAACCGTTGTTGTGCTCGCAAGCCCTGGAGACGGCAAGGAACCATACGCGGGGAGGGCTATGATTGGAGTATTGCCAGATTCCAGAGAAGGAGCGGCTGGCTCGTCCTCAGGAATCGTGGCCACCTCACCCGCTACTCCTTCATGTCCTGCGGTCACAGTTGTCTCGTCCACCGTCGCCGCGAGGTCTCCAGCCTCAAGTGCCTCCCCCTCTACCGCCTTCGGCTCGGTTAACACAATCATCTCATCTGCCGCCACTTCAGGTGCGGCATCAATGACCCTCTCGGCGGCGGACCCCTCAACCTCTGTTTCAGGCCCCATAGCCCTGACGACGGTGCTCATTGTCGGCTCGGGTTCGACAAGTGTCGTTTCTTCCATTCCCCTGGGTTCGACGGTCTCCGCCTCCCCCTCAGTCGGACTAGGCCCTGCAAGATGAAACGCATATGAGCCAATGGCTTTATAATTCTTACAACAAAGTTTTGAAAGAAATATTACCTGAAGAGGACTTGTCGTTTGCACTCCGAGCCGCGCGCGCCACTTGCCTCTGAGCAGTAGACAGGGCGGCAGGGGCCTCTTCGGAAGGAGTGTCAGCATGAGGAATAGTGCTAGGGCCCGCTCCCGTGGCCAAAGCAGCTCTACTCGTCTCTGCTTCGGAAGGAGTGTCGGCACAAGGAATGGTACTAGGGCCCGCTCCCGCAGCCAAAGCAGCTCTACGCGCCTTTGTTGCACGTCTCAGCCGCTTCCGCTCCTCCCGAGCCGTTGAGATAGATGCCACTAGAGCTTCCCTAATTGAGGTTTCCTCGTCCGTGAATAGGGAGGCCTCTAGTTTTTTCAGGGCATCCCTCGTCGTTTTGTCAAGCTGAGGCTCTTGCGGCAACTTCGACGAAGCTGGGACTTCGGTAACAGGCTCAGGAAGGATCCCCGCGTCAACTGATATAACCTCTGCAAGGAAACAAAAGAAGGTTAGGTTGACCATCAGAGAAGATGGCAAACTTTCCTTATGAAAGGGAAAAGGGTGGGACATACCAATGCCTGCTGGGACACGCTTCTTCTCCTCCTCCTGGAAGGTCTTCAAAGAGGCAGCAATGGCCTCTTCAGTAGAAATGCCTGTTGAGAACGAAGCAAATATTAGCTAAAGATAATAATAAAAATGCAGTAAAATGACAAATAAAACGTCTGATGATTACCAGACTCAGCGAGTTTGCTTAACATCGCCTCAAGCCTCGCCGATCGCTCCGAAGCTGCAATGGCGGCAGCTAAATTGGTGTCCTCAGGGTCCACCACAAAACCCCCATTGCTGCCATACTCACATATGGCATCGGCAGGAGAAGCCGCAGGTTTTGAGCTGAGGATCGCATCGAGGGAAAGGGCGGACTTCTTCTTTTTCTGCTGTCCACCAGCTTTAGATCCACCCGGAGCGGATTTGCGCTTGGCAGCCACTTTAGGGCGGCGAGTCCCGATCTCTGCCCCTCCGCCAGATCCTGGTGATACCACATTAACCGTCTTCGTGGGAGCACGGGGCGCCGGCGGTGCATCCACCGTAGTGGGCAATGGCAATCCACGCGGGGGACTCAACACGCGCGGCCGGTCAACTCTGGCATCTTTTATCGGGGGGATGACCTGGATCCTTGGCTGCAAGGGAGCCTTGCGATCACCGCCAGGAGGCGCAGCCCTACAGTCGACCAGCAGGCGTTTCTCCATTAAGATGATTGGGCCCATAGCATGCGCATACCAGGCTACATATGGATGGATTATTTTAGGGACACAGCTGGGCTCACTGATAAAAAAATAGGAGCCTGTATTGAGCCGGGTGAAATGATGCATCGCATTCCTTACCCCCTCTGGGCCGACTGCGGGTGTTTCCAGAAAGGCTTTCAACGGGATCCCTTGATTGTAGCTCGATTGTCGGGCAAATCGATGTGGGTTATACCTCATAGAGAGAGCCGTCTCATTCTGCCTAAACACTAGGTAACCCGGCCTAATGGAGTAAAGATGGAGGATTTCCCGAGCCTTCAGTACAGAAGCCCCGCCTTTAAAGTCATCACGCAGAGGCACCACTGATTTGGTGGTCTCTGAGCCTATGGTTATGACCTTATCCACAAAGGAAACCTTCGCTCCGACCAGATGTGGACGAAGGAGCAACCCTCTAGACTCCCGCGGGGCTGGAACCACAATTGAAGCCCCAACCAACCGCATGACTCTCGGGAGTCTGTATTTCTCGAAGAGCGGAGGAGTCTTGTGGGCACCAAACACTCCTCGCACGTGCATCTCCATCCAAGAAATAAAATAGTGCATCGGGAAGTTGGCAGGCTGTACCCCAGGCTCACTAGCGTCCGCCGCTACGCTAAGTCCATTGTAAAGGTAAGCCAATCCGGCGATCCCTACCGAGAACTGCAAACCGGCCACCATTCGATGCGCCGGGTAAAAGACAGAGGACCGCATGAGGCGTGGGTGCATGGGAAGCACGAAGCTGCATAGCCATAGACCCAAGAACCCTATGAAAAAAGTCTCCTCGTCCATACCAGGAACGGCGATCTCTGAGAAAGGGACACTGGCAGCGCCGGGGAGATAAAAATCCCGCTGCTCATTTTCCGATGAAGGTCGGCGGTCCAAGCCGAAACCAAAGGGGTCAGCAAGCTGAGCAAACTTCTCGCCCTGCTCTGATAGGAACTCTGGGCGGATAAAACGAGCGATGAAATCCGCGAAACTGACGCCCCGGTCGCCCGATTCCAAATGGAGTTCCTCATAAATCTCCAACACCTTCACCAAGCCCGGGTGCTGATGCTGAATGGCATTTTCCGGAGTTAAGTCGAATACAACCTGCTTGGTGGCAAAGACGTACTCATCAGGAGGAAGCAGCTCTTCGTAGTGCTCCCCCCTCACTGGTAGACCTGAAATCTCAACAAATTCTTCCAAAGAGATGGAGACTTCCCTATCCGCTGTCAAGAAGGTGTGGGTGGGGATATTCCATTGTTCAATAAAGGCCTTTATCCACCACGTTGGAGCAGAGGGATACTCGAAAAGCGAAACGTAGACGGCCGAATATAAACCAATTTTCGTTAGATGAGTCATTTTCGCCGATAAGATGTACCGGGCCCATTGCAGGTATCCGGCAAGCGGTCGCGGGATCAGTCCAATATTATAAGCATGTCCCCAAGGGCGTGCTTCACCCTGACAGATTCGCCTCCCCAAGATGTCTATCGCCGGCGGCGGCTGCACTGGGATGGCACCAATGGCAGGCTGGAGGAGATCGTCAGAATTCCAATTTTTAACCTCCACGGCATACTCCACCGGGGGCTTGTCCGCATAAGGAATCGTAACTATGGGCTCAGAGGGCGAAGCGGAGCTGAAGCTGCGGCGGCCTTGGATGATTTGGCTGTACCACCTTCCCCACAGGTGAAGTTTCTTGCACTCAGGATCGTGATCTCTAATCAAGGCGAACACCACCCGGTCCACTGGTGCATGTGGGAACCCTCCTTCTGAGCGAACAAAAGGGAAAGACAAATCTTCAGACATGTTTCCTGTAGACAAAAAAAAAATAACCGTTAGTGTTCCAATGCTTCACATTTCAAAGGCCTACATCACACTACAATGCAGTGGGTAGGGGACCAAAGGGGGACCCACAAAATCAAGATGACGGCGCATCATTTGATAAGACAGTCCCATCATTGGATGAGACTGTCAGTCAATAAAAAGACCCCCAAGAGAATATCCTCATTGGGGGGAAATCCCTAGAGACAAGGAGAAAATCTCCTCTTTTTAGAGCAAAGCTCTGTCACAGAGTGACATTTGTCAAACTCTGGTCTCAAAGGAATAAAACTTCTTAAAAAAGAGCCTATCTCTGTAGTAGTAATAAAAAATTATAACTCCTAAGAATTAAAAAAATTTTGGGATCTTAAAGATCCATGAAAACTTTTAGAAGTTCTCTATTTGATCTATGAGCAGGGCTCTGTTCATGGGTTAAAACCCAGGAACAAGATCTCTGTAAATTTTTGAGAGCAAAGCTCTGTGGATGAAACCCCAAAGGGGTCTTCTTTAGATCAAAGATCTATGAGAGCAAGGCTCTGTTGAAGAAACCCCAAAGGAGTTTTTCTTTAGATCAAAGATCTACAAGAGCAAGGCTCTGTTAATTAAAATTAATTTAAATTAATTTAAATTTCTACCTAAGAGTGATTCTAAGTTCTGAACTTCAAAGTTCTAGGGAAGAAGCAAGAGCAAGGCTCTAAGAGTTTTTAAGCAAGAGCAAGGCTCTGAGCAAAAGTTCTTGAAACGGTAAAAAATTTTAAGGACCAAGGGTCCCATTTATAGACGCATGCGTCTCTTCACCTAACCTCAATGATCCAATGGTCGGGATCTTGCCACCGCTGCACTCACGTGCGCGCCACGTGAACGCAACGGTGGGGGGCATTTGTTCCCCCAATCAGAGCAAGGCTCTGTTTGAATTTTGAAAATTCAAAATTGAGAAGCAACGCTTCAGATCCCGTGCGCTGCGTACGATTTGCCACGTGTCAGAAGTTGACTCGGCAGCACAACATCCAAGGCAGTGCGTCCAATCAGAGCAAGGCTCTTTAAAAAGCAAAAGCAACGCTCAACTGCGCAAGCGCACCGCTGCGCGCCACGTGTTTGCGCAGTTGCGCAAACGCTGTTGCGCAAGTGCATCACAGCGCGCCACGTGTCTGCGCAGTTGCGCAGGCACAACTGCGCAAGCGCACCGCTACGTGACACGTGTCTGCGCAGTTGCGCAAACGCTGTTGCGCAAGTGCATCACAGCGCGCCACGTGTCTGCGCAGTTGCGCAGGCACAACTGCGCAAGCGCACCGCTGCGTGACATGTGTCTGCGCAGTTGCGTAAACACTGTTGCGCAAGTGCACCTAAGCGCGCCACGTATCTGCGCAGGTGCGCAAGCACAACTGCGCAAGCGCACCGCTGCGCGACACGTGTCTGCGCAGCCGCGCAAACACAACTGCGCAAGCGCACCGTTGAGCGACACGTGTCTGCGCAGTCGCGCAAGCTCAGCTGCGCAAGCGCTTCACTGCGCGACACGTGTCTGCGCAGTTGCGTAAGCACAGCTGCGCAAGCGCCTTACTGCGCGACACGTGTCACGCGCTGGTGAGTTGCGCAACAACAGAATGAAGATTTAAGGAAATCTTTTCTGTTCTTATTAAAACAAGAAGATTTCTTCTGTAAAACAGAGGCCTTTGGATCAAAGATCCAACGGTGGGGAAAATTCCCCAAATCACTCAGGAAAAGATTTATTGAACAAATTTAACTAATTTTTGAGCACTATAAAAAGGACCCCAGACCCCATTTCAAAGATATAGACAATTGGAAAAAAAAAGGAGAACTCTGGAGAATTTCTGGAGAACACAAAAAAGAAGGTAAAAAAAACCCTTTGAGATAAGAGAAAATTCTCTTAAAGAATAGATCATTGATCTAGAAAACAAGATCAGTGATCTTCAATAGATAAATAAAAATAATAAAAATAGTGCCTTGCACTTACTGTGAACCTCTGGTTCTCTGAAACAGAAAGAAAGAAAAGATTTCTTTCTTTTCTTTTCTTTGATATAAATTTAGATCAAGAAATTAAAAAGTGCTCTACACTTCTTTTCCTGAATCTAAAAGATTCTTGGTGCTTTGCACAAATGCAATGCATTATTTGAAGGGCTAGGCCCAAATCAAAAAGACCTAGCAGGTCAAAATAAATTGCAGAGCAATAAAAGGGCTGGGCCCCAAATAAAATTGATGCTCTGCATCCCTATTGGGCAAAGCCCAAATAAAAGCAAAAGAAATGCAAAAGCAATGGACTTAGCCCAATCGTGGCCATAAGTCCTTAAATTAAATTGACTGAGCAAAATGGCTCTCCTAAATCGATTTACGTCCGGTTCGAGGATACATCTCCGAACTCCTTTGACATCCATCGTTGTAATTCCTCAACGACGTCAAAGAGGTGACGGGTCCCAACGACCACACACCTATATGGACTGCGGGGTCCTTAAACTCGTGGACCGAAACGTCCTTAAACTAATATCGGACCGAAACGTCCCTAAACTAATATCGGACCGAAACGTCCCTAAACTAATATCGGACCGGGACGTCCTTAAACTAATAATGGACCACCACGTCCCTAAACTGGCGATGGACCACCACGTCCTTAAACTGGCGATAGACCACCACGTCCCTAAACTGGCACAATAGAGCCCGAATGCTCTTTTGCCGGATCTAAACGGTCCCGTTTAAGTCGATCTTAGCCCCAAACAAGGCTAACGTATCCTTAAACATCCACATGGATTATAAAACTCCCAATCAACTCTGGTTCGAGGGTACATCTCCGAGCTCCTCTGATACATGTCGTTGTAATCCTTCAACGACGTCAGAGAGGTGACGAGTCCCGATGGCCATACATTAAATTAATCACTACGTCAAGTCGATCTTAGTCCAAAACAGGACTAACGTATCCTTGACGAACGTTTAAGTTGATCTTAGCCGCAACGTGACTAATGCATCCTTAAACTAAAACACCAAACCCAAATCTAAGTAAACACGGATTTGGACTAATCCACGTCCTACGGACGACGGCATTACTCAGTCCCCGTATACAATCCACGGGCAACCACAAACAAAACAAACACACACGGCACGAAGTGAAATTCTGGAGAAGGAGAAAGTTGTTACCGCGATGCGGTAGCGTAATTAACTGCAGGGGCTTGCGCCTGCAGGGAAGAGCGTCCCCACAATCAAAAACCCCTCACCCTGAGGGGGAATCTGACGAAGTCTGCTACATCGGCCGCATCCGTCTAAACATCCGATACACGGTGCCATAAATCAACCTGGCATCTTCGGAGAGATAGACGGATAAAACCAAATAGCATCTGCCCCGAACCTCAGGCACGGACGCGAAGTCCAGGCCGCCGTTCGGAGGGGAACAGGTCCCTGCGAGGCGCTATAGAAATGGACGACCCTACCTGAGCGCGCGAGCCTACCGTAACCTGCTGAACCCCCACAACCGCGACTGACGGGATTTTTTAGATGTTGTCTTATCTGGCCAAATAAATCTGTGTATAGTTTATGGCCATCTGTTTTTTTTCTCTCGAGGGTGCTTTGTTTCGAATTTTCTAGAATGAAATAAACTTTCTGAGTTCGCAATCCTTTGTTACCGGTTCACTTGATGCTTTGACTTTTTCCCTTTACCGTTTTTCTCCTGAGACCCCTGACTGTCCACCATATACCTTGTGCTGATTCGACCCTCACTTAGATTAACCAGTACCTCACCCTGATCTTTTGAATGGACCACCCTTCATCCTTCGTATATGCCTTATTTGAGATCCTTCTGGGAGGGAAAATTGATAGTGAAATTCCGAGTTCGCTAACCCTTCGGATTTTTTATTCGCTTCATGTGTCGACCGATTCCTTCCCATACTTTCCCTCCCATCCTGAGGTTCATTACTGTTCACCCTTACACCCTGGGCTGACCCGACCCCAATCGCTTCGACCTTCAGTTTAAAGCCGTCACACTCCGACCTTTTGAATGAGCCACACTCCATTGTAATCCCTACCCTAGCTAGCCCTATACATTTTGTGCTTTTCCTCTGTTACCCTAACTATATTTAGGGACATCATTATTCGAAAATTTAGTTTTCATTATTTTGTATTTACCAAAGAGTGTGTGTTATTGACTACTCCGTTTTATGTATTTTAAGTACACTACTATTCTTCTCATTACACATATTATTTTGGTATTATGTTTCTTATTTTCACCATGTGGTTTTCCAAGTTATGTTAAAATGGTTTGATTGATACGTTATTCTAAAAACATTTTCCAACCACCGACAAGTCCTTCACTGCTTCATTATAATTATGCCTTATACTTATTATTTCTGCTGTGCTACTTTTGATATACTTATATGCGCACATATTTGGGTTTCGATTTTATCGAACACGCCTTGAATATTATTGTTCGTTATTGTTATTTATATTCTCGTATACATGTAGTTTGTTCTTATAGTTGTTCCTGCCTTATACTTAATTAAACCTATCATTTTTGTATGTTGTTCTTACACATATATATACCTTCAAAATTTTGTCCACCCGTTTTAAGTAAATCACTATGTATTAGTGTTCGATGTGATAACTTTTCGTTTATTATTTTATAGCTTGTCGTTTCTTTTAAATTTCGAGGACGAAATTTTTGTAAGGGTGGTATGATATAATATCCAGCCCCTTTTTATACCAATATCTGTATTTATGTTACTCTTAAAGTTTATTTATTTTATAAATATAATTTTTAGTATTTTAAAATCTCTAAACCTTTTTTTGCCTTTTATTTTAGCCGGCCCAAACAACCCGGCCCAAAAGAAACATTTTAATTAAATTAAACCCCAGCCCATTTCTTTTCTTTAAAATTAAACCCAAAACTTTTATTTCGTCGGCCCATAACCTATATTTTTCCCAAGCCCATGTAAAATAAAATAGAATTTATTTTTATCCCGGCCCTTTTCCTTCAGCCCGCAGCTGCCTACCCGACCCGGCCCACTACCCTCTCCTCTTCCCCAACGGCTATATTTTTTCCAGCTCACTTCTTCCGTTCCCGATTCGCTTCCTCCGTCCACGCTCGTGCCCACGTCGCAGCGCCGTTACCCCGACTCGCGCGTCCCCTCGTGATCTACTCCTATCCCCTCTCTAACCCCTCGTCATTCTTACTCTCAAAATTCCTCACCTCCCTCTCGAGAACCCATTCCCGCGGCCACCGCTTCCATCACCCACCACTCTCGCCGTCGACGACGACGACTACGACCCGTTACCCTCCTCCCTCGCTCACTCCCCTACACCAACAGAACTCCCTTCGCTACCTCACCCCTCAATCGAGCTCGAGACGAGCCCTACACCTATCTCGACCCCCCACCTGCACTCGACGCCGACGAGCTCCGCACTGCCCCGAGCCGTCTCGTCGACCCGAGCACCACCTCCTCACCACCACTAAGCCCTTCTTCTCTCTCCCTCTCCTTACTTCTCTCTGCCTCTCACTCTTTCTCACCCCCTCTCTGTTTCCCCTCTCTTTCTCTCTGGTTCCCTCTCCCTCTCAACCTCTGTCTCTCCCTCTCTCAGTCTCTCTCTCTCACAATCTCTCTGTTTCTCTCTCAGTCTCTCTCTCAATCTCTCTGTCAATCTCTATAGTTCTTTCTCCCAATCTCTCTGTCTCTCTCTCAATTTCTCGATCTCTCTGTCTCTCTCTCTCTCTCTGCAATCCCTTTCCATCGTCCTTGACAGCACCAGCGACCCTCCCCTAGCCGCAACAGCCCCGTCACCAAGCCCGAGCCTAGTCGAGACTCGTCGTGCTGTTGTTATTTCATGCCCATGCCGTGTCACCACTGCCTTTGCTGCCGTGCCATCAATTCATCGTCTAAGGCAAGTATTTATACTTGCTACATGCTAATCTAATTACATTACAAACTCAAATCGTATAGATTGCTAATTTACAATTTATGATAACCCATGTGATATACCTGTTCGATGTGTGACCTCAATGAAAATATTCGTCTAAATTGACGGAATTGGTTTGTCTATGCTGGCCCATGTAGTGATGAATACTGTGTATAAATTTCACTGGAAAATACGACTGTTAATGGCTAAAACGAATACCCCCAAGTTTACCCGTAAAACTAGAAATTTACCGTATCTGAAAATCGTTAAAATCACCATAAATTAGGTACACACTGAAATGATGCGTTCGAGAGCTCAAATCGAAGAAGACTCTACGAACTGTAACCCTATGCAAATTTCTATTTGTTCCTGTACTAATATTGTGACGATATTTGTGTCGGAGTGCGGCTCTGGACTGCAGTGCAGAGCGACTCTGGTTTTTGTTGCTGTTCCGTAACGTGTACCACTTGGTTTCCTGAACTCGTATGTTGCGGAACTCTACTGTTTATCAAAGGTGAATCTGTTAGCTAACTAGCACAAGTGGTTTCATTCCGTTTCAGTGTCTTTTGCTAATTAATTTGTAATTTAAAAGATCGGGACGTATAACAGTCCAGAACAGAATCAGAATTGACATACTAGTATTGAACAGTGTATAACTCCTGACGTACAGACGCGATTGAGAATCCGTCTATTGAGTTGAAAACTTTATTGAAAACCCTAGATATCATTCAACTGTAGCGTCGCTAAATTCTGATCCCTACTGGGGTTAAAATGCGTTGCAAAAAGGACTTCCGATTCTGAAACCGGATTTCCAGCCGTGAACGCTTAAAATGAAATGGCCACATCTAGTGATCGTGAAACCCGATTGACGCGAAACCAAATTCGCTGGATAGATAATCAAACGTACTATTTATTCCCCGTTCATCGTTTCGCTAAACTGTACACGTATGATTTATGATAAATTATGCAAGTGGTAGAATACTGATTTATGACATCTTAATCATGCTTTACATACTGTTTCCTCATCATATCATACATATGTCACTGCATTGATAACCTAGTGATCATGTGCATTACCCAGTGTTAGGTATTAGTGGTGATTGTGGCAAGTACGTTAGTGTTCGTGCATGAGTGAATAAGTGAAAGTGACACGTACTTGTACACAATCAGTGAACCCTATTATTCTATTGCATTCGCGTGTACGTGTGACTATAAATGGTATGGGACACTTATGGAAGATCTTGCATGGGTGTCACAGATAAGGCACCAGACACTGCCATTTATCTTGGGTATTAGTCGGGACGTGCCTGATGGAGATCCTGTCTCCAGTTCTCGCGCAGACTTGTCATGGACCGACCGGTATTTGAGGTTATGGTTGGCGTTTGATGTAGACCACGGGGTGTGGGGTAGTTTGAGTGTGAGTTCAACAGAATCTCGGGAGTCCCATGCCGGCTTATATATATGGAGATATATGGAGATTTACAGGGTACATGATTATTACCGTGAGTTATATTTTGGGCCCGTGGTCCCTTGCCCTTGGGTCCTACCCTTGGGTGGAGGACACTCGCGAGTGGTTGACTCTCACACTTGGACTGACGATAGGCTTAGTGACCTGTATAATGAGACTTAGAGACAGATAGGGATAATGGCATTGATATGCATTACTTACTGTGTTGACATACCTGGCATACTATATTACTGCTTTACCGTTCACCTGATCTTTTGGACACTTCATTGGTTACTGCATGTTCATATTTTTACCGTCTTGATTACTGTTATATATCTATTATCACTGTCCGATTTGCCATTTGCACATATATGTTTATATTGCTATCGTGTCGCTCTGACGACCTGAGTATGCATGCTCAGAGTGAGGAGTGGATCTAGCCAGGACCAGGACCAGACCTACATCGCGGATATTTTGATCAGCTATCCAGAGTTATACCCTTTTTACCTCCATCAGGTCAGTTCTTTGCATTTGTTTCATTTCAGATACTGCATTACTCATTACCTGTGCGTAGTTTACTGATTACCATGTAAAGCTAGAAGCCGAAGTGTGACTACGGCAGGATGTTTCCTTGACCGTAGGAGCATGGCTGGACTTGTCAACCCCTCGTATTCCGTATTTTGGGAAGCGAGGCGTGACAATACCCAACTTAAACCTTTTTGCACAACTCTTTAAAGCCGTTGTAGGGTAGTATTATAAGTATAGTGGGAACACACTCGAGACAAATTGTCACGACCCAAAAATTTAGGCACATGACCGGCTCTTAAACCACGTAACGTATACAGGCATACGTAATTTAAGTAAGCCGAAACCCAGAAATCTAAACCACCCCAAATGGGATAAAGGGAGAAAAAACATAGTTTAAAGCATTCGGAAACTCTCAAGTAAAAATCTTTAATTTTAGTTTTCTTTCTTGAAAATTTCGGCAACACCTCCTTTGTAAAAACTAGCTCCGAAAACGGGTACAACATAGATAAAATATAAAACATCCCAAACGGGAACAAATCACGCCCAACGGCGGAGACAACCACCACAAACATATATACGACGCCGAAGCGAAGAAATATAAAAAAAACTGTATAAAGAAGTAAAACTTTTCAACAAAACCGGCTTCCACGAGCAAGGCACCCAAAGTCACCAAAATAATAATACAACACCGAATCCTCACAACTCGTCTCTAAGTCAAATAAAAAAAGTGGTAGATGGAGAATACTAGATCCAACAAAAATATATACAAGGTACAAACAGATAACCGCAAACCCACCTAAAAGCAAGGCCTCACAGCCAACCGTAGCGGTATCCGCAAAAGTAGAGATGATAAAACGCCCTGCCGCGACTACTCAGAGGGTAAGTCCTGCAAAACACTGTGGCACAACGGGGGTGAGTTGCCAACTCGTGAATAGTAAATAACATCATACTGTAATCGCAAGTATGCACGAATAGCGATAAATCTAGCATATGTAATCTGATAGCATAAGTATGGCAGTATGGATATGCAAAAATCATGTAAAGATACATCAGCAGGGTACTCCAACTACATGAAGTAATGCATATCAAAATAATCCTGAGTGTGTGGGATGATATAATAAAACCTCATGCAAAATCATCAGTATAGGAAAACACCAGTGTCCCTCACTGAAACATCAAATCCCAAATCCTCAGGCGCCGCATCCTCAGATCGGCCCTCACATCCTGTAAGTCTCATGAAACCTCAGTATCAAACATCGACACCAGAAATATCAAGAAAACATATACCTCTGTGTGTGTGTGTGTAGTATAGGGATATCAACCCCGTATGTCCACCGACGATACGTAGAAATCATGGAAAACCTGAGTGTCTAACACCGACACTCGAAACATCATGAAACCCGTGTCTAGCATCGACACATAAATCCCCATAACTCAGGCGCTGTCACCACGACTGGCCCTGACGATATGTCATACATCACTCCGATCGGTATCCTCACGATAACCGCCGAGTCCAATTACTATCACCGGTAGGTAGTGGTCCCTCTCTGCCAGGCTTATCGTCTACACCACGAAATCACCACTCGCCCCGGTGTACCATACCGGGTCAACCATGTACCCGCAGACGGTGCCTCCTGCTCTTCGAATCGAGTATCACAAGCCAAATCTCAGAACCGAGAAATCACATGGTGGACGCATTGAAATATCATATCAAAAGAAACCGGGTTTTCAAACAATACATAGTTTTCTTGAAATACCCCCACGGTTCTCAAATCCATAAATCATATGAAATCCACATCTAAATGCGTAAATCCATGAAAAACTGATATATGCAGCATAAAACAACAATATGATCATATCAAGAGAAATCCGCTCTTTTAAATGAATCCATTTTTAAAATATATCTTGCGGTTCCCAAATCCTCCAAAAAAACAAGTGCAATATCATATAAAGTGTACATATAATTGTAGCAAGGTTTAAGTATCTATATGTAAGCAAATATGTATGATGTATTTCATAAGCACAATAGTCAACATCTCTATATCACATGTCAAAACAATATCATTTAAGGTATATACAACTATAGCAAAAATAGGTGGGTGTACAGGTCAGTATGTATGCATGATGTACAAGTAGCTATAGCAAGATATACGTGAAATGGAATAAGAGTCACTATCTCAACTATCCCTGCCCAATGCAATATCACGTATGTAGATGGTTTGTGCGTGTCATGGCAATTACCGACGGTGTGGGTGTAGCATACAAATCAGTGCTCGTGCAACATGAACCGTCAGTAATATGTTATATCCAACAGGTACAAGTCAAGGTGCAATAGATATACTATGCAATGACGTTCATATGATTGAAAAGTCTTAGGGGATAGGTACCTAAGCCTGTCTCCTAAGCCAACGCTTTCCAGCAGGCAAAGACAAATGATGAATTGCTCCTGGCACCTGTGCTTCAGTGTTAGCAACGCTGATGCTGACCCCCTACCCTAAAATTCCAAACTTCCGATCCAATAGACCCCTAAGTTTTTAAACTGGAAACAGATAACCCCTACGTCGTTAAACAGGGAACGAGGAAAATCCCCTCATGGCAAATGATGATTTGCTCACGGTACCACATTCCAGTGTAGCGATGTTAATGCCAAACCAAAACCAAAATCCCCAAATTCTCTCATGGAAAATGATGATTCGCTCCTGATACCACATTCCAGTATAGCGATGCTAATGCTAAACAAAATTCCAAATTCCAAATTCCGCATCTCACGCTGCAATGCCTCGAATTCAAAGGTCCCGCCAAATAAGACAGGAATCGGGCAAATCAATCTAAAGTCCTATCCGGAAGCGCTTCCAAGCTCAAAATTCCCGCCGGACAGATTGGAGCCTCTCCAAAACAAATAAAGCCAACCAATTCCGTTTGTCGGCCTTTACATCAAAAACATGGACACTTAGTGCCGGGGACAAGTCGACCGGCGACATTCCGTGCAGGGGACAAGTCGACCAGTGACACCCCATGTCGGGAAAACGTCAAAACAGACACTCCGTCTCGGGGACACGTCAACCAGCGACACTCCGTGCTGGAGAAACGTCAAACTGACATTCCGTGCCGGGGACACGTCAACTAGCGACACTCCGTGCTGGGGACACGTCGACCAGCGACACTCCGTGTCGGGGAAACGTCAAACAAACACTCTGCCTCAGGGATACGTCGACCAGCGACACTCCATGCTGAGAAAACGTCATATACAGACACTCCGTCTCGGGAAAACGTCAAACGGACACTCTGCCTCGGGGATAAGTCAACCAGCGACACTCCGTGCGAAGGAAACGTCACATACAGACACTCCGTCTCGGGTAAACGTCCAACACAGACACTTTCAGGAAAGTAAGGACGCGGCTTAGAGCTTCCGCCTTGGGAACACGTCAACCAGCGGCACTTCGCCTCGGAGACACGTCAAGTATCGACCGTCCATGTCGTAAAAAGGGCAGTGCCAGCCTCCTCAAAAGCGGGAACCAAATCAAGTCAACCAATGACCTCCCTGTCGGAATTATGCTCCGTATCGGAATCAAGTCAACCAATGACCTTCCCGTCGAAATTATGCTTCGACTCGAAATCAAGTCAACCAACAACCTCTGTGGCGAAATCATGCTTCTCAGAGTGTACCCCGTGTCAAAATCATGCTTCGCCTCGGAGTACCTGCTTTCCTCGTCGGAATTATGCTTCGACTCGGAATCAAGTCAACCAATGATCTCCCCGGCGGAATTATGCTTCGACCCAGAATCAAGTCAACCAATGACCTCCCCGTCGGAATTATGCTTCGACCTGGAATCAAGTCAACCAAGGACCTTCCCGTCGGAATTATGCTCCGTCTTGGAATCAAGTCCACCAACAAGCTCTGCGGCGAAATCATGCTTCGTCTCAGAATGTACTCCGTGTCGAAATCATGCTTCGTCTCGGAGTATTTGTCTTCCCTATTGGAATTATGTTTTGACTCGGAATCAACCTCTGCATCAGAGCTATGCTTCGTTCAGAATGTTTTCCTTATGCCGGAACTAAGTTTCGTCTCAGGATACACTTCTCCCGTGTCGAAATTATGCTTCGCCCCGGAACCCTGCGTCGAAACTATGCTTCGTCTCAGAATATATCATCTCTTTGGAATCATACTCCGCTCTTCGGAATTATACTCCGATCCCCGGAATTATGCTCTGCTCGTCGGAATTATTCTCCGATTCCCGGAATTATGCTCCCGGAATGATGCTTCGCCCCCGGAATGATGTTCCACTTCGAAGTCCAACTCCAAGATCCGTCAATTTCATGCGCACAACTCATATACGCGATGTGCATTTATTGATGGGGGCACTTTGTTAGGATAAAAAATTGCATCCAGGTTTGACCAAGTCAAAGTCAAAGTCAACCCCAAGTAAACGGACCAAGCCCAGGTCAAGTGGGCCCCATACCCAAGTCGAGCCCCGCGGCCAACCTCTCCCATGCCAAAATAAAAATTATGTAATAAATAATTTTGATGTAATTTTTATGAATAAATGTAAGAAAAATGGGCATAAAATAAATTTTTGTAAAGCCCGTGGCTCATGTGCAAAAGAAATGAGCACATGATGCATAGGATGGGCAAAATGCCATTTTGTAAAGCCCAAGGGGTTCTGTGTAAATTTGTAAGCCTATGTAAGACAACATGATAAAATAAAAAAAAGAATTCATTCTCTCAAAAAGTTGGGGTTTTTGTGCCTCCTCCTCCCTCAAGGTTCTAAACCTTCTCAATTTTTTGAATTAAATCAAGAGTTTCTCTTTCTTTTCCAAAAAGAAATAGTTTTCACCACAAAACCCTTGGAGGGGAACACAGATCTTCTATCAAATCTTCAAAATAGGAGATTTTTAAATCTCACCCTCTTTTCCAAAATCCAGCCAATAAAGAGGAGGAAGGAGACCCATTTCCAAAAATCCCATTTTGGGGAAGATCCGAGGCTTAGGAGAGGATCCCGAGCTTAGAGGAAAAGAAAGGGGTCCCTTTAATCATCTTCAAAAATTTCTGGAGTTCAACTCCATTTTTTAAATTTTTTGGGAGTTTAACTCCATAAATAAAATTCTTTTAGGAGTTCAACTCCATTTAAAATCTTTTGGAGTTTAACTCCACAAATCAAACTCTTTTGGGAGTTTAACTCTTATCAAGATCCTTTCAAGGGTTTAACTCTTAATCCCGGGGCCAAGCCCTCATTTCTGCAGGAGTTTAACTCCTGATCACGTGTCGGACGCGTTAGGCGCTGGCGCCCATGCGTCTTTCACCTAGCCCGCCGGTGCCCGGCGCCCACGCATCTCTCACGTGATCCGCGGGTGCCCGGCGCCCACATGCCGGACGCATGAGGCGCTAGCGCCCATCGCCCATGCGCCTCTCACATGGCCTGCGGACGCCCACGCGCCTCTCACGTGGCCCGCGGGCGCCCAGTGCCCACGCGCCTCGCACGTGGCCCGCGAACACCAGCACCCACACGCCATTCATGTGTCCTTAGGACGCTCCTCACCCCCATTTTTTCACACTCCACAACACTTTCCCCGTTAGAAAAAATTTCTAACGGGATGTTGTCCCGCACATCGTAAGGGGGCTGCTAGCTCCCTTGACCCCCAGCCCGCTGTCCCGGTAGCGGGACCCCCGTAAACTCTGCGAGGCTCCCGATATACCCAAAACCTTTCAAGACACAACACACATACACAGCATATTGAGTTCGCATGACCAGTTTGACCCGTCAATCGGAGGTTCTCTCGCTACAAAGGCGGGGGTAATTAACGGCAGCTTAGTTCGCGGCTGCCGGAGATTCGGATCCCCACAATAAATAAACCCCCGTCTATCTTATGCAGGGGATCTGTAGTACGCCTGACAAGCGACGCGTATTCCCATCTTAATGGGATGACGAAAAATACCCTACACCGTCATCCATTCCTCTTAAAAGAATTCAAACATATAAATAGTAAACCAGTTTCTTCTTCTTTCCTTCTTTCTATATTTCTTTGATAGGACTCTCTTTCTTCCTTATTTATTTTCTCCTTTAATTCTTCCCCCCTTTTCATTTGATCTCCCTCCCTCCCTCCCGGCTTCCCCCCCCCCCCCCCCCTTCAATTGCTATTTTCCCTTGTTTCTTTCTTTTGGTTTTCCTCAATGTCTTTCTTTTCTTTCCCCTTTTTTAAATGGTACAAATAAGCACTTAGATTTTGGACAATGGGATTTTTATTTACGATCATATAACTTCAAATTTTCATTAAATGAATCTTACTTTACAGTAGACCACTTTCAGTCCTTAAGCGCCCCCTTAGGCATGTATAAGCATATAACTAAATTGGCAGCCTTGCTTTTTCCTATTTTTGGAAATAGTGTATGGCAGTCATCATTTCACTTCTGGTAGCCAACTTTTTTCCTCTACAGATTATTTCCTTGATTGCCGCTCTTCTCAACCTTGCTCAAGCCTCCATTTTAGTAATCTATGATCCTGTGGTAACTTGTATGAACTAAAAGATCAAACAGGTCATAAAAGATAAGTTTATTTTCTGAACATAGGAGGCAGAACCATGGAAAGGAAACCAAACTCAAAAAGAAGTTGAATTATTCATATTTAGGCATATGTCATACTGAAATAAACCATTTACCATGGATAATATACATATTATTAACCAGTAGTTGCCTGCCGACCAGATCCAAGAAGCAGTGACTTACTGAAAGTTTAAGTCAAGTCTGGTTATGGGATCCTAAATTAGGTCCAGTTCCTACTGCACTACTGGAGCTTCACATTGACGAGCTAGTAGCAATGCCCCTTTGGTAAAAACATAAGAGGAAATGCATGAAACCGTTATGAGGATCTAGGCATTTAGAATATTTCTAATACAATCAGTTACAGTGGACTACCAGGTCAAACAAGGATCAGGGTCAAGAAGTTGGGCCATCTTTTTGGAGAAGACTTAGCCTAAAACAGGCCCAAACAGAATAGACATGTGTAGGGTCTACGTCCAATTATCAAATGCATGAAAATTCTAGGCCCAGCTTAAGCCTAGTGGTCTGAAGCCCCAACCAAGGCCGATAGTTGTCCTATACAAAATGCTTTGGGGTGTTATGTATAGGATAATCACAAATTGTAATAATCTATAGCCTGCAAAAGTCCATTAGTAGAAGAGACGTGCTGTTCGTAATTTCTTTTTTTCCTTTTTTTGCATGGCATCCTTAGAAGTTCATGTGTTTTTTAGTGATAGATAGTCGATAACAAAGCTTTTTGAGTGTGTGTGAATAAGTACATAGTTGGAGAGCATCTGTACAAAAGAAATTCTGAAAGACATGGTAGGACAGTATATTATTCTAAATTGGCAAATGTGGTTTGCTAATAAGTTTAAGGCATTCAAAAGATTAAATGAACTTTATCGAACATGTAACAGATGTTTTTCAACAGCCATGATATGCCAAAGAAAATCAACTAGAAATACCTCAAAATAGTCAGCATGTATGAGCTCTGTCAATATTTTTCTGAACCACCAGCCTAAGGCCCCTGTCGGGTACTTCGAAGTGGAAAATAATGTGGACTGCAGAATACATAAGAGAAGATTTTCTACAATAAGACGCAAAAAGTTGGGTATACGCCGTAGAAAAGCAGCTCGAAACAAAAATCCTTGCACTCTGGCCAATCTATTGCTCACAGCAGTTTTCATCACCTGTAGCAAAAACAAAGTTTAACACCAAGATCCTTATCATATTGGCAAATTTTTTTTTATGAGAACAATGAACTATATTTCTGATATATCACAGGTAACATGGCAATGCACACAGAACATATCACAGATGATTCTATCATCAATTTCCTATGTATTGAATGACGGGGGACGATAAAACCCTGAAAGAATTTCAAAATTAGAGTCAAAAGGTCATGTTATCACAGAAGGAAGCTGAGCATCCGAAGATATTTTTTTTAACGAAAACTTGATGTGCATTGTCATGCATGAGCGAGGCAATATATATTCTCAGCTCACAAAAATAAGGCTATCTATAAGAACCGCCTTTCTTTTAGGCTTCTATGAATCCTAGGAGGGAAAATTTCTCCACTGATGGCGCACCCAATTAGCTCAAGTGAAAACTATCAATTTACAAGGGGCATGCATTTCTTGGTTAACTGAAGCTCTCTAACTCCTTACGCAAAAACATCCTAAAAAGCCTAAGTTAGTGTCATTTGGAAGGATGTTCTCATATTTATGATTGCATTAGTAGCTAGATTCCACAGTAGGCGGTTTAGAGTTACAACATGACCAACACAAATAGAAAGTACAATAACAAGTTAAGCATGGGGCCAAACAGAAAACAGTGGACCAACCTGTATGAGGATCATGAACGAACGGAAGATGGAATGCAACACAAAACATTGGTTGCCAGCACAAGAATGCACCGGTACACAGGACTAGAGAACTTATATTAATTTCAAGCTACATAAACACCTCAAACAGTCTCACTACCAGTAGTTCTATTTAACATGATACTTTTTTTAATACCAGATTTCAGAAACATCAAAACTAAGGGTTTGAAACAAAAAATACATTGGGGAGCTGTAAAAGAGAGCAAAGCTTGGAAAGTTGTGATGAGCAATTCTCTATGAGAAAAGTCACGAGAAAAAATATGAAATAAATATATATTATATGCGAATTTTGGCTTTAAAATGCCGTTCTTAAGTTCTGCTGCTACAGTCACAGTGAGTAATTTTCTATGAAATTGTTCCATTGGCCTAGAATTTTATTAATCTCACAATGGTTTAACGTATACCAAGTAGGATGTAAGATCCATAGAAGCAAACAAAAATAACAGCAAATATGTCCAAAATTTTTGCTGATAATGGTATATGGGAAAAGGATTATCTATCATGAGTTCATGAGATATTTGGAACGGTAGTTAACTGACCACTGTGGCAACTATAGTCATAAGGTTGTGGATGCCATTTCGTCCCATCTGCGAAAGCAAGATTGCTGCTAGAACATGGAGAGATTTTAATCCAGCTCTTTTCTGTCTCGACTTTCTATTGGACTTATCCTCCACACCATTTTCACTCACTTTTCTTTAGTGCTATCAGAAGCAACAGGAGTTGCAGAAGAATCACGTCTAACCAACCTATTCTGGTGCCTTGATTTCACATATGCGACAGTACTACCAGTAACAAGAATGCTTGAGACTGCAACAAGTGTTCTCCTGTAGAGAAATACCATAAAGAGGAAGTGAGAAAAAACTCCAAATAAATATTGTTAAATATTTTTAAAATGTCATAAATGATATCTAATAGGATAGCTATTGTCACGCCCCGCTTCCCATAATACGGAATACGGAGAGCAACGAAGGCCAGCCGTGCTACCTACGGTTGAAAAGATCCTTCTATTATCACATAAGGCTGTCTAGCTTAACCTGTCAAAATAAAATCCAATACCAAAAGGAATAATACTGATAATCATGCTGCAACGAAACCACAAGGAATACTAAAAAATGGGTCCACTAGATAATTGATGCAAATAAATACCCAATACAATAGATTCGAAAAGAAAACAAAATCTGGAAAGATACAAAAGTCCTAATGTCCCACAATGGCGCACAAGCTAAATACTAACAGAAAGGAAATAAACCTACGGATTACTGATCTTCGGCAAAGTTCTGATAGCCGCTGCAATCCTGCTCGGCCTGAAAATCTGTCTCTAAACCTGAGATGGCAAATCTCAGGGATATCAGAACATCCCAGCAAGTACTCAACGTATAAGGTGTGTGTATGGTATGATAACATGAATATATGAATGTAGTGAAACCCGTGTGCGCATGTAGAAATAGATGTAAATATATATGCATTAATACTATGAAACATGTATGTAAACAGGTCAAGTCACATCCTATTGGTCACTAAAAGGTAAACTATTCTATCATAAGTTCGAGTGTGTGCGTCAACCTCTGCAAGAGTATTCCTAACCAAAGAGTAGTGCCCCAGGGGATAGGAAACACGGGCCCAACTGTGAAATGAACAAGCGACCGATATAGCCCGGTACGAGCTGTAATAACATACGACCGATATAGCCCGGTACGAGCTGTAAACATGCGATCGATATAGCCCGGTACGAGCTGTAATAACATGCGACAGATATAGCTCGGTACGAGCTGCCGGCATGGAACTCCTGAGATCCTGTTGTACGAACGCACACTCAAACTATCCTAACACCCGCGTATTTATAGCTACTATGGTAATGACTAGAGCACTAATTAAGAATGCTGAAAAGACTGGAACTTGTGATATGATAATTGTATAGAAATGAAACTGGTAAATAGTAGTGTGTCATGTCATGTAGTTCAGCATCCTAATCAGCGATCTCGTTCATAAAGACTAGAGTATTGAATAGTCATGACTTGTCAAATGTAATTGTTATCTGGTAATAGTAACTGCATGAGGGCGATGTACAGGCCGGTATGAGTCACAATTGTTATCTTCACCGTTAACCTTAATATGGATATACTAATCACAATCTGGGTAGGAATATATAAATGTGAGATATGTTAACTTTCGAACTTTATTTGTAGTTAAAATAAATCTCATTTTAAAACCACACTTGCTAATTTTTCTTACTTACTGCATAAAAGTTTGCCTATATATATCTTTGTACGGTATAACGAAAAATAGGTACTAACACATTTCTCTTTTATTCTAACAGGGCAGGAAAAAAATATATATACATATACACACGAAGGAATGCCAATGTACATCGACCAAAAGTAAAGCAAGAATACTTGCCTGATCGAATCTCACGACAGGGTACGTACGCTGCGTCCGACGTCGAGTAAATGTCGCAATGCACACACGCGCGTAAAGAATAGAACCAAGCTATGCAAGAACGTGACCACGCTGGATGAGGACGTATACTGGATTGCCCGGATCGTCGGCGACGAGCACGGCTCCGGCGATCACCGGGAAACACGAGATCAAGAAAGAGAAAGAGAAGAAGAAGGTTGCTTTGGGGTTTGGTGCTCTGGGGCAGGACGAGGCGAGGGAAACGTCGACTATGGGTCGGCAACGTGAGGGTCGACGGCAAGACAGTGGGCTGCGGGTTCTTGATGTCGGGTGATCGGGTCTGGTGTGCTCGGGATCTGGGAGTAGGAGAGAGGAAGAAGGTGGTAGCGAGAACGAGGTGAGGCCGACGGGGATGATCTGCGACGAGGCGGGGTGTGCAGGCGAGTTGTAGGGTCGGGTTTGGTCGCAGCGAGGTCGGGGTTCGTTGCAGTCGGGGAAGGAGGGAAAGAGAAGATGGAGGAAGTTGTCAAAGATGAAGCAACGTCGGCGACGAGATGCAGGCGAGGTTAGGATCTTGAGTAGTTGGGTTCGGCAGGGTTCGTAGTCGGGAAAGGAGAGGAGTCATGGGGAGGGGAGAGGTGGTCGAGGAGATGAGGTGAGGTAAGCGGGGTCGTTGAGACGAGGAGGCGAAGTCGAAGGTAGAGGCGGCGGCGACGAGGCGAGGTCGGCGACGAGGAGGACAGAGGTGAGGTCGGGTTGTGCGGTGATGGGTTGCTGCGGGGATGTGGGTTGCATGAGAGAATCGTCGTGGGGAGAAGAGAGAGGTGAGGTGATGTGAGGAGAGGAGGAGAAGGTCAAGAGTGGAGGCGGCGACGGCGAGGCGCGGGCGTGGGTAGGGTTAGGGTTTCATGGAGGCAAAGGCGGCGGGAAAAAGAACGAAGACGGGAGAAGGGGAGAATGTGGGTGTGTTTATATAAGGGTTTTTAAAATATAAAGAAAAATAAATGAATATATATATATATATATATATATATATATATATATATATATATATAGTGAGAAAGAGAGAGTGATTCGTTGACTTAGGATTTGAATATATAAAAATATTTGGAAATATATTTTTGTTAGAAACATATGTATAAAACAGTTTAGTATATAAGGATTATAATATTAAGTAAATTTGAGTTTTCTGGTTAATACAAAAATACTTCAAAATATACACGGGTTGGGTCTAAAATTATGGTTTAAAATACGGATAATATACGTGTCAACCAAAACCAAAAAGCGATGTCCGATTAAAGAAAAATGCATACCCCCAAGAACGGATACACGTAGCGTGCACGCAGCGATCCAAACGAGTCCGTTTCACTAAACGGAACGTAAACACGATACACGGATGCTACCACAGGGTCAGAGGTATGATGCAGGCCATGCTAGATATTTTTAAAATATATTATTTGATTATAATTGTATTATTAAAAAAATGCAGATGCCGGATATAATGCAAGGAAACGGACCATATGCAAGCATGGATCCTCAAAACCAGCAGGGATAGCACGTAATCAAGAACCAAGACGGGTTCAAGCATGCGGGTCGGGTCGGATACCAAGCACAGAATACTAAAACACTATTCGCACCCAAAAGCGAATAAAATCAAGAATTAGCCACAATATAAATAAGATAATCAAATCGAGCCTGGTATAATTGAACTGGGGTGTTACATCTATATATAGGAGTATAGGTAAATAATTATTATTCTGGCCAACAGCATCTAATCTTGATATAGAGTTATCTAATGGCAACGACCGTACTGCTAATTAAGTCAAGCATATGAAAGCAGCCACTTTTGGTTTGCACTAGAAAAGTCTAGAACGTTATACATAATAGCATTCAGAAAAAAGAATAGTAAGAGGTATCAAGACCTTGCCAAACATCAGCACAAACGATTAAGACAATGTAAATATGGAAAAAGAATATCTTAAGAGCATAGAGGGGTTCATCTTCAAAGCCACATAGTTAATAGCAATAGGTAGGCAGATAACTAAAAGAATGTTTAAAAAAACGTGAAGGGCAATCCCATCTTCCTTGAATAAGCCAGTATAGTACTTGAATAAGCCAGTGTACTTCTAATTAGAGGCTGTCATAAGCTATTACCGTTTTATCCAAAAAGGAGGTCCGACCTAACACAGCCCAAGTGGTCAAAGGTCCACCTTGTAAATTGTAATGAATAGGTAGGTCATTAAATAGAAAGAGAGGAAATTATTTTATTCCATGTAGAATCGATTACTGATTTGGAATCATCAGTTATCTACATATGTAGAATCAATCACTAATCTGGAATTTCATTTCAGGATTTCACATTGCAACCCAGAATTGAAATTGCATGGCTGAAGAGCTCATCACTGCCTACCGATTATAGTTAAATTTTGACAAATTATTTTGAATTGTCATAATATATGACAAGCTACCAGAACTACATAATGGCAGGCAAGCAGATTGAATGGTTTCACATACCTTCTAGAGGAAAAAGTTTACGCCCATGCTCAGTTAACGAAAACAATTGGAGAGAAGGCATATTTTAAATATAATTTCTCCAGAATAAAAAAGATATCAATCAATGGCGTGTATTCCTTCAATATTATGTAAAGGCAAGCCAATTATTCCCTGGCCCTGCAAAAGCAGAAAAAACATCATATAACAAGATTGGCATTGTATCATATTTTGAGGTGATCATTGATCAAGGGGAAACCAGCAATCTAATACATTTTCCAAGACCACGAAAGAGAACCATGGACCTCTGTGTTTATAAAGTAAAGAAAAAATAAATCAGAAATTGTCAGTAAGAATAGGAGTAGTAAACTTAAAGCTTAATCCCCTGCAGTTGCATCGTATTTCAAATTGAAAAAAAAAACATATATACAGAGAAGCATTAAAATTCGCTGTGGACCTATTGGTGGTGCATTAAGGATCCTGAAATAAGATTAGACTGATAAGGAAACATTATGAAGACCAAATTGGAGTTACTACTTGAATGGCAGGGGGGGGGGGGGTGCTTGAATCATGTCTGTAAACTGGATCTGGAAAATGAATGTGCGATGTTTGCCGGGTCTGCCATCTCATCATTCATCAATGAAGACCGAGTCTTCGAGATAGTATCGTTGAATCAAAACTATTGTCATAAGATTCTCTGCAAACTATGGCCTTTCCAAGTTTTCTCATACATAACAAGAGAAAGCGCAACAGGTATTTCATGGCGTACTGTTGGTTTTTTGTAGTACCTTTACACCATCTTCCACTTTAGCCAGCAGCCATCCAAAATGCATTTTGCCTCCTGGGGCTCCCGGTGCTGCTGAATCTATATTCCGTTGAAGATCTCATTTGCTAACTGAAATCGAAATTATTTATTTCAATCATGCACTAAATTTAGACAAAAACAAATTGATTTAAGCTTTTACCCCTTCGAAAATCTGAATGAATGCATGATTCAAAATAAATAATTTCGATTTCGGTTAGCAAATGGGATCTTCAACGGAAGTGATAAAAACAAATTGATTTAAGCTTTTATCCCTTCGAAAATATGAATGAAATAGCATGTGCGAACCACTATGCAGGAATAAAGGAAAAAACAAATCAAATGTGACGAGATGATACACCAGAAAATGCCAAAATTATACATCCTATCCAGAAATGAGTATCAATTTCGGCGTCATAGAGATTAAGAGACGCAAGAATAGTGATGATCCCAATACCTGGACCAGCTTGATGAACGGAATATCGTCAATGTTCTCCACATCTGCTGTCATATGGCTTTGTATCTTAACCTGCCGAGTTCATGATTTTGCTGGCACCTGTACAGCAGGAGAATGTGAAAGGATGGCCAAAGAATGGTTGCCACTATAAATACTACATATGTGCATGCAATCATGCACATCCAGGCGCACATACACCTATATGAATATATGATTGAGGATAGACGATATCACTTAAAAATGATCTAATCCAGTAGCATAGAGGAAGCTCAGGAGTCGGGAAATAGAAGCAGAACCCACATGGGGCCCCTTCAAGGTAAAAGACACTGATTTTGTTAAAATAGGCATGTGTTAGCTTAGCTAGGTAGTTGTTAGGTATACAAGAAACAATACATGTTAGCAATGCATTAACTGTAAATATGAGCGAAAGAGGACATTAATGTAATTTTACATGTATCTCACTTATAAATATTGAGTGCAGTAAAGAAATTCCAGCTTCTTTTTTCCCCTCATTTCTCTAATTTCTCTAATAATCTAGACAAGGTATCAAAGCCATGCCATACCCACCACCACCATAATTGTCTACTTCCGCTACCACCATCGAATCCGATTAAAGCCAGTCGTTGAGATTCGGCTTCAAAATTTAAGGGAAGGCTCCTCTATGCATACTTATCAAATGGTGCAACACATCACAATGGGGGCATATCAACATACATACTAAAGGATTAATTGTATAGAGATGGAAGTGAATTGTGTATTGATTATCGCTCTTGAGATAGATAGTATATTTTTATGAATGAATTGGAATCAATGGGATGCCCATCTTCATATACCTACATGATGTAAACAAATTCATTGTGGGTTTTGATACTTAATATATTTCTTTAAATATATGTGCTCTTATTTTGACTTGGTTATGATAGAGTTAAATAGTTCAAAAGCCATAAATAGAGGAAGAAATTTCTACGAAGAATTTAAATTGAAGCTTAAAGCAATCTCTCTTAATTGTTTCATGAGAATATCCGTCGAGGACTTGTCTTGATTTATCTTGATTAATTTTACCCAATGACACAACGAGCTTTCATCCCAAACTTTTGGGGTCAGCTGCATGAATCTTTTTCTTTCTTTAGCTATAGTAAGGATCAATCAAAAGTTCGATTCTATCTGAACTCTAGTCGATTGAATTAACTACTAGTAGTCTTCTAAAACTGCTTCCACACATGTTTGTTTAGGCATAGATCCAGTCATCGTGCTCCATTAATTGCAAGTCTACAGTATGTCGCTTCTCCTAACTAATTCAATTCTGATCAACATATTCTCTCTCATTTTACCCTCTATGGGAGCTATCTCGGCTTTTTATGAAAGCACTCATTTTCTACCATTCATCCTAATTTTGGCAATTTGACCATAAAGCATTATTGGATATATAGGCGCCTTACATGAATCTTGCTAGTATTCTAGAAACACATCTACTAAAATATTCTTCGATAACCATTCCGTTTTTAATTTTATTAATCCAAATCCTTGATCACAAATTGTCGTTCTTAAGGGATGTATGGATTCTCAAGAAGAGAGGAGCCGTAGTGGTCCCCATGCACGCCCAAATCCCACAAGTGAATTGAAAGTTAGAACTACGTATAATCACTCTATATCTTTTTCTGCTTACTTTTTTCTACTTTGCTATTTCACGTCCTTCGAATTCTAAAACTTCTATCCACCTTGCTATTTTCAGAATCATATATTCCTAGTGTCATCGTCAGCTAAGACAATAGCATAAACATCAGAAACATCATAGTGAAAACCCCTTCTTCAAACAGGAATATAGATTAACTTAAAATTAGATCTTCTGCTTTATCTTATCACACCAAAGATTTTTATGCTTTAGCTAGAACAAATGAGCACTTCACATTAATTTAAATATTGTACACATGCCATTCAAATTAGGAAGTGCACAAATACCATAGCATCATTCCATTCTCCCCTTGTACATACTCCAATAACTAGTATCCATGATCAATGAGTAGTTCTTTTACCACCAAACATAGCATATAGCGAACGAAACAAAGTGGAAACTATCATTATTCATTTTAAAAGATGAAACATACCGTACTTATTTGTTTGCTTCTAAAATACGAGGAGCTGATCAAACAAAGCCAAAGAAGGCTACCACGCCCGAATTGCAAATATAAAAAGCAATTAAACAACTACCATTAATTAGTTCATGCATGCTCAAAGACACGCATACGACAAGAATGCACGCATATTTTAAGTTTCCACCCTTTATTATATCTCAATTTAACTACTTAATAAAAGAAAAGGGCCTCCCCAATAATTCAAGCAGCATGTGAAACCCTTTGTCAAAGGTCTCCCGAAATTTGCCCTAATTTTAGCAACAACTCAATTAGACCAAAGAGAACCCTAAATCAGCCACAAAATTGACCAAAGACGACAGGTTTTTACCGAATAGCGTGCAATTTCCTCTGTAATATTACAAATTTATGCAATTAAAATCGAGCGAAATCCAAAAAATTGAAAAAGCAAGGAGGTGTTCTGACCTTCATTAGTGAAGCAGAAATCGAGCGGTAAGATTTTTGGGATTTTTCTCTTTTTTTATTGAAAAAATAAGAGAGATGGTTAAGTCCCGTTGAGGATGCGGCCCGGTGGGGCCCAGCGTCAGCATCACAAGACAACGACAGTGATAAAGATATCCTTTAAAGGGTTAGGATCCGACAAGATTTGCATCCGAACAAGAACCAACGTACACGTGTCCCATATTGGATGCGGACTCGTACCGACCGGACGTGGGCTTAGTTGACATGATTCGTATGTGGGCTTAGTTGACATGCTAATAGGCTTATATTTGAACCCATTAAAGAGAGTTGATTTGTGGGCTCCAAGCCCAATTCTTAACCGAGCAATTATTTAAAAAAAGAAATTGCAACTAAATTGGTGGATGCATTTATTATTGGAGATATTATATGACTAGTATCTTTATGCCCGTGTTGAAATAAAAATTATGTTTAATTTTTTTTTAATTTGAATTCCAAAAAAATTGAGAAAATAAAAATTTGCAGGGTAGGATCTATACTTTGTTTTCAAAATGATTGGTTTAAGATCAGTAAAGATAACTGTATGATTATAACGGATTCAGTCGATTATCTTGTTTATTAAATATGTGTTATAGGTTTGCATTTAATTTTTTGCACTGTTGGTGTGGCGCTATTTGAGACAACATTAGATGTCAAATTGAAATCAATTTAAGAACCTCAGGCTTTGTGGTTATGTCTGTGCTATTTTATTTTAAAGCAAACACAAAAGGATGTATGCACCCTTCTAGTTTCAATTTAAGAAAATTTAAAACACAAAGCAGTCATAGAATTTTCATCACACCTGCCAAAATCGAGTCCTGATAACTAAGGAACCTTTTAATCTTTTTTTTCTTTTCATTTTTTTAATTTTCTTGGTAAATAGAAATTGGAAGTGCCGCCATATGGTGAACATGTACTCCGGTTATAACCCGTGTTTTACATGTGTGATGCATACATGTATGACAGAATCCATGTACATCTGTCATTAACGATTAAGATGAACTTTAAACGTAGTTCATTAGTTTTAGCATTTAACTATGAAGTATGAATCACTCTTCTATCAGAAAAAAGTATCATGCCGTATGAATAAAATGAGATTGCTTGTCATGGTATTATGCAATCTCATAACCCCTCGTATAGACTATGAAAAAAGGCTAAATTTCAATTTGTTGCCATGAACTATATGCACTTTACTTAAATAATACCATTAACTTTCAAAAGTATTAAAATACATCATGACAGCGTTAACGGAAAATTACAAAATTACCAAAACACACCTCGTTTTTTCTTGCAAATATAGTAATATCTGCTGGTAATTTTAGATATTAAACATTTATTCAAGGAGAATGAATGATTGTTTGAATATTTATGTGGATATGGGCTCACCTTGGTTCAGCCCAACCAAGAAGACTTAACAAACAGGCCCATGGCCATGGTTACAAATTGGGTTAAGAGTATATGACCCTTTAATTAATGAAACAAAACAAATTTTAGTGGAGAGGTTTCTATAATTCTAGGATCTTTTTTCTTTGTTTGGACTGTCAAGACTAATTCATGCACACAACATACACAAACACAATTAACACAATTACGCAACCGACGCATCCAGGTACCCACGAATTTGCCCTAGCCCACTGGTTCTTGAAATTAAATCTCCGTACAAACAAAATATATATAGATGATATTTGCATCCATGTGTGTCTATCACATTAATTATCACATATATTTACAGCACATCCCCATGTGATTTCTGGGTACATCCATGTGTGTCTACTTGGTATTTAGAAAATAAATAAGCAAATATATAAGCATGTGACTATATTTGATGGAAGAATCTCTTGGAATTGCACAGGAATAATGCTCGAATCCATTTCCAAACCCATTAAGACAATGCTAAAAACAAAACCCATGTGTTTAAAACTAAGCTGAGTATATAGATCCTTCAATTCTCAAATGCTTAGGCTGTCACATTAACTATAATAATAAACTTCATTATAATTAAGTTCCCAGCATGTGCAATATTATTAGATTCCAAGTTTAGAGAGAATGTGTCAGTTCTGTCTTCAATGGATTTGCTATTAATCAATAGCTCCAATGGAGAATAATAGAACAGTAGTGATGAAATGCTTGGAATGGCTAGCTAGCTTCTTTAAAAATTTCCTCAGTGAGAAGTATATAGAAATAAGAGAATATCCAATATTTTATCCAACAGCTAGAGGTTATAAACTGCAAGCATATATATCAGCATGATTGCATATATAAGCACATATGGACAAGAATACTATATTTTTTGGACAAATATGAAAATTGTATATATAGTCCGTGTCATAGGCCAATGGTAAAGTTTCCCAACAATCGAACAAGCTAGAGATTTGGGCCAGGTTCAAATACTGCATGCATTATGCAGCCTTTTAAAAAAAGAAAAACGTCCCTATCGGCAGAACCCCTTTAATTATTGGCCGACTTTTGGACTTTTTGCATATTGACATTTTTCTACTTTGGTGTTTTCAATACGCAAACCATGTGAAATTCAAATCTTGAGTTACTCTAATCCTATATTATGCCCCTACATGCCATTACTGACATCAAAACATGCATCCATCCATAACTAGCTATACAGCTTGATAGACAAATATGCCGGCCCGTTAGTGATGTTAATTATCTATCCACGACGGTAATTTGTGTTGGTTAATTATTCCCTTCTTCGTTTTCCCTCTACTTAGAGAGTCCTTTTGATCCAAGTTTTACCGACACATCTTTACTTACCAATGCTTTACCAACAGACGAAGGTCAGCCTTAACGGTGTTCCAGATGTGAGCCATCTCTAATGAAGATTAATAACAAACCAACCCCCTGAAATGACCAAATACATGCATGCATGCATGTGTATGCCATTTTCATGCATGCATGCATGTGTAATGTAATATGTGTGTGCACTCCATGCAAAATAGCTATGAACATATTGTGCAGTCCTTGTTATGAACAGTACCCACTGTTGTTCACGTGAGCTCCTCGACTCACACTTGCCCTTCACGGTTGTAATAGTATTTTTGTACTCATCATGCATCAAGATGCCATTTTGAGAGAGAGAGAGAGACCATTTTGAGAGAGAGAGAGAGAGAGAGAGAGAGGCCATCATCATCCAGAGATAGGGACTAGCTTGAATATTGATTGAGACATAAACACAGGAAGGAACAAAAGAAAGAGAATCAATATATAACTTGCAAACAAAAATATATATATCAGTGAATATATATATATATATGAGAATAATGGAGGAAAGATGCCATAGGAGGGAATTCCCTCCTATGGCGTCGAAAAAATACCCCTTCCATGGTTTTTTCCGACGATCGGCACCCAACATCTTCATTGTCATCATCTAAGATGTGGGTATACCAAATTTCAAGTGATTCTACAACTTTTTCACCGTTGATTTAGCAATGTAAAAAGTTCTATTGTCGGCAAACCGTTAATTTTGAACCCACTAAATCAACGGTGAAAAAGTTGTAGAATCACATGAAATTTGGTGTACCCACATCTTAGATAATGACGATGAAGATGGTGGGTGCCGATCGTCGGAAAAAATTAGGGAGGGGGTATTATTTCGACGCCATAGGAGGGAATCCCCTCCTATGGCCTCTTCCCTCCATTAATCTCTCTATATATATATAGAGAGAGAGATTAATGGAGGGAAGAGGCCATAGGAGGGGATTCCCTCCTATGGCGTCGAAATAATACCCCCTACCTAATTTTTTCCGACGATCGGCACCCACCATCTTCATCGTCATCATCTAAGATGTGGGTACACCAAATTTCATGTGATTCTACAACTTTTTCACCGTTGATTTAGTGGGTTCAAAATTAACGGTTTGCCGACAATAGAACTTTTTACATTGCTAAATCAACGGTGAAAAAGTTGTAGAATCACTTGAAATTTGGTATACCCACATCTAAGATGATGACAATGAAGATGTTGGGTGCCGATCGTCGGAAAAAACCATGGAGAGGGTATTTTTTCGACGCCATAGGAGGGAATTCCCTCCTATGGCATCTTTCCTCCATTATTCTCATATATATATATATATATATATATATATATATATATATATATTAGAATAATGGAGAAAAGAGACCATAGGAGGAAATTTCCTCCTATCCAAGTTTTTTGACGATCGACCCCTATCATTTTCATCGTTATCATCTAAGATGTGGGTACACCGAATTTCATGTGATTCTACAACTTTTTCACCGTTGATTTAACAATGTAAAATGTTCTATTGTCGGTAAACCGTCAATTTTGAACCCGCTATATCAACGGTGAAAAAGTTGTGGAATCACATGAAATTTGGTGTACGCACATCTTAGATGATAACGACGATGATGATGAGTGCCGATCGCCGGAAAAGATGGTGGAGATTGTATATTTTCCACGCCATAGGAGTAAATCCCGTCCTATGGACTCTTTCCTCCGTTAATATCTCTCTCTCTATATATTTTATCAGATGAAAAGTTGACCGTATAAATAACGACCTTGATTATTCCAAACAACATGATGGCCACTCAAATTTTTGAGATTGATTGCTGCCGCCTTAAATTTGAATTTTGAAGAGCACGACAAAAATTAATAATGCAGTAAGAAAGAGAAAGGAACCTAATTAAAACAACTGTAGACAAAGACAAGAAAAAGTAGAGAAAAAAAAAACATTGGCTTTTTGGATGGACGTTTAATCAACCTAGTCAATGAGTAGCTATAGAGCTAGTCAGGTTTGTCTTAAGGTCAACTAAAACGAATTAAGTGGTTGGCTTTGCTGAATTTTACTCTCCTTGCCGCACCCATGCAAACCCTATAGTTAATTGCTAAATAATACCGTAATGTTTCATCAATTTTGCATCTATATGTCTTACTTATTTTTTCACTGCACTTATATATCCTAAAGTACAAAACGTTAATATCTTGCTCCCTTCGGTTGATCATCAAACTCATCACTATTCAAAAAAAAGTCCATACTGTCGCGCCCCGCTTCCCAAAATACGGAATACGATGGGTGATAAGGCCAGCCACATGCATGTTCCTACGATCAAGAAAATGTCTTTTCGTAGTCACACTTCAGCTTCTAGCATTGCGAGGTAATCAGTAATCGTAGCACAGGTAATGAGAAATGCAGTCACCAATTCTATCAAAACAGATCTAAAACTAACCAGATAGAGTCAAGGGAAAGATAGCACTGGCGTCGCTGATCTAAATGTCCGCAATATTCTCGAGGTAAGGCGGGTCCTGATCCGAGCTAAATCCACTCCTCACTCAGGTCGTCAGAGCATGCATACTCAGGTCGTTAGAGCGACACAACAGCAACATATATGAATATGTAATATGTGCAATGATGATAAACATGAAGCAGTAACATAGAATAATGACACGAGTATGAAGTAACCGGTACATGCATGTAAGAATAAAGCAAGTGTATTAGATCAGTAATCAATGCAATGTCCATGTCACTAAACTTATCGTCAGTACAAATGTGAGCGTCAACCATCGCAGAAATATCTCCAACCCAAGGGTAAGCCCCAGGGGCAAAGGAACACGGGTCCAAATCACGCTCACTAAGAATCAGAAATACCATCCATACAACTCCCGAAATCACTACATATGCCGGCAGTGGGACTTCTGAGATTCTGTTGATCGAACTCACACTCAAACTACGTCACACCCCGCGGTCATCAAACACCGACCATAAATCCAAATACTAGTCGCTCCATGACAAGTCTACGCGAGAACCGGAGACAGGGTCTCCATCAAGTATGTCTCGACTGGTATCCAAGATAAATGGACAATGCTCGATATCTTACCTATGACACTAATCTAAGTGCTTCCATAACCGTCCCATACCAGTTATAGTTACACTTATATATATCTCATAGGCGTCGACAATGCAATAACTAATCGGTTCCACTGATTGTGTACAAGTACATGTCACTTCACTTATTCAATCACGCTTTTACACCAACCTACCCGCCACAATCCAATCGCTAATATTTATCACTTGGTAATGTAATATGGTCACTAGGTTATCGATGCAAATGAATACTATTTACAAGGGTATGACAGTCATGCAACAAGATGGGGATATAGTAAATGCACTACTGAATACATATGAGCAACCGGTGTCGGTTGGATTAGAAAAATCACATAAAATCATACGTGCATAATTAAGCAAAACGATAAAAAAGGAGTAGGCAATATATTTAATTATCTGTACAGAAAAATTGCTTTCGTATTAATTGGGTTTCAGGTTTGCTAATTATGATCATTCCATTTTAAGTGTTTACTGCTGGAAATCCAATTTCTGAACCGAAAGTCCGTTTCGTAACGCGTTTTACTTCCTGTTGGGATCATAATTAGGCGATGCTACAGTTAAATAATATGTATATTTATCTGTTATGTTTCCAACGCATTAGAAGGATTGAAAATAATAATCTTGGTTTAGGAGTTATGATCAGATTACTGATGAAGAGTGCAAACTGAAATGACATAATACTGCCGTATATGTCATCCATTTAAAATATGATTTAAATACCAAATAATACTGGAATTTAGTGAAACCAGTACCATTGCAAAGTTAAAACAATTTTCTACGCAGCGGTAATTGGTTCCGCATACTATCACAATTAAACATTAAGATTTCAGGTGTATAAAAGCATGTCAAGGGGTAAGTTCCTGCTCTGGACTGCAGTCCAAGGTCAGGTAAGTTCTTTGTTTTCGATATTCATAGGATATATCTAATAGAAAACCTATATGTAGTGTTAAAGATTCTGCAGTACCCTTCACAATGAACCCAGGCACACTGCGATTGGATTTTTCTGGAATTAAATATGAATTTAACGGTGTCAAATGTTCAGTAAAATGGGAGTTTCGGTATAGACGCTAAGGGCGTCACTTTATGTGTGAAAACGATATCGATTTGCCACCAAATTTCTACAGGGTATTTGTTAACAGTATTAGGGTCTAAACCTCATGAGTTCCGCCATTTTAGATTTTTATTTTCTCATGAGATTCACATCAAACACCTCGGCTATATATGTATATGATATTCCACGAATTATTGGTTTCCTTTATTCAGCCACCCGAAAATCATTTCATGAATTCCTACTTGATTTAAACACAGATAGTAACCCTTAGAAGGTCCCAACGTTAAATTTACAAGATGATTAGCAGTAATTAGTTGGATCTAGGTAGCATAAATGTAGACCATACACACACACACATTTGTATAGATAGCATGTACAGCAAGTGTTTAACTTGCCTGAAGATGATCGGAAACACAATCGTGGCGACGATGACAGTAACGGCACGATCACGGCGCAACGACACAACGCAAGCAGCAGTTGCAGCGACAGCAACACAAGCTTGGGCTCGGCTCTGGCCCGAGCTCTCGACATGGCCTCGGCGTGGCTTGAGCTTGGCTTAAAGACGAGAAGTTTGGCTCGGCACAGTGCAGGGAACGATACTGGCACCGAGCAACAGCAAGGTGGCTTGGTGGCAGAGGCGGTGTCTCGTCGGCGAAGGGCGACGGAGGAGAGTTCGGGTGAGGGTTGGTTGCTGAGCATAGCTGGGAACGGCGAGAAGGTTGAGACGGCGGTGAAGGTGGCAGGGAGAGTGCTGTCGACGATGGGTTGGTGTTGGTTGGATCTTGTAGTGAGGGGAGTGGTCGGTTGTTGAGCTCGGTGGTGGAGGTGAGGAGGTGCAGGGAGGGTGGTAGCACGGTGGTGGTCGGCTCCGGTGAGGTGATGGTTGGGATTGTAGTTGGGTGGAGGAGATAGGTTGCAGCGGGGGTGATAACGGATGCAGTGAGGAACTCGTTGGTGGAGGTCGTGGCTATTTGGGGAAGCTCCGGCGGCAAGAGAAAGAGGGGTTGAGGCGAGGTGAAGATGGTGGCAAGGGGCTCGGGTTATGGTGTTGGAGACGACGTGGAGGTGGTTGCGGCGGTGAGCAGAGGTTAGCGGCGAGAGGAGCTTGTCGATGGTGCTCAGGCGGAGATGAGTTTGCCGGTGAGAGGAGGAGTCGGGTTGGAATTGTGGGTTCTTTGCCTGGAGGAGGAGGGGCTCAGTGCGAGGAGGTGGAACTCGGCTATGATGGTAGCTACTGACGGTGATAGAGGGTGGTGCCAGGCTGAGAGAGGCGATCCGCGGTGCACAGGGATGGCCGTTGGTAGAGGCAGCGAGCTGAGGTGGTGGTGAGGCAGATGGTGAGACTTCGGTGTAGAAGTAAGGAGAGGATTTGAGTGCAAGATCGAGGGGAGCAGGTGTGATGATCGTGGGAAAGAGCAGGTCATGGGGCATGGGAGCGAAGGAAGTGGGCGTTGGGTGAGGAAGAAGGGAACGCGGGGGGAGAGAGAAAACGGGTAGAAAGAGAGGGGTGAAGAGAAGAAGTGGGGGTGTAACGGGTCAAGTCGGGTTCGGGCTGGGGCAGTTTAGGGTTTGGGTTAAATTAGGAAAAATAATAATTATATATATATATATAAAATGCAAAAATAATAAGAAAAATCTGGAAAAATCTAATAAATAAATATACGGAAAATATACATGGAACCGGGGATCTACATCATACCCACCTTACAAAAATTTCGTTCTCGAAATTTAAAATAAACACTAAGCTATAAAAGTCATGGAAAACATCTAGAAAAATCAAATATTTGTATGTAAGAAATAGAACAGCTAAAAAAAGGGATGGTCATATGTAAGAATAAAGACATAACAATTTATAGTAATAAACTGTATATATACAAATACAATGGAAAATAGAATAACAATAATAAACAATAGTGAAGGATTTGCTGATAAGCCTTAAGAACTAAAACTACTTTGGTGAAACTACAACTCAAACAAATACAAAATAACTTTAGAATACTTATAAGGTAAAAGTATCGAAAAATAAAACGAAAAATAAGTGAGCTAGTAATGACAGCAACAAAGGTGACATGTAAACTAAAAGTATTGATAAGAAACAATTGAAATCTCTTCCTCCTTCCTCCCCCCCCCCCCCCTCCCGGTTTTTTGACTTGATAAGATATATTTAAAGTGTGGATATATTAGTAGTTTAAAACAGAAAAAGAATGAGCCTTATATTGGATTAATAACATTATGAATGTAAGGGGAAAAATATATAAGAACAATATGTAACTGAGAATAATAGTATAGAAGGTATATGAAGCGATAAGATAAACGAAATAAAGCACGACGAAAACCAGTAAAGAAATCATATACACGAAATAGCCAAGAAAGAAAATATCATAGACAAAACAAAACAAACTTATATAAATTGAGAAAGCACAAAACAACAGAGGAGAGATACTGATAAGGTAAGAAAATATTAGGAGGGAGAGCAATTCATATGATATAAATATGACTAGTCGCCAAACTAGATAACAATAGATAAAGTAAAAACAAAAACTAGTTTATATATATATATATATATATATATATATATATATATATATATATATATATATATATATAAGTCCGGAGAAAATAAAATATAAGGAAATAAAAATAAACCGAGAAGAAATAATATAAGTATGAAATAAACAAACAAATTACTATCATGCGGAATAACGATAATTGTATTAGAGAGCATAGAAAATGAAGTACATTCATAAGTAACCAAACGAAGATATGAAAATGAATAATAGTTAGCATAAACAAGAATAAAGCAAAGAGAAACTATATAGATAATCAAGATAAAACGTGTACAGGAGAAAAACTAAACAGTTAATAAACCTAATTTTAGGAGTTAAACAAGATATCACTGATAAACTAACTGAATATAAATGATAACACTATAATAGAATGCTAAAGTAATGTAAAGCAGTCGTTAAATTGAGGTGGCATTCTATAGTTAAAGTAGAGAAAAGTCCAAACAAGAAGTATGAAGAATAACACAGCATATTAAGAAGAATAACAATAAGAAAAGGATTAGCATGAAAAATTCACTAGAAAATAAAATATACAATGTAAATCAAAACAATTGAAAAGCTTGGAAATAATAGAGAAATTCGGGACAGTGAGTAAAACTAAAAATACTTACTAACACATAATGGAAATCTAACTAAGTATAAATAGGCAAAACTCTAAATTTAAAATAGTAAACGTTACTAATTATAACTATGTCAACAGAAAAATAACACTAGTAATATATAGTATACTAGCCGGAGAATGGATTGCGGTGTGTGTGTGTGTGTGTGTGTGTGTGAGAGAGAGAGAGACGACGCCGTGAGCAAGCACCAGGAATGGAAGAAATCTGAAGAGGAAATGGGTTGTCCAGAATGATATAAAGATAAAGGATGGAAATCGGATTCAAAATCAGGAAGAGATATAAGCTAACCAAGAGTATAGGATTTGACAATTTTAGACAGGAGTATGCGGTAAGATACAACCTAATCGAAAAAGAGAGTCAGAAGTGCGGTGATGAACCATGGTGTCAACTAAATTTAGGATCTAAATATGGCGAGTCAAACAAAAATAATTAGTCACAATTCACAACTTTATTGCATTCAAACTAAGAAGTTTAACAGATACAAGATTTTAAACGAAAGCAAACAGCTACTAAATAGAGTAACAATGTCTTTATTGAAGGCAGGAAAGGTGATAACTCCGCGTCTATATCTAAATCTCTGCAATCTTGTAAAGCAAGTCTGAATCTTGTGTTGGGTCCGTGTTCTCCGCTGAAAACAGGAGACGGAACCGCGTATGTTCGTCTTGCCTGAAATTGGGGTCAGATACTATTTGGTTTTATTCGTCCGCCTCTCCGAAGATACCAAGTTGATTTATGGCACCATGTATCGAAGGTTTGGACAGATGCGGCCGTTGTAACAGATTTTGTCAGATTCCCTCTCATTTGAGGGTTTTTTATTATTGTGGGGACGCTCTTCCCTACAGGCGCAAGCCCCTGCAGTTAATTACGCTACCGCATCGCGGTAACCACTTTCTCCTTCTCCAGATGGTCACTTCGTGTCGTGTGTATTTATTTTATTTTTTTTGGTTGCCCATGGATTGTATACGGAGACTAATTTATGTTGTCGCCCATAGGGCGTGGATTAGTCCAAATCCGTATTTTCTTAGATTTAGGTTTGGGTTGGGTTTAGGGATCGTTAATCTCATTTGAGACTAAGATCATCTTAAACGTTTGTTAAGGATATGCTGATCTAATTTTAGACTAAGATCTACTCAACAGAATTTTGGGATCATTTAGTTCCAACGAAAGAATATTTAGACTCCATCGTTTTAGTTTAGGAACGTTGCAGTCTATAAGTTTAAGAATATCATAGTCCATGGAGTTTAAAAACGTCATAGTCTGTGGGGTTTAGTTTAGGGACATTGCGGTCCATAAGTTTAAGGACATCATAGTCCATGGAGTGTCTGGTTGTCGGGACCCGTCACCTCTCTGAAGACGTTGAAGAATTACAACGATACATATCAAAGGTGTGAAGTGATGTACCCTTGAACCGATATTGGTTGAGAGATCTATAGTCAGGTTTGCGACTAAGACCAATTAAAAATATTGGGAGCACATGGTCTCAGTTAATCTGAATTGGGGGATTAATGGCCTACTTGGGCTCGGCCCACTCAGTTAAAATGTTGAACATATGTTTGGGCTCAACCCTTTATATTTAACAATGCTGAGTATTGGTTTGGGTTCTGACAACTTTTTTGTTGTCTTTTATTGAGTGTTGAACACTCATTATGGCTCTGGGGCTTTATTTGAAGAACAATTTATGTTCCTTCAGTGCACACATGAGGAGTACGTGGCGCGCTTGGCGCTGAGCGCCAGACTTAGAGCGCTAAGGCATTTCATGTGAGATAGCGCTCACGTGAAGAGCAAGTGGCGCGCTTGGCGCTGAGCACCAGTCAATGAGTGCGGAGCGCTATTTATAAATAGGGTTCACGTGAGGAATACGTGGTGCGCTTGACGCTGAGCGCCAACCTTCGAGCGCTGGACGCTTCTTTTAAAATAACGCTTAGAGTGTTGGGCGCTGAGCACCAGACTTGGAGTGCTAAGGTGCTTCTTTAAATTGGAGCGCTAAGGCTTCGCGGTGCTGTGCGTCAGACTTGGAGCGCTGAGGCGTGTTCTCCGCCAAAAATTGGGAAGACTGACATCTTGCCTGAATTTGGGGGCAGATGCTATTTGGTTTTATCCGTCCACCTCTCCGAAGTTGCCAAGTTGATTTATGGCACTATGTATCGAAGGTTTAGACGGATGCGGCCGATGTAGCAGACATCGTCAGATTCCCCTCATTGTGAGGGGTTTTTGATTGTGGGGATGCCCTTCCCTGCAGGCGCAAGCCCCTGCAGTTAATTATGCTACCGCATCGCGGTAGCCGATGCGGTAGCCACTTTCTCCTTCTCCAGATGGTCACTTCGTATCGTGTGTGTTTGTTTTATTTTTGGTTGCCCGTGGATTGTATACGGAGACTAATTTATGTTGTCGCCCGTAGGGCGTGGATTAGTCCAAATCCGTATTTTCTTAGATTTGGATTTTGAGTTGGGTTTAAGAATCGTTAGTCTTATTTGAAACTAAGATCAACTTAAACGTTTGTTAAGAATACGTTAGCCTAATTTTAAACTAAGATCAACTTAACCATTTGTTAAGGACACGTTAGTCTAATTTTAGAATAAGATCTACTTAACAGGATCATTTAGATCTAACAAAAGAGCATTTTGGCTCTATTGTTTTAGTTTAGGGACTTTGCGGTCCAGTGGGTTTAAGGACATCATAGTCCATGGAGTTTAGAGACATCATAGTCTGTAAAGTTTAAAGACATCATAGTCTATGAGTTTAAGGACCTCACAGTCCATAATATTTAAAGACATCATAGTTCATGAGTTTAAGGACCCCACAGTCCGTAAAGTTTAAGGACATCATAGTCCAGTTTAAAAACGTCATAGTCTGTGTAGTTTTGGTTCAACCGTTTGGGGATGTACCAAGGAGTTGTTGGTTATCGGGACTCGCCACTGTAGGGTGTTTTCGTCACCCCATTGAGATGGGAATACGCGCGCGCTTGTCAGGCGCATTACAGATTCCCCCTGCCTAGGGTAGGCTGGAGTTTATTGATTGTGGGGATCCGAATCTCCGGCAGCCGCGGACTAAGCTGCCGTTAACTACCCGTCGCATTTGGAGCGAGAGAACCTTCGATTGACGAGTTAAACTGGTCATGCGAACTCAATGTGCAGTGTTGTGTTTTGAATGGGTTTTGGATATATTGGGGGCCCCGCAGAGTCTTTACGGGGGTCCCGCTACCCGGATAGCGGGCTGGGGATCAAGAGGGCTAGTAGCCCCTTTGCGGGGTGCGGGACAGCGCCCCGTTAGAAATATTTTCTAATGGGGGAGGTATTTTTAGTGTGGAGTATGTCTGTGTGTATGCACACACACACACACACACACACACACACACACACACACAAATATATGTAAAAAGGGAAAGGGCGTCCAAAAGATGCGTGGGAAAAAGCGCTAGCGCTTTGGAGGCTAGTGCTTTGAGCGTAAGGGCGCTAGCGTCCCACATGCCAGGCACGTGGGCGCTCGGGCGCTAACGCTTTGGGCGCTAGTGCTTTGAGCGCCAGAGCACTAGCGCTTTGAGCACTAGCGCCCCACGTACCAGGCACGTGGGCACTCGGGTGCTAGCGCTCTGAGCGCAAGAGCGCTAGCGCCCCACGTGCCAGGCACGTGGGCGCTCGGGAGGCAAAAGGGACTTGGTCCCCGCAATGGGAGTTGTACTCCCAGAAAGGAGCACTTATTATTTTGTGTGTGTATGTGTGTGTATGTGTGTGTGGAGTTAAGCTCCTAAAATATTTTGAAGCTGGTGAAGGGGCTTCTCCCCTTAAGCCCTGGATCTTCCCCAAAGTGGGGTTTCTGGAGATGGGTCTCCTTCTTCCTGTCGTTTGGCCGAATCTTGGAAAAATGGGGGGAAACTTAAAAATCTCCCCCTTTTGAGATCTAATGGCAGATCCAAGTTCCCCTCTGTGGGTTTTGTGGTGAAAAAGTATTTTGTTTTGGAAAAGGAAGAGTAAAACTCTTTATTTAATTCAAAAGAAAGAAGAAAGTTTTAGAACCTTGAGGAAGGAGAAAGAGGCACAGGCCCTAATTTTTGGGAATGAAAAGTCTATCTTTTATTCATCATCATGTTGCCTTATATAGGCTTACACATTTACATATAGCCCCTTGGGCTTTACAAAATGGCATTTTGCCCATCCCATATCTCATGTGCTATTTCTTTTTGCACATAAGCCATGGGCTTACAAAAATTTGGTTTTATGCCCATTTTGTTTACATTCATGTATAAAAAATTACATAAAAATTATTTATTACATGATTTTATTTTGGAAATGGAGGAGGGGCCGGCCGCTTCATGTTCGGACTCGGCATGGGCATTGGCCCACTTGATCTGGGCTTGGGCCCGCTTGATCTGGGCTTAGGCCCACTTGGCTTAGGGTTGATCTTGACTTTGACTTGGTCAACCGGGGTGCAATTTTCGACCCCAACAAAGTGCCCCCCATCAATAAATGCACACCATATATGTGGGTCGTGTGCATGAAATTGATGGATCTACTTTCGCGTGGAGGCGACTTGCTTTGGTTCCCACTTTTTGGGATGTACTGCCCTTTTTACGACATGAACGGTCGACGTTTTCATCTTCGAGGCAGAGTGTCCGTGGTAGACGTTTCCCCGGCCAGGAGCGTTATGGTTCCCGTTTTGTAGGAAGCCTGCACTGCCCTTTTTACGACATGGACGGTCGACGCTCTGATCCGGAGCGATTTGGTTCTCGGTTTGTGGGAAGCCTGAACTGCCCTTTTTGCGACATGGACGGTCGACACTCTGATCCGAAGCGATTTGGTTCCCGATTTGTGGGAAGCCTGCACTGCCCTTTTTTGCGACATGGACGGTCGACGCTCTGATTCGGAACGATTTGGTTCCCGATTTGTGTGGAGCCTGCACTGCCCTTTTTGCGACATGGACGGTTAACGCTCTGATCCGGAGCGATTTGGTTCCGATTTGTGGGAAGCCTGCACTGCCCTTTTTGCGACATGGACGGTCGACACTCTAATTCGGAGTGATTTGGTTCCCGATTTGTGGGAAGCCTGCACTGCCCTTTTTGAGACATGGACGGTCGACGCTCGACGCGTCTCCGAGACGGAGTGTCCATGGTTGACTTTTCCTTGGCCCGGAGTGATCTGGTTCCTGCTTTGTAGGAAGCCTGCACAGCCCTTTTTACGACATGGACAGTCGACGCCCTGGCCCAGAGCGATTTGGTTCCCGGTTTGTGGGAAGCCTGCACTGCCCTTTTTGCGACATGGACGGTCGACGCTCTGATCCGAAGCGATTTGGTTCCCGATTTGTGGGAAGCTTGCACTGCTCTTTTTATGACATGGATCGTCGACGCCCTTTCGGGAGCGATTTGGTTCCCGATTTGTGGGAAGCCTGCACTGCCCTTTTTGCGACATGGACGGTCGACACTCTGATTCGAAGCGATTTGGTTCCCGATTTGTGGGAAGCCTGTACTGCCCTTTTTGCCACATGGACGGTCGACGCTCTGATACGGAGAGATTTGGTTCCCGCTTTGTAGGAAGCCTGCACTGCCCTTTTTGCGACATGGATGGTCGACGCTTGACGCGTCTCCGAGACGGAGTATCCGTGGTAGACTTTTCCTTGGTCTGGAGTGATCTGGTTCCTGCTTTGTAGGAAGCCTGCACTGCCCTTTTTGCGACATGGACTATCGACGCTTGACGCGTCTCCGAGACGGAGTGTCCGTGGTAGACGTTTCCCTGGTCCGGAGTGATCTGGTTCCCGATTTGTGGGAAGCCTGCACTACCCTTTTTGCGACATGGACTGCCGACGCTCTGATCCGGAGCGATTTGGTTCCCGATTTGTGGGAAGTCTGCACTGCCCTTTTTGCGATATGGACGGTCGACGCTTGACGCGTCTCCGAGACGGAGTGTCCATGGTAGACTTTTCCCTGGCCCGGAGTGATCTGGTTCCTGCTTTGTAGGAAGCCTGCACTGCCCTTTTTACAACATGGACGATTGACGCTCTGATCCGGAGCGATTTGGTTCCCGATTTATGGGAAGCCTGCACTGCCCTTTTTACGACATGGACGGTCGACGCTCTGATCCGGAGTGATTTGGTTCCCGATTTATGGAAAGCCTGCACTGCCCTTTTTGCGACATGGACGGTCGACGCTCTGATCCGGAGCGATTTGGTTCCCGATTTGTGGGAAGCCTGCACTGCTCTTTTTGCGACATAGACGGTCGACGCTCTGATCCGGAGCGATTTGGTTCCCAATTTGTGGGAAGCCTGCACAGCCCTTTTTGCGACATGGACGGTCGACGATTGACGCATCTCCGAGGCGGAGTGTCCATGGTAGACGTTTCCCTGGCCCGAAGTGATCTGGTTCCTGCTTTGTAGGAAGCCTGCACTGCCCTTTTTGCGACATGGACGGTCGACGCTCTGATCCGGAGCGATTTGGTTCCCGGTTTGTGGGGAGCCTGCAGTGCCCTTTTTGCGACATAGACGGTCAACGCTATGATCCGGAGCAATTTGGTTCCCGATTTGTGGGAAGCCCGCACTGCCCTTTTTGCGACATGGTCGGTCGATGCTTGACGCGTCTCCAAGACGGAGTGTCCATGGTAGACGTTTCTCTGGCCCAGAGTGATCTGGTTCCTGCTTTGTAGGAAGCCTGCACTGCCCTTTTTACGATATGGACGGTCAACGCTTGACGCGTCTACGAGACAGAGTGTTCGTGGTAAACGTTTCCCTGGCCCGGAGTGATATGGTTCCTGCTTTGTAGGAAGCCTGCACTACCCTTTTTGCGACATGGACGGTCGACGCTCTGATCCGGAGCGATTTGGTTCCCGATTTGTGGGAAGCCTGCACTGCCCTTTTTGCGACATGGACGGTCGACGCTCTGATCCAGAGCGATTTCGTTCCCGATTTGTGGGAAGCCTGCACTGCCCTTTTTGCGACATGGACGGTCGACGCTTGACGCATCTCCGAGATGGAGTGTCCATGGTAGACTTTTCCCTGGCCCGGAGTGATCCAGTTCCTGCTTTGTAGGAAGCCTGCACTGCCCTTTTTGCGATATGGACGGTCGACGCTCTGATCCGGAACGATTTGGTTCCCGATTTATGGGAAGCCTGCACTGTCCTTTTTGCGACATGGACGGTCGACGCTCTATTTGAATTGCTCTGCTTCCTGCAGTGTCGGGGGTGAACTTGACTTGCTCCGCTTCTTGCGGTGTCGAGATTGGATTCTGACTTGCTCCGCTTTCTGCGGTGTCGGAGTTGAAGTTGACTTGTTGATTGTGATTTGGGTTGACATCGGCATCGCTACACTGGAATATGGTACCAAGAGCGAATCATCATCTGTCTTTGAGAAGATTTGGGGATTTTGGTTTTGGTTTGGCATCTGCATTGCCGCACTGGAATAATGCCAGGAGCAACTCACCATTTGGTCCGGGAGGATTTGGGATTGGTTTTTGTTTGGCATCAGTATCACTACACTGGAATATGGTACCAGGAGCGAATCATCATTTATGCTTGCTTATCAGGAAGCGATGGCTTAGGAGACAGGTTTTAGGTCCCTATCACCTAAGACTTTTCAATTTTGTGAGCCGTAAGGGTCTCACAAAGCATTTTCTCCCTACGGGTCGTAAGTATCCCGTAGGTGTATTTTCTCCTTAGGAGTCGTGGGGACTCCTAAGTGTGTTGCTCTTTTGTGAGTCGTAAGGATCTCACGCAGGAATTTTCTCCTCACAAAATCGATAGGACTTTGTGAGTGCATTTCATCTCTTTTTCATGAGTTTGCGCCCTTTCGGGTTTTCACAAACTCGCCGGCAGTCCTGCTGTTTTTACTCACGGAGCCTTTTCGGATTTTCATCCGTGCCCATTTTGCTTGTGGACATACCCCTTTTTTTTGAATCTTCACCGTTGGTGGGACTTTGAATGTGGTCTCACCGGCAGGACTTAGGAGGGATTGGGATCGTTTTACGCCCGTGGATTGTATACGAATTTGCAGGATATATGATCCAGACCGTAGGGCCGGAAAAATTTCTGGACCTTGTCGGCGTCTGCATCGTTGCACTGGAATATGGTACCAGGGGCGACTCATCATTCGCCGCTTGGGGTATGAGGTTTGGAATTTGGTTGGCGTCTGCATCGCTGCACTGGAATATGGTACCAGGAGCGACTCATCATTCGCCACTTGGGGATTTGGATTTTGGCCGGCGTCTGCATCGCTGCACTGGAATATGGTACTAGGAGAGACTCATCATTCGCCATTGGGAATTTGAGTTTGGAATTTGGTTGGCGTTTGCATCGCTACACTGGAATATGGCACCAGGAGCGACTCATCATTCGCCATTTGAGAGTTTGGGTTTGGTTGGCGTCTGCATCGCTGCACTGGAATATGGTACCAGGAGCAACTCATCATTCGCTGTTGCCTATTAGGAAGCGATGGTTTAGGAGATAGGTTTAGATCCCTATCAACTAAGGCTTTTCAATTTTATGGGCCGTAGGGGTCCCATAAAAGCATTTTCCCCCTATGAGTCGTAAGGATCTCGTAGGTGCATTTTCTCCTTAAGAGTCGTGAGGACCCCCAAGTGTGTTTTTCCTTTGTGAGTCGTAAGGATCCCATGAAGGTTTGTTCTCCTCGTGCATCGTGAGGACACATGAGTGGGTCTTCCCAATGGAGCATAATTCCAAGGGCTGAGACCAGCCGCATAACTGGTGATTTCGGTAAGGTATGGGTATGATGAGAATTATTTGAGCCCGTGGATTGTATACGGTGGTCAACTTGGGGACCAACCGTTGGGCCGAGAGAATGTTGGGAATTTGGATTTTGGTTGGCGTCTGCATCGCTGCACTGGAATATGGTACCAGGAGCGACTCATCATTCGCCGTTTTTTTTACAGTGATTGCTCTATCATTTTAGTTTTTCTTATCGCGAAGGTTGCGATTGCCCTATCATTTCGGCTTTTATTCACGGTTTCCCCGTCATTTCGGCTTTATTTTCATTTTTACTTGTTGATTTTTATTGCGAGTTGCCCCATCATTTCGGCTTTATTTTCATTTTTACTCGCTGATTTTTATTGCGAGTTGCCCCATCATTTCGGTTTTATTTTTATTTTTACTCGCTAATTTTTATTGCGAGTTGCCCCATCATTTCGGCTTTATTTTTCATTATTATTATTTTTTGTTTTATTTACACATTTTTACATTTCTAGTTTAACGACTTAGAGATCGATTGTTCCCAGTTTAACGACGTGGTGGTCGTTTGTTTCCAGTTTAACGACGTGGTGGTCATCTGTTTCCATTTTAATGACGTGGCGGTCATCTGAGGCGGAGCTTAGAGAAGATACCCGATTGAGCAGTTGTTAAGAGCACCGCTGGAGCTTGCATGGGATGCCTTATTACTTTTTTGATGTTGATGGCCTTACCCCCAGCTGGGGCTAAGGAAAGCCGTTCAAATACCGACTTGCGTTCGAAAATGGCAATTGGAAATTGTTAATACCTGCAAATAGAAACATGATTTCAGTATAGACAATCGATATGTACATTGATTGAGCTCGTATGAACGTCTAACCCGAAATATGGGAAGAGAGATAGGTCCCACCAGGCATGCCAGAATCTGTAGGGTGTTTTTCGTCACCCCATTGAAATGGGAATACGCGCGCGCTTGTCAGGTGCATTACAGATTCCCCCTGCCTAGGATAGGCTGGAGTTTATTGATTGTGGGGATCCGAATCTCCGGCAGCCGCGGACTAAGCTGCCGTTAATTACCCATCGCATTTGGAGCGAGAGAACCTCTGATTGACGGGTTAAACTGGTCATGCGAACTCAATGTGCAGTGTTGTGTTTTGAATGGGTTTTGGATATATCGGGGGCCCCGCAGAGTCTTTACGGGGGTCCTGCTACCCGGATAAAGGGCTGGGGTTCAAGGGGGCTAGCAGCCCCTTTGCGGGGTACGGGACAACGCCCCGTTAGAAATATTTTCTAACGGGGGAGGTGTTTTTAGTGTGGAGTATGTGTGTGTGTGTATGCATACATACATACATACATATACATATATATATGTAAAAAGGGAAAGGGCATCCAAATGATGCGTGGAAAAAAGCGCCAGCGCTTTGGACGCTAGCGCTTTGAGCGCTAGCGTCCCACGTGCCAGGCACGTGTGTGCTCGGACGCTAGCCCTTTGGGCGTCAGATCACTAGCGCTAGCGCCCCACGTGCCAGGCACGTGGGCACTCGGGCGCTAGCGTTCTGAGCGCTAGCGCCCCACGTGCCAGGCACGTGGGCACTCAGGCGCTAGCGTTTTGGGCGCTAACGCTCTGAGCGCAAGAGCGCTAGCGCCCCACGTGCCAGTCACGTGGGCGCTCGGGCGCTAGCGCTATGAGCGCAAGAGCGCTAACGTTTTGAGCGCTAGCGCCCCACGTGTCAGGCACGTGGGCGCTAGGGAGGCAAAAGGGACTTGGTCCCCGCAATAGGAGTTGTACTCCAAAAATGGAGCACTTATTATTATTTTTTTTTTTGTGTATGTGTGTGTGTGTGTATATATATATGAGGAGTTAAACTCCTAGGATATTTTGAAGTTGATGAAGGGGCTTCTCCCCTTGAGCCCTGGATCTTCCCCAAAGCGGGGTTTCTGGAGATGGGTCTCCTTCTTCTTCCTGTCGTTTGGCCGGATCTTGGAAAATTGGGGGGGGGGGAAGCTTAAAAATCTCCCCCTTTTGAGATCTAATGGTAGATCCAAGTTCCCCTTTGTGGGGTTTGTGATGAAAAACTATTTAGTTTTGGAAAAGGAAGTGTAAAACTCTTGATTTAATTCAAAAGAAAAAGAAGGTTTTAGAACCTTGAGGAAGGAGAAAGAGGCACAGGCCCTAATTTTTGGGAATGAAAAGTCTATCCTTTATTCATCATCATGTTGTCTTATATAGGCTTACACATTTACATATAGCCCCTTGGACTTTACAAAATGGCATTTTGCCCATCCCATATCTCATGTGCTATTTTTTTTTTTGCACATAAGCCACGGGCTTACAAAAGTTTGGCTTTATGCCCATTTTGTTTACATTCATGAATAAAAAATTACATAAAAATTATTTATTACATGATTTTATTTTGGGCATAGAGGAGGGGCCGGCTGCTTCCTGTTCGGACTCGGGTTGGGCATGGGCCCACTTGATCTGGGCTTGGGCCCACTTGGTTTGGGGTTGACCTTGACTTTGACTTGGTCAACCAGGGTGCAATTTTCGACCCCAACGGCCACCTCTCTGAAGACGTTAAAGGATTACAACTATATTGTATCAGAGGTGTGAAGAGATGTACCCTTGAACCAATATTGGTTGGGAGATCTGTAGTCCAATTTGGGACAAAGATCAAAGATTTGTGAGCATATGGGCTCAATTAATCTGAATTAGGGATCTGTGGCCAACTTGGGCTCAGCCTATTTAGTTAAAATGTTGAACATTTAATTAGGCTCAGTTCTTTTTCATTTAACAATGCTGAGCATTGGTTTGGGTTCTGACAATTGTTTTTGTCTTTTATTGAGTACTGAGCACTCATTATAGCTCTGGAGCTTTATTTAAAGAACAGTTTATGTTCTCTTAGCGCACACGTGAGGAGCACGTGGCGTGCTTGGCGCTGTGCGCTAGTTAAGGAGCGCAGAGCGCTTCTTGTGAAATAGCGCACACGTGATGAGCACGTGGCGCGCTTGGCGCTGTGTGCTAGACAATGAGCGTAGAGCGCTTCTTGTGAAATAGCGTGCACGTGAGGAGCACGTGGCGCGCTTGGCGCTATGCGCCATGTTCTCCTCCGAACACAGAGACACGACCGCGTAGGTCCGTCTTGCCTGAAATTCGGGGCAGATGCTAATTGGTGCTATCCGTCCATCTCTCCGAAGATGCCAAGTTGATTTATGGCAACATGTATCGAAGGTTTAAACGGATGCGGCCGATGTAGCAAACTTTGTCAGGTTCCCCCTCATCTGAGGTGTTTTTGATTGCGAGGACGCTCTTCCCTGCAGGCGCAAGCCCCTGCAGTTAATTACGCTACCGCATCGCGGTAACAACTTTCTCCTTCTCCAGATGGTCACTTCGTGTCGTGGGTGTTTGTTTTGTGTTTGGTTGCCCGTGGATTGTATACGGAGACTAAGTTATGTTGTCGCTCGTAGGGCGTGGACTAGTCCAAATCCGTATCTTTCTTAGATTTGGGTTTGGGGGTTTGGGTTTAAGGATATGTTGTTGTCGCCCGTAGGGCGTGGACTAGTCCAAATCCGTATCTTTCTTAGATTTGGGTTTGGGGGTTTGGGTTTGAGGACACGTTAGCCTCATTTGAGACTAAGATCAACTTAAATGTTTGTTAAGAATACGTTAGTCTAATTTTAGACTAAGATCAACTTAACGGGATCGTTTAGATCCGACAAGAGAGTAATTAGGCTCAATTGTCTAGTTTAGTGGCATTGCGGTCAATTGCCAGTTTAAAGACATGGTGGTCCATTGTTAGTTTAAATACATTGCGATCGAGGTTAAGGACATCATAGTCCGTGGATTTAAGGACTCCACAGTCCGATATTAGTTTTAAGACATTACGGTCGAGGTTAAGGACATCGTAGTCCATGAGTTTAAGGACCTCACAGTCCGATGTTAGTTTTAAGACGTCACGGTCGAGGTTAAGGACATCATAGTCCGTGAGTTTAAGGACCTCACGGTCCGATGTTAGTTTAAAGACATCACGGTTAAGGACATCATAGTCCGTGGGTTTAAGGACTCCACAGTCCAATGTTAGTTTTAAGACATCACGGTCGAGGTTAAGGACATCATAGTCCATGAGTTTAAGGACCCCACAGTCCGTTGTTAGTTTTAAGACATCACGGTCGAGGTTAAGGACATCATAGTCCATGAGTTTAAGGACCCCACAGTCCGTTGAAATTTGTGGTCGTCGGGACCCGTCACCTCTCTGAAGACGTTGAAGGATTACAACGACAAATATCAGAGAAATAACGAGATGTACCTTCGAACCGATGTGAGTTGGTTGAGAGAGCAGATGTGCTCAGTTCAATTTAAGTTGAGGACTTATGGCCAGAATTGGGCTAAGTCCAATTAAAAATGTTGAACATTTTTAGTTACTCTGGCTATTAAGCCTTTATTTGGGCTCAGCCCTTTCAATAATGCTAGGTATTGGGCTCTGACATTTTTGTCTTGTATTGAATGCATAACATTCATCAGAAACAAAGCTTGTTCTGACAGTGCGCCACGTGGCGCGCCAGGCGCATTGCGCTTCTATCAGGTAGCGCACACGAAGAGGACACATGTCATGCTTAGCGCTAAGCACTAGTTCGTTAGCGCATTGCGCTTTTAATTTATGAGCGCTTTGCGCTAGTCTGTTGGTGCACCAGGGAGTGACATGTGGCGCGCTTGGCACTGAGCGCCAGCCCATGAGCGCAACGCTCTGTTTCAGGAGGGCAAGCGTAGATTGGTGTCTATGGTTGACACGTGGCAAGTTTTGGCGCTGAGCGCCAATCCAATGAATGCAAAGGCGCAGTTCATGAGTGCAAAGCACTTTTCAGTAGCGCAAAGCGCATCTGATCAAATTTAAGATCAAAGAACAAGTTTATGTTCTTCTTAAAAGAGGCTTTGCCTCAAGATCTAAGAACAAAAGTTCTTGTTTTTTTAAAAGGGCCCTGTCTTTATAGATCAAAGATCTGTGAATGAAGTAAAATACTTCTTTTGTTTATTATTTTTTATGATTAGATTTTCTGATCTTTTCTTTTAAATTAAAGACCTTAGTCTTTTTATAGATCTAAGATCTTTTTAGAAGATGGTTCTTTTTTTTACGAGATGGTTTCATCTCTATTATAGAAGAACATAGTTCTTTTTTTTAGCTTGAAGATGAAGAAAAATCTTCTTTTTCTAAAAGTTTTCTCTTCTTTTGCAGAGGGGTTTTCTCTTTTTTTTTGTATCTCTCAGACCTGAAGTCTAGGGGCCTTTATATAGGGCCAATTGATTTGTTAAATCAGTTTAAGAGATCTTTCTCTGATTGATTTTGAAATATTTCCCACCGTTAGATCTTTGATCCTAGGGCTTCTTCTTTACAGAAGATAATCTTCTTGTTTTAATAAGATTGGAAAATCTTTCCATAACAGAATTTTAGTTCTGATTAATTAATAACTTGTTATTAGTAGATCTTTTGATCTGACGGTGGGGGGAATTTTAATTCCAGCGTTGGCGCACCTTGCACTAGCGCACCTGAGCCTTGCTCTTCATAGATCTTTGATCTAAAGAAAACCCTTTTAGGGTTTCATTAATAGAGTTTTGCTCTCATGAACCCATAGATCTAAAGAGATCTCTCTTGGGGTTTCTTAGCCCATGAATCAGAGCTCTGCACTTTTGATAATATGTAGATCTTTTGATCTTTTGATGAAGAAATCTTAAGAGTTTTTTTTCATGGATCTTGAAGATCCCAGAATTTTTAATTCTCAAGAATTAATTTTAATTTATCTGTGATGGACTTTCCATCATCATTACAGAGCCAGGCTCTTTAAGGAATTTTATTCCCTCATGACCAGAGTTTGACAAGTGTCACTCTGTTGCAGAGCTTTGCTCTCAAAGGGAGATTTTCTCCTTTTCCCGAGGGATTTCTCATTCAATAAGAATATTCCTCGAGGATTTCCTCATTAATTGACAGTCCCATCCAATGATGAGGCTGTTTTATTAATTGATGCATTGTCATCTGGATTTTGTGGGTCCTCCCTTTGTCCCCTTTCCACTGCATTGCAGCGCAGTACAACTTTTAAAATACCGAGTGTCAGAAATTAAAAATTAAATTACAATACTGACAGTTGATTTCTATCCCCCCTTTTGCAGGCAACATGTCTTTCGATGCTTCGTTCCCATTCGTTCGCTCAGAGAGAGGATTGCCTGGAGCACCCGTAGACCGGGAGGTCCTAACTTTGATCCGAGACCATGATCTGGAACATAAGAATCTTCACCTTTGGGGGTCATGGTACGATCAGATTATCAGGGGTCGACAAAGATTTTCATGCGCGGTACACTCGGAGCCCATCACGGTGATCCATTACGCCAACTCACCCCCGGTGAACTACGCCGTGGAGATGGTCAATTAGACTTCAGAAAGCCTTCTTCAGCCTGCTATAGCTTCGATTCCCGTTCAGCCTCCCATGGTTTTAGATACCTTGGGACGCCGTATTTGTTAAGGCGAGGCGCGGCCGTGGGGGCAACCATATAACATAGGTCTGATTTCTTGTCATCCGACCGGTTATCTGCAATGGGCCCACTACATTCTGTCAGCGAAAAAGTCGCAGTTGATGAGGCTTAGATTGTATACCGCCGTTTATGCTTTTCTTTTCCAGTATCCTACGCTTCCCACCTGGTGGGTTAAGGCCTTTTTGGAGCAGTGGAATATCCCTACTCACACCTTCCTCTCGCTGGACTGAGAAGTATCAATCTCTTTAGAGGAATTTGCAGAAGTTTCTGGCTTACCGGTCATAGGGGAGCATTATGAGGAGCTGCTTCCCACGGACGAATATGTTTTTGGTGCCAAGTCGGTGATAATGGGCCTTACCCCGGTGAATGCTGTTCAACACCAGTTTCCTAGTTTGATCAAAGTGTTGAACATCTACGAGGGCCTTTTTCTCGAATATGGGAGCCGCGGGGTTAGTTTCAAGGATTTCATCGCTCGCTTCCTTCACCCACAAGTCTTCTCGAAGGAGGCCGTTAAATTCGCCACGCTTGACGACCCTTTCGGCTTAGGTTTGGATAACCTGCCAGCGACGGAGGTAAATCAGAAGGGTTTCTTCCTTCCCAACTCTCCGGTTGTTCCTTTTGCGGAGATTGCAGTCCCTAGGATGGACGAGGAAGCATTCTTTTTGGGATTCCTTGGGCTATGGTTGAGCTGGTTAGCGCTCCCGATGCACCTTCGCCGTATGAGGCCATCTGTCTTTTACCCGGCTCAGCGGATGACTATTGGGGTGAAAGTGGCTGTCGGGGTCGCTGCTTAGCCCATCTGTATTACGGCCTTAGTCAAGTGGCGGATACTACTGAACTTGGAGTACAGCATGTGAACTTCTCGATGCATTACTTCATGTCATGGCTCGAGCTACATGCACTTGGCATTTTTGGTATCCATAGAAGGCCTTCATTCTCTGACAGGTGCAGCTTCGCCCGGATTATGCGATTGGTCGGCGCCTCAATTGTAAATCCATCACCGCGGGCTACTAGAGGTTTGCTCCTTCGCCCCCGCACGGTTGGAGACGGGATGACCTTTACCAACAAGGTGTTAACTATCGGAAAAGAGTCTACCACAACGGTGCGGTTGTTGCAGGATATTTTCAAAGACGGAGCCTCAGTTCTGACAGCTCGGGAGACCTTCCATTTATATTCTATTAGACCGGGCTTCCTGGTGTTTAGGCAAAATGATACGGCGCTTTTCATGAGATATAATCCGCATCGTTTTGCCCAACAATTGAGCTATAACCAAGGAGTGTCGTTGGAAGCTTTTTTGATGGAACCCATTGCTACTGAAGAGGGGATGTGGAGCGCGCTGCATCACTTCATGGGTTTGAATACGGGCTCTCACTTCTTTATCAGCGAGCCGAGTTGTGTCCCACGAATCCTTAATGCATATACGACATGTTACCAGCATTCGACGGGCGCTGTTATTAAGGAAGAAAGACGGTTGCTGCTTGACCGCAAAAGTGCACCTCCTTCCAGTGATCGCAAGGTCCCTTTGAGGCGACGGACCATTTTCCCCCCTTCGCTAAGAGGAGTCGCTGCAGTTGAGCCTCCACGTGTGTTAAGCCCCACACGCGGATTGCCCTATGCTCCTGTGGAGACGGTGGATGTGCCATCGGTGCCCCTGCTCCTGTGGAGACGGTAAATGTAGCTTCACTCGAATCTGGCGTGGGCTCGGACATCGGGACTCACCGTCCCAAAATGGCCACTAAACGCAAACTGGTACTGGCTGCGACCGGAGCTCGCGTACAGAAGAAGAAGAAGAAATCGGTCCTCTCTCTTGATGCCGTACTTGGCCTAGAGCCTCAGGTTCCTTATAACGCGGGCATAAGTGAATATGGGACCAATGAGGGTTTCTTCATAGCGCCAGAAGCACTGATCTTGAGGCCGCTATTGCAGCTTCTGTGCGCTCTGCCACTCTTCAAACAGAAATAGCCGCCCTCGTGCAATCAAGTAAACGTTAGTCGCGTCTTGTTATTGCATTATACCTTCCTTCTTATTATCATGTTTTGATTGACATTTCTCCTTTTGTAGCAGGCTTTACCACTGAAGAGATTCTGGCGACTTCCCTTAGGTCCTTCGAAGAGGAGGAAAGGAATCGCGCTCTATTGGGCATTGGTATGTCTTGGCTCATTGAGTCTTCATTCTCTTTTTTATGGACAATCTAACCCTTTCTTTATCTCATCGCAGGAACCACAATACCGGTCCCGCAAGGTGATGCGGAGACTCTTCCCAGGCCAGCCACCGAAGTCCCGGCCTCTTCGGTATTACCGAAAGAGGATTTACTTAAACGACCGATGACGGAAGCCTTGACGGCTCCAGAGGTAACCCTGGGGTGCGGATGATGACGCTCTGTTGAAGGAGGCTTCTAAAAGGTCTGTTTTGACGGCTCGGGAGGAAAGGAAGCGCCTGAGGCGCGCAGCAAGGGAGCGCAGTGCTGCTTTAGCTGTAGGAGCAGGTTCAAGCGCCGCTGCCCCTGCTGCTACTCCTTCAGAGGAGTCTCCTGTCGCCTTGTCTACTGCTTATAGACGGGCGACACTGCGGCTCGGGAAGCAAACGGTAAGTCGACTCCAGGTAATGTACCGTGAGGTTCCGTAGTCAAAGTTTTAAGCTGTCAGTTCTCATATATCTTGTCTTGCAGGGCCGAGCCTTACCGAAGAAATAGCGGCGACCGCTGAGCCTGAGGGCGCGGTGGAGAAGGTAGCTATTGAACCCGTGGCGGCGGTAGGCGATGTGGCCGCAATTGCTGGGTCCGAGGTAGTGGTTGACGAGACAGTCACGATCGCTGTGCCCGAAATAGCTACCACTACCGAGCCCGAAGTGGCGGTGGGTGAGACGACTACCACGGCCGAGCCTAAAGCAGCGGTAGATGAGACGGCTACAATCGCTGAGCCCGAGGTGGTGGCGAGTGAAACGGGTACAATTGCTGGGCCCGAGATGGCCGCTCTTTCTCAAGAGTCGGGCACCGCTCCGATCATCGCTCTTCCCGCCTACGGTTCTCTGCTGTCTTCTAGCGTCGCGAGCGTGACTGCGTCTCTCGTGGAGTCAGGGGATGAGGCGACGGGAGGTGAGACCACTCCGATGGAGGAGGGGGACGCCGCCATTGTATCAAGTGACGCCCTCGTCACGGCTCCGGCTGGCGACTCATCAGGTAAAATTTAGGTCACCGCCCTTCTTTTTATTATGCAATCTTTCCTGACAGGGTTTATCTTGTTTATAATGCAGGTGCGGCTAGTGCTGATGTCGCACTACCCGAGACAGCGCCATCAGCTACCGCCTTGACGGTGGCATCTCCTCTACCCTCTCTCATACCATCTCAGATGTTGGAAGGTGCAGATTAGTGACTCATCAGTCTTATTTTTTAAGCTGTATAACCTACATACTGACGTTGCAATATTGCGTCTTTGCAGGAGTCCTTTTTGACCACATGTATCAGGTGCTGCACCCATACTTCTCTTTCTTGTCAGAGATTAGTCCACCCGCCGGTATAGGTGAGTATTTTCTCTAAACGACGTCCTTTCTTTAACGAGCAGTCGTATTACTGCTAACTCTTCTTCATATTGCTTGTAGCCTTACGAATTGAAGGGGGGACGATGCCGTCGTTGCGCCACCAGTACTCCTAGCTCTGCCCCCTGCCGCAGCCGGTATAGTAAATCTCATTGTTCATGAATCTTTTATATTTCTTGATCCGCCATCTGATTGTGATTTGTTTTGCAGCGGTCGCTTCGACTCCGGCCTCTTTCGAGTCTCGCATTATGATGCCGGCAGGCCCCTTCTCCAGACGTCCATCCTCAAAAGGTGTTGTGACGAGTCTGCGTATGCTGAGCGAATACGTCGAGGAGTTGATGCGGAGGCTCCTACATCTGCCACAGATTTCGCTGCCGAGGTCAATCCGATGCTGGCGACGCTTGTAAACTTCCATAATGAAGGCGTCGTCGAGTTTTGGGTCAATCATTGCAGGAAGATTGAGGCATGTCTGCATCAGCTTGAGCTTATGCGTCCTGCCCCTGAAACTCAGGCTTTGAACTCTCAGCGGGCCGCATGGGTTGAGCAAAGTGTTCCATTCCTTCGCCATTTCGAACGAGAGGCAACTCTTAAGCGAAAGGAATGAGAGGCGACTGCTGCTGAATCTGCCCGACTGTGCACTGAGGTTGCAGATAATGCTTCCCAGTTGAACACCATTTTTGAAAGCCTTCAACGATGTATCTCTAACGGGCTGGTGTTAAGGAAGAAGCTTGATTTTAATGAGCAGGTCGCGCAGAGTCAGGAGGCTGCCCAGCAGGACATTGATCAGAAACTCTCATCCTGTTTGCAGCAACAGGCCCAAGTTGAAGCAGAGCTGGCCGCGGCAGCTGATCGTGAGGAAGAGATGAGAAAAGTGCACGAGCAGCTAGCTGGTTTATTGAAGACGCCTCCTTCCCAGTAGTTGTTTTTGTATAGATTGAACACTTGTAATCTCTGAATAACACGTATCCATTTTTTATTCTTTTATACGATTTGCCTTGTATTCAATTGGATTCATGAATAAAAGATACACATTTTTTGTTATGCTGTTGCTTTCTTCTCCTTGCTGTATTGTTGCCATGTGATTTTAGCAAGTGCGGTCTGTAGATAGCATATAGCCGTCAATCTTGGATTCTTTGTAGAGTGGTGATCGCTTAGGAAATAGGGTTAGGATCTGTCACCTAAGACTTTTCAATTTTATGAGCCGTGAGGGTCTCATAAAGAATTTTCTCCCTAGCGGTCGAGAGGATCCCGTAAGTGTAATTCCTCCTTAAGAATCGTCAGGATTCCTAAGTATGTTTTCTCTTGAAATTCATAAGGATCTCACAAGAGAATTTACTCCTTTACGAGTCGTGAGGACCCGTAAGTGATGGATGAATTTGTCCTTATCCGCATTTCACGGAGCTAGGGGTTGCTCTGGACACTTCCTACGGGTTCACTGCCGTGTTTTGCGAGGACCAGGCTCCGCTCTGGACGTTTTCCAGGATACCGTAGTTTAAAGACATCGCGGTCGAGGTTAAGGACATCATAGTCCGTGGATTTAAGGACTCCACAGTCCGTTGTTAGTTTTAAGACATCACGGTCGAGGTTAAGGTCATCATAGTCCATGAGTTTAAGGACCTCACAGTCCAATGTTAGTTTTAAGACATCACGGTCGAGGTTAAGGACATCATAGTCCATGGGTTTAAGGACCCCACAGTCCGATGTTAGTTTTAAGACATTACAGTCGAGGTTAAGGACATCATAGTCTATGAGTTTAAGGACCTCATAGTCCAATTTTTGCTCTGGATGCTTCCCACGGGTTCACTGTCGTGTTCGGCGAGGACCAGGCTTCGCTCTGGATGCTTCACACGGGGTCATTGTCGAGCTCTGCGAGGACCAGGATCCGCTCTGGACGTTTTCCACGGGGTCAAGAGTGACATAATCTGCGTTCCACGTAGCCAGGGATTTTTCTCTGGATGCTTCCCACGGGTTCACTGCCGTGTTCGGCGAGGACCGGGCTCCGCTCTGGATGCTTCACACGGGATCATTGCCGTGCTCTACGAGGACTAGGATCCTTTCTGGACGTTTCCCACGGGGTCAGGAGTGACATAATCCGCGTTCCACGTAGCCAGGAATTTTGCTCTGGATGCTTCTCACGGGTTCACAGCCATGTTCGGCGAGGACCAGGTTCCGCTCTGGATGCTTCATACGGGGTCATTTCCGTGCTCTGCGAGGACCAGGATCCGCTCTGGACGTTTTCCATGGGGTCAAGAGTGACATAATCTGCGTTCCACGTAGCCAGGAATTTTTCTCTGGATGCTTCCCATGGGTTCACTGCCGTGTTCGGCGAGGACCAGGCTCCGCTCTAGATGCTTCACACGGGGTCATTGCCGTGCTCTGCGAGGACCAGGATCCGCTCTGGACGTTTTCCATGGGGTCAGGAGTGACATAATCCGCGTTCCACGTAGCCAAGAATTTTGCTCTGGATGCTTCCCACGGGTTCACTGCCGTGTTTGGTGAGGACCAGGCTCCGCTCTGGATGCTTCACACGAGGTCATTGCCATACTCTGCGAGGACTATGATCCGCTCTGAACATTTTCCACGGGGTCAGGAGTGACATAATCTGCGTTCTACGTGACCAGGAATTTTGCTCTTGCTTCCCACGGGTTCACTGCCGTGTTCGGCGAGGACCAGGTCCGCTCTGGATGCTTCACACGGGTTCACTGCCGTGCTCTGCGAGGATCAGGATCTGCTCTGAACGTTTTCCACAGGGTCAGGAGTGACATAATCCGTGTTCCACGTAGCTAGGAATTTTGCTCTGGAGGCTTCCCACGGGTTCACTGCCGTGTTCGGCGAGGACCAGGTTCCGCTCTGGACGTTTTCCATGGGGTCAGGAGTGACATAATCCACGTTCCACCTAGCCAGGAATTTTGCTCTGGATGCTTCCCACGGGTTCACTGCCGTGTTCGGCGAGGACCAGACTTCGCTCTGGATGCTTCACACGGGGTCATTGCCGTGCTCTGCGAGGACCAGGATCCGCTCTGGACGTTTCCCATGGGGTAAGGAGTGACATAATCCGTGTTCCACGTAGCCAGGAATTTTGCTCTGGATGCTTCCCACGGGTTCACTGCCGTGTTCGGCGAGGACCAGGCTCCATTCTGGATGCTTCACATGGGGTCATTGCCGTGATCTGCGAGGACCAGGATCTGCACTGGACGTTTCCCACGGGGTCAGGAGTGACATAATCCGCGTTCCACGTAGCCAGGAATTTTGCTCTGGATGCTTCCCATGGGTTCACTGCCGTGTTCAGCGAGGACCAGGCTGCGCTCTGGATGCTTCACACGGGGTCATTGCCGTGCTCTGCGAGGACCAGGATCCGCTGTGGACGTTTTCCACGGGGTCAGAAGTGACATAATCCGCATTCCACGTAGCCAGGAATTTTGACTTTATCCGCATTTTACGGAGTCGGGGTTTGACTCTCGGTTTTTTGTGCACCGCCGAGTCATGGAACTGGGAGTTGCCTTTGTTTCACTTTGCTTGATATTGTGTCTGTTTTAATGAGACGAATGTTGAGATGATCTCCAGGCTATCTGTGAACCGTTGAGATTTGGTTTCTTCTTCTGATGAAAACCTATGGAGGAAAGGTGTGATTCCCTCTTTGTTTGCGCCCCTGGACTGTATACAGGGATTGATGTGATATCACCTGTAGGGCATAAATTTCATTTTTCCATTTATCATTTTTTTATTTCCGCGATACTCCATCATTTCGGCTTTTATATCGCGAAGGTCACGATTGCCCGGTCATTTCGGCTATTTTTCGCGGTGCCCAATCATTTCGGCTATTTGTTTTATTTTTACTCGCTTCTTATTATTGCGAGTTGCCCAATCATTTCGGCTATTTCGCATGCATATATTTTTACTCGCTGATTTTGTTTACAAGTTGCCCCATCATTTCGGCTATTTCGTATGCATGTGTGGCTTGCTGGATTTTCACTGCAAGCTCGGAATTAGACATCGATTTCGGCATCAGCACCGCTACTACTGGGATATTGCCAGGAGCGAATCATCATTTGCCTCTGTCGATGTCGAACAAAGGTGGCTTAGTAGACAGGGTTAGGATTCTATCGACTAAGGCTTTTGACTTCATGAGCCGTAAGGGTCTCATAAAGGTATTTCTCCCTGCGAGTCGTGAGGATCTCGTAGGTGTGTTTTCTCCTTAAGAGTCGTGGGGATTCCTAAGTGTATGATCTCTTATAAGTCGTAAGGATCTTACAAGAGTGTTTTCTCCTTATAAGTCGAGAGGACTTACAAGGGCAGTTCACTGTGCAGACATATCCCTAGCCATGGATGGGACTTCGTTAGCGAAATGTTTATTCGCGCCCGTGGATTATATACAAGGGTCAGTGTTAAGCCGCTTGTAGGGCAATATCGGAGGTTGTGGGGGCTGCTTAAGAACAGGTTCAGATCCCTGTAGCTTAAGACTTTCAAATCTTATGAGCCGTGAGGGGCCCATAAGAGGGTTCTCCTTACGAGTCGTGAGGATCTCGCATGTATAATTTCTCCTTAGGAATCGTGGGGATCCCCTAAGTGTGTTGCTCCCTTGTGAGTCGTAAGGATCTCATGCAGGTGGTTTCTCCTTACAAAGTTGAGAGGACCTTGCAAGTGTCTTTTAACGAGATTGCGCCCTTTCGGGTTTTCACAAAACTCGCCGGCAGTCCTACTGTTTTTACTCACGGAGCCCTTTCGGGTTTTCATCCGTGCCCTTTTTGCTTGTGGACATACCGTTTCTTTTTCTTCTTCTTTTTTCTAACGAGCTTGCGCCCTTTCGGGTTTTCACAAGACTCGCCGGTAGCCCTGCTGTTTTTACTCACGGAGCCCTTTCGGGTTTTCATCCGTGCCCATTTTGCTTATGAACATACCGTTTTCTTTTTTTTTCTTTCTTTTTTTTATTCTTTTTTTTGTATCAGCTTTGGGATGCTGCAATCCACCGTAGTTTATCGACATCTCGGTCAATGGCTAGTTTTAGGACATGGTGGTCTGTCGTTAGTTTAAGGACGTTTCGGTCCGTCGTTAGTTTAAGGACATTTCGGTCCATTGTTAATTTAAGGACGTTTCGGTCCGTTATTAGTTTAAGGACGTTTCGGTCCGTTGTTAGGAAAGCCGGTTACTACTTTACAATCTTCGTCAATGTCTTGTTAAAAGCCTCGGCCAGACCGTTAGCTCGAGGATTATAGACTGAGGAGTATCTCCGGTCTATGTTATGTTGTTGTGCGAAGCGGCTGATCTTGTGGCTTCTGTAGGCTGGTCCGTTATCGGAGATAATCCATCGCGGAGTGCCAAACCGATAAATGACGTGTGTCTTGAAGAGATGGAGGATATTCTCCGTCTTCACCTCCCTCAGCGGTACTGCTTCTGCCCATTTGGAGAAGTAATCAGTTGTCGCTAAAATGAACCGATGTCCTTTGGACGATGCTAGTTCGATGGGACCGATTATATCAGCCCCCCACATTTCGAACGGCCAGCTAGCCACTGTCGGATGTAGTGGATTCGGATGCTGATAGATGAAGTCCCCATGAATCTGGCACGAATGGCACTGCTTCGCGTATTCGAGGCAGTCTTGGATCATCGTGGGCCAATAATAACCCATCCATTTGATCTTCAGCTTCATCTTCGGCCTGACTTGGTGAGAACCGCAGAGTCCATCGTGAATTTCTTGGACGTCCCTTTTTGCTTCTTCAGGTCCCAGGCATCTTAACCATAGAGATTCAAATGACCTCTTGTACAGAGTATTATTGACGAAGGCAAAAGATAGGGATTGCTTCATGAGCTGATGTTTTGAGAACGCATCTTCATACGTCCGACGGGATTTGAAGTAGTCTATAAACACTTCTCTCCAATCCTCAGCCTTTTCCTGGTCTTTTACTTGCAAATCCATTTGCTCGGTCATTCCCTTTTCCTCGGACGTCTCTCGAAATATTTCTGCCGGTGCGAGGACTCGACGGCTTTGAACAACGATCCTCACGTCATCGAGGTTTTCGTCAGCCAGTTCTTTAGCGAGCTTGGCTAATGCATCCGCCTTGCTATTTTCCGCACGTGGTAGGTTTTCCAAGGTGTAGGAAGGTATTTGGGTCAGCAGTTGCTGTACCCTCTCGCCGTACTTCACCAGCTCTGGTTTGCACGTTTGATAGTCACCGTTTACTTGACTAACGACCAGTTGGGAATCTCCGTATATGAAGAGATTTTCAATCCCCATGTCAATGGCGATCTCGAGACCTGCTATCAAAGCTTCGTATCCGGCTTCATTGTTTGTCCTCGGCTCTGTTAAGGAGAAGGCAAAGCGCATTATCCCTCCTTGTGGAGTTACGAAAATGAGGCCTACCCCTGATTTGATTATGGAGGTGCTTTGCATGCGCTTCTTCATGGAAGACGCTCCATTGAAGTAAAGTTCCCATCGGGTATCACTTCCGTCGATCGTGTCAAACGCATGTTTGTCTGGCAATTCGCAGTTTAAGGGAGAATCGGCAGGTATCGGATGCTCAGCGAGGAAGTCGGCAATGGCATGTCCCTTCACTGCCTTAAGAGGTTGATACGTTATTGAGAATTCCATCAAAAGCAAGGCCTATTTAGCTAGCCGCCCTGTCAATATGGCATTTGACATCAAATATTTAAGAAGATCCACCTTCGATATGAGACGGATGTCATGCGCCAATGCATAGTGCCTGAGCTTCGTTATCGCGAAGATTAATGCCAGGCAGTGTTTTTCAATGGGAGAATAATTGCTTTCTGCCCCCAGCAGAACTCGACTCAAATAGTAGAGTGCTCTCTCCTTCCCTTGGTCGTTCTCTTGTACCCATAATGCGCCTAAGGAACCTTCAAGGGCGGTTGTATACAGAATGAGAGGCTTTCCCTTGACCGGAGCGGCTAGTACTGGCGGATTCTGCAGGTATTGCTTGATTTCGTCCAGCGCGCTTTGGCATTTGTGATCCAAGACGAACGAGGTTCCCTTCTTCATCAGTTGACTGTAAGGACGACACTTGCCTGAGAGATTGGCTATAAATCGCCGAATATACGCGCGCTTCCCTTGGAGAGACCGCAATTTCTTGAGAGTCCTTGGCGGGGGCATCTCCATAATTGCCTTAATCTTTGACGGATCTATCTCGATGCCTCGGTGTCGGGCGATGAATCCTAGGAACTTGCCCGAGGAAACTCCGAACGCGCACTTAAGAGGGTTCATCTTCAAGTTGTATTGCCGGAGGCGTTGAAACACGATCTTCAGATGCTTTAGATGTTCCTCGTATGATTTGCTTTTCACCATGAGATCGTCGATATAGCATTCGACGATTTCATGTATGAGGTCATCGAAGATCTTCGTCATGGCCCTCTGATAGGTGGCACCGGCGTTCTTTAGACTGAAGGGCATCACCTTATAGCAGAATATGCCTAAAGGGGTCCGGAAAGCGGTATGTTTCTGGTCCTCGGGATGCATCTTTATCTGATTGTATCCTGATGATCCGTCCATGAAGGAGAAAACCTCCTGAGTGGATGTATTGTCTATCATTAGCTCGGTGACTGGTACTGGGAAATCGTCCTTCGGACAAGCTTTATTGGGATCCCGAAAGTCCACACATATGCGCACCGTTCCATTTTTCTTCATCACTGGTACGATGTTGGCAATCCAATCTGGGTATTGAACCTCTTGGATGAAGCCAGAGTCAATCAGCTTCTTGACCTCGGCGTTGATGCTCATCTCGAGCTCGAGCCGCATTTTTCCCGGCGCTTGTTTGATCGGCTTGACGTCTGGAGATATCGCCAGGCCTATGAGCTTCAGTGGAGCAGGCCACAGCCGCTTCTGCCAAAATCAAAAGAAACCAATAGGGCTGACAAAAGGGCAATTTGTACACAGTGATCTCTGGGTCTAGTCCTGGCATCTCGAAATAGTTCCACGCGAAGCAATCCTTTTGCTGTATAAGCACGCCCTTTAGTGTAGCTACTCTTTCTTCAAACAGCAACTCACTGACGAATGTCGGCCGCGGATCACTCGTCGTCCCCAAATCAATTTTCTTGAGATCATCTGCAGTAATATGTATTCCATCTTCCAGCCCTTTTGGCGCCGGTGGAAACTCTGAGATCACCTCGTAATCATTGTTTTCGAAGCACCAGGGGAGATCATCCATACCACCGAGGTCTTCTTCTGATAACATTATCACGTGACAGGTATGAGCTCGCTTCCAAGACCGACGTTGATCTGGTTCTACCCTCGTGGATTTGGGTTCATACCTTTGCGGCGGGGTTACCCTCCAGCTGCTGAATAGAGCGAACTTGCCCTGTCGATATTGATCTTCGACCCAGTTCTTGTAGGTGAAGCAGTCTTCAATAGGATGTCCTATTGCCCTATGATAGGAGCAATAGTCCGGATGAGAGACTTCGCCTGCTTGCTCTGGGTGCTTGGACTCCAGGAGTATAATCAGTTGATGTCTTATGGCGAGATCGAGTATCTTTCGTGTTTTGTTCCGAGAAAAAGAGTATGCTCGACTCATCTTCTTTATAAGAGACGAATTTGGATTACTCAATTCCTGATTGCGTGGCTTCTTGGTCCCGCTTTTTCGCTCTCGAACACTTTTCCCGCTCTTTGATTTATTTTTGCCTCTGCGTCGGGCCTTTTGTATGACGGGTTGACAGGGAGGAGCATTTTCATCTTTCGCAGCCTGTTGAAGAAGGCGTTGCGTCCTGGCTTTCTCGTAGATGGCCATTTCACGATTGTGGTCGTCTCGAACCTTTTGACTCGCGTACCTTATAAGCTTGTCTATCTGTTCTTCAAACGACGGACTGGGCATTTTTATGTCGGGAGCTCTTTCTGGTTCAGGGTTAGCATTTTCCCAAAAAGCATCTCCCTCTTCATCAAAGTCATGTATGATGTAGCAGTCGCGGAGTAACTCACGTTTCTTGGATTGAACATACCCAAGCCCGGTCATTTCCATTTTCCCGTTGGGCAATTTCCGCTGAGTTCCAGGGACGTTTCAGATCCTGTTATAGAACCGTGCTTGTCGAGCAGTTTGCTTAAGGGGTACACCTTGGCGTCTCAAGAGTCTCCTTATTCCATCTGTGTAATATCTAGGCAAATGGATAGGCTGGAGCCTGTCAAGTGTGGAATCCGCGCCGTGCCAGATTTCCTTCTCCACTTTAGTTTCCCCAGATCGGTAGAATAAGATCGCCATTTCACCTTCTCGTCTGGGAGGGACATAGAACGTCTGCAACTCTTCCATACTGTAGGTATCAAGCGCGTCTAGTTCTTTATGATGTTTGGGCGGAACCATGACAACTTGCAAACTTTGCTCTTCATTAGCAAATGTTTGAATTGAAGGTCGAGCAGAGAATATGATGCTGACTTCATCTTCTGAGTCGCTGCCGAAGATAAGCGTAGGAGCGGACGGTCCTGGTTTGTTGCATTGGGGCAGACCTAGGTAAACTATCTCTTCTTCCTCCTCGGTATCACTCCCAAAGACCGGAATGGAAGGGATAGCTTTGTTCTCCGGTTTATGACATATCTCTGTATCCTCGAAATCTGGCAAGAAGTATTTTGCATCTTCGTATTTTCGGACTTCGTTTACGGAGAATGGGTTTAGCTCTCCTGTTACAGTATGCTCGAGACCATCCTTGAAATACTTCATACATTGATGTTGTGTAGAAGGGATGGTGTTGTACTCGTGTAACCAAGGCCGGTCGAGCAAAGTATTATAGCAGGTCTTGGCGTCAATGATGTGAAATTTAATATCTGTGATGAGTAGTCCGAAGCGCAACGTCAGTATCACAGACCCGAGGGTCCGTGATGACTGAGAGTCAAAACCGGAGATGGTGATTTTATCACGAGAGAGGTGCTGGACGCTCATGTAGATTTCCTTCAACACTCGCACGTTGAGGAGATTGATGGAAGACCCATTGTCGACCAGGATTTTGCCTATCTTGATATCGTGACAATATCCGGAGACATATAGGGGACGGTTGTGCTCGCACGTCCCGAGGAGGAGATCTTCATCGCTGAAGGTAATATCGGCTGTGTATACTTCTTCCAGCTCGTCCTTCATCCTTTCTTCGGAGAGGAAAGCTTGGAATTGCTCTGGCTCTTGTAGCGCCTTGATCAATGAATCTCTTGCTTCCTTTGATAGTAAAAGGGCGTCAAGAATGCTGAGCTGCGAGGGTAACTTCCTTAAGTGCGCCAGAATGTTGTAGTCCATCTTACTTTTCTTTGGCGGGTCCTTGGCGGTCAGCTCTTTCATGACTTGGTCATCTAGGGCGATATCCTCAGAGACCTTTTCTTTTCCCTTATCTTTTCTATTCATGGGTCCGAGATTCTTTTCTGGAAGTGTACGATTGCGGAGCTGTATATTTTCGCAAGCCTTCGGTTCTTCCTCTTTTCCCAAAGTGGACTCTTTAAAGAGAGGGCCAAGAGCCATTTCCTCGTCAGAGTCGCTCCCGAATGTGAGAACTTGTGATCCCTCGGCATTAATCACGCGACAATTGCCGGTGGTTCTTTTATGCTCCTCGGTCGTATTTCTTTGCTCTCGGCGAGTTTTGCGTTTCATCCGCTTGAAATGCTGCCGGTGAGCAACATATCCCAGCCACCATCTTGTAAGAGCGTTGTACTCTTCGGTGGGGTGCGAAATCTTTCGATGATATAGACAGTAGCTAGGATGTGTTTCTCCTTCACCAAGAGCGTTCGCTTACGAGGATGGCAGCTTCATTCCCATTGATATGGCTTTAGCAAACCTTTTCTTCGTCTTGGACTTGTTTTGGTTCGTGACGGATGTACTTTGATCTGGCGGGAGTGTTTCAACTCTTTCGTCCAGCCACCAGCGTTTGGCTTTCTCAAATATAACCATCTCATGCTCCCGATCAGCTTTACTTTTCAGAAGAGCTTTATTTAAGAATGCGTCGATCATTTTGTCTGATGGCCCTGGAAGTTCCGGCTCAGGACCTGCCCCCAGTCTCTTGGTGCAAGGAGCCTCTTCATCGTCTATTAATGAGTGAGAGATCACATGACAACTTGCTACGTAATCCTCAGATCCATCTGATGAGTCTTCTCCATCATCTCCGTCTTCAAGGACGTGGCCGATGAAGTCTTGCAGCGTGATCGGGGTCCGCACCTTCTGGTTATACTCTTCCAGCGCGTCGATCTGTTTCTGCAGGTCCGCGCGATTATCGCCAAGCTTCATGGGCTTTCTGGATTTCTTCTTCTTTTTCGAAGATTTTGACGGCTGGGTGTGGGAGCTTTGGCTATCGCCGCTAATCTTTGAAGTTGGGCGCGGCTTCAGCATCCCTTCGATGATCTGGGGTTCCAGCAGATTCTTCCACCTAATCGCCGGGCATGTCTGGAGCTCATTCAACATCCTTTTGGTTTTGGCCGAAAGAGCCACCTCCCATGGAGCTTCCTCAACAAAAGAGCACGTTGCCCCCGGTGTGTCCGTCTTCTTAGGAGTGTGCGGTTGTGGTGGGCTTACTTTCCATTTCTCAGACAGCACAAACTTGCCTTGTAGGTACTGATCCTCGATCCATCCCTTAAAGACGAAGCAATCTTCAATTGAATGGCTTACCGTTTGTGGTAAGGGCAATAATTGGGATTATTCACTTCGCCGGGTTGCGATGGTCGCCTTGGATTCGGCAGATTGATAAGCCGGTTGTGCATCGCCAGCTCAAAGAGTCTCTTCATTTTGTCCCGTGGGAACGAGTAAGGACGCTTCATCTTCTCATTATAATAGCATCGTCTCTCTTCCTGTTGATCCGCTAGCTTTGGGGCAATAGGCTGCTGTTGGGTGTTCGCAACGAAGATCGCCTTCCCTTTACCCTTTTCGTTCCGTGGGTCTGGCTTCGGAGGAGACGGTCTATGACCCATTTCATCCATCTGAGCTAGCTTGTCGATTAAATCCAGGAACGTGGTCGGTTTGAAGAACATCATGAACTGTGAAATAGTTGCATGAGGATCTAGGGTGCCCACGAACATTCCCACCGCTGGTGCTTCTTCGATGCGCTGTTCGCACTTAGACCACAGATTCCGCCATCGGATTGCGTACTGAACCCATGTCTCGCCCGGCTTCACCCTGGCATTGATCAATGCTGTTATTGGGGTGCGTACACTAGCACTTGCGAATCGTTGGGTGAACAACAACTCCATTTCCGCGAAAGTTTTGACAGAGTCATTTGGAAGTTCGGAGTACCATTCGAACGCCGTCTCCGATAAGCTGCCGACGAATTGGCGAAGCAAGAGCTTATCATCGCCGTCGGTGTTGCCGCAAAAAGCCTTAAACTTGGCGACATGCTGGTGAGGATTGCCTGTCCCCTTGTACACATGGAATTTAGGGATCGTGTATCCCGGCGGGTATTTTATTTGATCATACCAGCCTGGATACGGTCGCCCAGTTCTAACAACTTGGCCGACCGCTTCATTTGCCTGGTGAACTCGTATCTGCTAAGCGATGTAATCATCTAGGGCGGCTTTAAAGATTGTCTCTTCCTTGGCTGTTGACCGAGTCGGCAGAGGGTTTGATGTTTCTCCTCTATCATCTTCAATTATCACTGGAGGATCTTCGGCTGGGGGATCCGGCTGGATCATCATGCCCACCATATCTTGTAATAGAAGGACCATTCGTTTTATATTGGCTGCTTGTTCCGTAGCCTCTTTGTCCTTCTTCTCAAGTATTCTCCAAAGAAATTCGGCATCAGTTTCTTACTCGTGGCGTTGCTCCGAGGATGCCTCTGGGCTATCTTTTGGCCCGGTGAGTGCGGCCATCGCAGTCATCATCTCCTGAAGCTTCTGCTGCTGCTCTTGAGCTTTTGTTACGGATTGCGTAAGCGGTCGATGACCTGTGGAGATACGGCTATCCTCTTTTCCGGATGCCATGTAGACGGTATGCACTACCATGCCCCCAGACTTAGGGCATTTAGGCTCAGTGCCTTTGACATTTATCGAAGGCATGGGGATTTTCTCCGGCCTCCTTCTCTTATGAGCGGTCGAAGTTGAGGGGGCCGCCGCAGTGGGCACCCAAGTAGCCGTCGTCTTTTGTGGCTTAACAGGACGGTTTTCTTCCTGTCGGACCTTCAACTTCTTCTGCCGGCGGGGATAGTCTTGATCAACCACCGACTCTCGGACTTGTCGCCATATTTTGTAAACTTTGGAGGACAGCCGCTAAGGGGGCTGCTCCAGCTTTATTTCTGTGACAGTCTCCACCGGTGGCGGAGATCTTTTCAGTACGGCGGTAAGCGAGTTCCTTCGCACCTTGTTCAGCAGCTCAAAGATGTTCCCGGTTGGAACAGTATCATTTACTTCCACCGTTGGAGCTGGTGGAGTTAGCCCAGAAGGGGAGTTGCCCCCAGCCTTCCTTACTCGGGGCCAGTGGCAGCGGCGAGCGTGTCGAGCTGTTGGGGTCAGTTCAGTGATGGGGACGGCTTTGTCTTGCCCCTTATCCAGATGAGGCACCACTGGTGCCAGCCTCTTGAAGACTGACGTCTTTTGAGTAGCGGTATCCAATCTGTCAAAGATAGACCTTCGAGCAGGAACGGGAGCCAGAATAGTCAGTCTTGTAAAGACCGACTCTTTGGCAGGAGAAGCCGCCTTGGCGACTTCAGGAGCGGGGATGGCTATCCTTTTCGGAACAACCTTTTCTGGGACTGCAGGCTTCAACATGGGCCCACAGGAACTTTGGCCCAATCTGGAGAAGACCGAGGTGCTGAAGCTGGGCGACCCATTGAGAGGGGCCGTGGTAGTAGCAAGCCGATCGAAGACCGACTTCTTGGGAGCTTCCGGTGCTGGCATAGAAGCGCTGAAGCTCGTTGGCGGGAGCATGGTCCCGAAAAACAATCCTGTGGTGGCTTGGGTGATCCGTTCCACCGGCATCGTGAACTGGGACGCCGCCTGGGGCCCGTAAGCTATGCTCCCAGTTGAGACAGAACGTGGGTTGCAGTTGCATGTGGAACACTTCGAGCAGGTGAATGCCATTGATTCTTGCTTTCTGCACCAAGCAAAATGCCAAATCTCAGTATCTCGAACCCAAAGGCAACCATTAGAAAACCGCGATTCGTTCGCGAACATGATACACGAAGTGTGGAGTGGAAAGAGAAAAAGGTCCCACCGGGTGTGCCAGAATCTGTTCCCCTCCGAACACAGAGACGCGACCGCGTAGGTCCGTATTGCCTAAAATTCGGGGCAGATGCTAATTGGTGCTATCCGTCCACCTCTCCGAAGATGCCAAGTTGATTTATGGCACCATGTATCGAAGGTTTAAACGGATGCGGCCGATGTAGCAGACTTTGTCAGATTCCTCCTCATCTGAGGGGTTTTTGATTGTGGGGACGCTCTTCCCTGCAGGCGCAATCCCCTGCAGTTAATTACGTTACCGCATCACGGTAACAATTTTCTCCTTCTCCAGATGGTCACTTCGTGTCGTGGGTGTTTGTTTTGTGTTCGGTTGCCTGTGGATTGTATACGGGGACTAAGTTATGTTGTCGCCCGTAGGGCGTGGACTAGTCCAAATCCATATCTTTCTTAGATTTGGGTTTGGGGGTTTGGGTTTAAGGATACGTTAGCCTCATTTGAGACTAAGATCAACTTAAACGTTTGTTAAGGATACGTTAGTCTAATTTTAGACTAAGATCAACTTAACGGGATCGTTTAGATCCGACAAGAGAGCAATTGGGCTCAATTGTCTAATTTAGTGACATTGCGGTCGATTGCCAGTTTAAGGACATGGTGGTCCATTGTTAGTTTAAAGACATTGCGGTCGAGGTTAAGGACATCATAGTCCGTGGATTTAAGGCCTCTACAGTCCGATGTTAGTTTTAAGACATTACGGTCGAGATTAAGGACATCATAGTCCATGAGTTTAAGGATCTCACAGTCCGATGTTAGTTTTAAGACGTCACGGTCGAGGTTAAGGACATCATAGTCCGTGAGTTTAAGGACCTCACAGTCCGATGTTAGTTTAAACACATCACGGTCGAGGTTAAGGACATCATGGTCCATGGGTTTAAGGACTCCACAGTCCAATGTTAGTTTTAAGACATCACGGTCGAGATTAAGGACATCATAGTCCATGAGTTTAAGGACCCCACAGTCTGTTGTTAGTTTTAAGACATCACGGTCGAGGTTAAGGACATCATCGTCCATGAGTTTAAGGACCCCACAGTCCATTGAAATGTGTGGTCGTCGGGACCCGTCACCTCTCTGAAGATGTTGAAGGATTACAACGACAAATACCAGAGGAATAACGAGATGTACCCTCGAACCGATGTGAGTTGGTTGAGAGAGCAGATGTGTTCAGTTCAATTTAAGTTGAGAACTTATGGCCAGAATTAGGCTAAGTTCAATTGAAAATGTTTAACATTTTTAGTTGCTCTGGCTATTAAGCCTTTATTTGGGCTCAGCCCTTTCAATAATGCTAGGCATTGGGCTCTGACATTTTTGTCTTGTATTGAATGCATAGCAATCATCAGAAACAAAGCTTGTTCTGACAGTGCGCCACGTGGCGCGCCAGGCGCATTGCGCTTCTGTCAGGTAGCGCACACTAAGAGGACACATGTCGCGCGTAGCGCTAGTTCGTTAGCGCATTGCGCTTTTAATTTATGAGTGCTAAGCGCTAGTCTGTTGGCGCACCAGAGAGTGACACGTGGCGCGCTTGGCGCTGAGCGCCAGCCCATGAGCGCGGCACTCTGTTTCAGGAGCGTAAAGCGCAGATTGGTGTCTATGGTTGACACGTGGCAAGTTTTAGCGCTGAGCGCCGATCCAATGAGCGCAAAGACGCAGTTCATCAGTGCAAGACACTTTTCAGTAGCGCAAAACGCATATGATCAAATTTAAAATCAAAGAACAAGTTTATGTTCTTCTTAAAGGAGGTTTTCCCTCAAGATCCAAGAACAAAAGTTCTTGTTTTTATAAAAAAGCTTTGCCTTTATAGATCAAAGATCTGTGAATGAAGTAAAATACTTCTTTTGTTTATTATTTTTTTTGATTAGATCTTCTGATCTTTTTTTTTAAATTAAAGACCTTAGTCTTTTTATAGATCTAAGATCTTTTTAGAAAATGGTTCTTCTTTTTACGAGATGGTTTCATCTCTGTTATTCAAGAACATAGTTTTTTTTTTACCTTGAAGATGAAAAAAAATCTTCTTTTTCTAAGAGTTTTCTCTTCTTTTGCAGAGTGTTTCTCTCTCTCTCTTTTTTGTATCTCTCAAACTTGAAGTCTTGGGGCCTTTATATAGGGCCAATTGATTTGTTAAATCAGTTTAAGAGACCTTTCTCTGATTGATTTGGAAATATTTCTCACCGTTGGATCTTTGATCCTAGGGCTTCTGCTTTACAGAAAATAATCCTTTTGTTTTAATAAGATTGGAAAATCTTTCCATAACAGAATTTGAGTTCTAATTAATTAATAATTTGTTATTAGTAGATCTTTTGATCTGACGGTGGGGGGAATTTTAATTCCAGCGCTGGCGCACCTTGCACTAGCGCACTTGAGCTTGACACGTGGCGCGCAGCGTAGAGCGCAGCGCAACTGCGCTAGCGCGCCCGTGTTTGACACGTGGCACGCAGCGCAACTGGGCTAACGCGCCCGTGTTTAGCACGTGGCACGCAGCGCAGAGTGCAGCGCAACTGCGCTAGTGCGTCTATGTTTGACACATGGCTCACAGCGCAGAGCGCTGGATCTGAAGCGTTGCTTCAATTTAAATTTTGAATTTTAAAGTAGAGCTTTGCTCTGATCGGGGGTGTGCTGCCTAGGACGCAGCGTACGGGATCTGAAGCGTTGCTTCAATTTTTGAATTTTGAAATTCAAAACAGAGCTTTGCTCTGATTGGGGGTGCGCTGCCTAGGGCGCAGCGCGCCTGATGCTAGCGCGTCTGCGCTTGACACGTGGCACGCAGCACGCAGCACGCAGCGCACGGGATCTGAAACGTTGCTTCAATTTTTGAATTTTGAAATTCAAAACAGAGCTTTGCTCTGATTGGGGGAAACACGCCAGACAATGAGCGCAGAGCGCTTCTTCAAATTTGGAGCGCTAAGGCTCTGCAGCGCTGTGTGCTAGATTTGGAGCGCGGAAGCGCTTCTTTTAATTTAGAGCGCTAGGGCTCTTTTTAGGCAACTCTGCTTCCTGAGAATTAAATTCTCTCTTATAAAAGACTTTGTCTCATGGATCTAAGAACAAAGTTCTTATTTTATAGGAGATATTTCAATCTCTTATGTTTTTGGTAAAAGACTTTGCCTTTAGGGATCCGTGATCTTAAGAAAATTGAATTATTCTCCCCCATTTTATAATGAGATATTATGATCTCTTTGTGAAAGACAATTTGTCTTATAGATCTATGATCTTGCAAAAGAACTAAGTTCTTTCTCTGATGAGATGCTTTGATCTCTTTATTTTACCTCGAAGAAATTCTTCTTCTGCCGAGAGCTTGCTCTTCTCTTTGAACTTTCTCAAAATTTGTGGGGGGTCCTCCTTTTTAGACTTGAAGTCTTGGGGCCTTTATATAGTGAAGGCTGATTTATTGAATCAGCTAAGGAGATTTTTTCTCTAATTGATTTGGGGATGTTTCCCCCGTTGGATTTTTGATTCAAGGGCTTCTGATTTACAGAAGGCAATCTTCTTATTTTTAAAAAGAGGGAAATTTTTCCCATACATAATTTATTCTGTATTTCGGTGATTTTTAATCATCATTCGAACATTGATCCAACGGTGCTCTGATTTTCAGAGCATAATCTTTCCTGTTTGGAAAGATTCCGAGGAATGTTTCCTTAACAGAATTTTATTCTGGTCAATTAATGATTTATCGTCTTCATTGGATCTTTGATCCAACGGTGGGGAACATTTAGTTCCAGCGCTAGCGCTCTCGTGCTTTGCACGTGAGCGCTGCAACAGAGTATTTGACTCTCAGCGCTGCCAGCGCTAGCGCTCTCGTGCTTTGCACGTGAGCATTGCAACAGAGTCTTTGACTCTTAGCGCTGGTGCCAGCGCTCTCGTGCTTTGCACGTGAGCGCTGCAACAGAGACTTTGAATCTTAGCGCTGGCGTTGCTAGCGCTAGAGCTCTCATGCTTTGCACGTGAGCGCTGCACCAGAGTCTTTGACTCTCGGCGCTGGCGCTATTATGAAGTGCTGCTTCATTTCAAATTTCAAAATTTGAACAGAGATTTGCTATGATTGGGGGAAATAAATGCCTCCCCTACCATTGCGCTTACGTGGCTCACATGTGAGTGCAGCGGTGGCAGCATCTGCGCCATTAGATCAACTTGGAAGTTGAAACAACTCTCAGTGTCTATAAATAGGACACTTGGCCCTTAAGATGATCTTTGTTCATCTTCTTACTTTTTTTCTGAGAATTTTCCCCTTCAGAGCATAGCTCTTCGTCTTAAGAATTTTCTTAGAGACAGAACTCTGTCAAAAATTTAGGTAAAGATTAAATCTTTGAAGGGATTAGTTAATAATCTAGGGTTTCACCCGTTAACAGAGCCCTGCTCTTTTCAGATCATAGATCTAAAGAAAACCATTTTAGGCTTTCGTTAACAGAGCTTTGCTCTCTTGAAATCATAGATTTAAAGAAATCTTTCTTAGGGTCTCTTAACCCATTTTTTTAAGAAGAACTATTAGAGTTCATCTTGCAGATCTTAAAGATCTCGGAGTTTTTAACTCAATAAAGCTTTGCTTTTTAGGGTTTTTGATAGATTATTCCATCTTCCCAGAGCATGGCTCTTAGAATTCTCGGGAATTTTTTTTATTCCCCTCATAATTGATTTTGACAGGCGTCACTCTTGTGTGCAGAGCGTTGCTCTCAAGGAGTTTAACTCCTTGACCCGAGGAGTCTCTCATTAAATGAGAATCTTTTTTAGGACTTCTCCTTTATTTGCACAAATTTGAATTTGTTGGGTCTCTTAATCAGAACTTATTTTCTCCGTGAGGATATCAAGAGTTGTTTAAATCCCTGTGTCTGTTTCAATAAGCTTTTTCTTAAACAGTCTGCACACTAAACTCTCACTGATTTTCCTTTTCAGACGTTATGGCTGTTCATCTGTATGATCTCGATGAGATTATTTCTTATGTAGACATTCGCGCACTAGGCCGCTGCTGGAACCAGGAGTTTACAAACGCTCAGTGCGCTGAAATCATGCGTCGCTTTGATGAATACAATGGTCGACTGCTTTCTCGTCGTTCCGCTCTTTTGAAGCTCATTGTGAGAGCGATCTGGGAATCACTTCCTTTATTCTATGACGGCATGCCGCTTAAAGTATTGGATGACGCCGAAGATAAGGTACACTCAGTATATCTGATGGGCCTAATCTCAAAGAAAAAGCGAGACAATCTTGTTGATATTCTGCACCAAACTTTTCAACAGGCGACGATAATTGCTGCCTATCGAAGGGCGGAGGACATCAGTGAGGACCTTGACGCTTGTGATCATGAGAGGAAGCATACGAGAATGGTCCGAGAGGCCTGAAACATTTTGGATGGCCGAACTTTTGAATTTCTTAACCCATGTCCTGGATTTGATGTTTTGCCATTGTAAACATTTTAATGATGTTTTTGTTTACCGTTTTCATCACTGTAAGAATTTTCTAAAGTATGAATAGACAATTTTTGTTTCCGCTTGTTTATTTTATACACTAAACCTTTTCCGCACATACATAAATGGGTATGCTTCGGATGCTCAATTGAACATAAATCAAATGTTCTCCTTATTGCCTTGCATAATATGTGATTGACATCCATAGGTTATGCCTTTTTGTTTTGACTGGCGCAAAGTAGTTGACGTACTCTTGAGCAGCACCTCGATTTCGATGGCATGTAATTTTGGCGAGTATGGCTTGTAGATAATAAGTAACAGTTCGTCTTAGACTCTTTGTTGGGTAGCGATGGCTTAGGAAACAGGTTCGGGTCTGCTGCCTAAGGCTTTTCAACTTTATGAGCCGTGAGGGCCTCATAAAGATTTTTCTCCCTACGAGTCGAGAGGATTTCGTAGGTGTATTTTCTCCTTGGGAATCGTGAGGATTGCTAAGTGTGTTTTCTCTTGAGAGTCGTAAGAATCTCACAAGAGAATTTTCTTTTACAAGTCGAGAGGACTCGTAAGTGGCTGATGAGTTGACCTGCTCCCCAATCAAAGCATTGCTTTGACGGGGAGGTCGAGGGTTGACTTTGGCCATATTCCACGGGGTCAGGATTGACTTTAGCCGTGTTCCACGGGGTTGACTTTGGCTATATGGGGTGAAGATTGACTTTAGCCATACGGGGTCAGGATTGACTTTGGCCATATTAGTGAGGATTGACTTTAGCCATATGGGGTCAGGATTGACTTTGGCCCGATGGGGTCAAGATTGACTTTGGCCATACGGGGTCAGGATTGACTTTAGCCATACGGGATCAGGATTGACTTTAGCCATATGGGGTCAGGATTGACTTTCGGTTGTCTATGCACCGCCGAGTCCTGGAACTGGGAACTTTGTCGCGGCTCCTCTTTGCTGACGTTGCGTCCGTATCCTGCTGGAATGAGGAGGAACACCGTTGATGGTCTCTAGGCTGTAGATGTCGCAGTCGAAATTTGGAACTAGGGATTTTTCCATGGCTCCGCTTTGCTGACGTTGCGTCTGCTGTAATTAGACGAATGTCGAGGTGGTCTCTAGGTTGTCTGTGAACCGTCGAGATTTGGAACTAGGGACTTTACTATGGCTCCGCTTGATTGTCGCGTCTGAATCCCGCTGGAATGAGGAGGAATGCTGTTGTGGGTCTCCAGGCTGTAGATGCGGCTGTCGAGACTTGGAACTATGGACTCTGCCGTGGCTCCGAGATAGTCTCTAGGCTGTCTGTGAACCTTCGAGAATTGGAACTAGGGACATTGCCATGGCTCTGTTTGTTGACGTCATATCTGCTTCTGGTTGGCACGAGAAGGAACGCCGTTGTTGATCTCGTGAGATGCAGATGTTGCCATCGAAACTTGGTTCTCTTTCTGATGGAGCCTAGTGGGATGGCATGGATCCCTCTTTGTTTATGCCCCTGGATTGTATACAGGGATCAATGTTATTTCACCTGTAGGGCAAAAGGTTTCATTCTTTCATTTTTTTCTTTCCGCGATGCTCTATCATTTCAGCTTTTTATATCGCGAAAGTCATGATTGCCCAATCATTTCGGATATTTTCCGCGGTGCCCAATCATTTCGGCTATTTCTTCTTTTTGCTTGTTGTCTTTTATTAGGAGTTGCCCAATCATTTCGGCTGATTTTGTATGCATATATTTTACTTGCTGATTTTGTTGGAAGTTGCCACATCATTTCGGCTATTTCATATGCATTTATGGCTCGCTGACTTTTGCCGCGAGTATGGAACTCTGGTTCCGGTACCAATTTAGGCATCAGCAACGCTACAACTGAGACATTGTCAGGAGCGAATCATCATTTGCCTTTGTCGGTTCGAGCAAAGATGGATTAGCGATCAGGGTTAGGATCCTGTCGACTAAGGCTTTTAACTTCATGAGCCGTAAGGGTCCCATAAAGGTGTTTCTCCCTACGAGTCGTGAGGATCTCGTAAGTGTGTTTTGTCCTTAAAAATCGTGAGGATTTTTAAGTGTATGTTCTCTTATAAGTCGTAAGGATATTACAAGAGTGTTTTCTCCTTATAAGTCGAGAGGACTTATAAGGGTCGCTCACCGGGTGAGCGTATCCCTAGTCGCTGGTGGGACTCTGTTAGGGAAATGTTTATTCGTGTCCATGGATTGTATACAAGAGTCATCATTGAACCGCTTGTTGGGCAAAATCGGGATGTATGACGACTTAAGAACGGTTCAGATCCCTGTGGCTTAAGAACAGGTTCAGATCCCTGACGGCTTAAGGCTTTTGAATCCTATGAGCCGTGAGGGTCTCAAAGGATAATTCTCCTTACGAGTCGTGAGGATCTCGTAAGTGTAATTTCTCCTTAGGAATTGTGGGGATCCCTAAGTGTGTTGCTCCCTTGTAAGTCGTAAGGATCTCACGCAGGTATTTTCTCTTTACAAGGCCGAGAGGACCTTGCAAGTGTCTTTTAACGAGATTGCACCCTTTCGGGTTTTCACAAACTCGCCGGTAGTCCTGCTGTTTTTACTCACGGAGCCTTTTCGGGTTTTCATCCGTGCCCATCTCGCTTTTGGACGTACCATTTTTTTCCTTCTTTTTTCTATATATATTTTTTATTTTTTGCGTCAGCCTTGGGATGCTGAGGTCCGTAGTAGTTTATAGACGTCTCGGTCAGGCGTAGTATTTCTTCAAGAAACGACCGTTTATTGGCCTGAAGGGATTTTCGCCATGCATATCCATGAGCAAGTAAGCCCCACCCTGGTAGACTTTTTCTATGATGTACGGGCCTTCATAGTTCGGCTCGAATTTCCCTCGTCTGGCACGATTGGGGATCATAGGTCTCTTGACCACTAGCACGAGTTTGCCTTGGCGGAATGTTCTCGGCCTAGTTAATCTCTCGTATGAGCGCGTCATTTTTGCTTAGTAAGCTTCCAAGTTTTGTTGCGCCATGAGCCGGGTTTCGTCAAGGGCGTCGAGCTCCTTAAGCCGAAGATGAGCATTGTCTTTGTCTGTTAGCTCGTAATGAACCGCCACTCGTAAGGAGGGTAACTCTATCTCCAAGGGAGTACTGCTTCAGCGCCGAATACCAATGCATACGGCGTTGTGTTTGTGACCGTTTTGAATGTAGTTCGATACGCCCAGAGAGCTTTATGCAGTCTCCCGTGCCGGTCCTTCTTATTTCGAGACACCGTCTTCTTTATGATCTTCGTCAAGGTCTTTTTGAAACCCTCAGCTAGACCATTAGCTCGGGGATTATAAACCGAACGGTATCTCCAATCTATGTTATGTTGTTATGCGAAGCGGCTGATTTTATGGCTTCTGTAGGCCGGCCCATTATCGGAGATAATCCGTCGTGGAGTACCGAACCGATAGATGACGTATGTCTTGAAGAAATGGAGAATATTCTCCGTCTTCACTTCTCTTAGCGGTATTGCTTCTGCCCATTTAGAGAAGTAATCGGTTGTTTCTAGTATGAACCGATGTCCTCTGGACGATGCTGGTTCAATGGGCCCGATTATGTCAGTTCCCCACATTTCGAACGGCCAGCTAGCCACCGTCGGGTGTAGCGGATTTGGATGCTAATGGATGAAGTCTCTGTGAATCTGGCACGAGTGGCATTGCTTCGCGTATTCAAGGCAGTCCTGAATCATCGTGGGCCAATTGTAGCCCATTCTTTTGATCTTTAGCTTCATTTTTGGCCCGGCTTGATGAGATCCACAGAGTCCGTCGTAGGTTTCTTGGACGACTTTCCTCGCTTCTTCTGGTCCTAGGCATCTCATCCATAGAGAATCAAATAATCTCTTATATAGCGTGTCATTGACGAAGGCAAAAGACAGAGCTCGTTTCATGAGTTGATGTCTCGAGGATGCATCTTCAGGTGTTCGACGGGATTTGAAGTAGTCTATAAAGACTTCTCCCCAATCCTTAGCATTTTCCTGGTCCTTTATTTGTAGGGCCGTCGGCTTGGTCGCTCCCTTTTCTTTGGACGACTCTGGAGATATTTCTGCTGGTGCAAGAACCCGACGACTCTGCACAACGATCCTCACGCCATCGAGGTTTTCGTCAGCCAGTTCTTTAGCGAGTTTGGCTAACGCATCTGCCTTCCTATTTTCCGCACGCGGTATGCTTTCCAGGGCGTAGGAGGGAAATTGAATCAGCAATTGTTGCACTGTCTCACCGTACCTTACCAACTCTGGTTTGCACGTTTGATAGTCGTCGTTTACTTGGCTAACGACCAGGTGGGAGTCTCCGTATATGAGGAGGTTTTCGATTCCCATATCGACAGCGATCTCAAGACCTGCTATCAAAGCTTCATACTCGGCCTCATTGTTTGTCCTTGGCTCTGTTAGGGAGAAGGCAAAGTGCATTATCCCCCCTTGTAGAGTCACGAAGATGAGGCCTATCCCAGATTTGATTTTAGGGGAGCTGTGCTTTCGCCTCCTCATGGAAGATGCTCCATCGAAGTAGAGCTCCCATCGGGTATCACTTTCTCCTCTCACCCTGTAGATCGTGTCAAATGCGTGCTCGTCTGGCAATTCGCAATTTAGGGGTGAGTCGGCAGGTATCGGATGCTCAGCGAGGAAGTCGGCGATGGCCTGGCCTTTCACTGCCTTGAGAGGTCGATAAGTTATCGAGAATTCCATTAAGAGTAGAGCCCATTTAGCGAGCCGCCCTGTTAATATGGCTCTTGACATCAAATATTTGAGAGGATCCACCTTTGATATGAGATGGACCCCATGCGCCAACGCATAGTGCCCGAGCTTCGTTATCACGAATATCAACGCCAGGCAGTATTTTTCAATAGGGGAGTAATTGTTTTCTGCCCCCAGGAGCACTCGACTCAAATAGTAGAGGGTCCTCTCTTTCCCTTGGTCATTCTCCTGCACCCATAGTGCGCCTAAGGAACCCTCAAGGGCGGTTGTTTACAGAATGAGGGTCTTTCCTTTGACCGGAGCGATCAGTACCGGCGGATTCTGCAGGTATTGCTTGATTTCGTCCAGTGCGCTTTGGCATTTGCGATCCAAACGAACGGGGTTCCCTTCTTCATCAAGTGACTGTAGGACGACATTTGCCGGAAAGATTAGCTATGAACCGTCGGTTATACGCGAGCTTTACTTGGAGAGACCGCAGTTGTTTGAGAGTTCTTAGCAGAGGCATTTCCATGATCGCCTTGATCTTTGATGGGTCTATTTCGATTCCTCGATGTCGTACGATGAATCCTAGGAATTTGCCCGAGGAAACTCCGAACGCACATTTCATGGGGTTCATCTTCAAGTTGTATTTCCGAAGACGTTGGAACGCTATTTTTGGATTCTCCCAATGCTCCTTGTGTGATTTGTTTTTCACCACAAGGTCGTCAATATAGCATTCGACGACTTCATGTATGAGGTCATCGAAAATCTTCGTCATGGCCCTCTGATAGGTAGCGCCGGCGTTCTTCAAGCCGAAAGGTATCACTTTGTAGCAGAATATGCCCAGAGGAGTCCGGAAAGCGGTATGCTTCTGGTCTTCGGGATGCATTTTTATTTAATTATATCCTGATGAGTCGTCCATGAAGGAGAAGACTTCATGAGTGGACGTGTTGTCTATCATCAGCTCGGTGACCGGTACGGAAAAGTCATCCTTCGGATATGCTTTGTTGAGGTCCCGAAAGTCTACGCAGATGCGTACTGTCCCATTTTTCTTCATCACTGAGAAGATGTTGGCGATCCGGTCAAGATACTGAACCTCTTGGATGAAGCCGGAGTTGATTAGCTTCTTGACCTCAGTATTGATGCTCATTTCAAGTTCGAGCCGCATTCTTCTCGGTGCTTATTTGATTGGCTTGATGTCCGGAGATATCGTCAATTTGTGCATAGCTACTTCTGGATCTAGTCCCGGCATTTCGGAGTAGTTCCATGCGAAACAGTTTTTATACTGCATGAGCACGTCTTTTAGCGTAGCTACCTATTCTTCGGACAGCAGCTCACTGACGAACAATGGCCGTGGGTCGTTTTGCCGTCCCCAAGTCGATTTTTCTGAGGTTATCTGCAGTAGTATGTATCCCATCTTCCAGCTCTTTTGGTGCCGGTGGAATCTCTGAGATCACTTCGTCATCATCGTTTTCAAAGCACCAGGAGAGGTCATCCACATTCTCGGGCACTCCTTCTTCTGTCAGCGTTATTACGTGACAGGTAGAAGATTGTTTCCGAGACCGATGTTGATCTGGTTCTACTCTCGTTGCATACGTGGTTTTTGGTTCATGCTTCTGTGGTGGGGTTACCCTCCAACTGCTGGATAAAGCGAACCTGCCTTGCTAATACCGGTCTTCTACCCAGTCTTTAAATGTGAAGCAGTTTTTGAGAGGATGTCCTATCGCTCGGTGATAGGAGTAATAATCTGGGTGATGAACCTCACTTGCTTGTTCAGGGTGCTTGGACTCCGGGAGGGTAATCATCTGATGTTTAATGACAAGACTGAATATCTTTTTGTCTTGTCTTGGGGAAAAGAATATGCTCGACCCATCTTCTTTATAAGAGACGGATCCTGGCTGCTCAATTTTCGATCGTGAGGCTTCTTGGACCCGCTTTGCTGCTGTCGAACATTTTTTTCCGTTCTTCAGTTTATTTTTGCCTCCGCGTCGAGTCTTTCGTATGACGGGCTGGCGACGAAAGGCGTCGTCATTTTTCATAGCCTGCTGAAGGAGGCGCTGCGTTCTGGAATTTTTATAGATGGTCATTTCGCGGCTATGGTCATCCCGGACCTTTTGACTCGCTTCCCTTATTAGCTTATCCATCTGTTCTTCGAACGACGAACTTGGCACTTTCATGGCGAGACCTCGTTTTGGTTCAGGGTTAGCGTCTTCTAACAGAGAATCTCCTTCTTCATCGAAATCATGTATAACGTAGCAGCTATGGAATCGCTCCCGTTTCTTGGATTGAACATATCCAAGCCCGATCGTTTCCATTCTCCCGTTGGGCAACTTTCGCTGAGTTCCGGGGACTTTCCAGATCCTGTTGTAGAACAGAACTTATCGCGCGGTCTGTTTAAAGGGTACGCTTTGGCACCTTAACAGCCTTTTTAATCCATCTGTGTAATATCTAGGCAGACGGATGGGCAGGAGCCTGTCAAGTGTAGAATCAGCACCATGCCAGATTTCTTTCTCCACTTTGGTTTCCGAGGATCGATAAAAAAGGACCGCTTTTTCATCTTTTCGCCTGGGAGGGTCGTAGAACGTCTGCAGTTCTTGCACACTATAGGTATCATGTGGGTCGAGTTCTTTGCAGTGCCGCCGCGGAACCATGGCGATCTGCAAACTCTTATCATCTCCAATGAAGGCTTGCACTGATGGACGAGCCGAGAATACCGCGTTGACCTCATCTTCAGAGTCACTGCCAAAGACCAGAATAGGGGTAGACAATCCCGGTTTGTTGTATCGGGGAGGTCCCGAATAGACTATATCTTCTTCCTCCTCGGTATCGCTCCCGAAGACCGGGATGGTGGTGATAGCTTTTTGCTTATCCTCGGGTTTATGGCATCTTTCCGTGTCTTCAAAGTCTTGTAAGAAGTACTTTGCATCTTCGTACTTTCGGACTTTGTTTATGGAGAATGGGTTCAGCTCCCCTGTCACAGTGTATTCAAGCCCATCTTTGAAGTACTTCATACACTGATGCTGTGTAGAAGGGATAATATTGTACTCGTATAACCAAGGCCGTCCGAGCAAAGCATTGTAGCAAGTCTGGGCGTCAATGATGTGGAACTTGATATCAGTGATGAGCAGCCTAAAGCGTAACGTCAGTATCACAGACCTGAGCGTCCGTGATGACTGGGAGTCGAACCCGGAGATGGTGATTTTATACCAAACGAGGTGTTGAACGCTCATGCAGATTTCTTTTAGCACTCTCACATTTAGGAGATTGACAGAGGACCCATTGTCAACTAGGATCTTCCCTATCTTAATATCATGGAAATACCCGGAGACATATAGGGGACGGTTGTGCTCACACGTTCCGAGGAGGAGATCTTCATCGCTGAAAGTGATGTCAGCTGTGTGAACTTCTTCCAGCACTTCTTTCATCTTTTCTTCGGTAAGGAAAGCTTGAAACTGGTCAGGCTCTTGTAGTGCCTTGATCAGAGAATCTCTCGCCTTTTTGGATAGCAGAAGGGCATCGAGAATGCTTAGCTACGAGGGTATTTTCCTCAGGTGTGCCAGAACGTTGTAATCCACCTTGTTTTTCTTGGGCGGGTCCTTGGCTGCTGGCTTTTCGACGACTCGATCATCAAGGGCGATATCCTCAGGGACTTTTTCCCCTTATCCTTTTTGTTCGATCCCTTGTTTGCGGGTCGGAGATTCTTTTCGGGTAATGTGCGATTGCGCAGCCGAATGTTCTCGCAGGTCTTCATCTCTTCTGTTTCAGAGATGAATTCCTTGAAGAGAGGGTCGAGGGATAGTTCTTCATCCGAATCACTCCCGAAGGTGAGAACTTACGATCCCCCGGAATCAACCATGTGACATTCACCGGCAGTTGTTTTATGCTCATCTATCGTGTTTCTCTGTTCCCGACGAGCCATGCGCTTCATTCGCTGAACGTGTTGTCGGTGGGCAACATATCCCTGCCACCAGTTTTTAAAGGACATGTACTCTTCGACAGAGTGTGCAATCCTCTGATGGTGTAAGCAGAAGTTAGGATATACGTCCGCTTCATCAAGATGTATATCGCCAGGAGAATTTCCTCTGAAAGAGGGCAACTTCATTCCCATTGACAGGGCTCTAGCGAATCGTTTTCTTGTCTTAAGTTTGCTTTTGTCTACGGTGGACGTGCTTTGATCTGTTTGGAGTGCTTCAACCTTTTCATTCAGTCGCCGGCGTTTTTCTTTTTCGAATATGGCTAGTTCGCGCTCTCGATTGGCTTTGCTTTTCTGACGGGCTTCATTCAGGAATACGTCAATCATCTCGTCTGATGGTCGTAGGAGTTCCGGTTCGGGATCTGCCCCCATTTTCTCTACATCAGGAGCTTCTTCACCATTTACCGGTGATTGAGAGATCACGTGGTAGCTTACCACATAATCCTCAGGTTCATCTGACGATTTTTCTCCCTCATCTTTGTCGCCATCTCCGTCTTCAAGGATGTGGTTGATAAACTCTTGGAATATGACCGGGGTTCGCGCCTTCTGGTTATATTATGTTTTTGCAGGTTCGTGCGCTTGTCATCAGACTTTACGGGCTTTTTGGTCTTCTTCTTCTTCTTCTTTGAAGACTTTGACGGCTGGGCCTGAGCGTTTTGATCATTGCTATCAATTCTTGGCGCCGGGCACGGCTTCAGCATTCCCTCGATGACCTCGGGTTCTAGCGGACTTTTCCATCTGATTGCCGGGCATGCTTGGAGATCCTTCAGCATTCTTTTCATCTTGGCTGAAAGAGCGACTTCCCATGGAGCTTCTTCTATGAAAGAGCATGATGCCCCCGGTGTGTCCCCCCTTTTAAGAGCGTGCGGCTGAGGCGGGCTTACTTTCCAATTCTCGAACAATGCGAATTTGCCCTGTTGGTATTGGTCCTCAATCCAGCCTTTGAAGACGAAGCAATCTTCGATTAGATGGCCTACCACTCGGTGGTAGGAGCAGTAATTGGGATAGTTGACGTCACCTGGCTGCAATGGGCGTCTCGGATCTGGTAGAGTGATGAGCCTGTTGCACACCGCCAGTTCGAATAGTCTCCTTGTTTTATCCCGAGGGAATGAGTAAGGGCGCTTCAGTTTCTCATTGAAGAATCGTCGTCTATCATCTTGGCAATTAGTTGGTTTTGAACCACCGGGCTGCTGCTGAGCATTGGCGACGAAGGTCGCTTTCCCTTTCCCTTTTTCGTTTCGAGATTCCAACTTCGAAGAAGATGGACTATGACCCATCTGATCCATTTGGGCCAGCTTGTCAATCAAAGCCTGGAAAGTAGTTGGCTTGAAGAACATCATGAATTAGGATATGGTCGCCTGCGGATCAAGAGTACCCATGAACATCCCTACCGCAGGCGCTTCTTCGATGCGCTGCTCGCACTTCGACCATAGACATTTGCAAAATTGGAGTTACTGTTTACACAAAGGTTCGCAAGCGCTTGCGAACGCACCCCAATCACGGCACTAATTAACGCCAGGGTGAAACCGGGCGAATCATGGGTCCAGTACGCGATACGATGGCGGAATTGGCTGCCGGCTTTTCGACGACTCGATCATCAAGGGCGATATCCTCAGGGACTTTTTCCCCTTATCCTTTTTGTTCGATCCCTTGTTTGCGGGTCGGAGATTCTTTTCGGGTAATGTGCGATTGCGCAGCCGAATGTTCTCGCAGGTCTTCATCTCTTCTGTTTCAGAGATGAATTCCTTGAAGAGAGGGTCGAGGGATAGTTCTTCATCCGAATCACTCCCGAAGGTGAGAACTTACGATCCCCCGGAATCAACCATGTGACATTCACCGGCAGTTGTTTTATGCTCATCTATCGTGTTTCTCTGTTCCCGACGAGCCATGCGCTTCATTCGCTGAACGTGTTGTCGGTGGGCAACATATCCCTGCCACCAGTTTTTAAAGGACATGTACTCTTCGACAGAGTGTGCAATCCTCTGATGGTGTAAGCAGAAGTTAGGATATACGTCCGCTTCATCAAGATGTATATCGCCAGGAGAATTTCCTCTGAAAGAGGGCAACTTCATTCCCATTGACAGGGCTCTAGCGAATCGTTTTCTTGTCTTAAGTTTGCTTTTGTCTACGGTGGACGTGCTTTGATCTGTTTGGAGTGCTTCAACCTTTTCATTCAGTCGCCGGCGTTTTTCTTTTTCGAATATGGCTAGTTCGCGCTCTCGATTGGCTTTGCTTTTCTGACGGGCTTCATTCAGGAATACGTCAATCATCTCGTCTGATGGTCGTAGGAGTTCCGGTTCGGGATCTGCCCCCATTTTCTCTACATCAGGAGCTTCTTCACCATTTACCGGTGATTGAGAGATCACGTGGTAGCTTACCACATAATCCTCAGGTTCATCTGACGAGTTTTCTCCCTCATCTTTGTCGCCATCTCCGTCTTCAAGGATGTGGTTGATAAACTCTTGGAATATGACCGGGGTTCGCGCCTTCTGGTTATATTATGTTTTTGCAGGTTCGTGCGCTTGTCATCAGACTTTACGGGCTTTTTGGTCTTCTTCTTCTTCTTCTTTGAAGACTTTGACGGCTGGGCCTGAGCGTTTTGATCATTGCTATCAATTCTTGGCGCCGGGCACGGCTTCAGCATTCCCTCGATGACCTCGGGTTCTAGCGGACTTTTCCATCTGATTGCCGGGCATGCTTGGAGATCCTTCAGCATTCTTTTCATCTTGGCTGAAAGAGCGACTTCCCATGGAGCTTCTTCTATGAAAGAGCATGATGCCCCCGGTGTGTCCCCCCTTTTAAGAGCGTGCGGCTGAGGCGGGCTTACTTTCCAATTCTCGAACAATGCGAATTTGCCCTGTTGGTATTGGTCCTCAATCCAGCCTTTGAAGACGAAGCAATCTTCGATTAGATGGCCTACCACTCGGTGGTAGGAGCAGTAATTGGGATAGTTGACGTCACCTGGCTGCAATGGGCGTCTCGGATCTGGTAGAGTGATGAGCCTGTTGCACACCGCCAGTTCGAATAGTCTCCTTGTTTTATCCCGAGGGAATGAGTAAGGGCGCTTCAGTTTCTCATTGAAGAATCGTCGTCTATCATCTTGGCAATTAGTTGGTTTTGAACCACCGGGCTGCTGCTGAGCATTGGCGACGAAGGTCGCTTTCCCTTTCCCTTTTTCGTTTCGAGATTCCAACTTCGAAGAAGATGGACTATGACCCATCTGATCCATTTGGGCCAGCTTGTCAATCAAAGCCTGGAAAGTAGTTGGCTTGAAGAACATCATGAATTAGGATATGGTCGCCTGCGGATCAAGAGTACCCATGAACATCCCTACCGCAGGCGCTTCTTCGATGCGCTGCTCGCACTTCGACCATAGATTCCGCCATCGTATCGCGTACTGGACCCATGATTCGCCCGGTTTCACCCTGGCGTTAATTAGTGCCGTGATTGGGGTGCGTTCGCAAGCGCTTGCGAACCTTTGTGTAAACAGTAACTCCAATTTTGCAAATGTCTTAACGGAGTCGTTTGGGAGCTCAGAGTACCATTCAAAAGCTATCTCCGATAGGCTGCCAACAAACTGGCGAAGCAGCAGTTTGTCGTCACCCCCAGTATTACCGCACAAGGCTCTGAATTGAGCAACGTGCTGGTGTGGATTTCCCGTCCCCTTATATACATGGAATTTAGGGATCATATATCCCAGTAGGTACTTTATTTGGTCGTACCAACCCGGACAGGGTCGTCCAGTCTTAACTATTTGGCCGGCCGCTTCGCTCGCCTGATGAGCTCGTATCTGTTGAGCTATATAGTTGTCAAGGACGGCTTTGGAAATGGTCTCCTCCTTGGCTGCTGAACAGGCTGGAAGAGGGTTCGATGTTTCCCCGCTGTCGTCTTCAAGGATAATCCGGGGGTGTTCAGTTGGAGGATCCAGCTGTATCATCATCCCGACCATATCTTGGAATAAAAGCGCCATTCATTTTATATTGGCAGCTTGTTCCGCGGCCTCTTTGTCCTTCTTCTCGAGGATTCTGCGGAGGAACTCAGCATCGGTTTCTTGTTCCTGACGCTGCTCCGACGACGTCTCCGGGCTTTCTTTTGGCCCAGTGAGTGCGGCAATCTGTGTTAACATTTCCTGGAGCTTCTGTTGTTGCTCCTGGGCCTTTGTTACGGATCTGGTGAGTGGTCGATGGCCCATAGAGATACGGCTATCCTCTTTTCCGGATACCATATAAACAGTATGCACCACCATGCCCCCAGACTTGGGGCGTTTAGATTCAGTGCCCTTGAGATTCGTCGCGGACACAGGGACTTTCTCCAGCCTCCTTTTGTGGGAGGTCGAAGTTGAGGGAGCCGTTGCAGCGGGCACCCAAATAGATGATAACTCCTGTGGTATAACAGGGTGGTCCTTCTTTTGCCAAACTTTCATCTTCTTTCATCGGTGGGAGTAGTCTTGGTCGATCACCGAGTTTTGGACCTGTCGCCAAACTTTATGAATTTTAGTGGAGACCGCTGAGGGGGCTGCTCTGGTTTCACCTTCGCAATGTTTTCCATCGGTGGAGGAAATCTTTTTAGCACGGCCGTCGGAGAGTTCTTGCACACCCTCCTGAGTGGTTCAAAGCTGTTCCCAGTTGGAACAGTAGTATCAATTTCCACCATTGGAGCCGGCGGAGTCAGTTCAGAAGGAGGGCTGCCCTCAGCCTTCTTTACTCGGCGCCAGTGACGACGGCGAGCATGTCGAGCGGCCGAGACCACTTTTGCTATTGGGTGAGCTTCTTCATGCCCCCGCTCTGATGAGGGGCCGTTGTTATGGTTAGCCTGTCAAAGACCGACATCCGCTGAGAAGGGATTGCCAATTTGTCGAAGGCAGACTTTCGCGTAAGGGAAGCAGTTTTGATGGCTTCGCCATGAGTGGGAGCTGAAATGGCCAGTCTTGCAAAGACCGACCCCTTAGCAGGAGAAGCTGCTTTGATGACTTCAGGAGCAGGAATGGCTATTCGCTTCGGGATGGCCGCCTCAGGTATCGCGGGCTTCTACACGGGCCTACTTGAGCTTTGGCCCAGTCTGTTGAAAACTGAGGCACTGGATTTGGGTGACCCGTTGAGAGGGGCCGCGGTAGTTGTAAGCCGATCAAAGACCGACTTCTTCAAAGCTTTCTGCGACTACAATAGGGCGTTGAAGCTTATTGGTGGGAGCATGGTCCCAAAGAATAGCCCTGTGGTGGCTTGCATCACCTGTTCCACCGGCATCGTAAAAAGGGAGGCCACTTGAGGCCCGTAGGTCACTCCTCCGGTAAGGACGGAATGGGAGTTGTTGCAATTAGTGCAGTTTGAAACCATTGATCTTCTATTTTTCTGCACGGAGGAAGATACCAAATCTTAGTGCTTCCCATCCAAAGGCAAGCATGTCAAACCGCGACTTGTTCGCGAAACACGACACACGAAGTGTGGAGTGGAAAGAGGAAAAGGTCCCACCGGGAGTGCCAGAATCCGTTCTCCGCCGAAAACCGGGAAGACTGACGTCTTACCTGAATTTGGAGGCAGATGCTATTTGGTTTTATTCGTCCACCTCTCCGAAGATGCCAAGTTGATTTATGGCACCATGTATCGAATGTTTAGACGGATGCGGCCGATGTAGCAAATTTCGTCAGATTCCCCCTCATTATGAGGGGTTTTTGATTGTGGGGATGCTCTTCCCTGCAGGCGCAACCCCCTGCAGTTAATTACGCTACCGCATCGCGGTAGCCACTTTCTCCTTCTCCAGATGGTCACTTCGTGTCGTGTTTGTTTGTTTTAATTTTGGTTGCCCGTGGATTGTATACGGAGACTAATTTATGTTGTCGCCCGTAGGGCGTGGATTAGTCCAAATCCGTATTTTCTTAGATTTGGGTTTTGGGTTGGGTTTAAGGATCGTTAGTCTCATTTGAAAGTAAGATCAACTTAAACGTTTGTTAAGGATACGTTAGACTAATTTTAGACTAAAATCAACTTAAACATTTATTAAGGACACGTTAGTCTAATTTTAGACTAAGATCTACTTAACAGGATCATTTAGATCCAACAAAAGAGCATTTGGGCTCTATTGTTTTAGTTTAGGGACTTTGCGGTCCAGTGGGATTAAGGATATCATAGTCCATGGTGTTTAGAGACATCATAGTCTGTAAATTTTAAATACATCATAGTCTATGAGTTTAAGGACCTCACAGTCCATAAAGTTTAAAGACATGATAGTCCATGAGTTTAAGTACCCCACAGTCTGTAAAATTTAAGGACATCATAGTCCAGTTTAAAGACGTCATAGTCTGTGTGGTTTTGGTTCAACCATTTGGGGATGGACCAAGGAGTTGTTGGTTATCGGGACTCGCCAGCTCTCTTAAGACGTTGAAAGATTACAATGACATTGTATCAGAGGTGTGAAGAGATGTACCCTTGAACCAATATTGGTTGGGAGATCTGTAGTCCAATTTGGGACTAAGATCAAAGATTTGTGAGCATATGGACTCAATTAATCTGAATTAGGGATCTGTGGCCAACTTGGGCTCATCCCATTCAGTTAAAATGTTGAACATTTAATTAGGCCCAGTTCTTTTTCATTTAACAATGCCGAGCATTGGTTTGGGTCCTGATAATTGTGTTTGTCTTTTATTGAGTATTGAGCACTCATTATAGCTCTGGGGCATTATTTAAAGAACAGTTTATGTTCTCTTCGCGCACACGTGAGGAGCACGTGGCGTGCTTGGCACTGTGCACCAGTTAATGAGCGCAGAGCGCTTCTTGTGAAATAGCACACACGTGAGGAGCACGTGGCGCGCTTGGCGCTGTGTGCCAGATAATGAGCGCAGAGCGCTTCTTGTGAAATAGCGCACACGTGAGGAGCACGTGGCGCGCTTGGCGCTGTGCGCCAGACAATGAGCGCAGAGCGCTTCTTTAAATTTGGAGCGCTAAGGCTCTGCAGCGCTGTGCGCTAGATTTGGAGCGCTGAAACGCTTCTTTTAACTTAGAGTACTAGGGCTCTTTTTAGGCAACTCTGCTTCCTGAGAATTAAATTCTCTCTTATAAGAGACTTTGTCTCATGGATCTAAGAACAAATTTCTTATTTTATAGGAGATATTTCAATCTCTTATGTTTTTGGTAAAAGTCTTTGCCTTTAGGGATCCGTGATCCTAAGAGAATTGAATTATTCTCTCTCTTTTTTATAATGAGATATTATGATCTCTTTGTGAAAGACAATTTGTCTTATAGATCTATGATCTGGCAAAAGAACTAAGTTCTTTCTCTGATGAGATGCTTTGATCTCTTTATTTTATCTCGAAGAAATTCTTCTTCTGCCGAGAGCTTGCTCTTCTCTTTGAACTTTCTCAAAGTTTGTGGGGGGCTTCTCCTTTTTAGACTTGAAGTCTTGGGGCCTTTATATAGTGAAGGATGATTTATTGAATCAGTTAAGGAGATCTTTTCTCTAATTGATTTGGGGATGTTTCCCCCGTTGGATTTTGATCTAAGGGCTTCTGATTTACAGAAGGCAATCTTCTTATTTTTAACAAGATTGGGAAATTTTTCCCATACAGAATTTATTCTGTATTTTGGTGATTTGTAATCACCATTGGATCATTGATCCAACGGTGCTCTGATTTTCAGAGCATAATATTTCCTATTTGGAAAGATTCCGAGAAATGTTTCCTTAACAGAATTTTATTCTGGTCAATTGATAATTTATCATATTCATTAGATCTTTGATCCAACGGTGAGGAACATTTAGTTCCAGCGCTAGCACTCTTGTGCTTTGCATGTGAGCGCTGCAACAGAGTATTTGACTCTCAACGTTGGCGCTGCCAGCGCCAGCGCTCTCGTGCTTTGCATGTGAGCGCTGCAACAGAGTCTTTGACTCTTAGCGCTGGCGCTGCTAGCGCTGCTAGCGCTGCAACAGAGACTTTGACTCTTAGCGCTGGCGCTGCTAGCACGAGCACTCTCGTGCTTTGCACGTGAGCTCTGCAATAAAGTCTTTGACTCTCAGCGCTGGCGCTATTGTGAAGCGCTGCTTCATTTCAAATTTCAAAATTTGAATAGAGCTTTACTCTGATCGGGGGAAACAAATGCCCCCCCACCGTTGCGCTCACATGGCTCACACGTGAGTATAGCGGTGGCAGCATCTACGCCATTAGATCAACTTGGAAGTAGAAACGACTCTCAGTGCCTATAGATAGAACCCTTGGCCCTTGAGATGGTCTCTGTTCATCTTCTTACTTTTTTTCTGAGAATTTTCTCCTTCAGAGCATAGCACTTCTTCTTAAGAATTTTCTTAGAGACAGAACTCTGTCAAAAATTTAGGTAAAGATTAAATCTTTGAAGGGATTAGTTAATAATATAGGGTTTCGCCCGTTAACAGAGCCCCGCTCTTTTCAGATCATTGATCTAAAGAAGACCTTTTTTAGGCTTTCGTTAACAGAGCTTTTCTCTCTTGAAATCATAGATCTAAAGAGATCTTTCTTAGGGTCTCTTAACCCATTTTTTTAAGAAGAACTATTAGAGTTCATCTTGCAGATCTTAAAGATCTCGGAGTTTTTTAACTCAATAAAGCTTTGCTTTTTAGGGTTTTTGATGGATTATTCCATCTTCGCAGAGCATGGCTCTTAGAATTCTCGGAATTTTTTTTATTCCTCTCATAATTGATTTTGACAGGTGTCGCTCTTGTCTGCAGAGCGTTGCTCTCAAGGAGTTTAACTTCTTGACCCGAGGAGTCTCTCATTAAATGAGAATCTTTTTTAGGACTTCTCCTTTATTTGCACAAATTTGAATTTGTTGGGTCTCTTAATCAGAACTTATTTTCTCCGTGAGGATATCAAGAGTTGTTTAAATCCCCGTGTCTGTTTCAATAAGCTTTTTCTTAAACAGTCTGCCTACTAAATTCTCACTGATTTTCCTTTTCAGATGTTATGGCCGCTCATCTGTATGATCTTGACGAGATTATTTCTTATGGAGACATTCGCGCACTAGGCCGCTGCCAGAACCAGGAGTTTACAAACGCTCAGTGTGCCGAAATCATGCGTCGCTTTGATGAATACAATGGTCGACTGCTTCCGCGTCGTTCCACTCTTTTGAAGCTCATTGTGAGAGCGATCTAGGAAGCACTTCCTTTATTCTATGACGGCATGCCGCTTAAAGCATTGGATGACGCCGAAGATAAGGTACACTCAGTATATCTGATGGGCCTAATCTCAAAGAAAAGGTGAGACAATTTTGTTGATATTCTGCATCAAACTTTTCAACAGGCGACGATAATTGCTGCCTATCGAAGGGCGAAGGACATCAGTAAAGACCATGACGCTTGTGATCGTGAGAGGAAGCATACGAGAATGGTCTGAGAGGCCGAAAACATTTTAGATGGCCTAACTTTTGAATTTCTCAATCCATGTCCTGGATTTGATGTCTTGCCATTATAAATATTTTAATGATGTTTTTGTTTACCGTTTTCATCACTGTAAGAATTTTCTGAAGTATGAATAGATAATTTTTGTTTCCGTGTGTTTATTTTATGCACTAAACCTTTTCCGCACATACATAAATGGGTATGCTTTGGACACAAAATTGAACGTAAATCAAATATTCTTCTTATTGCCTTGCATAATATGTGATTGGTGTCCGTAGGTTATACCTTTTTGTTTTGACTTGGCGCAAAGCAGTTGACGTACTCTTGAGCAGCACCTCGATTTCGACGGCATGTAATTTTGGTGAGTATGGCTTGTAGATAATAAGTAACAGTTCGTCTTGGACTCTTTGTTGGGTAGCGATGGCTTAGGAAACAGGTTCGGGTCTACTGCCTAAGACTTTTCAACTTTATGAGCCGTGAGGGTCTCATAAAGATTTTTCTCCCTACGAGTCGAGAGGATCTCGTAGGTGTAATTTCTTCTTAGGAACCGTGAGAATTCCTAAGTGTGTTTTCTCTTGAGAGTCGTAAGGATCTCACAAGAGAATTTTCTTCCTTACAAGTCGAGAGGACTCGTAAGTGGCTGATGAGTTGACATGCTCCCGAATCAAAGCATTGCTTTGACGGGGAGGTCGAGAGTTGACTTTGGCCGTTTTCCACGGGGTCAGGATTGACTTTAGCCGTGTTCCACGGGTTCAGGGGTTGACTTTGGCTATATGGGGTCAAGATTGACTTTAGGATTGACTTTAGCCATACGGGGTCAGTATTGACTTTGGCCATACGGGTTCAGGATTGACTTTAGCCATATGGGGTCAGTATTGACTTTGGCCCGATGGGGTCAGTATTGACTTTGGCCATACAGGGTCAGGATTGACTTTAGCTATACGGGGTCAGAATTGACTTTAGCCATACGGGGTCAGAATTGACTTTAGCCATACGGGGTCAGGATTGACTTTGGCCATACGGGGTCAGGATTGACTTTGGCCATACGGGGTCGGGATTGACTTTAGCCATATGGGGTCAGGATTGACTTTCGGTTGTCTATGCACCGCCGAGTCCTGGGACTGGAAACTTTGCTGTGGGTCCTCTTTGCTGATGTTACGTCCGTATCCTGATGAAATGAGGAGGAACGCCGTTGATGGTCTCTAAGCTGTAGATGTCGCCGTCGAAATCTGGAACTAGGGATTTTGCCATGGCTCCGCTTTGCCAACGTTGCGTCTGCTGTAATGAGACGAATGTCGAGGTGGTCTCTAGGTTGTCTGTGAATCGTAGAGATTTGGAACTAGGGACTTTGCCGTGGCTCCGCTTGATTGTCGCGTCTGAATCCTACTGGAATGAGGAGGAACAATGTTGTGGGTCTCTATGCTGTAGATGCGGCCGTCGAGACTTGGAACTATGGACTCTGCCGTGGCTCCGAGATAGTCTTTAGGCTGTCTGTGAACCATCGAGATTTGGAACTAGGGACTTTGCCATGGCTCTGTTTGTTGACGTCGTATCTGCTTCTGGTTGGCACGAGAAGGAACGACATTATTGATCTCTTGAGATGCAGATGTTGCCATCGAGACTTGGTTCTTTTTCTGATGGAGCCTGGTAGGATGACATGGTTCCCTCTTTGTTTGTGCCCCTGGATTGTATACAGGGATCAATGTAATTTCACCTGTAGGGCAAAAGGTCTCATTCTTTCATTTTTTTTTCTTTCCGCGGTGCTCTATCATTTCAGCATTTTATATCGCAAAAGTCACGATTGCCCAATCATTTCGGCTATTTTCCGTGGTGCTCAATCATTTCGACTATTTCTTCTTTTTACTCGCTATTTTTTATTGCGAGTTGCCCAATCATTTGGGCTGTTTTTGTATGAATATATTTTACTTGCTGATTTTGTTGCAAGTTGCCCCATCATTTCGGCTATTTCATATCATTTATGGCTCGCTGACTTTTGCCGCGAGTATGGAACTCGGGGTCCGGTACCAATTTAGGCATCAACATCACTACAACTGAGACATTGTCAGGAGCGAATCATCATTTTCCTTTGTCGGTTCGAGCAAAGATGGCTTTGCAATCAGGGTTAGGATCCTGTCGACTAAGGTTTTTAACTTCATGAGCCGTAAGGGTCTCATAAAGGTGTTTCTCCCTACGAGTCGTGAGAATCTCGTAAGTGTGTTTTCTCCTTAAAAATCGTGAGGATTCTTAAGTTATGTTCTCTTATAAGTAGTAAGGATCTTACAAGAGTGTTTTCTCCTTATAAGTCGAGAGGACTTATAAGGGTCGTTCACCGGGTGAGCGTATCCCTTGTCGCTGGTGGGACTCTGTTAGGGAAATGTTTATTCGTGCCCGTGAATTGTATACAAGGATCAGCATTGAACCGCTTGTAGGGTAAAATCGGGGTGTATGACAGTTTAAGAATAGGTTCAGATCCCTGTGGCTTAAGAACAGGTTCAGATCCCTGACGGCTTAAGGCTTTTGAATCCTATGAGCCATGAGGGTCTCAAAGGATAATTCTCCTTACGAGTCATGAGGATCTCGTAAGTGTAATTTCTCCTTAGGAATCGTGGGGATCCCTAAGTGTGTTGCTCCCTTGTGAGTCGTAATGATCTCACGCAGGTATTTTCTATTTACAAGATCGAGAGGACCTTGCAAGTGTCTTTTAACGAGATTGCGCCCTTTCGGGTTTTCACAAACTCGCCGATAGTCCTGCTGTTTTTTTTATTTTTTGCGTCAGCCTTGGGATGCTGAGGTCCATAGTAGTTTATAGACGTCTCGTTCAGGCATAGTATTTCTTCAAGAAACGGTCGTTTATTGGCCTGAAGGGTCTTTCGCCATGCATATCCATGAGAAAGTAAGCCCCACCCTGGTAGACTTTGTCTATGATGTACGAGCCTTCATAGTTCGGCTCGAATTTCCCCTGTTTGGCACGATTGGGGATCATAGGTCTCTTGACCACTAGCACGAGTTCGCCTTGGCGGAATATTCTCGGCCTTGTTAATCTCTCGTATGAGCGCGCCATTTTTGCTTTGTAAGCTTCCAAGTTTTGCTACGCCATGAGCCGGGTTTCGTCAAGGGCGTCGAGCTCCTTAAGCCGAAGCATTGTCTTCGTCTGTTAGCTCCTAATGAACCGCCACTCGTAAAGAGGGTAACTCTATCTCCAAGGGGAGTACTGCTTCAGCGCCGAATACCAATACATACGGCGTTGTGTTTGTGGCCGTTTTGAATGTAGTTCGATACGCCCAGAGTGCTTTATGCAGTCTTTCGTGCCAGTCCTTCTTATTTCGAGACACCGTCTTCTTTATGATCTTCGTCAAGGTCTTTTTGAAACCCTCAGCTAGATCATTAGCTCGGGGATTTTAAACCGAAGAGTATCTCCAATCTATGTTATGTTGTTGTGCGAAGCGGCTAATTTTATGGCTTCTGTAGGCCGGCCCGTTATCGGAGATAATCCGTCGTGGAGTGCCGAACCGATAGATGACGTGTGTCTTGAAGAAATGGAGAATATTCTCCGTCTTCACTTCTCTTAGCGGTATTGCTTCTGCCCATTTAGAGAAGTAATCGGTTGTTGCCAGTATGAACCGATGTCCTCTGGACGATGCTGGTTCAATGGGCCCGATTATGTCAGTTCCCCACATTTCGAACGGCCAGCTAGCTACCGTCAGGTGTAGCGGATTTGGATGCTGATGGATGAAGTCTCTGTGAATCTAGAATGAGTGGCATTGCTTCGCGTATTCAAGGCAGTCATGAATCATCGTGGGCCAATAGTAGCCCATTCTTTTGATCTTCAGCTTCATCTTTGGCCCGGTTTGATAAGATCCATAGAGTCCGTCGTGAGTTTCTTGGACGACTTTCCTCGCTTCTTCTGGTCCTAAGCATCTCAGCCATAGAGAATCAAATGATCTCTTATATAGCGTGTCATTGACGAAGGCAAAAAACAGAGCTCGTTTTATGAGCCGATATCTCGAGGATGCATCTTCAGGTGTTCGACGGGATTTGAAGTAGTCTATAAAGACTTCTCTCCAATCCTTAGCCTTTTTCTGGTCTTTTATTTATAGGGTCGTCGGCTTGGTCGCTCCCTTTTCTTCGGACGACTCTGGAGATATTTCTACCGGTGCAAGAACCCGACGACTCTGCACAACGATCCTCACGTCATCGAGGTTTTCGTCAGCCAGTTCTTTAGCGAGTTTGGCTAACGCATCCGCCTTGCTATTTTCCGCACGCGGTATGCTTTCCAGGGCATAGGAGGGAATTTGAATCAGCAATTGTTGCACTGTCTCACCGTACCTTACCAACTCTGGTTTGCACGTTTGATAGTCGCCGTTTACTTGGCTAACGACTAGCTGGGAGTCTCCGTATATGAGGGGGTTTTCGATTTCCATGTCGACAGCGATCTCAAGACTTGCTATCAAAGCTTCATACTCGGCCTCATTGTTCGTCCTCGGCTCTGTTAGGGAGAAGGCAAAGCGCATTATCCCCCCCTGTGGAGTCACGAAGATAAGGCCTATCCCAGATTTGATTATGGGGGAGCTGTGCTTTTGCCTCTTCATGGAAGATACTCCTTCGAAGTACAGCTCCAATCGGGTATCACTTTCTCCTCTCTCCCTGTCGATCGTGTCAAACACGTGCTCGTCTGGTAATTCGCAATTTAGGGATGAATCGGCAGGTATCAGATGCTCAGCGAGGAAGTCGGCGATGGCCTAGCCTTTCACTGCCTTGAGAGGTCGATAAGTTATCGAGAATTCCATTAAGAGTAGGGCCCATTTAACGAGCCGCCCTGTTAGTATGGCTCTTGACATCAAATATTTGAGAGGATCCACCTTTGATATGAGATGGACCTCATGCGCCAACGCATAGTGCCCGAGCTTCATTATTATGAAGATCAACGCCAGGAAGTGTTTTTTAATGGGGGAGTAATTGTTTTCTGCCCCCAGGAGCACTCGACTCAAATGGTAGAGGGTCCTCTCTTTCCTTTGGTCGTTCTCCTGCGCCAATAGTGCGCCTAAGGAACCCTCAAGGGTGGTTGTGTACAGAATGAGGGTCGTTTTGGCGATCAGCTGGTTTTGGGCCGGACAGCTGTTGCTGAGCATTGGCGACGAAGGTCGCTTTTCCTTTCCCCTTTTCATTCCGCGGCTCCGACTTTGAAGCGGAAGTCCTAGGCCCATCTGGTCCATTTGGGCTAGTTTGTCAATCAAGGTCTGGAAGGTTGTCGGCTTGAAGAACATCATGAACTGGGATATGGTCGCCTGCGGATCGAGTGTACCCACGAACATGCCTACTGCAGGAGCTTCTTCGATGTGTTGTTCGCATTTCGTCCATAGGTTCCACCACCGGATTGCATACTGAACCCATGTTTCTCCCGGCTTCACCCTGGCATTGATCAATGCCGTGATTGGGGTGCGTTCGCTAGCGCTTGCGAACCTTTTTGTAAACAGTAGCTCCATTTCTGCAAATGTCTTAACAGAGTCATTCGGGAGCTCAGAGTACCATTCAAACGCTGTCTCCGACAAGCTGCCAACAAACTGGCGAAATAGCAATTTGTCGTCACCTCCGGTATTGCCGCAGAGATCCCTGAACTGAGCGACATGCTGATGGGGGTTGCATGTCCCCTTGTATACATGAAATTTAGGGATTGTGTATCCTGGAGGGTACTTAATCTGATCGTACCAGCTGGGATAGGTTCGCCCAGTTCTGACGACTTGGCCAGCAGCTTCGTTCGCTTGATAAGCTCATATCTGTTGAGCTATATAGTCGTCAAAGACAGCTTTGGAGATGATCTCTTCTTTGGCTGCTGATAGAGCCGGAAGAGGGTTTGATGTCTCCCCTCTGTCATCTTCAAGGATTATTGGAGGGTCTTCAACTGGAGGATCCGGTTGTATCATCATCCCAACCATATCTTGGAACATGAGCGCCATTTGTTTTATGTTGGCCGCTTGTTCTGCTGCCTCTTTGTCTTTCTTCTCAAGGATTCTGCGGACGAACTCGGCATTGATTTCTTGTTGCTGACGCTGCTCCGACGACGTCTCCGGGCTTTCTTTTTGCCCAGTGAGTGCGGCCATCTGTGTCAGCATCTCCTGGAGCTTTTGCTGCTGCTCCTGAGTTTTTGTCATAGACCGTGTGAGCGGTCGATGACCCATAGAAGCACGACTTTCCTCTTTTCCGGAAGCCAAATAAAAAGTATGCACCACCATGCCCCCAAACTTGGGCCGTTTGGATTCAGTGCCTTTGAGCTCTATCGTGGACACGGGGATTTTCTTCGGCCTTCTTCTTTTGTGAACGGTCAAAGTTGAGGGGGCCGTTGTAGAAGGCACCCAAGTAGATGACACCTTCTGTGGCATGACAGGGTGGTCCTTTTCTTGCCGAACCTTCATTTTCTTTGGTTGGCGAGAGTTGTCTTGGTTAATCACAGAGTCTTGGACCCTTCGCCAGACCCTGTGAATTTTGGAGGACAGTCGCTGAGGGGGCTGCTCTAGCTTTGCCTTGTGATCTTTTCAGCCGGCGGAGGAGACTTTTCAGCACGGCAGTTGACGAATTCCTGCGTACCCTGTTAAGTGGTTCAAACCTGTTCCCAGTTGGAACAGCAGCATCAACTTCCATCGTTGGAGCTGATGGGGTAAGTCCAGAAAGGGTACTGCACCCGGCTTTTCTCACTCGGCGCCAGTGTCGACGTCGAGCATGTCTTGTAGATGGTATTGGCTCAGTCACGGGGGTAGCTCCATCATGTCTCCTGTTCTGGTGAAGGGTTGCTGTCGGTGCCAGCCTATCAAAGACAGACGTCCGCTGAGAAGAAACGTCCAACTTGTCGAAGACTGACCCTTGGGCAGAAGAAGCAGCTTTGGTGACTTCGCCTGAAGAGGGAATTGGAACGGACAGTCTTGTGAAGACCGATCCTTTAGCAGCAGAAGCCCCTTTTACGACTTCGTTCGTCGGAGTTGTAATGGCTATTCGCTTCGGGATAATTCCCTCGGGTATTGCAGGCTTCTTCACGGGCCCGCTTGAGCTTTGGCCCGGTCTGTTAAAGACCGAGGCATTGGACTTGGACGAACCATTGAGAGGGGTCGCGACAGTTGTAAGCCGATCAAAGACCGATTTCTTCAGAGCTTCTTGCGGCGGCAGTGGGGCGTTGAAGCTCATTGGTGGGGTCATGGTCCTGAAGAACAGTCCAGTGGTGGCTTGAGTCACCTGTTCCATTGGCATGGCGAAGATGGAGACCACTTGGGGCTCATAGGTCACTCCTCTAGCGAGGACGGAGTGGGAGTAGCTGTTGCAGTTAGTGCAGCTTGAAACCATTGATCTTTTCTGCACGGAGCAAGACACCAAATCTTAGTACCTCGAACCCATAGGCAACCATAGCAGACCGCGATTTGTTCGCGAAACACGACACACGAAGTGTGGAGTGGAAAGACGAAAAGGTCCCACCGGGTGTGCCAGAATCTGTTCTCGGCCAAAAACGGGAGACGGAACCGCGTAGGTTCGTCTTGCCTGAATTTGGGGGCATATGCTATTTGGTTTTATCCATCCACCTCTCCAAAGATGCCAAGTTGATTTATGGCACCATGTATCGGAGGTTTGGACAGATGCGGCCATTATAGAAGACTTCGTCAGATTCCCCCTCATTTGAGGGGTTTTTTTTCATTATGGGGACGCTCTTCCCTACAGGCGCAAACCCTTGCAGTTAATTATGCTACCGCATCGCGGTAACCACTTTCTCCTTCTTCAGATGGTCTCTTAGTGTCGTGTTGTTTTTTTTAGTTTCCCGTGGATTGTATACGGAGACTAATTTATGTTGTCGCCCGAAGGGCGTGAATTAGTCCAAATCCGTATTTTCTTAGATTTGGGTTTGGGTTGGGTTTAAGGATCGTTAATCTTATTTTAAACTAAGATCAAACGTTTATTAAGGATACGCTAGTCTAATTTTAGACTAAGATCTACTCAACAGGATTTTGGAATCATTTAGATCCAACGAAAGAATATTTGGACTCTATCGTTTTAGTTTAGGAACGTTGCGGTCCATAAGTTTAAGGACATCATGGTACATGGAGTTTAAAGACGTCATAGTCTGTGGGGTTTAGTTTAGGGACGTTGCGGTCTATAAGTTTAAAAACATCATAGTCCATGGAGTGTTTGGTTGTCGGGACCCGCCACCTCTCTGAAGACGTTAAAGAATTACAACGACATATATCAAAGGTGTGAAGAGATGTACCCTTGAACCGATATTGGTTGAGAGATCTATAGTCAGGTTTGGGACTAAGATCAATTAAAAATATTGGGAGCACATGGGCTCAGTTAATCTGAATTGGGGGATTTATGACCTACTTGGGCTCGGCCCACTCAGTTAAAATGCTGAACATTGTTTGGGCTCAACCCTTTTTATTTAACAATGTTGAGCATTGGTTTGGGTTCTGACAACTTTTTTGTCTTTTATTGAGTGTTGAGCACTCATTATAGCTCTGGGGCTTTATTTAAAGAACAATTTATGTTCTCTCAGCACACACGTGAGGAGCACGTGGCACGCTTGGCGCTGAGCGCCAGACTTAGAGCACTAAGGCGCTTCCTGTGAGATAGTGCACACATGAGGAGTACGTGGCGCGCTTAGCGCTGAGCACCAGTCAATGACAGCGGAGCGCTCTTTATAAATAGCGCCCACGTGAGGAACACGTGGTACGCTTGGCGCTGAGTGCCAACCTTAGAGCGCTGGACGCTTCTTTTAAAATAGCGCTTGGAGCTCTGGGCGCCAGACTTGGAGCGCTAAGGCGCTTCTTTAAATTGGAGCGCTAAAGCTCCGCGGCGCTGTGCGTCAGACTTGGAGCGCTGAGGCGCTTCTTTAAATTAGAGCGCTAAGGCTCCGCGGCGCTGTGCGTCAGTCTTGGAGCGTAAAGACGCTTCTTTTTAATTGGAGCGCTAAGGCTCTTTTTAGGCAGCTTTGATCAGTTCTGCGCTCTGAGAATTAAACTCTCGTTTATAAGAGATTCTGTCTCATGGCTTTAAGAACTAGGTTCTTATTTTTATACGAGATGTTACAATCTCTTATGTTTTTTTTTTGCGAAAGACTTTGTCTTTATGGATCTGTGATCTGAAGAGAATTAAGCTCTTCTCCCCCCTTTTTTATGATGAGATATTATGATCTCTGTTTGTGAAAGAGCTCTGTCTTATAGATCTATGATCTAGGAAAAAAAACTAAGTTCTTCTTCTTTAATGAGATACTTTTATCTCTCTGTTTTATTTATCTTGAAGAAATTCTTCTTCCGAGGGCTTGCTCTTCTCTTTGAAATTTCTCAAAGTTTGTGGGAGGGGGGTTCCTCTGTGCAAGACTTGAAGTCTTGGGTCCTTTATATAGTGGGGGTTGATAAGTTATGGCAATTTTTTTCTGATTGATTTGGGGATATTTCCCTACCATTGGATCTTTGATTCTAGAGCTTCTGTTTTACAGAAAACATTTTTCTTATTATTAACAAGATTGGGAAATTATTTTCCCATACAGAGATTATTCTGTATCTTGGTGATTTTTAATCACCATTGGATCTTTGATCTAACGGTGCTCTGATTTACAGAGCACAATCTTTCCTGTTTGGAAAGATTCTGAGGAGTATTTCCTTAACAGAATTTTATTCTGGTAATTTAATGATTTTTAATCATTTTTGTTGGATCTTTGATCCAAGGTTGGGGAACATTTAGTTCCAGCGCTAGCGCTCTCGTGCTTTGCACGTGAGCGCTGCATAAGAGTCTTTGACTCTTGGCGCTAGCGCTCTCGTGCTTTGTACGTGAGCGCTGCATCAGAGCCTTTAACTCATAGCACTGGCACATTTAGCGCTAGCACTCTCGTACTTTGCACGTGAGTGCTAATGCGCTAGCACCCTCGTGCTTTGCACGTGAGCGCCGCGTCAGAGTCTTTTGACTCTTTGCGCTGGCGCTCTTAGTGCAGGCGCTATTATGAAACGCTGTTTCATTTCAAATTTCAAATTTCAAATTTCAAAATTTAAACAGAGCTTTGCTCTGATTGGGGGAAACAGTCTGTTTCATTCTCGAAACTCGAACTACGAAAACAATCAAGTTACTCAAGCGGATGTGAAAGTTGTTGACGAATCTCCTCCTTAGAACTCTTTCTTTCTAGGTCAACTATTGACAAGATGTTCGCCGGATCCATAAATCAAGCACTGCCCTTTGGCTCGGTGACAGTCTCTCTAAAGATGTCTCGGCCTCTTGCAATAACCACAACGTTGGGTTCTCCACTGCTTCTGTTGCTGAGGAACAAATTGGCGCTTCATCTGCACACCTCCTCTTTGTTTAACAGGGATTCCCCTACGATTGGGGACTCCTGCTGGTGCCTGAGCCATTTGCCTTCTTAGTCCTTCAGCTAAGAGATCGTTTGTTCGCTTCGGGCTTCCAACAAACCTTACAGTACACCCAAAATCTCGACGGTCTGACTCTGAGTAGTGGAGGTGGAAGGATAGTCGTTGGAAGCTATGGTCCTGAAACAATAAATTTTCGGATGGCATAATGTATAAGATTCAGGATAGGGTATCGGATTAATAACGGCAAGTAAGATCAAATGATAGGATAAGACTTTGAACGATGATGCAATGAGGATTATATGGAAGTGAAGGGCAATATCACCGGATATAAATCAAGGGATCCCTAGACTGGACTGTAATCTCATTCCAAACCAACCTGGTTTTGATACCAACAAAACCATGTCACGTCCCGCTTCCTAAAATACGGAATATGAGGGGTGACAAGGCCAGCTATGTTCCTACAGTCAAGGAAATGTCCAGCCATAGTCACACTTCGGGTTCTAGCATTGGGAGGTAATCGGTAATCATAGCACAGGTAATGAGAAATGCAGTCACTAATTCTATCAAAATAGATATAAAACTAACCAGATAGAGTCAAGAGAAAGATAACGCTGGCGTCGCTGATCTAAATGTCCGCAATATCCTCGAGGTAAGGCAAGTCCTGATCCGAGCTAAGTCCACTCATCACTCTGAGCATGCATACTCAGGTCGTCAGAGCGACACAATAGCAATATATATGAATATGTAATATGTGCAATGATGATAAATATGAAGCGGTAACATAGAGTAATGACGCGAGCATGAAATAACCGGTACATGTAACAATAAAGCAAGTGTATCGGATCAGTAATCAATGCAATGTTCATATCACTAAACTTATCGTCAGTCCAAGTGTGAGCGTCAACCACCGCAGAATTATCCCTAACCCAAGGGTAAGCCTCAGGGGCAAGGGAACGCGGTCCCGAATCACGCTCACTAAGAATCAAAAATACGATTCATACAACTCCCGAAATCATTACATATGCCGGCAGTGGGACTCTTGAGATTCTGTTGATCGAACTCACACTCAAACTATCCCACACCCCGCGGTTTACATCAAACACCGACCATGAATCCAAATACTAATCGCTCCATGACAAGTCTACGTGAAAACTGGAGACAGGGTCTTCATCAAACATGTCTCGACTGGTATCATGGACAGTGCTCGATATCTTACCTATGATACTAATATAAGTGCTTGCATAACCGTCCCATACCAGTTATAATTACACTTATATATGTCGCATAGGCGTCGACAATGCAATAACTAATTGGTTCCGCTGATTGTGTACAAGTACATGTCACTTCACTTATTCAATCACGTTTTTACACCGACGTACTCGCCACAATCCAATCGCTAACATTTATCACTTGGTAATGTAATATGTTCACCAGGTTATCGATGCAAATGAACATTATTTACAAGGGTATGACAATCATGCAATATGATGGGGATATAGTAAATGCACTACTAAATACACATGAGCAACTAGTGTCAGTTGGATTAGAAAAATCACATAAAATCACACGTACATAATTAAGCAAAACGATAAAAAAGGAGTAGGCAGTATATTTAATTATCTATACAGTAAAATTGGTTTCGTGTCAATTGGGTTTCAGGTTTGCTAATTATGTTCATTCCATTTTAAGTGTTTACTGTTGGAAATCCAATTTCTGAACTGAAAGTCCGTTCGTAACGCGTTTTACTCCCTATTGGAATCATAATTAGGCGACTATACAGTTAGATAATATGTAGATTTATCTGTTGTATTTCCAGCGCATCATATGGATTGCCAATAATCATCTTGGTTTAGGAGTTATGATCAGATTACTGATGAAAGGTGCAAACTGAAATGACAGAAAACTGCCGTATGTGTCATCTATTTAAAATATGATTTAAAAACCAAATGATATTGGAATTTAGTAAAACCGGTACCATTGGAAAGTTAAAACAATTTTCTACACAGGGGTAATTGGCTCCGCACATTATCACAATTAAACATTAAGATTTCAGGTGTATAAAAGTATGTCAAGGGGTAAGTTCCTGCTCTTGATTGCAGTCCAAGGTCAGGTAAGTTCTTTGTTTTCAATATTCAGAGGATATATCTAACAGTAAACCTACATGTCGTGTTAAGGATTATACTGTACCCTTCGCAATGAACCTAGCGATTGGATTTTTCTGAAATTAATTATGATTTTAACGGTGTCAAGTGTTCGGTAAAACGGGAGTTTCGGGATAGACGCTAAGGGCGTCAATTTATGTGTGAAAACGAAATCGATTTGCCACCAAATTTTTACAGAGTATTTGTTAACATTATTAGGGTCTAAACCTCACGAGTTCCGCCATTTTAGACTTTTATTTTCTCATGAGATTCGCATCAAGCACCTCGTCTATATATGTGTATGATATTCCACGAATTATTGGTTTCCTTTATTCAGCCACCCGAAAATCATTTCATGAATTCCTACTTGATTTAAACACGGCTAGTAACCCTTAGAAGGTCCCAATGTTAAATTTACAAGATGATTAGCGGTAATTAGTTAGATCTAGGTAGCATAAATGTAGACCCCCCCCCCTACACACACATTTGTATAGATAGCATGTACATCAAGTGTTTAACTTGCCTGAAGATGATCCGGAATGCAACCGTGATAACGACGACAACAACAATGGCACGATCACGGTGCAACGACACAACGTAAGCAGTAGTTGCAGCGATAGCAACACAAGCTTGGGCTCGGCTCTGGCCCAAGCTCGTGGCGCGGCCTCGGCGTGGCTTGAGCTTGTCTTGGAGATGAGATGTTTAGCTCGGCACAGTGCAGGGAACGAGACTGGCACCGGGCAACGGCAAGGTGGCTTGGTGGCAGAGACGGTGTCTCATCGACGAAGGGCGGTGCAGGAGAGTTAGGGTGAGGGGTGGTTGCTGGCACAGCGGGGCACGACGAGAAGGTTGAGACGGTGGCGAAGGTGGCAGGGAGCGTGCTGTCGACGATGGGTTGGTGTTGGTTGGAGCTTGTAGTGAAGGGAGTGGTTGGTCGTTGAGCTCGGTGGTGGGGGTGAGGAGGTGCAGGGAAGGTGGTAGCACGGTGATGGTTGGCTCCGGTGAGGTGATGGTCAGGATTGTTGTTGGGTGGAGGAGAGATTTTGCAGTGGGGTGATGGAGGATGCAGTGAGGAAGAGTTGTAAGGATGCTCGTTGGTGGAGGTCGCGGCTGTTTGGGGATGCTCCGGCGGCGGGAGAAAGAGGGGTCAAGGCAAGGTGAAGATGGTGGTAAGGGGCTCGGGTTATGGTGTTGGAGACGACGTGGAGGTGGTTGCAGTGGTGAGTAGAGGTTGGCGGCGAGAGGAGCTTGTCGGTGGTGCTCAGGCGGAGATGAGTCCGTCGGTGAGAGGAGGAGTCGGGTTGGGATTGTGGGTTCTTTGCCTGGAGGAGGAGGGGCTCAGTGTGAGGAGGTGGAGCTCGGCTATGATGGTAGCTGCTGACGGCGATAGAGGGTGGTGCCGGGCTGAGAGAGGCGATCCGCGGTGCTCAAGGATGGTCGTTGGCGGAGGCAGTGAGCTACGGTGGTGGTGATGCAGATGGTGAGGCTTCGGTGTGGAAGTAGGGAGAGGATTTGAGGGCGAGATGAGGGGAGCAGGTGTGGTGATCATGGGGAAGAGCGGGTCATAGGGCATGGAAGCGAAGGAAGTGGGCGTTGGGTGAGGAAGAAGGGAACGTGGGGGAGAGAGAAAACGGGTGGAAAGAGAGGGGAGAAGAGAAAGGGGTGTAACGGATCGGGTCGGGTTCGGGTCCGGGCTGGGGCAGTTTAGGGTTTAGGTTAGATTAGAAAAATTAATAATTAAAATAAATGAATATATATAAAAAGTGCAAAAGTAATATGAAAAATCTGGAAAAATATAATAAATAAATATACGGAAAATATACATGGAACTGGGGATTTACACATACAGTTTGTACTGTTGGGTGTCCAAGTACGGCAAAAAAGGCAATAAGTTATATAAGTTCAAAGTGGATGAAACATTGGGATATTATTTAGCAATTAACCCAATTGGGTGAATATATGAAAAATTCGCTTATATGGAAGCTAGCATATCACCATATTCATGAACAAAACCTAGTCAATGACTATAGCTTGATACTAAAATAAAAGGACAATATCACCAATTCTAACACTATTTATATAAGGAGATCCAATGCAAATAACTATGTTGAAAACAAGGTAACCAACCCATTGGGTAGCATAGAACAGAAATATATTTAGATCCTTCTACAATCATAATTAAACAATAACTACTCAAGAGGCTTGACAAGAAATTAATCTAGTTCTTCAAATTTGATATGCATACCTACTATATAATAATCTCCTTCTCCTTCCTTTTTTTCTTTTTCTTTTTTACTTCCTCTTATTCCATTATCATTACCAACTTCATCAATTCATTGAATCCAATGATCCCATATCATGAATCCCCTTATGCTGCTCTCTTTGAGAAATCCGTCCAATTCCTCTCACCATCCCAACACCAAGAAAATCCCTTGTCAAGCCATCAGTTCCTCCGATGCCCCCACCGTTTGATAAACTGTGTTGAAATTTTGCTTCGTCGATGTTATAAAGATCGGCACAAAAGTTTAGCCCATTGCCCCTGCCAAACATGCAATTAGTACTTCCATTCGCAAAAGAATTCATAATGTCCTGGGTATGCGACTCGTTTTCCATTTGAGATCTCAAACTGTTGTTTCTTAGTAATGTAGTATCGTTGCCGCTCGTAGTAGCTCCCATCTGGGCCGCCTTCTGAAGGAGAGCGGTTGCTGACATCTGAGGGAAAACCGGTTCTTGATTATGCATTGATGGATTATAGAGTGAAGACATGCTTGATTCTAATTGATTATCATTCATGAGATTATTTCCTGCGAAGTGAGTTGTAGGCTCATTGTTTGAACTCCCCTTGTTGTTGTTGTTGTTGTTGTTGTTGTTGAATTGGTTTGAGAAAAAACCTAGGTTGAATAAATTGGAAGCGGCGGCAGTTGCAGCAGCAGATGATGATGAGTTATTGTTATTGTTGTTGTTTTGAAGGTCTGGGAGTTGCATTAAGCCATGAAAAGGCTTGGTTTGATGAAGCAATGAGAGGTGAGATTGAGTAGTGTCTTCATTGTTGAAGTCTTGGAAGAAGGTTGAGGAAAGAGCGGGGTTGAAATGTGGGGCAACGGTGGCCCCACCGAGACGGAGGAGGTTGGGGGATGGGTTGTTTGGGTCATGTAAGGAGGAGAGTTGGGTGTTTAATTGAGATAGACCTAAGCTCATGGTGTGGTTGTTGTTTCCATATAAGTGGCTTCCAAGGGTGGTGAGGCTTGTGGGTAGCCTTGCACTTTCTTGGGCTAGGGCATCGCAGAAAGCTCGATGAGTGATGAAGCTGTCACGCCTGCAAATGGATAATTATAGCATAAGATATTAGGTTTTGAGTGTGATCATAGTGGTAAAGTTTCGTGGCGTCGAGAAAGAGATCCGGGTTCAAAACCTGTTTGATTTAGTGGAATACAACGAATTAATATATTGTTATCAGTATGTTTAATGAGAATTTGGATAACCCTCACCAACGCTTCCCTAATCGAATTACAGGTTGCCGCAACATAGTAGCATTAATCACTAAAATATAGAACATGTGATACCCATTATCACTAACAAATACCTCTAGGTGTTCGGCAGACATTACTTGTAGTTTCTTTTAGTTTGCGTTTCATGAAACCAAGGGTAGTGTTTAACCTTCCTTTATATAAAAAAGAAAAACAAAACAGATACCTTTATCAAAGGCATTATATTTATAGGTAAAAGAAATATTTATCATTGGTAATACTTTTGCACTTTGGCCACTTTCCACCGATGGTATCCCGAACTTTTAAATTAATGGCTTACTTCCATAAAGTTTTCAGAAAACTACCCTCCATTTGTCAACCACTAAGTTTGACTTTTTATTTCTCTTAAAGACAAATATACCCTTCATGTTCTAATTAATTACTCTCTTCCTCATTCTTTTTTCTTCCTCCTTGTCTGTTTCAGCATTTATAAGTTATAACCCAAATTCTTTCACTTTCAAACGAGTCAAAAACATCAAGCAATTCAAAATTATGTAGTTGTGACCTAAGTTTAGAGTTGAAGACTTCATGATCTTTGAAGAATGAAGATCAAAAGCAGCGCTTCTCGAAGTGATCGTGACTTGGATCTACAGTTTTCTGAGTAATCGGGGAGATCAAAAGCAAGGAGAGAAGAAAGAGAAAAGTTCAGGATACCATTGGTGGAAAATGAAGAAAGTTCATAGTAGCAATTAAGTTGAAATTTTAGCCATTTATTAAAGAATAAATGTGAATGTGCTTAGTTAAAATGTACTCATAATTTCTCATGAAAGATAGATGCCTTATATATTAACTAGGATATGCATGCATTGAATTGGACCAAGACTGAACAAATCATAGTCATTGAGGTTCTAATTAAAAGGTGGCCTCTGCTGCATGCATGCCATTTAAGACATGCAAAATACTTGGAGAAAAATAAACAATCAAGGAGTTCAAATGCTTTATTCCCATGCCTAAATTAAACTATCTACAATATAGATATTGAAACTAGCAAACTAAATGAAGGGACCATGTTAAGAAACCAACAAACTAATTAAATGAAGGGACCATGCATACATGTCAAGAAACTAACAAACTATATGAAGGGACCCCAACAAATTTATTTGAGCTCCTTAAGTATAATAGATAGAACTTAAAAAGGTATAAGGAATATTGCCTCTTCTTAACCAAAATACTAATAAGAGAAAAGGAGATTTATTTGAGCGAGTCCAACTTCAATTAAAGAAACAAACCCAAGTGGGGACTTAATTCTCCTTAAATCTAGAAAGAGAGTCAATCCATTTCAAGAAAATTAATCCCATTTCTGGGACTGACACTTCAGTTAATGCAAAGAAAAGAATTTTTGCAACAAACATCAAGGCAATCAATCTATATACTAATGTTCCATCAATAACACCCCCCTCCCCCCTCACTTCATTAAATTCCAAAATGCATGAAGTCATTACAAACTTCCCAATGCATGAATTTTGCCAATTCCATGAAGAAAGTCCTCCACCAATTAATTTGCATCCCATTTCTAGTACCTCATTAATTCATCCAGCCAGCACTTACATTTTAAATTCCTTACTCTAAGTTTTCACCAACATTTCCTTGTTAAGTTCATTGAAGAGATGAGATCAAGAGGGAGAGATGTTAGAGAGAGAAACTGAAGAGAGAGAGAGAGAGGCTCTTCTTCCAAGATCCAGCTAGGTCTCTAACGTCCTCATGAAAAGGTGGGCCTGCCAATGCCAACCAAAAGCAAACAAACCCTGCAAAAATTGCTAACATGGCAACACGTGAAGAGAGAAAGAAGAAGAGAGAGAAAGAGAGAGCGTTGGTTCCTATGGTAGAAAGATGAGAATCCTTTTTGAAAGCTCCATGACCATGGCAAGTCCCCTAACCATTCACGTGTTACCACTTCCTATAGGAGCCACGATCCAACCATATAACAAACCCTAACCCTAACCCTAAAAACTTTTCACCAACTCAAATTGAATAAAGACATTATGATACGCAATGTATGAAGTATAATCACGAAAAATAAAAATGATATAGGGAATCCGACCATAAGAAATATCCTAACCCTAATGTCCCCAAAACCTTTCCACGCTATAAATTAAAAAAAAAAAGAAAAGAAAAGAAAATGAACAAAAAGCCATGTTGATTAGATATGAAGTGATTTCATATGAAAGAGTTCGTAAGGATCCTATAATAAACACATTAATGGAATATATTGTACCTTGAGAAAAGAGTACCACAATCACATCGGTACTCTCGGGTGCCGCAAGTCTTGGAATGAGCTTTCCAATCGGATTGCACCGCATATCGCTTCGAGCATTTCTCGCATTTCCACTTCTTTTCTCCATGCTTCCTACAGAAGTGTTTCTTGATCCCTGTGAGATCTCCGAGAGCTCGAGACGGGTCGTGGTGGACGCATGTCGGTTCAGGACACAAGTACACTTTCCTCCGGACTTCTTTTGTGCCCTTTTGTTTCAGTGTCCACGGCAAATTGTGGCCTCGGCGATGGAGTTGGAGGTTTTGCTCTCTCTGGAACCCCTTGTTGCATACTTCACATATGAATCGGTTTGTCGCCATTAAGGTTTTAGGGGAGAGAGCGATTACTTCTGCGTCGGGATCTATAATTTATTCATGACATGTGATGATGGTGAGAATTGGTTGGAAATAAGAAATAAAGTTGAAATAATTGGGAATTGGGAATAATTTAAACATGCATGGATAAGGAATAATTGTTAGGTTTGGTGATGTGGATTGGGAATTGAGGAAGAGAATTATTGTAATCAATTGAAAATTATGTGTTAGATGAGCATGAAATTGAAAATTATTATCTGATTGTTGGGAACTGTGTGAACGCAAATCACTAAACAGCGTTGATTAACAAAGCATTTCTATTTCATGTGTGTAATGTTAAGATCTTATAAATACTTTGTAATTCTAGAATATGGAAAAAAAATAGCATTTGGGAACTTATATAGATTAAGATGAAGAACGGCATCAAGATATACTTTTGAAATAATAGAAAATAATAAATTGGGCTATAGCTCATATAAATTTAAGAGGATAACAATTGCAACAGAAAAAGAAAAACATGCAGCCATCAATCGAAAATCCGATTGAATCAAGTAGTTTATTTGCACTAGGGTATTGGGGATCTAATTCCTAATCTGAAGAAATAAATGGAAGTGTTCAATTAGAGAAACAAATATGCATTTTTAGCAAAGGAAAAAATCTGAGGGGAAATCAAAAACATTAAAATTGGTAAGTATAAATACTTGCATGGAGTTCCAGGGAGTCTCTTCTTCTTCACAGGGGCTGCAGTTTGAGCAGAAGACTGTTGTTGTTTCATCTCTATTTGTTCTTTAATGCCAAGAAAGGAAGTCGACGAAGCCGCGGCCATACCGAAAACTATCAGGAAAATTTCCTTTTGAGGGCTTGTTGTTGATATATATATACCAGCACTTTCTTTCTTGATCACTGAGCAGTCTGAATCAAAATCAGAATAGAATTTTCAGTAGACAACATATATGCCCATGATTTCTATTCTTTTGTTCTTTGTAGGTATGAATCAAAAAGACAAAGGATAGAAACCAGAGAGGAGAGAGAATACGAGAGAGCTAGGAATTTGTTGAGAGAGGATACAAATTCTTAGTACAAGGAAGGAAGAAAAGGGTGTTGGAATGTTGATCTACAGAAAGCCTCCAAAATTAAGTTTGAGGTATAGCTAGCTACCCCTAGAGGACTCTTCCTAGAGTGACAAAACAACAAAGGGATGTGGAAATCCAAACAAACAGTTACGGATGAAGGTTGAGAGAAAGAAAGTAGAACAGTTGGAGAGAGAGAGAGAGATGCAAGGAATAGAAAAAACACAAACCAATTTATAAAGCCTGGTGTCTTCTTCTTCCTCTCCTTCCGATCTATCTCTATCTTGTTGTGCTAGACTGCTAGTGGTGAAGAGAGAGAGAGAGAGAGGGAGAGAGAGAGAGAGACTACTAAGGGTACCTTTGTCCCACTTTTCCTTCACATCCATTTCTTAGATCCAAACCATACAAAATTAAGCTAATTAGTATATTATATTGATTTCAATTCTTCTTCTTTTCTCTCCCTTGGAGCATAAAATATATATCTTTCAGCTTTGATGATATATAACTTCAGAGTTTTGTTGTGGCACCAAGGAGAGATCAATTGAGCACAATACTTTTTCCGATATGAAAATGCACAGGTTCATAAGCCTGACATCAAAATATGCATAGTTTAGAGCTTTGATATAGCAAAAAGTAAGTGCGGATACACCACTTAAGGAGTATTGGGCTGTTCGTTTAACATCCAAAAACAATAGTTATATTAATATCAACTGGTGATATATTCTTTATGTTACTAGACGATGTTTTATCTTTATACTCGATCTCAATTTTGATAGATAAAATTTTAATCCGCTATGGACTTTTATATTTAATCCATATTGTTTTATCTTTTTGATAAAACGAAAGCAAGGCCACACATTTCATTAAAATGTACTCATTTAACGGAACTACACGAGAAAAATAAAATATGAGGTTCAAAGGACAAATGATACTAACCAAAGAAAAAGGAAGGAAAAAGTTGGGAAAATAGAAGTCCTGCACAACGGCTCTGAAACAAAAATCAAGATACAACACATGCCATGTTGATGATGCTCTATATTGGTGATGTCAAGATCAGCACACATGGCAGATGACGTATCTCAAAACTCAGAAGAAAGGGCCAATCCGGCCACCTCTGTATCCGACCTGCAAGCACAAGCTGGTTCTGCTCAGAGCCCCCTGCAAATTGGCCTCCTCAGGTTCTCAGCTCGTCCCGAGCTACCACAGGACCAAGATGCCTCGGCCCTCCCGCTCGTTCTCGGGCTCTCCCGCTGAGGCCATCTTCCTCGGTCCCTCCGACCGACCAACTCCACCGCTCACAGGCGTAACTGCCGCTCCGCAAATCTCGTCATGTGTGGATTCTCCGCCGGCAACATCCCACGTTCCACGCCATCACGATCCCCATTAACGGGCGATCCGCTTATTACGCGGACGTGACGTCGGGAGCGTAACTGCCGGCGAGATTCTCGCGCCTGCTACTGCGTGCTGCCGCCACTATATAAACCCCCATCACATAGGGGTCAAATAAGCTTTTTTGACCCCACTTAGCCGTTGCTCTGCTCGGATCTCGTGCTAACTTGATACTCGACGCTAAACTCCTCAAACCACCAATCTCCTCAAAACCCATTGAGACCCACAAGCAACAGGAGATCACCTCCAAAATCCATCGGAAGATCGACGGAAGATAACATCTGACGGAGACCCGAAAAGGACCTCCATCACATGTAGAAATAATCAAAGGTTCCTCATTGCTTCTCCCATAAAGCCGTGCACCGTAATCCCTCATCATGTCCTCCACGATAGATCTCGCTCCCCTCCGCCGGAGGGCATATGTGTCGAGGGCTCACATGTTTGGTTTATTTTGATATATAATACGTAGATAGGATCGTATAATAACATGAAAATAAGGGAAAATAACAAAATTTGTAAGAGAAGAGAATGTGTCGTGTCGTTAAGCGGCGATGGGTTGGGTCCACCGACCCTTTCTCTCTCATCTCCTTCTTCTCTAATTTAGAGGATGTCAAGTCAAACTCGAGTTCTCATTTACCTTTTGTTAAAATATTAATTAATGGAAAATGAAAGGGGCCAAAAAAGAATTAGTTTATGGGCATGTATACATCACTACATTATCGTAATAAATTGATTAATGGAATACATCGATACAAATTATTTAGATGGTGGGTCGTTTTTGTATACTTTTAACTCTTTCACACTTACGAATGTTAATTTGAATATCCAAATAATTCTCTCTGTTTTGTTTCTTTTATTTTTATGGCAGGGTTAATAGGTAATCAATAAACAATATTCACCATTTAATCCCTATACTTTCGACTTCTCATTCCATTTTGCCTTCAATTTCCAATATCAAGTGTTTCACTAATTTCATTAATTAATTTGTAATTTATCTGTTGTTAGAAATTCTGTGTAGAAACCGAAAAAATGATGGGTACAAGTAAATAAATTTATTGATTATGATGCATTATTGGCTTTCTTCAAAGATTTATCTGGCCCCACTCAAATTGAGTTTGCTAAAGGGTTACAGAAAAGGATCCCTCAAGATAAAATAGAGTCCGAAATTCTTGCGATCGGTAAAAATCGAAGAAACTTCGAAATTCTATTTGAAATGGTCCGGGAATAGTAGAGCAAAAGAAGTTATAAAGTTCTTAAGAAAATCGGTTTTATTTTTAAATTCTCGAAGATCATCAATAACGGTTGCAACCTTTGGAAAGAACAAAAGTTCAAATTTCAAAATTCACAAATGCTCAAAACCGAATTTTCGAAATTCAAATTTTAAAATTTAGACCGCTCAAAAACTCCAATATTTTTAGCGGTCGTGATTTTCGAGCGGATGTGAATGTTGAAATTTGAATTTCGAAAAATCGGTTTTGAACGGTTGTGAAATTTGAACTTTCATTCTTTCAAAAGGTTGCAACCATTTTTTATGACCTCTGAGAATCTATAAATAAAATTGATTTTCTTAAGATCTTTACAACTTTTTCTTCTCTACCATTCTCTTACTGTTTCAAATAGAATTTCGAAGTTTTTTTTTCGAATTTTCATCATCGCGGTAACTTTGGACTCTAGTGTATCCTGAGAGATTTTTGTCGGCAATCCTTTAGCAAACTCAATTTGAGTGGGGACAAGTAAATCCTTAAAGAAAACCGATTACACCTCAAAGTTAATAAATTCATTTATTTGTACCCATCATTTTTCCGATTCCTACACTAAATTTCTAACAATTTCAAGGATTTATGTTCGTCTGCAATGGAGTCGGAATCCAACCTAATCTCCGTTAAAATTATGAATCAAGACCTTATCAAACTTGATCGATTTGACGGGACAAACTAAACCCGACTAGCAGACAGGATGCGCTTCCTTCTGTTGGCGCTGAAGATATTTTATGAACTCGACGACGATCTTACAACGATTCAGCATTTACGGATATTGACAGCGAAGCGGTTGTGAAGGGCATAAAGAAACGAAAAGATGATGAATGTCTCTACAGAGGTCATATTCTGAACACCCTGTCGGATCGGATCTTTGATAACTACACCAAGATGACTTCAGCAAAAGAAATTTTGAAGGCTCTCGACGAGGTGCGGATCGCGTCAAGATGTTACCTTCCATTGATCTGTTGTTGGCGATGATGGACGGCCGAGATTTGAGTTGGAGGAGAGCTGCTGAAGTGTGTGGATCTCAATGGGTTTGAGGCTGTTGGGGCCGAGCTACCTGCAAGGAAGTCCCGGGATGGTTGTACCACGGAGGACCCTTCGACGATCAAGTTAGACAGGAAATCCGAGCAGAGTAATGGCCTAGCGAGTGGAAAATGATTTGAACCGTCTGAAGGAGGGGTTTATATAGCGGTGGCAGCAGACAGGCAGGTGCGAGAATCACGCCGGCCGTTACTCCCCCGACGTCATGCCCGCGTGATGGGCGGGATCTCCTATTAATGGCGAGACAGGCTCGTTAATGGGGATTGTGATGGCATGAAACGCGAGATCGTGGGCAGCGGAGATCTCGCGCATGGCGAGATTCGCGGAGGTGAGGCGGAAGCACCTGCGAATGATTTCGTCGGTCGGTCGAAGGGACCGAGGAAGATGAGCTCGGCGCGGGCTCGGGACTGAGTGGAAGGCCGAGCTATCTTGGTTCTATGGTAGCCCGGAGGTGAGCTGAGAGGGCCGAGGAGGCCAAATGTGCAGGAGGCTCGGAGGTGAGCCAGCGGTTGTCTGTAGGACGGGCATAGGATTGGTCTGGTCGGCCACTGCAGGTCCTTTCTTGCACGCTTCGGGACACGTCATCAGCCACGTGTCACGATCTGGGAGATCACCGATATCGAGCATCATCATTAGCCCCCCACCCTCGTCCTGACGGGTCGGGTCGAGGGTGGTCTGCCGGGTCACCCGAGGTAAGCTCCTCGTCGTAGATATCGTGAGCGCGTGTTCCCGGGCAATCAACTATATTTTCTTGGTGATGTCAGCGGATCAGGGGCTAGATATCGCATTAAAGAGGATGCGCTGGATCGTGCGTATGTTCATTGAAGCAACAGCCCACGTGTCGGGTGCTAGTTGGTTGACACGACGGGCCGTAGACTTCTGGCGTTTGATGGGACACGGACAATGCGCGTGCGACTGGTGGAGCGATCATGGCCGTCGAATGCACTGACATGTTTCGGCGGGCGATGACTGTCGCCATAGGATGTGTACGCCGGCAGCTATAAACAGAGGTGGGGTCCATATCATGGCCCATACCTCTACAAATCTTCCCTGTTCTGAGTCTCGTTAGCTCGACGCTCCCCTTTTAGGTCGGATCTCTGCGTTTCCCCTTCCGAGGACCCATCCTCTTAATCAGGTTAGTTATCTTCTTCTGAAGAGTTTGTAGAAATAGATCGGGTAGGGTCTAGGGAGCCCCATGTAGATTCTTCTTCTTCTTCTTCCTCTGCTTCTTCTGCTTCTTCTTCTACTGAGTCGGAGTCTTCCCGGGAAGATAGGGTCATATCCCCTTCTCGGGGCCACAAGATGGGGGTGGTTCCCAAAGCGGATGTCGCTGATGCCCCTGATGTGTCATCCATGGTGAGGTACGAGGACGAGCTTGCCACCGCTCGGGCTCATTTCCATATTCTTCCCGGCTTTACGCTACGTTCGGCCGAGGACGGAGAGAGGGCAGATCAGGTAAGGGGTAAGGAGGTTGTCTTGTACATGGAAACCTTTTAGGCAGAATGCGCCTGCCTTTCTCTCCCGTGGTTGTTAGAGTGCTAAATCATTTTGGGATATCCCCGGGTCAGCTAGTGCCGAACTCCTGGAGGATTCTCCTTGGGTTCTTGGTCCGTCTGAAGTTGCAGTCGATCCCTTTCAGACCGTCCACCCTTGCCTCTTCCCTCATTTACAAAAGCCACCCTGGCACTCAAGCGGGCGAGCCGAGGTGGGTATACCTCTCTTTTAGGAAGCGGCGGGGAAGTGCTCCCGGATTGGGGGTTGTCGTCGTGCCTTCTTCCATCCACGATTGGAAGAAAAAGCTTTTCTTTGTTGGGCTGCCCGAGGGTGAGGACTGGCCCGTGCTCACCCAGTGGTCTAGGGATAGGTGTCGGCAAGAGGGCCAGTCGAGCGATCCCGACGCGCTGAAAGTAGCAGAGTGGGAGCCCATTCCTCGAGCCGATGTGCTGCTTTCTGAGCAGGCCCTGAGTTGGGCTGGGCTCAGCCCTGCCCAGTTCGTAGGTGAGTTAGGAGTTTGCAGGCGATCTGTTAGACTTGCATTTATTTTACTTTTACTCGTGTTGCTGACTCTATTGTACCTTGTCATGTGCAGAACCCATGGACGCGAGCAAACTTCGAGCGGCCATGCGTGAGCCGAAGAAGGGATCGAAGGCAGGAGGTGTCAGCTCTTCCCATCCGATGTCGGCCCCGGCTCCCCCGGCCGACGCCCCACCCCGGTGTTCGAGTGCGAGTCGTACCTCGGAGCCCAGCCAGGCGCCGAGCCGAAAGCGGGTTCGGGAAAAGGAGGCCGAGACTTCGGAGATGGAGACCGGCTCCCCGGCGTCATCTCTCAAGCGGTTCCCCCAGACGGTTCCGTGGACCCCGGCCTCCCCGATCTTGGTGGACGAGGGGAACCTCTGCTTTGAGGTGCCCTCGGGGCTCCCCGTTGCTGACAGCTTGCTGGCGGACATGGAGAGGTCGGCCGAAGGCAAGGTTCCTCGGGGGACCTTAAGGGCGCAGATGGCGGCGATCACCCAGGAGGCCGTGCAGGTTAGTGCTCACACCTTACTTGATTTTTCTCTTAGCGTCTTACCATTCGTGAGATTTGGTGTCTCCCTTTTCTTTCTGACCCCGCTCTGATTTCTTCAGGTTCTCCAGCACATCGCCCTCGTCATCTATATGGAGGACAGGAAATTGCCCCGGCGATGCGAGCCGCGGGCAAGCTCTCCTCGCTGGAGGAGAGCTCAAAGTTGGAGCTGGAGGCGGCGATGGCGAAGGTCACCGTCCTAGAGGGCGAGGTCGCGGCCGGGAAGCGGGAGGTCGCGGCCGGGTACCGCGAGGCCGCCCAGGTCGCCGAGGCCAAGCTTCAGGACTCCAAGCTGCTCGTCGGAACCCTGAAGAAGTCGGCGGGCCCCCTTCGGAAGGAGCTGGAGGCGGCGGCAGAGGGGACGAAGCGGGCCGAGCTCAGGGCGGCGAAGGCGGTGGCGAACTACAAAAGGTCGGACCATTTTTACGCCGACCTAGCCACAGCCACTATCCTCATCTGGCACAAGGTCCTCGACACTGTTAAGGTTCGGATGCCGGAGTTCCTCGATGAAGAGCTCCGGAATGAATATCCTTGCAGGGACGACGCGCACGGGGATGCCCCTGGGAGCACTGCCGGGGAAGGGACTCCCGTCGAGGGCGGCGCCGAGGCTCCTGTGATGGGTGCAGCCCCAGTCGTGGTGGACGTTGAGCTCCCCGGGGTTGCGCCCGGCCTTGAGGCTTGAAGCCTCTCGTCTTCTTGTTTCTTTTCTTTTGTTGTATCGGGAATTTTGTAGGCCTCTGGGCATTTTGTAAGGCTGGGGAGCCCACAATACCTTTGTAAAGACTTTTGGCTTTGTGAATAAAAACTTTTTGAAGTGGTATTTTCCTTTGTCGGTAAACACTTGTATTTGCACAGTTCATCCTTCACGTTGGGTCGGTTCTTCGTCTGTCGATCACACGTCGAGTTGAATTCGACTATTTGCCAAGTGTGTAAAGACCGGTGAAGGGTCGGTATCTCCATGGCCCCGAAGTCGAGGTTGGGATCGCTTAGACGTGGATGGCCTGACGTTGAGGGCTTGGGCCATGGCGTCGGTAGTTAGTAACACCAGCGACGGATGACCGAGCATGGTAGATGCTCGGTTGCCTCTTGTCAAGGGCTTCAATCCCTGGCGTCGTGGGACAGGGAGCTACCAGCCATGGATAACCGAGCAAGGGCGGGCCCGGTTACCTCTTGGCGAGGGCTTTGATCCCTGGCGTTGTGGGGTAGGGAGATACCAGCCGGGAATAGCCGAGCAGGGTAGCAGCTCGGAAGCCTCTTGATGAGGGCTTCGATCCTTAGCGCGGGAGGGGCCGTAAGAGGCCTGCTAAGGATGGTCCGAGTAGTGAAGCCGCCCGGTGTTTCTTAGGGAGAGCTTCGATCCCTGGCGCTGTGTGGCAGTGAACTACCAGCCGGGGATAGCCGAGTAGGGTAGCCGCTCGGTTGCCCCTTGATTAGGGCTTTGATCCCTGGCATTGTGGGGTAGGGAGCTACCAGCCGGGGATAGCCGAGCAGGGTAGCCGCTCGGTTGCCTCTTGATGAAGGCTTCGATCTCTGGAGTTGCGGGGTAAGGAGCTACAAGCCGAGGATAGCCGAGCAGGGTAGCCGCTCGGCTGCCTCTTGATGAGGGCTTCGATCCTTAGCGCTGGAAGGGCCGTAAGAGATGGCTAAGGATGGACCGAGCGGTGAAGCTGCTTAGTGGCCTCTTGGCGGGGGCTTCGATCCCTGGCGTTGTGGGGTAGGAAACTACCAGCCAGGGATAACCGAGCAAGGGCAGGCCCGGTTGCCTCTTGATGAGGGCTTTTGATCCTTAGCGCAGGAGGGGCCGTAAGAGGCCTACTAAGGACGAGCCGAGCAGGGTTACTTCCTGGTGCCTCTTGGCGAGGGCTTTGATCCTTAAGGACGGGCCGAGCAGGGTTACTACTCGGTGCCTCTTGGCAAGGGCTTTGATCTCTGGCGTTGTGCGGTAGGGAACTACCAGCCAGGGATAACCGACAAAGGGCAGACCCGGTTGCCTCTTGGTGAGGGCTTTTGATCCTTAGCGCGGGAGGGGCCGTAAGAGGACTACTAAGGACGGGCCGAGCAGGGTTACTATCTGGCGCCTCTTGGCGAGGGCTTTGATCCTTAAGGACGGGCCGAGCAGGGTTACTGCCCGGTGCCTCTTGGCGAGGGCTTTTGATCCCTAACGTCGTGGGGTAGGGAATTACCAGCCGGGGATAGCCGAGCAGGGTAGCCGCTCAGTTGCCTCTTGATGAGGGCTTTGATCCCTAGCGTTGTGGGGTAGGGATCAAAGAACCCGAGGACTACCTCTTGGTGAGGACTTTGATCCCTGACGTCGTGGGGTATGGAACTACCAGTCAGGGATAGCCGAGCAGGATAGCCGCTCGGCTGCCTCTTGGTGAGGGCTTTGATCTCTGGCGTCGTGGGGTAGGAAACTACCAGCCAGGGATAGCCGACCAGGGTAGCCTCTCGGCTGCCTCTTGATGAGGGCTTTTGATCCTTAGCGCAGGAGGGGCCGTGAGAGGCCTGCTAAGGATGGTCCGAGCAGTGAAGCTGCTCAGTCGATTCAGGAGGTTCTGTCCGACCTTCCCGGTGTAAGCATGGGGAATAGGGACGGTCGCGGGCAACACGTGTATCGAACGCGTGGGGGAGGTGAAGCGCCGGAGCTGCGTTGTTTCGATTTCGCTAAGAAAGGCTCTGTTCCCGCCAAAAATTTCTGCGCAAAAGAGTCCAAGGTATCAAATAGTAGCGATACACTTAAGAAAATGCGAACCAGTATTTTACGGGCTGTATTTTGATAAACTCCCAAATGAGAAACAGCCAAATTCGGATGGTATTGAAAGTTTCTCGAAAAAACCTTCAATTTGATATATTATGGGCCTCATAATTCATCCGGGATCAAAAGTTATGAGTAAATGTGCTATGCAGATGTGATCTAAGGAAGAAAATGCGAACCAGTATTTTCCGAGCTGTATTTTGACAAACTCCGGAATGAGAAACAACAAAATTCTGATGATATCGAAAGTGTCTCGAAAAATCCTTCGATTTGATATATTATGGTCCTCATAATTCATCCAGGATCAAAAGTTATGAACAAATGTGTTATGCACGTGTGATCTAAGATAATGCTCTATTACATGGGGAATGCATTTTTAGTCCCATATCGGGAAAAGGAGAAATCCCTTCTCTACCACTCCCACATAAATAAGAGGGCATACCTCTTAGAAAAGACGGAGTTCAATCCTCAAAGGATTCAATTCTCAAAGGAGTTTAGTTCTCCAAGTCAGGAGCCTGCTGCTCCCCATAATGCGCATATGCGCAAGCGCCATGTGCGCTACGTGTAACGCACGTGTGCCTGCCATGCGCGCACCACGTGCAACGCATGTGCGCACTACATGAGAATATTCAATAATATTAAAAGGAGATTCGTTCTCCATAGGAGCCTGCTCCTCCCCATAATGCACATATGCGCAAGCGCCATGTACGTTACGTGCAACGCAGTGTGCCCGCTATGCGTGCACCACGTGCAACGCACGTGCGCACCACATGAGAATATTCAATAATACTCAAAGGAGATTCGTTCTCCATAGGAGCTTGCTCCCCCTATAATGCGCATATACGCAAACTCCATGTACGCTACGTGCAAATATGTGCGTCCAACACGTGTGACGCACGTGCGCCCAACACGTGCGACGCACGTGCGCGGATGAAAAGAAGCCTTTTTCAGCAGCGAGAAGCTTAAGCTCCAGCATGTTCTTCCCCCCTAATGAGTGGGACATGGTTCAAAGGGTACATCCCTCCACACCTTTGATATATGGCACTGTAATCTCTCAGTGTCGTCGGAGAGGTGGTGGGTCCCAACGACCAATGATCCTCCTTTCCAAAATAAACAAAGAAGAAGAAAGAAAAAAATACAAAGGAACCCCCCCATAAGTTTTGAGATCTCAGAAAAAAGAGCCAAACTCTCAAGAAAGAAGATTTTTTCTTCAAGCTAAAAGAATGATGATGAACAAAGAGATGAAATCATCTCATAATTAAAAAGAAGAATTCTATTCTTAAAAGATCATAGATCTATAAAGACCAAAATCTTTTATAAAGAGATCAAAAAGATCAAAAATATCTCATCATAAAACAAAGAAGTGCTTACTTCTTTCACAGATCATAGATCTATAAGACAAATTGTCTTTCTGAGATCATGAACATCTCATTATAAAGGGGGGGAGGGAATTGTTCAATTCTTTTAGGATCACAGATCCATAAAGGCAAAGCCTTTCATCAAAAAGAGATTGAAATATCTCCTATAAACTAAGAACTTGGTTCTTAGAATCTTGAGACAAAATCTCTTATCAAAAAGAAGATAATCTTCATAGCGCAAAGTTAACCTAAAAAGAGCCTTAGTGCTTCTAATTTAAAAGTTTCTTAGTGCTCTTCATCTAGCGCAAAGCGCTGCAGTGCAATAGCACTTCAAACACAGCGCACTGCGCTCATTGGCTAGCGCTCAGCGCTAAGCGTGCCACGTGCTCCTCACGTGTGCGTTGAATTACTAAAGGAGCTTTGCGCTCATTATATGGCACCAGCGCCTCTACGCTTCATTTATAGTGCATCAGCGCTCTACATCTAGCGCAAAGCACTAAGCGCATCAGCGCTCTTTATTTAGTGCAAAGCGCTAAGCGCATTAGTGCTTTAACCATAGCGCACCGCGTTCATCGACTGGCGCTAGTGCCAAGTGCGCCACATGCTTTTATGTGTGCTTGGACAGAACATAAAATATTCTTTGAATAAGCCTGGAGCTATGATAAATGCACAGCATTTAACTAAAGACAAAACATTGTCAGAGACCAAACCAATGCTTAGCATTTTTAAAGGATTGGGCTTAAACAAACATCTAATGACTCAAAAATAAATGTTGAACATTGTAACTGAATGGACTTAGCCCAAATTGGCCATAAGTCCTCAATTCAGATTAACTGAGCCCATATGCTCATAAATCTTTTAACAGATCTTGGTTCCAAATTGGACTACAGATCTACCAACCAAAATTGGTTCAAGGGTACATCCCTGAACTCCTCTGATATTTGTCGTTGTAATCCTTCAACGTCTTTAGAGAGGTGACGGGTCCCAACAACCATACATTTCATGGACTGTGGGGTCCTTAGACTCATGGACTATGATGTCCTTAATCTTGACTGTGAGGTCTTTAAACTCACGGACTATGACATCCTTAACCTTGGACCACCATGTCCTTAAACTGGTAATTGACCGCAAAATCCCTAAACTAAACAATAGAGCCCAAATGCTCTTTTGTTGGATCTAAATGATCCTGTTAAGTTGATCTTAGTCTAAAATTAGACTAACGTATCCTTAACAAACGTTTAAGTTGATCTTAGTCTCAAATGAGACTAATGTATCCTTAAACCCAACCCCAAACCTAAATCTAAGAGAATACGGATTTGGACTAATCCACGCCCTACGGGCAACAACATAAATTAGTCTCCGTATACAATCCACGGGCAACCAAAAAAAAAAAACACCCACGACACGAAGTGACCATCTGGAGAAGGAGAAAGTGGTTACCGCGATGCGGTAGCGTAATTAATTGCAGGGGCTTGCGCCTACAAGGAAGAGCGTCCCCACAATCAAAAACCCCTTAAACGAGGGGGAATCTGACGAAGTCTGCTACATCGGCCGCATCCGTTTAAACCTTCGATACATAGTGTCATAAATCAACTTGGCATCTTCGGAGAGGTGGACGGATAGCACCAAATAGCATCTGCCCTCGAAATTCAAGCAAGACGGACCCGCGCGGTCGCGTCTCCGCGTTTTCGGAGGGGAACAGGCTCGAGGTCTGCCGCGTGGAGGCATAGCTATGGGTGAAACGGGCGACTGTTGGATTTTCGAGGGCAAAGCGGACTATAAAGCGGAGGAAGTGTTGATCACTCCTTTCTTCACACCCAAAACATAAGAATGGAGGACTTCCCATTCATGATCCCCGACATTGTAAATTTCGAGGACGTGTACCTCTATGACCAGTACTGCACCGAGGACACGGTGCAGCTAGTGATTGGCCGCATTGAGGATCATTTCGGCCGACTGCTTCCTCGGCGCTCCCCCCTACTCCAGCTGTTGATGTACTCCATCTGGAGGGCTTCGCTTGGGCTCTACAAGCTCTTGTCCGAACAGCTGAAAGACGAGGCGGTTGGTAAGCTAAGGTCCTTGCGGTGCTTCGGCCTGATCTCTGCGGGTCGGCGGGATCGCTCGGTGGAGCTCATCCTTGAGTGCTATCAATTGAGGCACCACGCCGACATTCGTGGGCGGCATCAGAGGCAAAGGGTTGAAGCGGCGAGGGCCCAGCTGGCGGAAATATGCTCGGAGTACCACGAGCAGTGTTTCCTATACCCCCTTCCCCCGCTATTGTAATTTTTTTTCGGCGTACGGCTGAGAAGCCTATAGTACCCTTTGAATAAACAAACTCATATTTTTGCAATGTTTTATTGATCTCTTCTTATTATGTAAACAGAAAGATCCTGAGAAAGTTTACATTGCCTTAGTAAAAGAAGTACAAGCTGGTAGATGTTCTGTTTATTTGCTCAGCTTGAGCCCCTCGGATGTCTGTTGGCCTCCGCGACCGGCGTGGGGTGCTGAGCCTCATAGGTATCCGAAGTACCCTTCGCTGACACGACCATGATTTGGCCGATTGTCAATTCGCCGGGAGAGGGACGCTGCTCCTGCTCGTGGTCAGCTTGCCGCTTGTCCCGCAAGTACACTGCAAGGTGTCTCGAATGGATGAGCTCCTCGATGTAGTCTCAGAGCTGCTTACAGCTCTCCGTGGAGTGGCCTGGCGATCTGTGAAAACCGCTGTAGGGGCCCCGAGTACGCTTTGCCGCCATGCGCGAGATCGGAGGGAGCTTGAAGAACCCCTCGCCCTTGGCCTCCTCAAGCAGTACCGTCTGGGAGACGTTGAGCGGGGTGTACTCCTGAAACCTCAGGGAGTAGGGCTTTGGCCGCTCAAGTCTCTTTCTCTCTTCTTTCGCCTTTTTCTTCTGGTCAGTCTGCTCTGTCCCGGGGAGATTTGCGTTCACCTCGGACTCGAGCTGGATTTCGCGCTCGGTCCATGCTTTTACCTCGACCACGGTCTTAGGTTGTGCTAATGCAAAGAAGCGTAACCACTCCTTGTGCCTAAGACCAGACCTCAGGGCTGTGATGACTGTCTCATCCCGATGTTCGGGGACTTCAAGAAGGGCATTGTAGAAGTGGGTGACGTACGCTTTGAACTTTTCTTTGTCCCCGCTCTTAATCGTGAAGAAATGATCGACGGTCCGTTTCTGCCGTCTGTTCCCGACGAAATGGCCGAGGAATTGGGTGGCCAGCTTGTCGAAGGTTGAGATCGAGCGCGGCGCGAGTCCTCGGAACCAGTCTCGTCCAGAGCGGATGAGAGTGTCCTGGAAGGCTCGGCATTGGGCGGCGTCAGAGTTGTCTTGGAAGCTCATCCCGGCCGTGAACGCGTCCCGATGGTCCTTCGGGTCTGACTTCCCGTCGAAGAGTGAGACCTTGGGGGGCTTGCTCCGGGAGGAGACATGGACGGCGAGAAGCTCCTCAGTGAAGGGCTTTGTGAGCGAGTAGGTGGCGTATTTAGCCCCGTCGCTCGAATGGCGACCTTTTCGATGCATGCCCTCGATCTTCTTTTTGAGGGCGTCGAGCCGGCTATGGTACCCCGACGATTCGGCACATCCCGATCTTTGGCCCCTGCCGTTGGAGACCTGTGTCTGGCCGCGGCCCCGGTTCCTCTCGATAAGGTTCCTCATGTCCCGTGGAGAGGTAGTCTTCGAGCTGTCGTGAAGAACCCCGTCCGTACGACCCCGTCGAGGGAGGGGGTGTTGGTCATGCTTGGAAGCAGGCGAGCTGACCAACATCTCCTCGGGAGGGATAGGAGCGCGTAGGGGCTCGGGGTGAGGCACTCGGGCGACAGACCTCGGTGTTGAACTGCCGGGTGCCCACCGGGTCATAAAATATGTTAGCCTGGGAGATCGGCGGCCGTGAGAGGCAGCGAGGCGGTGGTCGGCCGTGCCGACGCGAGCAGAGTCTTCTCTCCCTCTGTAGGGGTCCCGGTCTCGAGGTGGGGGAGCGGCGACCTGGGGAGCTTTCCTCGCCGTTTGGATACGGACGAGCGCGTCCACGACGGACGCGAGTCAATCTATCTGGACGGCTAGGGCGTTGATGGCATTCGGGGAAAGAGATTTGTCCGCGACTCCGTTGTGGGGAAGACGGCGGTTAGTGCTTGGATCGTCGTGGTGACCGCTCTCCATTGGGTTGAGATTGGAAGGTGAAATTTGTTGAGTGGAATCAAGAGTTTCCCATAGACGGCGCCGGCTGACGCAGTGCGGATCGCGTCAAGATGTTACCTTCCGTCGATCTGCTGTTGGCGATGATGGACAGCCGATGTTTGAGTTGGAGGAGAGCTGCTGAAGTGTGTGGATCTCAATGGGTTTGAGGCTATTGGGGCCGAGCTACCTGCAAGGAAGTCCCGGGGTGGTTGTACCACCGAGGACCCTCCGACGATCAAGTTAGACAGGAAATCCGAGCAGAGTAATGGCCTGGTGAGTGGAAAATGACTTTCTTGAACCATCTGAAGGAGGGGTTTATATAGCGGTTGCAACAGACAGGCAGATGCGAGAATCATGCCAGCAGTTACGCCCCCGACGTCACGCCCGCGTGATGGGTGGGATCTTCCATTAATGGCGAGACAGGTTCGTTAATGGGGATCGTGATGGCGTGGAACACGGGATCGTGGGCAGCGGAGATCTCATTCATGGTGAGATTCGCGGAGGCAAGACGGAAGCACATGCGAATGATGTCGTTGGTCGGTCGAAGGGACCGAGGAAGATGAGCTCGGCGCGGGCTCGGGACCGAGTGGGAGGCCGAGCTATCCTAGTTTCGTGGTAGCCCGGAGGCGAGCTGAGAGGGCCGAGGAGGCCAAATGTGCAGGAGGCTCGAAGGTGAGCCGGCGGTTGTCTGTAGGACGGGCATAGGAGTGGTTTGGTCGACCACTGCAGGTCCTTTCTTGCACGCTTCGGGACACGTTATCAGCCACGTGTCACGATCTGGGAGATCACCGATATCGAGCATCATCAGCTCTAGAGTTTAAATACAAAGTGGAGGAGTAATGTACGAATAAGTATTTAATTTCAAAATATTTTGAGTATTGTATGGTTGACAAAAAGTCTATTTTAGACCAATGTCGTGAATTTCATTTACTTGACAATCTAATGAATGCTCTAGGTATAAAATTGCCTGAAACCTTTCAGGTTGGAGAAATCATATCGAAACTGTCCAATACTGGGAATGTTTACCAAAAGAAATTGTTTCATAAGACAGAAAACTTCACTCTCGAGCAAATTCAAAGAAATCTTCGAATTGAAGAGGAACCTCGTCTAACGGACAAGAAAGATGAGATCAAGAATGATCATAGGCCTAACCATATAGAGAATGTTATTTAGAAAAATGCTAAGCCAAACTATTCCAAACCCAACAAAGAAAAATTCAATAACAACCAGAAAAAGAATAATGGTTGTTATATTTACGGTAAGGAAGGGTATTTTGCCGTAAATGCCGGTACCGCAAAACTGGTTTCAACAAAAGAGGAAATCAGGAGTTCAAGCATGCGAACAACGTTGAGCATGCCTATTATACCATGGTTACTGTTGTAAACAGCGGTAGATCATAGAAGTGAATATAGCGGACTCAGATTCTGGATGGTGGCTTGACTCCGGCGCAACAGTCTACATTTGCAAACATAAGTCAATATTAAAGAACTTTGACGAGGCAACTGATGATTAAGAAGTCTTAATGGGCAACCAGAACCGTGCACCTGTACAAAAAAAGTATTCTGTTGATCTTCACTTCACCTTCAGAAAGAAATTCACACTATTGAGCGTTCTCTATGTTCCTGATATGAGACATAATTTAGTGTCTGCTTATGTAAAAATGGCTTTAAAATTGTAAGTGAATCCGAAAAATTAATTTTGTCGAAGAATGAGATCTTTGTGGGAAAGGGCTACTCTTGTAATGGAATGTTTGCATTTAGTATTAATGAAAATAAAATGACTTCCGCTTATATCTCGGAATCTTTTAATTTACGGAATCATAGATTAGGACATTTAAATTTTCGATATTTAAAGAATATGTATAAATTTGATTTAATTTTTTATGATTTTAGTAATGATCATAAATGTGAGATTTGTATACTGTCATAAATGTCTAAAAACCATTTTCCAAGCATTGAAAGAAGTTCGAAAATTTTAGATTTAATCCATTCTGATATATGTGAACTTAACTGAGTGGTTACTAGAGGAGGGAGAAGGTATTTCATTACTTTTATAGATGATCACTTTAAATATATGTATGTATATTTAATGAAAAGTAAAGACGAAGCATTCTCCATGTTTAAAACTTATAAGGAAGAAATTGAAAATCAACTTAATAAGAAAATTAAAGTTCTTTGTAGTGATGGAGAGAAAGAATATTTCTCAAACGAATTTATAAATTTTTGCGAGCAACATTATATAGTGCATGAAATGATAACACCATGTACTTCTCAACAGAATAGTTTAGCGGAAAGGAAAAATTGTTCCCTTGTGAAATGGTAAATTCTATGTTGTTACATACATAAATATTGCTTTTAAATTTATGGGGAGAAAGTTTATTGACGGCTTACCATTTACGTAATAAAATCCCGTCAAAGAAGTCAAAAATCAGCCGATACAAATTATGGAAGAAAAGAAAGCCAAATTTGGCTTATTTAAAAGTGTGGAGATGTTTGGTATATTGTAGGGTTTCTGAACCTAATTAAACGGATTAAATTAGATCCTAAAACACTCAAAAGTGTATTTATAGAATATACCGAACATAGTAAACCTTACAGACTTCTTGATTTGGAATCTAATGTAATAGTTGAATCTAAAGACATTGAACTTTTAGAAACAAAATTCAAGTCAAATATTGTTCAACATAAACCATCAATAGATTAACGACAATAAAAGAGAAATTTATTGACCTTCCAATAGAATATAAAAAAATTTCAAAGAATAAGAAAAGAGAAAATGCTAGATTCTAACTTTGTTGATCCTAATTCTATTATATTTCTAGCAGAAAGAGATAGAAATATAGAGATTAATAAAATACATGTCACGCCCCGCTTCCCAATGTACGGGGAAGTGGACGCGACGAGGCCCGCTACGTATATACTCAGAACTACATACGCTAAGCGTAACTAAGCAATATAAAGTAAATCACAAGAAACGAATGATATAGGAATAACAACTTCTTTTATTAATAACATTCTTTGTACAATGCATGAAAAGAAAATAGAACTGAAATGAAGAGCGATGCCTAAACAATGGCATGACAGAAAATGAAAATACTGGAAAGAACAAGGTACAATATCTAGAGCTCGGGATCTTCCTGGAATTGCTCCAAATCTTCACCGGTGGGTTCGATCTCAGCTTGGTCCAACGCACCTGACGACATTCAAAGAAGAAAGAAATAGAATGTCGTCAGCGAACAGGTCACTCGGTAAGTCCCAAAGATAAGGAAGAATTAGGAAGACAATGTAAAAGTATTTTCTAAAATATTATATTGTTGAATATTATGGAATATTGAGTTAACGCTGTTGTTTGTAGCTTGGTACAGAAAGATGCCAGTGTATACGAGGGGAGTCTCACTTGCCAGAGACTAAGGCACGTGTAGTAAAAGGAACCGTTATGCCACGGTACAACAGCAATAGGATTCAGATTAGATGTCTTAATCTGACCACCTCGTGCCACCTTTAACACCTTCCGTACCAATCTACACCTTAACCCCGTAGTGTCTTAACAGTAATGTGGTATTATATTGTGTAAATTGGGTGACTGACCAAAAACCATGATATCAGTAAACATGTTGTAACTGCATGATCAGGTGAATGGAATAACAGGATAATGGATGAATATCCATGGTTTGATTCCGTCAAATTGAATAGATTGTTATCTGGATTCTGGGATCCATATATTCATATTGAGTTGTATTACAAAAGAATATAGATTGACTTGAATCATATTCAACTCAGAAATAGTCAGACTCTAACCCGAGTCAGACTAAAAGAAAGATAATTTGAAGTTCTTTATTTGTTAGGGGCCTTATTGTAATTTATAAAACTTGAGGGGGTTTTATGTAAAATGTACTTTTGTATAGTTTTCAAAATACACCTCAAGTATTTATTATTCGTCTTATAGCTATAATGAGTGTGGATTTTATTTGTGTTATTCTAGTGAATATATCCTAATAAAATTATTAATTGATTTATTTGAAATTCATGGTATTTTAATGTAACTTTTAATCTTGTAATTTTAGAAAAAAAAGTGGAAACTTTATATTATAATAAAATAGGTGTTTAAGTGATAATTAAATATATATTAATACAAGAATAATTTTAAATAAATATTTTATTTTCCGAAATCTCATTTTTCTTAAATGCCGTATTTTAAACCTTTCGAGACCGAATGCTCCTTGCGGAGGTCTGAATCTCGCACTACTAGCCCGCGGGTGCACGATGAACCGTACTATCCCTAACGGGTTCCCCAAAGGTGGGTTGTAGCGGCGCTTTGCTTAGGTTTAATAAATACCATTCATTTAGAAAAAACGGTTTTATAAGTAAAAGGTATTTATTTGTAAAAAGATATAGTTTTCCGTATTTTAGTTTCTAAGTTTTTCCTAAGCCAACTATCCTATTTCTAAGGTCTAAACGATAGTCATTAGAAGCCTCAAATCGCCTCTTCACCGCCAATTGCGGCCAGGTAAGTGCCAGGTAAGTGGGAAGGAACCACAATAGTGGGCCTAATTAAAAACCACTAGCCTAGACACACTTGCCTAGACACCACAAAATCAGTTTAGATAAACGATCGATATCCATGACATATCGTGTTTTCATTATAAAAGATTTTATTTAGAATTGTGTACAACTTAAAACTTTCAAGAAAGGTTTATAAAGATAAGGGTATTTTAGTGAAAAGTCTTGTATTTTCGTATTCTATGTTTTGACGTTTATCAATTAGGCTTATATTTGTGTGTGTGTGTAGAGGTAGGTCATTACTTCGTGACTTATTTTAAGGTTTAATGAAGTTTTAAAGGTTAATTATGATATATTAAACTTGAAGGTATTAAAGCGCAAGAATACGGTATTTGAAACGTTATCATTTCATGTGTGAAAATTCATTCAAATTGATTTCTACAAGTTTATTTATCAAGATAAACATATTTAGGAGTGATGGATTTTATTAGAACAAGAAAAATAAACTCTATGGTATTTTTATGAAAAGAATACGGTTTTACAAGAAAGCTATCATTTAATGTGAGAAACTTTATTTAAATTGGTTTATGGGTGATTAATAGTCAACATGAATATAGATAGGTATTATGGATTAGGTGACAAGTGGAATTTTGTAGAAAAAACCGAATCGGAAATCGGTTTGTTCCGATTTCCGCCGGGTTCCAAAAAGTCGTATTTTTTCTATTAAAAGGAAAGAGAGATAGAATAGATGGGATTTACGGGTTTGGACAAGCTAAGGAGGCTAAGCGAAGTGGTGGTTGTCGGTGCGTCGAAAACGTCGCGAAGGTTCTACTGCGATCGCCGGAATTTGTCGTCGATTTCGGCAGCGCTTCGCTTCTCGCTCTTTGTACCGAGTTCTCGAGAATTTGGGAGAGTGGACTTAGAGTTGTGAGGTGAAATAGTAGAGGGTAGGGGTCTTTATATAGGGCTAGGCTAGGGTTAGGGTTTGGATTAAAAAATATTTTAAAAAATATAAAAAATTCATTAAAATTTCATTAAAAGAGGTGTAATGGGAATTTGGTAACATTTCTGGGAATTTAGAGTATGCAGGGGAATTGATCAAGTCAACAGGAATTTTTTTCGTGTTGACGACTCGGCCGACAGGCCGAGTCCGGCCGGCGGCGCCGGCCGATTCGGCCGAGTCGCCGGCCGACTTGGCCGAGTCGGGGCCGAGTCGGGTCTCGTTGGGTGTGGTTTCGCCTGGGGGGAATTTTGGTGTACTTCATTTTTTATATACCGCGTTAATTTCGTGTGTTATGGCTGTTTGACCGTTTGACTTCCCAAAAAACTTTAAAACAAAAAGATATAAAAATATGTGGGGCATGGGATTCGAACTCTGGTGGCTTGGTTCAGCAGTGCAAGGTATTACCAATGAGCTACAAGCTCATTCTTGTAATTATTGTAGGAAAGTAGATACTTAAAATGTTATCAGCAACATCAATACTCTAAGTATACTTCAAATTTAATTCAAATTTAGGTATACAAAAATTGGAGTTGTTACAATCTACCCTCCTTACAAAAATTTCGTCCTCGAAATTTACAACTTTTATTTGAGGACTGGTTTACAAAAAGGTGCGGATATCTTGCACGTATTTCATCTTCCCTTTCCCACGTGAATTCTCCTGGAGTGTCTTTCCTCCATATTACCAGGACCAAATTAACTTCTTTGTTCCGAAGTGTCTTCACTTTTCTATCCAGGATTTCCACAGGTTGTTGCTCACAAGACAAATCGGGCTGTATCGTGAGCTCGGAATGATCAAGTGCATAGCTGGGGTCACTCACATACCTTCTGAGTTGAGATATGTGGAACACATTATGCACTCCTTCCAATGAGCATGGAAGCGCTAATCGGTATGCCACTTCACTGACTCATTCGAGTATGTCGAACGGTCCAATGTATCTCGGACTCAACTTTCCCCGTCTTTCAAATCGGATCACTCCGCGGTTCGGAGAGATTTTCAGGAATACATGATCTCCTGGCTGAAACTCCAAGTGTCACCTCTTCGCATCAGCCCAATGTTTCTGACTATCTTGGGCTATGCGCATTCTTTCCCTGATAGTACGAACCATATCAACGGTCGCTACTATCATCTCTGGTCCAAGGAGTTCCCTATCTCCGATGTCGTCCCAACTTAATGGTGATCGACACTTCCTTCCATATAATGCTGCAAAAGGTGCCATTTCTATGCTTGCTTAGTAACTGTTGTTGTACGCAAACTCCACAAGATGCGGGTGATCTTCCCACGATCCTTTGAAGTCGAGCATACATGCTCTGAGCATATCCTCCAAGATCTGAATAGTTCTTTCCGACTGACCATCTGTTTGTGGATGATAAGCCGTGCTGAAGTTCAGACTTGTTCCCAAGCTAGCTTGCTACATGCTGGTGTCACGATCGGAGACAATGCAGACCGGTACTCCATGAAGTCTCACAATTTCCTGTATGAGTTCATGGATATCAGAGATAGTACATTATGAAGAGTTTTAAATCTAAATTAGATTATTACCTCCATGTACTTCTTCGCTAGTGTCCCAGTTGATTGGCCAACTCGAAATGGGATAAAGTGAGCCGACTTTGTGAGTCGATCCACAATGACCCATATCGCATCGTTACCCTTTGTGCTGCGAGGAAGAGCAGTTACAAAGTCCATCGTGATGCGCTGCCACTTCCAAATTTAATTATCTCGCTTTCAAGACGTATAATGCCCCTTTTAATTCTAGTATTACACTAAAAAAGAACCATGGTAAAGGAATAACATTACTTGAATATGCAAGTGCTATTGGGTGTTTAATATATGCAACACATTGCACAAGATCAGATATAGCTTTTGTTGTTTTTAAACTTAGTACATACACTAATAATTCAGGAATAGAATATTGGAAAGTTGTTGGCAGAATATTTTGATATCTAAAGGGAATTCTGAAATATGTGTTGTTTTATAATAAATTTCCAACGGTATTAGAAGGATACTCTGACGCAAATTTGATAACTGGTTCTGGAGATAATAAATCTATATCTGGATATGTATTCACTCTTGAAGGATGCACCATTTCATGGATTTCAAACAAACAAACATGTTTATCTCATTCAACCATGAAATCTTAATTTATTGCATTGGCGGCAACCGGAAAGTGGCTGAATGGATTAAAGATATATTATTGGATATTAAATTTCGGCCTAATGCTATACCTCCAATATCTGATAACGAAGCGATATTATCAAGAGCCTACGAAAGTATTTATAATGGAAAATCAAGACATATAAGTTTGAGACACGAGTATGTAAGGCAATTAATTAATGAAGTGGTTATCACAATTACATATGTAAAGTCAAGTAAAACTTGACAGATCTTTTTACCAAGGGACTGGCCAGAGACTTGGTAAGGACAACACCAATTGATATGGGACTAAAATCCATTAAATAAAAGTTAATAGTGATGTACACCCAATTTTCAACTAAAATTCTACTTGTATAATATTTAATGGGTAATAATAAGTTGCTATATAACTATGAGCACCAGTTGGAAACTAGTGATGCCGTCAAAATTGTGGGATGATTTTATAACTCTTAATGAAGTTTGCTCGTGCAGAAAATGTGTTTGAAGATGGAAACGCAAGAAGCATTTCACCTATGAAAATATAGAAGTTGTGTTACTTCTCATGGAAGTTTAGGATTTACTTCCAGGAATGTTTTCCGAATAAAGATAACATAAGACCATTAATAGTGTTGAGTGAGAATGAAATTCTTAAGAAAACATGATATAAATATGTGTGTTATGTTACCAGTTATATATCGACGATTACACTAGTAAAATAGGGGGTTGCCCCTACGGATGGAAATATCCGCAGGGGCATATTTAACTTGGACCTACGGATTAATCCGTAGGGCTAAAAGCTTGCCCCTACGGGCACTGACGTCCAAGAATAAAAATATTAAATCTTAATTTGGTGTTTGCCCCTACGGAGGCGCAAACAAAGGACCTACGGGTATATCCGTAGAGGAAAGTAAATATCGTTTTAAAATAAAGCCAGATCGAAAAGCCTACGCTCATTTTCTCTCTCTCCCTCAAACGCGCGCGAAAAACCCCAAATCGCCACCGTCGCGTCGCCACCGTCGTTGGGCAGAGTCGCCACCGTCGTTGCCACCGCCGATTTCGTCGCCACCGTCGTCGCCACCGCCGGTTTCTTCGCCAATTCGCCACCGTCGTCGCTCCAGCCCACCAGCGCACCCGTTCAGGTATAAATCTCGAGGTAAATTAAAGCATTTTTGGATTATTCATGGCTGGGTCTGGGTTGCGCGCGCGAGAGTTGGGTTTGGGCAGGGGCGCGGTGGCGGTCGGGGTCGGGGTCGGGGTCGGGGTAGGGTTAGGGTTGGGGTTCGGCTGCTGCTGGGGTGGGGCTGGGGTTAGGGTTACTGTGGGGCAGGGGTAGGGTTACGGTGGGCTGGGGTTAGGGTTACTGTGGGGCTGGGGTTAGGGTTATGAGAGGCATGTCAGCATATTTATGTGTAATAATTGAGAGGATCAAGCTAAGTTCTATGCAAGCAGTCCCTCAGAATACATAGATAGCTAGCCTTACATTTTAAATTAACATATTCCATAGTTGTCTTAATGGTAAGGCAGATACCCATATTGTGTAAGAGCTGACATTAATACAACCATAGGGAGCTGACAGATTATACATCTCATGTGGCATTAAAATCTATAAATGGACATACGAGATAATGCAAAGAAAGAGCAATAGATCAAGACTCAATCAACTTTCCTATGCTTTATGATTTCAGCGGATAGCTCAAGTTTAGTTTCAACTTTATATTCTTATTTTTCTCTCTTTTTTCTTTAGTGCTTCTTCCTCCATTTCTTTGAAGAGTCTCTCACAGCAAAATACACTCCAATTGCTGTTGAAGATTTTAGAATGTATACAGAATTTAAGAAAAAAATGTTGTGCCCCTTATGCTTCTGTTATTCAACTCCTTCCATACACTCTGGACTTCTCAAATTTAAAAACTATTAGAAGTGTACTTGTTTATCATACATTGAACACACCATGCATGCTATTTCCATGACACATGGCAGATGAGGTGTCTCATAACTCAATATTAGCGATTTCCATGATCACGACACGTGGCAGATGAGGTGTCTCATAACGCTTTATGATATCAGTATCCTATATTTATAGTTTTAATTGTTGATTGTTATAGATGTATACCATTGCAATAATAGTTTTTGGTTGATGAATGCTATTGCAATGTAGGATGATCAGTTCTATCAATCTTGATCTCAATGGTTTAAAATCATGTTACACATACAACACGAATGCACAACAAACGCATAATTAGAGAGCGACTCGAGATATTCGGGTTAAAACCAATATATGATACTCGATGATGATATGAAACCTTCATATTCCCATCGATACCCGTATATGAAACTAAAAGCGCCACTTAGTCCCCGTCTATCGGTTAACATACGTGCGATGCTCGTCGTGACCTAGAACTATACGAAGGTTGTTAAATATCGGACAGTATAGCTCGATACTAACAACCGTCGTATAGTCTACGCGACGAGAAAATTCAATCGTATGGTAACCCATAGATTTGTCCCGTGTGGACAAGTTAAGAATGTATAAAGCAAACGCCTTCATTCACTTGTGTTTTCATCCGTTTCGAGATATTTCGTCGGTACCTTTCCGCTGGTTCTCCGTGTACAAAGATAGATTAGATGTTCATTTCAACGTTGTTTCACAGCTTTGAAATGATTATCTATTCTATTACAGTGTACTCGGAGAACAGCGGGGAGGTGCTGCCGAAATTTACTCGAAACGGTTGAAAGCACAAGTGATGGGCGTTCGCTCTATACATTCTTAATTGGATAGAAGCCTACCCCCGACAGCCGGAACACATACATACAAACGCATAATTAGAGAGCGATTCGAGATGTTCGGGTTAAAACCAATATATGATACTCGATGATAATATGAAACCTTCATATTCCCATCGATACCCATATATGAAACTAAAAGCGCCACTTAGTCCCCGTCTATCGGTTAACATACGTGCGATGCTCGTCGTGACCTAGAACTATACGAATGTTGTTAAATATCGGACAGTATAGCTCGATACTAACAACCGTCGTATAGTCTACGCGATGAGAAAATTCAATCGTATGGTAACCCATAGATTTGTCCTGTGTGGACAAGTTACGAATGTATAAAGCAAACGCCTTCATTCACTTGTGTTTTCATCCGTTTCGAGATATTTCGTCGGTATCTTTCCGCTGGTTCTCCGTGTACAAAGATAGATTAGATGTTCATTTCAACGTTGTTTCACAGCTTTGAAATGATTATCTATTCTATTACAGTGTACTCGGAGAACGGCGGGGAGGTGCTGCCGAAATTTACTCGAAACGGTTGAAAGCACAAGTGATGGGCGTTCGCTCTATACATTCTTAATGGGATAGAAGCCTACCCCCGACAGCCGGAACACATACATACAAACGCATAATCAGAGAGCGATTCGAGATGTTCGGGTTAAAACCAATATATGATAATATGAAACCTTCATATTCCCATCGATACCCATATATGAAACTAAAAGCGCCACTTAGTCCCCGTCTATCGGTCAACATAACGTGCGATAATTTATTCTTTTCAACGACAAATGCACGCACAAAGCATATACATGGATTTTCTCCTTTGTCAGTAACTATCCCGTTCTTATATTTCTCAATATAGTCAGCATAACCTACAATTTATATGTTATTCAGTCTAACATGGCCCATGAGTACGTCAGAGTTAAGGACTGGATGTATGTGGATTGAAAACAACGTATGCAACCTAAGTTTGTCGCAGGAGTTGCTGCTTTCCTTGAATTTGCACGAGCACATAATAAGATCATAATAGAGAAGATTCTCTGTTCGTGCGATAGATGTGGCAATAAGTACTGGCAGAAGGTAGAATTGGCAGAGCTTCATATTGTAAAACATGGGTTTACTAGACTTTATTCAACTTGGAAATATCACGGGGAAGGAGAAGAATGCAGTACTGCGGTAGAAGAAGGAGAACACGATAATGCGGCAGGAGAAGAAGAAGAATTCGGTAATACGGCAGGATACGGAAATTTATTTCCATCAGAAGAAATGGAGGATATGGTAGAGGCTGCCCTAGGTGAATCTATTCGTACCGAAGATGACATTCCTTCCGGTCAAGGACCGCGTGCGGATAAATATGAAAATTTCATGAATGATGCTAGGAAACCAATTTATGAGAATGCGAAGTATTCCACCCTCTCATGGTATGTTTATATGTCCTATAGTGCATGCATATTGATTTAGAACGTTATATTATTGATCTACACATTCTTTTTGCAATTACTTATAAAATCTATTTTTAATTGTCTAATTATAGGTGGTGCATCCACACCTTCCACAGGGGCCACTCCTGCCGCTTCCATACCCTCCGCATCGTCTGCATGTTAGTATGAATAAATTTAAAATATTTATTTATTTTACATATGCTCTATAGAATAAATATGAACTTCATGGAGATTTAGCGTCGATGTTTATTTTATAGTTGGAGGGGATGCGTCCGGGTCCGGGACCCCGGTTGTTCCTCACCGGAGGAACTATCGTCCCGCTCGTGCTGCTGCTCGGGCCCAGGCTCGTGCGCTATTCACCGGAGGTATATATCACACTTGAATTTTTATTTAACCTTGATTTCTTAATACAACTTTGTCTTATTATTGATTGTCTTGATATTTCGTGCAGACGCAGGGCCTCTCCATCCCCAGAGGGGGACTCGAGGCCCGAATCAGTCCCATAGGCTGAGGCCTGATAGAGCTAGGGGGGAGGCAGCATTCCCCCTATTTTTTACCCTTGACTATCGCTATACCGGTCCTCATGCCGAGAGGTTCGGCCGGTATTTGGGGGACGAGAGCCGGATCGTGAAGAACTATCCACTTCACGTTGAGTGGGGCGAGCAGCACCAGCGCTCATTCGCCCTCTTCTTTGAACAGGCTCGAGTATGTATTAATATATATTTTCATTTGATCTATCCAATATATTTATTATTAACACTTGCAATCTAATAACAATGTTTTTTTTGTATTTTCAGTTGGATTACGATTTTCAGCCTGTAGCCGACCCTGATCACCCGGGGAGGGTGCTCGACCTTCATGCTCTGTACAATGGCCTGATGAAGAACATGCAGGCCAAGGTCCGATACAACAGGAATGAGCTGAAGGCCGACTGCTACTCCCTGTGGATAGCGACCCCCGAGGCAGAGAGAGCGGCCCTCCTATCTACTCCGGCATTTGCGAGAGTCGACGTAGAGACATGGTCTATATTGTGCGCTTATTTCGACTCCGAACGCAAACAAGTATATATTTTAAATTTAATTCATTATTTATGATATAATTTATTTCTTTGTGTTTCTTAATTAGAAAACTAAATGTTAATGCGTTGTGCAGAAACAGGCCGCTCAGAATACGGAGAACAGGAAGTCGGCGAAGAGGGGTCACCCCACTTACACAGGTGGCTCGAGGAACATTACTCGAGTCATGGAGTTATCGGTAAATTAAGAGTTATTCTCTAATATTCTGCAATATTAAGAGTTATTCTCTAATATTTCTAATATTAAGAGTTACTTTCTAATATTGCAGACATCTCGGACCGTGGCGTCAGGTGGTACACCGAGCGTGATGTCCGCATATCTTGCCATCCACGGCACCTCGACAGATCCCGCCACGGGCGAGCTTCGATGTCCCGACGTCGCTACCCAGGAGTACTGCGTAAGTGTTAATATTTTTTCTACCCAAATTTGAAATTTTAGTTTTGGAAGGTTCAAGTTTAAATTTTATACTTATACTTTACTGCTTAATGTGGGTGTAGGAGCGGGTGGTTGAGCAGGCCCAGGCCTCGGGGATCGATTTTACCGGACAGAACGATCCGAGGCTGCTGACCCCAGTTCTGGACGCCGCACACGGAGGGCACCACGGAGGTTGGGAGAGAGGCCGGGGATTGGGCCCTAGCAGGGCCCATATGAGGTTGGACTCCACCCCGGCGGTTACTTCCTCCGTCTCCAGTGACCGGCATGTCCATCAGGAACTGGATAGCTTGAGGGCCACCGTTCAGGAGTTGAAGGAGATGCTGGTATGTATACTAGTTTATAGTAAAATATCATTTCATATTATATACATATCAACATATCCATAATTAGTACGTAGCTTGAGCTTATTTGGTTTTAGACTTAAGTCTGATTAATCATACATACATATGTAATTAAAATAAACAACGCTTTTCCAAACTAGATATCCAAACAGGGTTTCGAAATAACTTAATAATGAAACGAATTCGAATAATACACAGTGCTTACACGCTTCTTACACACGTTATGTCCAGACGCGACAGGGTAGATCGGCCGAGCCTCCACATGCATCTCCTTCGGCTGCGGCTCCGCAAGCCACTACATCGGCTGCGGTTCCGCAGACAGCTCCTGTAGCTCCACCGCCCACTCAGACTCCCGCAGCCGCGGCTCCGCAAGCGACTACCTCGACGGCGGCTGCGCAGACCACATCGCCAGCTCCACATGCCGTTCAGACTCCCTTATATGTAGCATTGCAGAGTGTATTGACCGAGGACCAGGCGCGCGTTATTCTAACGTTATTCGGAGGTGGAGCTGGACCGAACTAGGGTAGCTTTTTGGTTCTTATTTTTTGAAACATGTATTTATATCACATTGTACTACATTTTGAAACGATATTGATATTGGTTTGTATTTATATCATATTCAGTTTTTGGGTTTCTTTTGTATATTATATATATGCGTGAGATGTGATTATGAATACTGCAATATATGATTTGATTGATGTATATAGTATTGTGCACAGGGCGGGAAAAAATCTAGCAGCCCATTTTAAAAAAAAAAATACAGACAATATGTACCTACGGATTACGCCGTAGGTATATATGTTGTCCCTACGGGCATGTCCGTAGGGGCAAACTATCAGGAAACCTGATATTTTCCCACCTGATATCAGTGCAGGGTGTTGGGAGTGCCCCTACGGATATGTCCGTAGGGGCAACTGTTTATCCCCTACGAATTTATCCGTAGGGGCAAAATATCAGGTTTCCTGATATTTTCCTCCCGATCTCAGTGCAGGGTGTTGGGAAGGCCCCTACGGACCTATCCGTAGGGGCTACTTTATATCCCCTACGGAGTTATCCGTAGGGGTAGAAAACGGACCTACGGATATATCCGTAGGTATATACAATATATTTATAAAAAAAATTAAATATATGATTTTATTACCCCTACGGGGTACTCCGTAGGGGCTATAACACCTACCGAGATATCCGTAGGGGCGTAAATTTGTCCGTAGGGGCAAGTTCAGGGCCTCAACTTGCACCTGCGGCCTTTGCACCTACGGGGTCTTTTTTCGCCCCTACGTATATGTCCGTAGGGGCAACCCTTCTTTGTAGTAGTGTTAGCTGGTTTAATGCTTAACAACCAGAAACTTCGTATCACCTTGTAATATTTAACACTAACTAAAGGTTTAAACAAAGGAACCTTTAACCTTGCATAATTATATCAATAGAGAATATAGATGAGAAGAAAAAATATAAGCTCAAACGGTGGGGGATTGTTGGAGTATTTAAGCGGTTGTGCATTTTGAAAATTCGGTTTTGATCGGTTGTGCATTTTGAAATTTGAAAATTCGGTTTTAAACGGTTGTGAATTTTAAAATTTGAACTTTGAAAATTCGGTTTTGAGCGGTTGTGAATTTTGAAATTTGAACTTTTGCCCTTTCAAAAGGTTAGAACCGTTTTGGATGGTCTTTGGAAATTTATAAATAGAACTGATTTTCTTAAGAACTTTACAGCTTCTTCTTCTCTACCATTCCTTCCCATTTCGAATAGAATTTCGAAGTTTTTTCGTGTTTTGCTGATCGCAGGAATTTCGGACTCTGTTGTATCCTAAGTGATTCTTATCCGCAACCCTTTCGCAAACTCAATTTGAGTGGGTATAAGTAAATTCTTGGAGAAATCCGATTGCGTCTTAGAGTCAATAAATTCATTTACTTGTACCCATCATTTTTCCGATACCTACACTAAATTTTGAACATTTGTTATATTGGATTTAGATCTTAAAAAAAGAAGAAGAAATATTAGGATTTAGAATGAAATTTATGATTTGATTTAAATGATTTATAAAAACGTCATGCGCATTCGAAATCAGCTAGAGTAACTTCTAAGCTGAAAATTAATTAAATTGATGTAATTGAAAATGGACCACATGACGGATATATTATCATCTTTTGGCTTATTTCTAGAATTCATCATCTTTGTTTTTACAAAACCAACTATCTAGATACAATAATCTAATAAACGTGAAATACCGTGTTCACGTGAACAAAGCGGTCCCCACGCTTGACAGCGATGCCTACAAAAAGATCCTTAGCGGTCAACTTAGTCAAACTTTGCCGCTCAAAAATTCTATAAAATTACCCAGGGTCATAGAAGGAGTAGGGTAGAGGTTTTCATGGGCATTTTAGTAATTGAATATTGAAGAAAGAGGAGGGAGACTCACATTGGAGAAAACAATTCCAAAAAATTAGTTTAAGTTTAAACTTTCACTTGTAATTTAGATATGAATAGTATTTTACTCTTTTTGTTTCAATTTCTTTCGGACGCGGCCATCTCTTCGATAATCGAATCGCGACGTCGTCGTATTTTAGAAAGAAAAGGTATATCACATGAGCTATGCCTAATTGGTTTGTTTTAGTTCATTGCTATCTTTTACTTTATATGAGAAGGAGTAACCACTTTTCCATGATAAATAGTATCTTAATTAAATAATTAATTTCATATTAGCATGCGCTATACAAATATCGACATTTTATGATGACTTCGTAATGCCCAAATTGCGTAGTTTTATATAAGATGTTGTCGAAAATTAAATATTTGGGGGTAAATTATCCTAATTAGTGTATATTAAAAATAGGATAACTATAAAAGAACTTATTTATTCTGATTAATCTCCTTGTTAAAATGGCATACAGGTAATATATAACCCAAAAAGAAAAACTCAAATGCGAAAAGAGATATAAGCTAAAAGAATATAACAATTCAGATTGTTTAGATGATTTTGGAGATATAGCCAATTCCAATATTTGGATTGAATCTTCAACGCGAACAGATAATATTTTCAAATAAAAGACAATTGCAGTGATCAAAATCTACCCAGCACATTAGCATAAGAAGTTGAGAAAGTATGCTAGCTAGCTGAAGAGCGCTTGTTTGACTACAACGACAAGTATTCATCCTAAATTTTTGGGGTCGAAGAGCATTGTTTGACTAAGCTTATTAAAAGAAAATACAAAATGTGGCGATCTGTGCTTGATTTTATTCTTTGTTATAAGATTGCATTAAGATCGTCTCGTACAAAATGCATGATAAGTTATACGTGCATTTGCAACAAATGAAGCGGAGCAACATTCTCCAAAAAATGAAAAACAAACAAACAAATGACATGGTCAAATGCTTCAACTTCTATCACATATTATCCACATATATATTACAGTTCATTTGAGAAAAATACAAAATGTACGTAATGTATCTGCAAACAAAAGGTAAGTTTTGTTCATATATATCCTTCCATTTAGTGAATATTTTGAATAGTTACGCCAAGAGCCAAGAAATGCTGTAGGATAGCTATGTCGATGTCGACAAGGGCTCGTGTTGGTATTCGGCCTTTTGCATTTAATTGAAGAATTAATGTTGAAATCCAACTCATGCGCATTTAAAGGCCATGAGATGATTTTTATCCAATCTCTACATATTTACTCTAATGTTATTAATTAATTGTTGTTGTTTTCTTGCGAAGGCAATATATGTGCTCAGGTATAAATCAAAATTGTCAGCAATCGATCAAGAGCCTATGAATTGAAATCTCCAGGATGTCACTTTGCTGACAGGGCTACATCTATAAAAGGCAAGCAGCTAGGGTACGTGTCAAAGATTCTCTCTATCCTTCAATTTTTTCTCATATATTCTTAAATATTTTTTACTAGAGTAAATGCCTTTTAGATTTGGTTTTAAGAGAGTTATTTACTTATTTTGGTCCAAGTCCCTTCAAATGCGCAGCAAACTGTTAAGGAAGATTAATGAAAAACACTCATCTTTACGTACGAAACGGGGATAATTTGATGCGAATCGTAAGTCTGTATCGGATTACTAATGTATCGGTCGATACACATTTTGTATTGTACGAAACAATATGAAACGATACGAAACACGAAACACATGATACACTATTTAACCATTAAAATGCAAAGCGGGTCGAAAATTCGGGTTTAAAACCCGCTTGATTATATCAAATTATTTACCCAGACGGGCTATTCAACCATTAAAATGCATATTGATGAGGAAAAGGAGTTCGTTGAGAGCGAAAATGTTGAAGACGAGGAGAATGAAGTTATCTCTTGTTATTATAATGATAGTGATTAATCAATCGGAGAAGATTGATTTTTTGTATCGTCGACTTTGTTTGGTAGTGGTGTTTTGACAACTTGATTGTGATATTTTAGTTATGAATCATAAAACTTATCATGTTTATGTGTTTATAAATTATGACATATAGATGAATATTTTGGATTGTTTCGGTATTTTTTTATTATCAAATGCATGAGTTTGCATGATTTATGTTGAGAATGTGATTAACATTTAGTCCCATATTGGAAAAATTGTGAAATGCATAGGTATAAGATATAAAATGGGATAAACATCCACAAGGCTTGAGTCTTCTAGATGAAGTCCTACTGTATTAAAAGCCCAGTGCATCTGCGTGTGGGCCCATGTGTTGTGGGCCTACACCGAGTTTTACAATTTATATATGTGTATTTGCGCAATTGCAATTCCGAAATTTACTTTAGCTTGTATATGGCTCTATGTTGCTAATTTGATCGTTTTTAAAATTATAATTGGTTATATACATAATTACTTCTTTAGTGCAATGGGAAATTTTGTTTCTTACGATACGAAACCTGATACGATAAATAAGGAAACAAAATACGAAACATATCATGATTTGACAATTTTGATTAGAACTCAAAGGTTTCATGTGTTTTTTCCTTCTTTTAAAGAAAATTTTAAAAAGCTAGAAAATTTATTATCTTCTCTGTAAAATAGTCTACATCATGTACGGTTTTTCTACTTCTTTTACCGCGTATTGTATTGGTCATTATTATCAGAGATTGAGAGATTGAAAAATAACGTCCCTTTAGTCCTAAGCTAAAGAGCTATCTAGCTTGAGAGATTGAAAAATCATGGTCTGCAACTAATCATGCTGTTTGGATTAAGAAATAAAGGGGCAAATTTTATAAAGAAGTGTTGAATTTTCACGTGTTTTGAGAAGTCACCGTTTGAACTTAAAAAATAACGTCCCTTTAGTGGTATTTGTTGTCAATTTAGCGTCGAGCAAAAAATTCGGATTTGAAGTGGCCGCTATGAGCAGCAAAATAGCACTCATGCTATTGAAAGGAACGGTTTAGATTCATCCATAATCGAAACCAACGGTCGAGGTTTGCGTCGAACACGAGGCCTTCGGTTTTGGTGTATCCTACATGCAAGACACGTATGATATGTGGCCAGGTAATAGCAGAGCACTTGCTATTTTTATCCCGAATAGCAAAGTCCTCTTTTTCCAAAAAGTTCTCATATTAAGTTCATTTTTTTGAGGTCATTATATTCACCATACAAGATCAATTATTTTAATTAATCTTTATGTTAGAATATTACGATCTACACTAATCAATTGAGCTGATTTGATTAAGATAAAATAAATTGATGTTACGGGTTGACGGAGGCTGTGATCTCCCTCAGAAGGTGTACTCCTTCGTCGACCTGGTAGCGAGCGGTTTTGAGCGTCTGAGATTTGTTTTGAGGTTGTTGAGCGTGTGGATCTCAATGGCTTGTTGGAAATTGCTGCGGCCGAGCAACTTGCAAGGGAAGTCCCGGGGTGAGAAACCACCGTAAGACCCACCGACGATCAACTTAGTGCCGGAGAATAAGAGCAGCGTAGCGACCTATTGGGTTGAGTTCTCGTTACCTGAATCGTCTGAAAGAGGGGTTTATATAGTTGTCGCGTGGAGCGGGCCGGCGCGAGATCTTTGCCGTCAGTTACGCCCACGCGTTATTCCCGCATCAATGGCGGGATACGCCTATTAATGGGGGTACGCGCCAGCGTCGGGCGCGGAACGTGGGGAGGCGGATATCTCGCCGTGGCAAGATACGCGGAACCGTTGTGGGGGCGCTTGGGCTCTGCGCTCTCAGTTGATCGGGGAAGCCGAGGAAGCTCAGCCTGTTCCGAGACGAGCAGGGAGGCCGAGGAAGCTCGGCCTGTCAGATGGCTCGGAGACGAGCAGGGAGGCCGAGGAAGCTTGGCCTGTCAGATGGCTCGGAGACAAGCTGTTGGATGTTTGCTAGGTGAATACGGAAGGTACTCAGGGATGTCTCCAAAAGGTCGGATGCATCCTCGGAGACGAAGTCCCGAGGAACGTCCCCAATGCATCTTATTTATTCCACCTCCGTAGCCTCCGGGACACGTCATCCGCCACGTGTCGTAATCTGAGGAATTCCTACTTGAGAGCATCATCATTATCCCCCCACTCTCGTTTCGACCTATTTATGGGCCGCGTTGAGAGTGGCCTGCTAGGTTTCCTCTGCTCAGCTTGGTGCTGAGAATCCTTCGTGATGGATCGCCCAGGAACGGCATGGCGTTTGGCGGTTGCGTCGCTCCGATCTTTGAGTCCACGTGACGTCTCACCGCATGCTCAAGGTCTCGCGTGTATCCCTGATGACATCAGCGGATCGGTGAAATGATTGCGCTTTAAAGAGGGGGCGCTGTTTCACTCGATCGTCGGTTAGGGTACGAGCCATGTGTATGACGTCGGTTGGCGGGCGAGACAGGCTGTCTCTGACTCCTGCAATGAAGAGATGTCCCCAATGGTCGACTGCTACGTGGAGCCTCGACTGCCGCTAGGCGCGACGTTTCGTTTTAGCCGGAATTGATCTGGGCCGTAGGATGTTCTCTTTGGGGTGTCTAAATAGGAGGGGACCATCCTAGAGCCAACACTTTGCCTTAATTCTCTTTCGCTGCTTGAAGATTGCTCGAAGCTCCTCCGCATAGATCAGATCTTCCGTTGATTTTTCCTCGGCGAGTCTCTTTCTTTGAATCAGGTGAGATGTCTTCCTCCGATGTGTCTATAGATGTAGTAAGGGTAGAGTTGGGCGATGAGGCTCCAGGTGCTGGGGCCGAGTCCAGTGGGTCTTCTTCCTCTTCGGCTTCAGATAGCCGAGAGGGTTCTTCTTCTACAGTGTCTTCTGTGTCGGGCTCGACCCTTAGAGTCAGGGCTGCCCGAGTCACTTGACGTCGGGTGGCGACAAGGGCTCCCAAGGTGCGCATCGGGAATACACGCGATGCGCCCTCCGTCTTGAATCGCATGGTAGAGCTTTCCGACATCCGGACTCAATTCCATATTCCCTCCAATTATTCACTTCGTCTGGCCAGAGAGGGTGAGCGGGCAGACCAGGTGCGGGGCAAGGAGATTGCCCTGTATCTGGAAGCATTTCGGACAGGAATGCGTCTGCCCTTCTCACCAGAGATTTGTGCAGTGCTTCGTTGCTTCCATCTTGCCTCAGGCCGGCTAGCGCCGAACTCGTGGAGGATCCTCCTCGGGTTTCTGGTCAGGTTAAAATTTGATCAGATCCTCTTCAGTTTGATCCTCCTCTTGTCTTTTCTTTGTTATAAAAATCACCCCGGTACCAGTAAGGAGGAACCGAGCTGGGTGTACTTTTCGTTTAAAAAACGTAAGGGTGGGGAGTCCGGGTCGGGGGTAGTGGTCGTCCCTTCTTCCATCCATGAATGGAAGGAGAAGTACGTATTCGTCGGGCCACCGGAGTGCAAGGATTGGCTTGTGCCCACACAATGGCACAGGTCCGACTGCCTGAGGGCAAAGCAGTCGACCTCCCCTGAGGCGAGGGTGGTGTCCCAGTGGGAACCAATCTAGCGGGCTGATGTCCTGCTTTCCGAGCAGGTACTGAGCTGGGATGGGCTCAGTCCTGTGCATTTTCTGGGTAAGTTTAGGGTTTTTGACGATCTGATTAGACTTTGCTAAGTTTTCTTTGCCTTTTCAGTGTCGCTGACCTTTTTCTCATGTGTGTTCTTTTTTGCAGATCCCATGGACCGATCAAAAATCATGGCTGCCATGGTCGCCAAGGCCCAAAGAAGAAAGGCCGGTGGCGCAAGCTCGTCCCGACCTGGTCCAAGCGCGGCCCCGAGGCAAACTCTTCCGGCCAAGCCTTCCGCAGCACCCCAGTCCCGGAGGAGCGCCGTGGGGGGGGGGCGGGGGGGGGGGGGGGGGGGGGGCAGAAGCACATGCAAGACCCGACGCCCCGGTTGAGGGAGGTGTTCTCCGCCGGAAGACGCGACCGGGACGTTAGGACGCCGGGGCTTGAATTCCGAGGGCAGATGGTAATTGGTGCTATCCGTCCACCTCTCCGAAGATGCCGAGTTGATTTATGGCACCATGTATCGAAGGTTTAAACGGATGTGACCGATATAGCAGACTTCGTCAGATTCCCCCTCATTTGAGGGGTTTTTGATTGTGGGGACGCTCTTCCCTGCAGGCGCAAGCCCCTGCAGTTAATTACGCTACCGCATCGCGGTAACCGCTTTCTCCTTCTCCAGATGGTCACTTCGTGTCGTGTGTGTTTGTTTTGTTTTGGTTGCCTGTGGATTGTATACGGAGACTAATTTATGTTGTCGCCCGTAGGGCGTGGATTAGTCCAAATCCGTATTATCTTAGATTTGGGTTTTGGGGGTTGGGTTTAAGGATACGTTAGTCTCATTTGAGACTAAGATCAACTTAAACGTTTGTTAAGAATACGTTAGTCTAATTTTAGACTAAGATCAACTTAACGGGATCGTTTAGATCTAACAAAAGAGCATTTGGGCTCTATTGTTTAGTTTAGGGACATTGCGGTCAATTACCAGTGTAAGGACATGGTGGTCCAATGTTAGTTTAAGGACATATCGGTCCAATGTTAGTTTAAAGACATCTCAGTCAAGGTTAAGAACATCATAGTCCGTGAGTTTAAAGACCTCACAGTCAAGGTTAAGGACATCATAGTCCATGGGTTTAAGGACCCCATAGTCCAGTTTAAAGACGCCATATTCTATGAAATGTAAGGTTGTCGGGACCCGTCACCTCTCTGAAGACGTTGAAGGTTTACAACGACAAATATCAGAGGAGTTCAGAGATGTATCCTTGAACCAAAGTTGATTGGGAGATCTGTAGTCCAATTTGGAACTAAGATCAATTAATTAGATTATGAGCACGTTGGCTCAGTTAAATCTGAATTGAGGACTTATGGCCAATTTGGGCTAAGTCCAATTAAGTTTGAAATGTTGGCCCATTGTTGGACTATTGAACATTTGTCTGGGTTCAGCCCCTCATTATTTAGCAATGCTAAACAGGGGTTTGGGGGCTCTGACAACATTTTGTCTTTTACTGGGCACTGACTATTCATCATGGCTCTGGGGTTTTATTTTGAATGTCATATGAAATGATCAAGTTTGGAACGATGTAGCTGGGGTTCAATCAAAAGGGAGATCTTGTCTCTGGAAAACTTAGCTGATTTGGGCTAAGGCTGGTTTGAAAAATAGTGTTAAACACTAACACATATTCGACGATCACGTGTTCCCACGTGATGCACTTAAAATAGTGTTAAACACTGAAATGAGGTGGTCACGTGGGGACACGTGAGGCGCCTAAGAATGGGCCAAATTTTCTTTATTTTATTCTCAGAATATTTAAATAAGTGTTAAACACTTTTAATCTTCCAGGTCATCACGTGTGGGCACGTGATAGGCATCCATGCACTGGATATTAAAGGGATTTGCTAGGGGTCACGTGGGGACACGTGAGGGCGCCCATGCATTGGATTTTAATTCTTCAATTCTTTCCATCTTCTCTTTTTTAAAGAGGTATTTGTCAGGGGTCACGTGGGGTCACGTGAGGCATCTGAAGATTGGGTCAGACTTCCTTTATTTTCTTCCCAGAATGTTCGAATAAGTGTTAAACACTTAAGTCTTCACGGCCATCACGTGTAGGCACGTGATGGATACCCATGCACTGCTTTATTAAAGTGTTTATTAGGGCTCACGTGGGGACACATGAGGGCGCCCAAAATTGATTCTGCCTTGGGTTTGTTCCCTTTTGTTTTGAGGGTCACGTGTGAGCACGTGAGGCATTGCCTCCAAACTTTTTCTTTCTCATTTTGAGGAATCTGTTTGAGGGTCACGTGGGGGCACGTGACCATGTCTCATTCATTCTTTTCTGATCATTAAAGGAAGGGTCACGTGTTGCCACGTGATCACGTTTTCATGCATGGATAATTTGAGTCCTTTGTTTGAGAATTAAATTCTTTGGTAGGGTTAAACCCTAATTCTGTTTTGAGGAATTAAATTCCTATGTATATGGAAGAATTAAATTCTTATTAGGGAGAATTGAATTCTCATGTAGGGTTAAACCCTAGTTCTGTTCTTTTTAGAGGAATTAAATTCCTATGAAGTTGGGATAATTAAATTCTCATATAGGGTTAAACCCTAGTTTTGTTTGGAGGAATTAAATTCCTATGAATTTGGGGGAATTAAATCCCTTAAACTTAAATTCTCCTTCTAAGTTTTGGATTTGCATGGAAGAATCTCCCCGATGAGAATTAAATTCTCAACCTGTGGGAAGATCTGCTTCTGCAGATCTTCAACCAAAAGAAGAGCTAAACTCTTAAATTGAGAATTAAATTCTCTTTTATTTTATGGATCTTAGATCTCTTTCCCCTTTCTCACCTAGGCTTTCCTTTTCTTTTGAAGAAATTTTCTTCCTCTCTTGAGAATTAAATTCTCCTCTCTTCTTTTCTCTCTCTTGAGAATTAAATTCTCCTTTCTTTTTTTCTCTCTGTTCTTCTCTAAAAAAAAAGTAGTTCATTTCTCTTTTCTTCTTGGCTCCTATTTATAGGAGAAAGAAAAAAATCAAATTGTTTAGTTAATTTTTCATTAAATTTTGTTTTTGTTTTTGTAACTAACATGATCCTTTAGATCACTCAGTGAATTTTATTCATCATTGGATTTTTAATCCAGAACATATTCTGTTTGTTATTCTTGGTGAATTTCAGGGAAATCTTTCCTTGTATAAAATCTTTCCATAAATTGGTGAATTTTAATCACCATTTGATTTTTAATCCAACGGTGCTCCATTTTACAGAGCACCATATTTTTTGTTTGGAAAGGTTTAGAGAAAAAAAAATTCAGTTAGGGTTTTTTGATTCCCACTTAATTAGAATTTAATTCTATTAATTCATAGATCTTTAAGAACCTATCACGCGTTGGCACGTGACCCCCTGATTAAGCATTTGACCAAAATTTAATTCTGTTGTTTTAAAAAACTCAGGAATTATCACGTGTCAGCACATAACCCTTGGTCACGTGATGACACGTGATGCCCCATTGGGGTTTTTCTTTATTATTTTATTATACCTTTAATTCTTTTCAGTGGGTTTAAAGGCCCATCACGTGTTGACACGTGACCCCACCGATTAATTATTTTCAATTATTTATTTTATTCAGTGCCTACAGGCTTTACCTGTAAATGGTCACGTGTCTACATGTGATGCTCGGTCACGTGTGCGCACGTGATGCCCGGTCACGTGTGCGCACGTGATGCCCGGTCACGTGTGGGCACGTGATGCCCGGTCACGTGTGCGCACGTGATGCCCGGTCACGTGTGGGCACGTGATGCTCGATCACGTATGCGCACGTGATGCCTCATAACTTTTGATCCCGGATGAATTATGAGGCCCATAATATATTAAATCGAAGGGTTTTTCAAGACGCTTTCAATACCATCAGAATTTAGCTGTTTCAAATTCGAGATTTTGTCAAAAAGCAGCCCGGAAAATACTGGTTCGTATTTTCTTAAGTGTATTGCTGTCATTTGATACCTTGGGCTCTTTTGCGCAAAATTTTTTGACGGGAACAGGAGGAAGAGTCTCCCCATGCCGACGAAATCCTCCTCAAGAGACAGAAGCGGGCGGTCTCTCGGCCACCCCATACCGGGTTCCAAGTGCAGGAGGACGACTTTTGCATTGTGGTGCCCTCGAGGCAATCTGTGACCGACAGCTTGCTGTCGGACATGGAGAAGTCAGCCGGGACCAAGATTCCCTGGGGCACCATGAAGGCCTAGGTGGCCGCAATAGCGCAAGAGGCGGTTCAGGTCGGTAGTTTCTTTCTTAAGGAATTTCTTATGTTTTATTTCCTCGGTTTCGGTTTTCTAACATGTTTGTTGTTTCCCTCAGGTCCTTCAGCACCACACTCTCCTCGTCGCCATGGAGTCCGAGGAAATAGCCCTGGCAATGAAGAAGGCAGGCGAATCCTCTTCGCGGGAGCAAAAGCTTCGCCTTCAATTGCATCAAACGGAGGAGAAGGCTGCCCTCCTCGACTCGAGATTGGTCGCCGAGGGGCTGACGGTCTCAAAGCTGAAGGAGTCCCATCGGCTTCTAAATGTGTCCAACTGGGCTATCCAAGCCAAGATGGAGGAGACAAACAACCTCTACAACGCTATGAAAAGGTCAAGGGACGCCATCAAGAAGGATGCTCGGGAGACCTTAGACACGGCGACGCTTGCTGAGAGCTGGACGGCGAAGGCCATGGAGGAATACAAGGCGTCTGATCAATTTTACCTTGATATCTCCGAATCCGCGGCCGTTGGGAGGCACAAAGCCCGCGACGCCATCAAGGAATCTATATCGGAGTTTGTCAACGGCGAGCTCTGCGCTAGGTTCCCCCTCACCGAAGAAGCGCCGCAGGGGGAAGCGCCGAGCTAGCTGTAGGATGCGAGGCTGTCGGCGGAAGCGCCGACTCTGAGGCCACCGTTCTGGCCCCCGATGGCGGCGTTGAGCAGGGTGAGATCCTGGCCGAGCAGGCGGTCTGAGCTATCCCCCCTCCACGATTTTCTTGTATATATATTTTTTAAAGAATTTTGAAAGCCTCGGGGCATTTTTGTAAGGCTGAGGAGCCCACAATACCTTTGTACATAATTTTGATCATGAATAAAATGTGTATTTTCCTTTGCTCAAATGTCTTATCATTCTGCAAGTATTTTTAACTCGCAAGTCTTTTAATCTTTCAAGTACTTTTAGATCATAAGTCTTTTCATCTTGCAAGTGTTACGCCGGCGTCCACCCTTTCTAAGTGACGATCGTTCATCGAGTTTGAGTCGAACGATAGCCAAATGTAGGAAGGTCGGTATCCTCCCTTTCCCCGGAGTCGAGGTGGCGATCGCGCATCGAGTATGAACCGATTGATAGCCAAATGTAGGAAGGTCGGTATCCTCCCTTTTCCTGGAGTCGAGGTGGCGATCGCGCATCGAGTATGAACCGATCGATAGCCAAATGTATGAAGGAGTTTATATGCTCATGGGTAACTTCTCCATTTCAGTGACATGTAGTTTTGGCAAGTGTGGCCCATAGATGGTAGATAACAGTTCGTCTTGAACTCTTTATAAGGTAGTGATGTCTTAGGAGACAGTGGTAGGATCTGCCACCTAAGACTTTTCAACTTTATGAGCCGTGAGGGTCTCATAAAGATTTTTCTTCCTACGAGTCGTCAGGATCTCGTAGGTGTCTTTTCTCCGTAGGAATCGTAAGGATTCCTAAGTGTGTTTCTCTTGAGAGTCGTAAGGATCTCACAAGAGAATTTTCCCTCTTACAAGTCGAGAGGACTCGTAAGTGGTTGTTTCCCTCCTTGTCGAGATTCGACTTTGGAGAGTGTGGTCTGTGAATAGTATGCAAGAGTCCATTTTGGACCAACTTGCAGGGCCCCAGTGCTTAGGAAACAGGATTTTTTTGCCTTACGAGTCGAGATGAATCGTGAAGTTCTCGCAAGAGTGTCCTAACGTCACAGTTAAACTCTGCTCTGTACGACAGAGGTCCGTTAAAGTCTGTGGTACTTGGGTTTTGCCCGTCGTACCGTCGCATTGGTTGATGTATTCCTCGATAGGTAATCTTGCTGTTCGAGTAGCCTTGCGACTGTCGTGTCTCTGATCCTTTCGGGGGCTGGACAAGACGTCTTCAAGCAATCTTCCTAGGCAGTTTGACCGTCGGACGAGCAAGCGTTAGGAATTTTGCCATGCCGCTTTTTACTTGAGGTTAGGCTCATTTTGGAGAGCCCCGATGAGTCATAACCACTCCGCGCTGGAGTGGGATGATCTCCGATAGTCTTTCAGGGTTTATATGAGTTGCCGTCAAGACCCTGAAGCTAGGAATTTGGCCTTTGCTTCGTTTGCAGGCATTGCGTCTACTGTATCGAGACGAATGTCGCGGTTGTCTCTAGGTTGTTGATGAACCGTCGAGGTTTGGAACTAGGGATTTTGTCGTGGCTCCGTTATTTGATTGTCGCGTCTGAATCCTGCTGGAAGAAGAACGCTGTGGTGACATCTCATCTGCTGTATCGAGACGAACGTCGAGGTGGTGACCACTCCATGTGGGATGATCTCCGGTAGTCTTTCAGGTTTTATATGAGTTACCGTCAAGACCCTGAAGCTAGGAATTTGGCATTCGCTTCGTTTGCTTTGGCGTGTCTGAATCCTGTTGGAGGAAGGACGCTGTAGTGACATCTTGTCTGCTGTATCGAGACGAACGTCGTGGTGGTGACCACTCCATGTGGGATGATCTCCGGTAGCCTTTCAGGTTTTATATGAGTTACCGTCAAGACCCTGAAGCTAGGAATTTGGCCTTTGCTTCGTTTGCTTTGGCGTGTCCGGATCCTGTTGGAAGAAGGACGCTGTGGTGACATCTCGTCTGCTGTATCGAGACGAACGTCGAGGTGGTGACCACTCCGCGCTGGTGTGGGATGATCTCCGATTGTCTTTCAGGTTTTATATGAGTTTCCGTCAAGACCCTGAAGCTAGGAATTTGGCCTTTGCTTCGTTTGCTTTGGCGTGTCCGGATCCTGTTGGAGGAAGGACGCTGTGGTGACATCTCGTCTGCTGTATTGAGACGAACGTCGAGGTGGTGACCACTCCGCGCTGGTGTGGGATGATCTCCGATTGTCTTTCAGATTTTATATGAGTTACCGTCAAGACCCTGAAGCTAGGAATTTGGCCTTTGCTTCGTTTGCTTTGGCGTGTCCGGATCCTGCTGGAGGAAGGACGCTGTAGTGGCATCTCGTCTGCTGTATCGAGACGAATGTCGTGGTGGTGACCACTCCATGTGGGATGATCTCCGGTAGTCTTTCAGGTTTTATATGAGTTACCGTCAAGACCCTGAAGCTAGGAATTTGGCCTTTGCTTCGTTTTGACCGTGAGGTCTTTTGTTGACATTGCGTCTGTATCCTGCTGGACTGTGAAGGAACGCCGTTGTTGACATTGCGTCTGGTGTAACAAGACGAATGCTGAGGTGGAGCTGGGATTTTGCCGTCACTCCGCTTTGTTTCGACCATAGGGTCTTTCGTTGACGTTGCATTTGAATCCTGCTGGACTGTAAAGGAACGCCGTTGTTAACATTGCGCATGGTGTAACGAGACGAATGCTGAGGTGGAGCTGGGATTTTGCCGTCACTCCGCTTTGTTTTGACCATGAGGATTTTTGTTGACGTTACATCTGCATCCTGCTGGATTACGAAGGAACGCCGCTGTTAACATTGTGTCTGGTGTAACGAGACGAATGCTGAGGTGGAGCTGGGATTTTGCCGTCGCTCCGCTTTGTTTTGACTAAGAGGTCTTTTGTTGACATTGCATCTGTATCCTGCTGGACTGCGAAGGAACGCCGTTGTTGACATTGCGTCTGGTGTATTGAAACGGATGCTGAAGTGGAGCTGGGATTTTGCTGTCACTCCGCTTTGTTTTGACCATGGGGTCTTTCGTTGACGTTGCATTTGAATCCTGTTGGACTGCGAAGGAACGCCGTTGTTGACATTGCGTCTGGTGTATTGAGACGAATGCTGAGGTGGAGCTGGGATTTTGCCGTCACTCCGCTTTGTTTTGACCATGGGGTCTTTCGTTGACGTTGCATTTGAATCCTGCTGGACTGCGAAGGAACGCCGTTGTTAACATTGCGTCTGGTGTAACGAGACGAATGGTGAGATGGTCTCTAGGTTGTCTGTGAACCGTCGAGATTTGGAACTAGGGACTATGTCGTAGCTCCATTTGATGGTGTAATATCTGCGTCCTGCTGTAATGAGGAGGCACACCGTTGTTGGTCTCTAGGCTGTAGATGTGGCCAATAAGATTTGGAACTAGGGACTTTGCCATGGCTCCGTTTCGTTGTGACTCTGAGGTCGGTTGTTGACGTCACGTCTGCATCTGGTTGGAGTGAGGAGAAACGTCATTGGTGATCTCTAAGTTGTCGATGTTGACATCGAGACCCTGAAGCTAGGGATCTTCCTTTGCTTCGTTTGTTGACATTGTGTCTGCAATATTGCGACAAATGTCGAGGTTGTCTCTAGCTTGTCTATGAACCGTCGAGATTTGGCTTCGCTTTCTGATGGAGCCTGGTGGGGAGGTATGGTTCCCTCTTTGTTTGTGCCCCTGGATTGTATACAGGGATCGATGTGATCTCACCTGTAGGGCAAAAAGTTTCATTCTTTCATTTTTTTTAATTCTTTCCGCGATGCTCTATCATTTCAGCTTTTTACATCGCGAAAATAGCGATTGCCCAATCATTTCGGCTATTTTTCGCGGTGCCCTATCATTTCGGCTATTTGTTTTATTTACTCGCTGCTTTTTATTGCGAGTTGCCCAATCATTTCGGCTGTTTTTGTATGCATACATTTTTACTTGCTGATTTCATTGCAAGTTACCCCATCATTTCGGCTATTTCATTTGCATTTTTGGCTCGCTGATTTTTTATCGCGGGTGTGGAACTTGGAATCTGGTGCCAATCTCAGCATCAGCATCGCTGCGACTGGAATATAGCCAGGAGCGAATCATCATTTGCCATGAAAGGACTTGGAATTTGATACCGATTTAGGCATCAGCATCGCTACAACTGGGATATTGCCAGGAGCGAATCATCATTTGCCTCTGTCGATATCGAACAAAGGTGGCTTAGCAAACATGGTTAGGATCCCGTCGACTAAGGCTTTTGACTTCATGAGCCGTAAAGGTCTCATAAAGGTGTTTCTCCCTACGAGTCGTGAGGATCTCGTAGGTGCGTTTTCTTCTTAGGAATCGTGAGGATTCCTAAGTGTGTGTTCTCTTATAAGTCATAAGGATCTTACAAGAGTGTTTTCTCCTTATAAGTCGAGAGGACTTATAAGGGTCGTTCACCATGTGAGCATATCCCTAGTCGCTGGTGGAAATTTGTTAGGGAAATGTTTATTCGTGCCCGTGGATTGTATACAAGGGTCAGCATTGAGCCGCTTGTAGGGCAGCATTGGAGGTTGTGGTGGCCGCTTAAGAACAGGTTCAGATCCCTGTAGCTTAAGACTTTGAATCCTATGAGCCGTGAGGGTCTCAAAAGGAGAATTCTCCCTACGAGTCGTGAGGATCTCGTAAGTGTAATTTCTTCTTAGGAATCGTGAGGATTCCTAAGTGCATTTCTCCCTTGTGAGTCGTAAGGATCTCACGCAGGTAGTTTCTCCTTACAGGGTCGAGAGGACCTTGCAAGTGTCTTTTAATGAGTTTGCGCCCTTTCGGGTTTTCACAAAACTCGCCGGTAGTCCTGCTATTTTTATTCACGGAGCCCTTTCGGATTTTCATCCGTGTCCATCTCGCTTGTGGACATACCTTTTTTTTAACGAGTCTGCGCCCTTTCGGGTTTTCATAAACATCGTCGGTAGTCCTGCTGTTTTTACTCACAGAGCCCTTTCGGGTTTTCATCCGTGCCCATCTTGCTTATGGACGTACCGTTTTTTTTTGCGTCAGCCTTAGGATGCTGCGGTCCGTAGTAGTTTATAGACGTTTCGGTCAGCAGCCAGTTGTAGGACATAGTGGTCCATCATTAGTTTAACGACGTTTCGGTCCGTTGCAAGTTTTAGGACATTGCGGTCCATTGTTAGTTTAACGACGTTTCGGTCTGTAGCTAGTTTTAGGACATAGTGGTCCATTATTAGTTTAACGACGTTTCGGTCTTTGGCCAGTTTTAGGACATAGTGGTCCATTGTTAGTTTAACGACGTTTCGGTCTGTAGCTAGTTTTAGGACATAGTGGTCCATTGTTAGTTTAACGACGTTTCGGTCTGTGGTTGCCATATTTGAGGCGAGTTTCTAGTTTATGGACTTTTCGGTCCATCGTTGCCGCATTTGAGGTGAGTTTCTAGTTTACGGACTTTTCGGTCCAAGAGGTTTTCTCTATGAATGAGCACGATGCCCCCAGCATGTCCACCTTTTTAGGGGCGTAAGGTTGTGGTGGGTTCACCTTCCAATTTTCGGATAATGCGAACTTGCGTTGTTGGTATTGGTCCTCAATCCAGCCTTTGAAGACGAAGCAATTTTCGATTGGATGGCTTACTGCTTGGTGGTAAGGGCAGTAATTAGGATTGTTGACATCACCTGGCTGCAACGAACGTTTAGGGTCCGGCAAATTGATGAGCCTATTGCGTACTGCCAGCTCGAACAGTCTCCTCGTTTTATCCCGGGGAAACGAGTAAGGACGTCCCGGTCTCTCCTCGAGGGATGTGCGTAGACGCACGTTGTTTTGGCGAACAACCGGCTTTGAGTTGCTCGGCTATTGTTGAGCGTTGGTGACGAAGGTTTCTTTCCCTTTGCCCTTTTCATTCCAAGGCTCCGTCTTTGAAGAGGAAGGCCTATGGCCCATCTGGTCCATTTGGGCCAGCTTGTCAATCAAGGCCTGGAAGGTGGTCGGCTTGAAGAACATCATGAATTGCGAGATGGTCGCTTGAGGGTCGAGAGTACCCACGAACATGCCCACTACCAGCGCTTCTTCGATGCCCTGCTCACATTTTGACCATAAGTTTCGCCATCGTATTGCGTATTGCACCCACATTTCACCCGGCTTCACCCTGGCGTTGATCAATGCCGTTATTGGGGTGCGCTCGCTAGCACTCACGAAACGCTGGGTAAATAATAGTTCCATCTCCGCAAAAGTTTTGACGGAGTCATTCGGCAGTTCAGAGTACCATTCGAACGCCGTCTCCGACAAGCTGCCGACGAACTGGGGAAGTAACAGTTTATCATCACCCCCGGTGTTGCCGCACAAGGCTCTGAACTGGGCAACATGCTGATGCGGATTTCCCGTCCCTTTATATACATGAAATTTAGGGATCGTATATCCCGACGGGTACCTTATCTGGTCATACCGGCCCGGATAGGGTCGTCCCGTTTTAACGATCTGCCCAGCCGCTTCATTCGCCTGGTGAGCTCGTATTTGCTGAGCGATGTAATCATCCAGAGTGGTCTTGGAGATAGTCTCCTCCTTGGCTACTGAAAGAGCCGGAGGAGGGTTTGATGTCTCCCCTCGGTCGTCTTCGAGGATAATCGGAGGATCTTCAGCTGGAGGATCCGGCTGTAACATCATCCCGACCACGTCTTGGAAGAGAAGCGCCATTCGCTTTATATTAGCCGCTTGTTCTGCGGCTTCTTTGTCCTTCTTTTTGAGGACTCTGCAAAGGAAGTCAGCATCGGTTTCTTATTCATGGCGCTGCTCCGATGACGCCTACGGGCTTTCTTTTGGTCCGGTGAGTGCAGCCATTGCAGTCAGCATCTCCTGAAGCTTCTGCTGCTGTTGTTCTTGAGCCCTTGTTATTGATCGGGTAAGCGGTCGGTGGCCCGTCAAAGTGCGGCTTTCCTCTTTTCCGGAAGCCATGTAAACAGTATATACCATTATGCCCCCAGACTTGGGGCGTTTAGGCTCAACATCTTTGCGGTTTTCCGTAGTCATAGGGGCTTTCTCCGGCCTCCTTTTCTTTTGAGCGGTTGAAGTCGAGGGGGGGCGTCGCAGCGAGCACCCAGATAGCCTTTTGTGGCTTGGCAGGATGGTTCTCTTCTTGTTGAACCTTCGGCCTTTTCTGGCGGCCAGGGTAATCTTGATCAATTACTGAGTCCCGATCCTGTCTCCAGACTTTTTAGATTTTGGAGGACAACCGCTGAGGGGACTGCTCCGGCTTTGTTTCCGCAACATTCTCCACTGATGGAGGAGGTCTTTTCAGTACGGCGGTAAGAGAGTTCCTGCGCACCCTGTTCAGCAATTCAAAACTGTTCCCAGTTGGAACAACAACATTGACTTCCACCGTTGGGGCTGGCGGAGTTAGCCCAGAGGGAGAGTTGCCCCCTGTCATCTTTACTCGGCGCCAGTGGCGACGTCGCGCGTGTCGAGCTGTTGGGATTGTTTCAGCTATGGGGGTGGCTTCATCATGCCCCCTGTCTTGGTCAGAAATTGTCGTTGTCAGCTTATGGAAGACTGATGTCCGCTGAGTGGGGATGGCCAACCTATCGAAGGCAAGCAGCCTTGACGATTTCGCTTGGAACGGGAGCTGAAACAATCAGTGTTGTGAAGACCGACCCTTTGGCAGGAGAAGCCGCTTTGAAGACTTCGGGAGCAGGAATGGCTATCCTTTTCGGGATAACTCCTTCTGGTATTGCGGGCTTCTTCACAGGCCCGTTGTAGCTTTGGCCCAGTCTGCTGAAAACTGAGGCGCTTGGTTTGGACGACCCGTTGAGAGAGGTCGCGGTAGTGGTGAGTCGATCAAAGACCGACTTCTTTGGGGCTTCTTGCGACAGCAACGGGGCATTGAAGCTCATAGGTGGGATCATGGTCCTAAAGAACAGCCCACTGGTGGCCTGAGTTACTTGCTCCACTGGCATCTTAAAAAGGGAGGCCGGTTGGGGCCCGTAAGTCACTCCTCCGGACAGGACGGAGTGAGAGTTGCAGTTGCAGTTAGTGCAGTTTGAAGCCATTGATCTTCTGTTTTTCTGCACGGAGAAATACACCAAATCTTAGTACCTCGAATCCACAGGCAACCATAGCAAACCGCGATTCGTTCGCGAACACGACACATGAAGTGTGGAGTGGAAAAAGGAAAAGGTCCCACCGGGCGTGTCAGAATCTGTACCCCGCCGAAAGACACGATCGGGACGTTAGGACGTCGGGCCCTGAATTCCGAGGGCAGATGCTAATTGGTGCTATCCCTCCACTCTCCGAAGATGCCAAGTTGATTTATGGCACCATGTATCGAAGGTTTAAATAGATGCGGCCGATGTAGCAGACTTCATCAGATTGATTGTGGGGACGCTCTTCCCTGCAGGCGCAAGCCCCTGCAGTTAATTACGCTACCGCATTGCGGTATCCACTTTCTCCTTCTCCATATGGTCACTTCGTGTCGTGTATGTTTATTTTGTTTTTGGTTGCCTGTGGATTGTATAAGGAGACTAATTTATGTTGTCGCCCGTAGGGCGTGGATTAGTCCAAATCCGTATTTTCTTAGATTTGGGTTTTGGGGGTTGGGTTTAAGGATACGTTAGTCTCATTTGAGAATAAGATCAACTTAAACGTTTGTTAAGAATACCTTAGTCTAATTTTAGACTAAGATCAACTTAACGGGATCGTTTAGATCCAACAAAAGAGCATTTGGGCTCTATTGTTTAGTTTAGGGACATTGCGGTCGATTACCAGTGTAAGGACATGGTGGTCCAATGTTAGTTTAAGAACATCTCGGTCCAATGTTAGTTTAAAGACATCTCGGCCAAGGTTAAGGACATCATAGTCCGTGAGTTTAAAGACCTCACAGTCAAGGTTAAGGACATCATAGTCCATGGGTTTAAGGACCCCACAGTCCAGTTTAAAGACGCCATAGTCTATGAAATGTATGGTTGTCGGGACCCGTCATCTCTCTAAAGACGTTGAAAGATTACAACGACAAATATCAAAGAAGTTCAGAGATGTACCCTTGAACCAAAGTTGATTGGGAGATCTGTAGTCCAATTTGGAACTAAGATTAATTAATTAGATTATGAGCACGTTGGCTCAGTTAAATCTGAATTGAGGACTTATGGCAAATTTGGGCTAAGTCCAATTAAGTTTGAAATGTTGGCCCATTGTTGGCCTATTGAACATTTGTCTGGGTTCAGCCCCTCATTATTTAGCAATGCTAAACAGGAGTTTGGGGGCTCTGACAACATTTTGTCTTTTACTGGGCATTGACTATTCATCATGGCTCTAGGGTTTTATTTTGAATGTCATATGAAATAATCAAGTTTGGAAGAATGTAGCTGAGGTTCAATCAAAGAGAAGATCTTGTCTCTGGAAAACTTAGCTGATTTGGGCTAAGGCTGGTTTGAAAAACAGTGTTAAACACTAACACATATTCGACGATCACGTGATGCACTTAAAATAGTGTTAAACACTGGAAATGAGGTGGTCACGTGGGGACACGTAAGGCACCTAAGAATGGGCCAAATTTCCTTTATTTTATTCTCAGAAGATTTAAATAAGTGTTAAACACTTTCAATCTTCCAGGCCATCATGTGTGGGCACGTGATGGGCATCCATGCACTAGATATTAAAGGGATTTGCTAGGGGTCACGTGGGGACACGTGAGGGCGCCCATGCATTGGATTTTAATCCTTCAATTCTTTACATCTTCTCTTTTTTTAAAGAGGTGTTTGTCAGGGGTCACGTGAGGTCACGTGAGGCATCTGAAGATTGGGTCAGACTTCCTTTATTTTCTTCCCAGAATATTCTAATAAGTGTTAAACACTTAAGTCTTCACGGCCATCACGTGTAGGCACGTGATGGATACCCATGCACTGCTTTATTAAAGTGTTTATTAGGTGTCACGTGGGGACACATGAGGGCTCCCAAAATTGATTCTGCCTTAGGTTTGGTCCCTTTTGTTTTGAGGGTCACGTGTGAGCACGTGAGGCATTGCCTCCAAGCTTTTTCTTTCTCATTTTGAGGAATCTGTTTGAGGGTCACGTGGGGGCACGTGACCATGCCTCATTCATTCTTTTCTGATCATTAAAGGAAGGGTCACGTGTTGCCACGTGACTACATTTTCATGCATGGATAATTTGAGTCCTTTGTTTGAGAATTAAATTCTTTGGTAGGGTTAAACCCTAATTCTGTTTTGAGGAATTAAATTCCTATGTATATGGAAGAATTAAATTCTTATTGGGGAGAATTGAATTCTCATGTAGGGTTAAACCCTAGTTCTGTTCTTTTTAGAGGAATTAAATTCCTATGAAGTTGGGAGAATTAAATTCTCATATAGGGTTAAACCCAAGTTTTGTTTGGAGGAATTAAATTCCTATGAATTTGGGGGAATTAAATTCCTTAAACTTAAATTCTCCCTCTAAGTTTTGGATCTGCATGGCAGAATCTCCCCGATGAGAATTAAATTCTCAACCTGTGGGAAGATCTGCTTCTGCAGATCTTCAACCAAAAGAAGAAATAAGTTCTTTTGTTCAGAAGAGCTAAACTCTTAAATTGAGAATTAAATTCTCTTTTATTTTATGGAGCTTAGATCTCTTTCCCCTTTCTCATCTAGGGTTTCCTTTTCTTCTGAAGAAATTTTCTTCCTCTCTTGAGATTTAAATTCTCCTCTCTTTTTTTCTCTCTCTTGAGAATTAAATTCTCCTTTCTTTTTTTCTCTCTGTTCTTCTCTCAAAAAAAAGTTGTTCCTTTCTCTTTTCTTCTTGGCTCCTATTTATAAGAGAAAGAAAAACATCAAATTGTTTAGTGATTCTTTCATTGAAAGATTTTGTTTGTTTTTGTAACTAACATGATCTTTTAGATCACTCAGTGAATTTTATTCACCATTCGATTTTTAATCCAGAACATATTCTGTTTGTTATTCTTGGTGAATTTCAGGGAAATCTTTCCTTGTAAAAAATCTTTCCATAAATTGGTGATTTTTAATCACCATTTGATTTTTAATCCAACGGTGCACCATTTTACAGAGCACCGTATTTTTTGTTTGGAAAGATTCAGAGAAATATTTTTCCAGTTAGGGTTTTTTGATTCTCTCTTAATTAGAATTTAATTATGTTAATTTATAGATCTTTAGGAACCTATCACGTGTTGGCACGTGACCCCCTGATTAAGCATTTGACCAGAATTTAATTCTGTTGTTTTAAAGAACTCAGGAATTATCACGTGTCAACACATGACCCTTGGTCAAGTGATGCCCCATTGGGGTTTTTCCTTATTATTTTATTATACCTTTAATTCTTTTCAGTGGGTTTAAAGGCCCATCACGTGTTGGCACGTGATCCCACTGATTAATTATTTTCAATTATTTATTTTATTCAGTGCCTACAGGCTTTGCCTGTAAATGGTCACGTGTCTGCACGTGATGTCCGGTCACGTGTGCGCACGTGATGCCTCATAACTTTTGATCCTGGATGAATTATGAGGGACATAATATATCAAATCGAAAGGTTTTTCGAGACGCTTTCAATACCATCAGAATTTAGCTGTTTCACATTCGAGAGTTTATCAAAAAACAGCCCGGAAAATACTGGTTCGCATTTTCTTAAGCGTATTACTGCCATTTGATACCTTGGGCTCTTTTGCTCAGAAATTTTTGACGGGAACAGGAGGAGGAGTGTCCCCCTGCCGATGAAATCCCCCTCAAGAGACAGAAGTAGGTGGTCTCGCGGCTACCCCATACCGGGTTCCAAGTGCAGGAGGACGACTTCTGTATTGTGGCACCCTCGAGGCTATCTGTGACCGACAGCTTGCTGTCGGACATGGAGAAGTCAGCCGAGACCAAGATTCCCTGGGGCACCATGAAGGCCTAGGTGGCCGCAATAGCGCAAGAGGCAGTTCAGGTCGGTAGTTTCTTTCTTAAGGAATTTCTTATGTTTTATTTCCTCGGTTTCGGTTTTCTAACATGTTTGTTGTTTCCCTCAGGTCCTTCAGCACCACACTCTCCTCGTCGCCATGGAGTCCGAGGAAATAGCCCCGGCGATGAAGAAGGCAGGCGAATCCTCTTCGCCGGGGCAAAAGCTTCGCCTTCAATTGCAACAAATGGAGGAGAAGGCTGCCCTCCTCGACACGAGATTGGTCGCCGAGGGGCTAACGGTCTCAAAGCTGAAGGAGTCCCATCGGCTTCTAAATGTGTCCAACCGGGCTATCCAAGCCAAGATGGAGGAGACGAACAGCCTCTACAACGCTATGAAAAGGTCGAGGGACGCCATCAAGAAGGATGCTCGGGCGACCTTAGACACGGCGACGGTTGCTGAGAGCTGGACGGCGAAGGCCATGGAGGAATACAAGGCGTTTGATCAATTTTACCTTGATATCTCCGAAACCGCGGCCGTTGGGAGGCACAAAGCCAGTGATGCCATCAAGGAATCTATACCGGAGTTTGTCAATGGCGAGCTCCGCGCTAGGTTCCCCCTCACCGAAGAAGCACCACAGGGGGAAGCGCCGAGCTAGCTGTAGGATGCGAGGCTGTCGGCGGAAGCGCCGACTCTGAGGTCACCGTTCTGGCCCCCGATGGCGGCGTTGAGCAGGGTGAGATCCTGGCCGAGCGGACAGTCTGAGCTATCCACCCTCCACGATTTTCTTGTATATATATATTTTAAAGAATTTTGAAAGCCTCCGTGCATTTTTGTAAGGCTGAGGAGCCCACAATACCTTTGTACATAATTTTGATCATGAATAAAATGTGTATTTTCCTTTGCTCAAATGTCTTATCATTCTGCAAGTATTTTTAACTCGTAAGTCTTTTAATCTTTCAAGTACTTTTAGCTCGTAAGTCTTTTCATCTTGCAAGTTTTACGCCGGCGTCCACCCTTTCTAAGTGACGATCGTTCATCGAGTATGAGTCGAACGATAGCCAAGTGTAGGAAGGTCGGTATCCTCCCTTTCCCCGGAGTCGAGGTGGCGATCGCGCATCGAGTATGAACCGATTGATAGACAAATGTAGGAAGGTCGGTATCCTCCCTTTCCCTGGAGTCGAGGTGGCGATCACGCATTGAGTATGAACCAATTGATAGCCAAGTGTAGGAAGGTCGGTATCCTCCCTTTCCCCGGAGTCGAGGTGGCGATCGCGCATCTAATATGAGTCGGACGATTGCCAAGTTTGAATAGGTTGGCGTCACTCGATTCTACCCCATCGCCTCGCGATGAGGGCTTTGGATCCATAGCGTTTTTGGGCAGAAAGCTACCCGCTGCGGATGGGCAGAGAAGGAATCTGCTCGGTGGCCTCGTGAGGAGGGCTTTAGATCCACTTCTTTGTAGGGTAGGAATTTGCCCATTGTGGATGAGCCGAGCAGGAAGCTACCCGGCCGCCTCGTGGTGAAGTCTTTGGATCCACAGCGTTTGTTGGGCAGGAAGCTATCCGCTGCGGATGGGCCGAGCAGGAATCTGCTGGGCGACCTCGTGAGGAAGGTTTTGGATCCACTTCTTTGTAGGGTAGGAATCTGCCCCTTGTGGATGAGCCGAGCAGGAAGCTACCCGGCCCCCTCGTAGTGAGGGATTTGGATCCACAGCGTTTGTTGGGCAGGAAGCTACCCGCTGCGGATGGACCGAGCAGGAATCTGCTCGGCAGCCTCGTGAGGAGTGCTTTAGATCCACTTCTTTGTAGGGTAGGAATCTGCCCCTTGTGGAGGAGCCGAGGAGGAAGCTATCTGGCCGCCTCATGGTGAGGGCTTTGGATCCACAGCGTTTGTTGGGCAGGAAGCTACCCGCTGCGGATGGACCGAGCAGGAATCTGCTCGGCGTCCTTGTGAGGAGGGCTTTAGTGTTAGTGTGATATGCCCTAGAGGCCATTATTGTATAGTACTAGTTTGTATATTACATTTTGGAAGCTTGGGATATATACACGGATTGACATTCTTGCTCAATATGGTAGTATGCTACTTGGTTTGTGTCTATCTTAATATGTGTATGTGTTTCTTTTTAACATATCGCTAATACATATTTATAGAGCCCTTAGGATCTTTGCTTGATTGCCAGCGTTGTGATGGCAGTCACACTAGTGGGGGCTGGGTAGTCTACAAGCACAACCTTATACTGGTCCCTGGTCATAGGATTATCGAGACAGGGCATCGATACTCCAGAGTAGACTAGTGTATACGCTTCTTATCCCAGGAGGGGAGATGGTCTGTCCCACAGCCATCAGTACGTTGTACTGGAGATAGTATGCAGGTACTCGTTAGGTTATGAGTATACTGGACAGGACTCGCTGGGAACTGTTGGTTGGTATTATACCTATCGTCAGTTATCAGTTCCCAGGTGACATGAGTACAGCTTAGTCCATTGACTTGACATTGTCACTTCGCCTCGATTGTGTTCCCACTGTTCTTAGATTACTACCCTACCACGGCTCTATTGAGTCGTGCAAACAGGTAGTAGTTGGGTGCAGTTCCGAAGCACTTGGAGGCAGTGACGGTTAGACAGGATTCGTCTCTCCCGGTATTGGGAGTTGATATCGCACTGTGTCTAGGAGAGCCATTACACAAAGTCCCTGGCCAGGGCAAGCGAGATTTACTGGTGGTGTTTCCAGTAGTTTCTCAGGGTGTTCTGGGCTACACTCCGACACGACTTGTGTAATACCCTAGTTCATTTATACCAGCTCTAGTTCATGTATTTCTTTATTTATGGTATTTTCCTGATTTATTGTGTTTTGGGTGCGAATAGTGTATTTGACATTTGTATTTGCATCCGACCCAACCCGCTTGCTTGAAATCTGTCTTGGTTCATGTTTATGATTTATCCTGACTTGTTACTTAAACTTGTGCACTTTCATGTATACTGCATACTGGCATTTTATCTGGCATTTGCATTTTTATAATATAACATTTTAAGTCACATAAAATATTTTAAAAATATATTGCATGGCCTGCATGATACCCCTAACCCCGTGGTAGCATCCGCACATCTTGTTGTCGTCCCGTTCAGTGAAACGGACTTGTTTGGATGGCTACGCGCACGTGCGTGTATCCGTTCTTGGGGGTATGCATTTTTCATTATCCGGACATTCATTTTTTTATTTTGGTCGACATGTATATTTTTCGTATTTTTAAAACTGAATTTTAGACCCGACCCGGCCATGTTTTGGACTATGTTTGTATTTACCAGAATACAAAATTTTATTTATATAATATTAATTTTATAAATTGATACAGATTAAAATTTAGTTAACTAATAAAACATTTTTTAAATTTAAATCTAAACTAGTTTCCTAACAGACTAACAACCCCTTTCTCTCTCTCTCTCCTCTGCATATATATATTTATATATATTTTATTTATTTAATTTTTTCTTTCCTTATTTAATACACAGCCTCTTCGTCTTACGTTTTCTTCTTTCTTCTTTCTGTTTTTCTTGATCTTGTTTCTTGATTCCGGTGATCACCGCCGGAGCCGTGCTCGTCGCTGACGATCCGAGTGATCCAGTGAACGTACCTGACTTGCGTGATCACCCTCGTGCGTTGTTTGGAACCTTTCCGTGTACCGTGCGCGCGTCGCGACATTTCGCCGACGAAGGACGTTCTGTACACAACCTTTCACGTTCCGTACACATCCGTTAATCTTGCTACATGCTATATAAATAATTTTATACCTATTTAAATAAATATCATACCTGTAGTTTAAAATCATGCACCCCATGTTTAATTTTATAATTTTTCGATATTCCGTTTGCATCCATTCATATCATTTCAGATCTAGGTCTTGAAAACTTATCTTGTTACATACTATACTATCATATACTGCATTAAATTAAATAGTTACATTTCATATTGCTTAGTTATATGTTCCGCACTTGTTAGTTTATCATTTTACGATTATGTGATACCCGTTTGCATCCATATCATTTAAAATATTTATCGTCGTAATATTTCTTATTATTATCTTTAATTAGTTTATAATCTTCATTTTATAATGTTATACATTTGAAAATATTATAGTTTACGCATGAAACGTCGTCGCAAAGCGGATACGACAAATCTGAAATTTACTGTACACCTTACCTTATAAAATTCATTATAAATCATAGAAAAATCATTAGTATACGTTCTTTAGTTCGTTACGAAGCTAACTCAGAATACTATAACTCTATGAAATATTTACTTGCAAAATAAATTGTTTAAATAACGTAAAATGAAAATTAAAATATCTCTAAACTGCTGTCCAGGGAAATTCCAGCAGCAAACTTTCAAATTCGATTGTTCATAGATTTTTGTAGGAACAATCTGAGACACTTCAACTTATAAAAATGAAAACCTTATTGAATTATTTTTGTTTTGGTATAAGACACGTCCGTTTTGGAGAACGTTTGTTATTTTTAAGCTATTTTACAAATCAGGGTTACGCTGCATTTCTGAACGGAACTTTCTTGTGCATGGTTAATTAATACCACTTTTATAGTTATTAATCGGTTTGAATATGTCATCCATGTTAATATTATTATATAAATATCTATTTAATAAATAATAGTGCTTGTGTTTTAATATTCAGCAAATTTTACCGATTTACAGTTTTATAGTATCCGTCTGTATCCGTACGGTTTATTACATATCTAGTTGCATGCCGAGACCATATTATTTTATTTTACTGTTACATTAGTATCCCATACTTGATCTTGTGCGTCCTACATAGTCAGGATGTAATCCCTGATAAATATTTGTGCATCCATGCTTTACCGTGCATCCGTACTTGCTACAGTTTTAGTATGAGCATCCGCTTGACACATGTGCACTACCTGTCATGACCTGATATACCACTGCTTGACTTGATACCTGATACACTACTACTTGACATGACTTGATATATGTACACTACCTAACATGACCTGATATATCATTACTTGACATGTTACCTGATCTTGTTTCTAATGCCGACAATCCTGACATGTTGTCCCGATGGACATATCATGTTGTCTGTACAGACAAACCTGTACCTGCTTGATCCTGTGTTGGCATTAGCTCCAGATTTATCAATACCTGACTTACACACATAACCTTGGGGGTATGGGGAAATCAAGAATGTAGCTGAACGTAACTCAAAGGGCTATTACATCATTTTACCGTGGTCCCGTGGGGAATGAACGGGACATAGACTCACAGTCTATTACATCAATTTACCGTGGTCTCGTGGGGAATGAACGGGGTATAGACCGATGGGTTACGATGAGAATTACATTAATTGATTTCGAATAACTTTAGAGTAGATAATCCTATAGCACAGTTTAGACTTCTCACTGCACTTCACCTGTTTATATCATGTTCACTGATCTATATTCATGTTACGGTTTACTTGCTACTGATGACTTGTTACTGTTCATACTTCATGCCCGCATATTTCATCACATCCTGCTTGCTTAGAATTATTGATATTTTGACGCACTGACGTCTGAGTTTTGCATGGCCCAGATCCCTTATCTTTATCGCAGGCTGTCCAGGAGTACTTTGATCAACAGACCGAGCAGTAAGGACCTGTTATTAGTTTAGTTTAGTTTCCTTTCAGTATTTTCATTCCTGATGTGAGCCCGCATTATGGGACGTACATTCCAGTTTATTATTGTATTGAATCTTTTTGCTTCCGCATTATTTTAATCTTAACTCGTTATTCTGGTTCATGGACATATATTAGATAGTTGTTTATTATTGTTTTTGATATCTCTACAGCCGTAATATGACTGTGGAGGGATATTTCCTATCCACAGGTAGCATGGTTGGCTCTGTCACGTGCCTATCTTAGCGCACTCTGGGAAACGGGGCGTGACAACTTATACCGCTATTAGGGGACTGACGTTTACCGCCCCCCTAGGCCTGACATGCGATACTCTTAGACGAACAGACCGGACTGTACGGAGATTGTCACATACAGACTCAGTAGGAGTTCGGATGAGTTATGCTCATCGGCTTTCTTATCGACAATACCTGGGGACCGTTATGTACAGCTAGTACCGCTTGCGGCCTATGGTTAAACCCACTGCCAGCGTAAAGTCGAGTCTTTAGAGTCCCACACAGAGCGTTTCCCTGCATCGGGCAAAACGTGTAGATATCGTATGGTTTTACGAAGGGGTTCGATCACGTACGTACACTCGTGCACACATGATGAGTCGGACGGACAATACTAGTGGGCTTTGGTTTAAGCCGGATCCTAGTATTGTACTGATGGATTTTCTTCGTCTTCGGTATTCGTATTTTTCGGAATACGAATGCAGGTACGTATGTATGGACAAGGGGCGTTTTTGTAATTTATTCAAAGATGCTTCTAGAAGATGATATTTCATATATGTATTTTTCATTTTGGATTAAATGATTTATGCATTATGGTATGGTAGAAATGAGGTGGAAATTGCATGATATTAAGCATGGCTAAATGTGACACATGGTGGATTTTGAAGCCATGACTCATTTGGTTGTAAATTGAACCCTAATGACTATTATTCATTTAATTTATTAAATGAAAAATAGATAGTGTTCAGTTTAGAATCATAAGTGAGCTACACTCTCTCTCATACATTTTTTCTTCACTAGCTTTTTCTAAAAACATCTTCTTCTTCCTCAAACACTAGGATACTCATGTGTTGAGTTACCTAAGAAGAAATAGAAAGACTCCTCAATCCATCTACACCATCTACACAACTTAGATCATTTAGATTAGCAATCTACTTGATCTAGTTTCTTTGGTTTAGAAGATAAGCTTGGTGCACAAATGTTCGGGTGGATCATCTAGGATTCGAGCAAGCCGACGAGGAGACGACATCCGTACCACTTCGAGGAGTTCGTGCAGGTGAGGAGGACTGCGAGATAAGGAGAAGAAGGACCAGGTTTCTTGAGGTATAATTTATGTACTTAGCTTATACTTCATTTGCTTTTGCTAGATACGGTTTAGATTACGATTAAGGCTTACAGTCGATATTATGATGCTAAAATTATTGTTTTTCACACCTTCCGCCTCCCCGCAGATCCGCGGGGTGCATAGTATCGACTTACAGTGGTATCAGAGCCAACTAAATCTAATCTAGCAGATTAGCAAGTAGTAGAATTTCGATCGTCGGAAAAACCGGAAAACTAAATACCGAAACCCCAGTTTCTGTCGTTTTTCAAAACTGTCTGTAAAATCATTTCAGTATCATGAAAAATACATGCAGGGTTTTCTAAGATTACACAAGAAATTCGAGCCTCTGAATCGCCAAGACAGTCGCGGATCCGCGGCAGAATCGTCTTTCTGCGGCGGAACTGCGGCCGAGTCGTGGTCGATTCCACCCGGATTTATTTTGTTATATCTTATTTTTGGTATTATGATTTCTGGAATATTTGGTTTCTACCCAGTAAGTTTCTGAGTGCTGGTTTGCAATTGGGGTAGATACGGAAAATATGTTTCGATCGAATTCCTATTGTACTTAGCTAATTGGTTCTTCTGTATTGTTATATGTGTTTTAAACGTCGACTAATTGCTATACGTCGGTTAGTCGAGGTTGCACATATATGTTGGTTTGTGTATATAAATATTTTCTGATTGTCGATGATGAGTAGCCGGGGATGTGAGATGAGCGTTTTTTATCTTTCATTCATGTAAATTGTAAAATTGATGTAATATTATTTCGCGGGGCACATCCGGGTTCAGGTTATAGCCACCGTTGTATTATTTTCTTTTTACTGTTTTCTGCTCCTAGGATAGACCCAAGGTGGGGTACACAAACTACCGGGTTCTTTGAAGTGCCGAGTGGCCTACTCACTTTGTTGAGGGAGTCTGCTTCACTTCTGGAATTTGGCGGGTAGTTTGCCGTACCCGTAGGGGTCTGGGGTGGGATTTGGCTATTCATCGTGACCGTGGGATCCGTTTTTCATTGCAGGCTTAAACGAAACGCGGCATTCCTAGCATATCTGAAATATTTATCTGTGACTGGAATATTTATTATTGCATGAGATGATTGTAAAATATCTATATATGGTATATAGTACGCGTCACTTATGTTTTACATCCGCGCTAGCCCAGCCCCCGCTCTGTCGTTAGTTAAGTAACCTAACGGGTGATGACGGGGCCCCGTGGCGAATGCGGATGGCATAAGAGGACGTGATATTTTTTTTCAATTCTCTCTGTAATGATAGGAGTAAATGATGGGACGCATTATATAAATGCAAAGAAAACAAACCAAAGTTGAATCGTTGGAACAATTTCAAAACCACTCGGTTTTTTCCAAAATAGCAAAATTTTTAAAATGCGGAGCTTAAACCACTCCTTTTAAAAAGCTATCAGGTTCCTACGATTATATCAAGTTCACTACGTTCACGGTTTTTCCAAAACCATTCGTAGCCCTCCGTGATTTGAGTTAAATATTCAGTAGTATTCAAGCTATGTATTTTGACTTTCGCCAAGGCATAGTGATTGGTAGCTGCTAAATATTTATCTGTTGCATAGATAGATGCGTTGGTTTGAGACATTCGTACTGCCATTTTGGCCTTCGTCAAGGGTATGTACGGGTGGGTTCAAATTAACCTGGATAATGACGGGTAGAACTTGACATGTGACTTATGATATGTTGGCCTTCGTCAAGGTCATAAGAGCATGGGGCAAAAATCCACATCGGGGGTTTCTAAAGAAACTGAAACTTGCTAGTATTGCATACCATTTGGAGTGTGATGATTTTGGTAGGATTCTTTCAGCTTTATCACACGATGATATTTGGATTCCGATCCTACTGTGAGTATATGCTACTCCTCGGGAGATTTTTTCACTTAACGATCAATGCTATAAACCAAGTAGGTGACTAGAAAGGTGTTAGTGGGGCTACGCCCACAGGGAAAAGAGGTTATTTAATTAAGGAACTTCGTGAAAGCGTCGTAAAACCTCCCTCGAAGTACCGACACCGACCTGGCTGAACGGTTAAGCAAGTATTGTACGTGAGATCAATCCTGACTAATTCTTCTTTTATGGTTTGAGGAAGGATTCGAGAAACAGTGGGAGCCATCCTGTTTAGACAAACTAAAAACCACTCTAAACTTGCAAGAGCATCATGCTAAAGTGTTTCTTCTCTCTCTCCTAATTGCAGCAACCAAACATCATGACGGGCCTTAAGTTACTATTAGATAAAAACATACTGACAGGGCCAAACTATAAAGATTGGTTCAGGAATGTCAAAATGGCAATCATTTATGACAAGTTGGGCTATGTTCTTACTACAAAAGCCCCCGCCGTCCCAGGCCCAGACTCTAGTGTCGTGGACAGAGAAATCCGTAAGACCTGGGAGATTGACTGCGCGAAGGCCAAATGCCTTGTGCTTGCCTCTATGGACAATGAACATCAGAGGAGGCACGAGAATATGGACCTTGAATCCATATTTCTCCATACTAAGGAACTATATGGAGAGCAATCCCGTATCGCAAGATACGAGACCTCGAGGAAACTATTTTCAGCGAGGTTGGCCGTCGGATCATCTGTAGCGGAACACGTGCTTAAGATGATTGGCTACATTGAGGAGCTCGCGGACTTCGGGACCACGTTAGAGAACGAGCTTTATACTGACTTGATTCTCCAGTCCCTTCCTTCCACCTACACCCAGTTTATCCTGAATTTCAACATGCAAGGAAAAGAAGTTGAACTTCCGGAACTCCTCAACATGTTGAGGAGTGCAGAGGGCACCCTACAGAAAGTCAGGGAAACACCCACTTTGTTTGTTGTAGGAGCTTCCTCTTCTAGGTCCAAGGCGAAAGCCAAAGGAAAGAAAAAGAAGGCCCCCACCAAACCAAGGGACGGTGTTAGAAAGGTGGAAGCTAAGGGAAAAGCAAAGGTAGCGGGACAGATTGTGGGAAAGAAAGAATGCTTTTATTGTTACAAGAAAGGACACTGGAAGAAAGATTGCAGAGCTTGGAAGGCCAAGAACCAGGACCCGAAGCAAGATGTGGCTTTGGCTTCAGGTGTGTATGTTATTGAAAAATGTCTGTCAATCAACTCTACTTCCTAGTATTGGATACCAGATCAGGATCTCATATCTGTAATTCTTTGCAGGCACTGAGAAGCCGTAGGGTTTTGAAAGCGGGTGATATGACCCTCAGAGTTGCAAATGGAGCAAGCATGGATGCTGAGTCCGTGGGGGACTATCACTAAGGATTGACAGATGGACATGTTTTGGTTTTACGCAACTGTTATTTTGTACCCATTTCGACTTGTAATATCATATCTGTATCTTTAATGTCTAAAGAAGGTTATGATTTTGCATTTGTAAGCAATGTTGTAAACATTCACTTTAATCATGTTTTGATTGGGTCGGGTACATTAAGCAACGGCATATACGTTTTAAACCAACCGCAGATTTTCAATATCCAGAATACACACAAAAGAAAGTCTCCAGAATTAAATCATGCTTTCTTATGGCATTGTAGACTGGGTCACATCAATGAGACAAGGTTAACTAAGTTACATAAAGAAGGATATTTGGATCCGTTCGAATATCATTCTTATGCAACTTGTCAATCATGTCTCAAAGGAAAGATGACAAAGACTCCGTTTACTGGACACGGAGCAAGAGCGGGCGAGCTCTTGGGACTCGTACACAGCGACGTGTATGGTCCAATGTCTACACATGTAAGAAGTGGTTTTTCCTATTTCATACTTTTATGGATGATTTCTCTAGGTATGGACATGTCTTCTTAATGAAGCATAAATCCGAGGCTTTTGAGAAATTCCAGGAATATAAGAATGAAGTAGAAAAACAAACCGGAAGAAGTATCAAAACACTTAGATCTGATCGAGGTGGTGAATACTTAAGTGCCGAGTTCCTGGATTACCTAAAAGAGAATGGAATTCTCTCTCAGCTTACTCCCCCATACACTCCACAACACAACAGTGTATCGGAGAGATGGAACCGAACCCTATTGGATATGGTACGTTCCATGATGAGTAACGCTGAGTTACCGCGATCATTCTGGGGCTATGCACTAGAATCAGCTGCATATCTTTTAAACAAGGCTCCTACCAAGACTGTGCCTACCACACCATATCAGATGTGGAGTAGGAAGAAACCCTATCTTCAATATCTGAAGATATGGGGATGTCCGGCTTTTGTCAAAAAGCAGCATGCGGACAAACTCGAGGCACGCTCAGTACTGTGTAAGTTTGTGGGATACCCAAAGAACTCCAGGGGGTATCTTTTCTATCACGCAGAGGAACAAAAGGTTTTTGTTTCTCGTCATGCCCACTTTCTAGAACACCAGTTCTTGGAAAAGGAAACTAGTGGGAGCGCAATAAAACTGGAAGAAATTCCAGAACCACAAGCTATTACTGAAAGCTTGGTGGAACCAGAAGTTTCAAAAGAACAGGACATTCCCGCACCTCTCCGCAGGAGTAGTAGGCTGTCTCATCCGCCTGAGAGATACTACGGTTTTCTCATAGACGGGGATAGAGAAGATTGCATCATTGATAATGATGAGCCTACTAACTTCCAACAAGCCATTCAGAGCACTGACTCAGTAAAATGGCTGGATGCAATGCGGACCGAGATGGAGTCCATATACACCAACACGGTATGGACTTTGGACATTGCTCCAGAAGGGGTAAAACCCGTAGGCTGCAAATGGATCTTCAAAAGTAAGATTGGTGTAGATAAACAGGTTGAAACCTATAAGGCTAGACTTGTTGCAAAGGGTTTTCGTCAAAGACCTGGCTTGGACTATGACGAAACCTTTTCTCCAGTGGCTATGCTCAAATCCATTCGGATCCTTCTTGCCATTGCTGCCTTCCACGATTATGAGATTTGGCAGATGGACGTAAAAACCGCTTTTCTAAATGGAAATTTAGAGGAGTGTGTCTATATGGACCAGCCAGAGGGTTTCATTCAGAGTGGGAGCAACGGAAAAGTGTGCAAGTTGCTTAAGTCCATTTATGGACTTAAGCAGGCATCGCGGAGTTGGAACATCTGTTTTGATGAGACGGTCAAAGAATTTGACTTTATCAGAAATCCAGATGAACCATGCATTTATAGTAAGATTGTAGCACGAACTGTTGTATTCCTCGTCTTGTACGTGGATGACATTTTCTTGATAGGAAATGACATTCCTATGCTACAATCTGTCAAAGGGTTCTTATCACACAGGTTCTCCATGAAAGACCTGGGTGATGCCTCTTACATTCTGGGGTTCCGGATCTATCATGATAGATCTAAAAGGATGTTGGGACTTTCAAAGTCCAGGTACATCGACACCATACTGAAAAGATTCAGTATGGAAGATTCCAATCGCGGTAATTTACCGGCTTGTCACGGGATCACCCTCTCCAAAGAGATGTCTCCCAAGACTGATTTGAAAAGGGATCGCATGTCTATTATACCCTACGCTTTTGCGGTAGGCTCTATAATATATGCGATGTTGTGTACCAGACCAGATGTAGCTTATGCACTGAGTGTAGTAAGCCGGTATCAGTCAAACCCTGGGAAGAAGCACTGGATAGCGGTAAAGAACATTCTGAAGTACCTGAGAAGGACTAAGGATATGTTTTTGGTTTACGGCGGAAAAGACCTCCAGATCAAGGCCTTTGCTGACTCCAGCTTCCAGAGTGACAATGATGACTCCAAATCCATGTCGGGTTATGTATTTACTCTCAATGGAAGGGTGGTGTGTTGGAAGAGTTCCAACAGGAAACCGTTGCTGACTCGACGATGGAAGCGGAGTATATCGCAGTATCTGATGCCGCAAAAGAAGCCGTCTGGATGAGGAAATTCTTAACAGAACTTCAGGTGGTTCTGTCCATTGTTGGTCCAATACCTCTGTATTGTGACAACAATGGGGCTATAGATTTAGCAAAGGAACCCAGGTCCCATCAGAAGTCCAGACACATCTTGAGGCGGTATCACCTGATCAGGGAGATCGTGGATCGCCGGGAGATCGAGGTTCAGAGGGTTGCTACAAAGGATAACATTGCAGATCCATTCACAAAGGCCATTCCTCAGACGCAGTTGGAGAGGCTATTCGAGATGATAGTTCTGCGATATGCCATCATATGGCCTTAGTGCAAGTGGGAGATTGTTAGTGTGATATGCCCTAGAGGCCATTATTGTATAGTACTAGTTTGTATATTACATTTTGGAAGCTTGGGATATATACACGGACTGACATTCTTGCTCAATATGGTAGTATACTACTTGGTTTGTGTCTATCTTAATATGTGTATGTGTTTCTTTTTAACATATAGCTAATACATATTGATTGAGCCCTTAGGATCTTTGCTTGACTACCAGCGTTGTGATGGTAGTCACACTAGTGGGGGCTGGGTAGTCTACAAGCATATCCTTATACTGGTCCCTGGTCATAGAATTATCGAGACAGGGCATCGATACTCCAGAGTAGACTAGTGTATACGCTTCTCATCTCAGGAGGGGAGATGGTCCGTCCCACAGCCATCAGTACGTTGTACTGGAGATAGTATGCAGGTGCTCGTTAGGTTACGAGTATACTGGACATGACTCGCTGGGAACTGTTGGTTGGTATTATACCTATCGTCAGTTATCAGTTCCCAGGTGACATAAGTACAGCTTAGTCCGTTGACTTGACACTGTCACTTCGCCTCGAGTGTGTTCCCACTATTCTTAGATTACTACCCTACCACGGCTCTATTGAGTCGTGCAAACAGGTAGTAGTTGGGTGCAGTCCCGAAGCACTTGGAGGCAGTGACGGTTAGACAGGATTCGTCTCTCCCGGTATTGGGAGTTGATATCGCGCTGTGTCTAGGAAAGCCATTACACAAAGTCCCTGGCCAGGGCAAGCGAGATTTACTGGTGGTGTTTCCAGTAGTTTCTCAGGGTGTTCTGGGCTACACTCCGACACAACTTGTACCGCTATTAGGGGACTGACGTTTACCGCCCCCCTAGGCCCCACATGCGATACTCTTAGACGAACAGACCGGACTGTACGGAGATTGTCACATACAGACTCAGTAGGAGTTCGGATGAGTTATGCTCATCAGCTTTCTTATCGACAATACCTGGGGACCGTTACGTACAGCTAGTACCGCTTGCGGCCTGTAGTTAAACCCACTGCCAGCGTAGAGTCGAGTCTTTAGAGTTCCACACAGAGCGTTTCCCTGCATCGGGCAAAACGTGTAGATATCGTATGGTTTTACGAAAGGGTTCGATCACGTACGTACACTCGTGCACGCATGATGAGTCGGACGGACAATACTAGTGGGCTTTGGTTTAAGCCGGATCCTAGTATTGTACTGATGGATTTTCTTCGTCTTCGGTATTCGTATTTTTCGGAATACGAATGCAGGTACGTATGTATGGACGAGGGGCGTTTTTGTAATTTATTCAAAGATGCTTCTAGAAGATGATATTTCATATATGTATTTTTCATTTTGGATTAAATGATTTATGCATTATGGCATGGTAGAAATGAGGTGGAAATTGCATGATATTGAGCATGGCTAAATGTGACACATGGTGGATTTTGAAGCCATGACTCATTTGGTTGTAAATTGAACCCTAATGACTATTATTCATTTAATTTATTAGATGAAAAATAGATAGTGTTCAGTTTAGAACCATAAGTGAGCTACACTCTCTCTCATACATTTTTTCTTCACTAGCTTTTTCTAAAAACATCTTCTTCTTCTTCAAATACTAGGATACTCATGTGTTGAGTTACCTAAGAAGAAATAGAAAGACTCCTCAATCCATCTACACCATCTACACAACTTAGATCATTTAGATTAGCAATCTACTTGATCTAGTTTCTTTGGTTTAGAAGATAAGCTTGGTGCACAAACGTTCGGGTGGATCATCTAGGATTCGAGCAAGCCGACGAGGAGACGACATCCGTACCATTTTGAGGAGTTCGTGCAGGTGAGGAGGACAGCGAGATAAGGAGAAGAAGGACCAGGTTTCTTGAGGTATAATTTCTGTTCTTAGCTTATACTTCATTTGCTTTTGCTAGATACGGTTTAGATTACGATCAAGGCTTACAGTCGATGTTATGATGCTAAAATTATTGTTTTTCACACCTTCCGCCTCCCCGCAGATCCGCGGGATGCATAGCATCGACTTACATTTAGATCCACTTCTTTGTATGGTAGGAATCTGCCCTTTGTGAATGAGCCGAGTAGGAAGCTACCCGGCCGCCTCGTGGTGAGGGCTTTGGATCCACAGCATTTGTTGGGTAGGAAGTTACCCGCTGCGGATTGGCCGAGTAGGAATCTGCTCGGCAGCCTCGTTAGGAGGGCTTTAGATCCACATCTTTATAGGGTAGGAATCTTCCCCTTATGGATGAGCCGAGCAGGAAGCTACCCGGCCGCCTTGTGGTGAGGGTTTTGGATCCACAGCGTTTGTTGGGCAGGAAGCTACCCGCTGCTGATGGGCCGAGCAGGAATCTACTCGGCGACCCTGTGAGGAGGGCTTTAGATCCACATCTTTGTATCTCCTTGGGGAGTCGTTCAACCTTCCTTGACCCGTAAAGCAGGGGAAGGGTGACCTTCATGGGTGACACGTGGCCATTCCTTATCGGGAAAGTGCGATATTTCATGATTCACGTTGTTGTGCGAGAAAATCTCGGCTGTTAGAAGATTTTTGTTGAGACTATAAATACCGAAGGCATGTTGGTTTCTTCCTAGTCTTGCAATCCTTAAAGACGACCGGCCGCGTGTATACCATCAGGGAGATCGTTTCTCGCGACGATGTATAGTTTTATAACCTCGATTGTTCCGAGAAGACGTACGAGGCATTGATAGGCCGCCTAGAGGGCCACTGTGGGCGCCTGCTTCTTCGGCGATCTCCTCTCCTTTAGGTTCTAATTTATGCGATATGGAGGACTTACCCGGGTTTGTACAACACCTTATCTCCGCAGTTGATGGACGAGGCATTCGACAAAATGCACATTGTCCACGGGCGTGGTCTAATCTTAAAGAGTAGGCGGGATCGCTCGGTGGACCTCATTCTTGAGAGTTTCCAGCAAAGGTTGATCGTCGCATCTTTCTCCGCGGACGGGGGTCCCGGGGCGTCCGTGGCTTCTACGGTCCGCGAGTACCGTCGGAGGGAGCGGGTCGAGGCTGCTTGGGCTCGGCTGGAGGAGCTTTCTTCGGTGTTCCACCGACAATGTTTCCTTAATTCTCGCCCTTCTTTATTGTAATTGTTATAAGGCTGGGGAGCTCATAATATCTCTTAATAAATAAATTTCTCTTTTGTTGAGGTGCATTGTCTCTTTTTATCCCTTCGGTACATTTATACTTTTTCTTAAAAATCCTAGGAGTCTTGGAACCGAGAAAAGAAACAAAGGACTGGATCCCCAAAAAGGGTCTTTTCTGCGAGAGGACCTAGCTTAGGAGACTTAATTAAATGCCAATAGGAATTACATTATTTTAAAAGAGAGTACATGTTTATTTATACAACTTAAGTTTCTCGGCGTTATAAGGCCGAAGAAAATTACGCCCCCCGGCATTTTGCAGGCGGTACGCTCCACCGGGAAAAACTTCTGTTACGAGAAATGGTCCGTCCTACTTCGGGGAGAACTTATGTAGTCTCTCTTGGTCCACGAACTCGTTTCTTCGTAAGACCAGATCTCCCGTCTTGAAGGCCCGATATTTAACTCGAGCGTTGTAGTAGCGTGCGGTTTGCTGCTGATAGACGGCTGCTCTGATTTGCGCTCGATCCCGTTTTCCCAACAAGATATCCAAGTTGCTTCGGAGCGCCGAGGTGTTGGCCTCATCGTCAAAATTTTCTACCTTATAACTAGGCAGTCCAATTCCGCGGCGACCATTGCCTCGGTACCGCAACAGAGGCTGAATGGGGTTTCTCCCGTGAGTGTTTTCTTCGATGTTCGCAATTCCCATAGCACTCGTGGCAGTTCCTCGACCCAGCCGCCTTGCCTTCCTTCCCAACGGGCTCTAAGACCGCGGATGATGCCCCGGTTCGCTATCTCGGCTTGCCCGTTGCATTGAGGATGTGCGACCGCGGCAAACTTCATCAGTATGTGGTAGTCGCTGCAAAACTCTTTGACTTTATCGTTTTCGAAGTTGGTCCCATGGTCGGTAACTATGCTCCTCGGGATCCCAAATCGAGAAATTATGTTGTTTTGCAGGAACTTTATCGTAGCGGCGGCGTCCGGTTTCCTGATGGGTACGGCCTCTATCCATTTCATGAAATAGTCCACAGCGACGAGGATGTATCTGTACCCGCCCGAAAACAGAGACGGAACCGAGTAGGTCGTCTTGCCTGAATTTGGGAGCAGATGCTATTTGGGTTTATCCGTATACCTCTCCGAAGATGCCAAGTTGATTTATGGCACCGTGTATCGGAAGTTTGGACGGATGCGACCGTTGTAGCAGACTTTGTCAGATTCCCCTTCGTTGTGAGAGGTTTTTGATTGTTGGGACGCTCTTCCCTGCAGGCGCATGCCCCTGCAGTTAATTACGTTACCGCGTGGTGATAACCACTTTCTCCTGCTCCAGAAGGTCATCTCGTGACGTGTGTGTTTGTTTTATTATTTGGTTGCCCGTGGAATGTAAGACTAGGGAGAAACTGATACACCTTCGATATTTATAGCCTCAACAAATATCTTCCAACGGTCTAGATCTACTCTCGTAGAGATGTAAATCTCGGAATCTCTCAATTTCCCGATATAGTGCTGCCACGTGTCATCCATGCCGGTCACCATTCCCACCTATATGAACCACGGAAGGTTGAACGACGCCCCACGGAGGCACTAGGGAGTTCATAAAGCCCTCATCACGAGGCCATCAAGTAGATTCCTGCTCGGTCCATCCACAACGGGTAGCTTCCTGCCCTACAACGGTGTGGATCCGAAGCCCTCATCGTGAGGCCATCGAGCAGATTCCTGCTCGGTCCATTGATTTATCTCAAAAACTATCTATAACCGCAATCAAGAACGGCGTCGCTTGGTAGCTAGCCGGTAAGTACGGGTTGGTCCACAGGGATGTTGTGAATTTCCTAGTTGCTCAAACGAGTTAATTCCGATTGTGGTCGGATCGATTATCACTAAAAACCTAATTATCTAAACTAGGGCAAATAATTAAAAGTTATAACTAGGGCAGATAAATAAAAGATCTAACTAGGGCAGATAAGAAATTATACTAGGGCAATGAAATAAAATTAACTAGGACAGGAATTGAAATTACCTACTTACTTTACAGATGGCTCTCTCCAAACATTTACACAGGGTTGTCAGATCTGAATAGATGATATGAAAAGAGGCATCGATACTCTCCAAAAGAATTCTAAATTTTATTCATAGAAAGAGGCATAGGGAGGCATGAAAAGAATACAATGATTTAGAGTTCCTATTTATAGAGGATAGGAAACCCTAGGTTACAATTGATTCACACATCTACATTTACCAAAATACCCTAGGTTGACCAGTCAAAGCTACCAAAAAAACTTGGTAAAATTTGCAACTCCTAATTCCTCATGCCCGCCGCGGAATCGCGGCCGAAGCCAGGTTTCGGCCGCGGTTCCGCGGCCAAAAGATGGACTTGGGCTGAGTGCTTTCTGTTGCTGGCTCTGCATGACTTGTACTTCCTATTTCTTTGGTTCTTTATTCAATTTGGTTTCTCGGTTTCTTCCAGATCTCCAGTGAACATTGTAGCGGACTTTTACTGTTTCTTCGTGTCGCTGCCTTTATACTCGGTGAACTGTTGTTCATTGTTCCTCACAATGTAGGCGCGATCAAAATTTCACCATTTATCATTTGTAGTCTCACTTTTGCATTGTCTTTCCATTATTTTCACTGTTTTAGATCCAAGAACCTGTAATATGTAGCAGACATGCGTCAAGAGCACCTGTTTATTTATAAAACGAATAAGAATGGGGAATATAATAATACAATATTATGGTGTGAACAAATACCCCCAAACTTATCTTTTGCTCGTCCTCGAGCAAACTTAGTTTTATTCTTGACAAAAAACCTAACCGCACTTTCGCAGGGAAACGCGATTGCACTGAGGTCGTGCAACAAGCCGTTAAACCTCTAGGTGTCCCTAGTAGGAGGAGTGTTGTCTCCTGAGGGTTTTCAGCGGATACTACCCACAAAATCCTATCAATTTGGCCCATTGACTTTTCTTCTCCAATTAGGTTTTCTAATAAGGAATTCTATTATCTTCTACTTGTAAATTATCCACCCACATTCTTCACACTTCCTCATTATTTAACTTAAGATTATATATGTTCTGCAGACCTACTTAGTTTTCGGCATTTCTTAAGTTTTCCTTCTAGGGTTCCATCTCCACTTAGGAATTTTTATCAACTCTACTAAAGATACAAGTTCTATTCTTCACTCCTATCTCTTATCTAAACACCAATCACATATCTCCACGTGTGTGTATATATCACCCCTACACTTGGAAATTCAAATCAAGCAATCATACTCTTGTCCGTTGTCCAAAGTACTTATTAATTGGTGAATTTTAATGAATTTTGCTTACACATCCTTCATGCGGCCGTTAATACTTCTTGAGGTACCAACAACCGATTACAAGATGTGTTTGCACAATAAAGCACAATTCCTAGTCTTGCAACACCCAAGGCTTTTAGCAGTGACTCCCAAACCAGTTGATCTAAGGCACTAGGTGATGAAGCACCCTCGCTAAATATTTTTCTATTTTTGCAGCCTAAAGTAATCACAAAAACCAGTGTTCATTTTTTTTTCTTTATTCACACTTGAATTTTTTTATTTTCATTTTCTTCGTACTAAGGACTTTAGACAAGAGCATTTCAAGGTCTCCTCTACTATTCCAAGTTTCAAGGTGCGTGTTAGTGCAATTTGTAGGGTATACATTTTCAGAATCTAGACTTAAGCTAGGAATTATTTTTCAAACTTATACTCTAATAAAAATATCAATACTTTTCCTTTTTTTGACTTAGCCCAAAAAGTAAACTCAAAATTTGCCTATTTCTAAATAAACTACAAAGACATATACTTTCTACCGTTAAACTTTAAGGAATGTTATTTTTAGGGTTTTTAATTTACTAAGTCTAAGATCTAGTTGTTCCTAGCCAGTTAACATATTTGTCAAACTCAAGTCAAATATGGCCAAAATTGAATACAATAATTTTTATAATTTTTGAAAATTTTCAATTTTATGGGTTTTCAAATAAGTATGCAAAAATATACATATGAATGCGAAGGAAGAAGACGTACCGAGCATACCCCCAAACTTAAACTTGGCAGTGTCCTCATTGTCATGCCACACCAAGAGGGTCAAGAATGTCGGCACTCCCCTGTTTATTTATTTACAATTTTTTTTATTTTTTTATTTATTTATTTTTTTTGAATTTTTTTATTTATTTTTTATTAGAAAAGAAAACAAAAATATATATATACAACAAGTTTCCCCCAAACTTAAACTTGGACTTACATAAGCCAAAGGTTAGCACCAACCATTCAAAAATCTTATCATGATAATGGTAGGGTTGGTGAAAGAATGGGGTGGAAAGACAAGAAATGAGAAGCACACGAGACCGTGTGGAGATAGAAACGGTATACGGTCTCGGTGGAGGAGGAGAATGGCGGAAAAGAGAAAGAAGTGTAGTGCGATCTTGAGGGTGTAAATCGAGTGAATAAATTAGCACAATTTTTGATGACCGGCGTGTTAAAAGCGATTGTGCTAATCTATCAACCTGTCGAGAAATGGGGTCAAATCCCTCAAGATTCGCAAGAAAACATGGGTACATCGAACTTGGTATAGGAGATGAAAGCGTAACGGTTTCTTGCACAGTCGGAATGATAGGACGGACGAAAGGGAGTGAATTAGGGATAGTCTCATTCTTACCGTAGTAAACTGTCTCGAACTTGAAAGATTCCATTAATGGTTCGAGACGACTGTAAGCAACCAAGTCTGATGGTTCAACTAACTCATCTGAAAATTCAAAGGACTCAAACACGGGCGGTGAGTCTACATCGTCCGAAAAAGTGAAACACTCGTAAGTGTTATCGGCTGTAAGAACTGTGTCAGATTCAAAGGAAAAGTTTTCAAGCTCACAGTCTTCAAGCGTGATCTTTTGCATGGTCGGAACGATGGAAAAGAGGGAGGGTGATATAACAGTTAAAGGTTCGGGAGGATGAATTGGAAAATCCGACACATCAAACAAAAATGGTTCAACCTCAATATTATCCTCAATACTATCCTCATAATTCTCCTCAATATTTAGCTCATCCATGCCATTATCATCAAAATCAAGACGCATATGAAGTCCGGGAGAAACATTTAATGACTCGGGGTGATGAATTGGACATAAAATTTCAATCAAATCTACTGGTTCATCATCCAAAATATTCTCGGCGTCTATATCCTCAATCAAGTGAAAATCATTTTTTTCTGACACCTCACCAAAAGCATGTAAATTTATCGATTTAGGTTCTATAGTGGAGGTGTAAAGATCGAAAGGATTAGGTGTGGTTTCACTCGAAAGGGGTTCTTCACAATCTGGTAAATCAAGCACTACAAAGTCACACAACCCGTTTTTATTTTCAACTGGTGAACTATTTGGGACAATCGATGGAAAACCGGAGTTGTGGGTTTCAAGTTGGTATGGGTAGGTTTGATTTGGGAATGTGTAGAACTCACTCGCTCCTCTCAAATTCTCTCTCTGTCCAACCGCCTTCTCATACATTGAAAAATTTGAAACTAGTGGGAAACTAGTTACCGGTTCAGTAGGTTGCATAAGGGCGGCAATGGACGCATCCACATTCCTAGTCATTTTGTTTGTTGCTGAAATATAAGCTGCCAACGACTGTTCCAAACTAGACATGGATGGTGAAGGGGTTTCGGTAAAAGATTCGAAATTGTTTGGATACGTGAAACTCCCAAAAGGCTGTGTAGAAACAGGGTCTAGTGAAGGTGGTAAAGTCAGGTAGGACTGGTAGGAAGTGGATGGTTGGACAGGATTAGGATCAACATGTGGATAAAAAGGTGGATGGACTTGTTGATTCCTAGAACTAGATGAGGGGAGAGGGGTGAAAGATCGGCTACGAGATTGAGCAATATGCTCAGCAATGGACATCGGTTTAGGAGTTACAGCAGGACTTGAAAAAGTGGTATCAACATATGAAGGTGGTAAAGGTTGACTTGGTTGACACAAAGTGGGTTGCAAAGTCAAACTGTTTCTCCTAGACGCTTCTATTTGATCTTTCAAAGAAATTTTGGGCACGGAGGGATCGTCTTTAAAACGACCGAAACAATTGACGTATGTTCAGACCATAATATTGCATTTTTCATTCCCCTATTCTTATCCTTTTTATAAATAAACAGGTACTCTTGACGCACGTTTGTTGCATATTACAGGATACAGGTTTCTAGAGCAAATACAGTGAAAAAGACACAAAACAACAGAAAAAGGGACTTTTGACCAACAATTAGACGGATCCTAGTCAAGCCTAGACGAAGAACAGCACAAGGTCCAAAATATCAAGTGAACGGTCAAAAGATACGAACAAGTTTTCACTGAAGATCTGGAGAAGACCCAGAAGCCCAACAGAGAAAATACATATAAAAATACAGAGCCAAAGAACCACTGAACCAAGCCCAAAAAGTGCAGGGCCCAACTCCTTTATTTGGCCGCGGAACCGCGGCCAAACCCAGCCTGGCGCCGCGGTTCGGCCGGGGTCCTTTCGTTTTTGGGGTAAGGTTTGATGGTGGTTAATAGTATTGCTCACTGCACTAGCCACTAGCACTTTCTTGGGTACTTGAGATGCCTTTCTCTTCGAGGTGCACAACCCCTTTAAGATTTTTGCGTATGAAGGGACTTGTTGGATAGCATCCAAGAGAGGTATATTTATGCTAACCTGCTTAAATATCTCCACAATCTTCTCCACTTGTGCATTTGGTTTATTAGGACTCAACCTGTTTGGGAATGGAGCATTTTGAAAATTCGTTGAGTCAAATGTCTGTGGAGTAGAATGTGAAGTAGGAACGGATCCCGGTGTAGATGTGTTCATGTTGTGAGAAATGGGTCCGTTCGAGGTAGAAGAAGTAGAGCCGTGTGAAGGGTGGAGAATAGGCTCTAAAGAAAGAGGTGAAGAAGGAAGTGAAGAAAATGAAGAAGGGGAAGATGACGATGGAGAAAACGAAGAAATAGAAGAAGAAGAACCACCGGCGGGGATGTCATCATGAGTTCCCACATTATTTTGCAACTCTCTTCCGGATCTCAACGTGGTCACCGCATTTACATTGTGATTGTGATATGCGTTTTGTGCGTGACCGGTATTGGGCAATGGTTGAGATGGAAGCTTTCCCTTTTCTCTCTCGCTCAACGCAGCAGTTAATTGTGCAATTTGTGCCTCAATAGATTTGATACTTTGATCGTGTGAGGCATTGTTATTCATTAAAGATTGAACATAACTTTCAAATCTTGCTGCGGATTCTGTAGATTGCTTAAGAAATGCATCTAGACTTTTTTCGAGCGAGATAACCTTATCATCATTTGGTTGAACCAAATTGTTCGTTTGATTTGTATAAGGTTGTTGTTGGAAAGGTTGCTGGTTTTGAGTTTGTGAAGGTGCTTGTTGTTGTGGTGGATAATTTGCGAGTCAAAAGATAATAAAATTCCTTGTTAGAAAACCTAATTGGAGAACAAAAGTCAATGGGCCGAGTTGATAGGATTTTGTGGGTAGTATCCGCCGAAAACCCTCAGGAGACAACACTCCTCCTACTAGGGACACCTAGAGGTTTAACGGCTTGTTGCACGTGCTCAGTGCAATCGCGTTTCCCTGCGAAAGTGCGGTTAGGATTGTAGTGAATAAATAATAAGTTTGCTCGAGGACGAGCAAAAGGTAAGTTTGGGGGTATTTGTTCAGACCATAATATTGCATTTATCATTCCCGTATTCTTATCCTTTTTATAAATAAACAGGTACTCTTGACGCACGTTTGTTGCATATTACAGGATACAGGTTTCTGGAGCAAATACAGTGAAAAAGACACAAAACAACAGAAAAATGGACTTTTGACCAACTATTAGACGGATACTAGTCAAGCCTAGACGAAGAACAGTACAAGGTCCAAATGTCAAGTGAACGGTCAAAAGATACGAACAAGTTTTCACTGAAGATCTGGAGAAGACCCAGAAGCCCAACAAAGAAAATACATATAAAAATACAGAGCCCAAGAACCACTGAAGAAAGCCCAAAAGTTTGCCGGCCTAAGACCACCAAAGGGCCGCGGATCCGCGGCCCAAGCCAACCAATGCCGTGGATCCGCGGCCGTCTAATGCCCGTGTCGGTGGATTTTTCTTCTGTTGCCGCGACGGTTCGGGTGTTGGGATTTTTAGAGGTCAAATCAGTAATTGCGCATGTGCGAGACTCTGAAACCCTAATTCTCCTGTTTACTTATAAATTGTAATCTCAAAATTTTAAAAGGCTATGCCTCATTTCAATCAATAAAATTCAGAAATTCTGGGAATTATATTCAGATCTGTTCTTCTTGTTTGGAGGGAGCCGTCAACTTAGGAAGGTATTTTTATTTCTGTTCTTTTAATTAAAATGTTTTCTCATCCCCTAATGAGCGAGTAATCTCCTCGCTTGTTAGGGTTAGCCTTAGGGAAAGGGTTGAGAGATGAGATCTCTCATCCCTTTCAATGGCACTTTCACCTAATGAATTAGAACTTCACGCATACGAGCACAACCGCTCCCTGCGGCATCCTGCCCTTCGAGGTAACGATGAACCGTAGTATAAAGGGCCGGTTGCGCGCGTTTTCCGTGAGGGTTAGGATAATTATCAACAAAGGAAGGATACAAATCTAGAGGAAGAAACATCTTCCCAAAAGATTTGGATCCACTTTATTAATAATTACCTTAACATCTAATAGATCTAAAAAAGAAGGTTTTGAAAGCGGTGAGGATAAACATTAATCTCCAAAACTTCCCCTAAGCCTAACCCTAGCAAGACTCTTAATTAGATTAATTAAATCCAGTTTTTATAGATTTTTATAAACCAACCAAAACGACATTTTGAATCAACTCGTTAAAACACATAAAAGAAATTTACCCGTCTCTGTGGATCGACCCGCACTCACCGGCTAGCTTCATGCGACGCCGTTTCTGATTGCGGTAAACTTATGTTTTTGACATTAATCAAATGGCGCCGTTGCCGGGGAATACTCACCACTATACTACAACGATTTGATTAAAAGATTTAGCGTGCTTGCGCTTTCTAAAAGATAGATCAAAAATATTTGTAACCGCAATCAGAAACGGCGTCGCTTCGCATCTAGCCGGCGAGTACGGGTCGATCCACAGAGACGGGTAAATTTCTTTTATGTGTTTTAACGAGTTGATTCAAAACGTCGTCTTGGTTGGTTTATGAAAATCTAGAAAAACTGGATTTAATTAATCTAATTAAGAGTCTTGCTAGGGTTAGGCTTATGGGAAGTTTTGGAGATTAATGTTTATCCTCACCGCTTTCAATACCTTCTTTTTTAGATCTATTAGATGTTAAGGTAATTATTAATAAAGTGGATCCAAATCTTTTGGGAAGATGTTTCTTCCTCTAGATTTGTATCCTTCCTTTGTTGATAATTATCCTAACCCTCACGGAAAACGCGCGCAACCGGCCCTTTATACTACGGTTCATCGTTACCTCGAAGGGTAGGATGCCGCAGGGAGCGGTTGTGCTCGTATGCGTGAAGTTCTAATTCATTAGGTGAAAGTGGCATTGAAAGGGGTGAGAGATCTCATCTCTCAACCCTTTCCCTAAGGCTAACCCTAACAAGCGAGGAGATTACTCGCTCATTAGGGGATGAGAAAACATTTTAATTAAAAGAAACAGAAATAAAAATACCTTCCTAAGTTGACGGCTCCCTCCAAACAAGAAGAACAGATCTGAATATAATTCCCAGAATTTCTGAATTTTATTGATTGAAAAGAGGCATACATTTTACAGATCTAAAATTACAATTTATAGGAAAATAGGAAACCTAGGGTTACAGACTCTCGCACATGCAAAATTACAGATTTGCCCATGTAAAATCCCAACATCTGCACCGACGCACCGACTCAGAAAAACTCCACTGACATGCGCATTATTTGGCCGCGGAACCGCGGCCAATCCCAGCCCTGCGCCGCGGTTCCACGGCCATCTAGTGCGCATGTCAGTGGAGTTTTTCTGAGTCGGTGCGTCGGTGCAGATGTTGGGATTTTACGTGGGCAAATCTGTAATTTTGCATGTGCGAGAGTCTGTAACCCTAGGTTTCCTATTTTCCTATAAATTGTAATTTTAGATCTGTAAAATGTATGCCTCTTTTCAATCAATAAAATTCAGACTTTCTGGGAGTCATTTTCAGATCTGTTCTTCTTGTTTGGAGGGAGCCGTCAACTTAGGAAGGTATTTTTATTTCTGTTTCTTTTAATTAAAATGTTTTCTCATCCCCTAATGAGCGAGTAATCTCCTCGCTTGTTAGGGTTAGCCTTAGGGAAAGGGTTGAGAGATGAGATCTCTCACCCCTTTCAATGCCACTTTCACCTAATGAATTAGAACTTCACGCATACGAGCACAACCGCTCCCTGCGGCATCCAACCCTTCGAGGTAACGATGAACCGTAGTATAAATGGCCGGTTGCGCGCGTTTTCCGTGAGGGTTAGGATAATTATCAACAAAGGAAGGATACAAATCTAGAGGAAGAAACATCTTCCCAAAAGATTTGGATCCACTTTATTAATAATTACCTTAACATCTAATAGATCTAAAAAAGAAGGTATTGAAAGCGGTGAGGATAAACATTAATCTCCAAAACTTCCTCTAAGCCTAACCCTAGCAAGACTCTTAATTAGATTAATTAAATCCAGTTTTTATAGATTTTTATAAACCAACCAAAACGACATTTTGAATCAACTCGTTAAAACACATAAAAGAAATTTACCCGTCTCTGTGGATCGACTCGCACTCACCGGCTAGCTTCATGCGACGCCGTTTCTGATTGCGGTAAACTTATGTTTTTGACATTAATCAAATGGCGCCGTTGCCGGGGACGGCGTAATCTTTCTTTTTGTGAATTTTCGGGTTGATATAAATTTTAAAAATTATAAAAATTTGAAAATATAAAAAAAAAATATATAAATTATCAATTTTGATCCGTTGGAAGGGTTTATTGTTTGAATCTTGCAGGAACCGCGAAGAATTGAGAATCTGAAAATTTACAGAGAACAAAACAGAAGTTGGTGCAGAAGAACAGAGGATAAATTGGACAGAGAAGCAGTACAATTTTTTTTCAGAACTTGAAACCCTAATACGGCCGCGCTTCCGCCGCATAGGGGGGTCCCAGACCGCGGATCCGCGCTCTGCTTGCCACGTCAGCAGTTCAAAATTAGTGGGTTTGTTCTCTTTTCTTCCCCTCTGCAACCTACAATATATCTCTCTGTAAAAATTTTTCTGCAGGAATTCTTTGCGTAAAGAGTCTTTCTCCCCCTTCTAAATAACAGATTTTCTGCAGGTTTCTTTGCGCCGCGCTAAAATTGAATGCAAGTGAAATTTTATTTGTTTTGCATAATTTAACCGGACTCTAAGGGGCTAATTGACCAAACTCAGATTGGGTGGGGATTTCATCACCCTTCCCAGGACCCCATAAAACACCTAAAGTATTTTGCATCGACCACAATTAATTAAAAAAGATTAGACTCGGACCTAAGGACATCGAGCTCAATAGGAAAAGGACTAGTATAGGCATCGACCGTTTATCCTAACCGACATTGCGGTGTCTAGGCTAGTGGTTATTAATTAAGCCCACTGTAGTGGTGGTTCCTTCCCACTTACCTGGCCGTATTTGTCCATGAAGAGGCGGTTTGAGGTCCTATTTCTAGCCCTAGTTAGGAGCTGTCTAGCAGACCTAGGCAACCCTAGATCTAGGTCTGATTGTGCATGTGTGGTTGATACATTTGTGTCACGAGTCCCATTTTCTAAAACCTTCTTGCAAAACTCTCCAATAAAGAAATAAAGAAAAATCTTTTCAAAACTTGCAACTTGCCGCTAAGAAAACTTGCATCTCACTTCCACCATTTCTCCTTCATTGACGTTATCTTACCCCCACATTCTGTTTTTCTATTTTTTTTCTGACTGCACTACCCTTTAGTGTATGTCATTTTGGACTAGGGATACTAACGCCCGATTAGTCCGTGTTTCGTTGGTACCGACCAACGAACCCTTCGACGAACCCTTCGTCGACATTCCGTCCATTTCCTTACCTCCACCTTCAATTTCTTCTTTCGAAGGTATGTCGGGATTTAACCCAAACGATACCTTACCGACGGGAATGATTCCACCTCCGCCAGGTGCGAATAACCCGAATCTTCCGCCTGTTGTAGCGCCCGCACGAGTTGCGCTCCAGGATCTATTCTACCCCGTCCGCACTTCCTTACCTACATGTCTTTGACCCCCACCGGCGAATGGGGATAATTTTGAAATAAAACCACACTTCATCAATATGCTGCCTAAGTTTCATGGTTTGGAATCCGAAGACGCATATATTTTCATTAATAAATTCCAAAACGTTTGCGCCATGATGAAGACAACCCAATTAAGTGATGACGCAATAAGGCTAAGGGTCATTCCTTTTACCTTATGTGACCTAGCCAAGAAGTGGCTATACAGCACCGCATCACATTCCATTAGAAATTGGGACGAGTTTGTGAGAGCTTTTCTAAAAAAGTTCTATCCTCATCATAAAACTGCTAGAATCCGAAACGAGATTATACAATTTTCACAGCTTCCGTCCGAACCATTTTGGAAGTGCTTCGAGAGATTTAAAGACCTACTTGTTCAATGCCCTCATCATGGGATAGAAAGTTGGCAACTTTGCCAAACATTATACGAGGGATTGAACGCAGCAACGAAGCAGTTGCTAGAAACAATATGTCAAGGTCATTTTCTCTCCAAGTCTAGCGACGAAGCTTGGCAGTTTCTTGAGGATCTTAGTGAGCAAACAATTCGGTGGGAGAGTACCAAGACCACATCATCTTCTTCAGTTGGTCAATCTAGGGCAGGCATACATCAAATAGATATGTCAATTGCTATGAAGGCCGAGATGGCCTCACTTATGAAAAAGCTAGAAGCCATTGAGACCAAGATCCCATCGTCTTCTCCTGCCCCTACTCTACCCACACGAACTGTTTGTGCTTGTTGTTCTAATCCATCACATCTAACCGAAGAGTGTCCTTATAATGCACCTATTCAAGGACAGGATCAAGTCAATGCTGTATTTCAGCAACGACAAAGAAACGATCCGTACTCTTCGGCATACAATTAGGGGTGGAGAAGTCACCCAAATCAACAAGTCCAAGGAAATAATAATTTTCAAAGACCTCCTCCACAACAACAACAAGCACCTCCACAAACTCAAAACCAGCAACCTTTCCAACAACAACCTTATACAAATCAAACGAACAATTTTGGTCAACCAAATGATGATAAGGTTATCTCGCTAGAAAAAAGTCTAGATGCATTTCTGAAGCAATCTACAGAATCCGCAGCAAGATTTGAAAGTTATGTTCAATCTTTAATGAATAACAATGCCTCACACGATCAAAGTATCAAATCTATTGAGGCACAAATTGCACAATTAACTGCTGCGTTGAGCGAGAGAGAAAAGGGAAAGCTTCCATCTCAACCATTGCCCAATCCCGGTCACACACAAAACGCATATCATAATCACAATATAAATGCGGTGACCACGTTGAGATCCGGAAGAGAGTTGCAAAATAATGTGGGAACTAGTGATGACATCCCCGCCGGTGGTTCTTCTTCCCCTTCTTCATTTTCTTCACTTCCTTCTTCACCTTTTTCTTTAGAGCCTATTCTCCACCTTTCACACGGCTCTACTTTTTCTGACTCGAACGGACCCAATTCTCACAACACGAACACATCCACACTGGGATCCGTTCCTACTCCACATTCTACTCCACAGACATTTGACTCAACAAACTTTCAGAATGCTCCAAACAGGTTGAGTCCTAATAAACCAAATACACAAGTGGAGAAGATTGTGAAGATATTTAAGCAGGTTAGCATAAATATACCTCTCTTGGATACTATCCAACAAGTCCCTTCATACGCGAAAATCTTAAAGGGCTTGTGCACCTCGAAGAGAAAGGCATCTCAAGTACCCAAGAAAGTGCTAGTGGCTAGTGCAGTGAGCAATGCTATTAACCACCATCAAACCTTACCCCAAAAACGAAAGGACCCCGGCTGTCCTACTATTTCAATCACAATTGGGGATAAGAAAATTAATCGAGCACTTTTAGATCTTGGGTCTAGTGTTAACCTGATTCCCTACTCCGTGTACGAACAATTAGGGGTTGGAGAGCTGAAACCCACTCGTTGCACTCTCCAAATGGCTGATCGATCAATCATCTATCCAAGGGGTCAACTAGAGGATGTGTTGATCAAAGTCGAGGAATTCATATTCCCCGTTGATTTTATCGTTATGGATACACAACCTGTTGCTAACCCAAGAAACCAAATTCCGGTGATTCTTGGTCGACCATTTTTGGCCACTTCCAATGCCGTAATAAATTGTCGCAATGGCTCCATGACTCTATCTTTCGGAAAGAGGTCTAGTGAGTTTAATATTTATAAGATGGGAAGTCTGCCCCCCGTACCTAAAACTAGTACACGAGAAGTTTGCTCTATTCACGAAATCACGCAGGAGGACTGCGAGCTTGAACGATTTCTATTTGATGAAAACAGTTTTGACGCCACTAATGCGTCCCTCCTTGAGCCTACTACCGTTGACACAACCGATGTTGATTATGAATGCTTCACTTTTTTGGATGATGACGACTCACAACCCGAATATGAGTCGTTTGAATTTTTGGATGAGTCAGTCGAGCCATCCGAATCGGTTGTTTGCAGTGATTTCGAACCTGTGTTGGAGTCCTTTAAGTTCGAGGTAGATTCCGCGATGATTCTTTCGCCTCCGAAACTCGAACTAATGTCCTTACCGTCTCACCTTAAATGTGCTTACATAAGTGAGAATGAGACTTTTCCCATTATCATATCAGCCTCTCTAGCCTTCGAGCAAGAGAACGCTATTTTAAAAGTCTTACGAGATAGGCGGCAAGTTTTCAGTTGGACTATGGCGGACATCGAGAAGATCTGTTCCCTTATAATTGAATATCATACACAATTGATGGATGATGCCAGGTCACTAGAGGACCCACAGGAACATCTTGGGGGTATTGTGGTGAGTCAACCTCCTCCCTTAGAAGTTGAAATACCCCCATTTCTTTTAATAAGGTACGAGAATGCCAACACTCCACTGATTGCTGATCATTTACATTCTCGTTTCGATGCATCACCATCACCTGTATATTTACCTCCACACCTCCCATACCACTACTTCTATCTTCCCCAATTCTTTGCGGACCACTACAACTTATTCTTCCACCAACCAATACTCTTTACTGATAAATTTTTCAAATGGTTGGTGTTGACTTTTGGTCGATGCAAAGTTTGGCAGTAATGTCTAACATAGTTTAAATGAAGTTTGGGGGAGGGTCTTTTTGTATATATTTTTGTTTTTCTTAACAATAAAAAAAAATTCAAAAAAAAAAATATATAAAAAAATAAACAGGGGAGTATCGGTATTTTGACCCTCTTGGTTTAGCATGACAGTGAGGACACTGTCAAGTTCAAGTTTGGGGGTATGCTCGGTACGTCTTCTTCCTTCGCATTCATTTGTACATATTTTTGCATTTGCATACTTATTTGAAAACCCATAAAAAATTTGAAAAATTTCAAAAATTATAAAAAATTATTGTATTCAATTTTGGCTAATTGACTTGAGTTTGACAAATAGGTTAACTGGCTAGGAACAACTAGATCTTGGACTTAGTGAATTAAAAACCCTAAAAATAACATTCCTTAAAGTTTAACGGTAGAAAGTATATGCCTTGTAGTTTATTTAGAAATAGGCAAATTTTGGGTTCACTTCTTGGACTAAGTCGAAACAAGGGAAGAGTATTGATGTTCTTATTAAAGTATAAGTTTGAAAAATAGTTCCTAGCTTAAGTCTAGATTCTGAAAATGTATACCCTACAAATTGCACAATCACGCACCTTGAAACTTGGGATAGTAGAGGAGACCTTGAATTGCTCTTGTCTAAAGTCGTTAGTACAATGAAAATAAAGAAAAAAGTGAATAAAGAATAAAAAATGGACACTGCTTTTTGTGATTACTTAAGGTTGCAAAAATAGAAAAATATTTAGCGAGGGTGCTTCATCACCTAGTGCCTTAGACCAACTGGTTTGGGAGTCACTGCTAAAGCCTTGGGTGTTGCAAAGACTAGGAAGTACGCTTTAAAGTGCAAACGCATTTTGTAATCGGTCGTTGGTACCTCAAGAAGTATTAACGGTCGCATGAAGGATGTGTAAGCAAATTTCATTTATTCACTAATTAATAAGTGCTGTGGACAATGGACGAGAGTATGATTGCTTTATTTGAATTTCCAAGTGTAGGGGTGATATATACACACACGTAGGGATATGTGATTGGAATTTAGATAAGAGAAAGGAATGAAGAATAGAACTTGTATCTTTAGTAGAGTTGATAGAAACTCCTGAGTGGAGAAGTAACCCTAGAAGGAAAACTTAAGAGATGCCGAAAGCTAAGTAGGTCTACATAACATATATAATCTTAAGTTAAATGATAAGAAAGCGTGAAAAATATTGGTGGATAATTTACGAGTCAAAAGATAATAGAATTCCATGTTAGAACACCTAATTGGAGAACAAAAGTCAATGGGTCGAGTTGATAGGATTTTGTGGGTGTAATCCGCTGAAAACCCTCAGGAGACAACACTCCTCCTACTAGGGACACCTAGAGATTTAACGGCTTGTTGCACGTGCTCAGTGCAATCGCGTTTCCCTGCGAAAGTGTGGTTAGGATTTTAGAGAATAAAAATAAGTTTGCTCGAGGACGAGCAAAAGATAAGTTTGGGGGTATTTGTTCAGACCATAATATTGCATTTTTCATTCCCCTATTCTTATCTTTTTTATAAATAAACAGGTACTCTTGACGCACGTTTGTTGCATATTACAGGATACAGGTTTCTAGAGCAAATACAGTGAAAAAGACACAAAAAACAGAAAAAAGGACTTTTGACCAACAATTAGACGGATCCTAGTCAAGCCTAGACGAAGAACAGCACAAGGTCCAAAATGTCAAGTGAACGGTCAAAAGATACGAACAAGTTTTCACTGAAGATCTGGAGAAGACCCAGAAGCCCAACAGAGAAAATACATATAAAAATACAGAGCCAAAGAACCACTGAACCAAGCCCAAAAAGTGCAGGGCCCAACTCCTTTATTTGGCCGTGGAACCGCGGCCAAACCCAGCCTGGCGCCGCGGTTCCGCGGCCATCTAGTGCGCATGTCAGTGGAGTTTTTCTGAGTCGGTGCGTCGGTGCAGATGTTGGGATTTTACGTGGGCAAATCTGTAATTTTGCATGTGCGAGAGTCTGTAACCCTAGGTTTCCTATTTTCCTATAAATTATAATTTTAGATCTGTAAAATGTATGCCTCTTTTCAATCAATAAAATTCAGAAATTCTGGGAATTATATTCAGATCTGTTCTTCTTGTTTGGAGGGAGCCGTAAACTTAGGAAGGTATTTTTATTTCTGTTCTTTTAATTAAAATGTTTTCTCATCCCCTAATGAGCGAGTAATCTCCTCGCTTGTTAGGGTTAGCCTTAGGGAAAGGGTTGAGAGATGAGATCTCTCACCCCTTTCAATGCCACTTTCACCTAATGAATTACAACTTCACGCATACGAGCACAACCGCTCCCTGCGGCATCTTACCCTTCGAGGTAACGATGAACCGTAGTATAAAGGGCCGGTTGCGCGCGTTTTCCGTGAGGGTTAGGATAATTATCAACAAAGGAAGGATACAAATCTAGAGGAAGAAACATCTTCCCAAAAGATTTGGATCCACTTTATTAATAATTACCTTAACATCTAATAGATCTAAAAAAGAAGGTATTGAAAGCGGTGAGGATAAACATTAATCTCCAAAACTTCCTCTAAGCCTAACCCTAGCAAGACTCTTAATTAGATTAATTAAATCCAGTTTTTATAGATTTTTATAAACCAACCAAAACGACATTTTGAATCAACTCGTTAAAACACATAAAAGAAATTTACCCGTCTCTGTGGATCGACCCGCACTCACCGGCTAGCTTCATGCGACGCCGTTTCTGATTGCGGTAAACTTATGTTTTAGACATTAATCAACGTACGAGGCAAAATTAGGTTCGGGATACCAAAGTTCGGAAAGTGATTTATGATGTGGGGTACCCATGATAGAAGAAAGAGAAGAGAAAGTAGGTAGGTGGTGCAAAGATTCCTTAGCGACAAAAATTTGCAAGTTGTTAAAAAAAATTCCTTTTCCTGTTGCTCTTTATTTGGAAAAAAAATTTTAGCAAAAAGATTAAGGATATGCAAATCAGGTTAGATCACTTGCAATCAATTATTATTTTAAGCACGGCGCAAAGAATCTTGCACAAGATTTGTTATTTGGAAGGGAAAAGATTTTTAAGGCGCAAATAATTCTGCAGGCATTTTTGAGAAGATTTATCAAGAGTTACAGAGGAGGAACAGAGGGAGGCTTACAAAGCAAAGTTGGTCAAATAAGGTCACCATGGCGCCGCCTTTCCGCGGCAAAAAGAGGGGGTCCCACCGCGGTTCCGCGGTGGGGAAGTCGGCACGGATCCACAAAATTTTTATCACGCGACGAATCGTCAAGGCGGCCACGGTTCCGCGGTCTTAGGTAGGTTACGGCTGCGGTTCAGCGGTCCGATGGAGTTTGCAGATCGCTGGAAAAATTCTACTGTTCTGTTTTGAACATCCCCCTCTGTTCTGATCGTCCGATTTCTGTTCCACTTTCTGGAAATTTCCAGATCCGTTGTTTGATTGTAGATCCTGCAAAATTCTCACAAAAATACCCTTTCCAAAAATAACAGATGATATATATATATATATTTTTTTTCCAGATTTTTATGATTTTTTAATTTAGATTAACCCGAAATTGCAAAAAGGAAATATTACGCCATCCCCGGCAACGGCGCCATTTGATTTATCTCAAAAACTATCTATAACCGCAATCAAGAACGGCGTCGCTTGGTAGCTAGCCGGTGAGTACGGGTCGGTCCACAGGGATGTTGTGAATTTCCTAGTCGCTCAAACGAGTTAATTCCGATTGTGGTCGGATCGATTATCACTAAAAACCTAATTACCTAAACTTGGGCAAATAATTAAAAGTTATAACTAGGGCAGATAAATAAAAGATCTAACTAGGGCAGATAAGAAATTATACTGGGGCAATGAAATAAAATTAACTAGGGCAGGAATTGAAATTACCTACTTACTTTACAGATGGCTCTCTCCAAACATTTACACAAGGTTGTCAGATCTGAATAGAAGATATGAAAAGAGGTATCGATGCTCTCCAAAAGAATTCTAAATTTTATTCATAGAAAGAGGCATATGGAGGCATGAAAAGAATACAATGATTTAGAGTTCCTATTTATAGAGGATAGGAAACCCTGGGTTACAATTGATTCGCATGTCTACATTTACCAAAATACCCTAGGTTGACCAGTCAAAGCTACCAAAAAAACTTGGTAAAATTTGCAACTCCTAATTCCTCATGCCCGCCGCGGAACCGCGGCCGAAACCTGGTTTCGGCCGCGGTTCCGCGGCCAAAAGATGGACTTGGGCTGAGTGCTTTCTGTTGCTGGCTCTGCATGACTTGTACTTCCTGTTTCTTTGGTTCTTTATTCAATTTGGTTTCTCGGTTTCTTCCAGATCTCCAGTGAACATTGTAGCGGACTTTTACTGTTTCTTTGTGTCGCTGCCTGTATACTCGGTGAACTGTTGTTCATTGTTCCTCATAATGTAGGCGCGATCAAGATTTCACCATTTATCATTTGTAGTCTCACTTTTGCATTGTCTTTCCATTATTTTCACTGTTTTAGATCCAAGAACCTATAACCTGTAATATGTAGCAGACACACGTTAAAAGCACCTGTTTATTAATAAAACGAATAAGAATGGGGAATATAATAATACAATATTATGGTGTGAATATCCATCCACAATGGGTAGCTTCCTGCCATACGAAGAAGTGGATCCAAAGACCTCATCGCGGGGCCACCGAGTAGATTCTTGCTCGATCCATCCACAATGGGTAGCTTCTTGCCCTACAAAGGTGTGGATCCGAAGCTCTCATCGGGAGGCCACCGAGCAGATTCCTGTTCGGTCCATCCACAATGGGTAGCTTCCTGCCCTACAAAGGTTTGGATCCAAAACCCTCATCATGAGGCCACCAAGCAAATTGCTGCTCGGTCCATCCACAATGGGTACCTTTCTGCCCTACGAAGAAGTGGATCCAAAGCCCTCATCGTAAGGCCATCGAGTAGATTCCTGCTCGTTCCATCCACAACGGGCAGCTTCCTGCCCTACAAAGCTGTGGATCCGAAGCCCTCATCGCGAGGCCAACGAGAAGATTTGTAACAACCCTAATTTTCTTATACAAATTTTTTCAAATATTTTTTTCAAAATCCTTAAAGAGGTAATTTAGCCTGAGCACAAGATATAAGTAATTATTTTTGCTTTTTAATTACTGGTTAAAAGAATGCAACAACTCCATTTTTAGTGTACAAAATTTGCTTAAAAATTAATGTATACTTGGGGTATTTACATTTTCTGTAACTACTTTAAGTAATTAAATAGCTCCATAATTACAAGAAGGAGCTTGTGGCTTATTAGTAATACCTTGTACTGCTGAACCAAGCCACCAGAGTTCAAATCCCATACCCCACATTATTTTTAATATTATTTTGTTTTCGAGGGAACAAATCCGATTTCCGATTCGGTTTTCTTATAAAACTTCACTTCTCGTTAATACAATTATGCTTAAACTCTCTCATGTTGACTATTAAACACTAATCAACTAACTTGATCAAGTTTCATATCATAAATAATGGCTATTTCATTTTACCGCATTTTTCATGTAAATACCACATAATTTCAATTCCACCTTTAACATCACAATACTTGCTATACCTTTAAATAGATCACGAGGTAACGACCTACCTCCTCACACACTCATATGCAGCATAACACGATACCCTCGAGAACTCAGAATACGGAAAAACAAACATTTTCATTTAAATACCCTTTACTTAATAAAACCATTTCTAAAAGATTTAGTATTGATACATTTTTACAAATAAATAACCTTTGAGCTAATAAAAAATATCTAGACTCGGCCAATTATGGACTGTCACACTCATTAGGACAGAGGAAGGTTGTGGGCATTCAGTCATTTATCTAAACCTGACTTTGTGGTGCCTAGGCTAGACAAGTGAGAAATGTAACTATAAAAGGCCCGTCTCACGGTGATTCGTGAGCGGATCCCTCCTTTCTTCACTTGTACTTACCTGGCCACAATTGGCGGTGAAGATGCGATTTGAGGTATCTCACAACTTGTCGCTTTGGACCAGTTAGGAGCAGTCTAGTTGACTTAGGAGACCCTAGAACATAGAATACGGGAAATCAACATCTTTACAAATAAATACCATAATTAATAAAACCGTTTTCCCTTAATGATTAGTATTTATACAAATCTTTGCAAAGCGCCGCTACAACCCATTTAGGGAACCCGTTCGGGATGGTGCGGATTATCACACATTCTCGGGTTTAGTAGTGCGAGATTCAGACCTCCGAATAGAGCATTCGGTCTCGAAAGATTTAAAATACGACATCTTAAGAAAACGAGATTTCTAGAATATTATAGATATATACAAAAAATTATTTTCATATAAATATATGTATATGTAACATAAACATATCTATTTTTGAAGTATTATAAATATTCCACATTTTCTATAATATCACAAGAATCAATTTTACACTAAAATACCATGAATTCCATGCAAAACCAATATTACAAATAAATACCTTTATTGATGAAAATAAGATATTTTCACTAGAAATATCACAATATAAAATCTACATTCATTACAACTCTAAATACGATTAATAAATACTTGGGGTGTATTTTGAAAACTATATAAATTTATTTTTACATAAAACCCCCTCAAGTTCTATAAATTACCCTAAGGACCCTAGTAAACATAAGCTTAAGCGGGACCAATCTCTTGAGCCTCAGGGAGCTGGAGAAGTGGGTGCTTGCCTATTTAAGATAGATAACTTAATAATGGTGTTATCAATAAGGTAATCGTCTTTGAAAAAGACACAAATCCTGCCGTCCATGTGCAGCGGTTACCGATAATATTAAAACAATCAGGACGTCAATTTACTTTTCTAATTATCTGACTCAGTTTGAGTCTCATTATAATCTGACTTGAATATGATTCAAGTATAATCTAAAATCTACAATCTTCAATATTACAATTCAACATGAATCCAATTATCAATCTATACAACTTGACTGAATCGAACCATGGATATACATTCCATTTACATGGTTCTCCAGTTACATCCATTTACATGATTCTACGATTACATCCGTTTACTGATATCATGGTTTCGGTCAGTCAATCAATTATACAATTTACAATACAAACAACACAAACAAGACATCTCGGGGTTTAAGTGGTAGATTGGTACGGAAGGTGTTAGAAGTGGCACGAGACAGTAAGATTTAATACACCTAACATGAATCCAGTTGCTGTTGTCCCGTGGCATAAACGGTTCCTTGTACTATACTTGCCTCTAGTCTCTGGCATATAGAGACTCCTCTCGTATACACTCGCATTCTTCTGTACCAAGCTACAAACAACAGCGTTAACACAAAATTACAACAATATAATATAACTTTAAAAGATACCTTCTTTTTCAGTCTATTCTATTTATCCCTTATCTTTGGGACTTACCGAGCGACCTGTTCGCTGGCGATATTCTCTTTCTTTCTTCTTTGAATGTCGTCAGGTGATCTGGACTTATCTGAGATCGAGCCCACTGCACAAGACTTGGATCAGTTCAGTGAAGACCCCGAGCTCTAGTCATTGTACACTTTCCATTCAGTACTTTCATTTCTGTTATACCATTGTTTAGGCATTGTTTTTTATTCAGCTGTATTTACTTTTCATGCATTGTACAGAAGAATGTTAATAAATAAAGTTGCTGTTCATTTTATATCTCTTGTCTCTTGTGCTTTACTTTTATATTGCTTAGATACGCTTAGCGTATTTACTTCACAGTAAATACGTAGCGACCTCGTCGCGTACTCTACCCATATACTGGAAAGCGGGGCGTGACATGTTTTGTTGGTGGCCCATGCAGGTCAGAGCTGTAGGAAATCCAATCATGCAGTTCTATTCTGCGTGAACAACCTAAGCAATATAACACAAGAATCAACAATTAAAACATTCTTTACAATCATGTTCCTTGAATCTTATCATTTAATATTCTTTGAACCATATACTTTGAATCTGTCCTAACCCAAAATTCTCTCACCTCTTTTACAATCTTACTAAAACATTCGCATCCTTTCATTCCTTCATACATTTTTCATATACTACTAAGTACTTCTAACACCTTGTAACACCTTAGCAACCATAGAAGCCAAGACAGTTGACCAAGGTAACACTAGTAAGACTCTTTCACATTTTTTAAAACCCCTTGCACCACCTTGTTATTTTTTTCACACACTGTCAGTACTTCAGTCACTAAACTTTCTTGAATCTGTTACACTTTTCTTTTACAAATTTCGAGGACGAAATTTTTATAAGGAGGGTAGAATGTAACAACCCTAATTTTCCTATACAATTTTTTTCAAATATTTTTTTCAAAATCCTTAAAAGGGTATTTTAGCCTGAGCACAAGATATAAGTAATTATTTTTCTTTTTAATTATAAGTTAAAAGAATGTAACAACTTCATTTTTAGTGTACAAAATTTGCTTAAAAATTAATATATACTTGGGGTATTTACATTTTCTGTAACTACTTTAAGTAATTAAATAGCTCCATAATTACAAGAAGGAGCTTATGGCTCATTGGTAATACCTTGCACCGCTGAACCAAGCCACCAGAGTTCAAATCCCACACCCCACATTATTTTTAATATTATTTTGTTTTAAATTTTTTAGAAGTTCAACAGTCAACACGTGATAACTCCCAAATTTTCTACTACACATGAAAAAATAAATATACCAGAGGCTACACCAGACGACCCCCCACCTCCCTGACCTCCGACTCGGCCCGACTCAGTCGACTCGGACGACGGACCGGCCGACTCGGTACGGCGCCGCCGGCCGAGTCCTCAAGATGAAAGTTGTGCCTTTTGAGTTTCTCAACCCCTCTTTATACTTTAAATATTGAGATCGTTTCCAGAGAGCCCATTAACACTCATTTACTCCATTTTTAATACATTTTTCCTACATTTTTTACATTTTTTAAATTAAAACCTTTCAGCTACCCTAACCCTATAAATACCACCACTACTCTCTACCCTCTCACCCCAAAACTCTGAGCCAACTCTCTAAAATTCTCAAGAAAACTTGTGTGCTTTGAAAACGAGCACGAAGCGAAGCTACGGCGAAATTCCCGGCGAACTTCCGACGATCGTTCTAGGAACTCTCGGCGATGAATCGACGCACCGGCGATTCCTCTTCTTCCATCTCCCTCTTCTAGTTGTCCAAAACCCGTAAGTTCCATTTCTATCTCCCTTTTTTCTATTCTAAAAATACGGATTTACAAAACCCAACGGAATCGGAACAAATCCGATTTTCGATTCGGTTTTCTTATAAAACTTCATTTCTCGTTAATACAATTATGCTTAAACTCTCTTATGTTGACTATTAAACACTAATCAACCAAATTGATCAAGTTTCATATCATAAAATAATAGCTATTTCATTTTACCGCATTTTCATGTAAATACCACATAGTTTCAATTCCACCTTTAACATCACAATACTTATTATACCTTTAATTAGATCACGAGGTAACGACCTATTTCCTCACACACTCATATGCAACATAACACGATACCCTCGAGAATTTAGAATACGGGAAAATAAATATTTTCATTTAAATACCCTTTACTTAATAAAACCATTTCAAAAAGATTTAGTATTGATACATCTTTACAAATAAATAACCTTTGAGAAAATAAAAAATATCTAGACGCAGCCAATTAAGGACTGTCGCACTCATTAGGACAGAGGAAGGTTGTGGGCATTCAGTCGTTTATCTAAACCTGACTTTGTGGTGCCAGGCTAGACAAGTGAGAAAGGTAACTTTAAAAGACGCGTCTCACGGTGATTCGTGAGCGGATCCCTCCTTTCTTCACTTGTACTTACCTGGCCATAATTGGCGATGAAGAGACGATTTGAGGTATCTCACAACTTTTCGCTTTGGACCAGTTAGTAGCAGTCTAGTTGACTTAGGAGACCCTAGAACATAGAATACGGGAAATCGACATCTTTACAAATAAATACCATAATTAATAAAACTGTTTTTCCTTAATGATTAGTATTTATACAAATCTTTGCAAAGCGCCGCTACAACCCATTTGAGGAACCCGTTCGGGATGGTGCGGATTATCGCACATCCTCGGGCTTAGTAGTGCGAGATTCAGACCTCCGCAAGGAGCATTCGGTCTCGAAAGATTTAAAATACGACATCTTAAGAAAACGAGATTTCTAGAATATTATAGATATATACAAAAAATTATTTTCATATAAATATATGTATATGTAACATAAACATATCTATTTTTGAAGTATTATAAATATTCCACTTTTTCTACAATATCACAAGAATCAATTTTACACTAAAATACCATGAATTCCATGCAAAACCAATATTACAAATAAATACCTTTATTGATGAAAATAGGATATTTTCACAAGAAATATCACAATATAAAATCTACATTCATTACAACTCTAAATACGATTAATAAATATTTGAGGTGTATTTTGAAAAGTATATAAAAGTATTTTTACATAAACCCCCCTCAAGTTCTATAAATTACCATAAGGACCCTAGTAAACATAGGTTTAAGCGGGACCAATCTCTTGAGCCTCAGGGAGCCGGAGAAGTGGGTGCTTGCCTATTTAAGGTAGACAACTTAATAATGGTGTTATCAATACGGTAATCGTTTTTGAAAAAGATACAAATCCTGCCGTCCATGTGCAGCGGTTACCGATAACATCAAAACAATCAGTACTTCAATTTACTTTTCTAATTGTCTGACTCAGTTTAAGTCTCATTATAATCTGACTTGAATATGATTCAAGTACAATCTACAATCTTCAATATTACAATTCAACATGAATCCATGAATTCAATTATCAACCTGTCACGCCCCGCTTCCCAAATGAAGGAGAAGGAAGACATGGCAAGGTCCGCAACCTAACTGTATTGAAGGTGGTATATTCAATACAATTACGTTAAGCGTATAAATATTTAATATGCAGGATGTGTACCAAAACAAAAATAATAAAAGCGAAAGGCATTTTATTTCCATTAACCAAACTTTATTACATCCCAAAAGAAATAGTAAAATAAACTAAGTAGTTTAATTACATGAATGGAGAAACAAAAGCCCTAAACATGTGGGCAACAACAAAAATTAAAACTATCTAATCTTCCATTGTCCTGTCTGCATAATCTTTATAAGTTGACTTCACACATTGATCTTCGCTGTAATACTCATTCTTATCTGACGGACATTCCAAAGATAGAGAAAGAAAAGGAAGGTCCGTCAGTGAGTTATACTCGGGTAGGATTGCCTCATAAGATAGTAAAGGTATAGAAACGAACAGGTGTATATGATGTATGCAACGTAAAGTAGGGGTGTAAATGTTTGAAATGCATAAATTTAAGATGTTTTGAGTAGAGCTATATATGAGTATGTGTATGTTGTAAGTTATATGTAGATGAAGTTAATAGTATGTATTAGTTTGTTAAACAAGGGTCCGGATACTCGTGATTATTCTGTTGTGGCCACGGAACAACAACTGGGGAAGTGAAATGTACCATTTCACTTTCCGAGATCATGATCGAGTAGTAGGGGAATCCGAGTTCCGAATTATCCTTGCCTAATCAAACTACCCATCCCCGTGGTTCAGTATAAAGGTTTGGACGAATTAGAGTTAGTGCGTATATTTCTAGACATGGAATTTCCACATTGTATAGTCGCCCATATATTGGACTGTTCACCCGAAATATCGGGATCTTCATATTTATATAGTCGCCCATATATTGGACTGTTCACCCATAAAATCGGGATCTTCATAATAAGTATTTCATACCTAGGTCCGCGCATTCTAACCCTAACCGTATCATATTTTGTATATGTCATGTTGTCATAAACTGGAATTTTAGAAAGAGTATTGATCTCGTTTAATATGGCCTTCCACAACCACTCATTTTATTTTCTAGAATTTGTAATGTACTTCGTGTCCTTTAGAGAAAACTTAGTTAACATAATAAGGTTTAAATATCTTTTATCACTTCTAAGAAAAACCATGATATTTGGGATATTTATTAATTTGGAAAAGCATAATGTTTTACAGAAAATATCCTTTTGATAAAAGATTGTGGTGTTTATTTGAAAATCTTTTACAAGGGGTTTTTATTTGAAAAAAATCTATACCGCTCCTAATATTCCAAAAGGATAAGTCATGTGGTCCTCAAATCGCCTCTTCACCGCCATTTGTGGCCAGGTAAGTGCCAAGTAAGTGAGAAGGTACTCCACTACGTAAGTAGTGGGCCTAATTAATAACCACTAGCCTTAAACACACTTGCCTAGACATCACAAAGTCTGGTTTAGATAAACGATCGATGCCTACAAGCTTTCCTTTATCCTAGATTGGTGTTAATTTAAAATTACCTTTTAATAAGATACTAAAAATTCATTTTGAAAAGATATCGTTATTTAAATTTAGTATTTTCTTTCTTAAAAAGTTGAGGGGGTTTTAAAAATATTTGTAAGTAAAATATACGTATGCTGTATCTAAAATATTTATTTTACATATCTTTAAAATATAATATTTAAACGAGGGTATCTTGTGGAAGTAACCTATTTCGAGATCATTTTTATAGTGTGGGTATGTCAGAGGAGGAATGACAATTCATGGGTTATATCAGATTCCAGGTATTATGGGTGTGCAATATAATTTTGTGTACAGATGAAATTTAAACACCGTTTTAAAATATGGGTTAACTTTATTATGATTGAGGGTACAAGGAATAGGTATGCACAAATATAATAACAACTTTTTAAATGGGGGTTGATGATTAGAAGTTGGAACTAGGTTATTGAGATATAAGAAGGTGACAGGAAAAGGAGAGAGAGGCGGATCCTACCTTTTGTTTGAGTCGGATGCCGGAGGGTTGGAAACGTAGTCTCGTACTAAATTCTCAATAGCTCTGCGTCCCGATTTTTCCTCTGCGATTGGATGGAACCGTAGCGTCAACGTAGTCGATACGAAGGTACCGGTATTTTTTTCAGAATTTTTGGAGTTCTGAGGTGTGAAAAATTTGGGTTTGAAGGTGTCTATTTATAGGGTTCAAATGGTAACAAAAAAAAATCCAAAAACGTTAAAAAAATCCTCAAAATCGGCGCCGGCCGTGATTACGAATCATTCACGCAATGATTGTGCCCGCCGCCTCAAATTCTGGCCATTGGATCTGCATCCAACGGCGCAGATCGCGCCGCCCATCGCCACGTGTCATGCGCTGGTTCGTCCACAGCCGTGGATGAGGATCACGTGCTTTCGCGTGGTCCCCACCACGTGGGCGCCGCGACAGAGCTCTGGGCCGTTGGATCTCGTGATCCAACGGTCCAGGTTAAAAAGCTTTAAAAATTTAAAATAAAAATTATTAAAAATAAATAAAACAGCAGATTATTTAAAATATTGATTTGGCTTTGAAAATTTTGTTAAAAATACGGGAAAATTATGGAAAAATTCCAGAAAATATATTTTATTATTATCTTTAATATAAAAATAGTTTTGGGCTAAAACTAAGTAATATAACTGTTCCTATGGTTTTAGCTAGTTACTAAAATTATAGAATATCTAGTTTATCCTTTAAAATATTTTTTTATCACGAATTAATTACTTTTATTGAAAATAAAAAAGTGTAGATTATTTTAAGGTATTATAAAATCTTTCTAAAACATTTTAAGCCTATAAAAATAATAAATAGATTTTAGAAATTTCCTTTAATCATATTTACTGCTTTGAAAATTATTAACACTACTTTAAAAATTATTATTATATAAAAGAAATACGTAAATAATTATTTGATAGTAGAAATATAAATAAAATATATTTTATTAGGTATTAGAAAATATGGTCGTTACACAATCTATACAACTTGACCGAACCGAACCAAGGATATACATTCCATTTACATGGTTCTCCAGTTACATCCATTTATATGATTCTACGATTACATCCGTTTACTGATATCATGGTTTCGGTCAGTCAATCAATTATACAATTTACAATACAAACAACACAAACAAGATATCTCGGGGTTTAAGGGGTAGATTGGTACGGAAGGTGTTAGAAGTGGCACGAGACAGTAAGATTTAATACACCTAACATGAATCCAGTTGCTGTTGTCCCGTGGCATAAACGGTTTCTTGTACTATACTTGCCTCTAGTCTCTGGCATATAGAGACTCCTCTCGTATACACTCGCATTCTTCTGTACCAAGCTACAAACAACAGCGTTAACACAAAATTACAACAATATAATATAACTTTAAAAGATACCTTCTTTTTCTGTCTATTTTATTTCTCCCTTATCTTTGGGAGTTATCGAGCGACATGTTCGCTGACGGCGTTCTCTTTCTTTTTTCTTTGAATGTCGTCAGATGATCTGGACTTACCTGAGATCGAGCCTACTGCACAAGACTTGGATCAGTTCAGTGAAGACCCCGAGCTCTAGTCATTGTACACTTTCCATTCAGTACTTTCATTTCTGTTATGCCATTGTTTAGGCATTGCTTTTGATTCAGTTGTATTTACTTTTCATGCATTGTACAAAAGAATGTTAATAAATAAAATTGTTGTTCATTTTATATCTCTTGTCTCTTGTGCTTTACTTTTATATTGCTTAGATACGCTTAGCGTATTTACTTCACAGTAAATACGTAGCGGCATCGTCGCGTCCTCTGCTCGTATACGGGGAAGCGGGGTGTGACAGGTTTTGTTGGTGGCCCATGCAGGTCAGAGCTGAATGAAATCCAATCATGCAGTTCTGTTCTGCATGAACAACCTAAGTAATATAACACAAGAACCAGAAACTAAAACATTCTTTACAATCATGTTCCTTGAATCTTATCATTTAATATTCTTTGAACCATATACTTTGAATCTGTCCTAACCCAAAATTCCCTTATCTCTTTTACAATCTTACCAAAACCTTCGTATTCTTTCATTCCTTCACACATTTTTCATACACTATCAAGTACTTCTAACACCTTGTAACACCTTAGCAACCATAGAAGCCAAGACAGTTGACCAAGATAACACTAGTAAGACTCTTTCATATTTTTTAAAACCCTTGCACCACCTTGTTATTTTTTTCACACGCTGTCAGTACTTCAGTCACTAAACTTTCTTGAATCTGTTACACTTTCCTTTTACAAATTTCGAGGACAAAATTTTTATAAGGAGGGTAGAATATAACAACCCTAATTTTCCTATACAATTTTTTTCAATTTTTTTTTTCAAAATCCTTAAAGGGGTATTTTAGCCTGAGCACAAGATATAAGTAATTATTTTTCTTTTTAATTATAAGTTAAAAGAATGTAACAACTCCATGTTTAGTGTACAAAATTTGCTTAAAAATTAATGTATACTTGGGGTATTTACATTTTCTGTAACTACTTTAAGTAATTGAATAGCTCCATAATTACAAGAAGGAGTTTGTGGCTCATTGGTAATACCTTGCATTGCTGAACCAAGCCACCAGAGTTCAAATCCCATACCCCACATTATTTTTAATATTATTTTGTTTTAAATTTTTTAGAAGTCCAGCAGTCAACACGTGATAACTCCTAAATTTTCCATTACAGATGAAAAACTAAATATACCAGAGGCTACACCAGACGACCCCCCACCTTCCTGACCTCCGACTCGGCCCGACTCGGCCGACTTGTACGGCGGACCGGCCGACTCGGTACGGCGCCGCCGGTCGAGTCCCCAAGATGAAAGTTGTGCCTTTTGAGTTTCTCAACCCCCATGTATACTTTAAATATTGAGATCGTTTCCAGAGAACCCATTAACACTCATTTACTCCATTTTTAATACATTATTTATAATTTTAAAATTAAAACCCTTCACCTACCCTAACCCTAGCCTAACCCTATAAATACCACCACTACCCTCTACCCTCTCACCCCAAACACTGAGCCAACTCTCTAAAATTCTCAAGAAAACTTGTGTACTTTGAAAACGAGCACGAAACGAAGCTACGGCGAAATTCCCGGCAAACTTCCGGCGATCGTTCTAGGAACTCTCGGCGACGAATCGACGCACCGACGATTCCTCTTCTTCCTTCTCCCTCTTCTAGTTGTCCAAAACACGTAAGTCCCATTTCTATCTCCTTTTTTTCTATTCTAAAAATACGGATTTACAAAACCGGACGGAATCGGAACAAATCCGATTTCCGATTCGGTTTTCTTTTAAAACTTCACTTCTCGTTAATACAATTATGCTTAAACTCTCTTATGTTGACTATTAAACACTAATCAACCAAATTGATCAAGTTTTATATTATAAAATAATGGTTATTTCATTTTACCGCATTTTCATGTAAATACCACATAGTTTCAATTCCGCCTTTAACATCACAATACTTGTTATACCTTTAAATAGATCACGAGGTAACGACCTACCTCCTCACACACTCATATGCAACATAACACGATACCCTCGAGAACTTAGAATACGGAAAAATAAACATTTTCATTTAAATACCCTTTACTTAATAAAATCATTTCTAAAAGATTTAGTATTGATACATCCTTACAAATAAATAACTTTTGAGCTAATAAAAAATATCTAGACTCAGCCAATTAAGGACTGTCGCACTCATTAGGACAGAGGAAGGTTATGGGCATTCAGTCGTTTATCTAAACCTGATTTTGTGGTGTCTAGGCTAGACAAGTGAGAAAAGTAACTTTAAAAGACCCGTCTCACGGTGATTCGTGAGCGGATCCCTCCTTTCTTCACTTGTACTTACCTGGCAACAATTGGCGGTGAAGAGGCAATTTGAGGTATCTCACAACTTGTCGTTTTGGACCAGTTAGGAGCAGTCTAGTTGACTTAGGAGACCTCAGAACATAGAATACGGGAAATCGACATCTTTACAAATAAATACCATAATTAATAAAACCGTTTTCCCTTAATGATTAGTATTTATACAAATCTTTGCAAAGCGCCGCTACAACCCATTTGGAGAACCCGTTCGGGATGGTGCGGATTATCGCACATTCTCGGGCTTAGTAGTGCGAGATTCAGACCTCTGCAAGGAGCATTCAGTCTCGAAAGATTTAAAATACGACATCTTAAGAAAACGAGATTTCTAGAATATTATAGATATATACAAAAAATTATTTTCATAAAAATATATGTATATGTAACATAAACATATCTATTTTTGAAGTATTATAAATATTCCGCTTTTTCTACAATATCACAAGAATCAATTTTACACTAAAATACCATGAATTCCATGCAAAACCAATATTACAAATAAATACCTTTATTGATGAAAATAAGATATTTTCACTAGAAATATCACAATATAAAATCTACATTCATTACAACTCTAAATACGATTAATAAATACTTGGGGTGTATTTTGAAAAGTATATAAAAGTATTTTTACATAAAAACCCCTCAAGTTCTATAAATTACCCTGAGGACCCTAGTAAACATAGATTTAAGCGGGACCAATCTTTTGAGCCTCAGGGAGCCGGAGAAGTGGGTGCTTGCCTATTTAAGGTAGACAACTTAATAACGGTGTTATCAATACGGTAATCGTCTTTGAAAAAGACACAAATCCTGCCGTCCATGTGCAGCGGTTACCGATAACATCAAAACAATCAGGACTTCAATTTACTTTTCTAATTGTCTGACTCAGTTTGAGTCTCATTATAATCTGACTTGAATATGATTCAAGTACAACCTACAATCTACAATTTTCAATCTTCAATATTACAATTTAACATGAATTCATGAATCCAATTATCAATCTATACAACTTGACCGAACCGAACCATGGATATACATTCCATTTACATGGTTCTCCAGTTACATCCATTTACATGATTCTACGATTACATCCGTTTACTGATATCATGGTTTCGGTCAGTCAATCAATTATACAATTTACAATACAAACAAGACATCTCGGGGTTTAAGGGGTAGATTGGTACGGAAGGTGTTAGAAGTGGCACGAGACAGTAAGATTTAATACACCTAACATGAATCCAGTTGCTGTTGTCTCGTGGCATAAACGGTTCCTTATACTATCCTTGCCTCTAGTCTCTGGCATATAGAGACTCCTCTCGTATACACTGGCATTCTTCTGTACCAAGCTACAAACAACAAAGTTAACACAACATTACAACAATATAATATAACTTTAAAAGATACATTATTTTTCTGTCTATTCTATTTCTCCCTTATCTTTGGGACTTACCGAGCGACCTGTTCGCTGACGACATTCTCTTTCTTTCTTCCTTGACTGTCGTCAGGTGATCTGGACTTACCTGAGATCGAGCCCACTGCAAAAGACTTGGATCAGTTCAGTGAAGACCCCGAGCTCTAGTCATTGTACACATTCCATTTAGTAGTTTCATTTCTGTTATGCCATTGTTTAAGCATTGCTTTCTATTCAGTTGTATTTACTTTTCATGCATTGTACAAAAGAATGTTAATAAATAAAGTTGATGTTCATTTTATATCTCTTGTCTCTTGTGTTTTACTTGTAACAACCCTAATTTTCCTATACACTTTTCTATACAATTTTTTTTTAAATTTTTAAAAATCCATAAAGGAGTATTTTAACCTGAGCACAATACATATATATATATGTGTGTGTGTGTGTGTGTGTGTGTGTGTGTATTTATTTTGTTTTTAAATAACTCCATTGTCAGTGTACATAAAATTGTTTTAAAATTAAAGTAATACTTGGGTTATTTAATATTGCTGTTACCACTTTAAGTAGTTATTTTCCCACAATAATTACAAGAAGGAGCTTGTAGCTCATTGGTAATACCTTGCACTGCTAAACCAAGCCACCAGAGTTCAAATATCATGCCCCACATTATTTTTGTATTTATTTTGTTTTAATTTCTTTTGGAAGTCAACAGTCAAAAGGCCATAACTCACAAAATTTGTACTGGACATTAAAAAGTAAATATACCAAATTATACCCCAGGAAAATCCCCGGCCCCTGGAACCCAGACTCGGCCCGACTCGGCCCGACTCGGTGCCGCCGGCCGGCGAACCGGCCAACTCGGTCCGGCTCCGCCGACCGGACTTGGCCGGACGGCCGAGTCACCAATAGAGAAAAGTTGTGTTCTGACTTGGTCAACCCTCCTGCACACTTATTATCCCTTGATCGGTTATCATTTGCCCAATAAATCCTTTTTACTCCTAGATTTAATGAGTTTTAATGAATTTTTATATATTTTTTAAATATATTTTATATTTCTTTTTATTAAAAACCCTAACCCTATATAAACCCCCCATACCCTCTACCCTCTCATCACTTTTTCTAAGTCCACTCTCCCAAAATTCCAAGAGAACTAGGTACGTGAGAAAACGAGCGAAAGGCGAAGCGCTGACGAAATCGAAGGCGAAATTCCGGCGATCGAGCTAGGACCTCTCAACGACGTTTCGACGCACCGGCAAACCCTCTACCTCCCTCTCACTCTCTAGCGTTGTCCAAACCCGTAAGTCCCCCTTTTCTATCCTTCTTTTCTTTCATTAAAATACGAACTTATAAATCCGACGGAAATCGGAACAAACCGATTTCCGATTCGGTTTTCTATAAAATCTCACTTATCACCAATTCCATAATACTTAAACATATTCATGTTGATTACTAATCACATAACAACTAATTTGAATAAAGTTTCTCACATGAAATGATAACTTTTGCAATATATCGTATTCTTTCACTTAAATACCACCATATTTAGTTTTCACATTTAACCTCTTAACATTAATATACCTTAACGTAGATCACGAGGTAATGACCTACCTCCTCACACACTCATATGAAATCATAACACGCTACCTTGAAAACTTAGAATACGATAAAACAAGATTTTTCATTAAAATACCATTTTCTTAATAAAACCTTTTCTAAAAGTTCTAAATTATATACAACTTTAAAACAATATCTTTTAATAAGAAATACGATAAGTTGTGGACATCGATCGTTTATCTAAACCTGACTTTGTGGTGTCTAGGCAAGTGTGTCTAAGGCGAGTGGTTATTTAATTAGGGCCACTACTTGTAATGGAGAGCCTGTCACTCGCCTGTCACTTATCTCGCCGCAATTGGCGGTGAAGAAGCGATTTGAGGATTCTAATGACTTGTCGTTTAGACCATTTAGAAATAAGCTAGTTGGCTTAGGAAACCCTAGAATCTAAAATACGGAAATTTACACCTTTTGCAAATAAATACCTTATCCTTATAAAACCGTTTTCTAAATAACTAGTATTTATTAAATCTTTACAAAGCGCCACTACAACCCACCTTTGGGGAACTCGTTAGGGATAGTACGGTTTATCGTGCACCCTCGGGCTTAGTAGTGCGAGATTCAGACCTTCGCAAGGAGCATTCGGTCTCGAAAGGTTTAAAATACGACATTTAAGAAAAATGAGATTTTTGGAAAATAAAATATTTATTAAAAAATTATTATTGTATAAACATATATATATTTATCATTTAAACACCTATTTTATTATAAGATAAAGTTTTCACTTTTCCTAAAACTTACAAGATTAAAAGTTACATTAAAATACCATGAATTTCAAATAAATCAATATTACAAATTAATACCTTTATTTATGTAATTAGGATATTTTCACTAGAAATACGACAAAAATAAAATCACATTCATTATAACTATAAAGACGAATAATAAATACTTGAGGTGTATTTTGAAAACCATACAAAAGTATTTTTACATAAAACCCCCTCAAGTTTTATAAATTACAATAAGGACCCTAACAAATAAAGAACTTCGACTTACATTTCTTTTAGTCTGACTCGGGTTTGAGTCTGATTATTTCTGACTTGAATATGATTCAAGTCAATCTATATTCTTTAATATTCCAACTCAATATGAACACATGAATCCCAGAATCCAGTTAACAATCTATACAACTTGACTGAATCAAACCATGGATATACATCCATTATCCCGTTATTCCATTTACCTGATTATGCAGTTACAATTTGTTACTGATATCATGGTTTTGGTCAGTCATCCAACTTATACAATACAGTACAACAATACAATCAAAACACTACGGGGTTTAAGGGGTAGTTTGGTACGGAAGATGTTAAAAGTGGTACGAGACGGTCAGACTTAAGATACCTAACATGAATCCAATTGCCGTTGTTCCGGGCCTTCTAACGGAGCTTTGTACTCTATTTTCCGTTTGCCCTGGTCTCTAGCATATAGAGACCCCTCTCGTATACACTGGCGTTCTTCTGTACCAAGCTACAAACAACAGCGGTAATACAACATTACAGCAAATAGTATACAATTTTAGAAGATACCTCTTATTCTGTCTTTCTAATTCCTCCTTATCTTTGGGACTTACCGAGCGACCTGTTCGCTGACGACATTCTATTTCTTTCTTCTTTGAATGTCGTCAGATGCTTTGGACCCAGCAGAGATCGAGTCCACCGGTGAAGACTTGGAGCAGTTTCACGAAAACCCCGAGCTCTAGACATTGTACCTTGTTCTATTCAGTATTTTCATTTCATGTTATGCCATTGTTTAGGCATCGCTTTTCATTTCAGTTGTATTTACTTTTCATGCATTGTACAAAAGAATGTTATTAATAAAGTTGCTGTTATTTCTATATCTCTTGTCTCTTGTGATTTACTTTTATATTGCTTAGATACGCTTAGCGTATGTACTTCTAAGTATATACGTAGCGGACCTCGTCGCGTCCCCTTCGCCGTACACCGGGAAGCGGGGCATGACAGGTTTTGTTGGTGGCCCATGCAGGTCAGAGCTGTATGAATCCCTATCATGCAGTTCTGGTCTGCGTGAACAACCTAAGCAATATAACACAAGAACCAGCAACTAAAACATTCTTTACAATTCATATTTCTTGAATCTTACAAATTTCTATTCCTTGAATCTTATCATTTCATGTATTTGAATCTGTCCTAACCCAAATTTTTCTTCAAGATTATGGATTTCCCGAACAACACCAGCACCAACGTTAACAACACACCTCCAGCACTACCTCTCGCATCAGCTGTTCCTGCACCACCCACCGAGCAAACAGTGCTACTTGAGGCGATTCGCAGCCTTCTCGAGGGACAACAACAACTCCTGAACCGTCATGAGATCGACGCACCAAGGGTAAAGCAATTCAGGGCTTTGCACCCCAAGCAGTTCTCTGGTAAAGGAAGCTCTCTTGAAGCTGAAGAATGGGCACAAAGTATCGAAGATGATCTGGCAGCAGCACAAGTGCCAGACATAGCTTTGGTCCGTGTGGCGAAGCTACAGCTCACGGATAATGCTCGCAACTGGTGGAAGGCGGAAGAAAGCCGTCTGGTACAGCCTATTGAATGGAAAACTTTTCGCGAGAAGTTCGACGCGAAATACTTCCCTGTGACTGCCAAGTTTGCCATGGAGCAGCAGTTTATTCATCTACAACAGGGTTCAATGTGGGACAAATCAGTAGATGAATACGACGCTGAATTCACCATGTTAAGCCGGTAAGATATGTCACAACAGTTCAATATCACATACTACACAGCTAACACAATCTTTATACAGATTCGCGGCACACCTGATTCCGACGGACGAGATCAGAGCCCGTTGCTTCCAGCAAGGACTGGACACGGAGATTCAGGCTACTCTAGCCACGGGAAAATTTTTGACACATGAGGATGCCTTGGAAGCTGCCCGCAGTTATGAAGCGGTGATTAAAGCAAGGGGCAGACCTCAATCTGCCGGTTTGAAACGCCCTGCCACTCAAATGGCAGGAGGAGCCTCTCCAAGACCATCGTTTGTACCCAGGAGACCAGAAGAAAACAATAACCAATCAAGTCCAGATTTCTGCTACTACTGCAGAAGAAATGGACACTTGTGGAAGGACTGTAGGCGCGCAAAAGGCTTGTGTCTAATTTGTGGCGCGTCCAACCACGGAATTGGAAACTGTCCTTACAATAACAACTCAACTCACACACCCACCAACTACCCGCAGCGGCCAACCATCCAGGCTCCTGCAACTCGTCCTGCACTACCTGCTCCATCACCTGCACAGCCTACTCGCCAATTTCAACAAGCAATGAAGGACATGCCTAGAGGGGAGAGAAAGAGGCCCCAAAAGTAGAATGTGCCTCCAGCTAGAAGGAATGTACCACGGCGGCAAGCATTCACATTAGAAGCCGTAGAAGCCAAGACTGTAGGTCAAGGTAACACCGGTAAGCCTTTTTCACCCTTGTATCCATTTGTCATTTTTATACACTATCTATACTACAGTCATCAGAATTTCCTTGAAACTGTTACACTTTCCTTTTTCAAATTTCGAGAACGAAATTTTTTTTAAGGAGGGTAGAATGTAACAACCCTAATTTTCCTATACACTTTTCTATACAATTTTTTTTTAAAATTTTTAAAAATCCATAAAGGAGTATTTTAGCCTGAGCACAATATATATATATGTATTTATTTTGTTTTTAAATAACTCTATTGTTAGTGTACATAAAATTGTTTTAAAATTAAAGTAATACTTGGGGTATTTAATATTGCTGTTACCACTTTAAGTAGTTATTTTCCCACAATAATTACAAGAAGGAGCTTGTAGCTCATTGGTAATACCTTGCACTGCTAAACCAAGCCACCAAAGTTCAAATCCCATGCCCCACATTATTTTTGTATTTATTTTGTTTTAATTTCTTTTGGAAGTCAACAGTCAAAAGGCCATAACTCATAAAATTTGTACTGGACATGAAAAAGTAAATATTCCAAATTATACCCCAGGAAAATCCCCGGCCACTGGAACCCTGACTCGGCCCGACTCGGCGCCGCCGGCCGGCGAACTGGCCGACTCGGTCCGGCGCCGCCGGCAGGACTTGGCCGGACGGCCGAGTCACCAACAGAGAAAAGTTGTGTTCTGACTTGGTCAACCCTCTTGCACACTTATTATCCCTGGATCGGTTATCATTTGCCCAATAAATCCTATTTACTCCTAGGTTTAATGAGTTTTAATGAATTTTTATATAATTTTTATATATTTTATATTTTTTTTATTAAAAACCCTAACCCTAGCCTAACCCTATATAAACCCCCCATACCTTCTACCCTCTCATCACTTTTTCTAAGTCTACTCTCCAAAAATTCCAAGAGAACTTGGTACGTGAGAAAACGAGCGAAAGGCGAAGCGCTGACAAAATCGACGGCGAAATTCCGGCGATCATGCTAGGACCTCTCAACGACGTTTCGACGTACCGGCAAACCCTCTACCTCCCTCTCACTCTCTAGCGTTGTCCAAACTCGTAAGTCCCCCTTTTCTGTCCTTATTTTCTTTCATTAAAATACGAACTTATAAACCCGACGGAAATCGGAACAAACCGATTTCCGATTCGGTTTTCTATAAAATCTCACTTATCACCAATTCCATAATACTTAAATATATTCATGTTGACTACTAATCACATAACAACTAATTTGAATAAATTTTCTCACATGAAATGATAACTTTTGCAATATATCGTATTCTTTCACTTAAATACCACCATGTTTAGTTTTCATATTTAACCTCTTAACATTGCTATACCTTAACGTAGATCACAAGATAATGACCTACCTCCTCACACACTCATATGAAATCATAACACGCTACCTTGAAAACTTAGAATACGATAAAACAAGATTTTTCATTAAAATACCATTTTCTTAATAAAACCTTTTCTAAAAGTTCTAAGTTATATACAATTTTAAAACAATATCTTTTAATAAGAAATACGATAAGTTGTGGACATCGATCGTTTATCTAAACCTGACTTTGTGGTGTCTAGGCAAGTGTGTCTAAGGCGAGTGGTTACTTAATTAGGGTCACTACTTGTAGTGGAGAGCCTCCCACTCACCTGGCACTTACTTGGCCGCAATTGGCGGTGAAGAGGCTATTTGAGGATTCTAATGACTTGTCGTTTAGACCATTTAGAAATAGGCTAGTTGGCTTAGAAAACCCTAGAATCTAAAATACGGAAATTTACACCTTTTGCAAATAAATACATTATCCTTATAAAACCGTTTTCTAAATAACTAGTATTTATTAAATCTTTGCAAAGCGCCACTACAACCCACCTTTGGTGAACTCATTAGGGATAGTACGGTTTATCGTGCACCCTCTGGCTTAGTAGTACGAGATTCAGACCTCCGTAAGGAGCATTCGGTCTCGAAAAGTTTAAAATACGACATTTAAGAAAAATGAGATTTTTGGAAAATAAAATATTTATTAAAAAATTATTCTTGTATAAACATATATATATTTATCATTTAAACACCTATTTTATTATAAGATAAAGTTTTCACTTTTCCTAAAAATTACAAGATTAAAAGTTACATTAAAATACCATGAATTTCAAATAAATCAATATTACAAATTAATACCTTTATTTATGTAATTAGGATATTTTCACTAGAAATAAGACAAAAATAAAATCACATTCATTATAACTATAAAGACGAATAATAAATACTTGAGGTGTATCTTGAAAACCATACAAAAGTATTTTTACATAAAACTCCCTCAAGTTTTATAAATTACAATAAGGACCCTAACAAATATAGAACTTCGACTTACATTTCTTTTAGTCTGACTCGGGTTTGAGTATGATTATTTCTGACTTGAATATGATTCAAGTCAATCTATATTCTTTAATATTCCAACTCAATATGAACATATGAATCACAGAATCCAGTTAACAATCTATACAACTTGACTGAATCAAACCATGGATATACATCCATTATCCCGTTATTCCATTTACCTGATTATGCAGTTACAATCTGTTACTGATATCATGGTTTTGGTTAGTCATCCAACTTATACAATACAGTACAACAATATAATCAAAACACTACGGGGTTTAAGGGGAGTTTGGTACGGAAGATGTTAAAAGTGGCACGAGACGGTCAGACTTAAGATACCTAACATGAATCCAATTGCCGTTGTTCCGAGCCTTCTAACGGAGCCTTATACTCTATTTTCCGTTTGTCTTGGTCTCTAGCATATAGAGACCCTCTCGTATACACTGACATTCTTCTGTACCAAGCTACAAACAACAGCGTTAATACAACATTACAGCAAATATTATACAACTTTAGAAGATACCTCTTATTCTGTCTTTCTAATTCCTCCTTATCTTTGGGACTTACCGAGCGACCTGTTCGCTGACGACATTCTATTTCTTTCTTCTTTGAATGTCGTCAGGTGCTTTGGACCCAGCAGAGATCGAGCCCACCGGTGAAGACTTGGAGCAGTTTCATGAAGACCCCAAGCTCTAGACATTGTACCTTATTCTATTCAGTATTTTCATTTCCTGTTATGCCATTGTTTAGGCATCGTTTTTCATTTCAGTTGTATTTACTTTTCATGCATTGTACAAAAGAATGTTATTAATAAAGTTGATGTTATTTCTATATCTCTTGTCTCTTGTGATTTACTTTTATATTGCTTAGATACGTTTAGCGTATGTACTTCTAAGTATATACGTAGCGGACCTCGTCGCGTCCCCTTCACCGTACACCGGAAAGCGGGGCGTGACATTACTTTTATATTGCTTAGATACGCTTAGCGTATTTACTTCACAGTAAATACGTAGCGGCCTCGTCGCGTCCTCTGCTCGTATACTGAGAAGCGGGGCATGACAAGATTCCTGCTCGGTCCATCCACAACGGGTAGCTTCTTGCCCTGCAAAGGTGTGGATCCGAAGCCCTCATCGTGAGGCCACCGAGCAAATTCCTGCTCGGTCTATCCATAATGGGTAGCTTCCTGCCCTACAAAGAAGTGGATCAAAAGCCCTCATCGCGAGACCACCGAGCAGATTCCTGTTCGGTCCATCCAAAATTGGTAGCTTCCTACCCTACAAAGAAGTGAATCTAAAGCCCTCGTCACGAGGCCGTCGAGCATCTTCCTGCCCTACGAAGGCACGGGTCCAAGACCGGCACCAATAAAAGAGTCGAGGGACGCCGGCCTATCTACCCTTGGCTATCGTTCGATTCACACTAGATGCGCGATCGTCATCCCGACTTCGGGGAAAGGGAGGATACCGACCTCCCGACACTTGGCTATCGTTCGATTCATACTAGATGCACGATCGTCATCCCGACTCTGGGAAAAGGGAGGATACCGACCTTCCTACACTTGGCTATCATTCGAATCATACTCGATGCGCGATCGTCGCCTAGAAAGGGTGGACACCGGCCTAACACTTGCAAGATAAAAAAACATGCGAGCTAAAAACACTTGCAGATTGAAGACACTTGTGTAAAGAAAAATATATGTACTTTATTTATGATCAAATTTATATACAAGGTATTGTGGGCTCCTCAGCCTTACAAAAACGCCCGGAGGCCTACAAAAATTCTAAACAGAGAAAAATAAGAAGGGGAATAGCTCAGGCTGCCCGCTCGGCCACCACCTCTCTTGGCTCTATGCCGCCACCGGGGACCATAACGGCGACCTCGGGCTCGGCGCTTCCGCCGGCCATCAGGGCATTCACAACCAGCTCGGCGCCGCCGTCCTGTGGTACTTCCTCGGTGAAAGGAAACCTTGCTCGGAGCTCGCGGTCGACGAACTCGGGCATAGCCTCTTTGACGGCGTCGAGGGCATTGTGCCACCCGACGACCGCGGAGTCGGCGAGATCGAGGTAAAACTGATCAGACGTCTTGTATTCCTCCACAGCCCGCTCCGCCCAGCTCTCAGCAAGCTTCGCCGCCACACAAGCCGTCCAGGCATCCTTCTTGATGGCGTCCCTCGACCTTTTCATGCATGTAGAGTGTTTTTTGTCACCCCATTGAGATGGGAATACGCATCGCTTTTCAGGCGTATTACAGATTCCCCCTGCCTAGAGTAGGCTGGGGTTTATTGATTATGGGGATCTGAATCTCCAGCAGCCGCAGACTAAGCTGTCGTTAATTATCCCTCGCCTTTGGAGCGAAGGAACCTCCGATTGACGGGTCAAACTGGTCTTACGAACTAATTGTGCAGTGTGCGCGTGTTGTGTTTTGAGGGGTCTTGGGTATATCGGGGGCCTCGCAGAGTTTACCGGGGTCCCGCTACCCGGATGTCGGAAAGCTCATCCAGACGATTCAAGACTGAAGGCGCATCGCGGGTATTCCCGATGCACACCTTGGGAGCCCTTGTCTCCGCCCGATGGCGAGTGATAAGATCAGCCCTGACTCTGGGGAGCGAGCCCGACACAGAAAACGCAGTAGAAGAAGAACCCTCTCGGCTATCTGAAGCCGAGGAGGAGGAAGGACCGCTGGACTCGGCCCCAGAAACTAGAGCCTCATCGTCCGACTCTACCCCTATTATATCTACAGACACTTCGGAGGAAGATATCTAACCTGATTCAAGGAAAGGGTTTGCCGAGGAAAATTCAGCAGAAGATCCGAGCTAAGCAGAGGTGCGCCGGGAAATCTTCAAACGTTGAAAGACAACTAAGGCAAAGTGTCGGCCCTAGGATGGTCCCCTACTATTTATACACTCCCAAGAGAACATCGTATGACCCAGATCAATTCCCGCCTAAACGAAGTGTCGCACCTAGCGGCCGTCGAGGCTCCACATGGTGAGCGACTATTGGGGACGTCTCTTCGTGGCAGGAGTCAAAAACAGCTTGTCGTGCCCGCCAACCAACGACGGACACGTGGCCCACAGCCCAACTGACGATCGAGTGAAACGGCGCCCCTTCTTTAAAGCGCAATCATTTCACCGATCCGCTGACCAATGACGGACACATAGCCCACAGCCCAACTGACAATCGAGTGAAACGGCGCCCCCTCTTTAAAGCGCATTCATTTCATCGATCCGCTGACGTCATCGGGGATACACTCGAAATCTCGCACGGGGAGACGCCACGTGGACTCGAAAATCGAAACGACGCGACTGCCAAAGGCCATATCGTTCCTGGACAATCCACCACGAAGAAATCTCGGCATCGAGCAGAGCAGCGAAAACCAAGTAGACCACTCTCGACCCGACCCATAAATAGGTCGAAACGAGAGTGGGGGGCTATTGATGATGTTCACAAGTGGAAATTCCCCAGATCAAGACACGTAGCGGATGACGTGTCCCGGAAGGCTACGGAGCTGGAATGAGCCTGATGCATTGGAGATGTTCCTCAACACCTCGCCTCCGAGGTTGCATCCGGCCTTTCGGAGACCTCCCTGGAATACCTTCCATATTCGTCTAGCAATGAGTCATCAGCTCACCTTCGAGTAATCCTACAACCGAGCCCCCACAGCCTCCTTGCTCGTTTTCGAGCTGTTGCAATGTCTGAGCTTTCTCGGCCTCCCAGTTCGTCTCCGAGCCATCTGACAGGCCGAGCTTGCTCGGCTTCCCCGATCAACCGAGAGCGCGGAGCCCGAGCGCCTCCGCGTATCTCGCCAAAGCGAGATATCCGCCGCCCCACGTTCCGCGTCCCACGTGGGCGCGTTCTCCCATTAATGAGCTGATCCCGCCATCAACGCGGGCGTAACTGACGGCGAGAATCTCGTGTCGGCTCGCTCCATCCAACCATTATATAAACCCCTCTTTCAAAAATCTCAGATAACTCGAATTCATTCCAATACGCCGCTACTCTGCTCTTATTCCACGGTACTAATTTGATCGTTGGAGGGTCCTACGGTGGTCACCCACCCCGGGACTTCCTTGGCAGATAACTCGACGTCAATACCAACCCATTGAGATCTACACACTTATCCCTCAAATCAAATCTCGGCCGCATAAAACCGCTCGCACCAGATCGACGGAGAACAACATCTGAGGGGGATCACAACCTCCATCAGTCATGATCTTGGTTCTTTGGCCAGGTCTGTCGAATTTTGGTGTAAACATCTTCTTAAATGAAATTTAGGTATGGGGAGGAATGAAACCGGTAATTAACTAATTAATTGTTTATTTTGAAAAGAATTAGAGTCGGAAATCCAATTGATTGGACTATTTTGACCGGCCATTGCATTTTCCGTGTCTATCCATATTGAACTGAATTTGGTCCCAAAATTTATAATGTATGAAATGACCTTTTGACATTTCTTCACATTTTGGGATTCCTTGTCGACTTTTTAACCCCCGATGTGTCATTAAATCCAGTTTTGTAATTTATTCTAAATGGAACATTTATTGATCTCTTTATAATTATTAATTTAACTAATAGATTTAGTTTTAATCAAGATGAATAGAAGAAATGAACTTGTATAAGCTGGGTTTACTGTCCAGTATCCAAAAAAAATAAAAATAAAAATAAAAATAAACCGATGCCGCTGTTCTTGCAGTAGTAGCATATGCAGCTAGCTAGGCATACCGTAATGCAATCAAACATTTTAATCAACTATGCTCATGCTATAGGTTAATTATCATGACATTTATTAATAGCGTGCAATTAATAAATATTTATGCATGATAGGCCGGCTTCATCTAGAATTAATAATACGGTTCTAGCATCCGAAGACAATGATATGCCTATACTCTATAGCTTTGTGTGAATTAATGATGCACACTTAATTTCAACATTAGTGTGCAAAAGCCCACGCATAACCAAGCATGCATCTACAATGTAAAATTATTAAGAGGTCAACGGAGGAAAGGGGCCAAAAGAGGAAATTTCCTCTTGTGGCGTTGAAAAAATTCATCTATCCTTATTTTTTCCGACGATCGGCACTCACCATTTTCATCGTTAGCATCTAAAATGTGAGTATACCAAATTTTATGTGTATCTACAATTTTTTCACTGTTGATTTAGTGAGTTCAAAATTAACGGTTTACCGACAATAGAACTTTTTACATTGCTAAATCAATGGTGAAAATGTTGTAGAATACATGAAATTTGGTATACCCACATCTTAGAAGATAACGATGAAGATGGTGGGTGCCGATTGGCGGAAAAAATAAGAGAGGGTATATATTTTCGATGCCATAGAAGGAAATTCCCTCCCATGCATCTTTCCTCCATTATTCTCAATTATCAATGCCATGTTTAGTGTACCTATAAATATATATCACCCCTAAATCATTAATCCTCATTTTTCAGAGGGAAATACTTTTCCTTGCCATGTTGAACAATAGGCGATAAGATACAAGGGTTCTCATTGACCTTTTGACATATCAGACTCTCTTTCTCTCTGCTTTCTCAATAGCAGTAATGGCAGAAGCAGTAAAAACCGGGGGGAAAAAATCAAATACAACAAAGTATGGTCATAATTCAATCATTACATAATTACAATATATGTTATCGTTGATCAGTACTCAAATCAAACACCAGCTGGATGTTTAAATTAATTTTAGGGTTTTTTTAACATACCCCTCTTTAAAAATTGTATTTCTAAATATCTTCTTTTAAATTCGATATTTCAAATATCCCCTATTTCATTTTAACTTATCTAGATAACCCCTGATAGTTGGTTTAACCCAGCATTTGTTGGGAATATTCTTTCACGGTCAAATTTAGTTGTTTGGGATAGCAAATGACCAAAACCTCAAACAGTCATCTCTTTCCCCCAAACGTTATAAACGGGATTTATCTAGGGTTAGGGATTTGTTATAGATTCCATTTAGAGCTTTTCTTTCGAGATCAAATTAGAGCTATTCCTCTGATTCAAAGTTCGGTTCGTTGATAAAGGGTAGGTTAGGGTTCTTATTGCAACGATTGTGTCGACTTTCAGCACAATGGAGAGCTCAAGTTAGGGTTCTTATTCAAAGTTGGAATTTTTCTAATAGACAACAGAGCAGATATTTATAGAGAAGAATCAAAGACTCTTTTCTGTCCCGATGACCATTCAGCCGGGTGATCGAAAGTTTCTTTCATCTCCAGGGTTTGATTTGCAATGATATTTTATGAAGAAAGAGTGAAAGGGTTTTTTTTTGGACTGAATTGTTATTTAGGGAGAGATGAAACATAAAGAATTGGAGGGAAAATCCTTGCTCTACACAAAAACGTGATCCATCTAACCCTAGTTAGTTTTTTGACGGCAAAGTGTAACGAAGTGGATATATGGAGTAACGGTGTGCATTTTAGGGGAATATTAGGATTTTCGTATTTAGAAAGGTGATATTTGAAAATAAATTTTTTAACCAGAGGTATATGTATAAATAAACCTTAATTTTAAATTTTTAATGCAAGTATGTTTTAGTTCTCAATTTTATTTTGACAGCAATTGATATAACTTTATCCATCTCACCTGGAGCAGGGCACTAAAAAGCTTATACTAGAAAGATATGAGAGAAATTTCGACGGCCATTTATTTGTCACTTATTTCAACGGTTATAGACCGTCGAAATAAGTGGAAAATAGTTGATATTTTGTTGATTTCGGGCAACAATTATTTCGACGGAATTATTCCGTCAAAAAATATTTGTTGACCGAGATCAACAGAATAGTCCCTTGACCCTCCATTCAAACTTTTCCTAATATATTTTTTTCTTCCAAATTATTTCCCCTCCCCTCTTCCCAATGAGTTTTTTCCCCTGCCACCTCCACTCGCGCGCTTCTCAAATCCGATCTCCCACCTCCGAGCATCCTCCGCTCAGAGCACCTCCGATCTCCACCCATCCAAGCCCTCTACCTCCGACGACCTCCTCTGATCCCTCTACCTCTGACGTCCCCACCCATACGAGCCGACCCACTGATTCGCCTCCTCCACCACCACTTCTTCTCCAGCCCCATCCTCTTTCAGCCTCGACCTCCGTTCTACCGTCTTCGACGTCAAAATCCGTGAGCAGTTATATTAATTTAGTTAATTTGTTGGGTTTTTGTTAAAATTAAATAATTTTAAGGTTAGTGTTTGGATTAATTGTAGGTTTAGTGTCAATTTTAGATTTAGGGGATGGATTGATTATAGGGTTAGAGTTAGGGTTAGGATTAATTTTAGGTTTAGGGTTAATTTTAGAGTTATGGTTAATAATTTGTTAATTTTAATTAATTTTATGGTTTTTGTTGGGGTTATTTTTATTTAGGATTAGGGTTAATTTATGAGTAGTGTTAATTTTAAGATAATTTGTGTGTGCGCGCGCTTGTTTGTGTGTGTGTATATGTGTGTGCATATTTTAGGGTTAATTTTAGGTTTAGGATTTGGGTTAGGTTGCTAAATTTAGTTAATTATAATTAAGAGTGTGTATATATATTGTTGTTATTTATAGAGATGTATAACATATCTAACTAAAAATTTGTGTGATTGTAGGTTTGACGTCGGCGTAATTGCTTCTGTTTTTTCGCATTCTATATACGCCAGTTTCCAGTGCACAACTTTATCACTTTTAATTTTTAAATACTAAAGTTAGCTTAAGTCACCATACTTAAATTAAGTCACCAATTAAATATTAATTAAACCGAAAATATTGATACTTGATATGACATAAACTAATTAGTTTTATACATACTAAAATTATCCTAAAGACATGTGTTTGTGTGTGTGAGAGAGAGAGAGAGTATAAGATTTGCGTATATGTAATTTTCGTTGTATGAATGCATGTTTATTTTAATAGATGCAGATACTTCGTTAATAATATCAATTGTTTGAGAACTTACCATTCAAACCGAAAATTCCAAAACCTTAAACAAAATAGTTAAATAACCGACGATACTGAAACAATAACCATCAAAACCAATCTAATTAAGTGCATGATACTCGATGATGAAAATAAGTAAACTGATACATATCGTTATCGAGTATCTCACATTGAAAAAATATCGCGACTTAGAACCCGTCTATCAGTTATATGTGTACGGTTATTTTCGTGACATAAAACTACGCGTGCGTTATCAATCTCGAACGTTAATCGTTCTTTATTGACAACTATCACGTAGTTTATACGACGAGAATATTAGTCGTACTATAACATATAGATTTGTCCCGTTTTGGAAAAGTTAAGAATGTGTAACGTATACACTTCTCTGCATACTTATGTTTTTCATTCGTTTCGAGATAAGTTTTGTCAGTACTTTTCCGCTTGTTCTCCGTGTAAAAATATAGTTGAGATGATCATCTCAATACTGATAGTATTGAGATGTTTATCTCTTCTATTTCAGTGTACTCGGAGAACAGCTGGAGGTGCTGCCAAAATTTTCTCAAAGCGAATGAAAGTATAAGTCCAGAGGGTCTATACATTATAAATTCTTAATGGGATAGTGTCACGTCCCGCTTCCCAGTGTACGGGTAAGTAGACTCGATTGGCCCGCTACGTATTTACTCAGAAGTAAACACGCTAAGCGTAACTAAGCAATATAATGTAAATGTACATAAGAGACATGAATATAAATGAACATCAACTTTTATTGATTAAACATTCTTTTTACAATACAATGAAAAGTAAATACATGGAATGAAAGCAATGCCTAAACAGTGGCATAATGAAAATGGAATAAGTACAAGTGGCTACAGCTCTGGGTCTTCGGTGTACTGCTCGGGGACCTGCTCCAAATGCTCCTGACTGATCTCGTACTCCTCAGCGTCGGGTCATCCTGACAACATTCTAAAGAAGAAGAGAAATAAGAATGTCGTCAGCGAACAATCGCTCAGTAAGTCCCAAACATGAGGAAGAAGTAGAATAGACAGAGAGAGAGGTTAGTTTTATAATGTTTTATTATAATATTAGCGCAGTTGTTTGTAGCTTGGTACAGAAAATATCAGTGTATACGAGAGGAGTCCAACCTACACCGTGGACTTTGATAACCCGTAGTACAAGGCTCCGTCGATAATACCACGGAACAACGGTATGGATGTAATTACGTCTTAAGTGTCCACCTCGTGCCACCTTTAACATGTTCCGTACCAGTCTACCCCTTTATAAACCCCGCGATATCTTGATTGTATTGATTGTATTGCATGTACTGATTGTATTGTATTCATTAGTTATATAGATGGATGACTGATTGCATTGTATTGTCTTGTAGTAAATGGATGACTTGTCGAAACCATGATATCAGTAATGGAATGGATATAATGGATGATCATGTAAATGGAGTATATCCATGGTTCGGTTCGGTCAATATAGATTGAATAGATGGATTCATATTGAATTGTAGTTTTATACTTGAATCACATTCAAGTCAGATTGATTATATTGAGACTCGGTCTGAGTCAGACAATTAGAAAAGAAATTGAAGTCATGAATTAGGTTTTGATGTTATCGGTAACTGCTGCACATGGACGACATGATTTATGTCTTTTTCCAAGACAATTACCGTATTGATAACACCGTTTGTTAGGTTGTCTACCTTAGATAGGCAAGCACCCATATCTCCGGCTCCCTGAGGCTCAAGAGACTGGTCCCGCTTAAACCTATGTTTACTACGGTCCTTATTGTAATTTAGTATAACTTGTGGGGGGTTTAAGTAAAAATAGTTTGATATAATTTTCAAAATAGACCTCAAGTATTTAATTATCGTATTTAGGGTTTTTATAGATGTATATTTTATAATGTGAAATTTCTAGGGAATAAAACCTAGTTTCATAGTATATGGTATTTTCATGAAATATTGTACTTGTGTTGTATTTAGATGGTATTTTCATGTAATAGTGATTCCTTTGATTTTAGAAAACTTGGATTATTTATATAATTAAAAATAGATATTTTGATAATATATATATATATATATATTTAATGAAAATAATTTATTTATTTTCTTGTAGAAATCTCATTTTTCTAAAGAAAAAAATGTATAAAATCCCATCGAGATCGAATCCTCCTTACGGAGGTCTGCATCTCGCTCTACTAAGCCCAAGAATGCGCGATAATCCGCACTATCCCGAACGGGGTTCCCAAAATGGGTTGTAGAGACGCAATTGCATGGAAATGTTTAATACATCTTTTTATAGAAAACGGTTTTATAAGTTTAGGGTATTTATTTGTAAAGTCGTATTTTCCCGTATTCTATTGTCCCAAACTTCATCGTGCTATGATAGAGATGTGTGTTGTGATGAGGTAGGTCATTACCTCGTGAATTATCTAAAGGTATAGCAAGGAACATGTTAATTATGTCGAAATGTAAAGTATATGGTATTTTTCTGTAAAAGTGCGATAAAAGACACAAAAATAATTCTTTTGAGGTGAAACTTAATTTAATAGATTTATTAATGTTCGTTAAACAATATGTGAGAGTATGGTATTTTCTTGATTAAGAAAAGTATAGTTTTAAAGTAAAACCGAATCGGAAGTCGGATTAACTCCGCTTCCGTCGGGTTAACTCCGCTTCCGTCGGGTTTTGGAAATGTAAATTTTTAAAAAAGAAGAAGAGAAGGGGAGATGGGACTTACTGGCTTTTGAATTAGAGGGGAGAGAGAGGGAGATTAGAGAACTGCCGGTGCGTCGTTTCGTCACTGGAAACTCCTCGTATCGTTGCCGGAACTTCACACTTTTGCTAACTTCACTTGTACACTATTGGACTTGAAAATTTTGTAGAGTTTTTGTATAGAATTTCAGTGTGAAGGAATGTAAAAATGAGGTGGGTATTTATAGGGAAAATTAGGGTTTAGAGGTGATAAAAAATGCATTAAAATTTGCATTAAAATGGAATTTAAAAGGGTATTATTTTTCTCTGTAAATGTGCAGAGGAAATAAACAATACTGGAGTTAAGGGGGGTGGTCCAAGGGTCTAGGGTTTTCAAAAAGAATTGGTTTTGGACTTGGTTGGACCGGAGGCGTCGGCCCATGGGGAATTCTCGCCGGTCGGATTCTTAGGGTGGGGGCTTGGATCTGTGCCACGTATCCAAGTCGGTCTGAATACTAATTTGTACCTGTTTGTTTTCCATGTGACTCATAATTTTACGTGCAGTGTACGTGCAAACTCTTGGACTACTAAAAGGTTAAAAGAAATTAAAATAAAAACATAATGTGGCTGATGGGATTTGAACACAGGTGCTATATTTCAGCAGTGCAAGGTACTACCAATGAGCTACAAGCTCTTTCTTGCTGTTCAAAAGCAAAACAAACTTATAACCCGTGCTCAGGCTTAGGTGTCCGTTTATGTATTTTGAAAAAATTGGTACAGAAGGTTAGGGTTCTTATAGATAAAAACTTTACCCCCGACAGCCGTTGCCCATAGACATCCAAGATAGCAGCGTTAATATTATTTCTAGCCATGATAAATCACTCAAATGTATTTTTCGAGACACTGTTGTCATTATCTTCTTTGTTGATAACCATCTCGTTCTTAGCTTTCTCACTGCGGGTTAGAATTGTTAATATCGTGTTTGATTTTAAAATGTTTGTTATGGTATAATAATTAATTGTGAACTGTATTAGGTTTTACGTATCGGATAAGAATGGATAAGATTTGGATAAATAAGAACAAGTTTGGCTCTGAATTTAAATTGGTATAGGAGAGTTTATGCAATTCTCGTCAAGAGTGGGTGTAGTCGGATCTTCTGTCCCTATAGGAAATGTTGTAATGGTAAAAGTGATAGTCGAGGGTCGGTTCGCCTGCATATATTTGCTAACGGATTCTGTGAAGGTTACACTATTTGGCACTTGCATGAAGAGGCCGTGGACTATACAATCGGTGCACATCGTCTGTTACCGCAAACTATGAGAACCCCATCAACCACCGGTTTAAATGATATGATGGCATGAACGATGATACCCCTACGGATGATGCGCTTCCAGATTCCAAATCTGCAAGTTTTTGTAAGTATATGGAGGATGCTAAGAAATCTCTTTACGAGGGTGCGACAATGACGAAGTTGGATTGGATGGTTCGCATGTTTCATCTTAAATGCAAAAGTTTATGGAGCAATAAGTCGGTCGATGAGTTTCTAAACATAGAGAAGGAGGCTTACCCAAATTCCGATCTCCCTGCAAATTTTCAAGAGATGAAGAAAATTATTGCCGACATCAGTTTCAGTTATTAAAAAATCGATGCATGTCCAAATGACTGCATGTTATTCACGACAGATGATGACAGAAACTTAAATAAATGTAGAACTTTGTGGGGAATCGAGGTGGATATTACCTAAAAGGCCGCCGAGAAATGACGAGTCAATTCCGAAAATTCCTGTGAAGGTGTTGCACTTTTTTCTATTAAGAAAAGACTACAGAGATTATTTCTGTCGTCTAAAACCGCTGAACATATGACATGGCATGTAGATGGTCGCAGGAAGGATGGAGTCTTACGGCATTCCGCTGATGGTGAAGAGTGGCAAAAATTTGACGCTCAATTTCCCGCGTTCGTTGCAGAAGCTCGTAATGTGAGATTTAGATTATCGGCTGATGGATTGGAACCGTTTAAAGGAGGTGCATCTCACAGTGTATGGCCCGTTACACTAGTAGTTTATAACCCGCCGTGGATGAGTATGAAACAATGTTACATCCAAATATCTTTGTTGATCTCTGGAAGCAACTCTCCTAGTATTGATATCGATATTCATTTGAAACCGTTGATCGATGAGTTAAATGAGCTGTAGGAGACCGGCATCGTTGCTTATGATATCCACAGAAAGGAGAGATTCACACCGCACGCGGCATTGCTTTGGATAATAAACGATTTCCCGGAATATGCCATATTGTCGGGATAGAGTACGAAAGGTCATCGTGCTTGCCCCTGTTGTGAAGAGAACACTGTCTGTGAAACGCTATTAAATCGGATTTTCTGTTACACTGGACATCGTCGTTGTCTAGATATTGATCATCCTTATCGACGCAATGGTATCAAGTTCAATAGTGAGCAGGAGAATTGGCCCCCTCTTCCTGAGCCAAACGGGATAAAGGCGTTTGTGGACGTAGAGCACATTAATATTGTTTTTGGTAAGAAATATAAGCATACTATTCCGAATGAGATATCAAATAACTGGAGAAAATGATCTATATTTTATGATTTTGCCGTATTGGCGTTTTCTTAATTTTCTCCATAACTTGGATGTCATGCACATCGAGAAGAATGTCCGTGAGCTCTTGCTGAGTACCCTGTTGAATACCAAATTCAAGAACATAGACACATCAGCGATACGACAACGATTTGCTACAAAGAATTTGCGGCCAGAATTGTATCCAATTCCGAAAGAGAATGATAAATGGGATATTCCACAAGCAAAGCACATGATGTCCGATAATGAGAAGCTGAGTTTTCTTAAGGTACTTAAACAAGTAAGGGTACCGGATGCATATTCTGCGAACATTAGTAAATGCGTAAACTTGAAAAAGAAAACTCTCGTCGGCCTGAAAATTCACGACTGCGATGTGATCATACAGCAATTGCTTGCCATTGCAGTTAGGGCGTTACCAGATAATGACGTTGTATCAGTTATGACTGATTTGTGTCATTTCTTCATAGAGTTATGCTCCAAAAATTACTCGGCCAACGATTTTAGAACCTTGGAGAATAAAATACCTCGCATATTTTTTAGAATGGGGATATTATTTCCGCCTTCTATTTTTACCATAATGTTGCATCTTACGGTTCACCTTACTCAAGAGCCACATTTAGGTGGTTTCGTGAATTATCGGTTGATGTATCCGCTCGAGAGGTAAAACTTATATAACAACTCTTTACTGTTCATAATAAATCGAATATTTATAATAAAACGAATTAAATTAGTTTGCATCTGTTAGGTTCATGTACAAATTAAAACGGTACATTCGTAACAGGAATCGGCCTGAAGGGTCGATCGCTGAAGGGTTTCTCGCAGAGAAATGTATGACATTCCGTTTTTTATATTTAGAGAGTGTTGATACTGCATTTAATAGGCCGGGACCTAATAAGGACATGATTGACAATAGACCTGTAATATCCGTCTTCCGGGCCCAAGGAAAGGAACCGGGTAAAGTGAAGTCGGGTTACACTGCATCTGAGCAGCTCGGCATGATTCACCGTTACGTTTTATTTAACTATTCAGATGTGAACAGTTTTTTCGGGTAATTATTTATTAATTTTTTCTTAACATAATTATAGAATGTTTTCAAGTCAAAATTAAATGTTTATTTGCGATATATACAGCGTTTGGAATGCTCAATACCGTCCATATACTAAACAAACTCGGTAATGGGATATCGATAAGGAGCGACATAAACACTTTCTCGCTTGGTTAAAAGCACGTGTAAGTTGTAAACGATAAAAACTAAACTACAACTCATGTTGATACACACACACATAACTTAATCCGTTTTACCCTAATAGGTTGAAAAAAATCCCAATGATAGACGTATTTCAGAAGATATAAAAGCGCTAGCGTATGGTCCAGATGAACAAGCTGAGTACCTCTCCGGTTATGTTGTTAACGAGTTTAGATTTCACACTAGAAAAAGAGATCAAAATAAAAAGTTTCAGAATTGCGGCGTCTTTGTCACATCCACCATTACTGGATATTCATCTTCTAGATATTCAAATCCAACCACGGGAAAATTGGACTATTACGGGATACTTAAAAATATAATTCGGGTGCGTTATCATAAGCAGACGGTTGTCATGTTCAAGTGTCTGTGATACGATATCCATCATGAACATACTAGGTTCAAAGTTGAAAATTGCCTAGTTTTACTCAATTTATCGAAACCCGATTTTGGTGAAGAGCCTTATATTCACGCCAGCCAAGCCCGTCAATAATTTTATGTTGCAGATCCTAAGAATGCCCAGTGGGATGTTGCTGTTGTGACGAATCCACGAGACTATTATAACATGGGTGAAAGTGGTGTAAGCGAGATTAGTTGTCCTATAATCCCGGTTATATAAGATGACGCTAATCCTATCGAATTCAACAGCGGTTTTTCAAGAACAGACATAGAAGCGGAAATAATCTCTGATGTGCCATCGGCGGTTATAGAACCAGGAGTCTAATTAAGACTATAAATATTTTGATATATTAACTCGCTCTTGCATGATACGCATAATTTAAGTAATGTGAAACTCATCTTTCTTTCCGCATATTATTTTATACATTTTATCTTTTTCCGCATATTAGCTTCTACAGTTTCGAATTCTAATGTACAGAGATTTTTAAGTTAATTTATATTATTTCCGCATTTCATTTTTTCCTCTGCATATTATTTCCTCCATTTATTGCTCATGTATGATATTCTTTTCATCAATAATTTTTACTATTATTTTTTTATCTAACATATTAAACTATATTTCATGAAGTTGTTTTAGATATGTCAGGTTCAAATAGCATGACCGATCATTCTACCGGGAACGAGGGACGGGCCTCTTAGAAAAAGAAACGGACAGGGAGAGGACCCACACGGGCCAGTGTTATATGGAGGAGGATGCCACATGCTCCTGGAAAGCTGATTGTATACCTTGTGTTCACAGGAGACGTTGTGAGAGGAGCCAGTAAAGAAGTGAAAAAAATGATGTCGTCAATAGTGAACAGTAAGGACCGCATGTCTCAATTGTTGAAGGACGAAGATGAAAAGTGGGAGGTCTTAGATTGGGACAGTAAAGCATTAGGGCTAAAGAAACAAGTCGCTATATGGAAGATAATGGTTAGATTTCTTTATACAATTCAATACTGCACTTTTTTTTATATGCACACATGTACACACACATACACGTATATCACAAACACACACACATACATATACATTTACTAAATTACTATAAAATATCCATACAATGATGAATTACCCCGTTTCGCAGGCTCGGTTCGAGTTCCGGTGGGTTGGCGTAGAGAGCCCCCAGGGGGTTTGTGATGAACACGCAATTTATGAGAAGATGTGTAGTCATATGGCGAAGAATTAGAGAGGCCATAAGAACAAAATTTTTAGAAAGCTTGAAAACTGCGCTTCACCGGATAAGATGCATTCGATTAAGCCGGATCTAGATTGGTTCGATAAATACTGTGTTGGAGATAGTGCCCTCAGAGTCGATTATTGGATCACAGGCACGTGATTGCAATGATTGAGGGAGGACCTATGCCGGTAGGACAGTCTTACTCAAGATGATAGTATGCTATCTGGTTTATTTTTATCATCGTGTACTGCTTTAGGTGACCATACAGGTTACTATTGCACGTTAATAGAGCCCCTAGGATTCTTGCTTGACTGCCAGCAGTATGGGGGCGATCATATACGTGGGAGCTGGGGTCTATAAGCACATCTTTAAAAGGTCCCTAGTCGTGGGAGTGTCGAGACAGGGCATCGATACTCCAGAGTAGAATAGTGTATACAGTCGAGACCCTGACGAGGGGCGGTGGCCGGTCTCACAAGCCACTGGTGTCTGTTGGTTTACCTAAGATGTATACAGGTGCTCATTGGGTTATGAGTACACCGGACAGGACTCGCCGGGAACATGCTAGTTGGTATTATACCTGACGTCAGATGGCAGTTCCCTGGTGACATGTGTACATGTTAATTCATCGACCTGAGATCGTCATTTGTCTCGTATGAGTTCCCACTATGCTTTGATTACTACCCTACCACGGCTCAAAGGAGTCGTGCAAACAGGTTTTAGTTGGGTACAGTCCCGAGCCACATGGAGGCAGTGAGCAGATCTGCAGGGGTTCGTCTCTCCCGGTATTGGGGGTGAGGTCGCGCTATGTCTAGGAGTGTCATTACACGAAGTCCTTGGCCAAGGCAGGAGATTTACTGGTAGGTATTCCAGTAGTATCTCAGGGTGTTCTGGGCTACACTCCGACACGACTTGTACCGCTTTTGGGGGTCTGACTTTTACCAACTCTCTAGGCCCGCCATGCGATGCTCATAGACGAACGGACCGGACCGTACGGATATTGTCACTGACAGGCTCAGTAGGGTGTCAAGATGAGTTCGCTCATCGACATCCCTTTTGGTCAATACCTGGTAGCTCGTTACGTACGGCTAATACCTCTGACGTGCTAGTGGTTAAATCTACAGCCAAAGTATTGACGAGTCTTCAGAGTCCCCCACAGACAGTTTCTCAAGTTTCGGGCGAAACGTTGTAGAGGCCGTATGATATATAGCAGGGTTCGATCTTATACGTGCGGTATTGCACGGATCATGATCGGACGGATCATACTAGTGGGCTTTGGTTTAAGCCGGATCCTAGTATTAGATTTGTTGGATTACTTTAGTCTCGTCGCATTCGCATTCAGTTGGAATGCGGATGCAGGTATGTATATACAGGTGAGGGGTATCCTTGTGATCCTTCACGAGTTTACTTTAGATGTTGCCGTATCTTTTTATTGTTGCAAACATTTGGATTAGTGTTTGTAAATGGAATTAGTGAGCTAGAATTCATCATGACAATTCATTAATGTGACATGGACTTGTGTCATGAGTCATGGTCTCTTTTCTTGCAAAAATGTCACATTAAGGAATTGTTTAATGTGTTGAAATGAGGAGGAGAGAGAGAGGGGCTGCCTTGGATTAGTTTTTTTGGTCTTGTATTATTTTCATAACACTCTCTCACTCTCATTCTAACACAAGAACAAAAGAAAAGAAAAGAAAAGAAAAAGCCTTTCTCTTCTTCTTCTTCCTCTAGCTTGCTTTCTCCATTGATGGCAATATCTTCAACCTCCATCCAAACTCATGGATGCAAGAGACAAAGTGATCACAACATTCTCTACAACACCTTGGACGCGTCGGCTAGCACACTTCGCGCCCGAGTTGCTTCGGACGAAACGGGAGCCCGTAAAACGACTTCTTGATGTGGTGCCCTTTCCGACGAGGAGATGAAGACCGGAGTTGCCGTGGGGAGATCGGGATGGTGGCCGAAGACCGAAGGACACGGATCGCTCGGTATAGCTTCCTTCCCATTTTCTAGTTTGCTAGAGTTAGGTTAATGGCCCGATCCGGGATTTTTGTGCGCGGTGGTGCCGGTTTCTAGGTTCTAGAAAAGTTTCGTTTCCGCATTCCGGCGTCGGATTGACGGCCGGGGCGCCGCCGTGCACTTACACTGGTATCAGAGCAACGCCATTAAGCTAGTCTAGCTTGCTCTAATGTGTTTATAATTTCGATCGAACAAATTTCCAAAAACCATAATTTCCATTGCAAAAGTTTCTGTCGAATTTTTTTTAGCTCGAAATTTTTTTCATTTTGTTGCAGTAACACATGCAGGCAATTATAAGCATTCTGTGAAAATTTGGTCGCATGACGTCATCATTCCACCGCGGAACCGCCGCCAAACCCACGAATTGGCCGCGGTTCCGCCGCCACTTTGACTGTTCACTGTACCAAATTTTTCCAGTGGGCTTTTGACTTGGAAATGGGGGTTTTGGAATATTCATTTTGGGCCCAGATTTCTTTGAGTGCTACAGTTGTGCTTGGGGGCCCACTTCGGTAAATTTAGTCGATCAAAAATTTTAAACATGTTAGTTCACAGTATTTACATTATATTTACGACCGTGAATGTCATTTGATCGGTAAATCCTGTCTAACTGCTATAGCCCTTTTAGACGGATTTGCGAACGTGACATTCACGTTGATATTCTGTGTTGTGCTGTGATGTTGCGGATTGGTCGTGGGGGATAGCCTGGATGCAATGGTAGTACAGTTTGATTTCTTATGTACATTTGATATTGCGGGGCGAGCGTCCGACATGTGGACTGCCGTCACTGTCTGTTTGTATATTATTCTTTTGGGGCACGACCGGGTTGAGGTCGATGTACCCGTTGTATATTTTACTTTCTGTACTAGGATTACCCCAAGGTGGGGTGCACGGATAGTCGAGTTCTAGAGGGCAACGAGTCCGCATCTCATGGCTTTGAGACGGAGGGGGCTTTACTCTAGAATTGGCGGGCTGTTCGCCGCACTCGTAGGGGGTACAGGTTGACCCAAGGAGGGGTGCCCAAGTTACCGGATTCCGTGAAGTGCCGGGTGGTCCATTCACGTTGCTGAAGGGGCTGCCTCGCTTCAGGTTTTGGCGGGTAACTTGCCGCGCCCGTATGGGTCTAGGATTTCATTGCACAGGCTATCCACACGACCAGGGGAACGTCGGGTTTCAGTAGCGGCTCTATGAAACCCGGGGATCTCAGATATCTGTATTATTCTGTGATACTTATTACATTTCTGTGATGTTGCATTTTATCACGCCTTGAGCGAATATTATATATTGATATATATATATATTAGTAGATGTTGTATATGTTTTGCATCCGCGCTAGTCCAGTCCCCGCTCTGTCGTTAGTTAAGTAACCTAACGGGTGATGACGGGACCCAGTGGCGAATGCGGATGACATATATGTACATCATTATTTTCGTTCTTTATTGGTGTGATCAATTGATGAGACTGCATTGATTCGGATCATTGCAAGCTAAACAAACCTATTCTGATGTTGTTGGAACATTTTTCAAAAAGCTGTTATTGCAAGGACGTTCTCTTTTGTTTTGCACGGTGGTATTCGGTTATGAATATCCAGCTCCTCAGTCGACGAGGCAAGGGCCGAGATCCCTTCACCGGGAGTGACCCCTTGGACAGAAGTTTGCGTCAGGGCAATAACTTCACTATAGCCGATTGCCTTTTGCTTTGCATCGTGGTATTCAGTTGGAATATCCTGCACCTCATTCTACGGGGAAAGAGCCGAAATCCCTTCACCGGGAGTGACCTCTTTAGCAAAGGTTTTCGCCACTATATTTTTATAAAAAGCTATCCGGTTCCTTCAACGATATCAAGTTAATTACGTTAAAGGTTTTTCACCAAAAACCATTCGTAGCCCTCCGTCATTTCAGAAAGGTAACATATAGTATTCATGCTATGTATGTTGGCCTTCATCAAGGCATAATGTATGGTAGCTATTTGTTACTTTTCTGCAGCATAGATAGATGCGTTGGTTTGGGACAGTCGTACTACTATTTTGGCCTCCGTCAAGGGTATGTACGGGTGGGTTCAAATTAACCTGGACAATGACGGGTAGAACTTGACATGTGACTTATGATATATTGGCCTTCGTCAAGGTCATAAGAGCATGGGGCAAAAATCACATCGGGAGTTTCTAAAGAAACTGAAACTTGCCAGATATACGCATACCTTCTGGAGTGTGATAACGTGAGCGGATTCCGTCACGTTATCATGCGATGATAGTTGGATCCCGATTCCTACTGATGAGTTGGTTTACTCCTCGGGTGATCCCGACTAATTCTTCTTTCGGGTTTGGAGAAGAATTTGAGGTTACAGTGAGAGGTTTCCTGATTAGATAAATTGATAACCATTCTGATCTAGGTTAGAGTGCACGCTGAGTGTTTCTTTTCTCTCTCTCTTTGGCAGCGACCATGACCCGACCCTAAGACTATGACTCGGTGACCAAGTTGACCTAATCTTCTTAAACACTAGCTTTTAGATTGTCTGAGTTGCATACCTCATTGCCACTCCTACTTTTACCCTTTTCTCCAGGACACCCCGTATTACTACGAACGTCCACTTCCATTGGATAAAACCATCGTATGGTTATATACGAACTCGAAGGAATTTATTCGAAGATGGTTTCCGGTTCTGGAGAAAACGAATAGGACTATTCAGTTGTCTTTTCCTTTTACCTTCTCTCAGGTTGCGAGTCCTCCTTGGTTTAGGAGAAAGTAGACCTATTACGCAAATTGGATAGTCTTCTTCCAAACCTTAGGCTGGTGCCGAACGGTGGGGAATGAAGAAAACCAATTAGCATAACGATGGTGTACAGAAGGTATTAAGTAAAGGCATATCAAGAGATTAGTAAGAGGGCAAAGTAAATTGCGACTGCTATTCACGACCAAACCAAGTATTTCATTGCCACTCCCACATCACCTTTGTATTTCTCCAGAACACTCCGTATCACTACGAAGATCCACAGTTTATTGGATACTCCATCGTATGGTTATATACGAACTCGAAAAGAACTTGTTCCAGTTCGGAGATGGATTCTAGTTCAGGAGAAATAGGAATAAGGTTTATTCGGTTGTCTTTTATCTTCACCTTCTCTCGCATTGCGAGTGCTCCTAGGATTAGGACAGTACACCCATTATTCTTATTGGATAGTCTTCTTCCAAACCATAGGCTGGTGCCGAACGGTAGGGAAGGAAGAAAACAATTTGGCCTAAAGGGGTGTACAGAAGGTAATGACTAAAGACATATAAAGGGATTTGGAGAGATGGCAAAGAGATATACGGTTACAGTTGTGAATCTGATAATGGAAGAGGCATTACTAAGAATACCAGGATACCCCGACGAAACATTTATATGTTTCAGTTTCACTGTGTATTGTTAAAAGAAAACTGATTTCCCAATTAGACATTTGCTCCAGGGTATGTATTTACCAGATATGATTCTCACATCTGTATGCTTTTACAGATGATGAGTGGGAGTAAGTTATTGGGAATTAGGTTATCATCCTCATTATATCGGAATTCGTTGTAATTGGTGATATTTGAGGAAATCGCCTGGGCTGTTTGCCGGACGGCAAATATTTGGTTTTGAATATCCATCGTTATGCACCAATTTCAAATTGATATATCTGTACGTCTATTTTTATAGAGTGAGATATAGCTTTTTGAAATTATGTCGGTGACATTTACCTATATCAGTGGATGGTTAGGTAAGGAGCATTAAACAGCGGTGTAATTCTTCTTAACCATAAGTAAAGTTTTCAACCTACGACACAGTGAATGAGTCACTAGACTCAAGAGACTTATACAGAGTATTGTATATTGTCCAGTGTCCATTAGGACAGAGGGGTTGGTCCTCGTACTATATTCGGTTTACTTATGACTTCTCTAGTTTTTAGACAAGTGTTTCGTAGAAACACAGGGTCCAAGTTTTGAGAAGTTATAGGTATATGAATAAAGTACAGAACCAGGTATTGCAAGTATCAGGATTTTTCAAGGTGATCGAAGATGTAGATATTTGTCTATGGTATTCAGTTGATAGTAATGATTAAGAGAACTTACTTCACTTTCAAGTTACTCATAATTGGAAGCACTCCTAAGTTGAGTAACGCTGATCGGCCTCCTTCTATTTAGTTGACATGCACTGGAGACAGTTGCATGATTTGAATCTGGTTCAATTAAATTAGTGCCTCTGTTTCTGTATTGGATATAGAACAATTCATATCTTAACATTGTTAAGGTACGGGGAGTTGTCCGGCTTATGCTTAAAACCAGACTCTGGATAACTCAAGGCACGTTTCCGTAATGGCTGTTTGTGGGTTGACCCGGGCTATGACGAGGGTTGACTTTCTACCATCTGGAAGATCAATAGTGATATTGTTCTTGACTCGTCACAGTTTTAACAAAAATGGATTTTTTCAGAAAACAGTAGTGGGAGTATGGTAGAACTGGAAGTGATTCCAGAATCGCAAACGATTACTGAAAATTTGATAAGAACCTCAAGATTCAATCTGATTTGACATTCCATTGGCCACTCCGCAGATATGGTGGGTAACCTCAGGCACCCGAGAGGTGCTCCGGTAGCCTCAAGGACGGTGACAGGGAGGTTCTTGTTTACCCAGACTTACCATTGCTGTTGTTCCAGACTATGAGACCTGGCAGGAGGATGAGTATAGCGTCGTTCTGAACTGGCTTTAGAAGCGTACGTGTATATGACTCTGCCAGAAGGTTGTCGTAGTCAGTGGGAGCAGCGGAAGCATTGGTGGACAAGTGACTTATGTCTATTTATAGACTAAAGCAGATACAGCGGAGATAGATCATCTATTTCTGATGTGACAGTCATAGGTTTGACTTCATCAGAATAGAGGATGGATCTGTTAAGAAGGTAGTAGGGTGTGATGTCCTGGTATTTGGATGACATACACAGAGTAGGAAGTGAAATTCCTATACTACGATCGGTTATACTTTGGTTGTCACACAGTGGTTTCTCCACATAGGGCTTGGATATAATATTACACATTCTGGTTACTGGATCTATGGTTTTAGATCTAGATTTGGGATGTGTCCCAATCAGGGTACTTGACAGCATTCTAAAGGTGTTTTAGAATGGATGACTCCTAGAGGTGATGGAGTCACCCTCTCTGAAGGTGTCTTACAGACTAAAGGGGAGAGAGATGTGCATGATTGGAAGATCACTTGCTTAGGCAATTGAGTCAATCATGAGATGTCAAGTACCACACCAGATATTGTTTTTGCACAAGATGCAATATGTTGATATTGATCCAATCCTGGAGGAATATTCGGAAGCAGTTTTAGAACATAAGTTGATGTTCTAGGAAAATGATAACGGCAGCCTCCTTTGGGAGATAGTTATCATTCCGGGCTTCCAAGGTGACGTGGATGACAGAGTGGCTGTCAGAGTTATAGTCTTCCTTCTGACGAGGGGCAGTATTTTGGACAGGTGGTCCAGGTGGATACCGAGGGAAGGATGGCGCAGGATACTGATTAAGTTCAGTTGACGATACAGTCTAAGAAGTTTGGATTTGGAGTTCATTTATGAGCTAGGTCCCATCAGACATCCAGACATATTCTAAGACAGGTATTGCTCTTTTCGGGAGATGGCTTTCTCTGCGAACTTGAGATGAAGAGAGACATAGAAAGAAACATCACGGCGAATCCACTCACAGAGGCTATTCCTCGAACGCAATAGTTTCGCAAACGAGATTTGTGAGACTGATTAGTAGAGGAGTTGGGTGTTCGGTATCACACGGGCTGTGAGTATGCGACATCGCAATAATTAGCCTTGAGTGCAAGTGGGAGATTGTTGGAGATAGTGCCCTCAGAGTCAATTATTGGATCACAGGAACGTGATTGCAAGGGAGGACCTATGCCGGTAAGACAATCTTACTCAAGATGATAGTATGCTATCTGGTTTATCTTTATCATCGTGTACTGCTTTAGGTGACCATACAGGTCACTATTGCACATTGATAGAGCCCCTAGGATTCTTGCTTGACTGCCAGCGGTATGAGGGCGATCATATACGTGGGAGTTGGGGTCTATAAGCACATCCTTAAAAGGTCCCTAGTCGTGGGAGTTTCGATACAGGGCATCGATACTCCAGAATAGACTAATGTATACAGTCGAGACCCCGACGAGGGGCGGTGGCCGGTCTCACAAGCCACTGGTGTCAGTTGGTTCACCTAAGATGTATACAGGTGCTCATTGGGTTATGAGTTCACCGGACAGGACTCGCCGGGAAGATGCTAGTTGGTATTATACCTGACGTCAGATGGCTGTTCCCTGGTGACATGTGTACAGGTTAGCTCTTCGACCTGAGATCGTCATTTGTCTCGTGTGAGTTCCCACTGTGCTTTGATTACTACCCTACCACGGCTCAAAGGAGTCGTGCAAACAGGTTTTAGTTGGGTACAGTCCCGAGCCACATGGAGGCAGTGAGCATATCTGCAGGGGTTTGTCTCTCCCGGTATTGGGGGTGAGGTCGCGCTGTGTCTAGGAGTGCCATTACACGAAGTCCTTGACCAAGACAGGAGATTTACTGGTAGGTATTCCAGTAGTATCTCAGGGTGTTCTGGGCTACACTCTGACACGACTTGTACCGCTTTTGGGGGTCTGACTTTTACCAACCCCCTAGGCCCGCCATGCGATGCTCATAGACGAACGGACCGGACTGTACAGATATTGTCACTGACATGCTCAGTAGGGTGTCAGGATGAGTTCGCTCATCAACGTCCCTTTTGGTCAATACCTGGTAGCTCGTTACGTACGGCTAATACCTCTGATGTGCTAGTGGTTAAATCCACAGCCAAAGTATTGACGAGTCTTTAAAGTACCCCACAGACAGTTTCTCAAGTTTCGGGCGAAACGTTGTAGAGGCCGTATGATATATGGCATGGCTCGATTTTATACGTGCGGTATTGCACGAATCATGATCAGACGGATCATACTAGTGGGCTTTGGTTTAAGCCGGATCCTGGTATTAGATTTGTTGGATTACTTTAGTCTCGTCGCATTCGCATTCAGTTGGAATGCGGATGCATGTATGTATATACAGGTGAGGGGTATCCTTGTGATCCGTCACGAGTTTACTTTAGATGTTGCCGTATCTTTTTATTGTTGCAAACATTTGGATTATTGTTTGTAAATGGAATTAGTGAGCTAGAATTCATCATGACAATTCATTAATGTGACATGGACTTGTGTCATGAGTCATGGTCTCTTTTCTTGCAAAAATGTCACATTAAGGAATTGTTTAATGTGTTGAAATGAGGAGGAGAGAGAGAGGGGCTGCCTTGGATTAGTTTTTTTGGTCTTGTATTATTTTCATAACACTCTCTCACTCTCATTCTAACACAAGAACAAAAGAAAAGAAAAAGCCTTTCTCTTCTTCTTCTTCCTCTAGCTTGCTTTCTCCATTGATGGCAATATCTTCAACCTCCATCCAAACTCATGGATGCAAGAGACAAAGTGATCACAACATTCTCTACAACACCTTGGACGCGTCGGCTAGCACACTTCGCGCCCGAGTTGCTTCGGACGAAGCGGGAGCCCGTAAAACGACTTCTTGATGTGGTGCCTTTTCCGATGAGGAGATGAAGACCGGAGTTGCCGCGGGGAGATCGGGATGGTGGCCGAAGACCGAAGGACACGGATCGCTCGGTATAGCTTCCTTCCCATTTTCTAGTTTGCTAGAGTTAGGTTAATGGCCCGATCCGGGATTTTTGTGCGCGGTGGTGCCGGTTTCTAGGTTTTAGAAAAGCTTTGTTTCCGCATTCCGGCGTCGGATTGACGGCCGGGGCGCCGCCGTGCACTTACATACTGGCATGCCTTGGTCGATCATTTCTTGTCCAGAAAGTTTAGGGTATGTCTTTGACGATTGTAGGGTGTTTTTCGTCACCCCATTGAGATGTGAATGCACGCGCACTCGTCAGGCGCATTACAGATTCCCCCTGCCTAGGGTAGGCTGGGGTTTATTGATTGTGGGGATCCGAATCTCCGACATCCGCGGACTAAGCTGCCGTTAATTACCCCTCATCTTTGGAGCTAGAGAACCTCCGATTGACGGGTCAAACAGGTCATGCGAACTCAATATGCAGTGTCGTGTTCTGAAGGGGTTTTGGATATATCGGGGGCCCCGCAGAGTTTTTTTACGGGGGTCCCGCTACCCGGATAGTGGGCTGGGGGTCAAGGGGGCTAGCAACCCTCTTGCGGGGTGCGGGGCAGCGCCCCATTAGAAATGTTTCTAACGTGGACAGTGTTCTGGAGTATGTGTGTGTGTGTATAAAGGGAAAGGGCATCCAAAAGATGCGTGGGAGAAGGCGTCAGCGCCTCACGTGCGCGGCATGCGGGCGCTCGGTGCCGGACGCTATGCGCTGAGCGCCAGCGCCCCCCGTGCCAGGCACGCGGGCGCTGTGCGCCAGAGCGCCAACGCCCCACGTGCCTGGCACTCGGGCGCTAGCAGCAAAAGCGACTTGGTCCCTGCACTGGGAGTTGTGCTCCCGATTTGACTTTTGGAGTTGAACTCCTGGCAAGAAAGGCTTTTTTTTATGGAGTTAAACTCCCAGAAACATTAATTTGTGGAGTTAAACTCCAAGAAATTTTTGTAAGTGCTCAAGGGAACCCCTTTCTTCTCCCTTGAGCCTTAGATCTTTCCCAAAATGGGATCTTTGGAGATGGGTCTCCTTCCTCCTATTTTGTTAGCCGGATCTTAGAGAACAAGAGGGGTGAGATTTTAAAAATCTCCTTTTTTTGACGTCTAATGGAAGATCTAAGCTCCCCTTTGTGGGTTTTGTGGTGAAAAACTATTTAGTTTTGGAAATGGAAAAGTAAACCTCTTGATTTAATTGAAAATGGGAAGAAGGTTTAGAACCTTGAGGAAGGAGAAGGAGGCACAAAACCCTAGAGTTTTTAGAGAATGAAAAGTGTATATTTTATTCATCACCATGTTGTCTTATATAGGCTTACACATTTACACATAGCCCCTTGGGCTTTACAAAATTGCATTTTGCCCATCCCATGTCTCATGTGCTATTTCTTTTTGCACATAAACCATGAGCTTTACAAAAATTCGGCTTTATGCCCATTCATGCATAAAAAAATTACATTATAATTATTTATTACATGATTTTTATGTTGGCATGGGGAGGCTGGCCGCGGGCTCGACTTGGGCATGGGCCCACTTGGTCTGGGCTTGGAGTTGACTTTGACTTTGACTTGGTCAACCGGGGTGCAAATTTTGATCCCAACAATGATATCTTTTTACTATTTTATAGTAACTCAGTAAACAATATTTGATGTAACTACAGCAGAAAAGTGAGCGAGGAAAAATATCTCGCGCTCAGTTGCACGATATTTATAGGGATGGGAGCAAGAGTTCCCAGCAGGTTGCCATCGAACACGTAAGTATCGTATTTGATATTAATATGTTAAAATTTTCTTAGAAATTTATTTATGAGCTTTCTAAATATTATATGCAGGAAGAAAGTCATGGTGGAGAGTCCATTGATCGTATCGAAATCTATCGAACTCAATTTGTACGAAATGACGGCACGCCTGTATCAATTGAGGCACATGAAATATATGTAAGACTCTACATATGCCGAGCTTCTTAATTATTTCAGAATAATTATTGTGTAGCTTTTAGAATAGTAGTAATTCATTTCTTCTATAAATAGGCGACGATGGTTGCTGAGAGAGATCAGTTGATCCAGGCGATGGAGGCGGAGCATGAACACCCGGTTGATTACGAACTGAGAACATTCATCGTAGATAGGGCTTTCACGGCGTTTAGTCCGGATGGTCACGGGAGAGTACAGTGCGTGTCCTCCAAGATCTCTCCGCGTCAGTATAACACTCCTTTCCAGCTGACTGGGCATCCATCTCCTAGCTTTTAGCCGGCTGACGAATTGCCTACGGAGATGCCGATACAGACCAGGGCCTCTAGGACCAGGACCCCTGTGTTTCATGGATCGCCTCAGGAGCGGACGCCGGAATCCGGCAATTCCTTATGCCGATCGACTGCCGCTCCCGCTCCCGCTGCTGCTCCCGCCCCCGCTGCCGATCTATTTGCTGGCTGGACTCTTAAGTAGAGAGTTAATCTTATCGACGCGTACGTCCAGGCTGGAAGGTCCGTATCTCCGATAACTTTGATAACCCTTACATATACACACACACGCACATATTACAAACACACACAATCATACACATACACACACACATACACGCACAAGCATACACACACACATGCATACATACGCACAGACACAAACACACATGCATATATACGCACATATCACATACACACATGCATACATATCACATATACACAATCACACACACGCACACACATCCATACATACACACATATAACATACATACATGCATACAAACTCGCGTGCGCGCACACACATGCATACATACACGCACAATCATACATACAGACACATGCATATATACATACAAACACAAACACATATGCATACATACATACATACATACGCACATATCACATACACACATGCATACATATCACATGTCACATACACACAATCATACACACACACATGCATACATACGCACATATCACTTACACGCACACATGCATACATTCACGCGCGCACACACATGCATACATACACACAGACACAAACACGCGCGCACACACAAGCATACACACAAACAAACAAACACGCGCACGCACACAAGCATACATACACAAACGCACACAAACAAGCGCACGCACACACACATTTGATTAATATAAAATATCTATACTAATTCATGTATTTTAAAATTTTAATCTCAGGTGTTTTATTCAGGAAATCCATCAGCGCCTCCTTCGTGATCGACTCTCCCACCTTTCGTCTTCCGTTGATTTTTCATTTCCCATTTTTGTAAATTTATGATGTTGACATTGTAAAGGAATGCGTAGTATGTATTGTAATCGTATTTGGATAATCGATATTTGAATGGAATGGAATTTGTATTAGAATCGTTGTTTGACTGAAATGGAATCGATATTAAATTAAAATGGATTGGATTGAAAATTTTCTTGGCTCTTTTAAATTTTTTTTTACTGTAATCCACTCTATTTCGACTGGAAATTTCCGTCGAAATAGACTATTTTGACAGAACTGGCCCGTCGAAATAGACTTATTTCGATGGCAATTTCCTATCGAAATATAGAAAAGGATTTTTAAATAATTCCCGGAACAATTTTTTAACTTAAGAAACTTATATATTTCGACAGAAATTACCCGTCGAGAAAAAAATATTTCGACGGGAATTAGCAGTTGAAATAGTTTAGATTATTGCGACGAGCTTTAGCTGTCGAAATAACCTATTGCGACGCAACCTATTGTGTCAGCGTTTCTTTGTGTCTATTTGGTGTCATCCGACGAAATAGACCTATTTTGATGATATACTGCCGTTGAAATAGGTGTCTATTTACTTTAGTGTTAGGTCAAGTTTAGGCCACGTAAGTTAAGTTCAAATATTTCATTACGATTAATCATAAAAAATAAATAATTATCAATAATGTAGAGAAGTAATCCTAAGATTTAAGCAAGCCGACGTAACTGCATGTATCATGCCAAGTCACGTTTGCACTATGAAAATAATACCTGCATTACATTGGCTTCACCTCGACGCGCCATTAATTCGAGAAATTATTTTCTCTATCAATATAGAATGTTTATAGTCTCCATCATTAATTAATTATTCATATCACTTTATGAGGTATCTATTCACGCAACCATTATTTGATTTGAAGCTAAAAAACGTCATGATAGCTCAGGAGAATAATAATTAATTAATAATAGAGCAATTTGGTTGGCTAGGTACGTAGTACAAACATTCATTCATATTTCAAATAGTTACGAGTATATGATGGAAATAATTAAGAAAACATTTTTATTATGGTAATGGAAATCAAATATTTTAGAGATTTATTTGTCCAAAGTAATTGAGGTGTCTATCTTACAATAGTTAACTTGTCTTGTTCTCTCCTTTTACCTTAACTATCATCGTGGACACGAACATCTTTATATTATCGCACTGGAACAAATAGCATCTATGACTATATGATGCAGAGCACATTGCCGAGGAGTACTGGCGTTGTTTGGAACGAAATAAATCCAAACGGGCAGATCGGAGGCATGGCTAAAATTTAGATCCATGTTTGACAGGCAACAACTTTTGATCCGTAGGTTCCATCGACGTGTTCTTGCAATTCGGAAACAACAGCACGAACTTTAAATTTGGCCAGCAGGTGCATTCGGATGGCTCACTTATTCACAATCTGATATCGTTTAGAAAGAATATGGATGCTCGTATAAAGGACTTTCTAGTGACTTTCCATTACTAGGGTTAGCCTATTTAAAAGCGTCAGGGTTTTATTTTATAGCCTGGTATTTAATTTATTAATAAAATTTAGAGATTTTACTCTTCTTAGATTTGCACTATTACGTCTCCAAAACTATATCTGTCCCAATCCGTTTGTAGAACGTATCTACCCACCCTTACGGTTCTCCACTACAGGGGTGGTTAATTTTAATAAAGCATATCAGCTAGATTAAATGTTGAGTTAAATTGTTAAGTATAAATTGATAAATTGTATGGAAAATGATTGAAAGCAAGTGATTGAGAGAAGGATAGTAACTTGCTCGGCCCAAATTGGCAAACAAGGCTACCAGTTTTTACTTTATGATGCAGGTGGAAGTTAGTGATGGATGGACCGACGTCGTCGCAATGATCATCAATAGGATAATAGGGTGCTCGAATCCACGAGCCTTTTTCGATTCCTTGAGATTTTCTGAAATCCATAAGGGTGTTCGAATCCACGAACGATTTTGAATCCGCCATAAATTGAGATAAACTAAATATAATAATTTTATTAATTAATGTTCAAATCGAAGAGGTTGCTATAGATATTCTTATATAGCGCAAAAGCAAACCTAAACCAACTAGGACTCAATTACATTGAGAGAAAATAAAAGTCTAAAATTGACAAACTAAATAAAGTTGGAATAACAACAATCCCAATCTTATCAAAATTGCTTTTCTTAAAGGGGAAGCTAACTCTAAAGCCTAATATATTTAAATTTTCTATAAAAGGAAAAATGAATAAATTATAAATTTTCCTCAAATCTTTATTCTTATGTGCCAATGGCCTGATTCGTCCTATATCACTTTTAACGCGATTAACGTTTTGGTTGTAATATACCTTTTCATTTTAATTGGGAGTCGTTTATGTACTGACCACTAATTAGATGCATATTGCACCGAGCACACCGAATAATATATCCATATTCCTTGGCTCCTGTTCCATTGTTCAAAATGATGCAGGTACGTCTTTGTCTACATCATGCATCTCTTGTCCCCAAAACCACACCCCAAAAGCTACTCACCCTACTTTTACCCATCCAAAAAGCTAACTATTCTAGCTAGCCTACATCCCTTCATCCCCCATTTTCAAAATTAACCCTAGGCTCTCTTAATTAGGCTTTTAACACACTTCGCTATTTTTCACTTGGGATCTTGTATATGCTCATTTATATTCACAAGTAATTAACCATGCATGCACTTTATATAAATGTACAAATGCATGTGCATATTTTGTCCATACGTAGGATGATTGCACATGCATGGTGTCCCCATGGCATGTCCTTTTCTCTCTCCCTCGCCTTCCCTCTTTCTCTGTTGGGTCTTGGCAGCTGAACCTGCAGCAGCTCACGAGATCATTCGAGTTTTCTTGGCAATTGTGGTGTGGTCCAAGATAAGCTTTTCAAAAACATGTATATATAGTTGTATGTCTCAATACATAATATCATTGACATGGAAACAAAATATATCGAGTTACAATAAAATCAACATATACACTAAATTATGTAAATTAATTTTCATGCGCATGGCATTGACTTAAGTTGTGAGGGCCGGAGGCGAGTGTGACCATCACTTTGTGTCATGCCATGGCATTGACTTAATTATATACTTAATTGGTGCCCACTTAACCAGTTTTCTTTTTCCATGATTAATTAACACCGAAATGAAAATATGCTATAATGTTCTTCAATATTAATGGCCTTATATATATATTCACTGAAAATCGGGCCATTAGAGTAAAACCAGCTCTTCTCTAATTTCTTCCGGCTGTTTGAACCAGGGACATCACTAGACTCTTTAATATATGGTTCATCTACTGGAGATTGATTCCTTGGTCCATGAAATGGAGACACTCCAGAATGTGTTCCTATATATCATTTATTTGGACAAGGGAAAAAAATAGGGACACTTTTTGAAACATGTGTACGTTATAGTTTTACTTTTTATACAAGCTTAAAAGTATTTTTTTTTATAAAAAAGATAGATTAATTAGCATAGTGAAAGGTCTATAGTGCATTATTCAACGGGCATGACATATATACATACATGCCGTATAGTGAAAGAAAACGGGGATGAAAACACTAGTACAAAGATAGATTGCCCCTACGGATGGAAACATCCGTGGGGCCAACTTTAGTTTGCCCCTACAGTTTCAACCGCAGGGGCAACAAATGTCCCTACGGATACCATCTCATGGACATTTTTATATAAAAATTTACTTTAAAATAGTCTTTATAAATGTCCTTATGGTGCCGCAAAAGAAACCCCTGCGGTTTGCATCGTAGGGGCAAAGTTGATGAATTAAAAAAAATAAAATAATTTAGCAGATAATATTTTCCACGTCCAATTCATTTCCCCCCAAAAAAATTCCCCCTCCGTGCTTCTCTTGTTGCCACCGCACTCCCGTCGTCGATCGCCGCAGCCACCCTCCTCGTCACCCTCTTTCCCGTCGTCGATCCCTCCGATCATCAACGTCTCCTCAGGTCCTCCGATCGCCACCTCCAGCGCCTCCAGTGACCTCCCCCTCCTCATCCGATCCTCCAGTGGCCAGGCTCTCCTCTGATCCTCTAGCGACCTTATCCAACCGATCCTCCTGTGGCCGAGTCGTCGACACCATTCCGGCCGTCTAGATTCCATTGCCGGCGAGCTCCAACTCCCCCTTCCATCTCCTCGAGCTCCATCGCCTGGTCCATCTCCTCGAGTTCCATCGCCAAGTCTTCTTTGCTGTTTAGCTTCCATCGCCGGCGAGCAGTCATTGTCTATCGGTTAATATCAGAACTAAATCCAAAATCTTAAACTTCACATCAGAACCAAATCTAAAATCTTAAACTTGATTAAGAAAACCCTTAATTTTAAAAAACTTTAGCTAAACTAAAAACTTAAAACCCTTGAAATCAAAACGTTAATGTAAAAACAATTCAAATTAAATCTTATAATAAGTGTATATATGATAATCGATGATAATATGAAATTTTCATATGCTCATCGATCGTCATATATGAAAATCAAAGCGCGATTTAATCCCCGTCTATCGGTTAATATACGTTCGATATTCGTCATGACATAAAACTATATGAAAGTTGTTAAATATCAGACGGTATCGTTCGGTGGTAACAACCGTCGTGTAGTCTATATGATGAGAAGATTCAATCGTATGATAACCGATAGATTTGTCCAGTTTGGATAAGTTAGGAATGTATAAAGCAAACACATGCATTCACTTGTGTTGTCATTCGTTTCGAATTATTTCTTCAGTACTTTTCCGCTGGTTCTCCGTGTACTAAGATAGATTAGATGCTCATTTCAACGTTATTTCACTGCATTGAAATGATTATTTATTCTATTATAGCGTACTCGGAGAACAGCGGGGGGGTGCTGCCGAAATTTACTCGAAACGGATGAAAACACAAGCGAATGGGTGTCTGCTGTATACATTCTTAATGGGATAGAATCTTTACTCCCGACAGCCGAAACACACACATAAAACACCAATACACAACAAACGCATGCACAAAGCAAATACACACTAACAAATCTACACCTAAGCGAAATCATAAATTGAAACACACATACACAGAATGCAACTCATTCTTATGTAACTTCAAATCTAATTTTGTTAATCGATAATTTATTCTTTTCAACGACAAATTTGCCTTTACGGATTTTATTCTTTGTTAATAACCATCTCGTTCTTAAATCTCTCAATATAGTCACCATAACTTACAATTTATATATTATACAGTTTAACATGGTCCATGAGTACATCAGAGTTAAGGATTGGATATACGTGTATTGATAACAATGCATGCAATCTAAATTTATCGCAGGAGTTGCTGTTTTTATTGAATTTGCACGCACACATAATAAGATCGTATTAGAAAAGATTCTCTGTCCGTGCGATAAATATAGGAATAAGTTCTGAAAAAAGGTAGAAGTCGTAGAGCTTCACATCGTTAAATATGGTTTTACTAGACGTTATACAACTTAGCTATATTAAAGGGGAGAACAAGAAGAAGTCGGTAATGCGGTAAAAGAAGAAGGAGAAGACGGTAATGCGGCGGAAGAAGAAGAAGAGGATAACTTCTTTTCAGAAGAAGAAATGGAGAATATGGTAGAGGCTGCCCTCGGTGATAGTATTCCTACCGAAAATGACATTCCTTCAAGAATTGCGTGCGAATAAGTATAAAAAGTTTATGAATGATTCTTGAAGACCAATTTATGAAAATGCAAAGTATTCATCCCTATCATAGTTCGTCCAACTTTTCCAGATTAAATGCCTAAATGGCTGGAGCAACAAGTCATTTACAATACTTCTGAAATTCCTGAAAGATTCTATACCTCTGGGAAATAACGTGCCCGACAGCTCGTACAAAGCTTTGAAGAAGATGTCTGATTTGGGTCTGAACTATGAGAAGATTCATGCATATCCCAAAAATTGCGTGTTGTACCGGAAATAGAATTCATATTTGAAAGAGTGTCCAACATGCGGAAAACCCAGTTATAAACCGAAAGAATCTAATAAGAAGCCCGATATACCAGTTAAGATAGCACGATACTTTTCGATAATATAGAGGCTGCTGAGACTATTCAGGTGCAAGAAAACAACCGATGCAATGGTTTAGCATCACTGTGCTGCTTCAAGCGAAGATGGAAAAATGAGTTATCTAAGAGATTCATCGGCATGGAAGGATTTCGATAGGAGGCACCAAATATTCAGTAGTGATCCTTGCAATGTCAGGTTTCGACTGGTTAGTGATGGTTTCTGCCCATTCAACTATATGGATGGAGGCCACAGCACATGGCTTATTATAATAATGGTTTATAAACTGTCGTCTTGGTTGGTTATGAATCAATCCTATTTTATGATGTCTCTTCTTATTGGCGGACCAAACTCACCGGGAAACAATATCGACGTCTATCTCCGACCTCTGATCGATGAGTAAAAACTTTATTCATTGATGGTGTAGAGACTTACGATGCAAATACAGATACAACTTTCATAATAGGTGCGGCTTTAATGTAGACAATTAATGTTTTTTCTGCGTAAGAAATGCTATCAGGTTGGTCCGTACATGGTCACAAATTATGCCCTTATTGCCATCAAGATATAATATCGAAATGGTTGAATTTTAGCTGAAAGGTTTATTATTGCGGTCATCAGCGTTACTTGCCACTAGACCATCCTGTAGGGTTATTTAGCACAACAGCAAGGTTTTGGGAGGCATCATCCATACCATTTTCAAAATTTTGCCACGCTTACTAACCCTAACCTAGAATCTTAACTAGAGAATTAGACAATACATGCATGTAAACAACTTTACATCTAAGTGAACAACGAATACAACCTTTGTTGACTGGTTATTCACTTCAATAGCTCCGGATAGTAGTCTATTCACTCCAAGTAGTGATCTTCCGGACTCTTGAATGGCTCCACAAGATGAAAGGAACAAGCTTTCTAGAAGTTTTCGAGGTCGAAAATGATTTATGTCGAGGAGACACCAACTCAAGCTTCCTCTTCACTAATTTGGAATTAATGAAGCTAACACCCTAAACTAAATGGCTAGTCTAGTAGAGGATGATGAAATAGGATTTTTGCTCACTTTAGAATTAATTTTCTTCACTCTCCAAAACCTAAAGAGCTCTATTTGATGAAGAAGAAGATGAAGAGGAAAAATAGAATGAGAGAATCTAGCAACCATGGGTGAGAAAATATCATATACTAACTCTTGTAGAGACTTAACTATGGCTAATGACAATGGTTGGGTTAATAAATATCTTAAGTAAAACAAAACTAGTGGACTAAGTCAATGGTTCTACAAGTTTCCACTAAGCTTAAACTATGTGACTAATTTCCACCTAATTAGTGATTTACTTTAAATAAATAAACCCCATATTATCATAAGCATGGTGTGAGCCTCATACAACCATGTGTAGCAACAAGCATGACACAATAATATATATCACATATATATTAAGTGTACACAATGTGAGAAAAAGAAATGCTTAAGTGAGCTAATATTAGTTAATGTAAATTAATATATCAAATATATAATTATACATTAAATTATTAAATCAACACTTGATTTAATAATCCGGCTATATCACATATAACCGACTAATATCATATGTAACAACTTATCGAATCAACCCTTGATTCGATAACCCGACTATATCCTATATAACGACCGATATGAATATCGCGAGAATAGAATACGGTATCACATACTCGTATTAATCTTGGTCCCGTATATATCACATATGTGCTCCTATTTCGTTTTGCATGAGCTAAGAAACCTCTGTGTAGGACTCTAAAGACTCGTCAATATGCCGGCAGTAGGTGATGATCATATCAGTCACCCACAAGCCGTTAGCGGTACTAGCTGGACGTAACGGCTACCCGGGTATTGAGAGATCAAAAGATCAACAAGCAAGCTTTTCTAAACTCCCGCAAAGTCTGTCAGTAACACTACCGTACATTCCGGTCTTTTCGTCTGATATGTCGCATATCCAGTCTAGGGGCGGTAAACGTCAGACCCCATTAACCGATAAGTCGTACCGATGTGAGGTTCATAACGGGTCGAGAAACTACTGATAACACTTACCAGTAGATCTCCATATCAGCCCTAGACAGGGACTTCCTGTTATAGCCAATCGAGCATAGCGCAACATCAACCCCCAATACCGAGGGAGACGAAACCCGTCCTATCGCTCATTGCCTCCATATGATTCGGGACTATACCCAAAAGCCACCGTTTTGCACATTCTTTTGAACGTGATAAGGTGGAAATCAAAGCACAGTAGGAATCACATAAGACTCTATGACGATCTCGGGTCTACAGACTAACCTATATCAGTGTCACCAGAGAACTGCTATCCGACGATAGGTATAATACCAACTAGGAGTTCTCGGCGAGTCATGTTCAGTGTACCTAGTCTCCACTGAGAACCCGTATACCATTTTTGATGTCAAGCACCAATGGATGTGGGATTATTCATCGCCGATCATATGGGTCAAGAAGCGTATACGCTAGTCTACTTTGGAATATCGATGTCCTGTCTCGATACACTCTCGACTAGGAATAATTAAATGATGAATTTGTGGACTACCTTGGCTCCACTAGTATGATCTCCATCATAGTTCTGGTAGTCAAGTACACATCATAAGGACTTTATCAACATGTGAGAGCATCACAATACAAGTCTACATGTTAAGACAAAGAGAAACCAGATAGCATACTATCATGTCGAGCAAGAAAGTCCTTTCGATATATGTCCAAGCATCCACTATAATATACATCATATGTATAATAATGGCCTCTAGGGCATACATATAACTAACAATCTCTCACTTGCACTAAGGCCAGTTGTTGTAATATCGCATACCCAACAACCCGAAGAGTCTCTCAAATTATATCTGGGGTATGGCCTTCGTGAGTGGATCCGTCGTGTTGTTCTTCGTGTCAACTCTCCTGACCTCGATGTCCCGGTGACCAACTATCTCCCGGATCGGGTGATACCGTCTTAGTATGCCTAGATCGCTGATGGGACCTGGGTTCCTTGGACAAACCTATAGCTCCATTGTTATCACAATACAAAGGTATTGGATGCTCGATGGATCGAACCAATCCAAATTCAGTTATGAACTTCTTCATCCAGACAGCCTCTTTGGCAGCATCATTGGCAGCGATGTATTCAGCCTCCATCGTCGAGTCTGCCACAGTTTCTTGCTTGGAACACTTCCAACAAACCACCCCACAATTGAGGGTAAAGACAAATCCTGAGATCGACTTAGAGTCGTCCTTATCACTCTGGAAGCTCGGATCGGTAAAGGACTCCACTTGGAGTTCACCGTTACCATACACCAAGAACATCTCTTTAGTCCTTCTCAAGTACTTGAGAATGTTCTTCACCGCTGTCCAGTGATTCTCTCCTGGATCTGCTTGATACCTACTCACTACACTTAGTGAGTATGCTACATCGGGTCTGGTACATAACATCGTGTACATGATAAAGCCTACTGCCGAAGCATAGGGTATCCCTTGCATGCGAGCTCTCTCCAAATCAGTCTTAGGAGAAATCTCTTTGGAGAGAGTGAGTCCTGAGATCGTGGGTAAATTCCCACGCTTGGAATCTTCCATACTAAACCTCTTTAGTATGGTGTCGATGTACCTGGATTGGGACAATCCCAATATCCGGTTAGATCTATCTCTATAGATCTTAATTTCCAAGATATAGGAGGTATCACCTAGATCTTTCATTGAGAATCTTTATGATAAGAAAATCTTGATTGAGTGCAGCATAGGAACATAATTTCCTATCAAGAGTATGTCATCCACGTACAATACGAGGAAGACAACCTTACTCTCAGCCACTTTCTTGTATGTACAAGGTTCATCTACATTTTTTATGAAATCAAACTTTTTGACTACCACATCAAAACAGATGTTCCAACTCCGTGATGCCTGCTTTAACCCATAGATGGATTTAAGCAGCTTGCACACCTTTCCGTTGCTCCCACTGTCTACAAAGCCCTCTGGCTGAATCATGTACACACTCTCTTCTAAATCACCATTTAGAAAGACGGTCTTAACATCCATCTGACAGATTTCGTAGTCATTATATGCAGCGATGGAAAGTAGGATCCGGATGGACTTAAACATAGCCAATGGAGAAAAGGTTTCATCAAAATCCACACCTGGTCGTTGAAGAAAACCTTTTGCAAAAAGTCAAGCTTTGAAAGTCTCAATTTTTCCATCTACACCAAGCTTCTACTTATAGATCCATTTGCTCCCAATGGGTTTTACATCTTCGGGAGCAACTTCCAAAGTCCATACTTTGTTGGTGTACATGGGTTCGATCTCATATCGCATTGCATCCATCCATTTCACAGAGTCCCCACTCGTGATGGCCTGCTCGAAGCTAGTTGGGTCATCATCAACCATGATGCAATCCTCGCTCCCACCATCAATGAGAAAATCGTAGTACCTCTCAGGTGGGTGAGGAACCCTACTAGATCGGCGGAGAGGCTGAGGTTCGTTGGGAACTACTTAATTCTTTGGTTCTACCAAATCTTCTGTCGTAGTTTGTATAGTTGGAACCTCTTTCAGTTCTACCTCCTTGCCACTAATTCCTTTTTCAAGAAATTCATTTTTCTAAAAAGATGGCATGTCGAGAAACAAACACTTTTTGTTCCTCGGTATGATAGAAGATATACCCTCGCGAATGTTTGGGATATCCAATAAACTTACACAGAAAAGACCTTGCCTCGAGCTTGTCCGGATTTTGTGTTTTCACATATGCCGGACAGCCCCATATCTTAACATAATTAAGATATGCTCTCTTTCCTTTCCATATCTTATATGGAGTGGTTGTCACAGATTTGTTGGGAACCATATTTAATAGGTCTGCAACTGTTTCCAGTGCATAACCCCAAAAGGAAATAGGCAACTCAGCGGTACTCAACATAGAGCATACCATATCTAATAGGGTGAGATTCCTCCGCTCTGATACACCATTGTGTTATGGTGTGTACGGAAGAGTAAGCTGAGAGAGAATCTCATTCTTTTATAGATCGTCACGGAATTTCATGCTCAAGTATTCTCCTCCCCGATCAGATCGCAGGATTTTAATACTTTTACCCGTTTGATTCTCGACTTCACGCTTATATTCTTTGAATTTCTTAAAAACTTTAGACTTGTGTTTCAACAGGAACACATGTCCGTATCTTGAGAGATCGTCAGTGAATGTAATGAAGTACGAGAAACCATTCCTGGCATGTGCAGACATGTGACCGCATACATCACTATGTATCAGTCACAAGAGTTCCGTAACTTTTTCTCCGTGTCTAGTAAACGGAGTTTTGGTCACCTTTCCTTTGAGACATGAATGGCAAGTTTCATAAGATGATAATTCGAACGGATTCAAATATCCATTCTTATGTAACTTAGCTAGTCGTGTCGCATTGATATGACCTAGTCTACAATACCACAAGAAGGATTCGTTCATTTCTGAACTCTTCCTCTTATGTGTGTTGTGTACGTTAAAAACTGTGTTTTGATTCAGAACGTATAAACTGTTATATAACACACCAAACCCAATCAACACATGATTTAGGTAAATGTTCATAACATTATTCTCTACTACAAAGTTATATCCTTTTTTATCTAATAAAAAAATTGATATTAAATTGCATATCATAGAAGGTACGTAATAATAGTCATTCAAGATTAAAGTATTTCCATTTGGTAATACGAGGTGATATTCACCAACTGTTTTGGCTGCAACGCTTGCACCATTCCCTACTTTTAGAGAATAATCACCTATTCCCTGTTTTCTACATTTCCTTAGCCCATGCAACATATTATATATGTGGGATCCCGATCCGGTATCTAATACCCAGAATGTAGAGCGTACTGAGAAACAGTTCTCGGTAACTAACACACCCGAAGAAAATGCATCAATATGCTCAATCTTCGTTTGGATAGCGTAGGAATCCGGATATTCCCCTATTTTCTGCTCGAACTTATAACAATTATAAGATATAGTGGAACCAACATTTCCCAGCATAGTATAATAAGCAGATTCGGTCAATATATCCATATTATTATCTTGATTAAGGCCTGACATGGTCGCTGCTTGGAAAGAGAGAGGGGGGGAAGAAAACACTTAGTGTATGCTCTTGCAAGATTAGATTGGTTATTGTCTTATCTAATCAGGATGGCTCCCACTGTTTTTATCAAATCTTCCTTCAAACCCTAAAAGGTAAGGCTAGCCGGAATTAATTGCACCTTACAAGTTCACCAATCTTTCAGCCAGGCCAGTGTCGGTACTTTGAGGGAGGTTCCCGTGCTTTCGCACGGACCTAATTAAAATAAACCTCGTTTTCCTAGGGGCGTAACCCCGTTAGTACCTTTCTAAACACCTATTTGATCGGCTAATTGTGATGTGTAAAACTCTCCCAGGAGTAACTCTTACTCGCAGTGGGTATCGGGATCCAACTATCTCATAGAATGTATGCAATCTCATTGCAAATTTCAACACTTGAAATTCCCAATAATATTTTGCCCCTAACATCATATGACCTTGACGCGGGCCAACAAACCATAGTCCACTAGTCAAGTTCAACTCCTTGTTTACCGCCGAAAGGCGTGACCTGGACATTAGGACATCTGGCCTGAATTTTGGGGGCAGATGGTATATGGATTTATCCGTCCACCTCTCTGAAGATACCAAGTTGATTTATGGCACCGTATATCGGAGGTTTGGACAGATGCGGCCGTTGTAGCAGACTTCGTCAGATTCCCCCTCGTTTGCGAGGGTTTTTTTTATTGTGGGGACGCTCTTCTCTGCAGGCGCAAGCCCCTGCAGTTAATTACGTTACCGCGTAGCGATAACCACTTTCTCTTTCTCCAGATGTTCATTTCGTGTCGTGTGTATTTGTTTTGTTTTAGCTTGCCCGTGGATTGTATACGGAGACTAATTTATATTGTCGCCCGTAGGGCGTGGATTAGTCCAAATCCGTATTTTCTTACATTTGGGTTTGGTTGATTTAAGGATCGTTAACCTTGTTTGAGATTAAAATCAACCAAACCCAAATCCGTATTTTTTATGGATACGTTAATCCGATATTGGACTAAGATCTACTTAACGGGGGTTCGGGATCATTTGGGTCCAACAAAAGAGCGTTTGGGCCTTATCATTTTAGTTTAGGGACATTACGGTCCACAGATCACCATTTTTTGGGGGTGAGGGTTTAGTTTAAGGACGTTGTGGTCCACGGTTGGTTTAAGGACATCATAGTCCATAGAGTTTAGCTTAGGGACGTTGCGGTCCATAGGATTTAAGGACATCATTGTCCATGGAGTTTAGTTTAGGGATGTTGCGGTCCATAAGGTTTAAGGACATCATAGTCTATAAAGTTTAGTTTAGGGATGTTGCGGTCCATAGGGTTTAAGGACATCATAGTCCATGAAGTTTAAGAACATCATAGTCCATGTTTAAGGACATCATAATCCATAGAGTTTAGTTTAGGGACGTTGCGGTCCATAAGGTTTAAGGACATCATAGTCCATGGAGTTTAAGGACATCGTAGTCCATAGAGTTTAGTTTAGGGACGTTGTGGTCCATGGAGTTTAAGGACATCATAGTTCATAGAGTTTAAGGACATCATAGTCCATATTTAAGGACATCATAGTCCATAGAGTTTAGTTTAGGGACATTGCGGTCCATAGGGTTTAAGGACATCATAGTCCATGGAGTTTAAGGACATCATAGTCCAGGGAGTTTGGTTTAAGGACGTTGCGGTCCATGTTTAAGAACATCATAGTCCGTGGTTTAAGGACGTCATAGTCCGTAGAGTTTAGTTTAGGGACGTTGCGGTCCATTGTTTAAGGACATCATAGTCCGTGTTTAAGGACATCATAGTCCATATTTAAAGGCATCATAGTCCATAGAGTTTAGTTTAGGGACGTTGCGGTCCATTGTTTAAGGACATCAGAGTCCATGGAGTTTTGGCTCAACGGTTTGGGGGTGCACCAAGAGTTATTGGTTATTAGGACCCTCCACCTCTCTGAAGACGTTGAAGAATTACGACGACATATATCAGAGGTGTGGAGAGATGTATCCTTGAACCAAATTCCAAATCAAGGGGAGATGTAGGATGAACGTCATTTTAAATGCCATCTATTAGGAGAACATCAGTCATCTTTGGGACTAGGATTGGTTTTGGGAGACCTGAGCATGGGGGCTCGGTTGATTAGTGACCAAAAAGGTCTTGGCCTCGGAAGACTTGGCTAATTTGAGTTAAGGTTGATTTTCCCTAGTTACCCTACAGTGCTAAGCACTGAATCAGTGTTAAACACTGGACTTTGGAGGCGCTCACGTGTGAACACGTGAGGGGCCCCGAAATGGGCGTTGTTCCTTGAGTTTATTCCCTTTTTTATATATAAAAGTGCTGAGCACTTGGCTCACGTGTGAGCACGTAAGGCGCGCGAGATGGGAACTGTTCTCTGTATTTTATTCCTGTTTCACCTATAAGTGCTAAGCACTTGGTTCTTCAAATGGTCACGTGCGGACACGTGAGCCACCTTCAAAATGTGAGCGGTGTCTTTGGAATTTTCCCCTTTTTTATATACAACTGTTCGGGGGTTACGTGGGAACATGTGAGGCGCCCTAAAATTGAAACTGTCGTTGGATTTATTCCTTTTTTTTTATATAATTGCTGAGAGCTCGCTTTAAAAGGTCACGTGGGAGCACGTGATTCAGTCTCAGTCATTCCTTTTGTTCATCAGAGATGCTCATGTGGGAACACGTGAGCTTTGTTATGTAGCGTTGAACGCTAATGAATCACTAGACTGTTCTTCTATGGTTCTGAGGAATCAAGTTCTCTTTTTTTTCTTTACAGGGATTAAATTCTTTTTAAAAGGTTAAACCCTAGTTTCAGAGGAATTAAATTCCCATATGTTTTGTAAGAGTTAAACTCTTTTGGATTCAGTTCGTTCCCCTAGGTTTTAAATCTGCATGACAGAATCTCTCTGATGAGAATTAAATTCTCAACTTGTGGGGAGATCTGTTTTTGCAGATCTTAAACAAAGGAGGAACTAAGTTCTTTGAGAAGAGTTAAACTCTTGGTTTAAGAATTAAATTCTCTTTTTGTGGGAGCTTTTGGGAGGGGTTCCTCTTCTTTAGAGAATTAAATTCTCTCTCTATTTTTCTTCCCCTCTCCCTTTATGAATCTTTTTTTCCTCCCCTCCTTACTCCTATTTATATGAGAATAAAAAGAATCAATTTGTTAAGGTAATCTCTCATTGAGAGATCATGTTTGATTTCATAATCTTTTAGATCAATTGGTGAATTTTATTTACCGTTGGATTTTTAATCCAAATGCTCTATGTTTAACAGAGAATATTTCTTGTTTGTTTAACAAGATTATGAATATCTTGTTAGTTTTAACAAGATTAGAATTTTATTCTATCATATCTTTTTAGTTTAACAATATCAGAAATATATTTTCTTAATATAGAATTTAATTCTATCATATATATATCTTATTAGTTTAATAAGATCAGAATTTTATTCTAACATAGAATTCTGATCATATGAATAGCTTGTTAATTTAACAAGATTAGGAAAATATTTTCCTATGATAGAACTTTATTCTACCAGAGGATTACCGTTGGATTTTTGACCCAAAGGTTCTCTGTTTAACAAAGAAGATCTTTTTAATTTGAGAAAGATCAGGAAAATATTTTCCAAAATAGAATTTAATTCTAGAATTTGATAGGAGTATTTTAAATTGGGGTGCTCACTTGCTTTGCATGTGAGAGGCAAGAGAACTTGTGTGTTTAACACGTGACCCCTGCTGTGGGTTTTAGCCTATTTATGTTCAGCGCTCATATGCTTTGCATATGAGCACTCACGTATTTTACACGTGAGGCTTGTTTGGCAATTGGTGATTTATGTTCAGCGCTTATATGCTTTGCATATGAGCGCTCACGTGTTTTACACGTGAGGCATGTTTGGCCCTTTAAGTTTATTTTATTCAGCGCTCATACGCTTTGCATATGAGCCCTCACGTGTTTACACATGAGGCCTGTTTGACCATTAATTGTTTTATTCTCAGCGTCCATATGCTTTGCATATGAGCGCCCACGTGTTTAACACGTGACGCCAAATTTTAAGGACTCAACCCCCTTTTTTATAAGGAAACAAGTAGCTCTTAGCCGAAAATTTTCGCGGGAATAAATGCCCCCACTACTTTACCCACGTATGTATGTACGTGGGTGAAGTAGTGCAATATGACTGTAGAATTGAGGGCTTAGGGGACAAGTTTGGAGTCCTTGTTGCCTAAGACTTTCCAACTTTATGAGCCGTGAGGGTCTCATAAAGACGTTTCTCCCTACGAATCGAGAGGGTCCCGTAGGTGTATTTTCTTCTTAGAAATTGTGAGGATTCCTAAGTGTGTATTTTCTCTTGAGAGTCATAAGGATTTCTGTAATACCCGGTTCATTTATATACGCCTATATCCGTATTTCTTTTAACCTATAAATTTTATTTATAATTATTTATTGTTTTAAAAACTCCCAATCTATTATAGTACCTTCCCTCTCCTTTCTCAGACCCCAATCCCAATTCCTCATGTTCCTGTCCCATTAGTATAAACCTCAATTTATATACATCCGTCTCTTTTCACATTTTTAATTAAACTCAAAACCCAAATTTTCCCATTTTAAAACCCCTGCCCATTCTATTTCTTTAAGCACGGCCCATCTCCCATTCCTTTTATTTATTTATTTGATTTATTCCCAGCCCAGCCCAGCAGCCACCCCGGCCTTTTTCCATTTTTTTCCTCTAAATTAATTTCCTGCGGCCCAGCAAAAATCCCTCAGCCCATTCATTTTTTCCATAAACGTAATCCCCAAATCTCCCGGCCCGCTTCACCCTCACCCACGCCTCCTACCCAACCCGGCCCACTACCCAACCCATCTTCTCCCCAACGGCTCTCTTTCTCGCCCACGCCCACTTCTCCCTCGACCCGCCTCCTCCGCTCACGCCTGCGCCCACGACACTAACGCCAGCGGCCACGTCGCCCGGGCTTCCCTCGCGGTCGTTTCTCACGCACGCCCGCGACTCTCGCCAAGTGACCCCGGCGACGCGCACCTCCCTTACGACCCGCTCTCCTCAGCATCCCCTCATTCTCGTTCTCACTTCTCTCTCTCTCTCTAACCTTCTCACACTCTCTCTTGCTCACACTCTCTCTCTCTCTCTTCTCGTTCTCACCCCCCCTCTCTCTCTTCCCCACAATCTCTCCTCTTCCTTAGCTAACCCTCCCTAAAACCCATCTCCACCCCGAGCTCATCTTGCTGCAGCCCTCACCATGACCACCTCATTGCCACCATCCCCCAAGCCGACCCTCACAACTCCATAGTCGACCCCTTCGCTACCTCCTTCCCAAGCACCCACCATCATCACCGAGGCCACTACTACACCACCGACCACCAACCTCGCCTGCACCTCGACGACGCCGACAGGCTCCCCGCTGCCCCGAGCCGCCTCGTCGACTCGAGCACCACCTCCTCACCTCCCTCTCAGCCGATCACTACCTCACCGGAGAGCCCCTCAACCCAGAACCCCGAGCTCACCCATCGTCGCAGCACCACCTTGCTGTTACCATCAACACCGACACTTGCATCGCCGACGAGTTTCCCTGCCACGGCCAGAGCACCATCACTGCCGTCGCCAACAACTCCGCCATTGATTTTAACCCAAATCCATGGCACCATCGAGCTCGGTCAATTCGCCGAGCACTTGCATCCATCCTAATCATCGTTCGTTCGTGACGTTACCGTCACCGTACATCCCCGAGACGTGTCCAGGCAAGTTCCCAACTTGCTACATGCTACCTTTTGTTAATTACAAATTAAAATCGTATATATCCCATGTTTTAATTTATGTTAAATATTACGACGTAACTGTTCGATATATGTTCTCATAGGAAATGATCATTTAATTTGACGGAACTCGATTGTATAAGCTGGCCCATATGGCTGTGAATCTAGTGTGAGAATTTCGTTGGAATTACCATAAATTATATACACAATGGAATGATGCGTTCGAAGGCTCAAATCGAAGCCGACTCGACAAACTATAACCCTATGCAGGTTTCTATTAGTTTCTGTAGTTAAACTGTGACAATATTTGGATCGGAGTGCGACTCTGGACTGCGGTCCAGAGCGACTCTATTTATTGGGTGCTGTTCCGTAATGGGTACCACCTTGTTTCCTTAACTCGTAGGTTACGGAACTCCGCTGTTTATTATAGGTGAATCTGTTAGCCAGATAATACAAGTGGTTTCACCCTGTTTCTTCATCATTTGCTATTTAACCTGTAATTTAAAAGATCGGGACGTATAACAGTCCCAACAGAATCAGAATTGACATACTAGTATTGAAAAATGTATATCTCCTGACGTACAGACGCGATTAAAGATCGGTCTATTGCGTTGAAAACCTTACTGAAAACCCTAGATTTCATTCAACTGTAGCATTGCTAAAATATGATCCCAATTAGGATTAAAATGCATTACGAAACGGACTTCCGATTCTGAAACCGGATTTCCAGCCGTGAACGCTTAAAATGAAATGGCTATAATTAGTGATCCTGGAACCCGATTGGCATGAAACTAAATTCGATAGATAGATAAATGAACATACTATTTATTCCCCATTCATCGTTTCACTAAACTGTAACCGTATGATTTATGATAAATTATGCAAGTGGTAGATTATCGATTCATGACACCCTAATCATGCTTTATATACTGTTTACGCATCATATCATACACATGTCATTGCATTGATAACCTAATGATAACATGCATTACCCAGTGTTAGGTATTAGTAATGATTGTGGCAAGTACGTTAGTGTTCGTGTATCAGTGAATAAGTGAAAGTGATACGTACTTGTACACAATCAGTGAACCTTATGATTCTATTGCATTGTCGACATCTGTGGGATGCGTGTACGTGTGACTATAAGTGGTATGGGACACTTATGGAAGCTCTTGCACGAGTGTCACAGATAAGGCACCAGACACTGCCATTTATCGTAGGTATTAGTCGGGACGTGCTTGATGGAGGTCCTGCCTCCAGTTCTCGCGCAGACTTGTCACAGACCGACTGGTATTTAGTGTTATGGTTAGTGTTTGATGTAGACCACGGGGTGTGGGGTAGTTTGAGTGTGAGTTCAACAGAATCTTGGGAGTCCCTTGCCGGCTTATATATATATGGAGATATATGGAGATTTACAGGGTACATGATTATTACCGTGAGTTACATGTTGGGCCCGTGGTCCCTTGCCCTTGGGTTCTACCCTTGGGTGGAGGAACTCGCGAGTGGTTGACTCTCACACTTGAACTGACGATAGGTTTAGTGACCTGTACAGTGAGACTTAGAGACTGATAGGGATGATAGCATCGTTATACATACTTACTGTGTTGACATACGTGGCATATCATTCTACTGCTTTTACTGTTCCGCTGCATTGATTACTGAATGTTCATACCTATACCATCATTGATTTACTGTTATATATATCTATTATCACTGTTAGTATTGTCACATGATTTTATATATTATATTGCTATTGTGTCGCTCTGACGACCTGAGTATGCATGCTCAGTGTGAGGAGAAGATTTAGCCTGGACCAGGACTAGACGTATATCACAGACACCTCGACTTGCTATCCAGAGTTATATCCAATTTGTTTCCCCTCAGGTCAGTTCTTTACATTGTTTCATTCAGTTACTGCATTTCTCATTACCTGCGCATCATTTACTATTTACCATGAGAAACTAGAATCCAAAGTGTGACTACGGCAGGACATTTCCTTGACTGTAGGAGTATGGCTGGCCTTGTCAACCCCTCGTATTCCGTATTTTGGGAAGCGGGGCGTGACATGGTTTAGTTGGTATCAGAGCCCAGGTTTTGCTTCGATTGGGATTGCAGTTTTCCGTGTATAGCTTGACAATCTAAGACATCCCTCAGTCTAGATTGTAAACTTGATATCCTTGATCCATATTCACATTAAGTGTTCTGCTATCCATTCGCTAGGGTTTCAGGTAACTTGGCAAAGTTTCGTGGTTGTAATTGTGAACTACATCACGGTTACACTACCATACTCTGTTTAAGTGACTTAGATTCATACAGTTGATTTTCCCATTTGTAAAGAATTTAATCACATATGATATTCTTGAATATTTGTCCAATCCATATTATGTTTGATTCTTATAGCTTGTGCCTCATATCATCTTCAAAATTATTATTTCAGGATCATATCTTCCAACGACTCTTCCTCTATCTCCACTTCCCAGAATCAGACCGTTGAGATCCTGAGTGTACTGCAAGGTTTGAAGGAACCCCAGGAGCGAACAAACGACTTGTTAGCTGAAGGACTGAGAAGGCAAGTGAATCAGGCACCAGCGGGAGTCTCCAATCATAAAGGGGTTCATGTTAGACGAGAAAAAGAGAAGAAGATGAAGTGCCAATTTGTTTCCCCGCGACAGAAGCAGCAGAAGACCCCATGTTGTGGGTACTGTAAGAGGCCAGGACACCTTTAGAGGGATTGTCGCCGCGCCCAAGGGAAAAATGTCTGATTTGCGGATCCAGCGGACATCTTATCAACGGTTGCCCGAAAAGGAAGGAGCTACAAGGAGGGGACTCATCCACACTCTCCACTTCTGTCAAGTGACGATTATGGCATAGTTCGGACTTTGAGAATAAAGCGAACCCAACACAGGATTCAACTTGCGTGGCGAGAAGGCAGCGGTCTAGCAATCAAAGAAGAATTTTCATGTTTTCTACTTTCAGTAAAAATGTTGTCATCCTCTTATAAATATTTTTCCGTTTGAAATCTTGTATCCGTCGAACTTTTAAGTTGAATGCAATAAAAGTTGAATCATAATATGTGTATCATTCTCTTGTCTTTCCCCTTATTCATACTATTCATTATCACAGCATTTTAATCTTGATTTTTCAGTTCCTGACACCGCATATCCTTCTATACTTCGTACCCTTAGCTATTTCTTGATGTGTTCCACTGTCTAATCATGACTCTTCCTTTTCAGGCCATGGCCCACCCTGGAGCAGCGCCGCATTTGGATGAGGATGCACAGTCATGCGTTTCCTTAGACCACACGCTGATGAGTTCTGACGATGAGATCAACAGTCTCCAGGTTATTTTCGGAAACAGCGAGTCAGAGGACGAAGGAGCAGCCACCCCAGAGTTTGACATGATAGGCGATGCCGACGAAGAGGAAGGAGACCCTAAAGAAAACCCGATAGAAGAAGATCCCGAGGAAGATCCGATAGAAGAAAATCCAGTGGAGGAAAATCCCATGGAAAAAAATCCAGGAGAAGAGAATCATATGGAATCGGACCTCGATGAAGAAGCCCCATCCGAGGAAGAAGGACCAGAAGATCAAGACCCTGCTGTGGAAGAACTCCCAATGGCGGTCCCCGTGAGGCGCTATAGAAATGGACGCCCCTACCTGAGCGCGCGAGCCTACCGCAACCTGCTGAATCTCCACAACCGCGACTGACGGGATTTCTTTTAGATGTTGTCTCCTCTGGCCAAATAAATTTGTGTATAGTTTAGGGCCATCTTTCGCCCTTGAGAATGCTTTGTTTAAAATCTCCTGGAATAAAATAAATTGTTAAGTTCGCAAATCTTTCGATCTTCTTAGTTCACTATGTCTTCTATACAATTATTTTTCTCTACTGAGGTCTGTCCATCCCTACTCCTTACATTGTCTTAACCCTCACACAGATTAACCAGTACCACACCCGATCTTTAGAGGTCTACCCTTCATCCTCCGTCTGTGCCTCGTTTGAGATCTTTCGGGGAGGAGAAAATTTTAGTGAAATTTCCGAGTTTGTTAACCCTTCAAATTTTTGATTCACATGATGTACCGACCAGTATCCTCCCTATACATCTTTCCCTTGTAGTCCCTTGCTGCTCACCCTTACCTTCTGGGCTGACCCGATCCCAATCTCCTTGACCTTCAGCCTAAAGCAGCCACACCCCGACCTTTGAATGATCCACACTTCCTTGTAATCCTTACCCTAGCTAGCCCTATACATTTTGTGTGTTTCCCTATTGCCCTATATATATTTAGGGACTTTATTATTCGAAGTTTAGTTTTCATTATCTTGTATTTGTCGGAGAGTGCGTGTTATTGACTACTTAGTTTTATGTATTTCAAAGCACACTATTATTATCCTCATTTTCAGTAGCGCAACCTTACACCGCGCATATTTTGTTCCATGTTTCTTCTTTTCACTATGTGAGTTTCTAAGTTATTTGATCGATACATTATCCTAAAATGTTTTAACCTACCGACTAATCTTTCACTACTTTATTGTCATTCTTTTATTTCGGGTATTGTGCCTATGGTTACTATTATCAATAGTTGTGCCTTATACTTATTATTTCTGATGTGCTACTTTTGATATACTTATATGTGCATATGTTTGAGTTTCGATTTTTTTTATCGAGTACGTCTCGAATATCATTGTTCGTTATTGTTGTTATTGCTATTCTCGTATACATATGGGTTGCCTTTGTAGTTGTTCCTGTCTTATACTTATTTAAACCTATATTCTTATATGTTGTTCTTACATATTTATACCTTCAAATTTCTTCTTCCACATATTTCTAGTAAATCTTTATGTGTTAGTTGCAATATAATAGCTTTCGCCTATATTTGTATAACTTATCGTTTATTTAAAATTTCGAGGACGAAATTTTTTGTAAGGGTGGTATGATGTAATACCCGGTTCATTTATATACGCCTATATCCGTATTTCTTTTAACCTATAAATTTTATTTATAATTATTTATTGTTTTAAAAACTCCCAATCTATTATAGTACCTTCCCTCTCCTTTCTCAGACCCCAATCCCAATTCCTCATGTTTCTGTCCCATTAGTATAAACCTCAATTTATATACACCCGTCTCTTTTCATATTTTTAATTAAACTCAAAACCCAAATTTTCCCATTTTAAAATCCCCAGCCCATTCTATTTCTTTAAGCACGGCCCATCTCCCATTCCTTTTATTTATTTATTTAATTTATTCCCAGCCCAGCCCAGCCCAGCAGCCACCCTGGCCTTTCTCTATTTTTTTCCTCTAAATTAATTTCCTGCGGCCCAGCAAAAATCCCTCAGCCCATTCATTTTTTCCATAAACTTAATCCCCAAATCTCCCGGCCCGCTTCACCCTCACCCACGCCTCCTACCCGACCCGGCCCACTACCCAACCCATCTTCTCCCCAACGGCTCTCTTTCCCGCCCACGCCCACTTCTCCCTCGACCCGCCTCCTCCGCTCACGCCTGTGCCCATGACGCTAACGCAAGCGGCCACGTCGCCCGAGCTTCCCTCGCGGCCGTTTCTCACGCGCGCCCGCGACTCTCGCCAACTGACCCCGGCGACGCGCACCTCCCTTACGACCCGCTCTCCTCAGCATCCCATCATTCTCGTTCTCACTTCTCTCTCTCTCTCTCTCTATAACCCTCCCTTTCTCTCTCTCGCTCACACACTCTCTCTCTTCTCGTTCTCACCCCTCTCTCTCTCTTCCCCACAATCTCTCCTTTTCCTTAGCTAACCCTCCCTAAAACCCATCTCCACCCCAAGCTCATCTTGCTGCAGCCCTCACCATGACCACCTCATTGCCACCATTCCCCAAGCCGACCCTCACAACTCCATAGTCGACCCCTTCGCTACCTCCTTCCCAAGCACCCACCATCGTCACCGAGGCCACTACTACACCACCGACCACTAACCTCGCCTGCACCCCGACGACGCCGACAGGCTCCCTACTGCCCTAAGTCGCCTCGTCGACTCGAGCACCACCTCCTCACCTCCCTCTCAGCCGATCACTACCTCACCGAAGAGCCCCTCAACCCAGAACCCCGAGCTCACCCATCGTCGCAGCACCACCTTGCTGTTACCATCAACACCGACACTTGCATCGCCGACGAGCTTCCCTGCCACGGCCAGAGCACTATCACTGTCGTCGCCAACAACTCCGCCATTGATTTTAACCCAAATCCACGGCACCATCGAGCTCGGTCAATTCGCCGAGCACTTGCATCCATCCCAATCGTCGTTCGTCGCGTGTTCGTGACGTTACCGTCACCGTATATCCTCGAGATGTGTCCAGGCAAGTTCCATACTTGCTACATGCTACCTTTTGTTGATTACAAATTAAAATCGTATATATCCCATGTTTTACTTTATGTTAAATATTACGACGTAACTATTCGATATATGTTCTCATAGGAAATGATCATTTAATTTGACGGAACTTGATTGTATAAGCTGGCCCGTATGGCTGTGAATCTAGTGTGAGAATTTCGTTGGAAAATATGACCGTTAACGACTAAAACGACTACCCCCAAGTTTACTCGTAAAACTGAAATTTCCTTGTACCTGAAAACCGTTAAAATTACCATAAATTATATACACACTGGAATGATGCGTTCGAGGGCTCAAATCGAAGCCGACTCGATGAAATATAACCCTATGCAGGTTTCTATTAGTTTCTGTATTTAAACTGTGACAATATTTGGATCGGAGTGCGGCTCTGGACTGCAGTCCAGAGCGACTCTGTTTATTGGGTGCTGTTCCGTAATGGGTACCACCTTGCTTCCTTAACTCGTAGGTTGCGGAACTCCGCTGTTTATTATAGTTGAATCTGTTATCCAGATAATACAAGTGGTTTCACCCTGTTTCTTCATCATTTGCTATTTAACCTGTAATTTAAAAGATCGGGACGTATAACAGTCCCAACAGAATCAAAATTGACATACTAATATTGAACAGTGTATATCTCCTGACGTACAGACGCAATTAAAGATCTGTCTATTGCGTTGAAAACCTTACTGAAAACCCTAGATTTCATTCAACTGTAGCATCACTAAAATCTGATCCCAATTAGGATTAAAATGCGTTGCGAAATAGACTTCCGATTCTGAAACCGGATTTCCAGCCGTGAACGTTTAAAATGAAATGGCTATAATTTGTGATCCTGGAACCCGATTGGCATGAAACTAAATTCGATGGATAGATAACTGAACATACTATTTATTCCCCGTTCATCGTTTCACTAAACTGTATCTGTATGATTTATGATAAATTATGCAAGTGGTAGATTATCGATTCATGACACCCTAATCATGCTTTATTTACTGTTTACGCATCATATCATACACATGTCATTGCATTTATAACCTAGTGATAACGTGCATTACCCAGTGTTAGGTATTAGTGATGATTGTGGTAAATACGTTAGTGTTCGTGTATCAGTGAATAAGTGAAAGTGATACGTACTTGTACACAATCAGTGAACCTTATTCTATTGCATTGTCGACGTCTGTGGGATGCGTGTACGTGTGACTATAAGTGGTATGGGACACTTATGGAAGCTCTTGCACGGGTGTCACAGATAAGGCACCAGACACTGCCATTTATCGTAGGTATTAGTCGGGACGTGCTTGATGGAGGTCCTGCCTCCAGTTCTCGCGCAGACTTGTCACAGACCGACTGGTATTTAGGGTTATGGTTAGCGTTTGATGTAGACCACGGGGTGTGGGGTAGTTTGAGTGTGAGTTCAACAGAATCTCGGGAGTCCCTTGCCGGCTTATATATATATGGAGATATATGGAGATTTACATGGTACATGATTATTACCGTGAGTTACATGTTGGGCCCGTGGTCCCTTGCCCTTGGGTTCTACCCTTGGGTGGAGGACACTCGCGAGTGGTTGACTCTCACACTTGAACTGACGATAGGTTTAGTGACCTGTACAGTGATACTTAGAGACTGATAGGGATGATAGCATCGTTATACATACTTACTGTGTTGACATACGTGGCATATCATTCTACTGCTTTTACTGTTCCGCTGCATTGATTACTGCATGTTCATACCTATACCGTCATTGATTTACTGTTATATATATCTATTATCACTGTTAGTATTGTCACATGATTTTATATATTATATTGCTATTGTGTCGCTCTGACGACCTGAGTATGCATGCTCAGTGTGAGGAAAAGATTTAGCCTGGACCAGGACTAGACGTATATCACAGACACCTCGACTTGCTATCCAGAGTTATATCCAATTTGTTTCCCCTCAGGTCAGCTCTTTACATTGTTTCATTCAGTTACTGCATTTCTCATTAGCTGCGCATCATTTACTGTTTACCATGAAAAACTAGAAGCCGAAGTGCGACTACGGCAGGACATTTTCTTGACTGTAGGAGCATGGATGGCCTTGTCAACCCCTCGTATTCCGTATTTTGGGAAGTGGGGCATGAAAATTTCACAAGAGAATTTTCCCCCCTTAAAAGTCGAAAGGACTCGTAAGTGGTTGTTTCCCTTCTTGTCGAGATTCGGCTTTGGAGAGTGTGGCCCGCGAATAGTATGTAATGGCCCATCTTGGACCGACTTGCAGGGCCCCAGTGCTTAGGAAACAGGTTCTTATCCACATTGCCTAAGGCTTTCCCCTAGGAGTCGAGACGAATCGAGGGATTATTGGTTGACTTTATTCCAAGACGGAGCATTGCTCCGGCGGGGAGGTCATTAGTTGACTTATTTCCGAGACGGAGCGTTGCTCCGGCGGGGAAGTTATTGGGTGACTTGTTTCCGAGTCGAAACATTGCTCCGATGGGGAGGTCATTGGTTGACTTGTTTCCGAGTCGAAGCATTGCTCCGACGGGGAGGTCATTGGGTGCCTTGTTTCCGAGTAGAAGCATTGCTCCGACGGGGTGGTCATTGGGTGACTTGTTTCATAGTCGAAGCATTGCTCCGACGGGGAGGTCATTGGTTGACTTGTTTTCGAGACGGAGCGTTGTTCCGGCGAGGAGGACATTGGTTGACTTGTTTCCAGGTCGAAGCGTTGTTCCGGCGAGGAGGTCATTGGTTGACTTGTTTCCGAGACGGAGCATTGTTCCGGCGGGGAGGTCGTTGGTTGACTTGTTTCCGAGACGGAGCGTTGTTCCGGTGAGGAGGTCAATGGTTGACTTGTTTTCGGGTCGAAGCAATGTTCCGACAGGGAGGTCATTGGTTGACTTGTTTCCGAGACGGAGTATTATTCCGGCGGGGAGGTCATTGGTTGATTTGTTTCCGAGACGGAGCATTGTTCGTGCGGGAAGTTCGTTGGTTGACTTGTTTCTGAGACGAAGCGTTGTTCCGGCGGGGAGGTCATTGGTTGACTTGTTTCCGAGACAAAGCGTTCTACAACATATTTTAGGTCCCGTTATGCACCGTTCAACGTACACTTATACCATCCGCATTCGCCACAGTGTCTCGTTATGCACCGTTAGCTTACTTAACTAACGGAATAGCGGGGCGGGACTAGCGTGGGTGTAAACATAAGCAGCATTTATTATATATCATATATATAATAATAAAGCATTCGTCTCAAGCATATAAAGTGATCACATCACAGAATATCAGCAGCAGAAGTCCACATATGAAATATTGGATATACTAGGATGTCCGTGTTTTATATCAATCCAGTAAAAACACGGATTCCACGGTTGCGATGAATAGCCAAAACCACATTCCTAGACCACTACGAGAGTGGCAAGCAACCCTACCAATTCTAGAGTTAGGAGACCCGGACTCGACTCATCAAGACGGTCCCCCACTGGACTCTAGAACCCGGTTACTTATGCTCCCCGTCTTGGGTCTATCCTAATGCGAAAAAGTAAATATTATACATCAATGGTGACATCATTCTCAACCCGGAAGTGCCCCAATAAAAGAATATTACATACAAATTTTTACATGAACGAAAATGAAAAAACTCCCATCTCACGCAAAAACCCAGGCAATTCAAAACACGACGATCCAATATAACATATCCCAGCAACACATAATATCATATGTAATCAATGTAAGTAAATATACATATCCCAATTGTCGTTGACATATAGTAACGAAACCGGCGATACATCACATATTACACTTATGGTCGCAGAAAAGAAAATGTCAAACTACAACATTTAGAATCGACACAGCCCTTAGACGTCATAAACCCGGAATATCACATACTTCGGATTTCATACCTAACATGTAAAATTTACATTTGGGTCTAACTCATGAAAACACCTTTTCAAAAGAAATCGGGTAATTCAACAAGATTCCCGATTCCTCCCAAGACCGAAATGTTAAATTTACAAGCAACTACTCAATTTTCACAAAACTAATTAGTGTAGATTCCAAATATTGTATCACATTCCTCAGAAAGCTAGACGATGTCAAACATTCCGATCGAATCAACAAACACCCAAAATTTCCCAAAGAGCTCAACACTTGAGCACGGTTAAGAATACTCAGAACATGCCACAGTACCTATGGACCAACCGTAGAAGGGCCAACCCTTGCCTCACTTATGGCGCCGCGGAACTACCACAAAACCTAGGGTTTGGAGGCGGTTCCAACGGTCATAGAATCGAGTTAAGGTTTCGTTCTTCTAGAGGGTCCATAGAATCACTTGCATGATTTTTGAATTAACTTGGAAAAAATCCAACTTTTGGAAAATTTCCAGCTTGGGAGAAAATGGGTTATTGATATTCGTTTGAACCTTTTAACGTTGTCTAAATTATCCAAAACGATGTTAGAATTCTGACTACGAAATACTCCGAATTGCCTTTACAGAAAGATAACATCACATGCAATCTTAGCAAAAACAAGCAGCACCTGAAACACCTAAACCCAGAGACCGAAACACCACACCAAAACGAACCCAAGAAGAGCCTAGAAAACTAATGGGGCCGGTCCTGTAGCAACATGTGGCCGGTCCAAATCCAGCGAAAAGAGCTCATTTTCGTCTGGTGTTCATGTTACATCTCATGAAACATTCTGTAACTGCTTAAAAAATATTAGACACTCTAAAAATTTGACAAAAACTAGGTTATGTGTTTCGATGTTTCGAAGTTGTTTCGGTTTCGTAATTCTACAAATATCGTCTAATTCTCTGGCTTGGCTCTGATACCACCATAGGGTTACTTAGCACGACTGCAAGGTTTTGAAAGGCATCATCCATGCCGTTTTCAAAAATTTGCCGCGCTTACTAACCCTAACCCTAGAATCTTAACTAGAGAATTCGAAAATACATGCATGTAAACAACTTTACATCTAAGTGAACAAGAAATACATCATTTGTAAACCGGTCCTTCACTTCAATATCTCCATGTAGTAGTCCCTTCTCTCCAAGTAGTGATCTTCTGGACTCTTGAATAGCTCCACAAGATGAAAGGAACAAGCTTGCTAGAATTCTTCGAGGCCGAGGATGATCTACGTCGAGAACACACCAACTCAAGCTTCCTTTTCACTAATTCGGAATTAGTGAAGCTAACACCCTAAACTAAATGGCTAGTCTAGTAGAGGATGATGAAATAGGATTTTTGCTCACTTTAGAATTAATTTTCTCACTAATTTTCTTCACTCTCCAAAACCTAAAGAGCCCTCTCTTGATGAAGAAGAAGATGAAGAGGAAAAATAGAATGAGCGAATCTAGCAACCATGGGTGAGAAAATATCATATACTAACTCTTGTAGAGACTTAACTATGGCTAATGACAATGGTTGGGTTAATAAATATCTTAAGTAAAACAAACCTAGTGGATTAAGTCAATGGTTCCACAAGCTTCCACTAAACTTAAACCATGTGACTAATTTCCACCTAATTGGTGATTTATTTTAAATAAATAAACCCCACAATATCATAAGTATGGTGTGAGTCTCATACACCCATGTTGCATGTAGCAACAAACATGACACAATAATATATATCACATATATATTAAGTGTACACAATGTGAGAAAAAGAAATGCTTAGGTGTGCTAATATTAGTTAATATAAATTAATATATCAAATATATAATTATACATTAAATTATTAAATCAACACTTAATTTAATAATCCGTCTATATCACATATAACCGACTAATATCATATGTAGCAACTTATCGAATCAACACTTGATTCGATAATCCGGCTATATCCCATATAACTGGCCGATATGAATATCGCGAGAATAGAATACGGTATCACATACTCGTATTAATCTCGGTCCCGCACATATCACATATGTGCTCCTACTACATTTTACATGAGCTAGGAAACCTCTGTGTAGAACTCTAAAGACTCATCAATATGCCGACAGTAGGTGATGATCATAGCAGTCACCCACAAGCCGTCAGCAGTACTAGCTGAACGTAACGGCTACCCGGGTATTGAGATATCAAAAGATCAATAAGCAAACTTGTCTAAACTCCCGCAAAACTTGTCAGTAACATTTCCGTACAGTCCGGTCTCTTCGTCTGATATGTCGTATATCCAGTTTAGGGGTGGTAAACGTCAGACCCCAGTAACCGATAAGTCGTGCCGATGTGAGGCTCATAACGAGTCGAGAAACTGTCATGCCCCGGTTCCCAGTATACGGGCAGAGGACGCAACGAGGCCGCTGCGTATTTACTCTGAAGTAAACACGCTGAGCGTATCTAAGCAATATAAAAGAAATATACATAAGAAACAAATGTAATGAACAATAAATTTATTTATTCACATTCTTTTTACAATATATCTGAAAAGTAAATACATGGAATGAAAAGAAATGCCTAAACAGTGGCATAAGAGAAATGGAAAGTACTGAAATGAAATGTACAAGTATCTAGAGCTCCAGGTCGAAGGCTAGCTGATCCAAGTTCTCGCTGGTGGGCTCGATCTCCTGAAGGTCCGAATCACCTGACAACATTCCAAAGAAAGAGAGGAATGTCATCAGCGAACAATCGCTCGGTAAGTCCCAAATATAAGGGAGAAGTAGAATAGACAGAGAGAAAGAGTAACTTTTAAAGTTATATTATATTGTTATAATGTTGTATTTAGTGTTAACGCTGTTGTTTGTAGCTTAGTACAGAAGAGGCCAGTGTATACGAGAGGAGTGTCATTAGACCAGAGACTACGATGAAAGGAATACAAGGAACCGTTTATGCCATGGTATAACAGCAATTGAATTAAGGTTAGGTGTCTTAATGGTTGCAGTCTCGTGCCACTTCTAACACCTTCCGTACCAATCTACCCCTTAAACCCCGCGATATCTTGATTATATTGTTTGTATTGTATTGTCTTGTAATTTGAATTATATAGATGGATGACTTTCCGAAACCATGAAATCAATAAATGGATGTAACTGGAGAATCATGTAGATGGATGCATATCTATGGTTTGGTTCAGTCAAGTTGTATAGATTGATAGATTGAAAAGATTGAATATATAGATTCATATTGAATTGTTATATATACTCGAATCTCATTCAAGTCAAATTGATTCTATTGAGACTCAGTCTGAGTCAGACAATTAGAAAAGAAATTGAATCCAGAATTAGATTTTGGTGTTATTGGTAACCGCTGCACATGGGCGGCAGGATTTGTATCTTTTTCAAAGACAATTACCGTGTTGATAACACCATTTTTTAAGTTGTCTACCTTAAATAAGCAAGCACCCATATCTCCGGCTCCCTAAGGCTCAAGAGACCGGTCCTGCTTAAACCTATATTTACTAGGGTCCTTATTGTAATTTATAAAACTTGAGAGGGTTTTATGTAAAAAAAAAATTGTATAATTTTCAAAATACACCTCAAGTATTTAATTATCGTCTTTAGAGTTTTTCATGGATGTATATTTTATTGTGACATTTCTAGTGAATAAAACCTATTTTTCATAATATATGCTATTTAATTGTAAAGTATTGAACTTGTATGGAATTGCATGGTATTTTTATGTAAAATGATTCTTTTTTATTCAGAAAATTTGGAATATTTATACTATATCAAAAATAGATATTTTGATGATACGTATATATATTTATAAAAATAATTTAATTTATTATTTTTCTAGAATCTCATTTTCTTAAGATATTTATATTTTTTAAATCTTTCGAGACCGTATGCTCTTTGCGGGGATCTGCATCTCTCACTACTAAGCCCGAGGATGTGCGATAATCCGCACCATCCCGAACGGGTTTCCCGAAATGGGTTGTAGCGGCGCTTTGCAATGATTTGTTTAAAATACATAATCTTGTAGAAAAAGGTTTTTATATAAGTCAGAGGTAGTTTTATGTAAAGCCGTATTTTCCCAAATCTATGTTTCCCAATATTATCGTGTTATGTTACATATGAGTGTTGTGAAGAGATAGGTCATTATCTCGTGAACTATCTAAAGGTATAGCATGGGTAATGATGTTTTTATGACGAAGCTAAACTATATGGTATTTTTCTGAAAAATGCGATAAAAATTACAGTATACATTCTTTTGAAATAGAACTTGTTCAATACATTTTGTTAATATTTAGTGATCATGATGTGAGAGTTTGGTATTATTGTGTCTGAGAAAAATATGATTTTTAAGTAAAAACCGAATCGGAAGCCGGATTAACTCCACTTCCGTCGGGTTTTAGAATTCTAAGTTTTCAGAATAGAAAAGAGAAGGGAGAGGAGGGACTTACTGTATTTTAGATTAGATAAGAGGAAGATGGAGTGGTAGGAGGTGTCGGTGCGTCGTTTCGTTGCCGGGAGCTCCTACGGTCGTCGTCGGAAATTCGTCGGAGCTTCGCTCTTCGCTAACTCCATTGTACATTATTGAACTTAGAATTTTCTTGAGAGTTTTTGTACAGAATTTAGAGTGAGGAGGTGGAAAAGAGTGTGGGTATTTATAGGAAAAGATTAGGGTTAAGGTAGATGAAAGGGGGTGATAAAATTGTATTAAAATTTGTATTAAAAAAAAGATTAATGTGTTTTTGAAAAGCTCTGTTACTGTGCAGTGGATTTAAACCATACAGGGGTTATAAGAAGACAAAAAGACACATAAGTCAAGAAGAGAAGAATCAGATCCGAGGTGAGTCGGCCGGCGGCGGCGGCCGATTCGGCCGATCCGCCGGCCAAGTCAGGCCGAGTCCCCTCCCCCCCCCCCCCGACGCCACGTGTTCATTGCCTCTTGGTTTACCTTGTGGACTCGTTTGTTTTTAGTGTGACCTTTTGTTTTACGGGTTACACACATGTAGAATCTTGGGCTTCTAAAAAGATTAAAAGAAATCAATATAAAAAATAATGTGGCTGATGGGATTTGAACTCTGGTGCTTTGGTTCAGCAGTGCAATGTCTTACCAATGAGCTACAAGCTCCTTCTTGCTTTTAAAAAGCAAAACAAAGTTATAAGTTGTGCTCAGACTCAAGTACCCCTTTCTGTATTTTTGAAAAAAATTGTACAGAAAGTTTATGGTTGTTACAGAAACTACTGATAACACTTACCAGTAGATCTCCGTATCAACCCTGACCAGGGACTTCCTGTTATGGCCAATCGAGCACAGCGCAACATCAACCCCCAATACCGGGAGAGACGAATCCACTCCTATCGCTCATTGCCTTCATGTGACTCGGGATTGTACCCGAAAACCACTATTTTGCACGTTCTCTTGAACATGGTAAGGTGAAAATCAAAGCACAGTGGGAATCACACAAGTCTCTATGATGATCTCGGGTCAACAGACTAACATGTACCAGTGTCACCAGAGAACTGCTATCTGACGATAGGTATAATGCCAACTAGGAGTTCTCGGCGAGTACTGTTCAGTGTACCCAGTCTCCACTGAGCACCTGTATACCATCTTTGATATTAAACACCAATGGATGTGGGATCATCCATCACCCATCATATGGGTCAAGAAGCGTATACGCTAGTCTACTCTGTAATATCGATGCCCTGTCTCGATACACCCTCGACTAGGAACAATTCAAGGATGAACTTGTGGACTACCGTGGCCCCACTAGTATGATCTCCATCATAGTCCTGGTAGTCAAGTACACATCCTAAGGGCTTTATCAATATGTGAGAGCAAGACAGTATTACAAGTCCACATGTTAAGACAAAGAGCAACCAGATAGCATACTATCATGTCGAGCAAGAAAATCCTCTTATATATGTCCAAGCATCCTCTATAATATCATCATATGTACAATAATGGCCTCTAGGGCATACATACAACTAACACATCCCTACAGATTAAACTTTGCTCACTTTAATGGTCATTAGGAGCTTCTTGGGCCTCCAGCCTCATTGTCCGGAAAGGACGTGATTGCTCGGTGGGATGGTTATAATAATGTGATCTTTGGGATAGATACGGCAAAACAGGTCAAACCACCCTGCTTGAACAAGTGTCACGCCCCGCTTCCCAGTGTACGGCGAAGGGGACGTGACGAGATCCGCTACGTATATACTTAGAAGTACATACGCTAAGCGTAGCTAAGCAATATAAAATACGCAAGAGACAAGAGTATAAAAAGAACATCAACTTTTATTAATAACATTCTTTTGTACAATGCATGAAAAGAAAATACAACTGAAATGAAAAGCGATGCCTAAACAGTGGCATAACAGGAAATGAAAATACTGAAAAGAACAAGGTACAATATCTAGAGCTCGGGATCTTCGTGGAACTGCTCCAAGTCTTCACCGGTGGGCTCGATCTCAGCTTGGTCCAACGCACCTGACGACATTCAAAGAAGAAAGAAATAGAATGTCGTCAGCGAACAGGTCGCTCGGTAAGTCCTAAAGATAAGGAAGAATTTGAATGACAGTGTAAAAGTATTTTCTAAAGTATTATATTGTTATGGAATATTGAGTTAACGCTGTTGTTTGTAGCTTGGTACAGAAGGATGCCAGTATATACGAGGGGGGTCTCTATATGCTAGAGACCAAGGCAAATGGAAAGTACAAGGAACCGTTATGCCACGGTACAACAGCAATAGGATTCAGGTTAGGTGTCTTAATCTGACCGCCTCGTGCCACCTTTAACACCTTCCGTACCAATCTACCCCTTAAACCCCGTAGTGTTTTAACAGTATTATGGTATTATATTGTGTAAGTTGGGTGACTGACCAAAACCATGATATCAGTAAACATGTTGTAACTGCATAATCAGGTAAATGGAATAACAGAATAATAGATGTATATCCATGGTTTGATTCAGTCAAATTGAATAGGTTGTTAACTGGATTCTGGGATTCATGTATTCACATTGAGTTGGAATATAAAAGATTATAGATTGACTTGAATCATATTCAAGTCAGAAATAGTCAGACTCTAACCCGAGTCAGACTAAAATAAAGGTAATTTGAAGTTCAATAATTGTTAGGGGCCTTATTGTAATTTATAAAACTTGAGGGGGTTTTATGTAAAAAGTACTATTGTATAGTTTTCAAAATACACGTCAAGTATTTATTTATTCGCCTGTATAGTTATAATGAGTGTGGATTTTATTTGTGTTATTCTAGTGAATATATCATAATAAAAGTATTAATTGATTTATTTGAAATTCATGGTATTTTAATGTAACTTTAATCTTGTAAATTTTAGAAAAAATGGAAACTTTATCTTATGATAAATTAGGTGTTTAAATGATAATTATATATATATTAACACATGAATAATTTTAAATAAATATTTTATTTTCAAAAATCTCATTTTTCTTAAATGTCGTATTTTAAACCTTTCGAGACCGAATGCTCCTTGCGGAGGTCTTAATCTTGCACTACTAACCCGTGGGTGCACGATGAACCGTACTATCCCTAACGGGTTCCCCAAAGGTGGGTTGTAGTGGCGCTTTGCTTAGGTTTAATAAATACTATTCATTTAGAAAAACGGTTTTATAAATATAAGGTATTTATTCGTAAAAGGGTATAGATTTCCGTATTTTAGTTTCTAGGGTTTTCTAAGACAACTAGCTTATTTCTAAGGCCTGAACGACAAGTCATTAGAAGCCTCAAATCGCCTCTTCACCGCCAATTGCGGCCAGGTAAGTGTCAGATAAGTGGGAAGGAACCACAGTAGTGGGCCTAATTAAAAACCACTAGCCTAGACACACTTGCCTAGACACCACAAAGTCGGTTTAGATAAATGATCGATGTCCATGACAAATCGTATTTTCATTTTAAAAGATTTTGTTTTAGAATTGTGTACAACTTAAAGTTTTTAGAAAAGGTTTATAAAGAATATGGTATTTTAGCGAAAAGTCTTGTATTTTCGTATTCTAAATTTTAACGATATCAATTAAGGTTATATTTGCGTGTGTGTGGAGGTAGGTCATTATCTCGTGACGTATTTTAAGGTTTAGTGAAGTTTAGAGGTTAAATATGATATATTAAACATGAAGGTATTTAAGCGTAAAAATACGGTATTTGAAAACGTTATCATTTCATGTGTGAAAACTCATTCAAATTGATTTCTACAAGTTTATTTATCAAGATGAACATGTTTAGGAATGAGGGAATTAATTAGAACAAGAAAAATAAACTTTATGGTATTATTATGAAAGGAATACGATTTTACAAGAAAACTATCATTTCATGTGAGAAACTTTGTTTAAATTGGTTTTTATGTGATTAATAGTCATCATGGATATGTTAAGGTATTATGGATTAGGTGACAAGTGGAATTTTGTAGAAAAACAGAATCGGAAATCGGTTTGTTCCGATTTCCGTCGGGTTCCAAAAAGTCGTATTTTTTTTTAAAAGAAAAGAGAGATAGAAAAGATGGGACATACAAGTTCGGACAAGCTAAGGAGGCTAAGGAAGTGGTGGGTTGTCAGTGAGTCGAAACGTCGCCAAGGATCCTAGTACGGTCGTCGGAATTCGTCGTCGGTTTCGGCAGCGCTTCGCTTCTCGCTCGTACCGAGTTCTCTTGAGAATTTGAGAGAGTGGACTTAGAGTTGTAGGGTGAAATGGTAGAGGGTAGGGGTGTTTATATAGGGCTAGGCTAGGGTTACGGTTTGGATTAAAAAAAATATTTTAAAATGTAAAAATTCATTAAAATATCATTAAATTTGAGAGTAAAAGAGGTTTAATGAGAAAATGATAACTGTTCTGAAAAAATGAATTATACAGGGGGGTTGACCAAGTCAACACGGAAAAATTCCGTGTTGACGACTCGGCCGACCGGCCGAGTCGGCCGATCCGCCGGCCGACTTGGCCGAGTTGGGCCGAGTCGACGGTTCGTTGGGTGGGGTTTCACTTGGGGGGAATTTTGGTGTACTTTATTTTTTATATACAGTATTAATTTTGAGAGTTATTGCTGTTTGACTGTTGACCTTCCCAAAAAATTAAAACAAAAGGATATAAAAAATATGTGGGGCATGGGATTTGAACTCCGGTGGCTTGATTCAGCAGTGCAAGGTATTACCAATGAGCTACAAGCTTCTTCTTGTAATTATTGTAGGGAAATAGATACTTAAAGTGTTATCAGCAACATTAATACTCCAAGTATACTTTAAATCAAATTTAGGTATACAAAAATTGGAGTTGTTACAACAAGTTAAGTATTTTTTACGAGCTTCCGTACTGGTCAACAAATTTAGTGCATCATTGTCTGGACGTCATGCACATAGAGAAGGGAGTATCCGGGCACGTACTTAACTTATTTCTTTATAAAGACGGAAAATCAAAAGACAACCTCCTTGCTCGGATGGATATTCAGGACTGGGAAATTAGAAGTGAATTGCATCCTAAACCGATAGCAGGTAAACCTGGCAAGTTTGTATTTCCCAATGCTGCGTATCATATGTCACAACCAGAGAAGAAAAGGTTCCTGCATGTGTTGCATGATTTGAAAGTTTCCACGGGTTTTTCAGGATCATTTAGTAAGAAGATAAAGATTTTGAAAGGTAAAATCGATGGGCTGAAAAGTTATGATCACCATATTATTCTGGAGCACCTTCTCCTATTAGCCATCAGGACTTCCCTTCCCGAATCGGTTGGTCTAGAAATCAATGACCTTTATTGCTTTTTTAGAGAATTGTACGATATAACTTTGGATGTTGTGATGCTGGAGAATCTAGAAAATTTTATTTCATTGATATTTTGCAAGCTTGAGCGTATTTTCCCGCCGTTGTTCTTCGATATCATAATATACCTGATGGTTCATCTTACAACCGAGGCTAAGTTTGCCGGACCAGTACAATATCGATAGATATATCCCATCGAAAGATACGTTGAATTTTTCGTTTCACGCATTTTGTAAAATTATTTTTGTCTTATATGCCCGTATTTATTTATTTAACATATTTTTCTTTAGATACCTCTACACTCAAAAAATATATATACGCAATAGAAATCGACCAGAGGGTTCTATCATGCATGGTTATCTTCTAGATGAAGTAAGCACATTTTGTTCCCGCTATCTGGACGAGAATATTGAGACAAAGCTTAACCGGCCTCGGAGAATTCAGGACGGGTCATATGGTAAAACTGATTATAAAATAGTAGACACTATGTTTATTAACATGATATATCGATTTATCCTCCTCAATAGTATATGTCTTGAAGAAATTAGATAGTAAGTGTTTTTGGATTAATTGTTATATTTGTGTATGTGTGTGTGTGTGAAATGATATAATATTAATGTCATAATTTATTGTTGAGAATAGAATTCATATTGATGAGGTACGTGAGGGGCATCCTGATTGGAATGATGACCGATTGGAAAAATATCATCAGGATAATTTTTGCGATTGGGTTGCAGATTATGTAAGTTATTCGAATAACATATTATTGCTACCGGTCTTAATCTAAACATATATCGTTATATATTTACCATAAAATTTGTTTTGTCAGATGCAATCCGAACTTGTTTTCATAATTAGAGAGAGATTCAAGATATTTAGCTCAGTTTTCTAGTATGCTGGTTGCATAATATAAAGGATTCAGTGACCTTGGATACAAATTTGAAGTTAAGAATATAGAAACATCTCGAACCACTCAGAATAATAGGATTTTGGTTGTAGGATCGGATGGTGTGATTTATTATGGATACTTAAATTGCATACTTTGCATCCAATATCCTGACGATCAGAACCGTTTTATATATTTCAGTGTATTTGGTACGATACACGAACCGATACGGATAAGTGGAGAAACAATATCGGGATTGGAAAGTTGAATATGAATTGACTAGTATGAACACATTTCGATTTTACGGTCAAGACGATCCATTTATCTTTCCGTAACAAGCATTTCAAGTATACTACTCACAGTGCTTGAAGCTTCCGGGATGGAGTGTCGAATGCCGTTGGAAACCTAGGGATATTTACGATATCCCAGAATTTGAGAATCGTATGGAGGACAGTGATGAGGATGAGAAAGAGAGAAGACTCAGCGTACTCCGACTGTCTATTTCCAAAGACGGGTTGCCTTCGGCTGATCGTAAAGTTACATGGGTTAAGATTGATATCAATGATGAAATCTAAGTAGATATGTCTAATGCGTCTACAAAACGAAAAAGGTTATCAGTAATATTATTGTTAGTTATATGTATACCCTAGAGGTCATTACTGTACATGAGATGTATATTGTAGTGGATGCTTGGACATATATAGGGAGGACTTTCTTGCTCGACATGATAGTATGCTATCTGGTTACTTTTTATCTTAACCTGTACACTGATTGTCTCTCTGTTACATGTTGGTAAAGCCCTTAGGATGCGTGCTTGACTACCTAGATTATGATGGAGATCATACTAATGGGACAAAGGTAGTCTGTGAGTACATCCTTTAATATCCCTAGTCGTGGGTGTATCAAGACGGGTCATCGATATACCAGAGTAGACTAGCGTATAGCCTCTCGCCCCATGTAGATGGGCGATGGATGATCCCATATCCATTGGTGTTTGACATCAGAGATGATATACGGGTGCTCAGTGGAGACTGGGTACACTGGACGGACTCACCGAGAACTCCCAGATGGTATTATACCTCACATCAGATGGCAGTTCTCTGGTGACACTGGTACAGGTTAGTCTGTCGACCCAAGATCGTTATAGAGTCTTGTGTGATTCTCACTGTGCTTTGATTTCCACCTTACCACGTTCAAGAGGACGTGCAAAACGGTGGTTTTTGGGTACATTCCCGAGTCACATGGAGGCAATAAGTGATAGGAGGGGATTCGTCTCTCTCGGTATTGGGAGTTGATGTCGCACTGTGCTCGATTGGCTATAACATGAAGTCCCTGGCGAGGGCTAATTCTGAGATTTACTGGTAAGTGTTACCAGTTGTTTCTCGACCTGTTATGAGCCTCACATCGGCACGACTTATCGAGTTACTTGGGTCTGACGTTTACCACCCCTAGACGAGATTGCAACATATCAGACGAAGAGACCGGACTGTACGGTAAGTGTTACTGATTGGATTCGCAGGAGTATGAGCAAGCTTGCTTGTTGATCATCTGATCGCTCAATACCCAGATGGCTGTTACGTTTAGCACACCTCTTGTGGCTTGTGGGTGTTTGATATGATCATCACCTACTGTCGGCGTATTGACGAGTCTTTAGAGTCCTACACAGAGGTTTCCTGGCTCAGGCAAAACGGAGTAGGAGCACATATGAGATATGTGCGGGACCGAGATTAATACGCATATGTGATACCGTATTCTATTCTCGCGATTTGTATCATCGGTCGGTTATATGCGATATAGCCGGGTTATCGAATCAAGAGTTGATTCGATAAATTGATACACATGATATTAGTCAGTTATATGTGATATAGCCGGATTATTAAATCAAGTGTTGATTTAATAATCTAATGTATAATTATATATTTGATATATTAATTTACATTGACTAGTATTAGCTCACTTAAGATTGTTTTCTCACTTAATGTGCACATAGTGTATATGTGATACATACTTGTGTACATGTTTGTGTCATGCTTGATGATACATGCAAACTTGGGTGTGTGTAAGACTTACACCATGCTTACTTATAATTGTGAGGTTTTATTTATTTTAAATAAATTCAAAATGGTGGCTTATTTTTTCATGGCATGAAGCTTCATGAAGCTTGGATTACCATTGACCAAGTCCACACATTTTGTTTTACTTAAGATATTTTTAAACCAAACCATTAGAGTTAGCCATGGTTAAGTCTCTACAAAGGTTTAGTATATTATACTAACTCACCCATGGTTGCATAACTCAATTTAATTTTCACTTGATTTTTCTTGAGTTGTTTTCTTTATCTCCTTCCTCTTGCTTTCTAGCTCCAAGCAAAATGGTGAAATCAAGTGAGAAACTAAAATCTAAAGTGAGCCCACTTTATATTTCATCATCTTATACACTTGCTTGGGTATTATAGGTTGTTCTCTTCACAAAGTTCATGACCTAGTGAAGGGTTAGCTTGAGTTTGAATCTCCTCGACGTAGATCATCTTCGGTCTCAAAGACTACGAGCAAGCTTGTTCATTTCTCCGAGGGAACCTATACTAGAGTTCGGGAGATCTTCAATCGCAGCGAAGGGACTACTATACGGAGCTTTAGAAGTGAAGGACCGGTCTACAAAGGTTGTATTTCTCATTCACTTAGTGTAATGGTAGATTACATGTTATGTTTTGTCTAGTTATTCTAGCTTGATCCTAGCTTAGGATTGATTAGCACCTTAGAATTTTTAAATTCGGCATGGTAGTTGCTGTGAAAACCCAGTAGGGTGCTAAGGAATCCCAACAATTATATTATTACTTCAGATTTCTATAATATATACATATTGTTAGGAATATGTATGCCCTAGAAACCATTATTGTATATTATATTGGATGCTTGTACATATATATAGGACTTTCTTGCTCGACATGATAGTATGCTATCTGGTTGCTCTTTATCTTAACATGTACACTTGTTTCAGTTTACTATCTCATTCATACATGTTGATAAAACCCTTAGGATTTGGCTAGACTACCATGACTATGATGCAGATCATACTACTGGGGCTTATGTAGTCCACAAGCATATCCTTTAACAATTCCTGGTCGAGTGAGTATCGAGACAGGGCATCGGTATTCCAGAGTAGATTAGTGTGTACGTTTCTTGACCCTGTATGGGGTGATGGTTGATCCTCTAACCATTGATGTTTGACATCAAAGATTGTACACATGTGCTCATTGGAGAATGGGTACACCGAACATGATTCGCCGAGAACTCTTATATGGTACCATTCCTATCGTCAGATAGAACTTCTCTGGTGAAACTTGTCCAGGTTAATTTGTAGACCCGAGATCGTGATAGTGTCTTGTGTGGTTCCCACTGTGCTTTGATTTTCTCTCTACCACGGTTCAAAGGAGTCGTGCAAACATATGGATTTTGGGTACAGTCCCGAGTCTCATAGAGGCAGTAAGCGATAAGAGGGGTTTCGTCTCTCCCGGGATTAGAAGTTTATATTGCGTTATGCTCGATTGGCTATAACAGCAATTCCCTCGCCATGACTGATGAGATTTACTGATAAGTGTTATCAGTAGTTTCTCGAAAGGTTATAAGCTACACATCTGCATGATTTATCGAGTTAGTGGGGTTTGACGATTCCACCCCCCAGACTCGATTTGCGACATATCAGACGAAGAGACCTGACTATACGGTAAGTGTTGCTTATAGGCTCTATGGGAGTTTGGACAAGTTTGCTTGTTGATCTTCTATTCGTTCAATACCTGGGTAGCCGTTACGTCCAGCTAGTACCGCTGACGGCTTGTGGCTATCTAATGTGATCATTACCTACTGCTGGCGTATTGACGAGTCTTTAGAGTCCCACATAGAGATTTTCTAGCTCAAGCGAAACGAAATAGGGCACGTATGGAGATATGTGCGGGAGCTTGATTAAATACGGGTATATGATACCGTATTCTAATCCGGCGTTAAATGATATCAGCTGGTTATATATGATATAACTGGATTATTGAATCAAGTGTTGATTCAATGATTTGATTTATATATATGTTTATATATTTGATATTAGCCGGATTATATATGATATAACCGGATTATTGAATCAAGTGTTGATTTAATAATTTGATATATATATATATATATATATATATATTAAATATATATATATATATATATATTTGATATTAGCTGGGTTATATATGATATAACCGGATTATTGAATCAAGTGTTGATTTAATAATTGATAGACACACACACACTGATATTAAGCTCACTTAAGATTTTCTTCTCTTTATATATATATATATATATATATATATATATATATATATATATATATTGTATCATGGTTGATAATACATTATACAGGGATGTATGAGAATCACACAAGAGTTAAAGATAATAAGAATTATTTATATTTTAAGAAAAAGAAAAGAAGAGCAGAATTAGTCATGGCTTTGAATGCTTAGAGAAACATTGAGAAGTCACACACACTAATATTAAGCTCACTTAAGATTTTCTTATTTATATATATATATATATATATATATATATATATATATATAATGGAGGAAAGAGGCCATAGGAGGGGATTTCCTCCTATGGCGTCGAAAAAGTATGCCCTCCTTTATTTTTTCCGGCGATCGGCATCCATCATCTTCATCATTATCATCTAAGATGTGGGTACACCAAATTTCATGTGATTCTACGACTTTTTCACCGTTGATTTTGCAATGTAAAAAGTTCTATTGTCGGTAAACCGTTAATTTTGAACCCATAAAATCAACGGTGAAAAGGTCATAGAATCGCATGAAATTTGGTGTGCCCACATCTTAGATGATAACGATGAAGATGATGTGTGCCGATCGTCGGAAAAAATGAAGTAGGGTGTACTTTTTCGATGCCATAGAAGGAAATTCCCTCCTATGGCATCTTTTCTCCATTATTCTCATATATATATATATATATATATATATATATTGTATCATGATTGATGATACATTATGCATGGATGTATGAGAATCACACAAGAGTTAAAGATAATAAGAATGATTTATATTTTAAAAAAAAGAAAAGAAGAGCAGAATTAGTCATGGTTTTGGATACTTGGAGAAGTATTGAGAAACCATGGCTCATTTCTAATTCTTATTTTACTCTTAGATATTTACATCATTCTTATCATATCTCATTAACTCTAAATGGTTCACTCTCCCATCATTCCAAATTCATCTCCTTCTTCACCTCTTCACTAGTTTTCTAGGGTGAGAAAAAAAAAGAGAAAGAAATACTTTTAACGAGCAAAATTGCTACTTCATCATCCTACACTACTCTACCCTATCAGTATAGGTTGTTAAGTTCACTAATACCTTAATTAGTGAAGTGTGAGCTTGAGTGAGAGTTGTCTCAAGGTGTATCATATTCGACGACGAAGACTACAAGCAAGCTTGATCTTTTCTTCAAATGGAGTCAAAGAAGAGTTCTTGGGACTAATACTTGGAGGTTTAGAAGTGAAGGACTAGACTATAAAGATTGTAAACTTTCAATTAATTTATAACTTGTTTGTTTTACTTTAAAATCCTAATTCTCTAATTCAATTCTTATTTGGTATACTTAGACCTCTAAAATTTAAAAATTGCATACTTGATACTCATTGAAACATAGTAGAGGCGCTAAGATATACTTTCACATATATTGCATGTATATGTAATGATTGTACTCTTATCTGGTTCTAATGACGACGCCCGGAGCAGCGAGGTGCGGCAGGAGCACCAGCCGCGGTAGACGCAGAAGCAGAGGAAGAGTGGTTCTGCCACCCGAGTAGCTGCACAGGGAGCTCCAGAGGCTGGTTTTGCACCTCAATCCGTATCCCCTTCGGATGACTCCTTCCGTATGAACTTTACCACACCTCCATGTATATTGCACGCATATTAATTTTAAATGTAATATTATAGATATACACACATATTTATTTTAAAATTACTTATATAATCAATGTTTAATTGTCTAGCTGTAGGTGGTGCGTCCACATCAGATGTAGAGCCCACTACCGCAACTGCAGATATGTTTATATATGCTATAGTGCATGCATATTAATTTAAAATGTTATATAATAAATATACACACATTCTTTTTTCTCTTATTTAGATAATCAATTTTTGATTGTCTAGCTATAGTTAGTGCCTCCATATCCCGGGTAGAGGCCACAACCGCACCTGCAGGTATGTTTATATATCCCACAGTGCATGCATATTGTTTTAGAATATTATATCATAAATATACACATATTCTTTTTGCTCTTACTTAGATAATCAATTTTTGATTGTCAAGCAGTAGGTGGTCCCTCCACATCCCGGGCAGAGGCCACCATTACATCTGCGGGTATGTTTATATAGCATATATTGCATGCATATTGATTTAGAATGTTATATTATAAATATACATATTCTTTTTGTAATTACTTATATAATCTATTTTTAATTGTCTAATTGTATGTGGCGCATCCACATCTGGCGCAGAGACCACTCATGTAATGACTCTGTTTCAATGTACAGAAATTGTTTTAAATTAATGTACAAAATAGAGTATTTGCAAGTCTGAGTACAAGTTATAATTTTAATTTGTTTTAGAACATTAAGAAAGCACTTGTAGCTCACTGGTATAGACCTGTACTGCTGTGACGTAGCCCATATGTTCGAATCTCATCAGCCACATATATTTTTTAATGATTTTTCCTTTCAACTTTTTGGAAGCCCAAAGGTTTACACGTGCAATACATGTAAAAATGAAAACTTAGATTAAATAAACATGTGGAATATGTTATATGAGCAGACACCAACACGTGGCACCAATCCATAGACCCATCACCCTAGCTCGGACGGCGAGATTGCCCTCTGGGCCGGCGCCGCCGGTCCAAACCGTCAGGAATGCCTCCAATTCTTGAACCCTAGTCTCTTGGCCTCCCCCTAACCCCAGTACTGTTTGTTTTTCCTGAAATTAACATAGAATTAAAAAATCACCATTAAAACCAAATTTTAATGCATTTTAATTCTTCCTTCACTCACAAAACCCTAATTATATCTTATAAATACAACCCCACACCTTAGCCTTCTCCAATTTGAAATCCATTGTCAAAACTCTCAAAATTTTCCAAGTCAAAAAAGTGTATAAATGTAGTTAGCCCAAGGTCACTTTCCGGCGACAATTCGGGAAGATTCCAGCGACACCGTGACTCCACGAAGCTTCCATCTTATTCCTATACCTCTCTTCGCTCTTTTCATCCAGTAAGTCTGTTGTCTTCTATTCTTTTCAACTCTTAAAAAGTTCTCTTTTCAAAACTTATCGGAAGTGGAGTTATTCCGATTTTCGATTCTAAATTTATTAAAAAGACAACTTTTCTTAATAACCAAACATCCATATTGTTTCATTTAGTCTAGTAATCATAAAAAAAACTTTGAGAATAAGTTTCAATTCAAAATACTATGCTATGCAGCTTTTATTTCAGTTTTACGGTTAAATGCCATAAACTTTCTATTCGACATCTTTTATCATATTTGCTCATATTACCTTTAGAAAAACCTCACGAGATAATGATCTACCTCTTACAACACTCATCATGACATAACACGATTACTTGAAAACCATATTTTTGTAGCTAATACAATTTTACATTAAAATACTCTAAACTATTAAAAACCGTATTTTTAAAATTGTTTTAATCAAATTTCTTACGATTATGTCTCTACAACCCATTTTTGGGGAACCCGATCGGGATGGTGTGGGTTATCGCACATCCTCGGGCCTAGTAGAGCGAGATGCAGACCTTCTCACGGAGCATCCGATCTCGATGGAATTTTTATTACAATTTTTAAGAAAACGTGATTTTTTATTTAATAAATAAAATTTTATTTTTAATAATTATATATGTATATATATTATCAAAACATCTATTTTATATTTATAATAAATTCCATATTTTCTAAACAAAACAAAAGAATTACAAGTTTCATGAAAATACCAATAGGAAATCAATACAAGTCAATTTACACTAAAATACCATGTACTACTCAATCTAGGTTTATATTCACTGGCATACTTCACTTTTAAAAGTTATATCCATAAAAACCCTAAATATGATAAATAAATACTTGAGGTTTATTTTGAAAGTATACTAAAACTATTTTTCATAAAACCCTTCAATTAATATTAATTTACATTAAGTACCCTAATAAATATAGGTTTAAGCGAGATCAGCTCTCTTGAGCCTCAAGGAGACGGAGAAAGTGGGTGCTTGCCTATTTTAGATAGAAAACTAAAATGGGGTTATCAATGGTAATTGACTTGGAAAAGTCACAAATCCTGTCGTACATGTGCAGCAGTTACCGATAACTCCAAAACCTAATTCATGACCCAAATCTGTTTAAGTGTCTAACTCAGTCAGAATCTCAGTATAATCTGAATACAATCCATTACTGAATACAACTCAAATATAACTCCAATACAACATGAATTCATATATATTGGAACATGAATACCAGAATACTAACAAATTTCAACATGACTTGATTTGATCGAACCATGGATATATATTGACTTGACTACATGACTATCCATTTATATCCTTATCCGTTTACATGAACAATTTATACCATGATCTCGGCAAGTCTTATATCTACAAATCATTAAAATCAATACAAAATACATTACGGGGTTTTTAAGGGGGTGGATTGGTATGGAATGTATTAGAAGTGGCACAAGACGGTCACATTAATACACCTAACCTGAATATCCGTGTTGTTTTACCATGGCTTAATGGTTCATTGTGCTCCGTATATCTTAGTCCATGGAATAGTTAGACTCCTCTCGGATACACTGATACATTTTGTACTAAGCTACAAACAAATGCATTAACATAACAAATATAACTATATATACTTTACTTGTTCTATTCTTTGTCTATTCTTCTTTATTTCTTGGGACTTACCAAGCGATTGTTCGCTGACGACATTCCTTTTCTCTTCTTTCTTTGGAATGTTGTCAGGAGGACCCGACTCTCTGGAGATCGAGCCCAGCTCAGAAGATTTGGAGCAGTTCATCGAGGACCCGGAGCTCTAGTTCACTTGTATATAATTTTACTTTCAGTTTAGGCATTGCTTTCCGCATTGTATTTACTTTCCAGGTGTATTGTAAAGAATATTTAATAAATAAAAAGGTGTTATTCATTTATATATCATTTTTTTCTTGTGTACATTTATATTATATTGCTTATTTACGCTTAACGTGTTTAGTTCTGAGTAAATACGCCGTGTGACCCGTCACGTCCCTTTCTCCGTACGCTGGGAAGCGGGGCGTGACAGGTTTTGTTAGTGGCTCATACAGACCGGTTCTGCATGGAAACATATGCAATATATATCATAAGAATTCTAAAAATCAGCAATTAAATATTCTTTATATTTCATATTTTTTGAATCTATCCTAACCCTATTTTTCTTTCAAAGGTTATGGATTCTCCCAACAATACGAGCATGAACGTCAATGGCAACACCCCACCACCACTTCCACTTGCACCTACTTTAGCACCTCATATCAACGAGCAGACGGTATTGCTTGAGGCAATTAAGAGTCTCTTGGAGGAACAGCAGCAGCAGACTGATATCCTCCTGAATCGCCCAGAAGCTGAGGCACCTGGAGGGCGCTGCACCCTAAACAATTCTCTGGGAAAGAGTGCCCCGTAGAGGCAGAATAATGGGCTTAGTCGATTGAGGACGATCTGGCAGCAACACAAGTGCCAGACATTGTTTGGGTAAATGTTGCAAAACTGCAACTTACTGACAACGCCAGAGTATGGTGGAAGGCGGAAGAAAGCTGACTTACCCAGCCGATCGAATGGAAGACTTTTCGCGACATTTTCGACGTGAAATATTTTCCCGAGATTGCCCGATTTAACATGGTGCAGCAATTCATCCACCTGCAACAGGGTTCAATATGGACCAAATCTGTGGATGAGTATGATGCTGAATTCACCATGCTGAGCAGGTAAAATATGTCTCAAAAATTCGATTTTCTAATATCAAATACTACACAGCTAACATAAGACCATGATAGGTTCACGACATATTTCATACCGACTGCTGAGATCAGAGCACGACGATTTCAGCAGGGATTGGACCCGAAGATCCAAGGTGCATTAGCTACAGGGAATTTTCCAACCCACGACCTTGCTTTGAAGGCTGCTCGAAGATATGAGGCAATAGTGAAGAAGAAGGGCAGACCTCAATCTGCCGGTTTGAAGCGCCCTACTAATCACATGGCAGGAGGAGCCTCTTCCAGGCCACTGTTTGTACCAAGAAGACTGGGAGTAACTTTTACCCGTACCAGTCCAGGCTTTTTCACCTACTACAGGAGGAATAGACACTTGGTGAAAGACTAAAGGCGTACAAATGGCCTGTGCTTAGTCTGCGGCTCATCCACTCATGACATTGATGCATGTCCCCGTAGACTCAATCTGAATCTAGCCTCCAGACCAGCCATCACTTATCCGCAGCAGCCAGCTATCCAGGCACCTGCTCCTCGACTTTCTCTCCCAGTTCCACCTCCTCATGGACCTAATGCACCTCCTCCTCGTCAGTTCCATCAAGCAAAAAAGAATCTACCTCAGGGACAGAGGAACAGACAGAGGAATGCGTCTCCAGCAAGGAGGAATGTACCGAGGTAGCAAGCTTTCACAATGGCTGTGGAAAAAGCTGAAGCTACTGACCAAATCATTACTGGTAACTCTCTTCCTTTCAAACTTTCTTTCAACCTTTATACATATCAAAATATCTTTTCCTATACCTAAACATATCCCACACAACTTAGGTACAATCTTAGTAGCCTCCCTACCTGCCTTAGCACTCTTCGATACTGGAGCATCTCATTACTTTATGTCGAAACGGTTCGTCCGAACTCATGCTATTCCAGTCAAACCATTCTTATCCAGCTGGAATGTCAGTTCAGAGAATGGCGTTCTAAAGGCAACTTTGGGATACGATCTCTGTCTAGTGATTGTTTGCGGCAGAGAATTTTATGCAAACTTCAAAGTGCTGGACATACCGAACTTCGAATAGTCTTGGGTATGGACTGGCTAGGAACTTTCTATGATACCATCGACAGTCGTCAAAGGAGGGCAGTGTTCGAGATTCCAGACCATCCGGTCTTTTATTTCAAAAGTGGATACCGTACTTTGGAACCTAGCACCTACAAGGCTAAGCCAAAAAAGGCAGTGATTGCAACAACACAAGCTGAAGAAGACAAGGCAGAGGTAGTTCGAGTGTTCGAAGATGATTTCCTAAAGACATATAAGGTTTGCCTCCTGATCGAGCTTTTGAATTCGATATTGACTTAATACATGGTGCACAACCAGTGATCAAAACACCATATCGGTTAAGCCCAGAAAGATTGAAAGAGATCCATACTCAGTTGGAAGAATTTCTGAAGAAAAGATGGATTCGTCCCAGCACTTCAAATTGGAGATCTCCAGTTCTGCTTGTGAAGAAAAAGGAATGTTCATGTATAATGTGCGTTGATTACAGAGCTCTGAACGAAGTGACGATAAAGAACAAGATCCACTATCGCGCATCGACGATCTATTCGATCAGCTAAGTGGGTCTTGCGTTTTCTCCAAGTTAGATTTTCGTTCGGGTTATCATCAGGTGAAGGTCAAAGAATCTGATATTCCTAAAACGGTATTCAGAACTCGCTATGGACATTATGAATATCTCATGATGCCATTTGGAGTGACCAACGCACCATCCATATTCATGAATCTAATGAATCAAGTTTTCCGAGAGTACTTAGGCAGCTTTGTTGTCATCTTCATCGACGACATCCTAGTAAATTCAAAGAGTCGGAAAGAACACGCTGAATATTTATGAATTGTCCTGAAGACTTTGCAATAGTATAAACTCTATGCCAATTACAGCAAGTGCGAGTTTTGGCTAGATCAAGTTGGATTGCTTGGGCATATCGTATCAGGTGAAGGAATCTCTGTAGATCCAGCTAAAATATCAGTAGTAAGCGAATGGCCGACACCAAAGACAGTGAAGGACATTCGAAATTTCTTGGGTTTAACAGGATACTACCGAAGATTTATTGAATGATTTTCGAAGATTGCAACACCCCTGACCAAGCTCACACGTAAAGATGAAGTATTCGTGTGGTCAGAAGCATGCGAGCAGGATTTTGTAGAACTCAAATCAAGATCGACATCAACGCCTATTCTTGTAATACCAGACCAATCTGGAGGTTTCGTGGTGCATTGCGATGCATCCGGTAAGGGATTAGGATGTGTTCTACATCAGCACGGTAAAGTTGTAGCTTATGCATCAAGACAGCTGAAGGTTGATGAGCGCAACTATCCAACGCATGATATGGAGTTGGCAGCCGTTATCTTTGCACTCAAGATTTGGCGCCATTATCTTCTTGGAGAATGGGTAGATATATATACAGACCATAAAAGTATGAAATATGTGTTTACTCTGAAAGAATTGAACATGCGGCAGAGAATATGGTTAGAACTTATGGCGGACTTCGACATCAACCTACAATATCATACATGGAAGGTGAATATAGTTCCTGATGTACTTAGTCGCCAACCACTATCAATGAATCTCACCGCACAGTGGAAGCTACAACAAGAGTTCCACACGATGGAGATTGAAGTGGTCATGCCACGTAATACTTCAAAGTTGATGAACTTACAAGTTCAGTCTACAATTGTCAATCAGATCAAAACAGCTCAAGCAAGTGATACCAAGTTACAAAGGATCAGAGAACAAGTAGAAAGTGGACTTAGAACAGACTACATCATCCATGAAGACGAATATTTGAGATACGAAAATAGATTGTGTGTACCACAAGGTCCTGTTCGGGAAGAGTTGATAAAAGAAGCTCATAGCTCTCCATATTCAGTACACCCTGGTGGTACAAAGATGTACAAAGATCTGCGGCAACATTACTGGTGGCATGGAATGAAGCATGAAGTAGCCAGAAGCGTAGCCAAATGCTTGGTGTGTCAGCAAGTAAAAGCTGAACATTATAGGACTACTGGTTTACTTCAACCATTACCTATTCCAGAATAGAAGTGGCAACACATCACCATGGACTTCGTGGCTGCATTTTCTCGCAGCACGAAAGGTAACAATGCTGTATGGGTTATTGTGGATCGACTCACAAAGTCTGCTCACTTCATCCCATTTCGAGTTGGCCAATCTACCGAGACACTAGCACGGAATTACATGGAAGTAAGTCTAAATCTAAGTAAGATTTAACTCTTCATAGTGTACTATTTCTGATACCCATGAACTCATGCAGGAGATCGTGAAATTACATGGAGTACCGGTTTGCATTGTCTCCGATCGTGACACCAGATTTCGATCGCAATTTTGGCAGAGTCTGCAAGCTAGCTTGGGAATGGGTCTGAACTTCAGCACAGCTTACCATCCACAAATAGATGGAGAGTCTGAGCGAACGATTCAGATCCTTGAAGATATCCTAAGAGTGTGTATGTTAGACTTCGGAGGATCGTGGGAATATCACCTACATCTTGTGGAGTTTTCATACAACAACAGCTACTAAGCGAGTATTGGAATGACACCGTTTGCAGCTCTCTATGGAAGGAAGTGTCGATTACCATTAAGTTGGGACGACATCGGAGATAGGAAACTCCTTGGACCTGAGATGATAGTGGTGACTGTAGATGTAGTTCGCACTATCAGGGAACGAATGCGCATAGCCCAAGACCGACAGAAGCACTGGGCTGATGCAAAGCACTGACACCTGGAGTTCCAACCAAGAGATCATGTGTTCTTAAAGATCTTTCCAAACCGTGAATTGATTCTCTTTGGTAAGAGGGGTAAGATAAGTCCAAGATTTATTGGACCGTTCGACATACTCGAACGAGTCGGAGAAGTGGCATATTGTTTGGCACTTCCACCCTCATTGGAAGGAGTGCACAACGTGTTCCATATATCCCAGCTCCGAAAATATGTGAGTGACCCCAGCTACATCCTTGATCACTCTGAGCTCACTGTACAAACAGATCTATCTTGTGAGTAACAACCTGTTGAGATCCTGGACACAAAAAAGTAAAAACACTTCGGAATAAGGAAGTAAACTTGGTTCGAGTGACGTAGAGAAAAAATTCACCAGGAGAATCAACGTGGTAAAGAGAAAACGACATGCGTGCAAGATACCCTTCCTTGTTTGATATGTATGCCCTAGAGGCCATTATTGTATATGTATACATATGGATGCTTGGACATATATATATACAGGACAGTCTTGCTCGATATGATAGTATGCTATCTGGTTTGTCTTTATCTTAACATATGCATATTTTACTTGCTATTACATATCCCATATACATGTTGATAAAGCCCGTAGGATCATTGCTAGACTACCTGCGTTGTGATGGCGATCATACTTTTGGGAGCTGGGTAATCCGTACGCACATCCTTAAATGGTCCTTAGTCGTGGGAGTATCGAGACTGGGCATCGATATTCCGGAATAGACTAGTGTATACGTCTCTAGACCCCGACGAGGAGCGATGGTATGGTCCCGCAACCATTGGTCTTTCGCACCTAAGATCGTATACAGGTGCTCACTGGGGGTGAGTACACTGGACGGACTCGCCGAGAACTTCCAGATAGTACCATACCTATCGTTAGATGGAAGTTCTCAGGTGACATGAGTACAGATTAGTCTTTGGACCTGAGATCGTCATTTTTCTCGTGTGAGTTCCCACTGTGCTTTGATCACTACCCTACCACGGCTCTACTGAGTCGTGCTAACAGGTTTTGGTTGGGTACAGTCCCGAGCCACATGGAAGTAGTGAGAAATTGTCTGGGATTCGTCTCTCCCGGTATTGGGAGTCGATATCGCACTTTGTTCGATTAGTCAGGACCATAAGACCTTGGCCAAGGCAGTTGGGATTTATTGATAAACTGATCAGTAGTTTCCCGGATTGGTCCTGAGCCGCATCAGCACGAATTACCAGGTTATTAGAGTCTGACGTTTACCACCCCCTAGACCCGGTATACGATACTCTCAGACGAAAAGACCGGATTGTACGGAGATTGTCATAGATAGGCTCATTAGGGATCCAGATGAGTTTTCTCGTTAGCCTTCCTTTTCGACAGGTACCCGGGTAGCCGTTACGTACAGCTAGTGCCACTGACGTACTTGTGGTTATGGATTTATCCAGTAACTCGTTGCCGGGGTACTGTCGAGTCTTTAGAGTCCCACACAGTGGGTTTCCCTGGTTCAGGCGAAATGATGTAGTAGCCGTATTGGATACGTACAGAGTCTCGATCGATTGATGTACTTTGTACTCGGACTTTCGATCGGACAGTTGGTAATACTAGCCGGCTCGGGTTTGAGCCGGATTATTAAATCAGGTATTGATTTAATAGTTTACATATATGTATTTCGATATGTATATTCTAGTATTACATTCTTCGTATTATTCTATCTCTTTTTGCATTCGTGTTTTTATCCGAATGCAGGTATATATATACAGCAGACTGTAATCCGTATTTTATTACAGATTACCTTCTAGAAGGTGGAAGAAGGTGGACACCTCATCATGGAATTTTCCATTTATTTATAAATGGAAATGAGATGGAAATTAAGGAGAGGGAGGCATGGTGAGTGGCATGGCTTCAATAGTTCACAAATGAATTCTTTATTCATTTGTGGTTACTATTGAAGCATGGCTACAGTTGTTTATTCATGAGAATTCATACACAAAACCTTGGTGTTGATTTTCTCTCTCAGGCATGCTTCATTATTCCTGAGCTCCCATTTTTCTTCATCTTCCCCTTCCTTTTGATTTTCCTCCACCTTCATCATCTTCCTCTTCACTACCCTTCTCCTGAGTTAAGAAACAAGTGAAGAGGCAAGAAAGAGATACCAAACACTTAAATCTTCATACTACATCCTAAATTACTTGGTTTCGCAACCCAAGTTCTCTAGTTGCTCCACTTGACATATTGTGAGGAGCTAGAGCTATGGATCATATCTCTCGGGTGGATCATCTACGACAAATGAGGACCAGAGAACAAGATCGATCGCGGAGAACCAAAGGAGCCAACAAAGAAGATCAAGCATGTTCAAAGTGACCACTTGGAGCTAACGAAGAGGAAAGAAGACCGAAGAACATGGATCATTTGGTGAGACTTCTTTCATAGTAGTTAGTTCATCTTTTAGTTTTGCTAGACAGGTTCATGGAAAGATCCAGGTTAAAGATTATTCTAGTGCCATGTTCTAATCCTTAGAAAAAAATTTGTTCCGCATTTGGCCATGGTAGTTGACCGGGGCACTAGCGTAACCTTTCATGGTATCAGAGCCAGCCCATAAATCCAACACTAGCAAATTTAAACAATGTTAAAACAACAAAACCGAAACAGTTCCAAAAGATTGAAACCAAACTTCCAGTTTCTATCGATTTTTCAGAGGCTTCAAATTTTTTTTAAGCAAGTGCAAAGTGATCCTTAGACTATAAGATGTACCAAGAACAAAAACGATGCAATTCTACCATGTTATGGCCAGCCACACCCTCAAAAAATCTGGCCTCACGGGTTTTGTAGTGGAGAATTGGGTCGAGTTTTGTTCTGGGTTCTTATCTCGTGGAGTTTGGGTTTCAGGTGCTGTTTGTTTTTGCCCAAGTTTGATGTTCTGTTGTTTTTCAGTTTGGGGCAATTTAGAGTGTTTCGAAGTCGTTATATTTTAACAACTGTTTAATTGTTATCAGTACTTAGATTAGTATCTGCGACCGTAAATATCATTTGATTGGTAAACCCGTCTATCTGCTATATGTCCTTTTAGACGAGTTTGCGAACATGACATCCGCGTTGATATTTTGTGTTTGTGCTGTGATTGTGGTTGGATAGTCGTGGTGAATAGCATGTGGTGAAATGTTAGTTGTACAGTTTGTATTCATTTATACATTTGTTATTGCGGGGCAAACGTCCGACATGTGGACTGCCGTCTTTGCCGAGTTGTATATTATTTGTTTGGGGCACGACCTGGTTGAGATCGATGTCACCATTTGTACATATTATTTTCATTTTCTGTACTACGATTACCCCACGGTGGAGTGGACGAATAGCCGGGTTTTAGAAGGCAACAAGCCCGCAACTCATGGCGTTGAGACGGAGGGGGCTTCATTCTAGAATTGATGGGGTATTCGCCGCACTCGTAGAGGGTATAGGATGACCCACGGAGGGGCGCCCAAGTTATTGGATTCCGTGAAGTGCTGGGTGGCTCATTCACTTTGTTGACGGGGGTTGCCTCATTTCTGGAATTGGCGGGTAACTTGTCGCGCTCGTACGGGTCCAGGTTTTCATTGCACAGGCTATCCACACAACCGGGAACGTCGGGATTTATTTGCGGCTCTAATAAAATCCGGAGCTTCAAGATTATCCACCTTTCTGTATTGTTGGCTGAGATTCTATGATGTTGCTTATTATCATGCCTGGAACGAATGTTATATATATTTATATATATACTAGTAGATGTTGTATATGTTTTGCACCCGCGGTAGTTCAGCCCCCGCTCTGTCGTTAGTTAAGTAACCTAACGGATGATAATGGGGCCCCATGGCGAATGCGGATGGCATATACGTACATCGTATTTTCGTTCTTTTCTGGTGTGATAGGTTTAAACTGATGGGACCGCATTAATTTTGATTAATGCAAGATAATAAACCCAAAAGATGTTGTTGGAACAAATTTCGAAAAACTACACCTATATTCTTTCGCTTTGCATAGTGGTATTCGGTTGTGAATATCCAGCACCTCATTCCAGAAGGCAAGAGCTGAGATCCCTTCGCAGGGAGTGACCTCTTGAGCTAAAGTCTATACTGTAGATTACTCGGGTTTTTTTCAAAACCACTAGTTTTCAAAAGCGGAGTTTAAACCACTTCTTTTCAAAGCTATCAGGTTCCTTCAACGATATCAAGTTCATTACGTTATCGGGTTTTTCGCCAAAAACACAGCCGTAGCCCTCTGTCATTTCTTACGAGTGTTGCTTAGTATTCGTGTTGCGTATTTTGACCTAGTCAAGACGTAGTGTTCGGTAGCTGAGTAGTGCTTATTTTTTGTAGGTATTGCGATTATTTAGGACAGCCGTATAACCATTTTGACCTAATCATTGGTATATACGGGTGGGTCTAAGTTAATCTAGGATAATGACGGGTTGAACTTGACTAGCGGATTATGATATGTTGACCTAGTCAAGATCATAAACCGCTAGGGGAAAAAACCACATCAGGAGTTTCAAATATACAGGAAACTTGCTAGTGTTGCATACCTTCCGGAGTGTGGTGACTAAAGTGGCTTCCATCTAGTTTATCACGTAATGATAGTTCGATCCCAATCCCACTGATGAGTAGGATTACTCCTGGAAGATTTTTTCACTTAACAATCAATGCTATAAACCAAGTAGGTGTCTAGAACGGTGTTAGCAGGGCTATTCCTCCAGGAAAAAGAGGTTATATAATTAAGGAATTTCGCGAAAGCGTTGGAAAACCTCTCTCGAAGTACCAACACTAGCCTGGCCGAAAAGTTAAGAAAGTATTGTGATGTGCGGTTAATCCCAACTAATTCTTCTTTCTAGGTTTGAAGAAGAATTCGAGATAACAGTGGGAGCCATCCTGATTAGATAAACTAATAACCAATCTAATTTTGCAAGAGCGCACGCTGAGTGTTCCTTTTCTCTCTCTCCAGGTAGCAACCACTTCATGCCCTAATCAGGATAATAAAATGTATTGCTTGACCGATCCGAATTCTTATTCGGGGCTGGGGAACGTCGGTTCGACTTTAAGTTATGACAACCATCATGAGTGTGAGCAAGGAAAAGAGGATTGTTTGAATTCCTTGATGACCCCATCGAAGAAGAAACATACTATTGTGTCTTCTTCAGGTATTCTTATTATTGAGAACTATTTTTCGGTCAGTCCTACCTCCTAGGTACTCGATACCAGATCGAGATCTCATATCTGTAATTTATTACGGGGACTGACAAAAAGTAGGATGGTTGGACCAGGTGATATATCCCTCAGAGTAGGGAATGGAGCACAAGTTGATACTTCTGCCGTCGATGAATATCACCTAGCATTGCTAAATGGCGATACTATGATTTTGAACAATTGCTACTATGTACCTTCTATGGTTTGCAACATCATATCAGTTTCTTTACTTGATAAAGATGGATATAAGTTTGTTCTTGACAGAAATATCATGAACATTTACCTTATTCAGGTATTGGTTGCAGAAGGTATACTGTGTAATGGTATCTATGTTCTTAATCAAAACACAGTTCTCAGTATACAAAACACACGCAAGAGGAAGAGTTCAGATGTGAACGAATCCTACTTATGGCATTGTAGACTTGGTCATATCGGAGAGAAAAGACTGAGTAAGTTGCATAAAGATGGACTTTTGGATACTTTCGAATTTTCATCTTATGAAACTTGTCAATCTTGTCTCAAAAGAAAGATGACCAAATCTCCGTTCACCGGACACGGAGAAAGAGCAATAGAGCTCTTGGGACTCATACACAGTGATGTATGTGGTCCAATGTCTATACATGTAAGGGGTGGGTTCTCGTACTTCATCACATTCACTGACGATCTCTCTAGATTCAGATATGTGTATCTCATGAAACAAAAATCTGAAACTTTTGAGAAATTTAAAGAATTCAGAAATGGAATAGAGATCCAGACTGGAAAAAGTATCAAGATCCTCCGATCTGAGAGAGGAGGGGAGTACTTAAGAATGGAATTCCTAGATTACCTAAAGGGGAATGGAATTTTCTCTCAGCTTACTCCTCCGTATACGCCACAGCACAACGGTGTATCGGAGCGGAGGAACCGTACCCTATTGGACATGGTCCGCTCCATGATGAGTAACGCCGAGTTACCTCTTTCATTTTGGGGACATGCGCTTTTGACAGCGACATATCTGTTGAATGATGTTCCATCCAAATCCGTGCCTAAGACACTATTTGAGATATGGAATGGTAAAAGGCCGTATCTTAAAAGATTTAAGATATGGGGGTGTCCGGCTTATGTTAAAAAGCATAATCCGGATAAACTGGAGGCACGGTCAGTTTTGTGTAAGTTTGTAGGATATCCTAAGAATGGTTATGGATATCTGTTCTACCACACCGAAGAACAGAAGGTGTTTGTTGCTCAACATGCCACCTTTTTAGAGTGGCAATTTCTTACAAAAGAAATAAGTGGGAGTACGGTAGAACTGGAAGAAATTCTAGTGGGACAAATTATAACTGATGATTTGGTGGAACCTCAAGATTCAATAACCCCAGACGAATCTCAACCACTCCGCAGATCTAGTAGGATTTCTCATCCGCCCGAGAGATACTATGGTTTTTTCATAGACGGGGATCGAGAGGATTGCATCTTGGAAGAAGATGGCCCTACCAGTTTCAGGTAGTCCATTATCAGTAGGGACTCTGATAAGTGGCTGGATGCTATGCGATCCGAAATGGAGTCCATGTACACCAATAAAGTATGGACCTTGGATATTGCTCCACCTGGGGTAAAACCCGTTGGATGCAAATGGATTTACAAAAAGAAACATGGTGTAAATAGACAGGTGGAAACCTAGAAGGCTAGACTCGTTGCAAAAGGTTTTCGTCAAAAACTAGGTGTGGACTATGATGAAACCTTTTCTCCAGTGGCTATGCTCAAATCCATTCGGATCCTACTTTCCATTGCCGCCTTCCATGACTATGAGATCTGGCAGATGGATGTAAAAATGGCATTTCTAAACGGAAGTTTGGAAGAGTTCGTTTATATGGATCAGCCAGAAGGTTTTGTAGACAGTGGGAGCAGCGGGAAGGTATGCAAGTTGCTTGAGTCCATTTATGGATTGAAGCAGGCATCGCGGAGCTGGAACATCTGTTTTGATGAAACAGTCAAGGAATTTGACTTCATCAAGAACGAGGATAAACCTTGTATTTATAAGAAGATTGTAGGATGAACTGTCGTGTTCCTAGTCTTGTACGTGGACGACATTCTTTTGATAGGAAATGACATTTCTATGCTACAATCGGTCAAGTTATTCTTATCACAAAGGTTCTCCATGAAGGACCTGGGAGATGCCTCGTACATTCTGGGGATTAAAATCTATAGAGATAGATCCAAGAGATTACTCAGACTCTCACAGTCCAGGTACATAGAGACCGTACTAAAGAGATTTAGTATGGAAGATTCTAAGCGCGGTAACATACCCGCATTGCACGGAATCACCCTCTCCAAGGAGATGTCTCCTAAGACTGACGATGAGAGGGTTCGCATGGGCATTATACCTTATGCTTCGGTGGTAGGATCTATAATGTATGCAATGCTATGTACAAGGCCAGATGTAGCTTATGCTCTAAGCGTGGTGAGCCGGTATCAGTCGAACTCGGGTGAGGACCAATGGACAGCAGTAAAGAGCTCAAATACCTGAGAAGGAATAAGGAGATGTTCTTGGTTTACGGTAATGGAGACCTAAAGGTCGAGTCCTTTACCGATTCAAGCTTCCAGAGTGATAAGGATGACAGCAAGTCTGTCTCGGGATTTATGTTTACCCTCAACGGAGGGGCGGTGTGTTGGAAGAGCTCCAAACAGGATACCATCGCAGACTCGACGATGGAGGCTGAATACATTGCTGCAAGCGATGCCGCAAAAGAGGCGGCCTGGATAAAGAAGTTCATTAGAGCACCTCAGGTAGTTCCGTCCATTGTTGACCCAATACCTTTGTATTGCGATAACAATGGGGCAATAGCTTTAGCGAAGGAACCACGGTCCCATCAGAAATCCAGGCACATCTTAAGGCGGTATCACCTGATCAGAGAGATCGTAGATCGCCAGGAGATCGAGATCCGGAGAGTGGATACAAAAGAAAACTGCGGATTCATTCACCAAGGCCTTCCTCAAGCACATTTCGAGAGACTTTTTAAGATGTTGGGTATGCGGTACGCCAACAGCTGGCCCTAGAGCAGACGTTCGATACTCGGTATGCCAATATATGGCTTTAGTGCAAGTGGAAGATTGTTGGATATGTATGCCCTAGAGGCCATTATTGTATATGTATACATATAGATGCTTGGACATATATATGTACAGGACAATCTTGCTATCTAGTTTGTCTTTATCTTAACATATGCATGTTTTACTTGCTATTACATATCTCATATACATGTTGATAAAGCCCGTAGGATCATTGCTAGACTACCTACGTTATGATGGCGATCATACTTGTGAGTGTTGGGTAGTCGATACGCACATATTTAAATGGTCTCTAGTCGTGGGAGTATCGAGACTGGGCATCGATATTTCGGAGTAGACTAGTGTATACGTCTCTAGACCCCGACGAGGGGCGATGGTATGGTCCCGCAACCATTGGTCTTTCGCACCTAAGATCGTATACAGGTGCTCACCGGGGGTGAGTACACCGGACGAACTCGTCGAGAACTTCCAGATGATACTATACCTATCGCCAGATGGAAGTTCTCAGGTGACATGAGTACAGGTTAGTCTTTGGGCCTGAGATCGTCATTTGTCTCGTGTGAGTTCCCACTGTGCTTTGATTACTATCCTACCATGGATCTACTGAGTCATACAAACAGGTTTTGGTTGGGTACAGTCCCGAGCCATATGGAGGCAGTGAGCGATTGTCGGGGATTCGTCTTTCCCGGTATTGGGAATCGATATCGCACTGTGTTCGATTAGTCAGGACCATAAGACCTTGGCCAAGGTAGTTGAGATTTACTGATAGACTGATCAGTAGTTTCCCGGATTGGTCCTGAGCCGCATTAGCACGAATTACCAGGTTATCAGGGTCTGACTTTTACCACCCCTTAGACCTGGTACGCGATACTCTCAGACAAAGAGACCGGACTATACAGAGATTATCACAGATAGGCTCAGTATGGATCCAGATGAGTTTGCTCGTCAGCCTTCTTTTCCGACAGGTACCCGGGTAGCCGTTACGTACAGCTAGTGCCGCTGACATGCTTATGGTTATGGATTTATCTAGTAACTCACTGCCTGCGTACTGTCGAGTCTTTAGAGTCCCACACAGAGGGTTTCCCTGGTTCAGACGAAATGATGTAGTAGCCGTATTGGATACGTACAGGGTCTCGATCGATTGATGTATTTTGTACTCAGACTTTCAATCGGACAGTTGGTAATACTAGACGGCTCGGGTTTGAGCCGGATTATTAAATCAGGTATTGATTTAATAGTTTACATATATGTATTTCAATATGTATATTCTAGTATTATGTTCTTCGTGTTATTCTATCTTTTTGGGCATTCGTGTTTTTATCCGAATGCAGCTATGTATATACAGCAGACTGTAATCCGTATTTTATTATAGATTACCTTCTAGAAGGTGGACACCTCGTCATGGACTTTTCCATTTATTGATAAATGAAAATGAGGTGGAAATTAAGGAGAGGGAGGTATGGTGAGTGACATGGCTTCAATAGTTCACAAATGAATTCGTTATTCATTTGTAGTTACTACTGAAGCATGGCTACACTTATTTATTCATGAGAATTCATACACAAAACCTTGGTGTTGATTTTCTCTCTCATGCATGCTTCATTATTCTTGAGCTCCCATTTTTCTTCATCTCCTCCCTCCTCTTGAGTTTCCTCCACCTCCATCATTTTCCTCTTCACTACGCTTCTCATGAGTTGAGAAACAAGTGAAGAGGCAAGAAAGAGATAGCAAACACTTAGATCTTCACACTACATTTTAGATTACTTGGATCCACAACCCAAGTTCTCTTGTTACTCCACTTGACATATTATGAGGAGCTAGAGCCATGGATCATATCTCTCGGATGGATCATCTACGACAAAGGAGGACCGGAGAGTAAGATCGATCGCGGAGAACCAAAGGAGCCAACAAAGAAGATCAAGCATGTTCAAGGTGGCCACTTGGAGCTAATGAAGAGGAAAGAAGACCGAAGAACTTGGATCGTTTGGTGAGACTTCTTTCATAGTATTTAGTTCATCTTTTAGTTTTGCTAGATAAGTTTATGGAAAGATCCGGATTAAAGGTTATTCTGGTGCCATATTCTAATCATTAGGAAAAAAATTATTCCGCCTTTAGCCACGGTAGTTGGCTGGGGCACTAGCGTAACCTTTCAGTAAATTAGTCCTTAAATAATAGTAAATTTTGAGAACGAAATTTTTATAAGGAGGGTAGAATGTAACGACTCTGTTTTAATATATAGAATTTTTTTTAAATTAATGAACAAAATAGAGTATTTGCAAGTCGGAGTACAAATTATAAATTTAATTTGTTTTGGAACAGCAAGAAAGCACTTGTAACTCACTGGTAAAGACTTACACTGCTGTGAAGTAGCCCATGTGTTCGAATCCCATCAGTAACATATATTTTTTAATGATTTTTCTTTTAAACTTTTTGGAAACCCAAAGGTTTACACGTGCAATATACGTAAAAATGAAAAGTCAGATTAAATAAACATGTGGAATATGTTATATGAGCAGACACCAACACGTGGCACCAATCCAGAGATCCATCACCCTAGCTTGGCCGGCGAGATTGCCCTCTGGGCCGGCGCCGCCGGTCCAAACCGTCGGGAATACCTCCGATTCTTGAACCCTAGTCTCTTAGCCTCCCCCTTAACTCCAGTACCGTTTGTTTTTCGTCACCTCATTGAGATGGGAATGTGCGCGCTTGTCAGGTATGTACAGATTCCTCCTGTCTAGGACAGTCCGGGGTTTATTGATTGTAGGGAACCGAATCTCCGGCAGCCACGGACTAAACTGCTGTTAATTACCCATCGCTTTTAGAGCAAAAGAACCTCCGATTGACAGGTAAAACCGATCATGCGAACTCAATGTGATGTATTGGTGTTTTTTTATACATAACAATAGGGACATGTTCATTATTTTGTTCCATTTGTGAAATTATTATTATTATTATTACAAAAATATTTTTTTATAAACATTTTTTTTATATGGAGTTAAACTCCAAAAGATTTTGTTTGGAGTTAAACTCCAAAAACAAATTTATTTGGAGTTAAACTCCGAAAAGTTTCTATATGGTGTTAAACTCTATTTCATTCAAAGAAACATTTTATCTAAAAAAATTATTATTTATATTTTATTTTTATTTATATCTCTAATTTTTTTAAATAAAAAAAATTAGAGCGAGGGGAAAGCCCCCACTCACGTGAGGTGGGAAAGAGGCTCCCACTTAGTGGGAGCCTCCCCCTCACGTGAAGAAGGGAAGAAGCTCCCACTAAGTGGGAGCGTCCCCCTAACGTGAGGTAGGGGAAAGCTTCCATTTGGTGGGAACTCCCTCTCCCTCACGTGAGAGGGCGCAGGGGCTCCCACTTGGTGGGAGCCGCCTCCTCACGTGAGGGGGGCTCCAAAATTAAATTAATATTTTTTTTTTGTTGATGGAGTTAAACTCCATAAGATTTTATTTGGAGTTAAACTCCTAAAACAATTTTTCTTGGAGTTAAACTCCCTAAAAAAGTTTTTAGTATGGAGTTAAACTCTAAAAGAATTTTATTTATGGAGTTAAACTCCAAAAGATTTCCTCCTTTCTCTTTTGAGAAGAAACCCAAAATGGGTTCTGTTGAAACTCCAAGATTTAGATCTTGGATGATAAAAAAAGTGTCCATTTTTTTCTTCTCTTGATGAAGTCTTGAGAGGTGGGTTTCCCTTCTTCTCCCTCTCTCAAATTGGATCTTGAGGAGGGAGAAGAAGGTAGCGAAAATCAATCCTTTTTTTTTTTTTGATCGGATGTAAGAGTTAAACTCTCCTTCAGTGGGTTTATGATAAAACTTTATTTAGTTTAAAAAAATAGAGCTAAACTCTTAATTTAATTGGAAAATGAAAAGGGAAGAAGAAGAACTTGTGAGATGAGGATGGAGGCACAAACCCTAGAGATTTGATGGGGAATGAATTATTGTTTTCATTCATCATCATGTTGCCTTTTATAGGCTTATAAATTTACACTTAGCCCCTTGGGCATTATAAAATGGCATTTTGCCCATCCTATATTTCATGTGCTCATTTCTTTTGCACATAAGCCATGTGCTTTACAAAATTTTGGTTTTATGCCCATTTTCCTTATATTTATAACAATTACATCAAAATTGTTTATTACATAATTTTGGAATAGAGGGCCGGCGGCAGGGCTCGACTTGGGCATGGGCCCACTTGACCTGGGCTTGGGCCTGTTTGGCTTGAGATTGACTTTGACTTGGTCAACCGGGGTGTAATTTTCGATCTCAATAAACAGAGAATTAAAAATCACCATTAAAACCAAATTTTAATGCATTTTAATTCTATCTTCACTCACAAAACCCTAATTCTATCCTATAAATACAACCCCACACCTTAGCCCTCTCCATTCTGAAATCCATTGTCAAAACTCTTAAATTTTTCCAAGTCAAAAAAGTGTACAGGTGGAGTTAGCCCAAGGTCATTTTCCGGCGACAATTCGGGCAGATTCTGGCTACACCGCAACTCTACGAAGCTTCTATCTTGTTCCTATACCTCTCATCTCTCTTTTCATCTAGTAAGTCCCTTCCCTTCTTTCATTTTCATCTCTCAAAAAGTTCTCTTTTCAAAACTCGTCGGAAGTGAAGTTATTCCGATTTTTGATTCTAAATTTGTTAAAAACACAACTTTTCTTAATAACCAAATATCCATATTGTTACATTTTATCTAGTAATCATAAAACAAACTTTGAGAACAAGTTTCAATTCAAAATACCATGCTATGAAACTTTTATTTCAATTTTACGGTTAAATGCCACAAACTTTCTATTCGACATCTTTTATCATATTTGCTCATATTATTTTTAGAAAAACCTCACGAGATAATGATCTACCTCTCACAACATTCATCATGACATAACACGATTGCTTGAAAACCATATTTTTGTGATTAATACAATTTTACATTAAAATATCCTAAATTATTAAAAAAACGTATTCTTTAAATTGTTTTAATCAAATTCCTTACGATTATGTCTCTACAACCCATTTTTGGGGAATCCGATCGGGATGGTGCGTGTTATCACACATCTTCAGGACTATTAGAGCGAGATGTAGACCTCCTCATGGAGCATCCGATCTCGATAAAATTTTTATTACAATTTTTAAGAAAACGTGATTTTCTATTTAATAAATAAAAATTTATTTTTAATAATTATATATATATTATCAAAACATCTATTTTATATTTATAATAAATTTCTTGTTTTCTAAACAAAACAAAAGAATTACACGATTCATGAAAACACCATCAAGAAATCAATACAAGTCAATTTACACTAAAATACCAAGTACTACTCAATCTAGGTTTATATTCACTAGCATACTTCACTTTTAAAAGTTACATCCATGAAAACCCTAAATATGATAAATAAATACTTGAGATTTATTTTGAAAGTATGTTAAAATTATTTTTCATAAAACCCCCTCAAATTATATTAATTTACATTAAGAACCCTAGTAAATATAGGTTTAAGCGGAACCAATTCTCTTGAGCCTCAGTGAGCCGGAGAAAATGGATGCTTGCATATTTAAGGTAGAAAACTAAAACGAGATTATCAATGGTAATTGGTTTGGAAAAAATCATAAATCCTTCCGTCCATGTGCAGCAGTTACCGATAACTCCAAAAGCTTATCCAGGACCCAAATCTGTTTAAGTGTCTGACTCAGTCAGAGTCTCAGTATAATCTGAATAAAATCTATACATGAATACAATTCAAATATAACTCCAATATAACATGAATCCATATATACTGGAACATGAACATGAATACCAGAATACTAACAAATTTTAATATGACTTGATTTGACCGAACTATGGATATATATTGACTTGACTACATGACTATCCATTTACATGAACAATTTATACCATGATATCGACAAGTCTTATATCTACAAACCATTAAAATCAATACAAAATACATTACGGGGTTTTTAATGGGATAGATTGGTACGGAATGTATTAGAAATGGCATGAGACGGTCATATTAATACACCTAAGCTGAATATACGTGCTGTTGTACCGTGGCTTAACGATTCCTTGTGCTTCGTATACTTTAGTTCACGGAATAGTTGGACTACTCTCGTATACACTAATGCATTCTGTACCAAGCTACAAACAACTGCGTTAACATAACAAATATAACCATATATATTTTACATGTTCTATTCTCTGTCTATTCTTCTTTATCTCTTGGGACTTACCGAGCGATTGTTCGCTGACGACATTCTTATTCTCTTATTTCTTTGGAATGTTGTCAGGAGGACTCAACTCTCTGGAGATCGAGCCCAGCTCAGAAGATTTGGAACGGTTCATCGAGGACCCGGACTTGTATATAATTTTACTTTCAGTTCATGCCATTGTTTAGGCATTGCTTTCCGTATTGTATTTACTTTTCAGATGTATTACAAAGAATGTTTAATAAATAAAAAGCTGTTGTTCATTTACATCTCATGTCTTTCCTGTGTACATTTATATTATATTGCTTATTTACGCTTAACGTGTTTACTTCTGAGTAAATATGTCACGTAACCCGTCGTGTCCCTTTCTCCGTACGCTGGAAAGCGGGGCGTGACAACTCCCGCCACTTACATACCATCTGCTCAGTTTGCAGGTTAGTGTTCTTAAATATAAAATATTTATTCATTTTATATATTCTCTAAGAATAATCATGAATTTCATATAATTTTATCGCCAATATTTATTTTCTAGTTCGAGGGGATGCGTCCATGTCCGGATCACCGTCTGTTCTTCACCGGAGGAACTATCGTCCCGCTCGTGTTGCTGTCCGGGCCCAGGCTCGTGCTGCTGTCGCCGGAGGTATATATCACACTTCAATTTTTTTTAATCCTTAATTTCTAAATGCCGTTTTGTCTTGATATTGCTTGTCTTGATATTTCTTATAGATGCAGGACGACCCCATCCCGATAGGGAGACTCGAGGGCTGAATCAGTCCCTCAGGCTGAGGCCCGATAGAGTTAGTGGGGATGCACCATTCTCTTTCTTCTTTACTCACGATTATCGCTATATTGACGATTATGCCGAGAGATTCGGACGGTATATAGAGGATGAGAGCCGCATCCAAAAGAAGTATTCACTTCACTTTGAGTGGGCGATCAGCACCGGCGTTCATTTGCTTCTTTTGAGATCCGGCTTAGGTATTAACATATATTTTCATTTGACTTATCAAATAATTTTATTATTATTTAACACATATAATTTAAATACATTATTTTCTTGTATTTGCAGTTGGATTACGACTTTCAGCCTGTATGGGACCCTGATCATCCTGACAGAGTGCTCGATCTTCACGCTCTTTACCTGGGACTCATAAAGAACATGAAATCTAAGCTCCAATATAATAGGAACGAGCTGAATATCGATTTCTATTTGGTATGGCTGGAGACCCCCGAGGCGGAGAGAGCGGCTCTCCTACATTCTCCGGCCTTTATCTGAGTCGACGTAGATACATGGCCCCTATTGTGCCAATATCATCACTCTGAGCGCATACAGTTTTGTAATTTAAATGTAATTCATTATTTAGTATATAATTTACTTTTTTGTGTTGCGTAATTAGAAAACTAAATCGATTGTGTTGTGTAGAAACAGGTCGATCAAAACAAGAAGAATAAAAAGTCGGCGAAAAGGGGTCGCCCTGCTTACGCAAATGGCTCGAAAAACATTACACGTGTTATGGAGGCATCGGTAAATTACAATATATCTATTTTGATATAATACAATATTAAGAGTTATTTTATAATATATGTAATTTTTTGGTGATTTGCAGAGAGCTCAGACCCTTGCGCAGGGTGTTACACCGAGCGTGTTGACTGCGTATCTTGCCGTCCACGGCACCTTGACAGATCCCGCAACGGACGAGCTTTGATTCCCCGACACCGCTACCCACGAGTATTTTGTAAGTGTTGATATTTATTGTTATTCGAATGAAATTTTTGTTTTGATAAGTTTAAATTTAAATGATATGCTTATATTTTATTGGTTAATGTGGGTGTAGGAGCGGGTGGTGGAGCAGACGGAGACATCGGGAGTCAATTTTAGTGGACAGGCCGATTCGATACTACTAACCCCAGTCCTAGACTCCGCACACGGAGGGCGCCATGAAGATTGAGAAAAAGGTCAGGGATTGGGTTCTAGTAAGGCTCATATGAAGTTGGTCTCCACTCCGGCGGTTACTTCCTCTATCCCCGTGAGCGACGTCTGGAGCATGATGTTGCCTCCTTGAAGACAACCGTCGAGGAGTTAAAGGAGATGTTGGTACGTATATTATTTATTAGTAAAATATTATATCACATTATAGATAGTAATATATGCAATATTAGTAGCATGGGCTTATTTGGTTCTAGACTTAGGTTTGATTAATCAGACTTATATAAAACTATCTAATTAAACCGAACTCTATAATCATAATCATGCCATATCTTTCTTCATTTTGGAGTTTAAAAAGTTTTGATTATCCAAATTCAAAACTTAAGAAGAAAACATTTCTTCGTAAATTAGATAGCTTCAAAACTAAGCATCCAATCAAAACTAAAGAATTAAGGAGAGATACGTGCTTACAAGTTAGAGTAAACATCATTTCTATTTCCATTTAAAATAAACTACGATTTTCTAAACTAGATATCCAAATTAGGCCTAAGTCCCTAAGTATTCTTAGATTGGGATATAAAAGCATAGCCCTGAATGTGTGAAATTTCAAGATGTATAAATTCTCATACATAACATATGAATTTCAACAATGCGTGTGGAATCTCAATAAAACATATATAAATTAGCGGTTTCGCAATAATTTGATATTGATATGAATTCGACTAAAATCTAATACACCGTTCTTACTTGTTTATTACACAAACATAAAATTTTATAGATTCGGCTGGCTATTTTGGCTGCGGCTCCACATGCATTTCTTCGGCTGCGGCTCCGCAAGCCACTACCTCGGCTGCGGTTGCGTATACCATTCCTACAGCTCCACAACCCGCTCAGATTCCCGCACAATCCGCTCGTTCATTAGTCGAGTTTTTGACGACTCAGGTTTGCACAGAAAAGCAGATGTGCCAGATTAAGACGATTATCAGTGGTGGAGGATCTGGACCGAGTTAGAGTAGCTTTATTTATATTTTTGCGGATGTATGCACTTATTTGATACATATTGTATATATTTTGGACGATATTGGTGGTTGTTTGTATGTTCACGATAATTTTAGATTAATTTTGTATTATGTTTCTTTATTTCTTTTATATATTATGCATGAGATGTTGTTTATGAATATTTCTGTATTTGGCTGTATGATATATATATATATATATATATATATATATATATATTATGCACAGGACGGGGAAAAAACGAGAAACCCTTTTTTTTATAAAAAATCTGATATAACGTCCCTACGGATTATTGCGTAGGGCAAGTGTTCCATCTGCGGATTCATCCGTAGGGACAAATTTTGTTCCTACATATTTCTCTGTAGGGACAAAATATCAGAATATCTGATATTTTATCTCTATGGACTCAGTAATAGAGGTAAAACTTGCAGCTGCGGCTTAAACTGTAGGGGAATTTATCAAGACCTACGGACAACTCCGTAGGAGCATTTATCAGGTCCTACGGATAAATCTGTAGGAGCAATTATTTTATTTTATAAACAGATAAATTAAATAAAGATTATGCCCCTACGGATCAAGACGTATGGGCAATTATTACTCCGTAAGGGTATGTTCAGGACGAAGAGTTGCACCTGCGGCGTTTGGACCTACAGAGGAATTTATGTCCCTTCGGATATATTCGTGGAGGCAAGTGATTATTGTAGTAGTAGTGAAATAAATAAATATCAAGATAATGTGCAATAAATTAAACATAATTAGCCCGGTTTTTTTCTTTTTAATTTATGAAAAGCAAGGACAATGTAGGGTTTAATAAAAAAAAAGACAAAATGGCCCAGCCGGTTTTTATATACAGGGGACAACCCGAGATTTTATTCTACTTGGCATATCACGGCACTTCATAAATTGGATGCTAGCTAGTCTTAATTATCTTCACATGGCTATATATATATAAAAGTGGTACTAAATATAACCGCGTTGATTGATACATAAATATTTTTTGTAGCTAAGATTAATATATAAATTTCATAGTAGTGATAACAAAATATCCTTGATTAGTTAATTAAATTAATTGTACCAACTCGCTCTCACTAATTCTCTGCCTAATCCCCGGGTCTTGGTCTACCACATACTTCAATTCTCAAACAAATTAATTCCAAACGCAGTCTAAAACGTGCCATGCATATAATTATCTTAAGAAGAAAAATTAATTAAAATGCTCATAACATGTTAATTAGTCAATGGAGGTGATGTAACAGTTCCTTAAACATCATTAATTATACTAAGTCTCTTCTCTATCATTCTAGACTTTCACTGAACCACACACTGCATGCATGCTAGCTAGGTTTAATTAAAGCTAGCTTTAGGCCTAAAGTTTATCACAGGGCACAATAAGGAAAATTTGGCTTATGACTCATCCTGATCTTTATGGCATAAACATGTACATCAATTTTCACGTGTTTCTTCCTTCACAGTTTCACTTTGCGGCCTTGTAAAAAAAGATTTAAGTTCCACTCGTTTTTATATTCTTTGACCGTTGATTTGGTTATGAATACATTATCTGAAAATTATTAAGGTTGTAAATACTTTCGATGTGAGTGTAAGAAGTATCAAATCTCATGTATAATTTTGGGTGTCCAAATTTTTGAATATTTTGATTTAAGTGAGCCACGTGGATCACTTAAGAAGTAGTTGATTGATGCTTGACCTTTTGACCCACTCCCACTCGGAGAGTTACTTCTAGAATGTCTAATTAATTGAATCCGATATTCCATTTTAAGAAAACATAAATATATTTGAATAAGCCAAATATATTTGAACAAGTCAAGCTCTGATATTAGCTAGTGGCATTTTTTTTGAATTGTTATTGTTTCATATTTGATATTTGAGGTGGATAGCGATTTATATTTAAGAGAGTATATGGGCTTTCAACATAAATAGGGTCCTTCTAAATAGACATAAGCCTATTTAGTGGTGTTTTTTTTTTCCGTGGACCACATAGTTCACTTGTAAAGCTAGTCTTTTACAGACACTCACGATGCTTAGACTACTTTCTCAGAGATGTGTTAGAGATCCCAATCGTTTTTTACTACATGGATTTATTCCCGTTGACCGCATAGTTTATTGTAGAACTAGTATTTTATAGACACTCACAGTACTTAGACTGCTCTCTTAAAGGTGGTGTGTTAGAGGTCGCAATTGATTTTTCACTCACGATGTTTAGACTGCTCTCTCAAAAATGGTGTGTTAGAGGTCCCAATCGATCACGCAACGCTTATAGAGCTAGTCGAGTGGAGATAAATTAGACTCGAATTGAGAGTAGAACGGAGATGAGAATTAGGGCCAATTAAGGATTATATTGCTCCCAGAGGTGTTGTTGGCCGGCTTTGATACCTTGTTATTTTTCATATTTCATATTTGAAAGGTATTGTAATTTATATTTGAGAGAGTACATAGGCTTTCAACGTAAATGAGGTCCATCTAATTAGACTTAAGCCTATTTAGTGGAGGCTCATTTATATCTTATACATATGTATCTCTCTGAAATTTTTCTATATAGGATTATTAATCCCACAATAATTTAAGCTACCTTTTATTTACCAAAATTCTCCCTGCATGATATTTTCAAATCTTGTATTGAATCTTTGGTCTAAACACAATCCAACACATTGCCATTTAAGAAGATATATTTAACGAATTTGTATTTGATAGAAAAATTTGTGCATATATATCATATGCATTATTCTTAACTATAACTTTTGAATATTCATAATACACATGTCATGCATGTATTATGAGACCTTTAATATATATTCTAAATACAAACTAAGAAGTATTTGTACCTGTACACCACGCATACACATGTTTTTGATTAAAAGAATTTTTTTATTAAGGGAAATTACTTTTGATTAAAAGAATTTTTTTATTAAGAGAAATTACATGTACTAGTAATATCTTCCTTTAAAAATATACATCTACATCTCAGTCTTAAAATAATAATAATAATTGAAGCGGGGGCGACATCCAAGTAGTACGGTGTTGTCGTTTAGCAGTCTGAAGCTTTCGGTTTTGAATAGATTCCATGCACACAGTGTGCGTGGGCCCAACGGTTACAAGCAGTGAGGGGAGGATGTGGGCCCCACAGGGGAATGGTGATGTGGGCCAAGGCTGCTGCCGGCTCCACGTCACGAACAAACGTCTCATAAGACAACTGCTTACAATATTATTTATATTAACTAATACTATTATTAAAAGAAAAGAAGAAAATATTTTATTGAAGCTTCTTGTAATCACAAATTCCGTTACCTTTTTCATTATTCAATTGAAAAATTATTGATAAAATAAAGAGTGAAGGAGAACAACTTGGCACCTAATTCTAACGTTTTAGAATTATTTTATTTGCACTCAAATTACGGAATTATATAAAATATCATAACAAATGCCTTGCCGTGGTTAATACTATCTTTGTTAAGAGGGGATCGGACATGTTTACACTTGTATATAATTGAGACGAAACACGTGCATGCATGATCAATCAATTTATTTTGGGTTAGGTGACTTGGGTTAGATAAATATAGCTACCCATCTTGGACGCTTTTTTTTAATATATATATATATATATATAAATATAGATATATTGTCGTTGTTGACAAGATTTTGGACTTCGGTCCTATCTTTCCATTTTTCCCACCTAATTTTGATAAGGATTTTGTTATTTGGGACATTGTTTCCGGCATCACAGACAAACATCAACATACTCATTGAAAAATATTTCAGGTAAATTTACGTCTTTTAAATACTATTTTCACAACCGGTACTATATCTGCATGTATGTATGTGTGCACATATGTTAGTTTTCAAAAGAGTATAAGTGAACTCCACACACACACACACAGAGACACACACACACACACAGAGAGAGAGAGAGAGAGAGAGAATAACGGAGGAAAAATGCCATAGGAGGGAATTTCCTTCTATGGCGTCGAAAAAGCACACCATCCATAGTGTTTTCCGACGATCGGAATGCATCATCTTCATCGTTATCATCTAAGATGTGGGTATACCAAATTTTATGTTATTCTACAACCTTTTCACCGTTGATTTAGCAAACGTAAAAAGTTCTATTGTCGGTAAACCGTTAATTTTGAACCCACTAATTCAACGGTGAAAAATTGGTAGAATCACATGAAATTTGGTATACCCATATCTTAGATGATAACAATGAAAATGATGTCACTACAACAATAAGGGGTTGCCCCTACGGTTTTATCCGTAGGGGCAAAGCACTGTCCCTACGGCTATATTCGTAGGGGCACGAAGATACGCCGTAGGTGCACACGCCGCAGGTGTAAGTCTTAGCCTAAAACATGCCCCTACGGTGAAATAATTGTCCCTACGACTTAATGCATAGGTCCATATGTCCATACGGATTACACCGTATGGACAAAATATTTATTTAATTTATCGGTTTATAAAATAAAATAGTTACCCCTCCGGATAACTCCGCAGGGACAAATATATGCCCCTACGTCTCCATGCTTAGGTCCATATGTATAGGGGCAAAATATCAGGTAGCCTGATATCTTGTCCCTACGGATAACTGTGTAGGGGTAAAGTTATGCCCCTACGGATTGAACCGTAGGGACAAGGCTAACCCCTGTTACTGAGTTCATAGGGGTAAAATATCAGGTATCCTGATATTTTTTCCCTACGGTTATATGTGTAGGGGCAAAGTTGCACCCTACGGATTAAACAGTAGGTGCAACATTTGGCCCTACGGATTAATCCGTAGGTACATATTATCAGTTTTTTTTTATAAGAAAAAGGGATGTCTGTTTTTTCCTCGTCCTGTGCACAATAATATATACATCATATATAAAAGTAATCAACATGCAGAATATATACCGCAGTATTCATAATCAACATTTCACGCATAATATATAAAAGAAATCAACAAGCAGAATACGATATCAATCTAAATCAATATGAACACGCAAACACCACCAATATCGTCCAAAATATATACAATATGTATCATATAAGTAAATACATGTTTAAAATATAAGAATCAAAAAGCTACCCTAGCTCTGTCCAGCTCCACCTCTGAGAATCGCCGTAATCTGGCGCATCTGCTCCTCGGATATACCCTGAGTCAATATCTCGAGCAATGCGGAGTGTGCGGGAGTCTAAGCGGGTTGTGGAGCTGTAAGAGTGGTCTGCGCAACCGCAACCGAGGTAGTGGCTTGCGGAGCCGCAGCTGCGGGAGTTTGAGCGGGCTGTGGAGCTATAGGAGTGGTCTGCGCAACCGCAGCCGAGGTAGTGGCTTGAGGAGCCGCAGCCGAAGGAGATGCATGTGGAGGCTCAGCCTAAGTATCATGTCGCGTCTGTTCAGTTTTGTATGTAATAAACGAGTAAGAACTGTGTATTAGTCGAATTACTTAGGGACTTAGGCCTCGTTTGGATATCTAGTTTGGAAAACCGTAGTTTATTTTAATTAGACAGTTTTATGTATGTATGATTAATCAAAGCTAATTCTACAACCAAATAAGCTCAGGCTACGTACTAATATTGGATATGTTCACTACTACAATATGGGATTGCCCCTACGGATGATGAAATCCGTAGGGGCAGATTTTTCTTGCCCCTACGGACTAAGCCGTAGGGCCAAATGGTCGTCCCTCCGGTGCCCGACATTTTAATTTAAAAATATTAAATCGTAATTTGTTGTTTGGCCCTACGGATCCGCAAACCAATAACCTACGGTTATGTCCGTAGGGGCATCTAAATGGGAATTTAATAAAAAAAGGCACAGAAATGCCCTACGCCTCGATCTCTTTCCTTCTCGTTCCCAAAATTTTCTCTCGTTCCCGCGTCTCCAATTTTCTCTTCGTCGCCACCGCGCGCCCTCCGTTCTCAGCCCGCCACCGCCTTCAGTTCTCGGCCCACCACCGCCCTCGTTCTTCCTCGTCGAGTTCCTCGTCGCTGATTGCGTGCGTCGTCAACTGCCAAGCGTCTCCGTCGTCTCCTCCACTGTCTACAGGTAAGTAAATCTCCAATTAAACATAATTGTGATGATGTTAGGGCTAGTGTTCAGGGTTCGGGTAGGGATGAGGGTTAAGGTTAGGCATCGGGTTCAGTTTATGTTAGGGTTAGGGTTAGGGTTAGGGTTGGGGTTGGGGCTCGGCTGGGGCTGGGGTTGGGGTTTAGCTGGGTCTGGGTCTGGGGTTAGGGTTAGGTTGGGACTGGGGTTGGGGTTGGGGTGGGGCTGGGCTGGGCTGGGGCTGGGGTTAGGATTAGGTTGGGGTTGGGGTTTGCTGAATTTGGCAAACCTGAGAAGAATTTCCAGCAATTTTAGCCTAGTTTGATTACTATAATTATTGTTGATCGAGAAAATCTTGGGTCCTTCTAATCAAACATTGTTTGTTTCTGTATGTCAACGAGTACTGATAAAAGAAAAAACCGATTTCAAGTGGAAATTAGGTATGTACAATGTTCTAATATAAAAATTAAGAAATCCCTTTTATTTAAATATAAAGCATATGTTTCATGTTAACAATAGGAGTTTGGCTTCAAGCATGGTTAATTATATATGGATCTATGTTTATAATTATGAAAAAGAGTATCAACTTAGAACTATCATACTATCATGTTGATCTGCATGGTGATCTGATGAATGTGTCTAAATTTTATATAATCTCCTAGAAATACCTTGATGCCTTGTATCGATAAATTTCAGGTTAATTAGTTAATTAGGCATATGGATTGTTATATTATAGGTGAGCCGAATATCAAGAAATTGTAGAATTATTGGATTTATGAGTTTTGATAAACATTGATTTGATAAAAAAAATGGTAATTTGTAATATCTTAGTTTTTCCCAAGTTAGGGCTTCAAGCCAAGGTTGTTCTCCTCGTCGCCACCGCCGGTTTCGTCGCCACCGCAGTTCTCGTCGCCACCGCCGTTCAGGTCGTCGCCCCAGCCCCAGCAGCCGTTCAGGTGAGTAAATCTCGAGGTAAGTTAAAGAATTTATTGGATTATTTTGGGCTTAGGGTTCATGGCGTGCGAGTTGGGGTTGGGCTGGGGTCGCGGTCACAGTCGGGGTCGGGTTAGGGTTGGGGCAGGGGCTGGGCTGCGGGGTCGGGTTCGGGGTCGGGGTAGGGTTAGGGTCGGGGTCGGGGTCGGGGAAGGGTCAATTTATCAAATTTTTTATTGGGGGTGCGGCTGGGGCTGCGGGCTGGGGCTAGGGCTGGGCTGCGGCTAAGGCTAGGGTTGGGGCTGGGGCTGCGGCTAGGGCTGTGCGTCCTCCAGAGGGCGATCATAGGATCGATGAAGTGAGGTGGCTGGATATGAGATACGATGGATTTCCATGTGTTCAATGGAATGCTGAGGGTCAGAGTCGGTTATTCATATATCTCCCAAAAAAGAATGAGTTTGTTATCAAAGGTGTATTGACTTCTACATCAAGGAATATCAGTTATATGTCATCCAGTGACTAAGTCTGTTTCTGGCCCAACCATATTTATGAATCGTTTCTTCTTTTTCCTTCTTACGTATATTTACTAGTTCAGACTGTATGCACCTCTGCAATCAACGCCGAGAACTTGTACATTATAGGTTAATAGACATATGCTATGAAATCACGGTGCATATCGAATTCATGATATGTTATAGTCCCTCATTATTTTTACTGTGGTGAGAAAGCAGTCGCTGGTAGCCACAAGCCATAGAATTGGCAGTTGTCCTATCTGCGATAACATCTTACAAATCATCAGTAGACATCTCTGTTATATTAATCTTTTAATGTCTGCATGCATGCATGTTTATTTGCATATTTCCACTTGTTTGTGCCATAGTTTTTGTGTGCATGTGTGCGTGTGTGCCACAGTTATATTTACTTCTATATCAAAGAATATCAGTCGCATGGCAGGATTTAGTCCAGTTTTGGCCTAACCGCATTTATGAATTTGTCTTTTAGATGTTTTCCTAAGTGTCACATCGTTCTCACCCAAGTTTGTAAGCCATGTTCATTATTCTTTCAATTCTTTTAACTTGAATATGCCAGTTATTGTTCCGTTTACTATAAAGTTGAAACAAAGAGTCTCTGTTAGCACTTCCATGCACCCTTTACATGTTTTTATCATATCCACTCCTATCTATCCAGAAAGTCAACATCTTCTGGTATTTGTTTTCAAAAAGAAAAGATAAGAGAGGAAAAGATATTTGTCCGTCTCATATTTGAGCCATACTTTTGATTTTCTTGCAGATTCTAGGTTGATTTTCTGTGATAATTCATAAACATAGTAATATTTGTAATGTTTCTTCTTGTTAGTCTAGCTTTCCTCTTATGAATGCCAACACTGTTTTTGCCCTCCTTTTCTTCGTGGCACATGATATCTTGCATCTCTCCTCTCGAAAACTTATTTCTCTTTTATTTTATATATCTTTATTTTATTTTATCTTATTTGCTACGCTTTGTTTTGTTTTATTATATTTTTCCTCTGCTAATTATATTCTTTTAGATCATGTTTACCTAATCTATCCGAGGCTTAGCATAATCTAGTTGCGATAAACAATTCCATCTTCTGCTACTATGGTGGCACTGAGAAACTTCCATTTAGAAATGACAGCACGTATTTTGTGGAAGTACTGTACATAAGTAAAACCACAACGGGCATGACAAATTTGTTGACCAGGTTCCGATTACTGTGTGAAAGTTGTTCGGATGAAATTCTAATTCTGGTGGAATTGAAACCGATAACCGGTTCATATGGTGATTTAGGCTGCTTCAGTGATATTTGTGCCTACATTGATGCCTCAAGCAACGAATCAAATGATGTGGATCACAAACTAATTAAATAAATTTTGAATACCAATCTGGACTGGGATTTGAATACCAATCCTAGTTTGCTACATTTTTTTATATATAGTAGATGGTGATACTTCTTTAAGTAAAAACAACCCTACACTTAAGCGAAATCATAAATCGAAACACACATATATAGAATACAACTCATACATGGGTATCTTCAAATCTAACTTTCATTGAATTTGCACGCGCACTTAAAATAACAACCTTTATACTAAAAAATTATGTATGCCATTACTTAGTAGTTTATGGTTTTTAGACGCAAAAGCCATTTGAGAAATACTTTTCCTACCCACTATTAATCCATATTCTCAATATAGTCATTGAATTTGCACGCGCACATAATAAGAAGGAGAAGACAGTAATGTGGCAGAAGAAGAAGGAGAAGACAGTAATGTGGCAGAAGAAGAAAAAAATGACATTCCTTGTTCTCTGTTTCAGCATCAATCTTCTGATATGAACTAATGATGGCTTTCACATAGGCTTTTCCCTTTAGAGACTTCTTAGTGTCCAATAGAAAGTATACATCAGATTTGTGCAGGTCAGGTTCTTCTATGACTTTCAAGAGTCTCAACTGATTCTGTAAATTACACCCTAGTTGGGTGATACTTTTACCACTTCTCACTGCAGGTGCGCTCTCTAATATCCATTTTGAATGTAATATTATCGATATTCAAAATGGATATTAGAGAGCGCACCTGCAGTGAGAAGTGATAAAAGTATCACCCAACAAGAGTGTAATTTACAGAATCAGTTGAGACTCTTGAAAGTCATAGAAGAACCTGACCTGCACAAATCTGATGTATGCTTTCCATTGGACACTAAGAAGTCTCTAAAGGGAAAAGCCTATGTGAAAGCCATCATTAGTTCATATCAGAAGATTGATGCTGAAACAGAGAACAGGGAATGTCATTTTTTTCTTCTTCTGCCACATTACTGTCTTCTCCTTCTTATTATGCGCGCGTGCAAATTCAATGACTATATTGAGAATATGGATTAATAGTGAGTAGGAAAAGTATTTCTCAAATGGCTTTTGCGTCTAAAAACCATAAACTACTAAGTAATGGCATACATAATTTTTTTAGTATAAAGGTTGTTATTTTAAGTTTTCCCTTATAGAGATATGATCTAACTGCATCTATAAACTATAAGTGTTCAGAAAATTATGATAAGAAACCATAAGAAAGGGTCGTAGCCATGCATAACCTTGTACTACCCCCTACTTATACAGGTGGCTCGAGAAATATTACATTGTACTACCCCTTACTTATACAGGTGGCTCGAGAAATATTACTCGTGTCATGGAGTTATCGGTAAATTACAATAGACCTACTGTAATATAATGTAATATTAAGAGTTATTTTCTAATATATGTAAATTTTAGGCGAATTGCAGAGAGCTCAGACCCTGGGGCAGGGTCGTACACCGAGCGTGCTGTCCGCGTATCTTGCCGTCTACGGCATCTCGACAGATCCCGCCACGGGCGAGCTTCGATACCCCGACACCGCTACCCAGGAGTATTGCGTAAGTGTTGATATTTATTCAACACCTATTTGAAATTTTTGTTTTGAAAGGTTCAAATTTAAATAATATACTTATATTTTACTGGTTAATGCGGGTGTAGGAGCGGATGGTTGAGCAGGCGGGGGCATCGGGGATCGATTTTACTGGACATAACGATCCGATACTGCTGACCTCAGTCCTAAACGCCGCACACGGAGGGCACCACGGAGGTTGGGAGAGAGGCCGGGGACTGGGTCCTACCACGGCCCATATGAGGTTGGACTCCACTACGGCGGTTACTTCCTCTATCTCCCGTGAGCGACGTCTAGAGCAAGAACTGGACACCTTGAAGGCCACCGTCCAGGAGTTGAAGGAGATGATGGTATGTATACTACTTAATAGTAAAATATTATGTCATATTATAGATAGCAACCACTACTACAAAGAAGGGTTGCCCCTACGGATTTATCCGTAGGGGCAACCCACTGCCCCTACGGATATATACGTAGAGACGAAAAAATACCCCGTAGGTGCAAAGGCCGCAGGTGCAAGTTGAGGCCCTGAACTTGCCCCTACGGTTAAATTTTTGCCCCTACGGATATATGTGTAGGTCCAGTTGCCCCTACGGATTAAGCCGTAGGGTATAAGATTTTATATTATTTACGGTTTATTTTAATAAATTACTTGGCCCTACGGATATACCCGTAGGGGCATGTACTACCCCCTACGGATATATGCGTAGGTACGTTTCCGTAGGGGCACAAATTCAGGATTCCTGATATTTTGCCCCTACGGATAACGCCGTAGGGGAGAGTCAGTGGCCCCTACGGATATATCCGTAGGGGCTTTCCCAACCCCCTGGCACTGAGATCTGGGGAAATATCAGTTACTGCTGATATTTTGCCCCTACGGACATATCCGTAGGGGTAACATGTGTGCCTACGGATTAATCCGTAGGTACATATTGTCTGTAATTTTTTTTAAAAATGGGCTGCTTGATTTTTTCCCGCCCTGTGCAAAATAATATATACATCAATCAAATCATATATTGCAGTATTCATAATCACATCTCACGCATATATATAATATACAAAAGAAACACAAAAACTGAATATGATATAAATACAAACCAATATCAATATCGTTTCAAAATGTAGTACAATGTGTATGATATAAATAAATACATGTTTCAAAAAAAAAGAACCAAAAATCTACCCTAGCTCGGTCCAGCTCCACCTCTGAATAACGATAGAATAACGCGCGCCTGCTCCTCGGTCAATAAACTCTGCAATTCGTCGCGAGCGGGAGTCTGAGCGGCATGTGGAGCCGGCGATGTGGTCTGCGCAGCCGCCGTCGAGGTAGTCGCTTGCGGAGCCACGGCTGCGGGAGTCTGAGTGGGCGGTGGAGCTACAGGAGCTGTCTGCGGAACCGCAGCCGATGTAGTGGCTTGCGGAGCCGCAGCCGAAGGAGATGCATGTGGAGGCTCGGCCGATCTACCCTGTCGCGTCTGGATATAACGTGTGTAAGAAGCGTGTAAGAACTATTTATTATTCGAATTCGTATCATTATTAAGTTATTTCGAAACCCTGTTTGGATATCTAGTTTGGAAAAGCGTTGTTTATTTCAATTACATATGTATGTATGATTAATCAAACTTAAGTCTAAAACCAAATAAGCTCAAGCTACGTACTAATTATGGATATGTTGATATGTATATAATATGAAATGATATTTTACTATAAAGTAGTATACATACCGGCATCTCCTTCAACTCCTGAACGCTGGCCCTCAAGCTATCCAGTTCATGATGGACATGCCGGTCACTGGAGACGGAGGAAGTAACCGCCGGGGTGGAGTCCAACCTCATATGGGCCCTGCTAGGGCCCAATCCCCGGCCTCTCCCAACCTCCGTGGTGCCCTCCGTGTGCGGCGTCCAGAACTGGGGTCAGCAGCCTCGGATCGTTCTGTCCGGTAAAATTGATCCCCGAGGCCTGGGCCTGCTCAACCACCCACTCCTACACCCACATTCGAATTCTTATCATTATCGAGTTATTTCGAAACCCCATTTGGATATCTAGTTTGGAAAACTGTAGTTTATTTTAATTAGATATGTACATGTATGATTAATAAAACATAAGTCTACAACCAAATAAGCTCAGGCTGTGTACTGATATTGGATATGTTGATATCTATAATATGACATTATATTTTACTATTAAGTAGTATACATACCAGCATCTCATTCAACTCCTGAACGGTGGCCTTCAAGCTCTCCAGTTCCTGCTGGATACGTCGCTCACTGGAGACGGAGGAAGTAACCACCGGGATGGAGTCCAACCTCATATGGGCCCTGCTAGAGCCCAGTCATCGGCCTCTCTCCCAACCTCCGTGGTGTCGTCCGTGTGCGGTGTCCAGGACTGGGGTCAGCAGCCTCGAATGCTGCCTTCCCCCTAGCAACTGTCAAAACATTATATTTAGCACATACTGGTCTATAAAATTGACAAGAAATACCAAAATCAACAAATTCAAAGCCTTACCTACAGAGATAGAAGATGTGCTCCTCTGGTATCTGCATGTATCAAAATTTGAATAATATTAATTAATTTCAGTACATACATACTAACAAGGTAAACTCGCATATAGCGCTGCTTACACATATGACAGGGAGTGAACAAGCTCTTGTAGATCATCAGGCGCAAATCTAATCTCATCAAGCAGCCCATGATAATGAGTTGGACGACTAAGAGCAAAAGGAATGTGTGTATATTTATGATATAGCATTCTAAATCAATATATATGCCCTATATAATATATAAACATACCTGGAGGAACGGGAGTGGCCTATGTCCCTGATATGGACGCATCACCAACAACTAGACAATCAAACATTGACAATATAAGTAATTTTGACATAAACAGGCATGGATATCTATAATATTACATTCAAAATGGATATTAGAGAGCGCACCTGCAGTGAGAAGTGATAAAAGTATCACCCAACAAGAGTGTAATTTACAGAATCAGTTGAGACTCTTGAAAGTTATAGAAGAACCTGACCTGCACAAATCTGATGTATGCTTTCCGTTGGACACTAAGAAGTCTCTAAAGGGAAAAGCCTATGTGAAAGCCATCATTAGTTCATATCAGAAGATTGATGCTGAAACAGAGAACAAGGAATGTCATTTTTTTCTTCTTCTGCTACATTACTGTCTTCTCCTTCTGCCACATTACTGTCTTCTCCTTCTTATTATGTGCGCGTACAAATTCAATGACTATATTGAGAATATGGATTAATAGTGGGTAGGAAAAGTATTTCTCAAATGGCTTTTGCGTCTAAAAACCATAAACTACTAAGTAATGGCATACATAATTTTTTTAGTATAAAGGTTGTTATTTTAAGTTTTCCCTTATAGAGATATGATCTAACTGCATCTATAAACTATAAGTGTGCAGAAAATTATGATAAGAAACCATAAGAAAGGGTCGTAGCCATGCATAACCTTGAATCTACATACCAAATCATGCAAAAGCATGCACTTATTGTCACCTTGCCTTGGAATATAAAATATCTTGAAAGACTATAAGCGAGCATTTAAATCTTGATAGCTTTTGACTTCAACATATATTTTTCTCAAGTACCATGAAATATACTTCCTCCGTATAAACCGTTTTCAGGAAGATGGATTAATAATGACAAATTATCCATTGTGGCTCACTAGGTTAGCATTTTCTCTTCTATTGACCATCTTACTAATCTGCTTGGTAAATTTATTCGGAACCGGCTGCGAATCATTAAAAGACATGCATAAGAAAGAAAGCTAAAATACAGATATATAGCATACCGATACATTGAAACTTCAAAGTTGCGATGGCAATCCAGAGATATTTATTTCTACACACGTGGTGCGCGTGCGAATGCGTCAGGCATCATGGACAAATATTTCAGAACATGGAAAGTATTATTCATATAAAGTAATTAAAACTTTTAAACACCTTGGGTAGATATTTTCTTAGTTGATGCAATCATATCATGAGGACTAAATTTAAGCTATTATACATATGCATATGTATTTTTCTAACCTAATATATCTCTCTCACACACACACACACACATAGAGAGAACACCAGTTTGGTAGAGAAATCAGCTAGCAGGACCCTAAAGAAATGGAGTCCATAGCATTGCTCATCATCATCATCCATGATCCCTTTGATCTTCACCGACTTCCTATTCTCTTTATTTTGATCGGCATGTTTCTGCACAATACGTTCAGATTTAGTTTTCTAATTAAGCAACACAAAAAAATAAATTATATACTAAACAATGAATTACATTTAAAATACATACCTGTTTGCGCTGAGAGTCGAACTATTGGCACAATAGAGGCCATGTATCTACGTCGACTCTCACAAAGGCCGGAGTATGTAGGAGGGCCGTTCTCTCTGCCTCGGGGCCGCCATCCACAGGGAATAGCAGTCGATCTTCAGCTCATTCCCATTGTATCGGACCTTCGATTGCATGTTCTTCATCAGGCCATGGTACAGAGCGTGAAGATCGAGCACCCTCCCAGGGTGATCAGGGTCGGGTACAGGCTAAAAAACGTAATCCAACTGAAAATACAAAAAAACAATGTTATTAAATTGCAAGTGTTAATAATAAATATATTGGATAAATCAAATGAAAATATATATTAATACCCGAGCCTGATCCCAGAAGAGGGCGAATGAGCGCCGGTGCTGGTCGCCCCACTCAACGTGAAGTGGATAATTCTTCACGAGGCGGCTCTCATCCCCCATATACCGGCCGAATCCCTCGGCATAATCGCCTGTATAGCGATAATCAGGGGTAAAGAAGAGGGAGGATGCTGCCTCCCCCCTAACTCTGTCGGGCATCAGCCTGTGGGACTGATTATGGCCTCGAGTCCCCCTCTCGGGATGGGGATGCCCTGCGTCAACAAGAAATATCAAGACAATCAATATTAAGACAAAGTGGTATTAAAAAATCAAGGTTTAACGAAAATTGAAGTGTGATATATACTTCCGGCGATAGAAGCACGAGCCTGGGCCCGGGCAGCAGCACGAGCGGGACGATAGTTCCTCCGGTGAGGAACAGCCGGTGACCCGGACGTGGACGCATCTCCAAATAGAAAATAAACATCGATAAAATTACATGAAATTCATGTTTATTCTTAAAAGATATGTAAAATGAATAAATATTTTATATTTATTCATACAAACCTGTAGACTGAGCGCAAGGTATGGAAGCGACAGGAGTGGCCCCTGCACCAGACGTGGACGCACCACCTATAATTAGACAATCAAACATTGACTATATAAATAATTGCAAAAAGAATGCGTATATCAATAATATAACATTCTAAATCAACATGTGTACACTATAGGATATAACATACCCGTAGATGCGGTGGTGGGCTCTGCCGGAGATGTGAAGGCACCACCTACAGCCCGAGATGTAAATACGTAAGAGCAAAAAGAATGTATGTATATTTATGATATAGCATTCTAAATCAATATACATGCACTATATGATATATAAACATTCCTGGAGGTGCGGGAGCGGCCTCTGTCCCTGATGTGGACGCATCACCAACAGCTAGACAATCAAACATTGACAATGTAAGTAATTTTGACATGAACATACATGTATATCTATAATATTACATTCAAAATGAATATGCGTGAAATATACCTGGAGGTGTGGCAAAGTCCACACGGAAGGAGGTATCAGAAGGGGTCTCCGATCGGGGTGCAAGACCGGCCCTCTGAATCTCCCTACGCAGCTCTCAAGGAAGCAAAACCACTCTGCCTCTGCCTCTACCGGTGCCGCGGCTGGAGCTCCTGCCGCCCCTCGCTTCTCCCGTCATCGTCATCAAATCTAGATAAAACGGTTCGTGGACGCATTAGACAATCATTACAAACATTGACTATATATGTATAGATCGTAAAATGTGAAGTAATAATATAACATTACTGATAACCATTTTCGTTTCGTGGACGCATTAGACATATCTACTTGGATTTCATCATCGATATCATTTCTAACCCACGTAGCTTCATGATCAGCCGAAGACAACCCGTCTTTCGAAACAGACGGTCGGAGCACTCTAAGTCTTTTCTCTTCTTCATCCTCATCGATGTCCTCGAATTTTGGGACATCGTAGACATCCCTGGGTTTCCAACGGCATACAACACTCCATCCTGGATGCTTCAAACACTGTGAGTTGTATACTTGGAACGCTTGGTTCGAAAAGATAAACGGATCTTCCTGACCGTAAAATCGAAGTGAGTTCACACTGGTCAATCCATATTCATCTTTCCAAGTCCCGAGATTGCTTCTCCACTTATCCGTATCGGTTCGTGTATCGTACCAAGTACACTGAAATATATAAAAGGGTTCTGATCGTCCGGGATATTGGATGCCAAGTATACAATTTAAGTATCCATAATAAATCACACCATCCGATCCTACCGTCATAATCCCACTATTCTGAGTGGTTCTAAATGTTTCTAGATGTTTCTTTGTCCTTAACTTCGAATTTGTATCCAAGGACACCGAATCCTTTATAATATGCAACCTCCATACTAGGAAACTGAGCTAAACATCTTGAATCACTTTCTAATGATGCAGAAAACTTCGGATTGTGGATCTAACAAAATAAATTTTATGACAAATACATAACAATATAAGTTTAGATTAAAACTGATAGCAATAACATGTTATTCGAATAACTTACATGATCTGCAACCCAATCGCAAAAACTATCCTGATGATATTTTTCCAGTCGTTCATCGTTCCAATCAGGATGCCCCTCACGTACCTCGTTAAAATGAATTCTGTTCTCGACAATAAATTATGACATTAATATTATATCATTTCATACACACACAAACACAAATATAACAATTAATCCAAAAAAAACCACTCTCTAATTTTTTCAAGACATGCGCTATCGAGCAAGATAAACCAGTATATCTTGTTGATAAACATAGTGTCTACCCTCTTATAATCGGCTTTACCATATAGCCCGTCCTGAATTCTTCGAGACCGGTTAAGTCCCGTCTCAATGTTCTCGTCCAGATAGCGGGAACAAAATGCGGTTGCTTCATCTAGAAGATAACCTTGCATGATATAACCCTCTGGTCGATTTCTATTGCGTATATACTTTTTAAGAGTGTAGAGGTACCTAAAGAAAACATGTTGAATAAATAAATACAGACATACAGGACAACAATAATTTTAAAAATTGCACGAAACGAAAAATTCCACGTACCTCTCGACGAGATACATCCATCGATATTGTACCGGTCCGGCTAATTTAGCCTCAGTTGCAAGACGAACCGTCAGGTGTATTATGATATCGAAGAATGACGGTAGGAAAATACGCTCAAATTTGTAAAGTATCAACGCAATAGAATTTTCTAGTTTCTCCAGCATTATAACATCCAGTGTTTTAGCGCATAATTCTCTGAAAAAACAGCATAGGTCATTGATTATAAGACCAATCGATTCGGGAAGGGAAGTCCTGAGAGCTAATGGGAGAAGGTGCTCCATAATAACATGGTGATCATGACTTTTCATCCCATCGATCTTGTCTTTCAAAAATTTTATTTTCTTGCTGAATGATCCTGAGAAACCTGTGGGAACTTTCAAATCATGCAACACCTGCAGGAATATTTTCTTTTCCGGTTGTGATATATGATACGCGGCATTGGGAAGTACAAACTTGCCTGATTTACCCGCTACCGGTTTAGGATGCAATTCACTTCTAATTTCCCAGTCCTGTAGATCCATCCGAGCATTGAGATTGTCTTTCGATTTCCCGTCTTTACAAAGAAGCAAGTTGAGTACGTGCTCGGATACTCCCTTCTCTATGTGCATGACGTCCAGACAATGACGTATTAAATTTGTTGACCAGTACGGAAGCTCGAAGAAAATGCTTAACTTGTTCCAGAATGGTGGTTTGACTTATTTTGTCGGATCCATCCCGAAGGTCACATTATTGTAACCATCCCATTGAGCAGTTACGTCCTCTCCGGACAATGGGGATGGAGGTCCAAGAAGCTCCTGATGACCATCAAAGTGAACAACGTCTAACCTGTAGGGATGGTCTAGAGGCAGGAAATGTCGATGGCCGCAATAACAAACCTTCCTGCTAAAATTCAAGAATTTCGATGTTGTATATTGATGGCAATAAGGACATGCTTTGTGACCATGTACGGACCAACCTAATAGCATTCCATACGCAGGAAAGTCATTAATTTTCCACATTAAAGCCCCACGCAGTATGAAGGTTGTATTTGTGTTTGCATCGTAAGTCTCTACACCATCAATGAATGGAGATTTTAACTCCTCGATCAGATGTTGGAGATAGACCTCGATATTGTTTCTCGGTGAGTTTGGTCCGTCGATAAGAAGAGGTATCATAAAGTATGATTGGTCCATAGCTAACCAAGGCGACAGATTATAAACTATCATTACAACGGGCCATGTGCTGTGGCTTCCAGCCATATAGTTGAATGGGCAGAAGCCATCACTAGCCAGTCCGAGCCTGACATTGCGAGGATTGCTACTGAATATTGCGTGCCTCCTATCGAAATCCTTCCATACCGGTGAATCTCTTGGGTGATTCATTTTTCCATCTTCACTTGAAGGAGCACGGTGATGCCAAATCATTGCCTCGGTTGTTTTCTTGCACCTGAATAGCCTCTGCAGCCTCTGTGTTATGGCAAAGTATCGTGCTATCTTGACGGGTATATCGGGCTTCTTATCAGAATCTTTCGGCTTATACCTGGCCTCTCCGCATGTTGGACACTATTTCAAATCTGAATTCTCTTTCCGATACAACATGCAATTTTTAAGACATGCTTAAATCTTCTTACACTTCAGACCCAAATCAGACATCATCTTCTGGGCTCCGTGTCAGCTGTCGGGCACGTTATTTCCCGGGGGCATAGAATCTTTCAAGAACGAAAGAAGTATTGTGAATGACTTGTTGCTCCATCCATTTAGACACTTAATCTGAAAAAGTTGGACGAACCATGAGAGGGTGGAATGTTTTGCATTCTCATAAATTGGTTTTCTAGCATCATTCATGAAATTTTCATACTTATTCGCACGCGGTCCTTGACCGGAAGGAATGTAATCTTCGGTACGAATGGATTCACCTAGGTCAGCCTCTACCATATCCTCCATTTCTTCTGATGGAAAGAAATTATCGTCTTCTCCTTCTTCTTCTGCAGCATTATTGTCTACTCCTTCTTCTTCTGCCGCATTACTGTGTTCTTCTCCTTCCCCGTGATATAGACAAGTTGTATAAAGTCTAGTAAAACCATATTTAACGATATGAAGCTCTGCAAATTCTACCTTCTGCCAGTACTTATTCCTACATCTATCGCCCGGGCAGAAAATCTTCTCTATCACGATCTTATTATGTGCGCGTGCAAATTCAATAAAAGCAGCAACTCCTGCGACAAACTTAGGTTGCATACGTTGTTGCCAGTCTACATACATCCAGTCCTTAACTCTGACATACTCATGGGCCATGTTAGACTGTATAACATATAAATTGTAGGTTATAATGACTATATTGAGAAATCTAAGAACGAGATGGTTACTGAAAAAGGAGAAAATCCATGTATATTCTTTGTGTGTTCGTTTGTCGTTGAAAAGAATAAATTATCGATAATCAAAATTAGATTTGAGGATACCCATGTATGAGTTGTATTCTATATATGTGTGTTTCAATTTATGATTTCGCTTAAGTGTAGGGTTGTTAGTGTGTATGTGATGTGTGTGCGTTTGTTGTGTACTCGTATTGTATGTGCGTGTTTCGGCTGTCGGGGGTAAGGCTTCTATCCCATTAAGAATATATAAAGCAGACACCCATTCGCTTGTGCTTTCAACCGTTTCAAGTAAATTTCGGCAGTACCTCCCCGCTGTTCTCCGAGTACACTGTAATATAATAGATAATCATTTCAAAGCTGTGAAACAACTTCGAAATGAACATCTAATCTATCTTTGTACACGGAGAACCAGCGGAAAAGTACCGACGAAAACTCGAAACAGATGAAAACACAAGTGAATGCAGGTGTTTGCTTTATACATTCCTAACTTGTCCACACGGGATAAATCTATCGGTTATCATACGATTGAATCTTCTCGTCATATAGACTACACGACGGTTGTTAGTACCAAACTATACCGTCCGATATTTAACAACTTTCGTATAGTTATATGTCACGACAAATATCGAACGTATGTTAACCGATAAACGGGGACTAAGCGGCGCTTTGAGTTTCATATATGAGTATCGATGAGAATATGAAAGTTTCATATTATCATCGAGTATCATATATTGGTTTTAACTTGAACATTTTGAATCACTATCTAATAATGCGTTTGTTGTGTATTAGTGTTGTATGTGTGTGTTTCGGCTGTCGGGGGTAAGGCTTCTATCCCATTAAGAATGTATAGAGCAGACACCCATTCGCTTGTGCTTTCAACCGTTTCGAGTAAATTTCGGCAGCACCTCCCCGCTGTTCTCCGAGTACACTGTAATAGAATAGATAATCATTTCAAAGCTGTGAAACAACGTCGAAATGAACATCTAATCTATCTTTGTACATGGAGAACCAGCGGAAAAGCACCGACGAAATAACTCGAAACGGATGAAAACACAAGTGAATGCAGGTGTTTGCTTTATACATTCCTAACTTGTCCACACGGGACAAATCTATCGGTTATCATACGATTGAATCTTCTCATCATATAGACTACACGACGATTGTTAGTACCGAGCTATACCGTCCGATAGTTAACAACCTTCGTATAGTTCTATGTCACGATGAACATCGAACGTATGTTAACCGATAGACGGGGACTAAGTGACGCTTTGAGTTTCATATATGAGTATCGATGAGAATATGAAAATTTCATATTATCATCGAGTATCATATATTGGTTTTAACTTGAACATTTAACATGAATAGATTTTACGTTTACGTTTCGTTATTAAGGGTTCGAAATTTCAAGTTTAGGGTAAATTTTTCTTGCGTTTACGGTAAAATTGTACTTTTACGTTATCATCGAGTATCCTACTGAATGAACTAGTGCACCCTAAACCCTAACCTTAAATAACCTAAATTAACCTAATTAACCACAATTAACCATTATCGTTACCCTAACACAAAGTATCCCTAATTAACCCAAACTTAACCCAATTTATCCAAATTAACCTAATTAACACTAATCAACCCAAACTTAACCCAATTTACCCAATTTAACCTAATTAACCCTAATCAATACCCTAACCCTTTCAAATTATCACTAATTAACCATAATTAACCCTAGCCTCTAGCCCTAAACCTGAACCTAACCCTAACCAAAACTACCCTAACCCTAAGCCCAACTATTAACCCTAACCCTAACCCCAACCCCAACCCCAACCAAATCCTAACCCTAAACCCAACCCCAACCCTAACCCTGACCCAACCCCAACCGAACCCGAACCCTAACCCTAACCCCAACCCCAACCGAACCCTAACCCTAACCCCAACCCCAACCGCAACCGAACCCTAACCCTTACCCGAACCCTGAACCCTAACCCTAATCCTAAACTGAACCCGATGCCTAACCCTAACCATCACCCCTACCCGAACCCTGAACCCTGAACCCTAGCCCTAACATCATCAAAATTATAAATAAAAGCATTATTAGAAGTAAAATTTGAGATTTACTAACCTGTAGCGGGCGGTGGAGGAGACGACGGAGGAGACCGGTGGTCGACGACGCAATCGGCGACGAGTCGCGGGCGGTGGCGACGAGGAAGTTTTGGGAACGATCGTGGGCGGTGGCGGGCCGCGGGCGGAGGGCGCTGGCTACGAGGCGCAGGATCGAGGCGCGGGAACGATCGAGCGAGGCGCGGGAGAGTGAGAGAATTTTTGGGAACGGCGAGGGCTTTTCTGTGCCATTTTTTTTATTAATAACCCATAGAAATGCCCCTACGGACTTCACCGTAGGTCATTTGTTTGCGGCTCCATAGGGCCAAACAACAAATTACGATTAAATATTTTTAAATTAAAATGTAGGACACCGTAGGGACAACCATGGGGACCTACTGTTCCCTGATTAAAAATCAGGAAGAGCTTCAGAAGAGGCATCACGTGCTCACACGTGACCAGTGGTCACGTGTTGGTACGTGATGGTTAAGTAGCGGCACTGAGCACATTTGTTCCCTGATTAAAAATCAGGAAAGAGCTTCAGAGGAGGCATCGCGTGCTCACACGTGACCAGTGATCACGTGTTGGCACGTGATGGTTAAGCAGCGGCCAAAGAACAGAGCGCAGAAGAAGAGAAGCCCATTCCAGGGGTCACGTGCCTACACATGACCAGGGGTCACGTGGCCACACGTGACCGGCTTTAAGAGCCTTATTCTTTAACAGAATTAAATTCTGAGGATAAATCTTTCAAATCTTTCCAAAATGAAGAAGGATTATCTAAAACCGTTGGATTAAAAATCAAAAGGTGATTAAATATCACCAATTTATGGAAAAATCTTGGACTTGGAAAGATTTCCCCCTAAATCTAACCGAAATAACAAAGAGATATTTTTGGATTTAAAATCCAATGGTGAATAAAATTCATTCAACAATCTAAAGGCCCAGATTAATGATAAATACAAATCAAATCTCTCAATGAGAGATTTACTAAACAGATTGATTCTTTTCTTTCTCCTATAAATAGGCGCGAAGAAAAGAAGAGAAGGGAGGGATTTTTTTAGAGAAGAAACAGAGGGAGGAGAATTTAATTTTCAAGAGAAAAAAGAAAAGAGAGGAGAATTTAATTCTCTGCAAAAGAAAAACCCTAGGTAAGAAAAGGGAGGTTTCAAAAGAGAATTTAATTCTCAAAAGAGTTTAACTCTTATATAAAGAAAAGAACTTAGTTCTTTCTCTGGTTGAGGATCTGCAAAGTGCACATCTCCCCATGAATTGAGAATTTAATTCTCATTGGGTTGAGATCCTGCCATGCAGATCTAAAACATAGAGGAGGAATTGAGTTTTGAGAATTTAATTCTCATAGAATTACAGGAATTTAATTCCTTTGAGATAAAATTCGGGTTTAACCCTAGGAATTTAATTCCTTCAGAATGGACAGAACTAGGGTTTAACCCTAATTGAGAACTTAATTATCTCAAACCCACAGGAATTTAATTCCCTTAAAAAAGAAATTAGGGTTTCACCTTATGCCAGAATTTAATTCTTTACGTATATGGGGAATTTAATTCCTACAGAAAAGAAATTAGGGTTTAACCCTATCTAAGAATATAATTCTTCAAAAGAAAAGTGGGAATTTAATTCCTTTAAAGTTATTGCTAGGGTTTAACCCTATGAAGGATCTGATTCTTAAAAAGATAAAGAGATCTTCAAACATGCAAAGAAATAGAGTCACGTGTTACCACGTGACCCCTGCAAAGATCTACAGAAAAGAATTTTGAAGCAACACCTCACGTGTTATCACGTGACTCCTGCAAAGATCCATAAAAAAAAAGAACTTTGAGGCAATGCCTCACGTGCCCCACGTGATCTCTAAAGCACACAGAGAAAAAGGCAAAAGAAACAGAAAAGAGCTCTAGGGCGCCCTCACGTGTCAACACGTGACCCCTAATGAACATTCTAACAGATCAAAACGTGAGCCCCCATCACGTGCCCACACGTGATGGCTATCAGAATTAAAAGTGTTAAACACTTATCTGTAAAACAAAATAAAGGGAAGCAGGGCGCTCTCACGTGCTACCACGTGACCCCTTGGCTGAAGCTCTAACAGATAAACGCCCAAATTCTCATCACGTGACAGCACGTGATGTTCTAAAGTATTCAATACTTTTGACTGAATAAAATAAGGGGAATCAGGGCACTCTCACGTGTCCACACGTGACCCCTATCTCCTTAGTGTTTAACACTAGTCTGGAGATTTTGTCCCCAGTGTTTAACACTGATTTTCTTAGTGTTTAACACTGATTGGAAGACTCTATTTGCAGTGTTTAACACTGATTTGCTTAGTGTTTAACACTAATTTGAAGATTATGTTCCCAGTGTTCAACACTGATTATCTTTTAGTGTTTAACACTAACTTGTTAATTTTATTCTCAGTGTTCAACACTGTTGGTCTCTAGTGTTTAACACTAGGTTTAGCCCAATTGGCTAAGTTTCCAGAGGCAAAGCCTCTCCTTCAATGAACCAACAGAGGGCCAATATCCCAAACATGATTGGACTTAGCCCAAGCTGTCCATAAGTCCTCAATTCAAACTTAATTGGGCCAATGGGCTCATAATATAATAATTGATCTTAGTTTCCAAATTGGACTACAGATCACTTAATCTACCTTGGTTTAAGGGTACATCTCTTCACTCCTTTGATACTTGGCGTTGTAATTCCTCAACGTCTTCAAAGAGGTGACGGGTCCCGATGACCACACATTGATACGGACTGTGGGGTCCTTAAACTCATGGACTGTGGGGTCCTTAACCTTGACCGTAATGTCTTAAAACTAAACGCCGGACTGTGGGGTCTTTAAACCCATGGACTATGAGGTCCTTAACCTTGACCGGAATGTCTTAACACTAACAACGGACTATGACGTCCTTAACCTTGACCGTGATGTCTTAAAACTAATATCGGACTGTGGAGTCCTTAAATCCACGGACTACAACGTCCTTAACCTTGACCGCAATGTCCTTAAACTACCTATTGACCGCAATGTCACTAAACTAAATAACATGGCTCCCCTAATCGCTCTCTTGTCGGATCTAAACGATCCCGTTAAGTTGATCTTAGTCTAAAACTAGACTAACGTATCCTTAACAAACGTTTAAGTCGATCTTAGTCTCAAACAAGGCTAACATGTCCTTAAACACAACCCCTAAACCCAAATCTAAAATAATACGGATTTGGACTAGTCCACGCCCTACGGGCGACGACATAACTCAGTCTCCGTATACAATCCACGGACAACCGAACACGAAACAAACACACACGACACGAAGTGATCATCTAGAGAAGGAGAAAGTTGTTACCGCAATGCGGTAACGTAATTAACTGCAGGGGCTTGCGCCTGCAGGGAAGAGCGTCCCCACAATCAAAAACCCCTCAAGCGAGGGGGAATCTGACGAAGTCTGCTACATCGGACGCATCCGTTTAAACCTTCGATACACGGTGCCATAAATCAACTTGACATCTTCGGAGAGGTAGACGGATAGCACCAATTAGCATCTGCCCCGAATCTCAGGCAAGACGTCTGTCGTGCCGTCTTTCGGAGAGGAACACCTACGGATTAATCCGTAGGGGAAATAAAAAGTTGCCCCTACGGATACCTGTAGCCGTAAGGGCAACCCCATATTATAGTAGTGTGTATTTCAATCGTCGGAAATCACGATGGAGGGTGTGTTTTTTCGAGGCCATAGGAGAAAATTCCCTCCTATGGCATATTTCCTCCATTATATATATATATATATATATATATATATATATATATATATATAAGGTTAATGGAGGAAAGAGGCCATAGGAGATAATTTCCTCTTATGGCGTCGAAAAAATACACCCTCCCTTCTTTTTTCTGACGATCGACACCCACCATATTCATTGCTATCATCTAAGATATGGGTACACCAAATTTCATGTGATTCTACAACTTTTTCATCGTTGATTTAGTGGGTTCAAAATTAACGGTTTACCGACAATAGAACTTTTTACATTGCTAAATCAACGGTGAAAAGGTTGTAGAATCACATGAAATTTGGTGTATCCACATCTTAGATGATAATGATGAAGATGGTGGGTGCCGATCGGTGGAAAAAATGAAGAAGGGTGTATTTTTTCGACGCCATTGGAGCTCTCTCTCTCTATATATATATATAGAGAGAGGGGGGGGCATAGAAAGGAATTTCCTCCTATATATATGAGAATAATGGAGGAAAGATGCCATAGGAGGGAATTTCATCCTATGGCGTCGAAAAATACACCCTCCCTCGTTTTTTCCGACGATCGGCACCCACCATCTTCATCGTTATCATCTAAGATGTGGGTACACCAAATTTCATGTGATTCTACAACCATTTCACCGTTGATTTAGTGGGTTCAAAATTAACGGTTTACCGACAATAGAATTTTTTACATTGCTAAATCAACGGTGAAATGGTTGTAGAATCACATGAAATTTGGTGTACCCACATCTTAGATGATAACGATGAAGATGGTGGGTGCCGATCGATGGAAAAAATGAGGGAGGGTGTATTTTTCGACGCCATAGAATGAAATTCCCTCCTATGGCATCTTTCCTCCATTATTCTCATATATATATATATATATATATATATATATTGGATTAATGGAGGAAAGAGGCCATAGGAGGGATTTTCTCCTATGACGTGGAAAAAATACAACCTCCGCCATTTTTTCCGACGATCGGCACCCATCATCATTATCATCGTTATCATTTAAGATGTGCGTACATCAAATTTCATGTGATTCCACAACTTTTTCACCGTTGATTTACTAGGTTCAAAATTAACGGTTTACCGACAAAAGAACTTTTTACATTGCTAAATCAACGGTGAAAAAGTTGTAGAATCACATGAAATTTGGTTTACCCACATCTTAGATGATAACGATGAAGATGATGGGGGCCGATTGTCGGAAAAAATGGCGGAGGTTGTATTTTTTCCACGCCATAGGAGGAAATCCCCTCCTATGGCCCCTCTCTCTCTCTCTCTCTCTCTCTCTCTATATATATATATATATATATATATATATATATGAATTCATGGAACACATGTATGTTATACATGTATATATAGCTTGAGGGAGCACATACATATATACAGTGACTAGCTAATCAAAACAGCATATAGATGCACAAAATTTATATGTTTGTTAGCTAGATGCATGAAGGCATCTGCAGGTGACATTTTGGATTATTGCAATTGGTGGTAAATTATAACTGGTATAGTTTTAATTAAAAGGGAGCAGGATAAGATTAAAAGCCAGCTTTTAAGGCCTACGTAACTTTTAGCTGCTTTCGTTGATGCTGCAGTGGATCACAGGGTATCATTAGATATGTATGCATGATTCATGCGCAGACAAATGAGAAAAGGGAGAGTCACGGGATATATATATAGATATATAGATATATGAGAATAATGGAGGAAAGATGCCATAGGTGGCGTCGAAAAAACACAACCTCCATCATGTTTTTCGACGATCGGAATACATCATCTTCATCGCTATCATCTAAGATGTGGGTACACCCACATCTTAGATGATAGCGATGAAGATGATGTATTCCGATCGTCGAAAAACATGATGGAGGTTGTGTTTTTTCGACGCCATAGGAGGGAGCATCTTTCCTCCATTATATATATATATATATATATATAAGCTCGAAAGATATGAGAGTGAGAGAGAGAGAGAGCGCACATGCATGTATATATGTTCACCCTGTGTATTACCAGTTATAACACACGGAATATTATTCGAATTTCTCATCAATATGTGACATGTAAACTACCTAGCTATTGCTGCCTCTTCCATTATATATCCTGGGTTGGTTCATTCTCATCATGTATGCATGTATAAGCATCATCCTAAATATATATGTACCTCTTTAATTATGAGTTAAATTTAGTTGTGGCAGGTTAAATATACATCATGTGGTTGTTTATCAGGCGTACATTACGCATATATACGTGGGTAGACGTTGACCAATAGACTGGCATCCGAAGATCGAAGTAGCAGACATGTCTGCTTGTCGACGCAGCTAACATAGCTGTGACTCGTTGGGAGCTTATTTAGATAAGAAATTTAAATGATCGTTATATTATATAACACAAGACATTTTTACTAGTATTATATTTGTTCCATCCAAATTCGGCTTTTTGTCCAAACGAACATGCTTAATTGCATATTTATGCATCACTAAAATTGTTATGTTTGATTAACTTTTTAACAACGATCAGTACTTCAACCGAGAACAATTAGTTTTGTAGTTGTGGACCGCTACTTTTCTTACCATGGAGGGTCTTTGCTTCCCCACCAGCTGTTTTGCTATTGGCTACATGTTACAACCTTCGAATCTATGCATATGAAAAATCAAAGGATTAGAAGACCTCTAACCAATATCTCAGATGAAGTTTATGTCGATATATTGAAAGACGTTCATTCATTCGATGCATGTGTTAGAGATCTTCAAATTCTTTGATTTTTCATAAACACACATGAGGATAGGATGATCAACTTGAACGATCCGGACCGTTCAAGTATGTCATGGATCGAGTGTTCTCGTTTTTAAAAAACGCGGACGGATTTGCAACAGAGCGCTCCACTCCCATATAAGTATATAATGCATGATTCATCGATAAAATGAACTTTTAATGGTTTCAAAGAATGCTAGAGCTATGTCACAAGTGATGATTTCATGAGAGAGAGAGCTTTTTCTCAATCTGGAATAGATATGTGAAGAAAAATGCATGCAGGCCCTTTTAAGTCAAAAAATGCATCTCAAGAGAACTGGTCAAAATTTGCATGCCTAGCTATACCCTGATAGCCTTAGCTTGTAGGTCTTAATTGATTGATTAGCCACAATTAGGCAAGAAGAAGAATTAGTTGAACCATCCGGCCAAAAGCTCATGTTAATGGGCCTGATTTGGTGAAAAGATATAAAAGAAAGTTAAAAAGGGAGCCGCGATACTTTTATCCAATACTTTATGAATTTGCATATATATATATACAGAATGATAAGCCTTACAAAATTAGAAAGAAACAAAGGAATATATTTCACTTGCAGAATTAAGAAGAAAAGGAATATATATTTGCTTACTCCGGCTCCGCTAGCAGAGAAGATGAGGCTAGGGATTTAACAAACTCAAATATCAGTCCCAACTGAATTCTAAACCAACCAGCAAATGTGCATCAAACTATTCCATTACCAGATATTCCAACCATAAAAATTGAATATCAAAATGCAATTTACAAAAAATGCTATTCCTTGCTGCCTGTGACACTTCTCTCAATTCGTTGTCTTACATTTGTACTGGCTGTTCATCTCATATCCAATAGTCACATAAAATGGATTTTACAAGTCAAGTTGTTAAATCCGTACATTTCTTCTGTCAAAGCTTCTAAAATTTACGCCAGGCACGCCATCATGTTAGATCTGTAACAGGTATCTATCCATCTTTCTTGACTTTCATAACAGGTATCCATCTGATATGGCAAGGTTATCTCGAGCATGATTCCTAAATAAGTATAATACGCTCCATAGAACATCGAAGCAACCCATTTCAGATGGTTTTCTGTCGGAAAAGGAAAAGGAAGAAAGACAAAAATACAAACAAAAAAAAGGGTAGAATTAAAGATGTGATGCTGATCAGGCCAGCACTCTCTTCCCAGTTAAGAACTAAGGTAGCTCAACAACATTGAGCATATATAGGGCCAGGCCTGTGAAATCTTTTAAGAATGCCAACTAGATCGACCCCAATGATTTAATAATCATGTCAAAATAATAATCGATCAGCTTTCTGCATAATGAATTTCACACAAGAAGAAGAGATGACAAAATCTCTCCCATGGTCTTCTCTGGAACATCATCATCATCATTCAATTCTGTTCCAGACTCCAGCACTGCAGCATCCAGTACTAGCTTTCTCCTTGCAATTTCATATATGTTCTCATCTACAGTGTCTTTGGTCACAAGCCTGCATAATTTTAGGTCAGGTCAGCAATTTAACTCGAGTTCTCGTTCTTTTTTCCTTCTTCCTTTTTCCTCTCCTTTTTTTGTGTTCTCTGTGCGTGTGTGCATGCAAGTGCATGTGTAGACTTTGCGTTTTACTAGGAGGAAGAAGATTTTGGGTCAGATTATATTTACCATTTCCTAATAGATGCACAGATAAAACTCCATGCTATCCAAATTCCAATAAAAAGATTATAAAGTTCTGTGTTTGGCTCAGTAGAGGGATCAAGGTTGTACTAATCATTTTCTGCCCTGACATTGTCTTGAAGCAAGTGTTTCTTTAGACCAAACCAGCATATTATCTGTTGCAAGTAGAAACCCCCAAAAAAGAACTTAGACTAATTATTTCAGTGATGCGGTTGGGTCATGAACGACCAAGTCTTTAAAGACTTAATAATGAGAAGCTATATAAAGTCAATACAGCAAAGTGTTTCACACATCACATTTATATATCCCTTAATACATGAGGGCAATGGGTTTGCGGCAGCTAATTAGCCACAGCATGCAAACCCGGAACAGGGAAACTAGTACAAAAATGACTTACTCCTACGGATGGGAAAAACCGTATGGGCAATCTTAGGTTGCCCCTACGGTTCCCACCGTGGGGGCAATTTTAGGTTACCACCGTAGAGGCAAGTTTATTGAAAAAATAACTCGTGATTGCCCCTACGGTGCCAGCTGAGAAACCCCTACTATGGAAACAGTAAGGGCAATGTCGGGTTTTTTTTTTATAAAACAAAAAAAACCTATCTTTTCCCAAATCATCCTTCTCGATCCGTAAGGAAAAAAAAACCCCAAAATCCCTCATCGAATCTCCTCCGACAACAAACGGCCTCCCCTGACCTCATCCTCAACCCAAAATCCCTCCCCTTCCTCTTCCCCGTGCTCCCTTGAATCCGCCACCGTCGCAACCTCCCTCGAATCCGTCGCCGACCCCCTCCTCTACCTCTTCGAAGCCGTCGCCGCTGTCGAAACCTCCTTCGAGCACAGGCCTCCCCGTCCATCACCTACCATCACACGCCGCCGTCTTCACCACCACCTCCGCATCGTCATCGGCCCCACCATCTCCACCACCACAAGCCCCCATCTCCTCCACAGTTTTGCCGAGACCCTTCCTTAATTTCTACCGGTAATTTTTTTTAAAAATATTTATTGTTTTAACATATTTAAATTAATTAGTATTGTAATGTTAATTTTAATTAGTTGATAATGTTTAAATTTACAGGGTTTTGCATGAGACCTTAAAAAGTGAGATCGGTGGAAATTAGATAATTGGGGTTTTTAACATGAAACCCCTATAAAATGAGATTGATGGAAATTTAATTGAATGGATTTCGTGAAAATAATTTGTTATAAGAAAGTGGAAAGAAAAGGGCTAAAGATGAGAAATTTAGGGGTAGGGCTTGGATTTTGGATACCTTTGGATTTTTTTATCATAGTTGCCACTTTAAAGGTTAAATTCATGATTTTTAAACAGAATTTGTATACGTTATGGATGTATTACGATTGGTTGGGTTTACGGCTTTAAATGTTAAGATCATGAATTTTTAAGTGGAATGATTAGATCGTTATGAATATATTATAAGTCTTACAGGTTTAATTCATGATTTTAAGTGGAATTCATTGATCATTATGGATTATTACGAATCTTTGTGGTTTTTACCAATTTAAAAGTTAAGGTTTTGGCTTTGAGATTTATTCTCAAATTTTGAGGGTATGAAATTTTAAGAATGTTTCCTTTTTTAATCAAGTTGATAAATTTGTCTCTTATGCTATAATTGTCCTCTAGTTTCAATATGCATGCTTGAATTAAATTAAGTTTTGTCCTTGTTTTACAGTTCTCTCCATATATTTCATTGCTCTAATATTTAGTTCATATATATTTTCAAAATCAATTATGATGAAAAATACTTGATTTAATTTTGTCTACATGTTTTGAGATTCTATATTTGATATCTTGGATGGTTCTTGAAGTTTATCGTAGATTGTAAACTATTACTAACTTGAAATACATATAAACTAGAGTCATCAACTTCTTATATAGGAGTAATTCATTGCTTGAAGTTGCAGTCATTACAAATTTCGACTAGAGCTCTACCTCTTAACTTTATTTATAGCTTGCAGTCAGTGGCACCAATTCATCTTACTTTCTTAAGGATTTTCTGATATTTTTAATATAAGTTAGATCTGACATACAACAACGATACTTGTTATATTTTTAATTTCCTTTACTTTAAGTCATGTTCGGTATGTACAGTCTGCATCTCTCTGAAGATTCAATCGTATGATAACAGATAGATTTGTACAGTGTAGACAAGTTAGGAACATATAAAGCAAACACATGCATTCACTTGTGTTTTCATTAGTTTCGAGTTATTTCGTCGGTATCTTTTCGATAGTTCTCCGTTTACAAAGATAGATTAGATATTCATTTCAATATAATTTCACAGTATTAAAATAATTATTTATTCTATTACAGTGTGCTCGGAGAACAGCGAGAAAGTGCTGCCGAAATTTTCTCGAAAAGGATGAAAACACAAGCGAATGCGTGTCTACTTTATACATTCTTAATGGGATAAAAGCCTTACCCCCAATAGCCGTTACCCTCGACATCCAATATAGAACCGTTAATATCATCTTTCTTGGAAGAAGAATCCAACTCCCGAGCTATGAGTATTTGCTCTCGGTCCCTGATAATCTTCATAGCCGTTGAGAATGGTTCCTGAATATCTTAAACCGTGTGATATTAAGAACTAAAATCTCTTCAAAATGCATACTTTATTTGGTTTATTATCAATGAAGAAGGATATGTATAACAATGTAGTGACATATAATAGGGTTTAAATCATAATAACTCATACTTGAGAACGACAATCTTATGGACACACGTGCACATTTGTTTTTAGGATCTGTTAACGAGATATATATATACAGTCTAACATGGCCCATGAATACATCAAAATTAAAGATCGAATGCACGTAGATTGACAATGCACGAACCCTGAGTTCGTCGCAGGAATTACTGCTTTCATCGAATTTGCACGAAAACATCATGAGGTAGTGTTGGGGAAGATCCTTTCTCTGTGCGACATTTGTGGGAATAAGATGTACCGGAAGATAAGATAGAGCTTCACATCGTTAGACATGGTTTTACCAGATTACAACCTGGTTATATCACGGGGAAAAAGAAGACGGTAATACGATGGAAGGAGAAGATAATTTCTTTTTCAGGAGAGGAAATGGAGCATATGGTAGAGGCTGATCTCGGTGATAGCAATCCACCTGAAGAAGACCTTCCTTTCGGTCAAGAACAGCATGCGTACTAGTATGAGAAGTACATGAATGATGCTAAGAGACCAATTTATGAGAATGCAAAATATTTCACTCTATCATGGTTCGTCCATTTTTTTCCAGATTAAGTGCATAAATAGATGGAACAAGTCATTCACGATACTTCTCAAGTTCTTGAAAGAATCTATGACCCCGGGAAATAACATGTCTGAAAGCTGGTACGAAATCCAGAAGATGTCTAATTTGGGTCAGAACTGTGAGAAGATTCATGCATGTCCCAAAGATTGTGTACTGTACCGGAAAAAATTCATATTTGAAAGAGCCCCACTTGCGGAGAGAACAGGTATAAACCGAAAGTATCTGATACGAAACCAGATATACCTGTCAAGGTAGAACGATACCTTCCCATAACACAGAGGCTATTCAGGTGCAAAAAGACATCGGAGGCAGTGATTTGGTATCAAAAATGGAAGAATGAGTCATTCAAGAGATTCGCCGGTATGGAAGGATTTCGATAGGAGGTACCCAACATTCAGCAGTGATCCTCGCAATATCAGACTCGGACTGGCTAGCGATAACTTCTGTCCATTCAACTATAAGGATGGTAATCACAGCACATGGCCCGTTATAATAATGGTTTATAATCTATCGCTGTGGTTAGCTATGGATCAGTCCTACTTTATGATGTCTTTTCTTATTGACGGCCCGAAATCACAAGGAAACAATATCGACATCTACCTTCGATCGAAGAGTTAAAATCCTTATTTATTGATGGAGAGTTAAAATCCTTAAAATCGACGTCCACCTTCGATCGAAAAGTTAAGATCCTTATTTAAAATCACAAGGAAACAATATCGACGTCTATCTTCGACCTTCGATCGAAGAGTTAAAATCCTTATTTATTGATGGTGGAGTCTTACGATGCAAACACGGATACAACCTTCACGATGCGGGTAGCTTTAATGTGGACAATTAATAACTTTTCTGCATATGAAATGCTATCAGGTTGATCCATACATGGTTACAAAGCATGTCCTTACTGCGAACAAAATACAATATCGAGACGGTTGAATTTTAGCAACAAGATATCTTTTTGCGGTCATCAGTATTTCATGTCACTAGACCATCCCTATAGGTTTAACGGTGTTTAATTTGATGGTCCTCAGGAGCTTCATGGTCCTCCAGCATCATTATCCGAAGAGGACGTGATTGCTCGATGGAATGGTTACAATAACGCGACCTTCGGGATAGATCCGGCAATACATGACACTCCATCAGGCAGGAACAAGTTAAAGCATTTACTACGAACTGCCGTACTGGCCAACAAATTTAGTGCGTCATTTTCTGAACGTCATGCGCATTGAGAAAGGAACATCCGAGCACGTACTTGACTCGTTTCTTTGTAAAAATGGAAAATCGAAAGACAACCTCCGTGCTCGGACAAAACTGGGAAAATAGAGATGATTTGCATCCTAAACCGATAGCGGGCAAACCAGACAAGTTTGTACTTCCTAATACCGCATAATATATGTCGCAAGCAGAGAAGAAAAGGTTCTTGCATGTGTTGCATGATTTGAAAGTTCCCACAAATTTCTCAGGCTCATTTAATAAGAAGATAAAGATTGTGAAAGGAAATATCGATGGGCTGAAAAGTCATGATTACCATGTTATTATGAAACACATTTTCCCATTATCCCACATGACTTCCCATTCTGAATCGGTTGGTCTAGTAATCAATGAATTTTGCTGCTTCTTTAGAAAATTCTGCGCTAAAAACGAGGTTGTGGCTGTGGAGAAACTAGAAAATGCGATTCCGTTGACACTGTGTACGCTTGAGCAGATTTTCCTGCCGACGTTCTTTAATATAATACACCGACAGTTCATCTTGCAACCGAGGCTAAACTTGTTAGACCGGTACAACATCAATGAATGTATCCCGTCGAAAGCTACCTTAAATTTTTCAGTTGACTCAATCGATATATTTTAGCTATCTTATATGCTTGTATTTTTTATTTAACATAAGTTTCTTTAGGTACCTCCTGACTCTAAAAAATTATATACGTAATAGAAATCGACCAGAGGGTTCTATTATGGAAGGTTATCTCCTAGATGAAGTAACCACATTTTGTTCCTATCTAGACGAAAACATTGAGACGAAACTTAACGAGCCTCGAAGAATTCACTAAGAACCATATGGTAAAGCAGATTATAAGATAATGGAACCCATATTTATCAACAAGATATATCGGTTTATCCTCCTCAATAGCGTTTGTCTTGATGAAATTAGAGTAAGTCTATTTTGCATTAATTGTTCTTTATATATATGAAATAATATAATGTTGACGTTAAAATTTAATGCTGAGAACAGAATTCATAAGAATGAAATGCATTGCGGGAATCCTAATTGGAGCCCTGATTGATTGGAAAAATATTATCAAGACAAATTTTGTGACTGGTTTGCACATCATGTAATATATTTGAATCTCATGTTTTTGCAACTAGTCTTAATCTAAATTTATATCATTATGTAATTACCGCATAATTTATTTTGTCAAATCCAAGATTCGAACATGTTTGTATTATTAGAGAAAGACTTGAGATGTCTAGCTCAGTTTCCTAACATGGAGGCTGTATACCACAGGATTTGGTGTCCTTGAAAACAAATTTGAAGTCAAGGACATAGAAGAATCTCGACCCACCCAGCATAGTAGGATTGCAACCGTTGGCTCGGATGGTGTGCTTTATTATGGGTATTTAGATTGCATACTTGGTATCCAATATCCCGAAAGAGCAGAACCACTATATATTTCAGTGTATTTGGTATGATACACGAACCGGAACTGGAAGATAAAGAGACAACCTCGGGACTTGGAAAGATGAATATGGATTGACTAGTATAAACACACGTCGATTTTGTTTTGAGGACGATCCATTTATATTTCCGCAACAAGCATTTCAAATATACTATTCAAAGTGCTTGAAGTATCCAGGATGGAGTATTGTATGCCAATGGAAGTCTAAGGATATTTATGATGTCCCAGAATTCGAGAATCGCATGGATGATATTGATGAAGAAGAAGAGAGAGAAGACTTAAAGTGCTCCAACCATCTATTTCCGTAGAAGGGTCATCTTCAGATGAGCACGAAGTTACGTGGATTAGGAATGATATTGATGATCAAATCCAAGCAGATATTCCTATGTCTACTGCGTCTATGAAACGAATAAGGTAATCATTAAGTTTATATTATGAGTTTACATTTTCTATGATCTGTACATGTATTATTATTTCTTACATGTATTGCATGCATATGTAATGATTATACTTTTATCTAGGGGTGATGACGACGTCTGGACCAGCGAGAGGCAGGGGCACCACAGGCAGCGGTAGATGCGGCTCCGGAGGCAGGGGTAGAGCGATTCTGCCTGGGAAACTGCGTTAGGAGCAGCTTCTCCAGCAGAGGGGTGGTGTTGCACCCCCGTCAGGACAGAGTCCAGATGACTTTGTCCGTGTGGACTTTGCGACACCTGGAGGTATATTTATATATTATACATCGCACGCATATTCATTTTAAACGATATCTTATAGATATACACGCATATTCATTTTGAAATTACTTATATAGTCGTTTTTATTGTCTAGTTGGAAGGGGTGCCTCTACATCCGAGCCCAGGCCGTTCCCACACCTGCAGGTATATTTATATGTTATATATTACACGCATATTCATTTTGAACAATATATTATAGATATACACGCATATTCATTTTGAAGTTATTTATAGTCATTTTTTATTGTCTAGTTGGTTCACGTGCCTCCACATCCGGGACAGAGGTCGTTCTCGCACGATACATACCCTCCAAGCACTCTGCATGTTAGAATTTTTAACTATATAATACGTCAAATTGACTGTATTATTTTATTCAGAATTTACTTATATAGTCATTATTTATTATCTAGTTAGAGAGGATGTATCCACATTCGAGTCACCGGTTGTTCCTCACCCGAGGAACTATCGTGCCCACTCGTGCCGCTGCCTGGGTGTAGGCTCGTGGTGATGTCGCTGAGGGTATATATTGCACTCCAATTTTCGTTAATTCTTGTATTCTAAATATTATTTTGTCGTGATATTGCATGTATATCTATATATTTTATGGATGCAGAATATCCAAGGCCTGTCAGAAGGATTCGAGAACCGAATCAGTCCCACAAGCTGAGGCCTGATCCCGCTAAGGGGCAGGGAGCATTCCTTCTCATCTTTACCTCCGATGGCCGCTGCACTGGCGATCATGCCGAGAGATTCGACCGGTATTTGGGGATGAGAGCCGTCACCCCAAGAAATATCCTCTTCATGTTGATTGGGACACACGGCACAACCGCTCCTTTGACGCGTTCTGAGACCAGGCTCAGGTATTATTATAAATTTTTATTTGATTTATCAAATAAATTTACTATCATTTAGCACTTATAATTTAAAGAGGCTAATTTACTGTATTTGCAGGTGGATTACACATTTCTTGTTGTCAATCCCAATGATCCTGAAAATGAGTATAAAGAGCTTAATCTTCACGCGATTTACCGGGGCTTCAAGGACAACATGCAAAGCAAGGTCCGGTATAATAGGAATAAGCTAAAGTCGGATTGCTATGGCTTATGGCTGGCGACCCCTAAGGAGAGGCTCTCCTACAGTCACCGGCCTTTAGCGAGGTCAATTTAAAGACATGGCCTCTCATGTGCCAGTATTGGGCGTCAAAGCGCAAGCATGTTTGTAATTTAAATGTAACTCAGTGTTTAGTATATAATTTATTTTTTTATTGCTGAAATAGAAAACTAAATCTGATTATTGTACAGAAGTAGGCCCAACAGAACAAGGTGAATCAAAAGTCAACAAAGAGGGGTCGAGCTACCTAGACGGGTGGCTCGAAAAACACAACTCATGCCATGGAGACAGCGGTAAATTATAATATATTTCTTTTGATATAATGCAATATGAAAAATTATATTATGTGTATTTTTGGTGAATTGCAGAGAACTCGAATCGTAGGGGTGGGTGCTACATCGAGCGTGTTGCAGAAATATCTGCGTACCAATGCCACATCGATAGATCCGGCCACGGGAACGGTTAGATATCCCGACACTGCTACAGAGGATTATTGCACAAGTATTAATATTCGTTCTAATTCGAATGAAATTTTGTTTTGAGAAGTTTAAATTTAAATGGTTTACTTACGTTTGAATACTTTACATAAGTGTAGGCGCGGGTGGTGGGGCAGGTGAGCTTATCAGGGTTGATTTCGGCGGAAAGACCAATCCGGCCATGCTGACCCCTATCCTAGACGCCATACACGGAAGCATCACGGCGGCTACGAGAGAGGCTGGGGACTTGGTCCAGCAGGGCCCATCTGAGGTTGTCCTCCACTCCGGCAGTTAATTCTACCCCGCGAGCGACGCATGGAGAAGGAGATAACCACATTGAAGTCCAGTTTCGAGAAGTTGACGGAGTTGTTGGTACGTATGTTACTTCTGTTTGTGTATATGTATATCATAGTTCTAATCTACGTAGCACGGATTCGAATATGGATACGAGTAAGATTCGCGGATTCGTAAGAATACAGTATTGATATGAATCTAACACGAATCCCATATATCAATAATACATCATTTTAATTCGCAAGACTTGATTTCTAGACTTTGAATTTCACAATAAGACATATAGACTAAATCTAGTACACCGTTACTTATTATTTTATTGCACAAACTTAAAAACTTTACAGCTTCATTCTTCCGTTCATCCCGGTTCGGTTTCCAGTATACCCTCGACGGCTCGGCATGCCACTCCTTTGGCTGCGGTTTCGCAGGGCACTCCTACTACTACAACATCATTTCTGGAGCATTTGAGGCTATGCGCCAAATCCACCAGCTACTTGGAAATGGAGCATCTGGACCAAGCCAACAGCGATTTTTTTTTAAATATTTTTTAGATTTTTGTAAGATGTCTGTATTATATTTGCGACATGTATATTTTGGATATCGGTTGTTGTATATGATGATTATGATCCTGATTTTAGAGTGATTTTGTATTGTGTCTGTTTATTTCGTTATATATTATGCGTGGGATGTTATTGATATATAATTTTGTATTTGGGTATATGATATAGTGTGTGGTATATTGTTATGTACAGGGCGGACAAAAAACAAAGACGGTATTTTTTTTTAAAAATAAATGTTTGCCCCTATCGTTGCACCGTAGAGGTAAATTTATGCCTCTACGAGTTCCACCGTAGGGGCAAAATATCAGAAAAAACTGATTGCACAGTAGGAGCAAGATATTATTTTTTAAAAAAACAAAAAAAAACTGATGCTTTGACCCTACGGTTGAAGCCGTAGGAGCTGTAAGTTTGCCCCTACGGTGCTCACAGTAAGGGAAAGATATTATTATTTTTTTTTAAATATATAAAAAAATAATTGCCCCTACGTTGGAAACCGTAGGGGCAGAGACCCCTGCGGGTTTCTCCGTAGGGGCAGATATCTGCCCCTATGGTTCATTTATTTGCCCCTACGGTTCCAACCGTAGGGGCAAGCCATATTCATAGTAGTAGGGGAAAATTGGGGGGCCTGGCCCTGCAGGGTTTAAGTTGGGCGAGGCCCGCCCCCTGCCCTTGGGTCTGCATAACGCAGTCATGGGGCTGCGGCATACTGCAGCTCCATATATCCTTTACACTACATTTATAGCATTACAACATTCACTAAAAAACACTATCGTGCTACCCTGGATGGGAAAATGTTATCCATCTTTAACTGCATTGTCGATCATAGAAGAGATATAATCAAGCCGTAAACAAAGTCTGGAGTAATGTTATGCTTCTTAACAGATATGAGCTAATCAAGTTTAGGCTTCTTAAAAGAAAAGTAAGAATAATAGAGCTTCAGGAATATGTAGGTTCCGCCTAAAAAATGCTCATAACATAATTAAAATTTGGAAACTTTTCAAGGGAAGTTTTCTCATGTGAAAAACATATGATAGGCCTAATACCGAGGTATCAAATAATACAAATCTAAAGATTTAACCGATCTACTTTTAAGGTTACCTGGTTATGCAATAAGCATGTTAACCTTAAAGCTGGAAAACTTGAGGAGGAAATAAGCTGTATATCCATACAACATACCTGTAAACGGTAACAGGTTTATTTTGGCCTATGCGATGACACCGGTCTTCAGCCTGCCGATCCATCTGTGGGTTAAAATCCATATCATGTATGATGACTGTGTCAGCTCCTATCAAGTTCAGACCCTGCCCTCCAGCTCTTGTAGAAAGCAAGCATGCAAAGATAGAAGGATCGCTGTTGAAAGTGTCCACAATCGTTTGCCTTTCTGTTACCTGAGTACTGCAATTGATATTGAAATTTTTATACATATGCCTAAATCAATCTCTCTTTAAGAACATGCATCTGCATCTGTCAGGTGATCTTACCTTCCATCAAGGCGCTTGTATCCAACTCCTATGACCTCCAGTGTCCACTCAAGAATATCAAGCATTTGGGTCCACTGGCTAAATATTAGAACTCTGTGACCACCGATGCTTAAAAGAGGCAAGAGCTCAGCTAAAGCCTGAACAGAATATGAGAAATTAAGCGGAAGCCTTAATAAGTTCCAGATATTTAATTCCTTGCAAATTGGTACCATGTTGGTCCTTTCTTCGTTCGTTATGTCGATTCATTTTATGTACACTTCATTCATTCCCAAAATAAATAACCTAACAAATTTAATCACCTCTAGCTTGCGACTCTTGCTAACAAATGATTAAGAGTGAGGTTACCTGGCATTTTGCTGATCCAAGAACATGCTTTTCTGTAAGAGCTCCTTTTGCACCCGCATCACAATTGGCACCATATAAAACAAAAAGCTGAAACATTCAAGTGAACTATTAGAGAGAGGTCGATCACTGTAATTATTTCATAAACTAGTAGACTATTTTGGTCAAAGCGGACGCTGAAAAGAAAAGGAAAGGATGATTTTATATAATGCAGTATAAATGACAAATAAATTGATTGTCTAATATTAAGAAAAATATAACACCTATGGGTATCTGAAACTTTCTTATCATGCTAGATATAAATGATTTCATTTCGTTGTTCAGGTCATTTTTTTTGCCTCAGATGAATACAATTCCATCATGCAAGGTTTCCTACTAATCAATTTACTTGTTGGTTATGTTAGCACATGTGCATGTAGAATAATTGCAGAGTGCAAGTTTATATTAAAGAGAGTGCAACATTATTTTATTAGTTTTTTTAAGTGGTGATAATCTATGAAACGAGATCTTATTTAAAATATTCTATTATCTTCTCATTTCAATAAAGGCCGAAATTTTTTGTTTAAAAAAAAACACAATAAAATTTATATCCAATCTAATTAAAAAAACAAAGCCCGTTGTGGGATTCGAACCCGCAACCTTTTGCTAGAAAATATACCACCCAACCACTTGAGCAATAGTATCTTTGTGTTTTTTTATGGATACAACATATATAATGAGCATAATGGGAGGGCAGGCCCTACGGAAGGATTTCCTCCTATGGCAAAACATTTTTGTCGCTGGTCAGCACACGCCATCCTCATGTTCATCGGCTACGATGTATATATACCAAATTTCAAGTTATTCCAACAATTTTCACCATTGATTTAGTGGGTTCAAAATTAACGGTTTTCCAATAATATAACATTTTAGAATTTTTTAAATCGCTAGATCAACGGTGAAAATGTGTTGGGAACACATGAAAATTGGTGTATATAAATCTTAGAGGATAAGGATCAAGATGGACAGTGCCATTCGTCGAAAAAATAGTGGAGTATGTATTTATTTCAACGACATAGGAGGGTTTCTCTCTTAGGGCCTTTGTCCTCCATTAGTCTCATATATAATATACTCTCATAATATGTTTATTACATTAATAGCTCGAACTAGGAATATTCTTTTTGGTAAAATCTTTAATAGGGACATATGACCCTGCTGAGATGTATGTATATCCACCCCTGTGGGGAACGCCAATGCGCAGGGAATGTGGTATGACAGGGGTAGTCTTCTTCGATACACTTGTAAAGAACTGAAAACGTACCTCTAGACATCGAGTGTTTTAAGATCATTTGTACATGTATATGTAAAAAATATTTTTTATATAATTTTACATAAACCCGACTTTATGCCCATTTAACTAAGGTTCTTAATGAGTTAGAACAATAATTCTTCCGATCCGGAACGGTAATGTTCTCCGATTGGGAATAATGGTTCCAAATCACAAGTCGCTGATCGTTAAGCGATTTATGGTAACATAGGAATAAATATCACAAGTCTAACAGTTACAACGGGTAAAATAAATCTAACCACAGGCCAAAGAACAGATCTCAACTCATTTAATTTGTGAACTAATACCGAAGGAAAATAGTGAAATGAAACTCCATATAACAAGCAGTCATTAATGCTCTGATGAGGATGAAAAGTTCATCATGGATACTATAAATTACCCGGTGAATTGAAAAATCGTTGTAGGTTTTAAGGTGTTGAATTGCCTTTTCAAGGCTACACTCAAATCCGAATGCTCCTTTTGGATACAACATTCTACCAATGAAAACAACATCCTCATCAGTGTATATGCGCCTTACCAGCAGTGGATGATTTGCAATCTGCTAAAAACATAATCAGGTAGCCTGTAAGAATGGGAGGGATAGCAGAAGGTTGCATTTAGTACGATAAGCATAACTATAATAACAACTAATGGAATGGGAATGTGGAAAATTGTGCCAGAATAAGTTGCATTTTACACTTTAATACAAACTAGTAGAGGAAAAGGGAAATAAAAGGGGCTACCATCTGTATGATTTAGCATGAAATTCATTGTTAAATTGTATATGCATGCGCGCGCGCGCACACACTCCAATATCAAAATGAAAGTAATAATGAAATTGTAATTCTTATAATCCAGCGAAGATATGAATATTTACCAAAAATAAGGAAATAAAATGAAAGAAACCATAACCTATATACTTTAACTCGAATTTCTATATTATACTTGAGTGTATTTAAAGATTGAAGGTAAGATTACTTTGGCTGTGGGTAGGAGAGGGTGCGCTGGAGGTAATCAATATAACATTTTCACTAGGAAAAAAAAGATAGTTAGCCTGCTTAAAACATGGCACAACCTCTCAGCTTAAAACATGGATCTTCTGCTTCTCCTATACATAGAGTTATATGCCTAGGCATATCTTTTGGTAATTAAAGGGAGTTTCAGTGTTTCACTATATAGGCAAAACAATTGAAATCAGGTGTCAAAGGATGCAGCTAACAGATAAATGAGATACAATGTCGAAAAAGAAGAATCATAACCTTGCGGAACTGCATAAAATAGTTAGATATCTGACGCTTTGGGAGAAAACTGAAGGGATTACTGAATGATCCAGTTGCAGAGTTCGTAAAACGAGCTTTAGAAGCCGCACGATACTCAGCTATGGCATCTTGATATGCCTCAGACTGTTCTCTACCCATCACAACATATTCAACCTGCAAGCCTTATCGTATTATCAGGATCAAGCAATTTACAAAAAAGATAGGCGTCAATTTTAGGTTCAATTAAAAACTGATGTGTTTCAAGATATTTTTTTTCAAAAAAAGAAAGAAAGAAAGAATGACATAAATTTCAACTGAAAAACTGATGTGTTCCGGTGCTTGTATTCTAAATATGTGGTTTTTCGTTCCGTACCATGGTTTGAAACCTTCACGAATTCAAAGTAAATATTATTCTAATAAATGGTATTCAGATTAGAAGCATTAATGTATTAAGTTTGATGAGCTTACTCCAAGAGAGTTCATAATTTAGGCTATTTAGTAATAACTCAACAAACAAAATGCAGCTTGTAGGCCATATGTTTCTTCTTCCAAAAATCCAGTGACCCACAAGGTACTGTAAGAAGGCAGTAAAATCCCATCACAGTGCTCCAAATAGCACGAATGGTTAATGCACAATTCGCTCTCAAAACTTACATTCTGTATCTTAGGTACCAATTGCTGCATCACATCTGATTTCAATCTTCTCAAAATGAATGGCCCCAGAATGGATTTTATACGTGAAATTAGATCACGGTCTTCAGCATTCAATAGCTTTTTCAGATCAATATCGCCTGTAGCGAAAATGTCAGGCATCATAAATTCCAATAGGGACCACAACTCCTGCATACAGGCATTACATCTATATGATAGTCATGCAAAAATCTCATCAATAAGTTGGATATACAGATATATGGCCATGCTATAGATGCTCACAGACAGATGTTACATATGCGTTTTTTTTTTGTTTATTTATTTGGGGGGATTGGGGGGGGGGGGGGGCAAATGATGGAACAAAGTACAAATGCTTCATTGAAGTGGAGGGTCAGAAAAAAGTAGCTATAGAACTGAGCTCAAAGAAGAGGAAACTATGTTTGGGTCATGTACAAAAAGCTACATTATGACACCTGTTGAATGCTGCCTTGCAAGCTTCTCCCGTCCAATATTATCTAAGATCAGTGGTAAATATTAAAAGCACTATTTCTACAGCAACTTTCATAAAATATTGAGTATTTTCCCCCTTGCAGGAAGGATTACATGGCTTGCATTGAAAGATAGATGATACATCCACGCTTAGAAACATGGGTACCACTTACCTATGTTCCACGGTAAAAGGTTCAGATGAATCTCTGGTCTTAGGGATAAATTTTCCATGACAAACTTGATTGTTACATTTGTGATGCTCTTGTTAGTTTGTCGGTATCCTAAGATGACCATCTATTCAGATTACACAAATTATTACTCCAATGAATTTTTAAACCGAATATAATATTATCAATGTTATAAACAAAAGCAGTATAGTATCAAACAATATCACGTCGTCGTCGTTACCACTCAGAGACTTATTATAAAATCATGGATCAGCTATAGAACTGAGCTCAAAGCCGAGATTTAGAACTAGAAAGAGTTGATATGTTTGGGCATCAACGGACAATAACCAATTATGAGTTAGTGCCAGATTACTAACAAAGGTAACTATTGAGTAAGGGCGGACTTAGTTGTAAACCTTAAAAACTCACAAATGTGTGCTTAAGATATATAATTGAAACACAAAAGGGGGTAAATAACCCCAATGAGGCCAAATGTCAGGCTGTCAGATACTTGGGTTGCCAATTATGGAAAGAGTATCTATTTAACTAACTAAAACAAATAGATCATATATAAGAAAGGATTCAAGAAACTAGATCTTATAAATAATTAGATGTATAAACGAAACTGATCAAGGGAACAAATTTCTCTACAATACAAGATGCATTAGAGGGGTTGACCTATTGAAGATCAATGAGAGGTTTGACATGAAATCCAGGAAAAGGTCGGGTAGTCCAGATAGGATCATGTTTGATTGAATCCACGACCTTGGTCATTAGTCATTCATTAACATAAAATGTAGTGTGACAACCCTTATTTTTAAAAAATAAATAAATGAGATTAGAGGGTAGAAAAACAAGAGTAACCTATATTTGTTCCACCAAGAATTCAGATTGGGTAGATTAAGTCGAGAAACACAAACATTAATCAACATTCTGATGGAAAGAATTGGATTAAGTTAAATCCAGAGCATTAGAAAACAAACCTTTGAGGCTAAACAACTAGCATATGCTGTCAGGTGCAATGGTCTAGATTTTTTGTTTAGGTTTTAAGCCTGTAACAAGTTGCGTGTATTTGTAGATTATAAGTGTTCAGTTGTGAACACGGCTGAATTTTACGTGTCCATATTAAGGGTATCTATACTACGAATCTACGATCGAGGGTGAATTTATCTAATATACTACACATACTTCGTACTTTAGATATAACCAGTTTACTACCAAAGTATTATTCATCATCACCTGTTCTTTAGTTAATGAACACCAAAATATTTGAAAATTTGTTTGCATGCATTTCTTTGTTGTGATATCAACAAGCCATCAGCAAAATGAAATAATAATATTTCTGTCAAGTGTTGATGTATGTGTATAGGCACAGGCGCACTAGTGCAGTGAGGAATTGTGATGGAACATTAAAAAAAATTGTGAAGGAAACAAAGGTCCCTTGCAAACAAATTTTCATATGGCCATACTTCTCACTAATTAATTAAAATTCAGTAAACTAAAATTTGTGGAAACAATCTTTTTAAAAGATATTTCAACCAGCACTACAATGGAAAAATAAACAATTGGCAATAAGCATAAGAAAAGATAAAGACAAAACATACATGCAAATCATTTTGAAGCGGTGTTCCAGTCAACATTAACCGTTGCCGTGCATTTTTCCCGACAGAAGTTAAGTTTTTCCAGCGATAGCTGTTCTTATCCTTCATAACATGAGCTTCATCCAATAGCACACAGCTCCATTTCCACCGCTTTAATATCTTGCGATCATCTTTCTGTTGTGCACTGCAAGAAAATGCATGATGTTAATATTGAACTAAATGTCACAGAGAAATTGTGCATTAGCAAAGGAAACAAATTTCCTTCACAAACCTGCGCCGTTCAAAAAGCGAATAGCATACTAAGAGCACGTTAAAGGGAGCAGGCAATCCAGCTTTTCCTAGAGAGCTTAAATCCTTTGAATAGATATTTCTGCCGGCTCCATGAAATAAAATGACTGTAAACGATGGACACCACTTCTTTATTTCTCTTTCCCAATTCTCTAATACTGAAGCTGGGCAAACAATAAGATGAGGACCTGAGTCATTGTCCAAGTGTTTAAGGAGAGTTAAATATGTCACTGCCTGTGAAAAAAGAAAGCTATCAGAACTGTATTCCAGATTGAAAAATCGCAGATTTCAAGGAAGTTATACCTGTATGGTTTTACCAAGCCCCATTTCATCTGCCAAAATACCTGCATCAAAACGAGCAGTTAGAAGGAATATTTACATGCAGAAAAATAAGTTACAAAAATTATAATATAGTTGAGCCTATTAGAGAAAGAATTGAGCATTTAGATGTAATATTGCAGTAGGGCGGCAATTAACATCCAATGAGCAAAATAAGTAACAAAATAAATTTCAAGTACCGTGAAACGAGTCATAAGTGCATTCATTTTAACTATTTAGAGTTGACCTTGCACATTGAATGTCAATTGAAACCCACCTAGCTAAGTATGCAAAAGAACCATCACCTTGTCCTTTTCCATTTTAAATGCACATGTTTATTATGATTGGCCAGTGCAGAACGATAATGGTGGCTGCGGTATATGCCTGGGTCGAAACATTTAGTGTATGGATGGAGTTTGCTAGTAAGACAACAACTTGGGTGCACTTGGCAGGAGGTAATCTAGATAGTAATCATAGATTACCATGAAATATTATCATGCTTGTTTAGGTGTAAACGGTATTCCCGAAAATATAGAATTACCATGGTAATCAAATAACCTCATTTCATGGTAATCTTATTCCCCCAAAAACATGTGTCTATCCTAAATTACCACGAAATAATTCCGCCTAACATGAAAAGGGTGATGACCATCCGCCGCCGACCTCCATTGCCATCCGCCGGCCCATCCCGCCGCCCATCGTCGGTCTTCCGCCGGCCTGCCCACAACCGATCGGCCATTCGCCGCCGGCCGACCACCGATCATCGCCGAGTGTTCACCGTCCGGCCCGTCGCCGATCGAACGCTCACCGGCGGCCGGCCGTAGTCCGTAGCCGGTCATCCGCCGGACGGACCCGACGCCCTTTGCCGGCCTCTAGCCGGCCCGAAGCCGATTAACCGTTCGTCGCCGGCCTTGCCGCCATCCACCGACCCTCCTCAGACCTCGCCGCAGGTCGACGGGTGCGCATACATATATTACCGGGAATAATTAAAGTATACCAAACACGTTAATGCAAGATTTCTTGAAATTAAATGTCCGGTCATCCCATTCTCGGGAATGTAAGGATTTCCGGTAATCTTCCATTCCATGTACCAAGCGCGACCCTATGGAAAATAAAGCATAGTGAGGACCTTGGTGCAACTAAGTGGCAAAACGTATTCCTCCCCTCCCTTCTAGGATCTAGGCAAGTAACTCTATGCTCTAAAGTGTAGACAGACGCCTTTCGTCCCTCCAAACTGCAAGGACCACTTAGGTATCAAAAGAATGTGAGGGTTACACAAGATCGGTAAGCCAACCCGGGCATATACGGTTGGCTAAGATTGGTTGGGGATTTGGAAGGAGGAGGGGGAGACCACGAAGACATAAAATATAATTACAATCAATGTTTCTTTCAAACTAAGATCAGAACTGCTGGGATTGTATGATATTAATGCATGCAGAACTCTAGCTTGTTCACTAGCAACATGATCGATACTATGGGTAATGGCTTGACTTAAATAGAACTTCTCAACAAGAGTGATACCTTCCAATTGATTCACTTAGTATGGGACTTATATCTGAATTGTTTAATGGTTAAACATGTTCTCCTAATATATTATAAAATTAGTATAAATTACCTATATCTGCTAGAGTTGGAGTGATGAGAGACAGAAGCAGGATCAAATTTCCCACTTACATCGAACCAGTCCCTCCCAAAATCAGTGTTCTAAGAAACGGCATAGGCAGAAACGGTATAAAGCCGCTCTAATTCAGATCTAGGAGGCTAACTTAAACGGTTTAAGCCCTTAATAAACGCTTAAGCTGCTCAGCCGACTTAAGTGGACGCCTAGACGGACCCAGCCCACTTAATGGAATAAATTTTAGTCATTATTGAAGTATCATCTTTTCACCATACCTAACCCAAACTCATACTTAATGAAATAAAAATTAGTCGATTTTGTCATCTTTTTCTGAATAAATTTTGAATTATAAAGCTCAAAATCTATTTTTTGCTGACTTTTGCTGTTAAAATATCAATATGTTAATGGTTATTTATGCTGAATTATCAATATATTTCTGTTTCTACTGCTGAAATTTCAATATGAGATTTTCTATGCCGAAGTGTTGACATATCGCTGAAATTTCAATATATATATATATATATATATATATATATATATATATATATATTTTAACTAAAATTAATAAAACACCTAGGCAGCTTAAGTGCGGCTAGACGCTAGACGATACCCCAACCGCTCAGCTCCGCCTATCGCTTTAATAACCTTGCCCAAAATTAATCATTGCATAGCTGGTATTTGTCAGCCATCTAAAGATGGAAGAAGTCAATTTTTCAAAACAAGACATCAAACAACGTCAAAGATAGGGAAGGATCGGCTTTCCTGCTCTCCACTAAGTAGGAGCTTAGGCATCTCTTTTCAGGTCTCCTAATCAAGAGGAAGAAAATTAATGCGAATATTTGAGACCACATGTGCATTCCCTATTGAGTTTCTTCCAAACACCTAAAGTAAGAATATCTTCATTTCTTGGTTACTAAGAAGATACGAAATTGAGAAGCACTAAGCATCTACATTCTTGACTTAATAATAGCACACCGATATGAAAAATAAAAGAAATCCAAGCTGTTGTAATATTTTCCAAACAGTTGGTTTTTAAGCAGTATCTAACCTCCTGTTCAGCCTTTCTTGTACATACATTATGCTACCCATCAGTCTATGTTTTGCCTACTTTTATCCAAATAGATTAAACCCTGAAATCTAGATCACTTCTTGTTTTAGTAAAAAGTAAGTTCATTTGTATTAGGAATCACCACATGGGAAGAGAATTAAAATTAACGGCAATCTGCCTCCTTTAGGCTGAATCTATCTCTATGCTTCCTCCAATGCCTCCGACAGGATCACTTTATCCTTGCTCATTTCTGTCCGATTCCATGCATGGGCGCATAATAACTAGGTTGGAATGTGTTTTCACTGCTTATTCTACAAATTATTGTTCTTCCCTTGATTTTTACTTCCGTTTTCCTACTATTGCATCATCACACAAAGCCATTTACACCTAACTATGAATCTAAATTAGTCGAATTGTCCTCCTAGTCTTACTGCCTAGGTATCGACCTCTCCTGCAGTGGCGACTTTTTGGCCACAAACACACTACGTTGAACTACTATAAACAGAAGGAAAAAAACAGCAAACAAACACGAAAAATTTACCTCCGCCGACGTTTTTCCGGTACAATAGAAGTAGAAAGTTGACACCAACAAGCTGGTAAGGCTTCAACATGGGCTCAAAATCCGAGTCCTCGCCCGCACAAGCCTCATCCACATCCTCCTGTGTAACGATCCGAGCCGAAGAAGCCTCAACTTCAGCATACCTATCCGCTGAGACCGAAGAAGACCCATACAACTCCTTTCTCAGCTCCGCCGATATCTTCGCACACTTCTGCAAAGCTTTTCCAACAACATCCTGCTCATCTCCCCAACCAAAACCCTTCTTTTGTTCAATTCCAAACTCTTCATCATCATCGTCCTCAGCCTCAAACGTGTCCTTCTCGAAATCGCTATCCTCATCAATGACGAACCGGCGCCCTCTCGTGCTTCGAGGCGGTAGGGCCCGCTCCGTACGCACCACTTCCTCGACCTCATCTTCCAAATTTATCGGAGCAGTCGAATCGTCGCCATCGAGATCCCAATCGCCGTCGTCGTCCTCAACATCGTTCTGGTCCCAATCATAGTCATCGTCATCATCGGACACGTTTACGAAGGCGGCGGCGGCGGACTGAGGCGGTTTAGGTTGGTAGGCGAAGGATTCGATGGGGGAAGGCGGCGGCGAAGGCTTGGGCTTCTTGAGGATGCGAGAGGGCTTGAAGCTGTGGTGGTCCCACTCGTCGTCGGAGATCTCGTCGAAGGCTCGCCTCATAGCTAGGGTTTTGAGATCGAAACCCTAGAAATTTCTAGGGTTTAGGGTTTTGCGGTGGGGATTTGGGTATGAAATTGGGAATTTTTCTTGAGCGGTTTGGTGGTAGCGGGCACGAGAGAGAGAGAGGGGAGAGCGAGCGAGCCAGATGTTGGGAGATTCTCGCTCTACTGCCGACCACGTGTATAAATAAGGAGGGCCGACTTGATAAGGATTGCTAACTGGGCTGGATTGGGTATTAATTTGGGCCTTGATAATTATTCTAAGAGTTGATCTAATAAATAGGCATTTGGGCCTGTGTTACATTTCATCAATTAATCTCTTTCCTATATCGGGCAAAAAAGGCACGTGATGGTTTAATTTTGAATATTGTTTTACAGCAGCACATGTAATAATATGTCATGTCATTATTATTTTATAAGATAAATTAAAATAGAAATTTACGATAAAAATTTCTATAATTACGTGCAAGCTTGCAAGCTCACGTGCCGCCAGTAAAGTTTAGGGGCAATATGCAGTAGGTTACCCATGTATTTTTAAATTTGTTAAAAAATCAAATGAATAGAAAATATGAATGTTTAAAGCTCATATTCATTTTAATTGAGATATTTATATAAAAAAAAAATCCAGCTTTCCAGTTTCTCAGGCTATATGCCTTCTTTACTTTAGCAATTTCATTTGTTCGGATACAACAATATTTATCAAATTATAACGCTATTTATTAAACCATATTATCAAATCATTGTATTATTTATTGCAATATAACTTTATGGAAAAAGAGTTCCTAGACAACTCTTTGCTACATAACAAACTACACGGCACTCACAAAATTAACAGGTTCCGCATTTAAATGAGTGAGTCACATACCAAGTTTTTGAGTATGTTGTGTAGTTTGTTATGTGGGAAAATTGTACGGCTGCTCTTTGCTCTAATTTTATTCATCATTTTAACGTGTATTTTATGAAATTGGTATTATTCTCAATTAACACATAAACAAATATGTAGTCAAATCAAGGTTTGGTTTTAAAAGAAATTCAATATATGCTTTTAGGTTTTTGCATGATTTCAGAACTTTTTGGATTTAAAACTAAATCAAGTTAAGAAATTGTTCCCTTTTAATTACTTTTTTATTCTTTTTTCCGTTTTTTCCTTTTCCTGTGCATGATGAAGTTAGTCGAAACAATGGAATACCTGGTTTGGAGAGTCTAGACTAGCCAGCACATGCTACGAGTTTCGCTAAGGCCGGATTCGGCTGCCATGTAACTCACAAATGGAAAAAAAATTAAATGAAAAGTATGCGAGCTTCATACGACATGAATTCGGTTGTAGTTGGTCTTAGATTGGTCAGGGTTTATTTCCTCTTTGATATGGTATTAGTTTAAAGCAAATGTCAAGATTGACTAAATTGCCAGACCAATTTGGTTAGCAAGTTCAAAGCAACTGGCTAAGGTATTTGCTTCTCAATTGACACTGCTGTTGGTCTTACTAATAATATGATATCCAAAGCGTTTAACATTTTCAAAGCTATTTATTTAAAAACAAGGCAAATTCAAGCTGCTCAAAAGTGCGAGTTCAACACAAGTTCGAGCCGTTAGCTAAACAAACCAAACTTTTCATTTCTAGTTCGGTTTATTGTGATAAATAAATCGAGACGGAATAAGCTTGGTTTGAAAATTTAGAATAGGATTTCTCACTTTCATTGACGTTATGGTTGTAGAAAGCATGCTGAGCTTGATTAGCACCAAGAAATTATGTTGTTGAATAGCGGCTCCCACTTCAAAACAATACCCAGCTTGCATATTGAGATTTGCCATCTCTCTTGTTTATCTACAGAAGCCGCGTATAGAGAGAGAGAGAGAAAGGGGTGTGAGGTAGCGGCTCATTTTGTTGATAACTATCAGGAAGATTTAATATTATCTTTAGTCAACATAATATTTTAGCCCTACACATGAGTCCATATATTACGTGGGTGTAAACTCACATACCAAGTTACATCTTATCCATATATCAGTCAATCACCCATATATTAGCCGATCATCCATATACGAGCCAATCACCTATTGCTTTATTTATGCGAATACAAAATGAGCAATTAATTAAACATCTCTTCAGTCCTCTAAGTATATTCAACATTCAAATATAATCCAAAAGGTAGAAAATATATAAAATGTTCTTACATTCCCCCAGCTAGGTTGTATTTGACCTTATGACTCTAGTTTGCTTTATAGATTGAATATGCTTTTTGGCCATAGATATTTAATAATTATTTTACCACGGTTTCGTGGTCCTGTCAAAAGAAACTCTAATGTTAAATCATATTGATGTATACTCAATCAAAACAAGTATGATCATTCCATGGTTATAGACAAGAGACATTTCATTCACATTGATTGCCAACAAATATGGATTGTGTAGAATTAGATAACGACATATTTTATATGATATTTATTCATGCCATGATTAATATTGTGCTGCTTTTTATGACTTGTTTTGAAATCTGTTTGTCTCAAATGAGCTTATAACATAATACTTTAGAGGTTAATGGTGACAACCATATTGTAGTAGATCTTTAAGCTTGAAATTGCATTCATCTCAAGACTTTCTTTGTTTTAGAGAACTTGCAAAATTAAGATAGTTAGAGGCACAACTATAGATAATAGAATAAAATGAAAGTGTCTTAAAGGAAAAAGAGATTAATCTTAAAACGCTGTTACTCATAAAATAAAACAATTCCCACTAAGCAAACACATCAAAAGTATTGACAAAACCATACTCCTGACATGATTCTTGAATGTCACAACTGGTAAAGTTTTGATCAAAGGATCTGCTATCATAGATGCGGTGCTTATGTGCTCAATGACAATCACACCTTCTTTAACCTTTTCTCTAACGACCTGATATTTGATTCCAGTATACTTAGGCCCGGAAGTCCTTTTATTGTTCTTGGAATTAAAAAACTGCAGTACCAAAAGATTTTCATAAGTGAAGATATTGAATCAACCACTCGCGGTTCAGAGATAATTTTTTTTTAACCAAATAGCTTGCAAAGTAGCTTCATTATAAGCAATAAACTCAGCGTGCACAGTGGGAGATGACGCGATGGATTGCTTCGTGCTCGTCCAAAAAATAGCACCTCCCGCTAGTGTGAAAATATAACTTGAAGTGGATTTCAAGTCATTTGTGCAATCTCCAAAATCTGAATCAGAATATCCAATAACTTGTAGCTCATCAACTTTACCATATGTAAGCATGTAATCCTTAGTGTGTTGAAGATAACGAAGCACTTTTTTTCCCGCTGACAATGCTTCATGCCTGCATTAGATTGAAATTTTCCAAGGACACTCACTGTAAAAGCTATGTTTAGTCTAGTGCAAACATGTGCATACATCAAGCTTCCAACAAGAGAAGCATATGGTTTCTCTTTCATTGAATCCTTCTCCAAATTGATTTTAGCACATTGTCCCTTGTGCAGTTTATCACCTTTACTTATAGGTGCTTGTCACGCCCCGCTTCCCAGTGTACAGAGAAGAAGCCGTGACGGGCACGCGACGTATTTACTCAGAAGTAAACACGTTAAGCGTATATAAGCAATATAAATAAATGCACAAGAATTATAAGAGATATAATATAAATAGCAACTTTTATTAACATTCATTCTTTACATACAACTAAAAAGAAAAATACAATGATAGAAAGCAATGCCTAAACGGTGGTATATGAAATGAAAAGTAAGTACAAGGAAAAACTAGAAGTCTGGTTACTCTGTGAACTGGTCCAAGTCGTTCTGGCAGGGCTCGATCTCCCGAGAGTCCGGTCCTCCTGACGAACATTCCAAAGAAAGAAAGAGACATGAATGTCATCAGCGAACTAGCGCTCGGTAAGTCCCATAAGTAAGAATGAAATAGAACAAGTAAAGAGAAAGAACTGATAATTTATACAGGAATATGTTTGTTATGCTAACGTAGTTGTTTGTAACTTGATACAGAAAGTATAAGTGTATACGAGAGGAGTCCAACTTTCCCGTAGACTATGGTAACAGTTAAGTACAAGGCCCCGTCAAAACCCACGGGACAACGGCACGAGAGTTCAGGCAGGTGTCTTTTAGTGTCCATCATCGTGCCACTTTTAATACATTCCGTACCAATATACCCTGTTAAAATCCCGTAATGTATTGTATTGAATTATAGTTATCAGACTTGCCGTGACCATGGATACAAGTTATTCATGTAATCAGGTTCAGGATGTAAACAAGTAGGCATGTAATCAAGTCAAGTTATAGCCATGGTTCGTGTTAGTGATATATGCCCTAGAGGCCATTATTGTATCATACTGGATTGTATATTACTTAATGGAAGTTTAGGATATACGCGGATATAGTAACAGTCTTGCTCGAAATGGTAGTATGCTACCTGGTTTGTTTCTGCCTCAATATGTGCATGTGTTTTCTTAGCATATCGCTTATATATATTGGTAGAGCCCTTAGGATCTTTGCTTGATTACCATCGTTGTGATGGCAGTCACACTAGTGGGGGATAAGTAATTTATAAGCACATCCTATACAGGTCCCTAGTGGTAGGATTATCGAGACGGGGCATCGATACTCCACAGTAGACTAGTGTATACGCTTCTCATCCCAGCAAGGGAGATGGTATGTTCCACATCCGTTAGTACGTCGTACTGGAGATAGTATACATGTTCTCATTAAGTTATGAGTACACTGGACAGGACTCGTCGAGAACAGTTGGTGGGTATTATACCTGTCGTTGGTAGTAGTTCCCAGGTGACATGAGTACAACTTAGTCCGTCGACTTGACACTGCTGCTTCGCCTCAAGTGTATTCCCACTGTACTTTGATTACTACCCTACCACGGCTCAATGGAGTCATGCAAACATGTAGTAGTTGGATTCAGTCCCGAAGCACTTGGAGGTAGTGGCGGTTAGATATGATTCGTCTCTCCCGGTATTGGGGGTTGATATCGCGCTGTGTTCGGAAAGCCATTACACAAAGTCCTTGGCCAAGGAAAGCGAGATTTACTGGTATGTATTCCAGTAGTTTCTCATGGTGTATTGGGCTACTCTCCGACACGACTTATTGCGCTATTAGGGGTCTGACGATTACCGCCCCCTTAGGCCCGATATGTGATACTCTTATACGAACAGACCGGACTGTACAGAGATTGTCACATTCAGGCTCAGTAGGAGTTCGGATGAGTTATCTCATCGGCCTTCTTATCGACATCTACCTGGGAATCGTTACGTGCAGCTGGTACCCCTTGCGGCCTGTGGTTAAACCCACTGCCGGCGTAGTGTCGTGTCTTCAGAGTCCCATATAGAGAGTTTCCCTGCACCGGGCAAAAGGTGTAGATGCCGTATGGTTTTACGGCAGGGCTTAGACCACGTACATGCACTTGTGCACGTATGATGTTCGAGCGGATAATACTAGTGAGCTTTGGTTTAAGCCGGATCCTAGTATTATATTGATGGATCAGTTTCGTCTATTTGTATTCGTGTTTCTCAGAACACGGATATGGGTACGTATATACGGATGAGAGAGGCATAGAAGGAGACACCTCATTAGGGTTTTGACCATTGACTTGATTAAAACAATTATGAGCTGGAGGAAAGTATTTGTTATTTTTGTATATGATAATTGAGGTATGACTACTTGTTTTGACTACTTGACTTGGTTTGACCACTTGACTTGGTTTGACTCTTTGACTGGATATTTCTTGTATGAGATATTTTGTGGCACTAGATATTTTGGGTGAGATATTTTCTTGCCATGCTTGTAGTCAAGTCAAGGGAGCCATCTCATTTTATCATTATCATTATCATTATCAAAAAAATCATTTCTCTTTCCTCAAGCTAGCTCTCTTCTTCTTCCCCTCAACTAAAACCCTAAAAGCTCTCATGTGTTAAGAATCCTAGGGTTTCAAGAGACAAATAAATCCATATTCATACTCTACATCACCTAGGCCATCAAGTTTAGCAAGCTTGTTGCCCTAGTTACCTCGGTTTTGAGGTGGAGCTCGGACTATAGACTCTCGGGTGGATCGTCTTTGACTCGAGGAGGCCGTCGAAGAAGCTACAATCCGGATCGATCCTTGGAGCCTACGTAGACGAGGAGGACAGTGATGAAGACCCGAAGGACATGTATCGTGAGGTATAACTTCGTATCCGAGTAGTTAAACCTCAAGTAGTTTGCTAGCTAGGGTTTATGGACGATCTTTGGTTCTAGTCGGTGTTGCGAAGCTCGTAAAAATCAGTTTTTGCAAATTCCTCATCCCTGCGAACACGTGGTCGACTTAAAGTGGTATCAAAGCCTCTCATAAATCTTAGATAGCTTGTAGCGACGTTAGAAATCCGTCGTTTTTGTTGCGTAAAAACTGCCGAAAAAACAGTTTCCGAAAATGATGTTTTGAGTTGTTTCCACACTCCGCGGGCTCACAATTTGAACCGAGAAGCTGCGGGGTGGAGCATGCGCACCTCGGGGACCTTTCGGGGGGGGCCGAACGGCTGGGCCCACTCCCCAAGACCATCATAAGGTGGTCTTGGTGGTGGGGACCCGAAACTGCCCCACCTTGGGCAGTTTCGGGTCCGCCTCACCCCCTGGCCACCTCGTGGTGGCCTCGGGGGTGGGGTACCCCTATAGGCCCCCCGACTCGAAGTTAATTCCGTTCTCTAACTCTCCATGAAGATTCGGGCAGATTTCAAGTTCGTTTCGGCTCCCGGATTGGCTCAAAACGATCGGTTTTGGAACTTTAGCTCACTGGATTTTCATGTCTTGGAAAATTGGTTAAGTTTGCTAATTGCGCGCGGGATTCTAATGTCGTAGTTACTTTACAAGGTTTGTGATGTATATATGTGTATGGAAACGTCGACTAATTGCTATACGTCGATTAGTCGGGGTTGCACATATCTGTGATGAGGTTATGTTGGTTTGTGTATATGAACTTGTTGGATCGTCGTGGATGAATAGCCGGGGATGTGAGATAAGGGTTTTCATTCTTTCATTCGATGTAAATTTGTAAAGTTATGTAATATTATTTTTGCAGGGCACATCCGGGTTGAGCCTGTAGCCACCGTTGTATTATTTCTTTTACTGTTTTTGCTCCTAGGATAGACCCAAGGTGGGGTGCACAAACTACCGTGTACTTTGAAGTGCCGAGTGGCCTACTCACTTTGTTGAGGGAGGTTGCTTCACTTCGGATATTTGGCGGGTAGTTTGCTACACCCGTAGGGGTCTAGGATGGGGTTGGCTATTCATTACGACCATGGAATCTGTCTTTTGTTACAGGCTCAAACGAAACGCGGAATTCCTAGTATATCCAATGTGTTCTTCTGTGATCTGGAATGACTATCATTGCGTTTGACGAATGGATATTAGTATATATGTATTATATAATAGACGTTGCTTATGTTTTGCATCCGCGCTAGTCCAGCCCCCGCTCTGCGTTAGCTAAGTAACCTAACGGGTGATGACGGGGCCTCGTGGCGAATGCAGATGATATAAGCGTACGTTGTATTTTCGTTATTTTCTGCAATGGTAGGTTAATTGATGTGACTGCATTACATTAATGCAAAGTAAATAAACCAAAGCTGAATCGTTGGAACAAATTTTAAAAACCACTCGGTTATTTTAAAACAGGAGACTTTTAAATGCGGAGCTTAAACCACTTGTAGGGTGTTTTTCGTCACCCCAGTGAGATGGGAATACGCGCGCGCTTGTCAGGCGTACTACAGATTCCCCCTGCCTAGGGTAGGCCGGGGTTTAATGATTATGGGGATCCGAATCTCCGGCAGCCGCGGACTAAACTGCCGTTAATTACCCCTCGCCTTTGGGGCGAGGGAACCTCCGATTAACGGATTAAACTGGTCATGCGAACCCAATGTGCGGTGTGCGTGTGTTCTGTTTTGAAAGGGGGGTTTTGGATATATCGGGAGCCACGCAGAGTTTTTACGGGGGTCCCGCTACCCGGATAGCGGGCTGGGGTCAAGGGGGATAGCAGCCCCCTTGCGGGGTTCGGGGCAGCGTCCCGGCCCGAAAATTTTTTAGAGGGGGAGAATGTTGCGGAGTATGTGTATGTGTACATTTGTATACAAATGTATGTATATACATATATATATAAATAAAGGGGAAAAGGCATCCAAAGGATGCGTAGGGCAGCACCTTGGGCGCTGTGCGCTTAGGTGCTGTGCGCTCAGGTGCAAGCGTGCCACGTGTCGGCACGTGGGCGCTTTGCGCATGAGCGCTGCGCGCAGGAGCGCAAGCGCGCGCGCCACGTGTCGGCACGTGGGCGCTTTGCGCATGAGCGCTGCGCGCAGTCGGCACGTGGGCGCTTTGCGCATGAGCGCTGCCCGCTGGAGCGCAAGCGCGCGCGCCACGTGTCGGCCGTGGGCACTTTGCGCATGAGTGCTACGCGTTGGAGCGCAAGCGTGCTGGGCGCATCGCGCTGGTGCGCAAGCGCGCGCGCCACGTGTCGGCACGTGGGCGCTTTGCGCATCGCGCTGGTGCGCAAGCGCGCGCGCCACGTGTCGGCACGTGGTCGCTTTGCGCACGAGCGCTGCGCGCTGGAGCGCAAGCGCGCACGAGCGCAAGCACGCAGGAGCGCAAGCGCGCGCGCCACGTGTCGGCACGTGGGCGCTTTGCGCTCACGCGCAGTGCGCTGGAGCGCAAACGCGCCACGTGTCGGCACGTAGGTGCTTTGCGTTCGAGCGCTAGCGCGCCGGCGATGAAAGGAGGGCTTTTGCCTAGAACCAGAAGCTATGCTTCAAAAGGGAAATATTTATTATATATGTATATATGGAGTTAAACTCCTAGGATGTTTTGAAGCTGATGAAAGGGGTTCTTCTTCTTCCTCATGTTGTTTGGCCGGATCTTGAAGATCAAGAGATGTGAGATCTCAAAATCTCTCCTTTTTGAGATCTGATGGGAGATCTGAGCTCCCCTTTATGGGTTTTGTGGTGGAAAACTACTTAGTTTTTGAAGAGAAAGAGTAAAACTCTTGATTTAATTCAAAAGAAATGGGAAGGTTTAGAACCTTGGAGAAGGAGCAGGAGGCACAAAAACCCTAATTTTTTGGGGAATGAAAAGCATTACTTTATTCATCATCATGTTGCCTTTTATAGGCTTACATATTTGCATATAGCCCCTTGGGCTTTACAAAATGGCATTTTGCCTATTCCATGGCTCATGTGCCATTAAATTTTTTGCACATAAGCCATGGGCTTACAAAATATTGGCTTTATGCCCATTTTACATACATTCATGTATAAAAAATTACATAATAATTATTTATTACATGATTTTGTCGTTGCCATGGGGAGGCTGTCCGTGGGCTTGACTTGGGCATGGGTCCGCTTGACCTGGGCTTGGGCCCACCTAGCTTGGGGGTTGACCTTGACTTTGCCTCGGTCAACCGGGGTGTAAATTTTTACCCCAACACCACTCATTTTAAAAACTATCATGTTCCTTCGATTATATCAAGTTCACTACGTTCACGGTTTCTCCAAAACCATTCGCAGCCCTCCGTCATTTCAGTTGAATATTCAGTAGTATTCAAGCTATGTATTTTGACCTTCACCAAGGCATAGTGTTTGGTAGCTGCTGGATATTCATCTGTAGCATAGATAGATGCGTTGGTTTGGGACGGCCGTACTACTATTTTGGCCTTCGTCAAGGGTATGTACGGGTGGGTTCAAATTAACCTAGACAATGACAGGTAGAACTTGACATATGACTTATGATATGTTGGCCTTCGTCAAAGTCATAAGAGCATGGGGCAAAAATCCACATCGGGAGTTTCTAAGGAAACTGAAACTTGCTAGCGTTGCATACCATTTGGAGTGTGATAATGTTGGTAGGATTCCTTCAGGATTATTACACAATGATATTTGGATCCTGATCCTACTGTGAGTATCCACTACTCCTCGGGAGATTATTCACTTAACGATCAATGCTATAAACCAAGTAGGTGTCTAGAACAGTATTAGCGAGGCTACGCCTCCAGGGAAAAGAGGTTATTTAATTAAGGAACTTCGCGAAAGCGTCGTAAAACCTCCCTCGAAGTACCGACACATACCTGGCTGAACGGTTAAGCAAGTATTGTACGGTAAGATTAATCCTGACTAATTCTTCTTTTATGGTTTGAGGAAGGATTCGAGAAACAGTGGGAGCCATCCTATTTAGATAAATTAAAAACCAATCTAAACTTGCAAGAGTACCATGCTGAGTGTATTCTTCTCTCTCTCCTAATTGCAGCGACCAGGTGACCAGATTAGGTTACAGATAGATAATAAAATGACTGAGTTATACTATAATGACTGGCTAATGTTTGTCCAGATATCCATTATCTATGACAAACTGGACCACCTCATTACTACTCATACCCCCCGCCGTCCCAGGTCCAGTTTCCACCGTCGCGGATGTTAATATCCGTAAGACGAGAAAAGGACAGTGCAAATGCCAAGTGCCTCGTGTTGGTCTCAGTTGATGGTGTATACCAGAGACAGTATGAGAAGATGGACTTAGTTTCTATCTTCCTTTATAACAAGGTTTTATATGGAGAGCAATCTCGTATCGCAAGATATGAGACCTTGAAGGAATTGCTTCAAGCGAGGTTGGCTGTCGGATTATCTGTAAGGGACCACGTCCCTACAATGATTAGCTATATTAAAAAGCTCACGGACCTGGAGACCACATTGGAGAACGAGTCATATGCTGACTTGATTCTACAGTCCCTACCTCCTACTTACGTCTAGGGAAAGAAAGTTATAATTCCAGTTGAGGGCACCCTGAAGGAAACCAGGGAGACACCCGCTCTGCTTATTGGAGAATCTTCCTTTTCTGGATCTAAGGCGGATGCCAAGGGTGAGAAGAAGAAGACCTCCACAAACCCGATAGGCGGTGTCGGTAAGGTAGAAGAAAAGGGAAGGGCAAAAGTTTCGGGGTTAACAGTAGGGAAGGAAGGATGTTTCTATTGTTACGGAAAAGAGCATTGGCAGAAGGAATGCAGGGCTTGGAAAGCCAGAATCCAGGATCCGAAGCATGTTGTGGGTTCAACTTCGGGTGTGTTTAAGATTGAAAACAGTATGTCAATTAACTCTACTTCCTGGGTACTAGATACCGGATCAGGATCTCATATCTATAATTCATTACAGGTTTTGAGAAACCGTAGAGTTATCAGGCAGGTGATATGACTCTCAGGGTTGCTAACGAAATGAGCGTTGATGCTGTATTTGTAGGGTATATCACCTAGAATTGACAAATGGGCAAATATTGATTCTACGTAACTGTTTGTGTATACCAAGTCTAATTTGTAAGCGATGTGGTTCACATCCACCTAAATCAAAGTTTGATTGGGTCAGGTACACTAGAGAACATTATATATTGAATCATGCTCAGGTTTTCAAACGTCCAGAACACACTTAAAAGAAAGTCTCCAGAATTAAATAAAACTTTCTTATGGCATTAGAGACAGGGTCACATCAATGAAACACGGTTGTCGAAGTTACATAAAGAGGGATATTTGGATCTGTTCGAATATCAGTCTTATGCAACTTGTCAATCTTTTCTCATAGGAGAGATGACAAAGACTCTGTTTACTCGACACAGAGTAAGAGCGAGCGAGATCTTGGGACTCATACACAACGACATTGTTTACTGCCGAAAGACGCGACCGGGACGTTGGGACGTCTGGCCTGAATTTTAGGGGCAGATACTATTTGGTTTTATCCGTCCACCTCTCCGAAGATGCCAAGTTGATTTATGACACCGTGTATCGGAGATTTAAACGGATGCGGCCGATGTAGCAGACTTCGTCAGATTCCCCCTCATTTGTGAGGGGTTTTTGATTGTGGGGACGCTTTTCCCTGCAGGCGCAAGCCCCTGCAGTTAATTACGGGGAGTAACAACAGCTCGTCAGCGTCTCACACGAACCTCTTGTCCCACTTGTCTGTATCATCGTCTACTTCGACGTCATGTCTCTATCTGCGCACTGCCAATGTTCTCGGCTACGGTCAATCCGAAGTCTCTCACACGGACTCGAAATCACGAACTCGGTATCTTCATCACTCTGTGGAATATATCTAGCCGAACACGTCCTCAGGAACTCGTCCCAACCCGCGGAGGTATACTCCATACTCGTCCTTTCTCGATCAATTCATACGCATCAGGGTGAGGTCCTCTATCCGAACCTGGTCAACTGTCTCGTCGACGATGCCAAACTCTGGCCTGCTGGGTGTGCACAATATGACCACTCTTTGGGTCCAAGTCTTCTCGTATAGTATTCAAGAAAGGTCCTGTCGAGGTTTCTCTCAAATCTCGTTTCTGCCGAATTGCCCGGAAGTCGTCGTCCTTTACTACATCCATCTCTTGTTCCGGAATGGCTGCATTCTCATCGCGACTCCATCTGGAAGATATATCCATATACAGCGCCTCTGCATGCGTATCGCATCTCTGATGTCAGCGGAGTGGAACGTCATCTCGTCGAAATCTCGTGCGAACTCTTTACTCCACTTTGTTCCAATGTCGACTGATTCAGACTCGTCTTCTCGTGGCTGCATGGGTGGCGCTCCAACGGCTATACTCGTATCTGGAGTCTCCCAAGCAATGTATCCCATCACATGATATCCGAATGATGTCGAACCATCCGATCGATTTGTCAAAACCTTATAATCCCCCAAGAGATCAACATCTTGAGTACAGTTTAATAGTATTTCAGTACATACCACAGCACCTGTGGACCAACCGTAGAAGGGCAAACCAAAGCCTCACAAATGGCACCGCTAAACTGCCGTAAACCCTAAGGTTCGAAGGCGTTCCATGGTCATTACGTCGAGTTAGGGTTTCATTCTCCTAGAGGGTTCATAGCATTACCTGCATTGTCATCAGAATACTTTAAACTTGGAAATGGGTTCCTGACATTCGATCGTCTCTATCGACTCTCAACGAATCTGCGTGAAGTCGTCTCTAGCTGGAATCAATCTATCTGATGACCTCGCATCGGGGTAAGCGAACGAACCACATGTCCTAGTCGTTCATCCTCGGGTGACTAGCGACCTTCCATTATATCTCTAAGTATATACCCATGCTGCAGTAGCTCCAACATCTGGGGCGATATCTCGTCATTAGCAGCAGCAACTGGCTCATTTGTCTGCACGCTGAACAATGCCTCAATCATCACGAATAAGCGATATATCAATGGTCATCACATTCAGGCTGGCCTCTAGCAGTAGCCTGATCCTCTGGTGCTGATCTGCACGTCCGAGAAATCTCATAAAAGCGATCTGTCAAACGTTCATGGCGCGAAAACACAATAAAACGAAGCCTCTATGCAATCGTACGTCTCTGGAATCACGCCCTGGTCAGTCCTCGTCCATGACGAGCTCGTGCTGACGCAACTCTAGCCGTAGCTCTCTCTGCCCGTGTAATCGTGGCAGCAAAATCATAACCAAAACCGATGAGGATAAACCATAGGAATGAATATAATACTGTGCAAGGAAATGTACATCCTAAGGTTTCTTAAGCGGAGTAGCGTATCGTAAGTATGCCGCGGAACATACGTATGGTACGCCACTCTACTCAAGTTACCTACTCCATCAACCAAGGGTCATCCTACGCGACGAAAGTTCGGGTCTAATACCCCCTCGACTAAGTCTAAGTTTCGCAAGGTCAAGCCTAAGTTCTGTATATATATAAACGCTCTAGGCTCCGCATAGTCAAACTTAGACTCGAACCAAGGTTAACCTAGCGCTCTGATACCAACTTTGTCACGACCCGAAATAGCACGTGACTGGCCCTTGAATCATATGAAGTCTATAAGTATGTGGATATCATCCAACTATATAATCAATGTCTGTATGTATGTGGATCTCGTCCACGTGTCTCCCAAAGACAATAAGCATCATGCATGTAAATATCATAAAACATATGCATGGAAGTATGAGGATGTAAATCAACATGTGTCCCTCACGACATATCAAAATCATGGAACCTGAGTGTCTAGCATCGACACTCGAAAACATCATGAAACCTGTGCCTAGCATCGGCACATAAATCCTCATATACATATAGGGCTCCGTCAGTCCGGATCGTCCCACGGGCTCTGTCGGTCCGGATCGGCCCGTATCATCTCTCAACTCCGGTCGGTATCCTCCGGATATCCGCCGAGCCCAAATAATATCACCGGTAGGTAGTACTCCCCTGCCGGGCTCACCGTCCAACATATACGAGTCTTCTTGTCCCGGGGTACCTCACCGGGTCCACCATGTACCCGCAGACGGTGCCTACCTCTCCTCGAATCGGTTTTCACATGCCACTATCAGAACCGAGAAAACATATGGTGGACACACCGAAATATCATATCAAGGGTAACCGGGTTTTTAAAACCGTACACTTTTTATTTGAAATAATCACGGTTCCCAAATCCAGAAATATCATGGAAACAATATATCTCAATGCGTATAATCATAAAGCATGATGTATGCGATATATAAAAGAAATGTAAGCATATCAGTATATCATGCAACATAAAACAGTAATATGCACATATCGAGGAAAGACCGCTCCTTTAAAATGAATCGGTTTTAAAAAGTATCTTGCGGTTCCCAAATCTCCAAATCAAACCAGAATCATCTATGTATGTGCAAATACGTATATATGCGAGAATGGGTGTACAATAAATACGTGCACAAGTATGAATGTACAATATGTAAGTACACAAGTATGAGTGTGCAATAGGTATGTGCATAAGTATGGGTGTACAATAGGTATGCGCACAAATTTGAGTGTATAATATGTAAGTACATAAGTATGAGTGTACAATAGGTATGTGCACAAGTATGAGTGTACAACATGTAAGTACACAAGTATGAGTATACAATAGGTATGTGCACAAGTATGAGTGTACAATAGGTATGTGCACAAGTATGAGTGTACAATAGTTATGTGCACAAATATGAGTGTACAATATGTAAGTACACAAGTATGAGTGTACAATAGGTATGTGCACAAATATGAGTGTACAATATGTAAGTACACAAGTATGAGTGTGTGCACAAGTATGAGCGTACAACATGTAAGTACATAAGTATGAGTATACAATAGGTATGTGCACAAGTATGAGTGCACAATATGTAAGTACACAAGTATGCCATGCAAGGGGTCATATCCTGATGCAATAATCCTACTGTGCAGTGACATGGCAATTATCGATGATGAAGTGTGTGAGCCGGCAAGCAGGTGTACGTGGAACATATGCATCATCGATAATTGTGCTAGTGTGCTGATAGTATGGTTTTAATATAACAATAAACATATTTAAACATGCGATGCGATGCGAACAGCAAGAATATGCGGCAAATGAATAATAAACACAACAGTGCAGAATCTACATCAATGTATCTATGTCATACTGTTTTGCCATTTGAAAGAAGACGAATCGGGGTTTTTAGGAAAATAAGGGCTACGGTGTTTTTATGAAAAGATGCGTCTTTTGAAAATATCCATAGAATCACTTTGCCTGTCTTTAAAATATTCTCCATTCGTTAGTTTTTGAAATGGGTATGACTCGGGTCTAGTCTAACATCTACTATGCAAACTACAGATCTAACTAACAAGCTAATCGGGAGGGGTATGGAAACCACCTAAATCTGAGTCGATATATATATATATATATATATATATATATATGTGTGTGTGTGTGTGTGTGTGTGTGTGTAATAGTCGGTGATCCCGCCTTAAAGGTACCGCGTACGATACAATATCATATGACCTCCTCGAGTCATGAGTGCGGATCTTATCATCAAATAAAGCTCGTGCGGTAAATCATCGTACGGCATCCCAAATCTGGGTACGGGTCAATATCACATTTATCTCATCAATTATCTGGTATCCTTATCATCATATCTCATGATCTGGGGTACTGATCTAAGTCTAGTACAAACCGATACCATCTAGGTAAATATAAATGCGTGTGTAAAACACACGTCCAAAGGCCCGCTAAAATCTCATGTCGTATCTCAAATACGAACCATATCATATCACCGATCTCATGGCACTATGCCCAATCTCATCGACTCATCTCCAAATATCATCCACTATCCTCATCATCCAGGTATAAGTATAACAAATAAGCATGTGCGTGCGTGCGGGTGTAAACCTATTCTAGGGTCCGCAACTAGGAGACTATACTAGTTTACTTCTAAACTCTAATCTAACCATAGTACACCTAATCACATCCTGAAAATCCATGTCACACATAATGCTATATATATATATATATATATATATATATATATATATATAGTATACTAAATATCAAACTGCGGGGGTGCTATACGCCATCCACCCGACTTCCCCCGTAGATATAATCTACCCACCTTGCTCTTCGCCTTCCGTTGCCGACGTCGCCACGTGCTTGCTTGTCGTCCCGAAGTCTTCGCGGGGTATCTACACATCATAACGTATCACAAATGCGTATTAAAATCACATCGGAAACCAAAGCGGCACGCTAAGTCCTATAGGTTAGAACCTACGGACCACGCCTTCAAAACCACCAAATAACACTCGATTTCGACGTACAAACGTCAAGTGATCAAGGTAAAACACAAATACGAAAATCCAGAATATAAAATACGCAAAACGAAACCCCAAATCAAAACAACAACTCTTGAAAATGGTCCCAGATTTTACCCTAGGTCAAATTGGTTAATTTTGCATATGCCAGGGGTCTAGTTTACTGATGAGGGGACCACAGAACAAGAACGAGACCAAATGGCCCAGATCTGGCCGTAAATTGCAGCCAGACAGAATATTTCTACGGCCAAGGAATGGAATCAGGGGCTGGGGTCTTTAGGGTATGTTCCAAATCACCTGCATGTATCACTGTTCTTGCAAAATAATTTTCAGGTAGCCCGGGTGTTAGCAGATTTCATTTTACATCCACAGAATCCACAGTTTTCCGATATCGGGTTTTCTAAATCTGTAATCTGGGGTTCTAGTCTCTGGTTTAGGTCTGAATTATAGCACTAGGTGTTTTGTGCGGCCTCTACTGAGCTCAATTTCACATCACAACCCAAAATTTCCCTAAACCCTAACTAGAGTTTTCAATGTTCACCCAAACCACATAATATCGGTTCCAATCTAATATGAGGGTAAAAGCAATGGAAATACTAAGTTAAAGGTTCAGAAAATATCTCATTTGGCAGCTCAAGAATTTTCTTGAGTTGCCCCAAGTGTCCAAAATGTAAGCTTTCTTGGTCCATGGGGTAGCTAGTGAGCTCATGCATCTTTTTAATGAAATAAGATTTGGGTTTTGAGGTGTTTTTCATGGAGTTTGAGAGGGTTGAAGATGGTGGAGGAGGAGGGCAACAGCAGCAGCAGCAAATGATGAGGAGAGGGGAGAGGAATGAGTGAAGGAATAGAGAGGGAATGGCTCAAGACAAGGTTGACCCCTCTCTTTCTCTCTCTTACCCTTACCTCTATATTCTATTCTTTTCTTTTTCTTTTCTATTTTCCTTCTCTCCTCAATTGTAACCCCAAAACAAAAAGCCATGCACCCAAATCATGTAGGAAAAATGTAACAAGTGTATAAAGACATGGTGCATGTTTTGCACAAAACAAGCTTAAAATCCGATTAGCGATTTTTAATCGCGATTAGCACTAAATTAGCATATAAGTAATCATAAAAACTTAAAATTTGCATAATTCACATAAAACACCCTCTTTTAAGTAATTTCTATAATTTTACAAAAAAAAATTCCAATTTTATCGGTATTTAATTATACCGTCTTATTAAAATATTCAATATTTTATTATTTAATTATAAAAATTCCCAAAAATAATATTTTATTTTTTTGAAATGTTACAATCTTCCCCTCTTAAAGAAATTCGGTTCTCGAATTTAAATTTAAACCCCTCAAATGCTAAAACATTTCAGTAAAAGACTAAGTCGTCGGGGCTCCGAAATCATCAATACATAAAACGCATCATAGCGCAATGCATGCTCATGAAAAATGAGCAGATAACTCAAAAACAAAACTTCGTCAAGTATCCCGCAATCATCGGAGTTATGGTAAAGACACAAGTGTCAAATCCAAAACGAAACCGATATGATATACATCAAAATTATACATGTAGACATCAAATTTATACATGTAAATAGCTGAAGGACATGCATGCTAAATCTTTTTAAGTCGCTGTGCGATGCGCATAACACTGCACAGTGGCGGACGTCTATTGTAAGAAAATAACCATTTATGTATATATCTTTTATTTAATATGTACGTTCCGCCGTTTTGAAAACAATTTAGAAGGTTTCCTTACTTTATACGTTTCGTGTCATATCAGACACGTAAGTAAATACTGAGACTATAGCTCTCTTTTTGGAAATCCCTTCGGTAACTATCAATGCATGCAAAATATATCCAGGTACTGTCCTCTGACTAGTCCTGCTCAGTACGAAAATAAATAGCGAATATCATAAAAACGTACTGCTCCATAAAAATCAATCCCAAAATGTGCATATGAATGCTACGTGCGTCTAGTGCGCACGGAAATCAAAATCCATATATGTGCCATACATGTGCACAGAAACAACATTTAGGTGCAACGGGTGTGCACGAAACATCTGCCAAGGGCAACGGACGTGCCTGACAGCAACATCATGTGCATCTGACATGCACGAAGAATCCCGATTTAGTGCATCAGGTGTGCACCAAAATCGCATCTTAAAACATGCGCTCAACACGCGTGAAAATCCAAATCAAATGCACTGAGTGTAAGAAATCAACATCAATATCAGAATCAAAATCAACGGTATACAATACAGCTCAATCCAAATTAGGTATACCGCGGTATATAATCTCACTCAAGTGCACCCGATGCGCACAAAAATCCAAAATCAAGCGCCTAATATGCGCAAAATCCAACCAAAGTGCGTTGGGTCCGTAAAAGCATACAGTGCAGTAGCATGCACGAAAACGAACGGCAAGTGCCAACGCGCATGAAAATACAAATCTGGTAAAACGAATGCTCAAGGATATAAATCGGGTGCAACTAAGGTACGGAGTATTAATCCAGTGCGACAAACCCATAAATACCCGTCCGGTACAACAAATGCAAGAATTGAAAATCTAGTGCAACTAATGTGCGAAGTGAAAATCTGGTGCATCCAGTGCACGAAAAACGAATACAGTGCATCTAGTGCACGAAATACGAATACCAATCCATAATTCAAATGCGTAAACAGCAACACCGAGTGTACCAAGGTGTATAAAATCATAAACGTGTGCAACTGCATGCATAAAACGCATATCAATGCACTACAAGCACATATAAGCTATACCGAGTGCAAAAATCAAACCGGATGCGTACCACACGCACAAAATCAAATCACTGTATGAAATCCACGAAATCATAGACATGTGCAGCTGAGGCACAAAACCAATACCAAGTGCAATAAATATGCACAAATCAAAACCCAACACAAAGGTGTATAAAACACATCTCAAGTGCAATAACTATGCACAAAATGTAATTACTCAGTAGGTGCAACCATGGTGCACGAAAACAAATATCAGGAAACTCATCATCAAAGCTCAAATCAAAGCGATATAAGCGTGAAACTCAGATCACAAACGCAAATCGCAACAAAGGATATTGAGGTACACCTCCTACAATGTCGAAAAATGAGTCGGTGCGCCTAAAACCGGCAGAACAAGAATATCCGCTCGCCTCCTGCTCACGGTCCAGCGTCCTCTGTCTCTGGCTCTTATCTTCTCTGTGGATTACCAATCTCGCAATCCATCGGCTCATTGGCCCTGTCAGGTGTGCTAACGGGGACGATTCCATTCTGGCACTTCTCTGTTCATCTCCCGGTCATTCATCACGACCACTCGTAAGGCAGCACGTCACTGGCGTCGGCCTCTGGCTCTCTGAATACAAGTGACACAACTGATCCTGGGTGCAAATCTCATTGCAGCAGTGTCCTGGAAGGAATCCTTCTCAAGGTCTCTTCCGATCTCGCCTATACCGAACTGTACGGATGCTGGTACTCTAGCATAATCCTTTCTTGCTCTCTGGACATCTGCGTCCTCAGCATAGTATTTTTTCGGAAACTGGTCGCATCCCAACGCTTCTGTAGACATATCCGACCTTTAATCTTAACGGGGAGTAACAACAGCTCGTCAGCATCTCGCACGAACCTCTTGTCCTACTTGTCTGTATCATCGTCTACTTCGACGTCACGTCTCTATCTGCGCACTGCCAATGTTCTCGGCTACGGTCAATCCGAAGTCTCTCACACGGACTAGAAATCACGAACTCAGTATCTTCATCACTCTGTGGAAGATATCTAGCCGAACACGTCCTCAGGAACTCGTCCCAACCCGCGGAGGTATACTCCATACTCGTCCTTTCTCGATCAATTCACACGCATCAGGGTGAGGTCCTCTATCCGAACCTGGTCGACTGTCTCGTCGACGATGCCAAACTCTGGCCTGCTGGGTGTGCGCAATATGACCACTCCTTGGGTCCAAGTCTTCTCGTATAGTATTCAAGAAAGGTCCTGTCGAGGTTTCTCTCAAATCTCGTTTCTGCCGAATTGCCCGGAAGTCGTTGTCCTTTACTACATCCATCTCTTGTTCCGGAACGGCTGCATTCTCATCGCGACTCCATCTGGAAGATATATCCATATACAGCGCCTCTGCATGCGTATCGCATCTCTGATGTCAGCGGAGTGGAACGTCATCTCGTCGAAATCTCGTGCGAACTCTTTAGTCCACTTTGTTCCAATGTCGACTGATTCGGACTCGTCTTCTCGTGGCTGCATGGGTGGCGCTCCAACGGCTATACTCGTATCTGGAGTCTCCCAAGCAATGTATCCCATCACATTATATCCGAATAATGTCGAACCATCCGATCGATTTGTCAAAACCTCATAATCCCCCAAGAGATCAATATCTTGAGTACAGTTTAATAGTATTCCAATACATGCCACAGTACCTGTGGACCAACCGTAGAAGGGCAAACCCAAGCCTCACAAATGGCACCGCTAAACTGTCGTAAACCCTAAGGTTCGAAGGCGTTCCATGGTCATTTCGAGTTAGGGTTTCATTCTCCTAGAGGGTCCATAGCATTACCTACATTGTCATCCGAATACTTTAAACTTGGAAATGGGTTCCTAACATTCGATCGTCTCTATCGACTCTCAACGAATCTGCGTGAAGTCGTCTCTAGCTGGAATCAATCTATCTGATGACCTCGCATCGGGGTAAGCGAACGAACCACATGTCCTAGTCGTTCATCCTCGGGTGACTAGCGACCTTCCATCATATCTCTAAGTATATACTCATGCTGCAGTAGCTCCAACATCTGGGGCGATATCTCGTCATTAGCAGCAGCAACTGGCTCATTTGTCTGCACGCTGAACAGTGCCTCAATCATCACGAATAAGCGATATCTCAACGGTCATCACATTCAGGCTGGCCTCTAGCAGTAGCCTGATCCTCTGGTGCTGATCTGCACGTCCGAGAAATCTCATAAAAGCGATCTGTCAAATGCTCATGGCGCGAAAACACAATAAAACGAAGCCTCTATGCAATCGTACGTCTCTGGAATCACGCCCTGGTCAGTCCTCGTCCATGACGAGCTCGTGCTGACGCAACTCTAGCCGTAGCTCTCTCTGCCCGTGTAATCGTGGCAGCAAAATCATAACCAAAACCGATGAGGATAGATCATAGGAATGAATATAATAGTGTGCAAGGAAATGTACATCCTAAGGTTTCTTAAGCGGAGTAGCATATCGTAAGTATGCCGCGGAACATACGTATGGTACTCCACTCTACTCAAGCTACCTACTCCATCAACCAAGGGTCATCCTACGCGACGAAAGTTCGGGTCTAATACCCCCTCGACTAAGTCTAAGTTTCATAAAGTCAAGCCTAAATTCCGCATATATATATAAACTCTCTAGGCTCCGCATAGTCAAACTTAGACTCGAACCAAGGTTAACCTAGCGCTCTGATACCAACTTTGTCACGACCCGAAATAGCACGTGACTGGCCCTTGAATCATATGAAGTCTATAAGTATGTGGATATCATTCAACTATATAATCAATGTCTGTATGTATGTAGATCTCGTCCACGTGTCTCCCAAAGACAATAAGCATCATGCATGTAAATATCATAAAACATATGCATGGAAGTATGAGGATGTAAATCAACATGTGTCCCTCGCGACATATCAAAATCATGGAACCTGAGTATTTAGCATCGACACTCGAAAACATCATGAAACCTGTGCCTAGCATCGGTACGTAAATCCTCATATACATATAGGGCTCCGTCAGTCCGGATCGACCCACGGGTTCCGTCTGTCCGGATCGGCCCGTATCATCTCTCAACTCCGGTCGGTATCCTCCGGATATCCGCCGAGCCCAAATAATATCACCGGTAGGTAGTACTCCCCTGCCGGGCTCACCGTCCAACATATACTAGTCTTCTTGCCCCGGGGTACATCACCGGGTCCACCATGTACCCGCAGACGGTGCCTACCTCTCCTCGAATCGGGTTTCACATGCCACTCTCAGAACCGAGAAAACACATGGTGGACGCACCGAAATATCATATCAAGGGTAACCGGGTTTTTAAAACCATACACTCTTTATTTGAAATAATCACGGTTCCCAAATCCAAAAATATTATGGAAATAATATATCTCAATGCGTATAATCATAAAGTATGATGTATGCGACATATAAAAGAAATGTAAGCATATCAGTATATCATGCAACATAAAATAGTAATATGCACATATCGAGGGAAGACCGCTCCTTTAAAATGAATCAGTATTAAAAAGTATCTTGCGGTTCCCAAATATCCAAATCAAGCCAGAATCATCTATATATATGCAAATACGTATGTATACAAGAATGGGTGTACAATAAGTACGTGCACAAGTATGAGTGTATAATATGTAAGTACACAAGTATGAGTGTACAATAGGTATGCGCACAAGTATGAGTGTACAATAGGTATGCGCACAAGTATGAGTGTACAATATGTAAGTACACAAGTATGAGTGTACAATAGGTATGTGCACAAGTATGCGTATACAATAGGTATGTGCACAAGTATGAGTGTACAATAGGTATGTGCACAAGTATGAGTGTACAATATGTAAGTACACAAGTATGAGTGTACAATAGGTATGTGTACAAGTATGAGTGTACAACATGTAAGTACACAAGTATGAGTATACAATAGGTATGTGCATAAATATGAGTGTACAATATGTAAGTACACAAGTATGCCATGCAAGGGGTCATATCCTGATGCAATAATCCTACTGTGTAGTGATATGGCAATTATCGATGATGAAGTGTGTGAGCCGGCAAGCAGGTGTACGTGGAACATATGCATCATCGATAATGGTGCTGGTGTCCTGACAGTATGGTTTTAATATAACAATAAACATATTTAAACATGCAATGCGATGCGAACAGCAAGAATATGCGGCAAATGAATAATAAACACAACAGTGCAGAATCTACATCAATGTATCTATGTCATACTATTTTGCTATTTGAAAGAAGACGAATCGGGGTTTTTAGGAAAATAAGGGCTACGGTGCTTTTATGAAAAGATGCGTCTTTTGAAAATATCTGTAGAATCCATTTGCCTGTCTTTAAAATATTCCCGATTCGTTAGTTTTTGAAATGGGTATGACTCAGGTCTAGTCTAACATCTACTATGCAAACTACAGATCTAACTAACATGCTAATCGGGAGGGGTATGGAAACCACCTAAATCTGAGTCAATATCTATATGTATAATAGTCGGTAATCCCGCCTCAAAGGTACCGCGTACGATACAATATTATATGACCTCCTCGAGTCATGAGTGCGGATCTTATCATCAAATAAAGCTCGTACGGTAAATCATAGTACGGCATCCCAAATCTGGGTACGGGTCAATATCACATTTATTTCATCAATTATCTGGTATCCTTATCATCATATCTCATGATCTGGGGTACTGATCTAAGTCTAGTACAAACCGATACCATCTGGGTAAATATAAATGCGTGTGTAAAACACACGTCCAAAGGCCCGCTAAAATCTCATGTCGTATCCCAAATACGAACCACATCATATCACCGATCTCATGGCACTTTGCCCAATCTCATCGACTCATCTCCAAATATCATCCACTATCCTCATCATCCAGGTATAAGTATAACAAATAAGCATGTGTGTGCGTGCGGGTGTAAACCTATTCTAGGGCTCGCAATTAGGAGACTATACTAGTTTACTTCTAAACCCTAATCTAACCATAGTACACCTAATCACATCCTGAAAATCCATGTCACACATAACGCTATCATATATATATATAGTATACTAAACATCGAACTGCGGGGGTGCTATACGCCATCCACCCGACTTCTCCCGTAGATATGATCTACTCACCTTGCTCTTCGCCTTCCGTTATCGACGTCGCCACGTGCTTGCTTGTCATCCCGAAGTCTTCACGGGGTACCTACACATCATAACATATCGCAAATGCTTATTAAAATCACATCGGAAACCAAAGCGGCACGCTAAGGCCTATAGGTTAGAACCTACGGACCACGCCTTCAAAACCACCAAGTAACACTCGATTTCGACGTACAAACATCAAGTGATCGAGGTAAAACACAAATACGAAAATCCAGAATATAAAATACGCAAAACGAAACCCCGAATCAAAACAACAACTCTTGAAAATGGTCCCAGATTTTACCATAGGTCAAATTGGTCAATTTTGCATATGCAAGGGGTCTAGTTTACTGGTAAGGGGACCACCGAACAAGAACGAGACCAAATGGCCCAGGTCTGGCCGGAAATTGCGGCCAGACAGAATATTTCTGTGTCCAAGGAATGGAATCAGGGGATGGGGTCTTTAGGGTATGTTCCAAATCACCTGCATGTATCACTGTTCTTGCAAAATAATTTTCAGGTAGCCCGAGTGTTAGCAGATTTCATTTTACATCCACAGAATCCACAATTTTCCGATATCGGGTTTTCTAAATCCGTAATCCGGGGTTCTAGTTTCTGGTTTAGGTCTGAATTATAGCACTAGGGGTTTTGTGTGGCCTCTACTGAGCTCAATTTCACATCACAACCTAAAATTTCCCTAAACCCTAACTAGAGTTTTCAATATTCACCCAAACCACACAATATCGGTTCCAATCTAACATGGGGGTAAAAGCAATGGAAATACTAAGCTAAAGGTTCAGAAAATACCTCATTTGGCAACTCAAGAATTTTCTTGAGTTGCCCCAAGTGTCCAAAATGCAAGCTTTCTTTGTCCATGGGGTTGCTATTGAGCTCATGCATCTTTTTAATGAAATGGGATTTGGGTTTTGAGGTGTTTTTCATGGAGTTTGAGAGGGTTGAAGATGGTGGAGGAGGATGGCAGCAGCAACAGCAGCAAATGATGAGGAGAGGGGAGAGGAATGAGTGAAGGAATGGAGAGGGAATGGCTCAAGACAAGGTTGACCCCTCACCCTCTCTTTCTCTCTCTTATCCATACCTCTATATTCTATTCTTTTCTTTTTCTTTTCTATTTTCCTTCTCTCCTCAATAGTAACCCCAAAACAAAACGCATTACACCCAAATCATGTAGGAAAAATATAACAAGTGTATAAAGATATGGTGCATGTTTTGCACAAAACAAGTTTAAAATTCGATTAGCGATTTTTAATCGCGATTAGCACTAAATTAGCATATAAGTAATCATAAAAACTTAAAATTTGCATAATTCACATAAAACACCCTCTTTTAAGTAATTTCTATAATTTTCCAATTTTTTTTCCCAATTTTATTGGTATTTAATCATACTGTCTTATTAAAATATTCAATATTTTATTATTTAATTATAAAAATTCCCAAAAATAATATTTTATTTTTTTGAAATTTTACACTTGGGCTCAGCCCACAGAGTCTCTGTCGTTTCCTATTTCAATAAAGTGTTAGACACTTACTAGGACACAGTCCTTTCTCTGTGCACATAATGCTTAACATTTATATGAATACTGACACCCACACTTCGCTTTGCTTTTCCCACTTTCTTTTGTTTTGTTTGTTTTCTTTTTTTTATTATGAGTGTTGAACACTCTTTATGGCGCTAGGTTTTTCTTACAGAGCGCTCTTTATTTTATCAGCACCCACGTGAGGAGCACGTGGAGCGTTTGGCGCCAGCCACTGAGTGCTAAGCACTTTTATAAAATAGCGCCCACGTGAGGAGCACGTAGAGCGCTCGGCGCAGAGCACCAGACTTGGAGTGCTAAGCGTTTCTTATAAAATAGCACTCACGTGAGGAGCACGTGGAGCGCTCGACTCTGAGCGCCAGACTTGGAGTGCTAAGCGCTTTTTATTGAATAGCGCTCACGTTAGGCACTTGGCGCTGAGAGCCAACCACTGAATGCTAAGCACTTTTATTTTGCAGTGCTTGGCGCTGGGTTTTTTCTTTCTTTCTGTGTTATGATCTGCAAAGTTCAATTCTTTGTTCTTCCCCGGATCTTCGATCCCTAAGAATAAATTCATCCCCGTAAGAATTAAATTCTCATTTATGGGAGACTTGTCTCATGGATCTCAGATCGAGGAAAGAACTATGTTATTTTTATGAGGGTTAAACCCTTGCAGATGAGATGTTATGATCTCCCTTACCTTGAAGAAAATTCTTCTTCCTAAAGCTAGCTCTTCTCTTTGAGATCGAAGTTTATAGGGAGGTTCCTCTGTACAAGACTTGAAGTCTTGGGTCCTTTATATAAGGGAGGCCGATTTGTTGAATCAGTTAAGGAAGTCTCTCATTGATAGATCTCTAATTGATTTGGGGAATTTATCCACCGTTGGATTTTTTATCCAAGGACTTCTGTTTTACAGAAGACATTTTTCTTGTTTTTAACAAGATTGGAAAAATATTTTTCCACACAGAAGTTATTCTATATCATGGTGATTTTTTAATCACCATTGGATTTTTGATCCAACGGTGCTCTGATTTACAGAGCTCAATCTTTCTTGTTTAAAAAGATTTGAGGAGTATTTTCTCAATCAGAATTTAATTCTGTATCTTGGTGATTTTTTAATCACCATTGGATCTTTGATCCAACGGTGCTCTGATTTATAGAGTACAATCTTTCTTATTTAGAAAGATTTGAGGAGTATTTTCTCAATCAGAATTTAATTCTGCACTATAATGATTTATCATCTTCGTTGGATCTTTGATCTAAGGGTGGAGAACTTTTAGTTCTGGCGCTGGCGCTCTCGTGTTTTGCACGTGAGGCGCTGCCTCAGAGCCTTTGACTCTTGGCGTTGGCGCTCTCGTGCTTTGCACGTGAGGCGCTTCCTTAGTTCAAATTTCAAATTTTGAACAGAGTCCTGCTCTCTTATTGGGGGGAAACAAATGCCCCCCACCTTTGCGCTCACGTGGCTCATATGTGAGTGCAGCGGTGGCAGCCTTTCCACCGTTGAATTGTCTTGGAAGTTGGATCAACTTCCAGCACCTATAAATAGGGCCTTTGGCCCTTTGAGATGACCGCTGTTCATCTTCTCCTTTGCTCTTTTCATTTCTGAGAATATAATCCTCCCTCTTTTAGAGCTTAGTTCTCTGCCTTAAGAAACTCTTCCTAGAGTTAGAACTCTGCCCAATTTTTGGTAAGGATAATTGAACCCCTTGACAGAGCTTTGCTCTTCTGAGATCATAGATCTTTTAAGATGTATTTTAGGGTTTCTTTAAACCATTAATTAGAACAGAGCTTTGCTCTTCTTAGATCATAGATCTAAAGAAATCATTTTTAGGGTTTCTTAACCCTTTAATGAATAACTCTTAGAGTTTCTAAGATTTGTATTTCAGATCTTTTAAAGATCTCAGGGTTTTACCTCTATAAAAAGCTTTGCTTTTTAGGGTTTTGATGGATTATTCCATCGTTTTCACAGAGCATAGCTCTTAGAATTTTTAGGGAATTTTATTCCCCTCATAATTAGAGTTGACAGATGTTACTCCTGTTTGCAGAGCGTTGCTCTCGAGGGAGTTTAACTCTTTAGCCCGAGAAGTCTCTCATTAAATGAGGATCTTTTTTAAGATTTCTTCTTTAATGAGTGATTGTCTCATCAATGATGAGCCGTCACCTTGATTTTGTGGGCCCCCCTTGGTCCTTTTGCACTGCATTGCAGTGTGGTACAAATTTAAAGTACCAAATATCAGAATTTGGACTATACCATTGGCGGCTAACCCTCTTTCCTTTTCGCGCAGGTACTATGTCTTTCGACACTTCCTTCCCGTTTGTTCGCCCGGAGAGTGCCTATGTAGACGTGCCCGTCGATCGGGAAGTTTTCGCACTGATTAAAGATCACGATCTGGAACAGAAGTCTCTTCATTTATGGGGGTTGTTCTCCACCGAAAGACGCGATTGGGACGTTGGGACGTCTGGCCTGAATTTTGGGGCAGATATTATTTGGATTTATCCGTCCACCTCTCCGAAGATACCAAGTTGATTTATGGCACCATGTCTCGGAGATTTAGACGGATGCGGCCGATGTAGCAGACTTCGTCAGATTCCCCCACATTGTGAGGGGTTTTTTTATTGTAGGGACGCTCTTCCATGCAGGCGCAAGCCCCTGCAGTTAATTACGCTACCGTATCACGGTAACCAATTTCTCTTTCTCTAGATGGTCACTTCGTGTCGTGTGTGTTTGTTTTGTTTTTTGGTTGCCCATGGATTGTATACGGAGACTAATTTATGTTGTCGCCCGTAGGGCGTGGATTAGTCCAAATCCGTATTTTCTTAGATTTAGTTTTGGGGTTGGGTTTAAGGATCGTTAATCTCATTTGAGACAAAGATCAACTTAAACGTTTTGTTAATGATACATTAATCTAATTTTAGACTAAGATTTACTCAACAGGATCATTTAGATCCAACAAAAGAGCATTTGGACTCTATTGTTTTAGTTTAGGGACGTTGCGGTCCATTGGGTTTATTGACTGTCGGGACCCGCCACCTCCCTGAAGACGTTGAAGAGTTACAACGACACATATCAGAGGTGTGATTGATGTACCCTTAAACCAATGTCAGTTGAGGGATCTGTAGTTGGATTGATTTAAGAATTGTTAATTTCGTTTGAGATTAAGATCAACTTAAAGTGCTGGGCTCAATCTCCAGAGAGTCGGGTCCTCCTGACAACATTCCAAAGAAAGAATAGAAAGGGAATGTCGTCAGCGAACAATCGCCCGGTAAGTCTCAAACAGATAGAAATAGAATAGACAGATAAGAGAGAATATAACTGTATAATATATGTTTGTTATACTAACGTAGTTATTTGTAGCTTGGTACATAATATGCCAGTGTATATGAGAAGAGTCCAACTATTCCGTAGACTAAGGTATACGGAGCATAAGGAACCGTTAAGCCACAGAACAACAGCAACGGATATTCAGGTTAGGTGTATTAAAGTGACCACCATCGTGCCACTTTTAACACATTCCGTACCAATCTATCCCATTAAAAACCCCGTACTGTTTATTGTGTTGTTTTATAGATGTAACACTTGCCGAAACCATGATATCAATTGCTCATGTAAACGGATAGTCATGTAATCAAGTCAATGTATATCCATGGTTCAATCAGTTCAAGTTATGTTGATATAGATAGTATTCTAGTATTCATGTTCAAGTTCTAGTATATATGGATTCATATTGTATTGGAGTTATATTTGGATTGTATTCATGTGTGGATTGTTTTCATATTAGACTGAGACTCCGTCTGAGTCAGACACTTAAACAAAATTTGATTCCTGAATTGGGTTTTAGAGTTATCGGTAACTCTGCACATGGACGGCAGGATGTGTGACTTTTTCCAAGCCAATTACCATTGATAACCCCGTTTTAGTTTTCTACCTTAAATAAATAAGCACCCACTTTCTCCGGCTCCCTGAGACTCAAGAGAATTGGTCCCGCTTAAACCTATATTTACTAAGGTCCTTATTATAAATTAATAAATTTGAGGGGTTTTATGAAAAAATAGTTTTGATATAATTTCAAAATAAACCTCAAGTATTTATTAGTCGTATTTAGGATTTTCATGGATGTAATTTTTAAAAGTGAAGTATTCTAATGATTATAAATCTAGATTGAATAGTATATGGTATTTTAGTGTAAATTGGAATTGTATGGATTTGTGATGGTATATTCATAAAATTTGTGATTCTTTTGGTTAGAAAATATGGAATTTATTATATATATTTAAAATAGATATTTTGATAATATATATATATATAATTATTAAAATAGAATTTATTTATTAAATAGAAAATCACATTATTCTTAAAAATTGTATTAAAAATTCCATCGAGATCGGATGCTCCGTGAGAAGGTCTGCATCTCGCTCTACTAGTACCGAGAATGTGCGATAACCCGCACCATCCAAATCGGGTTCCCCAAAATAGGCTGTAGAGGCTTAATTGCAAGAAATTTAATTAAAACAATCTTAAAAAATACGGTTTTATTAGTTTAAGCTATTTTATTGTAAAATTGTATTTATCCCACAAAACACTGTTCCAAAAGTCACCATGCTATGTCATGATGAGTGTTGTGATGAGGTAGGTCATTACCTCGTGAGTTTTCTAAAGATAATATGGGCAAACATGATGAAAAATGTCGAATAGAAAGTTTGTGGTATTTAACCGTAAAAGTGAAATAAAAGTTGCATAGTATTGTATTTTAAATTGAAACTTGCTCTAAATGTTTGTTTATGATTACTAAACAAGTTGTAACAATATGGATGTTTGGTTATTAAGAAAAGTTATATTTTTAACAAAATTAAAATCGGAAGTCAGATTAACTCCACTACCGACGAGTTTTGAAAAGAGATCTGTTTAGAATAGGAAAAGAGGAGAGAGAGAGGGAACTTACAGTTTGAAAAGAGAGAGGGGAGGTATGGAAAAGGCTTGAGAACTTCATGGAGTCGCGGTGTCGCCGGATTTGTCCCGAGTCGTCGCTGGAAGATGGCCTTGGACTAACTCCGCTTGTACAACTAATTTAACTTGGAAAAATTTGAGAGTTTTGATAATAGATTTCAGAATGGAGAGGGCTAGGGTGTGGGGTGGTATTTATAGGATAAAATTAGGGTTTAGGAAATTAAAAATGAGAATTAAAATACATTAAAACATTGGTTTAATGTGATTTTTAAATCTATGTTAATTTGCAGGAAAAACTAACAGAGGAGTAATGTGGGGAAGTCCAAGAGGTGTTGGGGAAAATTTGGGAGCATTCTCTGTGGGGAGGCCCGGTGCTGCCAGCCTAATGGGCAATCTCGCCGGCCACTTGTCTAGGGTTGTGGCTTGGATTCTTGCTATATGTCGGGGTATGTTCATATAGCATTTTACACATGTTTGATTTTTGAGACTTTTCAATTTTACATGTATTGCACGTGTAAACTTTTGGGCTTCCAAAGTTTAAAAGAAAAATTATTAAAAATAATATGTGACTGAGGGGATTCAAACACAGGGGCTATATCACAGCAGTGTAAGACTTTACCAATGAGCTACAAGTGCTTTCTTACTGTTCTTAAACAAATTAAATACTTATATCATACTCAGGTTTGCAAATACTCCATTTAGTACTTTAACTTTAAACAAATTTCTGTACATTAAAAATAGAGTCGTTACAACTTATCAATCGGAGGTTCCCTCGCTCCAAAGACGAGAGGTAATTAATAGCAGTTTAGTCCACGGCTGCCGGAGATTCGGATCCCCATAATCAATAAATCCCGGCCTGCCCTAGGCAGAGGGAATCTGTATACGCTTGTCAAGCGCGCATATTCCTATTTCAATAGGGTGACGAAAAACACCCTACATGCTGCAAGCCGCTCTTTATAACGTTCAACAATTCCTTTGGAGTCTTTCTTGGTTTTGGAGTCTTTCTTCGTTTTGAACACCCATTTACATCTTATGGGCTTCACACTATCAGGAACATGCATTAATTCCCTAACATTATTCTCATGCATGAATTTTAATTCTTCCATCATAACCTCTAGCTATTTTGATGACAGATCAGCACTAAGTGCTTCTTTACAACTTACAGGATCATTTTGAGAACCAAGGTCGTAATCACACCCTTGCTGATACACTACATAATCATTAGACAAAACTGGTTTTCGAACCTTTTGAGATCTTCTTAGAGATTGCTCTTGGACCAGTTCCGCTGGATATTCAAGTGGTTCTACATTATAATCTTGTAGTGCTTGAACTTCATTATTCTCTTGTATGTAATGATCTTATGTAATCTCAATCGTCCTAGTATGGTTCTCTTCTTCAAAATCGATATTATGATTTTGCTTATGTCCGTTAGTTTCATATCTTCTATGAATTTAGCTCGACCAGTTTCTAGAATTTTAGTGCTTTAATTAGGGTAATAGATTCTGTAACCTTTTGATTTTTCTTAGAATCCTATAAAATAGCAGCTTATGGTCTTAGGGTACATTTTTTATTCATGTGGGTTGTAAGTCCTAGCTTCAGTGTAACAACCGAGTCCAGTTCTACAAGTTTCTGTTCCCGTATGTGTGGTGTGTAGTATTCAGTTCATTATCCTGATTTTTGTTTGTGGCTAGTTATAAATTTACCCTCGACAATTCTAATTCTGCATATAACAATTTAAGTCATCAAAAATAAACTAAAAATAATTGACATGGTCTGCGCGACACCCCTAACCTTGTGGTAGCGTCCTTGCACCGGGTTTTCGTCCCGTTCAGTGAAACAGACGTGTTTGGACGGCTACGCGCACGTACGTGCGTCCATTCTTGGGGGTAGGCTTTTCAATTATAAAACCCTTCATTTTAATTTTTGGAACCCGCCAATAATTTTCTTATTTTAAATTCAAATTTTTGAACCCGACCCGGACGCAATTCTGAAATATTTTGCATTTGCGCCAAATCCTATTTTCTAATATTTTAAAAACCAACGAATATAAATTCAACCCCAGAAAATATTTTCCATTTTCTTTAAAGATCATTTTTGCAATTTTTTCCCTAACTGTTCAATCCCCCGCAGATCTTTCTCTTTTCCTTTTGGCCACGAGCCAATCAGAACGCTTTTAAATCCCTCGGGCCCCACCGTATCCCTCTCTCTCTCCTTTCTCCTTCTCTTTCTCTCTCTTCTCTCTCTCTCTCTCGCGACACTAGGAGACAACTTTCTTTCTCCTCCCCAGTTTCTCTCTCTTCTCGATCTCTCTCTACCTCTCTGTCTCTCTCCTCTTCTCTCCCCTCTCTCTCTCTCTCTCTCTCTTTCCCTGCGTCATCTTTCTCTCTCTCTCTCTCTCTTCTTCTTTATAAATCTTTCTCTTCCTCCATATTTCTTCACAGAAGCAAAACCCACCTCCCCGAGACCCTAGCCGCCTCGTCTTCCACCGCCGTAGCCCCAGCGCCGATGCCGTCATCGCAAAACTCGTCGCCTCCTCGCCCTCGTCACCTCCACATCCACTTCTTCCTCTTCCGTGCACCCTGCACCGGCAACCACGGCCCCCTGCACGTCTGCACCGTCGGGAATCGCCGCCAGTGGCCTCGTCTCCATGCTCCGGCCTTCGTGCAAACCCCAGTGAGCTTTACCCATTTCTTCTTCTTCTTCTTCTTCTTCTTTTTCTCCTTCCTTCTTTTCTTGCAAATCTAGTCTTGGTCTGCCGGTGGTTCCTCTGCAGGTCATGCACCAGAACTTCGTCGACGATCGCAGCCCCTCTACAGAGCAATGTGAGCACCCTTCCTCAATCTTCCTTCTCTTCCTCCTTCTTAATCTTCTCTCTTTTATTCATGCATTCTTGAATGTTTTGTTGTCCACTGTTTGTGGGTGGCCGGAAACCGATGGTGCCGATGACTTTTCCCGATGACCCATCTGCAGATCAGCGTACTTCCGACACGTGTGACTCCACTGTCCGTCGTTTGGGTTCATTCCGTGAACCGTGCGCGCGTCGTGATATTCGCCCGCCGACGCGTAACGTTCCGTTTTCCGTTTCGCGACCCGTCGAGGCAAGTGAAACTTGCTACATGCTATAATAAACTATTCATATGCTAAATTACTTATTTCTTGTTAAATCTCTAATCAGAATCGAAAGAAATGGATTTCAAGTTAACCGTGTAAAGTTCCGTTATACATTTCATGATTCCAAACGTGAAACTAATCTTGCATCTAATTATTTACATCTAACAATCACATGTACATGATAGATCACATTTGTTTATTGCTATGATACCCCTTTTCCAGTTTAGCCTATTAGACATCCATGTGCAACTTTAACCGGTCTAATTACAACTGCATTCATTAAACAGACTATACATGTACTCACATCCATAATTATTAACCTGTTTTCAGCATATACATCTATCATACTGTATTCACATTATACTGACACTGTCTGTTAAACACAATTGGTAACTGTGCAGCTAAATAAATAAAATTTGCTTATTGCTTAACTCATTGCTTAGATCATGTTGTTGATAACCCTGCTTGATTATTATAACCCTGATTATGCTAGCTGATTATGAGCACACCCATGATATCGTTTACACCTTGACATGACTTGCTACACACATATCGATTGACCAAACATGGTACCGTACACTACTGGACTTGACCTGTTGTACCATGGATCGACCCGTTACCTGATCTTGTGTCTAATGCCAACAAACCTGACATGTAGTCCTCACGGACCGTTCCTGCTGTCTATCCAGACAAACCTGCTCTTACCTGATCCTGTATTGGCATTAGTTCTTGATTACTGAATACCTGACTTGACATACATAACTTGGGGGTATGGGGAAATCAAAGGTGAAATCTGACTTGTAACTCAACAGTTCGATACCTGTTCTGATCAGTCTTATGGGCTTGGCCAGCCCCGGAGTGATGATGCTGACATCACTCGTCTGTACCTGCTACCTTTTACTGCCTAGCGGCACGTCTCGGTTTCATCCTGAGAGTCTGTAGACCGTGGTCCCGGGCATGCATGGGATACTATTGAGTTACATCGATGATTCATCAATTTGATTTCGAAGACTTTAGAGTAGGAAACCCAATATAACAGTTTAGTTTATTCACTACACATTACCCTGTACTGCCTGATTTATATTACCGTTACACCTGTTTCATTCATGTTTATATATTGCATTGCTTGTTACTCTGTTACACTTTATTACTTGATGTCATGACGCGCTGACGTCTGGGTTTTGCATGGCCCAGACTCTGTACCGTTGCTGCAGTCCGAGCAGGAGTACTTCAGCCAGCAGGCTGAGCTGTGAGGTGTCAGCAGTAGTTAGTTTTTATTTCCTGCATTTTTATTCCTGATGTGAGCCCATATTATGGGACATACATTCCAGTTATTTTGTATTGGATCTTTTACTTCCGCACTTTTATTTTTCTTGACTCATGTTATCTTGGCTTATGGACATATTTTAGATAGTTTTATTTTGTTCCTGATATCTCTACAGCCGTAATGTGACTGTGGATGGATACTTCCTACCCACAGGTAGCATGGTTGGCTATGTCACGTACCCAATTTAGCGTACTCTGGGAAGCGGGGTGTGACATGGTTTTTTTGGTATCAGAGCCATAGGTTAGTCGAGTTGATTCTTTTGTAGTTGGGTATTGTACCCAATACACGAATCAGAATACCCGTGTTTAGGAAACATGTCCTGCCACCTTGCCGTTTTACCGTTCTTGAATCAAGTACTTCCTGATTATATCTTTTACGATGTGCAAACTTCCTTTGCATATCGACTCGAAACCTGATTCCTTGTTATCTCTAGGACTTAAGCGACTTGGGTGGAGTTATGTAATTGTGGCTATGATACCGCGGCATAGTTACAATGTGGTACTCTATTTAAGTAACTCGGAGTTCTAGTCTTGATCTATATTTTGAATCTGTTATCATGCTAATGTTGGGTGTTTTGATTTCAGGAATATGGCAGACACGAATCTGAAGACGTACCAAAGGCGTGTTGACGAAGCCGCCATGCTTGGAGTGATACGGAGAATGCTGGAGAATCAAAAGAGACAGACCGAGCTGATCTAGCAGCAAGCGGAATCGTTTCAGGAAGGTTTGCGGACCGTTTAGCAGTCCGTGAACAAGGTTGTAGCTAAACCGGTTGATCGAATAGGGACCGTAGCAGATTTCAGGCGTTTGGGTCCGTCTGCATTTACTGGTTTGGAGGAGCCGTTGCCAGCAGAGCAGTGGCTAGTTGACACAGAGAACTTGCTTATTGCGGCACAGATTCCATATGAAAAAAGGGTGGATGTGGTGCGCATTCAGTTAGTGGACTACGCCCGTGAATGGTGGCTTGTGGAGGAGACCCGCTTGCCCAAGCCGATCAAGTGGGCGGATTTTTCGAAGAGTTTCCTAGAGAAGTTCTTCCTGCGGACTGCACGGGAGGAAATGGAAGAGAAGTTCATCGGGCTAAAGCAGAGTGGTGCACCCGTAGATGTGCATGCAGCCGAATGGACACGGCTTAGTAGATTCGCTGGACCTTTAGTTGCCAACGATGCAGACATGGCACGAAGGTTCATGCGCAGCTTGGATATGGACATCCAGAGGCAGATTGTCTCCCTGGGTTTGACCACTTTCTCACAGGTACTTACGGCAGCACGAGAACAGTAGAGCTTATCTGGAAAGACTGGGAGTTTACAGCAGACAGCAGTTGCGGTAAGGAAACCGGCATTCGTATCAAACCGAGCTCATGGTCGCAAGGGTATTCCAGTGGACCGTCGTGGTGTAACACCGATGAAGAAGCCTGTGATCGTTGATCGAAGAAGGAGCATGATTTGTGACTACTGCCATTTACCTGGACACGTACAAAAGGAGTGTCGAATGAGGCAGGGACTCTGTTTAGTTTGTGGAGCGGCAGATCACACTGTTAGCGCTTGTCCGTCGAAGCTTCGTACGAGAGATGATATTCAGAAGCCTCCGCAGAAACCGTTCCAGGGACAGAAGCAGCTGACTCAAGGACCTAATCAGGCTCGAGCTTTTACCCTAACGGCCGAGGAAGCTAAGGCGTCAGGAGAAGTTGTTTCAGGTATTCTACTCGTTCATGGTTTTCCCGCATTAGCGTTATTTGATTCTGGTGCATCCCATTGTTTTATGTCATCCAAGTTTATAGCTACACACTCGATTACTTACACGACCCTGTCTAGCTTCTGGGACATACACACTGGGAATGGGAAAATCATATCTAGTAGGGAATGTAAAGATTGTACAGTTGTTGTTTGCGGACGGGAGCTTTTTGCAGATTTCTTGGTGATTGATACGGGCAGCTATGAAGTCGTCTTGGGAATGTATTTTCTTGGCACTTTCCACGCTCACATTGATTGTAGGGCAAAGAAAGTAATTTTCCAGATTCTCGTACATCCCGAGTTTACCTTCACTGGAGGAAGCAGTTCTGTCGGGCCAGTCGAGTTTAGGGTTAGGCCGACAAATAAAATTCTTGCATCAATGGGGGTTGATAAAAGTGAAGAGGCAGCTGTTGTTCGTGATTTTATGGACGTGTTTGAAGATATATCGGGATTACCGCCGAAGCGAGACGTGGAGTTCGCAATTGATCTTACTCCTGGTGCAGCACCAGTATCTAAAGCGTATTATCCAATGGCACCAGTGGAGTTGGAAGGAGTCAAGAAACAGGTTGCCGAATTGCTTGAAAAGGGTTGGATTCGTAGCAGTAACTCGCCTTGGGGAGCTCCAGTTCTTCTAGTCAAGAAGAAAGATGGCACGAGAAGGATATGCATCGACTATCGAGAATTAAACCGGGTGACTATTAAGAACAAGTACCCGATCCCTCGCATTGGCGAACTTTTTGAGCAACTTAGTGGCGCGAGGGTATTCTCGAAGCTGGATTTGCGATTCGGATATCATCAGGTCCGAGTGAAAGCAGAAGATATTTGCAAGACGCCGTTCCGAACTCGGTATGGACATTATGAGTACTTAGTGATGCCCTTCGGAGTAATGAATGCACCGGCGATATTCGTGGACTTGATGAACCAAATCTTTTCACCATTCTTGGACCAGTTTATTGTGGTGTTCATTGACGATATTCTGGTGTACTTGAAGAGTTTTGAAGAGCATGCTGAATATCTGAAGATCGCACTGCAGACGTTGAGACAGGAGAAGTTATATGCGAAGATGAGCAAGTGCGAGTTTTGGCTGGAAGAAGTAAAGTTCTTGGGGCATGTCGTGTCTGGCGATGGAATCGCCGTCGATCCAGAAAAAATTGCCGCAGTTCGAGATTGGCCGATTCCGAAGAATGTTGCGGAGATAAGAAATTTCCTTGGTCTCGTCGGGTATTACAGAAGATTTGTGGAGAACTTTGCTCGTCTGGCGGAGCCGTTGACCAAGCTTACGCGCAAGGAGGTACCTTTTGTGTGGACGAATGTGTGTGCGTCAGCTTTAGAGACGTTTAAGCAGAAATTGATAACCGCCCTTATTCTGACCGTGCCAGACAGTTCCGGAGGATTGGTGATCCACAGCAACACATCTGGAAAAGGATTGGGCTGTGTTCTGATGCAGCATGGGAAGGTTGTAGCATACGCATCAAGACAGTTGAAGACCCATGAGAAGAATTACCCAACTCATGACTTGGAGCTTGCGGCTGTGATTTGCGCTTTGAAGATTTGGAGACACTACCTTTTGGGCGAAAGGGTCGAAGTTTTCACGGATCATAAGAGTTTGAAGTATGTGTTCACGCAGAAGGAGCTTGATATGAGGCAGCGTAGATAGTTAGAGTTGATGGCTGATTACGACCTTGATCTTAAGTACCATCCGGGGAAGTTTAATGTCGTACCGGATGCGCTCAGTCGATTACCGGCAATTCAGATGTTGACTACGCAGAAAGAACTCGTTGAAGACTTTCGAAGATTTGATTTGGAGGTGGTGCTACCGCATTCTTCGGTACAGTTGATGCAGCTGCAAGTACATTCGTCGTTGATCGAGAATATTAAATCAGCGCAATCGCAGGATCCTAGATTGCGAAAGTTTCGAGAACAGGTTGAAGCCGGACTACGAACAGATTTACTGATACATGAAGATGGTTCATTGAGATATGGTAGCCGTTTGTGTGTGCCAAAGGGAGATATTCGCGAAGAGCTTATGAAGGAGGCACACAGTTCAGCTTATTCCGTACATCCAGGAGGCACGAAGATGTACCGAGACTTACGACAGCATTTCTGGTGGGAAGGTATGAAACGGGAGATCGCTCGCTTTATGGCAAAGTGCTTGGTGTGTCAGCAGGTTAAGGCTGAACATCAAAGGGTTGCTGGTTTATTGCAACCACTTCCGATTCCTCAGTGGAAGTGGGAACATATAACCATGGATTTCGTGACAGCTCTACCGCGGAGTCCAAAGGGCAACAATGCAGTATGGGTGATTGTTGATCGTTTGACCAAAGCAGCTTATTTTATTCCTTTTCGGGTTGGTCAATCAACAGAAACTTTGGCGGAGCGGTTCATGCAGGAGATTGTAAGATTGCATGGAGTACCGATAAGCATCGTGTCCGATCGTGACACTCGGTTCTTATCACACTTCTGGAGGAGTTTACAGGAAAGTTTGGGGACTCGATTGAAGTTTAGCACAGCTTATCATCCTCAAACTGATGGTCAGTCGGAGAGAACGATCCAAACTCTTGAAAATATGTTGAGAGCATACATGTTGGACTTCAAGGGTTCTTGGGAGGATCATCTACATTTGGTGAAGTTTTCTTACAACAACAGTTTCCAGGCAACTATTTAGATGGCTCCATTTGAAGCTTTGTATGGTCGCAAATGCCGTTCACCTGTTTGTTGGGACGATGTCGGTGAACGAAGATTGTTGGGACCAGATTTGGTTGTGCAGACAATAGAAAAAGTTAACACTATCAGAAACCATATGAAAGTAGCTCAAGACAGACAGAAGAGTTGGGCTGATACGTCGAGAAGACCTCTAGAGTTCGCCGTGGGTGATTTGGTATTCTTGAAGATATCACCGACTAGAGGGGTGATTTGTTTTGGGAGTCGAGGAAAGCTCAGTCCTCGATTTGTTGGACCCTTTGAGATCTTGGAGCGTGTTGGCGAAGTAGCGTATCATTTGGCGTTACCACAGTCCTTGGCGAGTGTGCACGATGTGTTTCACGTATCTCAACTCCGTAAGTATGTTCGGGATGAAACACATGTATTGGATCATTCGGAGCTGACGGTACGAGAAGACTTGACTTTTGAGGAGCGACCGGTTGAAATTGTGGATCGACGGGAGAAGGTTCTTAAGAACAGGGTTATCCCCCTTGTACTTGTTTCTTGGGGTAATCGCTCGCATGGAGAGTCCACTTGGGAACGAGAACATGAAATCCGGCAGAAGTTTCCCCATCTTTTCTTGTAGTTTGTGGTTTTCGTCTATCCTTGTATTCTTGGAATTTCGAGGACGAAATTCTTTTGTAGTTGGGTATAATGTAACAACCGAGTCCAGTTCTATAAGTTTCTGTTCCCGTATGTATGGTGTGTAGTATTCAGTTCATTATCCTGATTTTTGTTTGTGGCTAGTTATAAATTTACCCCCGACAATTCTAATTCTGCATATAACAATTTAAGTCATCTAAAATAAACTAAAAATAAATGACATGGCCTGGTCGACACCCCTAACCCTGTGGTAGCGTCCCTGCACCGGGTTTTCGTCCTGTTCAGTGAAACGGACGTATTTGGACGGCTATGCGCACGTACGTGCGTCCATTCTTGGGGGTAGGCTTTTCAATTATAAAACCCTTCATTTTAATTTTTGGAACCCGCCAATAATTTTCTTATTTCAAATTCAAATTTTTGGACCCGACCCGGACTCAATTCTGAAATATTTTGCATTTGCGCCAAATCCTATTTTCTAATATTTTAAAAACCAACGAATATAAATTCAACCCCAGAAAATATTTTCCATTTTCTTTAAAAATCTTTTTTACAATTTTTTCCCTAACTGTTCAATCCCCCGCAGATCTTTCTCTTTTCCTTTTGGCCACGAGCCAATCAGAACGCTTTGAAATCCCTCGGGCCCTACCGTTTCCCTCTCTCTCTCCTTTCTCCTTCTCTTTCTCTCTCTTCTCTCTCTCTCTCGCGACACTAGGAGACAACTTTCTTTCTCCTCCCCAGTTTCTCTCTCCTCTCAATCTCTCTCTACCTCTCTTCTCTCTCCTCTTCTCTCTCCTCTCGATCTCTCTCTCTCTCTCTTTCCCCGTGTCATCTCTCTTTCTCTCTCTCTCTCTCTCTCTCTCTCTCTTCTTTATAAATCTTTCTCTTCCTCCATATATCTTCACAGAAGCAAAACCCACCTCCCCGAGACCCTAGCCGTCTCGTCTTCCACCGCCGTAGCCCCAGCGCCGACGTCGTCATCGCAGAACTTGTCGCCTCCTCGCCCTCGTCACCTCCACATCCACTTCTTCCTCTTCCGTGCACCCTGCACCGGCAACCGCGGCCCCCTGCACGTCAGCACCACCGGGAATCGCCGCCAGTGGCCTCGTCTCCGTACTCCGGCCTTTGTGCAAACCCCAGTGAGCTTTACCCATTTCTTCTTTTTCTTCTTCTTCTTCTTTTTCTCCTTCCTTCTTTTCTTGCAAATCTTGTCTTGATCTGCCGGTGGTTCCTCTGCAGATCGTGCACCAGAACTTCGTCGACGCAGTCGACGATCGGAGCCCCTCTACAGAGCAATGTGAGCACCCTTCCTCAATCTTCCTTCTCTTCCTCCTTCTTAATCTTCTCTCTTTTATTCATGCATTCTTGAATGTTTTGTTGTCCACTGTTTGTGGGTGGCCGGAAACTGATGGTGCCGACGACTTTTCCCGACGACCCATCTGCAGATCAGCGTACCCCCGACCCGTGTGACTCCACTGTCCGTCGTTTGGGTTCATTCCGTGAACCGTGCGCGCGTCGTGATATTCCCCCGCCGACGCGTAACGTTCCGTTTTCCGTTTCGCGACCCGTCGAGACAAGTGAAACTTGCTACATGCTATAATAAACTATTCATATGCTAAATTACTTATTTCTTGTTAAATCTCTAATCAGAATCGAAAGAAATGGATTTCAAGTTAACCGTGTAAAGTTCCGTTATACATTTCATGATTCCAAACGTGAAACTTAATCTTGTATCTAATTATTTACATCTAACAATCACATGTACGTGATAGATCACATTTGTTTATTGCTATAATACATCTAACAATCCATGTGCAACTTTACCGGTCTAATTACAATTGCATTCATTAAATAGACTATACATGTACTCGCATCCATAATTATTAACCTGTTTTCAGCATCTACAGCTATCATACTGTATTCACATTATACTGACACTGTCTGTTAAACACAATTGGTAACTGTGCAGCTAAATAAATAAAATTTGCTTATTGCTTAACTCATTGCTTAGATCTTGTTGTTGATAACCATGCTTGATTATTATAACCCTGATTATGCTAGCTGATTATGAGCACATCCATGATATCGTTTACACCTTGACATAACTTGCTACACACATATCGATTGACCAGACATGGTACTGTACACTACTGGACTTGACCTGTTGTACCATGGATCGACCCGTTACCTGATTTTGTGTCTAATGCCAACAAACCTGACATGTAGTCCTCACGGACCGTTCCTGCTGTCTATCCAGACAAACCTGCTCTTACCTGATCCTGTATTGGCATTAGTTCTTGATTACTGAATACCTGACTTGACATACATAACTTGTGGGTATGGGGAAATCAAAGGTGAAACCTGACTTGTAACTCAACAGTTCGATACTTGTTCTGATCAGTCTTACGGGCTCGGCCAGCCCCGGAGTGATGATGCTGACATCACTCGTATGTACCTGCTACCTTTTACTGCCTAGCGGCACGTCTCGGTTTCAGCCCGAGAGTTTGTAGACCGTGGTCCCGGGCATGCACGGGATACTATTGAGTTACATCGATGGTTCATCAATTTGATTTCGAAGACTTTAGAGTAGGAAACCCAATATAACAGTTTTGTTTATTCACTACACATTACCCTGTACTGCCTGATTTATATTACCGTTACACCTGTTTCATTCATGTTTATATATTGCATTGCTTGTTACTCTGTTACACATTATTACTTGATGTCATGACGCGCTGACGTCTAAGTTTTGCATGGCCCAGATTCTGAAACGTTGCTGCAGTCCGAGCAGGAGTACTTCAGCCAGCAGGCTGAGTTGTGAGGTGTCAGCAGTAGTTAGTTTTTATTTCCTGCATTTTTATTCCTGATGTGAGCCCGTATTATGGGACATACATTCCAGTTATTTTGTATTGGATCTTTTGCTTCCGCACTTTTATTATTCTTGACTCATGTTATCTTGGCTTATGGACATGTTTTAGATAGTTTTATTTTGTTCTTGATATCTCTACAGCCGTAATGTGACTGTGGATGGATACATCCTACCCACAGGTAGCATGGTTGGCTATATCACGTGCCCAATTTAGCGTACTCTGGGAAGCGGGGCGTGACATGGTTTTTTTGGTATCAGATCCATAGGTTAGTCGGGTTGATTCTTTTGTAGTTGGGTATTGTACCCAATACACGAATCAGAATACCCGTGTTTAGGAAACATGTCCTGCCACCTTGCCGTTTTACCGTTCTTGAATCAAGTTCTTCCTGATTATATCTTTTACGATGTGCAAACTTCCTTTGCATATCGACTCGAAACCTGATTCCTTGTTATCTCTAGGACTTAAGCGACTTGGGTGGAGTTATGTAATTGTGGTTATGGTACCGCGACTTAGTTACAATGCGGTACTCTATTTAAGTAACTCGAAGTTCTTGTCTTGATCTATATTTTGAATCTGTTATCATGCTAATGTTGGGTGTTTTGATTTCAGGAATATAGCAGACAAGAATCTGAAGACGTACCAAAGGCGTGTTGACGAAGCCGCCATGTTTGGAGTGATTCGGAGAATGCTGGAGAATAAAAAGAGACAGACCGAGCTGATCCAGCAGCAAGCGGAATCGTTTCAGGAAGGTTTGCGGACCGTTCAACAGTCCGTGAACAAGGTTGAAGCTAAACCAGTTGATCGAGTAGGGACCGTAGCAGATTTCAGGCGTTTGGGTCCGTCTGCATTTACTGGTTTGGAGGAGCCGTTGCCAGCAGAGCAGTGGCTAGTTGACACAGAGAACTTGCTTATTGTGGCACAGATTCCAGATGAGAAAAGGGTGGATGCGGTGCGCATTCAGTTAGTGGACTACGCCCGTGAATGGTGGCTTGTGGAGGAGACCAGCTTGCCCAAGCCGATCAAGTGGGCGGATTTTTCGAAGAGTTTCCTAGAGAAGTTCTTCCCGCGGACTGCACGGGAGGAAATGGAAGAGAAGTTCATCGGGCTAAAGCAGAGTGGTGTACCCGTAGATGTGCATGCAGCCGAATGGACACGGCTTAGTAGATTCGCTGGACCTTTAGTTGCCAACGATGCAGACAGGGCATGGAGGTTCATGCGCGGCTTGGATGTGGACATCCAGAGGCAGATTGTCTCCCTGGGTTTGACCACTTTCTCACAGGTACTTACGGCAGCACGAGAACAGCAGAGCTTATCTGGAACGACTGGGAGTTTACAGCAGACAGCAGTTGCGGTAAGGAACCGGCATTCGTACCAAACCGAGCTCATGGTCGCAAGGGTATTCCAGTGGACCGTCGTGGTGTAACACCGATGAAGAAGCCTGTGATCATTGATCGAAGAAGGAGCGTGATTTATGACTACTGCCATTTACCTGGACACGTTCAAAAGGTGTGTCGAAGGAGGCAGGGACTCTGTTTAGTTTGTGGAGCGGCAGGTCACACTGTCAGAGCCTGTCCGTCGAAGCTTCGTACGATGGATGATATTCAGAAGCCTCCGCAGAAACCGTTCCAGGGACAGAAGCAGCTGACTCAAGGACCTAATCAGGCTCGAGCTTTTACCCTAAAGGCCGAGGAAGCTAAGGCGTCAGGAGAAGTTGTTTCAGGTATTCTACTTGTTCATGGTTTTCCCGCATTAGCGTTATTTGATTCTGGTGCATTCCATTGTTTTATGTCATCCAAGTTTATAGCTACACACTCGATTACTTGCACGACCCTGTCTAGCTTCTGGGACATACACACTGCGAATGGGAAAATCATATCTAGTAGGGAATGTAAAGATTGTACAGTTGTTGTTTGCGGACGGGAGCTTTTTGCAGATTTCTTGGTGATTGATACGGGCAGCTACGAAGTCGTCTTGGGAATGGATTTTCTTGGCACTTTCCACGTTCACATTGATTGTAGGGCAAAGAAAGTAATTTTCCAGATTCCCGGACATCCCGAGTTTACCTTCACTGGAGGAAGCAGTTTTGTCGGGCCAGTCGAGTTTAGGGCTAGGCCGACAAATAATATTCTTGCATCAATGTGGGTTGATAAAAGTGAAGAGCCAGCTGTTGTTCGTGATTTTATGGACGTGTTTGAAGATATATCGGGATTACCGCCGAAGTGAGACGTGGAGTTCACAATTGATCTTACTCCTGGTGCAGCGCCAGTATCTAAAGCGTATTATCCAATGGCACCAGTGGAGTTGGAAGAAGTCAAGAAACAGGTTGCCGAATTGCTTGAAAAGGGTTGGATTCGAAACAGTAACTCGCCTTGGGGAGATCCAGTTCTTCTAGTCAAGAAGAAAGATGGCACGAGAAGGATGTGCATCGACTATCGAGAATTAAACCGGGTGACTATCAAGAACAAGTACCCGATCCCTGGCATTGGTGAACTTTTTGAGCAGCTTAGTGGCGCGAGGATATTCTCGAAGCTGGATTTGCGATCCGGATATCATCAGGTCCGAGTGAAAGCAGAAGATATTTGCAAGACGGCGTTCCGAACTCGGTATGGACATTACGAGTACTTAGTGATGCCCTTCGGAGTAACGAATGCACCGGCGATATTCATGGACTTGATGAACCGATTCTTTTCACCATTCTTAGACCAGTTTATTGTGGTGTTCATTGACGATATTTTGGTGTACTCGAAGAGTTTTGAAGAGCATGCTGAACATCTGAAGATCGCACTGCAGACGTTGAGACAGGAAAAGTTATATGCGAAGATGAGCAAGTGCGAGTTTTGGCTGGAAGAAGTAAAGTTCTTGGGGCATGTCGTGTCTGGCGATGGAATCGCCGTCGATCCAGAAAAGATTGCCGCAGTTCGAGATTGGCCGATTCCGAAGAATGTTGCGGAGATAAGAAGTTTCCTTGGTCTCGCCGGGTATTACAGAAAATTTATGGAGAACTTTGCTCGTCTGGCGGAGCCGTTGACCAAGCTTACGTGCAAGGAGGTACGTTTTGTGTGGACGGATGTATGTGCGTCACCTTTTGAGACGTTGAAGCAGAAATTGATAACCGCCCCTATTCTAACCGTGCCAGACAGTTCTGGAGGATTGGTGATCCACAGCGACCCATCTGGAAAAGGATTGGGCTGTGTTCTGATGCAGCATGGGAAGGTTGTAGCATACGCATCAAGACAGTTGAAGACCCATGAGAAGAATTACCCAACTCATGACTTGGAGCTTGCGGCTGTGATTTTCTCTTTGAAGATTTGGAGACACTATCTTTTGGGCGAAAGGGTCGAAGTTTTCATGGATCATAAGAGTTTGAGGTATGTGTTCACGCAGAAGGAGCTTAATATGAGGCAGCGTAGATGGTTAGAGCTGATGGCTGATTACGACCTTGATCTTAAGTACCATCCGGGGAAGGTTAATGTCGTACCGGATGCGCTCAGTCGATTACCGACAATTCAGATGTTGACTAAGCGGAAAGAACTCGTTGAAGAATTTCGAAGATTTGATTTGGAAGTGGTGCTACTTCATTCTTCGGGACAGTTGATGCAGCTGCAAGTACATTCGTCGTTGATCGAGAATATTAAAGCAGCGCAATCACAGGATCCTAGATTGCGAAAGTTTCGAGAACAGGTTGAAGCCGGACTACGAACAGATTTACTGATACATGAAGATGGTTCATTGAGATATGGTAGCCGTTTGTGTGTGCCAAAGGGAGATATTCGCGAAGAGCTTATGAAGGAGGCACACAGTTCAGCTTATTCCGTACATCCAGGAGGCACGAAGATGTACCGAGACTTACGACAACATTTCTGGTGGGAAGGTATGAAACGGGAGATCGCTCGCTTTGTGGCAAAGTGCTTGGTGTGTCAGCGGGTTAAGGCTGAACATCAAAGGGTTGCTGGTTTATTGCAACCACTTCCGATTCCTCAGTAGAAGTGGGAACATATAACCATGGATTTCGTGACAGCTCTACCGCGGAGTCCAAAGGGCAACAATGCAGTATGGGTGATTGTTGATCGTTTGACCAAAGCAGCTCATTTTATTCCTTTTCGGGTTGGTCAATCAACAGAAACTTTGGCGGAGCGGTACATGCAGGAGATTGTAAGATTGCATGGAGTACCGGTAAGCATCGTGTCCGATCGTGACACTCGGTTCTTATCACACTTCTGGAGGAGTTTACAGGAAAGTTTGGGGACTCGATTGAAGTTTAGCACAGCTTATCATCCTCAAACTGATGGTCAGTCGGAGAGAACGATCCAAACTCTTGAAGATATGTTGAGAGCATGCATGTTGGACTTCAAGGGTTCTTGGGAGGATCATCTACATTTGGTGGAGTTTTCTTACAACAACAGTTTCCAGGCAACTATTCAGATGGCTCCATTTGAAGCTTTGTATGGCCGCAAATGTCGTTCACCTGTTTGTTAGGACGATGTCGGTGAACGAAGATTGTTGGGACCAGATTTGGTTGTGCATACAATAGAAAAGGTTAACACTATCAGAAACCATATGAAAGCAGCTCAAGACAGACAGAAGAGTTGGGCTGATACGTCGAGAAGACCTCTAGAGTTCGCCGTGGGTGATTTGGTATTCTTGAAGATATCACCGACTAGAGGGGTGATTTATTTTGGGAGTCGAGGAAAGCTCAGTCCTCGATTTGTTGGACCCTTTGAGATCTTGGAGTGTATTGGCGAAATAGCGTATCGTTTGGCGTTACCACAGTCCTTGGCGAGTGTGCACGATATGTTTCACGTATCTCAACTCCGTAAGTATGTTCGGGATGAAACACATGTATTGGATCATTCGGAGCTGACGGTACGAGAAGACTTGACTTTTGAGGAGCGACCGGTTGAAATTGTGGATCGAAGGGAGAAGCTTCTTAAGAACAGGGTTATCCCCCTTGTACTTGTTTCTTGGGGTAATCGCTCGCATGGAGAGTCCACTTGGGAACGAGAAGATGAAATTCAGCAGAAGTTTCCTCATCTTTTCTTGTAGTTTGTGGTTTTCGTCTATCCTTGTATTCTTGGAATTTCAAGGACGAAATTTTTTTGTAGTTGGGTTTAATGTAACAACCGAGTCCAGTTCTACAAGTTTCTGTTCCCGTATGTGTGGTGTGTAGTATTCAGTTCATTATCCTGATTTTTGTTTGTGGCTAGTTATAAATTTACCCCCGACAATTCTAATTCTGCATATAAAAATTTAAGTCATCTAAAATAAACTAAAAATAATTGACATGGCCTGCTCGACACCCCTAACCCTATGGTAGCGTCCTTGCACCGGGTTTTCATCCCGTTCAGTGAAACGGACGTGTTTGGATGGCTACGCGCACGTACGTGCGTCCATTCTTGGGGGTAGGCTTTTCAATTATAAAACCCTTCATTTTAATTTTTGGAACCCGCCAATAATTTTCTTATTTCAAATTCAAATTTTTGGACCCGACCCGGGCGTAATTCTAAAATATTTTGTATTTGCGCCAAATCCTATTTTCTAATATTTTAAAAACCAACGAACATAAATTCAACCCCAGAAAATATTTTCCATTTTCTTTAAAAATCTTTTTTACAATTTTTTCCCTAACTATTCAATCCCCCGCAGATCTTTCTCTTTTCCTTTTGGCCACGAGCCAATCAGAACGCTTTTAAATCCCTCGGGCCCCACCGTATCCCTCTCTCTCTCCTTTCTCCTTCTCTTTCTCTCTCTCTCTCTCTTCTCTCTCTCTCTCTCGCGACACTAGGAGACAATTTTCTTTCTCCTCTCCAGTTTCTCTCTCCTCTCGATCTCTCTCTACCTCTCTGTCTCTCTCCTCTTCTCTCTCCTCTCGGTCTCTGTCTCTCTCTTTCCCCGCGTTATCTCTCTCTCTCTTCTTCTTCTTTATAAATCTTTCTCTTCCTCCATATTTCTTCACAGAAGCAAAACCCACCTCCCCGAGACCCTAGCCGCCTCGTCTTCTGCCGCCGTAGCCCCATCGCCGACGCCGTCATCGCAGAACTCGTCGCCTCCACATCCACTTCTTCCTCTTCCGTGCACCCTGCACCGGCAACCGCGGCCCCCTGCATGTCTGCACCGCCGGGAATCACCGCCAGTGGCCTTGTCTCCGTACTCCGGCCTTCGTGCAAACCCCAATGAGCTTTACCCATTTCTTCTTCTTCTTCTTCTTCTTCTTCTTCTTCTCCTTCCTTCTTTTCTTGCAAATCTAGTCTTGATCTGCCGGTGGTTCCTCTGCAGGTCGTGCACCAGAACTTCGTCGACGCAGTCAACGATCGCAGCCCCTCTACAGAGCAATGTGAGCACCCTTCCTCAATCTTCCTTCTCTTCCTCCTTCTTAATCTTCTCTCTTTTATTCAAGCATTCTTGAATGTTTTGTTGTCCACTGTTTGTGGGTGGCCGGAAACCGATGGTGCCGACGACTTTTCCCGACGACCCATCTGCAAATCAGCGTACTCCCGACCCGTGTGACTCCACTGTCCGTCGTTTGGGTTCATTCCGTGAACCGTGCGCGCGTCGTGATATTCCCCCGCCGACGCGTAACGTTCCGTTTTCCGTTTCGCGACCCGTCGAGACAAGTGAAACTTGCTACATGCTATAATAAACTATTCATATGCTAAATTACTTATTTCTTGTTAAATCTCTAATCAGAATCGAAAGAAATGGATTTCAAGTTAACCGTGTAAAGTTCCGTTATACATTTCATGATTCCAAACGTGAAACTTAATCTTGCATCTAATTATTTACATCTAACAATCACATGTACATGATAGATTACATTTGTTTATTGCTATGATACCCCTTTTCCAGTTTAGCCTATTAGACATCCATGTACAACTTTAACCGGTCTAATTATAACTGCATTCATTAAACAAACTATACATATAGTCGCATCCATAATTATTAACCTGTTTTCAGCATATACATCTATCATACTGTATTCACATTATACTGACACTGTCTATTAAACACAATTGGTAACTGTGCAGCTATATAAATAAAATCTGCTTATTGCTTAACTCATTGCTTAGATCATGTTGTTGATAATCATGCTTGATTATTATAACCCTGATTATGCTAGCTGATTATGAGCACACCCATGATATCGTTTACACCTTGACATGACTTGCTACACACATATCGATTGACCAGACATGGTACCGTACACTACTGGACTTGATCTGTTGTACCATGGATCGACCCGTTACCTAATCTTGTGTCTAATGCCAACAAACCTGACATGTAGTCCTCACGGACCGTTCCTGCTGTCTATCCAGACAACTCTGCTCTTACCTGATCCTTTATTGGCATTAGTTCTTGATTACTGAATACCTGACTTGACATACATAATTTGGGGGTATGGGGAAATCAAAGGTGAAACCCGACTTGTAACTCAACAGTTCGATACCTGTTCTGATCAGTCTTACGGGCTCGGCCAGCCCCGAAGTGATGATGCTGACATCACTCGTCTGTACCTGCTACCTTTTACTACCTAGCGACACGTCTCGGTTTCAGCCCGAGAGTCTGTAAACCGTGGTCCCGGGCATGCACGGGATACTATTGAGTTACATCGATAATTCATCAATTTGATTTCAAAGACTTTAGAGTAGGAAACCCAATATAACAGTTTTGTTTATTCACTGCACATTACCCTGTACTACCTGATTTATATTACCGTTACACCTGTTTCATTCATGTTTATATATTGCATTGCTTGTTACTTTGTTACACTTTATTACTTGATGTCATGACGCGCTGACGTCTGGGTTTTGCATGGCCCAGATTCTGTACCGTTGCTGCAGTCTGAGCAGGAGTACTTCAGCCAGCAGGCTGAGCTGTGAGGTGTCAGCAGTAGTTAGTTTTTATTTCCTGCATTTTTATTCCTGATGTGAGCCCGTATTATGGGACATACATTCCAGTTATTTTGTATTGGATTTTTTGCTTCCGCACTTTTATTATTCTTGACTCATGTTATCTTGGCTTATGGACATGTTTTAGATAGTTTTATTTTGTTCTTGATATCTCTACAGCCGTAATGTGACTGTGGTTAGATACTTCCTACCCACAGGTAGCATGGTTGGCTATATCACGTGCCCAATTTAGCGTATTCTGGGAAGCGGGGCGTGACATTCGGCCTGGACATCCCCGCACATAGAGGTATCTTAGACTAGGTTTTCTTCAAGTCCATAATTTAAAAGTAGTTTTGAGTAATGCTTTAGTTGGAACCCTATTCAAAATGCGAGCTATCATTTTTAAAGCATCTCCCCATAACGACTTTAGCAAGTTGGAGTTGCTCATCATACTCTTCACCATATCCTTAAAAGTACGATTATGCCTTTTTGCAACACTATTTTGCTCATGTGTATCTAGTATAGTGTATTGTGTGACTATTCCACATTCTTCAAGGTATTTGGCAAATGGTCCTTTATGCTGGTCTAATTCATCATACCTTCCCTATGTAGTATTCGCCACCACGGTCTGATCTGACAATTTTTATCCATTTATTTCAATTGGTTTTCTATTTCAGACTTATAAATTTTGAAAGCATCAAAGACATTTGATTTTTCATTGATGAGAAAAATATAACCATACCGAGAGTAGTCATTTATAAACGTAACAAAATAACGTTGTCCATTGAAAGACGGAGTAGGAAAAGGACCTCAAATATCAGTATGGATAATTTCTAATAGTCGATGGCTTCAATTTGCATTTTTTCTGTATTTTGTTATTTTTCCTTTTGTACAATCAATGGAAGTATTGGAGTCATAAAAAATTAGTTGTTCAAGGATTTCATCTTTAATTAGTCAATGAATTCTTTCTTTGGATACGTGGCCAAAACGTTTATGCCATAACACATATGATTTTTCATTTAATTGTGCATGTTTGGTACCAACACAATTTTCAACATTTATTGTTAAACCAGAATTAGCAACATTTAACCTGTATAATCCATCAACTATATATCCATTCCCAAACACATAATTGTTATAAATCAAATCAAAACCATTTCTACTGAAATTGAAAGAGTAACCAAAACAAGAAAGTATAGATAAAAAAAATCAATTTCCTTCCATGGAAAGGACGTATCGACCAAATCAAGAAACTAATCAGACTGCAAATGAACTCTAAAAACACCTATAGACTCGACAACTACTTTTATCCCATTTCCCACATAGAGATTGACCTCATTTAATATTGGAATTCTTTGGCTTATGAATCCCTGCAAATAATTTGTAATATGAATTGAAGAACCGGCGTCAATCCACCAAGAATCCGAAGAAACATCAACTAAAATAGATTCAAAACAGACAAGAACAAGATGATTACCTTCGGACTTAGGATGTTTATTAAGTCATGCCTTATATTTTCAAGCATTCCTTCTTCATGTGTCTTATCTTTTTACAAAAATAATACTTGAAAGCCTTCTTTACTTCTGACCTAGATTGGAGAGCAGCATTGGGTTTGAACGTCTTCTTTCCTTTACCCCCTTTTCATCTTTATAGAAGTGTTCATGTTCTGTCCACCATAAACTAAATGTGCACACTCTTCCTTTTCTTTTCTGTCGTTTTCTTCCTCTTGTGCAGTTATAGAAATGGGTTTATTTAGATCTTAATTATCCCTTAATGCATTATATGTAATTTTTAACTGCTCAAACTGTTTAGGAAGGGAATTAAGAGCTAAATGAACAGCAACGCTATCCGTTCGTGATTCCCGACTCGGGACAGAAATGTATCAGAAATAGGAATGTCATGAGATTTCAATTGAGAAGCAAAATCAGCCATTCACATTATTTGTTCGCGCACATTACCATTGCCATCATATCTTGTGTTAGTCAAATTTGTCATCAACGTACTTACTTTGGCTTTATCGGATTCCACAAAAAAAAATCCTTATAGATTCTTGAAATTTCTTGGTGTTATCACATTCAGGGGATACCTCCACGGATGGTTTCAAACATAGACAGATGTATAATCATACAACACATGTTATTTGTCTTGACCAATTTTTCGTATTTAGCCTTAACATCTTAAGGGCTATATACAGATGGGGTGTCAGGGGCATCCTCTTGCAATATCATATTCCAATATGCCAAGTACTATTTCAAGACTTTGTTTCCATTTCTTGAAATTAGAACCAGTCAAAATCTCAATGGAAGAAATCTGACCGTTAATGGAAAGGATATTCACATCAATAACAACATAAATTTAAAAACATTTATAAAGAATTTAATTTGGACATATAAAATATGTTCTAAATATAAACATGAAGGTCCAGACCACATAGCATATACTCTCTACTTTGGGCCAAGAGTACACATGCATTGGACTCTCCAACTTAATTGTCATGATGACTAATAATAATTTAACAATCATAGAAATCTCATCACTTTTGGGCATAAGAGATTCTTTAGTTATTATCAACTACATGACATTATTTTATAAATCTGCCAAATAATAATTCCCTTTGGCTCAAAATTATAATTTGCATGAAATTAAAATACCATTTTAATCCACAAATCTTAAATTCAATATCTAGGCTCCATTTATTTTCATAGGAGGACCACTTTGATGGTTCAATGTGTGATGAAATAATTGACCTTAAAATTTGAAATAGGATTTTTAAGATCAGATTATGTGAAAGGGTGTGAAGGATTGGTTTTTCTACATGACACATTACCCATCAAACAAATTAAGGAATCATTTTCACCATATAATTGCATATTCGTTTTATGCTGATTCAAACGGTAAGCAAAAATAACATATAATTTTAGCTTAAAGATCCTAACAGTTGTATGGTTGGCTTTGATACCAATTGATGACAGAGAAAACATAAACCATACAACGAATCTAAAATACAACAAAGTATATAATATGTAAATTGTACTCCATTACAATTGTAATCACTTACTTAAAGAGGTCATTGATCTTCCTTCACCTTACTCTGTACATTGTTTCCCCTTATTCTTTGCATGTGTTAGACATTAACTTTATGAGAGAATATTGTTTTGAAAAGTGATGGGACAAGGCCTAACCTCATACTTATAATAGTGTTGTGGATAACTAATCATCAAGTTTTTGCACAACATAACCCCCAAATAGGGTCACCATCTCATGTTCTTTTCGTAAGGTAGGCATACGCCTTAATTGTTAGGTTATGGTGTAAAAAAAAAGGTAATGTCATGGCTAATGGCTTCAATCATATCTTAGCCAAATTTTTATATAAAAAAAATTTGTCTGCAATTAAACATCCAATGTATATCCCACATGAGAGAGACTTACACTTGCTACACTTAAGTATAATATTTATCAATAGGAGTTCAAGGTGCTCACACTTGAAAGAAAGAGGATGTAGACAGGCCCAAATTAATAAGTTATTAATGTAAATTAATTAAAGGGAAATTAAGAAGAAAGGAGAAAGTGAATAGGTGTGCTTCACACTTGCTCTTCTTTGGTCTTTGTTAATTAAGTAATTAATTCCTCTTCCAAGAATCCCATGTCTAAATGCATGCATATGAAAAAAGCGTTTTTTAATAGCGACCCTTCAATGGAAAATTTCTTTCTGCTGCTCCAAAGTTTGGTATTTATTTTTTACCCTTAAAACTAATAACATACATCATTTTACCTCCTTTTACGATTTTCATAAAAAAGACCGTTAGCTTAACTTTAATTTTTCTTCATAAATTTTAGGTTTATCATTTACCCAAAGATAAAAAATAAGACCGCAGAAACATTCAACTTCTTAATAACAAGAGAAGGATTTTGAAGATGCTTTTGATTTTATTACGATTTTGAGAAAGGTGCAGCAGAAGTCTGAACCTTCATTTCAATTTAGAGAAGAAATTGCTTATTTCCAAATAAGTAGAGAGGTTGGGATATTTTAAAAAAATACATGATGTTATGCCGTTAAAATCATAGTCATAAATTCGCGATTCGGGAATAATTCGGCGAGGTCGAAAATTCAGATTCGGAGAACTATTCTGAAAAAATCGACAGGTATTCGGGAAAAATTCGGCAAGTATTTGAGAAATGTTCGGGAAGAATTTCGAGCAAAAAATTAATATACGAGGTGTTAGGTTTTGATATTGCGAATTATTCATTATTTTTGTAAATTATTTATTGTTTATTCAAAATAATTCGTGAATTATTCGAAGCGTTCACCAACGACGATTAAATCGGAGATTTAATCGGCTGATCAAAAATTCACCAATTATTCATGAATTCGCTGAATAATTCACGAATTATATGACTGGTTAAAAGTTGATCGAAATCGTAAGAGGTATATCTTAATAGTTTTTTGAGGTAAAAAGTAAATGCTAAGTTTTTTGGTAGAAAGAAATACACTATGTTTTAGAAGGGATACAAGTAAAAAACCCATGAAAAAAACATATAAACATTTATTATTAACTACATTTCAAAATGTAAGTCCATTTTTGGTTTCGCACACCCATTATGAAAATTTGTATCCGTGATTATATGAATGCAAATTACCCACTTTAACCCTGCCAATTGTTTTAAAATTAAATAAATATGAAGCTAGGTAAGTAATTCATTGAGGACCAATAACCATTAACTCAATTTGTATAGGTAAGTGTTTCCTCGCTCGAGGAAAGTGTGAGATTCGAACCTCATGAATACCAAAGAGGGAAAGTGGCTATAAACTAACATTTTCAGGGCAAATTTGAGGGTTTTCTGGATGCGTGTGTTGTGTGTTTACGTTAGAACTTATGCGTCATTGCTAAAACAAAATTAAAAATATAATAATAAAAGTTTATTGAGAAATAGTTTAGAAAATCATTTAATAAAAATGTATTGATAAGAGCCTCTTTGGTTGTAGGATTTAGAAATTTGGATTCCGAAATAGTACGGTTGAAAATTTCTGGATTTGGTAATTTGTTGTTTGATTGGTTTTGGATTTCTAGTATTGGATCTGTAGATCTTTGTAATCTTTGTTTGGTTGGTGAAAAGAAAGTGGGATTTGAATTTGAGAATTTTAGAGAGAGAGAGAGGATTATTAAATAAATAAAGTATCACGGTCCCATCTAAAAGTACAATGAATAGTACATGATCCTTCCAAATCTTTAGAAATTTTTAGGATTCAAGAATCTATTTTTTGTGGTGGGCCCTCATAAAAGACAAAGAAATCATAGAAATCCAAGTCTACCAAGCAAACACAAAATTATGGAATCCGATTCCACAATCTAAATCCCCAATAATCATGCAACCAAACGCCGCTAATAGAAAAGGGTTCTTGATACTTGCAGAAGGACTCTTATTTAAAAACCCAAAAAAAAGAGATAAAAAATGGGCTTACGTTTTTAACCGTGGAGGTGGTAGCTTTTTTTTGCTCCGGCTTAAATATGGCTTCGAAATTTCTAGACCAGTTATTAAATGAATGCATGCATGGAATCAATTAAATGGTCGTGGACTAATCTAAATAAAATAAGGGCTTTCTATATAGGCCCCCTAAAAAATTCTTATTTTGAAAAAAACCCTCTAAAACTTTATATTTTAAATAGACTTCATAAAATCTCCCAGTTAACTAAAAACATCCATTTATTTAAGTTAATTAGGATTAATAATTGGATTAAAGCTGATAGATGAATTGTTAGATAAAAAATTTTGTGTGACATCGAAACCCTCATCTCTCTTCATTTTTTCACCCCAAAACTCATCAGTCTTGCTCTTTCGAACTCTCATATTCAAATTATCATTTTAGTTTTTTAACAGATTTCTATAGTTGTTTGGAATGATAATTAAGTATAGAGGTCAATTTAGTTTAATAAGAGTTTTAGGAGGTGTATTTATGTATAAAGTTTTAAGGAGTGTTTTTCAAAATAGCAATGATTTAGAAGGGGCTGTATCAAATTTTTTTTATCAAATATAGTTGAGCTTCATTATCTCTAAATTTACACACTCGTGGATCTTAACGTGGGTTTTTCAACGGTAGCTGGAGATGAAATCATTTTGGGCCACAAAGTGTACTCTATGAAGTCCTACAACTTTGAGATTAGAATACAACTTAAAACTTTTATTCAAAGAAATTAATAGTCCTCTTCTAGCTACTTTAATTTCATGGTCTTGAATATTCATATTGATCACACGTATGAAACAAAAGAAGGACACGCATTGACCGTGAATTAATGAGGGTCGTTAATTCATGATCCAAATATATATTTTCAAGGTCAATAATTAATTAATTAATTTTCTTATTCAATGCATTAAGAATATTTATTTACTTTGAATTTCGAGAGACAAGACTTCAAAGTCAATGCATACTGCTACTTTTTTGTATCCTTTCTTCATGAGAAAAAACCTAGAAATTCAATTTGAAGGATTAACAATTTCTCATCTTCTAGATGTTAATCAACTTTCATTTGTTCTTTATGTTAGCTAGTGACACTAACCTAAACCAATTTTTCTTTTTCTTTTTCTTATGCGTTTTAATACAATTTTTGTTTAATATAAAAAAAAACAACCTTCTATTATTTCATCTGTTAGATGATTTAAGCACCTAATTAATTGAGTAAGTAGATCTACTATTACAAGACAAACTCCATAAAATATTCGTATGTAATTTCAAAATCAATCAGTGCTATCACACATCATATCTAAAATTTAAGGATAGAGCCATATTTGGATCGGATTCCCGTTGTCTCAATATGAGTAGACCCCGCTTTTGGATAGCGGGCAACACATGCGTGTCGAGAAGAAAGAAAACCAAAATATGTAATTTTGTTGCCCAACTAAAAATACTCGAAATAATTATCGGATCCTCAATCAAGCGATATCTTTTTCCGAAGGACTCTTTTGTGAATCTAGTGGCATCATGTGTTTCATAAATAAATATAAAAATTAATCAATTTCACAGATTCCACACAATAGGAGTAGGATTTATCATATGTATCAGCTCTTTATGTTTCTAGTTCAAAAAGAAAGGCTAAACCCAAACCAATATAATGCAGCACCAAGGGTATGTTTGGTTAGCAACAAAAAAGAATTGCAACATAAATGTTTGGTTGAACAATTAAATGCATTGTTTGGTTATCTTCAAGTTTTGTAATTGAATTTTCAAATCCAAACCATTTTTGCTGTTTGGTTGAACAAAAAACTAAAGAAAATGCAACATTTGTTGCAAATTTGCTTAGGTGGCATATATAAAGCTTATGTGGCTCTCATAATTATTGCAATCCTCATCATTCCCAAAGTTGCAACTCTTACTACAATCAAAATGAGTGCAACAAATGTTACAAGAATTTGATGCATTTTGCATCTCCATTTTCATTTCCAACATAGATTTGTTCTTAATCAAACATAGAAAATGGAGATTTTTTGCAACAAATATTGAATGCCTCTCTATTTCCAAGCTACCAAATAGCCCCCAAGTGCAACAAATATGCAAGAATTTGATACTTTTTATATCTACATTTTCATTTTCAACTCAAGTTTATTGTTGACCAAACATAGGAAATGGAGATTTTTTGCAACTAATGTTGCATGCATGTTTATTTCCAAGCTACCAAACAGCCCTCGTGTGCAACAAATGTTGCAAGAATTTGATATTTTTTGTATCTCCATTTCCATTTTCAACTCATGTTTATTGTTGACCAAACATAGAAAAGAAAGATTTTTTGCAACAAATATTGAATGCGTCTTCATTTCCAAGCTACCAAACAACCCCTATATGAAATGGAATTTCTTTTCGAGCATGTATCTTTCAATAATTCAAATGAAGTGCTACTGCTTTTTTATTCACTAAAATACTTCATCTCCAGCTGAGGTGTAGAGTGTTTTTCGTCATCCTATTAAGCTGCAGAGTATTTTTCGTCGCCCTATTGAGGTATGATGCATTCACTTATCAGTTGGGTAGATCCCCCCATCTAAAATAGACAGGAGTTTATTGATTGTGGGGATTCCGATCTCCGGCAGCCGTGGACAAACCTGCTGTTAATTACCTCTCGATTTGAGGCGAGAAAACCTTCGATTAACGGATCGTATAGGTCATGCGAAATCAGTGTGCAATATGCGTGTGTTGTGTTTTGAAAATAATTTTGAGGGTGCTTCGGTTGCTTTTTTTTTTTTGAAGTGGAGAAGTGTTCTGAGTGTGTCGGGAACTTTTTGTATGGAGAAAAAGAGAGAAAGAGACTTTGGTGGGCTCTCAAGGCTAATGAGACCCCTTTAGGGAGGTCCTGATGCGGGAACCCCGGAGAGGGTCCCGAAATAGGGACCCTAGAAAGGGGGGTGGTCTCAGGAGTCCCCATGAGGGCTCCTGATATCGGGACCCCCTATGGGGGAAGTCCTGACAGCAGGAGGCCCCAAAAGGGGGATCCCGACAGCAGGATCTCCTTTTTGGGGGATCCTGAAAAGGGAAACCCCTTTTGGGGATTTCCGAGGATGGGAACCCCCTTTGTGGGGATTCCGGAGTGGGAACTCTCTATTTTGGGGAGTTCCAAAGAGAAATATGGATTACGACTCATGTTCCTGTGGATCTCCCGAGTATGCATATTTGAACAAGTGAATGAATAAATTCGATGAAAGCCTCATCCGGTTGGACCCTAAGAATACTTATCCTCTCTTGATCTTCAAGTTTAATGTCGAGACACTCTCTTGATTCTTCAAAACTTGTGATTTGAATCTTGAATAATGGAAACGAGGTATTCTTTCTGTCTTTTAGATTTTGGATCTTCTCAAAAATGGGGTTTTAGAAGATGGGTTCACATTGTTCTTCTTCTTCAAAGAGCCGAGAGAGGGGAAGAAGAAAAAGGCCCAAGATCTTTCCTTTATAAGATGTGGTAGAAAAAATAGACGCTCTTTCAATAGAATTGTGGATTTAACTAATTTATTTTAGAAAAAAGAGGTTTTTCCTCTAAATTAATTTGGAGAAGATGAGAAAACTTGACGGGAGAAAGAGGTGGCAAAAACACTAGCAATAGAAATGGGGAGAAGTTGTCATTGATTTCTTCATATGTTTGCCTTATATAGGGTTACAACTTTACACATAGCCCCTTGAGTATTACAAATTTGGATTCTTGTCTTTCTCGTACCTCATATGCACATCTTTTTGTACACGAGCAATGGCTTTACAACAATTTGATTTTTTGCCCATTTGTATTATATCTTATCACGACTTTACACATAGAACCTATTTATTACAAATTTTCTTTTGTTTTCTTCTTCTTCTTCATTATCTTCATGACCGGCCGGCTCTCACTCGGACTTGAGGCGTTTTGGGCGTAGGCCTAGTTGTTTGGGGTCGGACCAGGGTTAGTCAAAGTTATGTCCACTTAGGCATTGACTTTGACTTTTTGACCTCAACTATGGGGTGTAATTTTTTGATCCCAACAAAGCCCCCCATCAATAAATGCACACCACATGCATGTGTCGTGTGTATGAAATTGATATATCTTCTTTCGTGGAGAGGCTGATTTGATTTTTTTTAGCGACGTAGAGGTCGATATCCCAAGACGGAGCTTGATTATTGCGGGGAGACAGATGGTTGATTTGCTCCTGAGGCGAAACTTGATTTCGGAGCAGGGGCTGGTTCCGAGACGGAGCTTGATTCCGGCGCAGGGGTTGGTTCCGAGATGGAGCTTGATTCCGACGCAGAGATTATGTTCCGAAACGAAACTTGATTCCGACGTAGATGTTGATTCTTAGACGGAGCTTGATTCTAACAGGGGGTTGGTTCCTGTTAGGATATTTCTTAGTCTTAAATTTATTCTGCAAGTGCACGATTGTCAATTATAGCGCTTGTAGGTCGATCCACAAGGAAGATGGCAATCCTAGTTAAATTTACGAATTAAAAGAGATGCATTTTTATTGAGATAATTATACTATTAGTTAAATTGCAAGAATTTAAAATAAATAAAATTGCTAGGATTACAAAGAAAATAAAGATGATGAAAAATATCTAGGGTTTCGATTCCACTAAATCTGTTCATAGTGATTTAAATCGATTTGTTTTCTTTCTCTTGATTTCCATCTTTAAAATAATTTCCTATCAATTGTTAGAAGTATAAAGCAAACGTTCAACGAAATAAATTATCAAACAATTTTAGAAAGCATAACCTATATGAACATCGCATACCCTATCAATTAACAATGAGGAAAATTGTAACGACCCTAGTATTACTATACCTTCGTGTTTTTTTTCTTTAGTAAAATATTGTATTTATTTATTCGTAGTGTTTTTCTGTAAATTTTGTTTTCTATTAAATATATTATTTTATTATTCTGTCTATTTTTCCCAAACCCATTTCTGTAAACTAAATCTTAACCTATTTCAAATTAAACGCAATACCTAACTCAACCCATAACCCAAATCCAATATCATTTTCATTTTTCTTTTATAAAATCATGAGCCCAAAAACTCACTTTCTTTTCAAGTAACATATATTTAATTCTAATTAAATATGTGCATGAACAATCTTTTAGCTTATTGGTTAAGTCCTTATATTGTTATTTCATAGATCACATGTTCAAATCTTTATTCTTGCAATTATTTTTTATCAATTTTTATTCTTCTTATAACTTATAAATGAGATCTTTCATTTTATCTTCTTTTTAACTCCCAAAATAATTAGAATGGTTATGAATCATAATTTATTAGAATTATGGTGGCCATAAACCTTTTTTATATCTCACTCCTCTTTCTTTTCATCATCACATATTTCTATCATTTCACATATCTCTCTTCATCTAGATTCCCCGAAGAAGAACATGAAGAAATTCTCGCTAGAAACGCGAGGCTATCGACGGATAGACAAGTCCGGTAACAATACCGGCTTGTGTATGTAAGTCCTTTCTCTCTTTCCCTCTCTCCATCTCCTTCTCTTTATCTTTCTCTCGTCATATTGCCATGAAAAACTTTTCTTATCATATCATAGCCCCTAAATAATTAATTAAATGGACACATATATAAATAATGAACACACACGAATATACACAAATATATAGTTTGTAAAGTCTTATTCATTACTCTAAATTCATATGTTAAGATTTCATAGTAACCAATTAGGATTGCTTCGTTTGTTGTTGTATTTTAAATTACTTTATTTAAGTTTGTAAAAAAAATGAAGTTACGAATAAATACCATGGTTTTTTTATTTCTCACATAAGACATATCAATACCTTTACTTTTAAAATATTTTTTAGAAATTAATTTTTATTTCTGGAAATTTCAGGAAATTTACATATGATAGAATATATTTTTCTGTACATTCTGTACAAATTTTAGATCGAACCGCATAACGGTTTAGGAATTATATCGTTTTTATTTACTATTCGTAAAAACATAAAATTGCATTTATCGGTCAAATTCTTAGACACATAACTTAGTCTACCAATGTCCAAATTGAGCAAACTCAGGTGTTTTAGATATTTACGTTGAATAATATAGATTTTCTTAGTTTTAAGTTTTTACTGAAAACCGACGTAAAATATAGAAAACCGCGTTACAATATTAAGCGACGAATCTGGACAGGATCTGTCCTGATTCGCACACTGTTTTTAAATTAGACATAACTCAAACTCCCGATGTCCGTTCGTGACAAACTTTAAATGTGTAGATGCAAAATTGATAGAACTATAATTTTCTGTATACTAGATTACTTAGAAATACATGAAACAATCCGATATAGGCTTTGCAATATAACATATAGTTGCTGTCCAGAAATCTGAATTTCGGTTTTAAACGTTGATATTAAAATGATCATAACTAGATCTTCAGAAATCCAAATCATGTGAATCTTGGTGTTTTAGATAAGTACATAGAAATACCTACAATTTTAGAATAATCTTCGTAACCTGAAACCCGATAGAAATTAACTCAAACTGCATTTTAAAAATATATGACGGTGCTGAACAGATTCTGATTTGTTTTGCGCGACGATACGAAAACAGATATACCTCCCAAACCGGTAGTCAAATTTAGGTGAAACTGGAACTCACGCATGAAAAACACTTAGAGCCATATTTCTGTTTATATTCCGCATTCATTCGACTTAATCAATTAGTCGTACATAATATTTCTTTACAATATTGTTTCTGGTAGTTACTCAAATAATGTATTTGTCTTATTTCATGCTATTCGAACATGTATACCGTGTTTTCCCTGATCTCTTAATTATCGCATGTACATGAATACATAATTATATATTATATGTTTGACATAAACCTATTGCATACTTGACTCGACTTGACCCGAACCATGAATACGTAATGACTTGACATGAATACTTGACATGAATACATGAACTATTGACTTGAATACTTGAACTCGACTCGATACTTGAATTGCACTTTCTTATGTATTCATAGATTTGGGCAAGACTTGTAACTTTAATCACAAACTAATATACGCGGGGTGTTGGGGTAGTTTGAGTATGAATCCAACGGAATCTCATAAGTCCCATTATAATAAATAACGTTGCTATGGTACCGGGCAGAAACAGTACAAATAACACTGCTGTGGTACCGGGCTGAAACGGTACATCACAAATTCATGAATGAGGGCACGTGTTTCTAAGCCTCTGGATGATAGCCTGTTGGGTTTGGAATACTTCAATAACAATTGAAGTCCCGCTATTTTGGGCCCGAGATTCCTTACCCCTGGACGATAGCCTTGGGTTCAAGAATACTCTTGAGATTGGTTGACATTCACACTTGAGCTCACATTAGTTAATTTTACCCTTTTAGAGACCTTTTAGAACACTTACATTCACTTCATATTCACTATATCTACACTTCACGGCCATGCTATACTTGTTTGCTATGCTCATGTTACATTTCCGAGCTGATATAGTTTCCATATACATTACCATACTTTTTCACATATTACAATTTCCATTTATACTATATTACATGTCATCTTGCATTCAATTTATATATTACACATCTCAATTGGGACTTACTGAGCATTAGTTCACTAACGGGCATTCCACCCACTTCTTTCTATTCTTAGAATATTCATCAGGTGACATTGAGACAGAGAAGATAGAAGTGGTCGAAAAGGAGTACAACCAGTTCGCATCACAAACAGACGTATAGTTTCATTCAGCTTATTTATGTATGCCTCATTGTTAAGGGTTATCATGTTAAATATCTTGTATTCAGATATTTTTTCAATTGTGAATCTTGAATGTAATAAATCAGAGTTGGATTTCATTTTTTTGTTTATTCTTGTTAGTTTATGTTGCTTATAGACGCTTAGTGTATTTATTTCGAGAAATGACCTTCTTGAAATAAATACGTCGCGGGCTTGCCACGTTACCGTTTCCATCTATTGGGAAGCGGGGCGTGACAAAAATAATTACCTTAAGAATTATGTGCTAATTAACTTGGGATTAATTTGATATAAACTTTCCACTGGGTAGATCTAATGGTTGTCAAGCAAAGATCTATCTAGTTTATCGACTAGTCAAAATTAACCCTAATTAACTAGATCGAATATAAACAATAAAAATATGAACTTTACTTTTCCTAAATAATTTTCATGGATTTCAATCGATCATCAAATTAACTAGTTTATCAGTAATGTGTATCATTTTCCTAAATAAACCCCATGGTCATCAATCACTAATCGATCAATCTAGTTTATTTGAATTGCAAATAAAGAACTTAATTTTATCATTAAGTATTCATCATTAAGCTCATAAAAGAGAAACTAGAACAATAGATATAAACACCAATCATAAATTTAATTTCATCTAAACCCTAGATAGAAAATCACTTACTCATAGCATAAGAATAAAACCATATAATAAAAAGGAAATTATTGCATAAAAATTATGGAAATAACTTATAAAATATTGATCCTCTCAAACCCTAGCCTCCACAAAAATAAAAAAGAAAATGATCCTCTCCAAAGAGGATGAAAACCCTAACATAATAATACTGCGGTGTATATAGGCTCTCTGGCCGATTACAGGAGATAGAAACATATATTTTTACAACTATGAGATGCACGTAAAATTTTAGGAGAAAACTTGAACAATGAGCGGCGAATCGCCGACCCAAGTCAGCAAAAATCTGGCGAATTAAGCCTAAATAGCTTCAATTTTGGTCTGGTGCCTTGGTTCTCTGAGTTGACTCGTTTTTCCATCTGCTGGGTTTTTGGCTCGACTTTTGTATCAGTTTCTTCATTAAATTGTTTACGTCCAATGCACGTAAATTCATCTTTTGTATATTTTTGCACTTGAGACCTTATAATCTGTATTTATTCATAAAACATATCTCGAGTAGTATTAATAGATGAAATAAGTTAAATACAGATATAAAAATATGCAATAAATTACACCTATCAAATACCCCTACACTTACCTTCTGCTAGTCGTCGAGCAAAGCAAAAACTAAAAATTAAGAAAAATAAAAACTACCTAAGGTCTACCTAATATGCTTCTATTCGTAGGCATTGCGATTGCACCTAGCACGTGCAAAAATCCGTTAAACCCCAAGATTATCTAAATGGACGATTATTGTCTCATGAGCGTTTTCAGCGGATATCACCTACAAAATCCCAAAAAGGAAAAGAAAAACTAAAAATTAAGAAAAAAAGGAAAACGATAAACAAAGAAAAGGAAAACAAAAAAAGGTAGAATCTCGCCCGTTTTTTGGTTTTCAAGAACCATGATCCTAAAGTATCGTTTCAATTCCAGAAATTCTATTCTCCCTCAATAGACCTTGATCCTATTTTTCGCGCCTTTATTTCCCTCAAACATAGTTTCTGTACCCCTACGTGTGTGTAAACTATCCTTAGACTAGAGAATTCAATTCAAGGTATAGTATCGATACCTCATATCCTCGTATTTTTGCATATCACTTTTTTTATTTATTTATAATGCAATAACACCTTTTAGTGTGACTACCTCGTGCTTCGTGAGGCCCGGATAACCGATTACTCAGTATATGAGTTTTATGATATTTAGTCTTGTTAAGTTTTCTGTTTATGAATTTCAGCCGTGACACCCAAATCAGTTGGTTTTAGGGCACAAGGTGACGAAACACTCCCAAGGACATGAATGCTCATGCGTCCTAAGTAATCTACAAAACCGCTTATTTTATGATATACCCTTATTATTATTATTATTACTTTTTATACTTTGGCACCCTTCGGTAATTTAGGGTACCTACTATGTGTATCTTTTATTTTACTTAGATATTTCGGTAAAGATATTTCTAAGTATTATCTACTATCTCAAGTTTTCAAGATTCGTGCCCGTGCATATTGTAGGGTTTATATTCATTAAATCTGAATTCAAGATATGGGGTTATTTTTCATATTTCGTTCTATTCTCAGATTCAATAGTTGTCCTTCATATCATTTAACCTTCGGATTTCAATCAATTAACTAGCTTGATTCAAAACTTTTTCTCAGAGAAGAAAAACTAAAACTAAACCTAAAAAAATGAAAAATAAAAGAAAAACAAAACCGTGCAAACCACCCCCCAACGCTTATTTTTGACGTTGTCATCAATGTCAACCCCTCACTTGTCTCCCTACTCCTACTCGTAATTCCGTAAATAACAATCACTACAATGTTCCATGCTAAACAGGTATATAAATAATATAGTGAAATTAATTTAGACAGAGATAAACCATTAAGATTGATAAAAAGAATTAAATAAGAATAAACCTACAGAGCCCAAAAAGTTGGGAGATTCTGCCCTTATCAAGTTGCTAAATGGCGGTGGCCGGCCGCTGATATGCGATCTGATATTAGATTTCTACTTCCTACTTTGAACTGTATGCCCTGCAACTTATTACTTGTTTTTATATTAGATTTTGGAGTCAAATAAAAGTGTTTAAATAAGTGAGGACGAATAAGTTTTTTTATATAATTTTTTATGACCAAAACCCTTAAAGAATAAAAGAAGAAAAAGAAAATGAATTTAAATTTACGTAACGCTTTGGTTAATCCAAACGTCAATATTAACCACTCAAAAATTTTGTTTATGATCATGCAGGAGTAATAAAACAATTTGTAACAATAAGCATCAATTAACATCATAAATTTGATATGTATAGAATTAATATGGTTTTTATATGTGGGTGAACAAAATTATGATCCAAGTTTTGCCGAAGAAACTAGTGCAGTAATAAATGATTGAAATCTAAAACAATTATGTAACCGCACTAACTTAGTAATGTATTAGCTAATTGGATCGAAAAATTCAAGATGAACATGCGGCATATAAATCAAAAATCCAGTTATATGAGTCGATAGTACAACTTCTTCTTGCTCTTCAATCGGATTGACTTCAGTGATGACCGAAAGTATGTGAGGGTTATGTTTATCTCTTAATGGCTCAAGATGATGTTCGCAATTTACGTTTTGAACTTGATAATTTGGAGAATCTTACTCATCCATAAAATTGAGTTCATCCTTAAAAATTTCCTCAAAACCATGGTCAAAATTAACCACCCCATCTTCGCACTCTTCTTCTATTATGACAGCGGTCTCTTAATTTTTTTTATCATATCCCTCATCTCGCAATTTCTTTTCCTCCACCTCAAATTAACTTGTAGGTGGGTTCTTTTCCTCCACAGATGTGGGAGGAAAGGGAGAGGAAGGGATTTTGGTGGCCCCCCGAGGCTACGGGGATTAGAGGACCCCAAAAGGGGTCATGGGAGTCGCCACAGGAGGGAGGTCCCGACGTCGGGACCCCCTTATGGGGGAGGTCTCGACAGCGGGAGCCCCTTTGGGGGATACCAACAGCGAGACCTTTTTTGGAGGGGGGTCCCAAATAAGGAAAGCCCTTTTGAGGGGTTTCCGAGGGCGGGGACAACTTTAGGGCGGTTCCAGATCGGGAACTCTCTTTTTGGGGGAGTTTTAAAGAGGGATGTGGGTTACGGCCCATGTTCCCGTGCATCTCGCGGGAGATCCTACCAGATGAGGCTTTCATCGAATTTGTTCGTTCACTCGTTCAAATATGCATACTCGGGGTGAAAGCTATGGGCTTTCATCTCAATAATCCTTATCCTCTCCTGTTCTTCAGGTTCAATCTCAAGAAGCTCTCTTGATTCTTCAAAAGTTGGGATTTGAATCTTGATTAATGGAAAAGGGTCTCTTTTATCTATTTTAGGCTTTGGATCTTCTAAAAAATGACGTTTTAGGAGATGTGTTCTTCTTCCTCCTCCTCTTCAAGGAGCCAAGAGAGGGAAAGAAGAAAAAAAGGTCCAAAAACTCTTCTTTATGAGATTTGGTAGAATAAATAGGCTCTCTTTCAATGGATTTGTGGATTTATCTAATTTATTTTTAAAAAAAAGGAAGGTTTTTCCTCTAGATTAATTTGAATAAGATAAAGAACTTTGAGGAGCGAGAGATGAGGCAAAAACCCTAGCAATAGAAATGAGGAGAAGTTGTCATTAATTTCTTCGTATGTTTGCCTTATATAGGCTTACAACTTTGGATTCTTGTCTTTCCCATGCCCCATGTGCATATCTTTTTGCACATGGGCCATGGGTTTTACAACAATTTGGCTTTTTGCCCATTTATATTACATCTTCTCACAAATTTACACAGAACTTTTTTATGATCGATTTTCTTTTGTTTTCTTCTTCTTTATCTTCATGACCGGCCGGCTCTCACTCGGACTTGAGGCGGTTTGGACGTGAACCCAGTTGCTTAGGGTCGGATTGAGGTTAGTCAGACCCGGGTCCATTTGGACATAGATTTTGACTTGTTTAATATTTTGATTTTTTGATCTCGATTGTGGGGTGTAATATTTTGACCCCAATAAGAGGTAGCCTCAAGAATGGTCCGTTGAATTATAAAGACATTATTTTGTGGAATGCATTTTGAACAGGACGAGTGATTGCTTGAGTAGCCGATGAATTAATGGTTGAAATGTGAGGAGTTGGGTAGTGATGATGCTCGATATCGGTGATCTCCCAGATCGTGACACGTGGCAGATGACGTGTCCCGAAGCTTGCAAGAAAGGACCAGGAACGGTACCTCGGAAGGATACCCCGGGTCTGCGACCCATGGACGTAGCCGACCTTCGACCGTCCACACCACTCATGTGCCCGCCTTACAAACAACCGTTAGCTCACCTCTGACCCCCCTGCAGAATTGGCCTCCTCGGCCCTCTCAGCTCGTCTCCGGGCTATCGCAGAACTAAGATATCTCGGCATCCCGCTCGTCCCCGAGCCTCCCGTCGAGCTCATCTTCCTCGGTATCATCGATCGATTAACGGTACCAATCGCAGGCGCAACCGCCTCACCCCCGCGAATCTCGCCATACGCAAGATATCCGCTGGCCACTTCCCGCGTTCCACACTATCACGGTCCCCCATTAACGAGCCTGTCTCGTCATTAATGCGGGATTCCGCCTATCACGCGGGCGTGATGCCGGGAGCGTAACGGCCGGCGTGATTCTCGCACCTGCCTGCCTGTTGCCACCACTATATAAATCCCTCTTTCAGACGGTTCAAGTAGGTCATTCTTTCCTCACTGGGCCGTTACTCTGCTCAAATATCCGGTCTAACTTGATCGTCGGAGGGTCCTCGGTGGTACAACCACCCCAGGACTTCCTTCTAGGTAGCTCGGTCTTAACCACCTCAAACCCATTGAGATCCACACGCTTCAGGAGTCAACCTCCAATCCAATCTCAGCCGTCCATCATCGCCAACAGCAGATCTACGGAAGGTAACATCTTGACGTGATTCGACATCCGTCAGCTGGCGCCGTCTATGGAAGATCTTGATTCCATTGAACAAAGTTCACATTCCGATCTCAACTCAATGGAGAACGATCACCGCGATGATCCAAGCGCTAGCCGCCGCCTCCCCCACAACGGAGGCACGGACGAATCTCCTCCCCCGAATGCCATCAACGCCCTAGCCGCCCGGATAGATCGACTCGCGTCCGTCATGGATGCGCTCGTCCGTGTACAAATGGCGGGGCAAGCTCCCCAGGTCGCCGCTCCCCCATCTCAGGACCGGGACCCCTACAGAGGGAGAGAAGACTCTGCTCGTGTCGGCACTTCCGACCACCGCCTCGCTGCCTCCCACGACTGCATTTCTCCCGGGCCAACATATTCCATGACCCGCTGGGCGCCCCACAGTTCAACACCGAGTTCTATCGCCAGAGCGCCTCGCCACGAGCCTCATCGCTCCCCTGTCCCTCCTAAGGAGGTATCGGTCAGCTTGCCTGTGCCCAGGCATTATCAACACCCCCTCCCTCGACGGGGTCGTGCGGACGGGACTCGTCACGGCAGCTCGAAGACTACCTCGCCAGGGCACCTAAGGAACCTCATCGAAAGGAACTGGGGCCGAGGCCAGACACATGTCTCTAATAGTAGAGGCCAAAGATCAGAATGTGCCGAATCGTCAGGATACCACAGCCGACTCGACGCCCTCGAAAAGAAGATCGAAGGTATGCATCGGGAGGGTCATCATTCGAGCGACGGGGCTAAGTACGCCGCCAATTCGCTGACAAAACCCTTCACTGAGGAGCTGCTCGCCGTCCATGTCTCCTCCTGGAACAAGACCCCGAAGGTCTCTCTCTTCGACGGTAAGTCTGACCTGAAGGACCATTTGGACGCATTCACCGCAGGAATGAGCTTCCAAGACAACTCTGACGCCACTCAATACCGATCTTTCGCGGTCACTCTGATCAGCTCCAGACGAGACTAGTTTTGAGAACTCGCGCCACGCTTGATCTCAACCTTCGACGAGCTGGCCACCCAATTCCTCGGCCACTTCGTCGGGAACAAACGACAGAAACGGACCGTCGACCATCTCTTCACAATCAAGAGAGGGGACAAAGAAACATTCAAAGGGTACGTCACCCGCTTCTACAATACCCTTCTTGAGGTCCCAGAACATCGGGGCGAGATGGTCATTACAACACTTAGGTCTGGTCTTAGGCACAAGGAGTGGTTACGCTCCTTTGCATTAGCGCAACCTAAGACCATGGCCGAGGTAAAGGCCTGGACCGAGCGTGAGATCCAGCTCGAGTCCGAGGTGAACGCAAATCTCTCCGGGGCAGAGCAAACTGACCAAAAGAAAAGGGCAAGGGAAGAGAGAAAGATACTTGAGCGGCCAAAGCCTTACTCTCCGAAGTTTCAGGAGTACACCTCGCTCAACGTTTCCCAGACGGTACCGCTAGAGGAGGCTAAGGGCGAGGGGTTCTTCAAACTCACCCCGATCTCACGCATGGCGGCAAAGCGCACCCAGGGCCCCTACTGCGGTTTCCACAGGTCGCAAGGCCACTCCACAGAGAGCTGTAAACAGCTCCGAGACTACATCGAGGAGCTCATCCATTCGGGACACCTGGCAGCGTACTTGCGGGATAAGCGGCAAGCTGACCGCGAGCATGAGCAGCGTCCCCCTCTCGGCGAGTTGACAATCGGCCCAATTATGGTCATGTCGGCGGGGGGTACGTCGAGTACCTACTGTTGCAGTCGAAAATTGCACCCCGGTTGACCAAGTCAAAGTCAAAGTCAACCCCAAGCCAAGTGGGCCCATGCCCAGGTCCAGTCCGAACATGAAGCGGCCGGCCCTCCCCCATGCCAAAATGAAATCATGTAATAAATAATGTTTATGTAATTTTTTTATGCATGAATAAGCATAAAGCCAATTTTTTTTAAGCTCATGGCTTTTGTGTAAAAAGAAATGGCACATGAGCCATAGGATGGACAAATTGCCATTTTGTAAAGCCCAAGGGGCTATATGTAAATATGTAAGCCTATAAAAGGCAACATGATGATGAATAAAAAATATACATTTTCGTTCCCCTCAAAATCTAGGGTTTGTGCATTTTTCCCCTTTCTGAAGGTTCTAAACCTTCTTCTTTCTTTTGAATTAAATCAAGAGTTTTACTCTTCCTTTTCCAAAACTAAATAGTTTTTCACCACAAAACCCATAAAGGGGAGCTTAGAACTCCCATCAGATCTCAAAAAGAAGAGATTTTTAAAATCCCACATCTCTTGATCTTCAAGATCCTGCCAACAGAGGAGGAAGAAGGAGGCCCATCTCCAAAAACTTCATTTTTGGGAAGACCCAGGGCTCCAAAGAAGAATCCATTTCATCAACTCCAAAAAATCTTAGGAGTTTAACTCCAGTCTAAATCCTCTTTTGGGATTTTAAATTCTATTTCTGGGACTAAAAGCCCCATTTTCCTCGCCGGCGCCCAAGCGCCCGAGCGATCAAGCATCCAGCGCCCACGTGCCGGGTGCGTGGTGCGCTAGCGCTCAGGCGCCCAGCGCCCACGTGCCGGGCACGTGGTGCGCTAGCGCTCGAGCGTCTTGCGCTCAACCGCCCAGCGCCCACGTGCCGGACACGTGGTGCGCTGGCGCTCGCACGTGGTGCGCTGGCGCTCGATCGCCTTGCGCTCAAGCGCCCAGCGCCCACGTGCCGGGCACGTGGTGCACTAGCGCTCGAGCGCCCTGCGCCCACAACCGGGCACATGGTGCACCAGCGCCTAAGCGCCAAGCGCTCGCGTGTTAGACACGCGAGGCGCTGGCCCCAACGCATCCTTTGGATGCCCTTTCCCTTTATATACACACACACCCCCCTTAGAACACCGTCCCTCTCAAAAAAATTCTAACGGGGCGCTGTCCCGTACCCCGCAAAGGGGCTACTAGCCCTCTTGACCCCCAGCCTGCTATCCTGGTAGCGGGATCCCCGTAAAAACTCTGCGGGGCCCCCAATATATCCAAAACCCCTTCAAAACACAACACTGCACATTGAGTTCGCATAACCAGTTTAACCCGTTAATCGGAGGTTCCCTCGCTCCAAAGACGGGGGATAATTAACGGCAGCTTAGTCCGCGGCTGCCGGATATTCGGATCCCCACGATCAATAAACCCCCGCCTATCCTAGGCAGGGGGAATCTGTAGTACGCCTGACAAGCGCACGCATATTCCCATCTCAATAGGGTGACGAAAAACACCCTACAGATTCTGGCATGCCCGGTGGGACCTATCTCTCCTCCCATATTTCGGATTAAACGTTCATGCGAACTCAATCAATATACATATCGATTGCCTGTACTGAAATCATGTTTCTATTTGCAGGCTAACAATCTCCAATTGCAATCTTCGAGCGCAGCAAAATGTCTCCAAGGACAAGCTCAGCTCTCGACACAGCTCCCATCTCCTACACGATGAAGATGGACGCCGGGACGGTCCTTCCGGCCAGTCTCGGGCGACAATGGGAAGAGCCGCCGCTACCATTCGGCTTTATCCTGTTCGTGTCAGCTAATGCCATCCCAGTTCCTCAAGCCCCGGTGACAGACAAATCGTTCTCGAAAAGCAAGAGGCCAAATGTGGTGGTCTCGAAGGCGCCCCAACTCAAACGCAAGTCGGTGTTTGAACGACTCTCCTTGGCCTCAGCTTGGGGCAAAGCCATCAACACCAACAAAGCAGCAGAGCATCTCGGGCAAGCTCCAGCGGTACCCCCGACAACTGCTCGATCGGGTATCTTCTTTAAGCTCCCTATCAATCGACTCATGGTGGATTCACAGAAGACGGATGCCCGCCAAGCCCTCAAAATCAAGAAGCTAAGGCAGAAAAGGCTCAGATACAGAACCAACAAAAGGGCTAGAGATCATACTAGGCTGAGCTTCATGAGGCTCCAGGAACGGGGTTACCCCGCCAAAGATAAAGAGACGACTGGATATGTGGTCCACACTGTCTACATGGTCGGACATGAAGAAACGAACCCTCCTACGCTTCACAGCCAGGGTGATACGGTTGTCACGCCCCGCTTCCCGGTATACGGCGAAGGGGACGTGACGGGCCATCTACGTATATACTCAGAAGTATATACGCCAAGCGTATCTAAGCAATATAAAATAAATACACAAGAGACAAGATATAATAAAAACAACAACTTTTATTTATTAACATTCTTTTGTACAATACATGAAAAGGAAATACAACTGAAATAAAACGATGCCTAAACAATGGCATAACAGGAAATGAAAAGTACAGAATGGGAAATGTACAATAAAACTAGAGCTCTGGTTCTTCAGCAAACTGCTCCAAGTCTTCTGTAGATGGCTCGATCTCTGCTGGGTCCAAACCACCTGACGACATTCAAAGAAGAAAGAAATAGAATGTCGTCAGCAAACAGGTTGCTCGGTAAGTCCCAAAGATAAGAGGAAAGTATAATAGACAGGATAAGAAGATATCTTTTAAAGTTGTATAATATTGTTGTAATGTTGTGTTAACGCTGTTGTTTGTAGCTTGGTACAGAAGGATGCTAGTGTATACGAGAGGGGTCTCTATATGCTAGAGACCAGGGCAAATAGATGTATAAGGAACCGTTAAGCCACGGTACAACAGCAACGGAATATAGGTTAGGTGTCTTAATCTTACCACCCCATGCCACTTTTAACACCTTCCGTACCAATCTACCCCTTAAACCCCGTAGTGTTTTATTTGTATTGTTTTGTACTGTAAATTGAATTGAGTGTATAATTGAAAGACTGACCGAAACCATGATATCAGTAAATGGATGTAACCGTAGAATCATGTAAATGGAATAACTGGAGAACCATGTAAAAGGAATATATCCATGGTTCGGTTCAGTCAAGTTGTATAGATTGATAATTGGATTCATGGATTCATGTGTTCATACTGAATTGGAATATTGTAGAATGTAGATTGACTTGAATCATATTCACGTCAGAATAATCAGACTCAAACCCGAGTCAGACAATTAGAAATGTAAATCGAAGTCTTGATTATTTCTTAAACTTATAATTGCTAGGGTCCTTAGGGTAATTTATAAAACTTGAAGGGGTTTTATGTAAAAATACTTTTATATACTTTTCAAAATATACCTCTAGTATTTATTATTCATCTTTAGAGTTGTAATGAAGGTGGATTTTATATTGTGATATTTCTAGTGAAAATATCCTAATTTCATAAATAAGATATTTATCTGTAATATTAATTTATTTGAAATTCATGGTATTTTAATGTAAAATTTATTCTTGTGATTTTTAGAAAAAGGGTGGAATATTTATATCATAAAAAATAGATATTTTAATGATAAATATACATATATTTATACAAAAATAATTTTAATAAATATTTTATATTCTAAAAATCTCTTTTTTTTAAGATGTCGTATTTTAAATCTTTCGAGACCGATTGCTCCTTGCGGAGGTCTGAATATCGTACTACTAAGCCTGAGGGTGTGCGATAATCCGCAGCATCCCGAACGGGTTCCCCAAAGTGGGTTGTAGCGGCGCTTTGCAAAAATTGTAAAATACTAAATCTTTTAGAAAACGTTTTTATAAAGTAAATGGTATTTATTTGTAAAAATATCAATTTTCCGTATTTTAGGTTCTAGGGTCTCCTAAGTCAACCAGACTATTTCTAAATGGTCTAAACAACAAGTTGTTAGATGCCTTAAATCGCCTCTTCACCACCAATTGTGGCCAGGTAAGTACAAGTGAGGAAAGGAGGGATCCACTCACGAATCACCGTAAGACGGGCCTTTTAAAGTTACCTTTCTCACTTGCCTAGCCTAGACACCACAAAGTCAGGTTTAGATAAACGACCGATGTCCACAACTTATCTTATTTTCCTAATAAGTGGTACTTCTTTAAAAAGTGTATCAAAACTAAATCTTTTAGAAATAGTTTTATTAAGTATATGGTATTTAAATGAAAATGTTTGTTTTATCGTATTCTAGGTTCTCGGGGGTGTTGCATATAAGTGTGTGAGGAGGTATGTCGTTACCTCATAATCTACTTTAAATGTATAGCAAGTTTGATGGGGTTAAATGAAGGATTGAAACAATGTGGTATTTATTTGAAAAAAATACGATAATTTGGAATAGCTATCATTTCATGTGATGAAACTTGTTCAAATTGTTTGATTAGTGTTTGATAGTCAACATGAGGAAGTTTAAGAAGGATTGTATTAGTGAGAAGTGGAATTTTATAGAAAACCGAATCGGAAATCGGATTTGTTCCGATTCCGTCGGGTTTTGTAATTTTGTATTTTGAGAAGGGAAAAGAGAGATAGAAAGGGACTTATGGGTTTTAGATTACACTAGAGGGTGAGAGGGAACTCGAAGGATCGCCGAGGTGTTGCGTCGTCGCCGGTAGTTCCTAAAACGTTCGCCGGAAGTTCCGTCGGAATTTCGTCGGAGCTTCGCCTCGAGCTTGTTTTCAAAGTACACAAGTTTTGAAATTTTTTTGAGAGAGTGGGTTAGGATTTTGGGGTGAGAGGGTAGAGGGTAGGGTATATTTATAGGATAGGCTAGGGTTTGGGTAGGTGAAGGGGTTTTAATAGAAAATTTGTAAAAATATAGAAAATTCATTAAAAATTGGAGTAATTAGGTGTTAATGGGCATTCTGGAACCGATCCAATAAATTAGAGTATGCAGGGGAGTTGGGCGGCTGAAAAGACACAAATTTTGTGTTGACGACTCGGCCGTCCGGTCGAGTCCGGCCGGCGGCGCCGGCTCGAGTCGGGCCGAGTCGGGGGTCGAGAAGGTGGGGGGTCGCCGGGGTAAGTCACTGGTATTTTTAGTTTTTTAGGTTTAGTTCAACTTTTGGGAGTTATGGTGTGTGGACTATTGGGCTTCTAAAGGATTTAAAACAAAATAATATAAAAATAATATAGGGTATGAGATTTGAACTCTGGTGGCTTGGTTCAGCAGTGCAAGGTATTACCGATGAGCTACAAGCTCCTTCTTGTAATTATTGTATGAAATAATTACTTAAAGTGGTAACAACAACATTAAATACTCCAAGTATACTTCAAATTTAAATAAAATTTATGTACACTAAAAATGGAGTTGTTACAACGGTGGACGCTACCCAATGTCAACTCGGTCTAAACGACGAAGAGCTCGCTCAGGCCGATAAGCCAAAAGAGCCTGGGGTTCCTGCAGAATCGATCTCAGGCAATAAGGATGACCCAGTTGTCATAACCGGAACTACAGAACAAGCCTAATTCCGATGGCTTCAGAGGCAGCTTCAGGATTGGGATGAGAAGTTAGCCAAGATACAGTCTAAGGTCGACGAATTAGCAAACGTCGCGGCAGATCTCGCGACCCAAGTCGCCCGATTGCAATTATAACATAATCAAATTTTGGTTCATGAGCCAGGGACTGATACCCGGAGGCAGCCAACTGATACCCCCTTCAACCTAAGAGCGGAGCGCCTTCGCGAAAAACGGCTGCGATCAGCCTCCAGCCCCTCCGATACATACACCGAAGGGGAATCGTCTCTGAAAGAGAAACTGGATAAGGTCTATTCCTTCAGAAGGGACAAAATCCGTAAAATATTCAAAGATGCCCTGAGGAACGGTCTACAACTGCCAGAATCAAAGAGACCGCAAGAAGCGAATATGACCGACGACCCAAAATATTGCCCCTATCACAGAGTGATAGGCCATGCCATTGGGGACTGCTTCGTATTCAAAGATTGGGTCAAAAGGCAATACAAGACGGGAGAGATAGAACTGTCTAAAGGTGTGTTAGCAAACAATCAAGCTACGACCGCCGATTTCATACAAATGGAGACCGAAGCCTTTCGGGAACCTAATCCTCTTACACATGTGCCATTACCTGGAAAGGGTGAACCAAAGACTGATCGGCCTCAAGGACCAGCATCAGCAAGGGCACCTACTCTAATGGAGAGAAAGAAGAAGGTGACTCCTTCAGGAGGGATGGGGTCCGCAATATATTTAGGGAAGCCTTGAACAACGGTCTGCAATTGCCTATTCCGAAGAGGCCACATCAGATGAATATGATCGGCAATCCCGTATACTGCCCATACCATAGGGTGGTGAGTCATGCCATTGAAGATTGCTGTGTTTTCAAAGATTGGGCAGATGATCAATACAAGCTTGGAAAAACCTCACAGTTCTCGGATGTATCGGCAAGCCACAGAGCTACGGTCATCAACACAGCTCCGCCAAGATCAAAATTCAAGGAGCTGGGAGAAGCAAAGAGGACCACCACGTCGTTAAACTGGGAACACCAGTCGACCACCACGTCATTAAACTGGGAACAGACCACCTCTAAGTCGTTAAACTGGGAATGTAAAAAAATGTCTAAATAAAGAAAAAAATATGTAAATAAAAAAAAGCTGAACTGATGGGGCAACTCGCAATAAAAATCAGCGAGTAAAATAAAGATGAAAAATAAAGCCGAAATGATAGGGCCATCGCAAATAAATAGCCGAAATGATAGGGCAATCGCGACCTTCGCGTTAAGAAAAGCTGAAATGATAGAGCAATCGCGATAAAACAAAAAAAAAAGCAAAAAAAAGGCGAATGATGAGTCGCTCCTGGTACCATATTCCAGTGCAGCGATGCAGACGCCAACCAAAATCCAATTTTCTAAAATTCCCCCAGCCCTACGGTTGGTCCCCAAGTTGACTTCCGTATACAATTCACGGGCTCAAATAATTCTCATCGCGCCCATGCCCCACCGCAACCACCAGTTACGCGGCTGGTCTCCGCCCTTCGAATTATGGTCTATTGGAAATACCCACTCATCTGTCCTCACGATACATGAGGAGAACAAACCTTCGTGGGATCCTTACGACTCACGAAGGAAAAACACACTTGGGAGTCCCCGCGACTCATAAGGAGAAAATGCACCTACGGGATCCTTACGACTCATAGGGAGAAAATGATTTTATGGGACCCGTACGGCCCATAAAATTGAAAAGCCTTAGGTGATAGGGATCTAAGACTGTTGCCTAAGCCGTCGCTTCCCGACAGGAAAAGGCAAATGATGAATTGCTCCAGGCACCTGTGCTTCAGTGTTAGCAATGCTGATGCCGGCCCCTATCCTAAAATTCCAAGCTCGCCATAGACCTCCACGTCTTTAAACTGGAAACAGATGACCTCTAAGTCGTTAAACTGGAAACAGATAACCTCTAAACTGGAAACAGACGACCTCTAAGTCGTTAAACTGGAAACGGACGACCTCTAAGTTGTTAAACTGGAAACAGATAGACCTCCATGTCTTTAAACTGGAAACAGATGACCTCTAAGTCATTAAACTGGAAACAGATCACCTCTAAGTCATTAAACTAGAAACAGATGACCTCTAAGTCGTTAAACTGGAACCGATGACCTCTAAGTCGTTAAACTGGAAACGGATGACCCCTAAGTCATTAAACCGGGAACGAGGGAAATCCACTCATGTGTCCTCACAATGCATGAGGAGAACAAACCTTACGGGATCCTCACGACTCGTAAGAAAATACCTTCGTGGGATCCTTACGACTCACGAAGGAAAAACACATTTGGGAGTCCCCATGACTCCTAAGGAGAAAATACACCCGCGGGATCTTTACGACTCGTAGGGAGAAAATGCTTTTATGGGACCCTCACGACCCATAAAATTGAAAAGCCTTAGGTGATAGGGATCTAAACCTGTCTCCTAAGCCATCGCTTCCTAATAGGCAACGACGAATGATGAGTCGCTCCTGGTACCATATTCCAGTGCAGCGATGCAGACACCAACAAAGTCTTGAAATTTTACCGGCCCTACGGTCTGGATCATGCATCCTGCAAAACCGTATACAATCCACGGGCGTAAAACAATTCCAATCTCTCCCAAGTCCTACCGGTGAGACCACATTCAAAGTCCCACAAAAAAAATTAAATAAAAATAAATAAATAAATAAAATAAAATAAAAAAATGGTATGTCCACAAGCAAAATGGGCACGGATGAAAACCCGATAGGGCCCCGTGAGTAAAAACAACAGGACTGCCGGCGAGATTGTGAAAACCCGAAAGGGCGCAAACTCGTAAAAAAAGATGAAATGCACTCGCAAAGTTCTCTCGACTTTGAGAGGAGAAAATTCCCGCGTGAGATCCCTACGACTTACAAAGGAGCAACACCTTTAGAAGTCCCCACGACTCCTAAGGAGAAAATACACCTACGAGATCCCTTCGACTCGTAGGGAGAAAATGTTTTTATGGTACCCTTACGGCCCATAAAATTGAAAAGCCTTATGTGATAGGGATCTAAACCTGTCTCCTAAGCCACCAATTCCCAAATCCTCCCGAGGCAAATGATGAGTTGCTCCTGGCATTATCCCAGTGCAGCAATGCTGATGCCAAACAAAAACAAATCCCCAAATCCTCTCAAAGACAAATGATGATTTGCTCTTGGTACCATATTCCAGTGTAGCGATGCTGATGTCAACCCAAATCACAATCAACAAGTCAACTTCAACTCCGACACCGCAGAAAGCGGAGCAAGTTGGAATCCAATCTCGACACCGCAAGAAGCGGAGCAAGTCAAGTTCACCCCTGACACTGCAAGAAGCAGAGAAAGTCAAATCAAGAGTCGACCGTCCATGTCGCAAAAAGGGCAGTGCAGGCTTCCCACAAATCGAGAACCAAATCGCTCTGGATCAGAGCGTCGACCGTCCATGTCGCAAAAAGGGCAGTGCAGCCTCCCACAAACTGGGAACCAAATCGCTCCGGATCAGAGCGTCGACCGTCCATGTCGCAAAAAGGGCAGTGCAGGCTTCCTAAAAAGCAGGAACCAGATCACTCCGGGCCAGGGAAAAGTCTACCACGGACACTCCGTCTCGGAGGCGCGTCAAGCGTCGACCGTCCATGTCGCAAAAAGGGCAGTGCAGGCTTCCCACAAATCGGGAACCAAATCGCTCCGGATCAGAGCATCGACCGTCCATGTCGCAAAAAGGGCAGTGTAGGCTTCCCACAAATCGGGAACTAAATCGCTCCGGATCAGAGCGTTGACCATCCAAGTCGCAAAAAGGGCAGTGCAGGCTTCCTATAAAGCAGGAACCAAATCACTCCGGGCCAGGGAAAAGTCTACCACGGACACTCCGTCTCGGAGACGCGTCAAGCGTCGACCGTCCATGTCGCAAAAAGGGCAGTGCGGGCTTCCCACAAATCAGGAACCAAATTGCTCCGGGTCAGAGCGTCGACCATCCATGTCACAAAAATGGCAGTGCAGACTTCCCACAAATCGGGAACCAAATTGCTTCGGATCAGAGCGTCGACCGTCCATGTCGCAAAAAGGGCAGTGCAGGCTTCCTACAAAGCAGGAACCAGATCACTCCGGGCCAGGGAAAAGTCTACCACGGACACTCCGTCTCGGAGACACGTCAAGTCGACTGTCCATGTCGCAAAAAGGGCAGTGCGGGCTTCCCACAAATCGGGAACTAAATCGCTCCGGATCAGAGCGTCGACCGTCCATGTTGCAAAAAGGGCAGTGCAGGCTTCCCACAAATCAGGAACCAAATCGCTCCGGATCCGAGCGTCGACCGCCATGTCGCAAAAAGGGCAGTGCAGGCTTCCCACAAATTGGGAACCGAATCGCTCCAGGTCAGCGTGTCGACCGTCCATGTCGTAAAAAGGGCAGTGCAGGTTTCCTACAAAGCGGGAACCAAATCGCTCCGGGCCAGGGAAACGTCTACCACAGACACTCCGTCTCGGAGACGCGTCAAGCGTCGACCGTCCATGTCGTAAAAAGGGCAGTGCATCCCAAAAAGTGGGAACCAAAGCAAGTCGCCTCCATGCGAAAGAAGATCCATCAATTTCATGCACACGACTCACATATGTGGTGTGCATTTATTGATGGGGGGCACTTTGTTAAAGTCGAAAATTGCACCCCGGTTGACCAAGTCAAAGTCAAAGTCAACCCCAAGCCAAGTGGGCCCATGTCCAGGTCGAGTCCGAACATGAAGCGGCCGGACCTCCCCCATGCTAAAATGAAATCATGTAATAAATAATTTTTATGTAATTTTTTTATGCATGAATGGGCATAAAGCCAAAATTTTTTTAAGCCCATGGCTTATGTGCAAAAAGAAATGGCACATGAGCCATAGGATGGGCAAAATGCCATTTTGTAAAGCCCAATGGGCTATATGTAAATATTTAAGCCTATAAAAGGCAACATGATAATGAATAAAAGATATACTTTTTCATTCCCCTCAAAATCTAGGGTTTGTGCCTCTTTCTCCTTTCTGAAGGTTCTAAACCTTCTTCTTTCTTTTGAATTAAATCAAGAGTTTTAATTTTCCTTTTCCAAAGCTAAATAGTTTTTCACTACAAAACCCACAAAGAGGAGCTTAGATCTCCCATCAGATCTCAAAAAGAAGAGATTTTTAAAATCTCGCATCTCTTGATCTTCAAGATCCTGCCAACGGAGGAGGAAGAAGGAGGCCCATCTCCGAAAACCCCATTTTTGGGAAGACCCTGGGCTCCAAAGAAGAACCCCTTTCATCAACTCCAAAACATCTTTGGAGTTTAACTCCACTCTAAATCCTCTTTTGGGATTTTAAATCCTATTTCTAGGACTAAAAGCCCCATTTTCCTCGCCGGCGCCCGAGCGCTCAAGCGTCCAGCGCCCACGTGCCGGGCGCATGGTGCACTAGCGCTTGAGCGCTCAGGCGCCCAGCGCCCACATGCCGGGCACGTGGTGCACTAGCGCTCGAGCGTCTTGCGCTAAAGTGCCCAGCGCCCACGTGCCGGGCACATGGTGCGCTAGCGCTCGAGCACCTTGCGCTCAAGCGCCCAGCGCCCCCGGCACGTCACGTGGTGCGCTAGCGCTCGAGCGCCTAGCGCTCAAGCGCCCTACGCCCACTGCCGGGTACGTGGTGCGCCAGCGTCTAAGCGCCCAGCACTCGCGTGTTAGACACGCGAGGCGCTGGCCCCAACGCATCCTTTGGATGCCCTTACCCTTTACACATACACACACACACACATACCCTAGAACACTGTCCCTTTTAAAAAAATTTGGGCCGGGGCGCTGCCCCGCACCCCGCAAGGGGGCTGCTGACCCTCTTGACCCCCAGCTCGCTATCCGGGTAGCGGGACCCCCGTAAAAACTATGCGGAGCCACCGATATATCCAAAACCCTTCAAAACACAACACTGCACATTGAGTTCGCATGACTAGTTTAACCCGTTAATCGGAGGTTCCCTCGCTCCAAAGGCGAGGGGTAATTAACGACAGCTTAGTCCGCGGCTACCGGAGATTCGGATCCCCACGATCAATAAAACCCCGCCTATACTAGGCAGGGGGAATCTGTAGTACGCCTGACAAGCGTGCGCGTATTCCCATCTCAATGGGGTGACGAAAAACACCCTACACCTACGAGGCTCGACAACCCACGCCGGTCGTGGAGGCCAACAGCTATCCGAGGATGAAGGCCAGGGAAACCGAGCCGATCGTTTTTGACGGCCTTACACAGCCAAGAAGCTTAAATTGTCCCAATAAAAAGAACATCTACAAGCGTGTACTTCTTTTACTAAGGCAATGTAAACTTTTCTCAAGATCTTTCTGTTTATATAATAAGAAGGGGTCAATAAAACATTGCAAAAAGAAGAGTTTTGTTTATTCAAAAGGGTACTATAGGCTCTTCAGCCGTACATCGAAAAAGAAAAATTACAATAGCGGGGGAAGAGGGTGCAGAGAACATTGCTCGTGGTACTCCGAGGATATTTCCGCCAGCCGAGCCCTAGCGGCCTCAGACCTCTGCCTCTGATGCCGCCCGCGAACGTCGGCATTGTGCCTCAATTGGTAGCACTCAAGGATGAGCGCCACCGAGTGACCCCGCCGAACCGCCGCAAAGACCTTAGCTTACCAACCGCCTTATCCTTCAGCTGTTCGGACAAGGGGTTGTAGAGCCCCGGCGACGCTTTCCAGATGGTGTACATCAATAGCTGAAGCAGGGGGAGAGCGCCGGGGAAGCAGTCGGCCGAAATGATCCTCAATGCGGCCTATCACTAACTGCACTGTGTCCTCGGTGCAGTACTGATCGTAGAGGCACACGTCCTCGAAGTTTACTATGTCGGGGATGGTAAAAGGGAAGTCCTCCATTCTTACGTTTTGGATGTGAAGGAAGGAGTGATCAACGCTCTCTCCGTTTTACAGCCCACAACGCCCCATGAGTCCAACAGTCGCTCGTTTCACCCACAACTATACCGCCCATGGCAGATATCGAGCCTTTCTTGGCGAAATCGAAACGACGCGGCTCCGACGCTTCACCTCCCCTACGCGTTCAGTACACGTGTCGCCCGTGACTGTCCCTATTCCCCATACTCGCACCAGGAAGGTCGGACAGAAACTCATGAATCGACCGGGCGGCTACCCTGCTCGGCTATCCCTGGCTGGCAGTTCACCACCCCACGGCGCCAGGGATCAAAGCCCTCGCCAAGAGGCACTGGGCAGCAACCCCGTTCGGCCCGTCCTTAGCAGGCCTCTCACGGCCCTTCCCGTACTAAGGATCGAAGCCCTCACCAAGAGGCAACCGAGCGGCTACCCTGCTCGGTTATCCCTAGCTGGTAGTTCACTACCCTATGACGCCAGGGATCAAATCCCTCGCCAAGAGGCACCGGGTAGCAACCTTGTTCGGCCCGTCCTTAGCAGGTCTTTCACGGCCCTTCCCGCGCTAAGGATTGAAGCCCTCACCAAGAGCCAACCGAGCGGCTACCCTGCTCGGTTATCCCTAGCTGGTAGTTCACTACCCCACGATGCCAGGGATCAAAGCCATCGCCAAGAGGCACCGGGCAGCAACCCTGCTTGTCCCGTCCTTAAGGATCCAAGCTCTCGCCAATAGGCACCGGGCAGCAACTCTGCTCGGCCCGTCCTTAGCAGGCCACTTACAGCCCCTCCCGCGCTAAGGATCAAAGCCCTCGCCAAGAGGCACCGGGCAGTAACCCTGCTCGGCCCATCCTTAAAGATCCAAACCTTCGCCAAGAAGCAACCGGGAAGCAACCCTGCTCGGTCCATCCTTAGCAGGCCTCTTACGGCCCCTCCCGCGCTATGGATCGAAGCCCTCACCAAGAGGCAACCGGGCTCGCCCTTTCTCGGTTATCCCTGGCTGGTAGTTCTCTACCCCACATCGCCAGAGATCTAAGCCCTCGCTAAGAGGAAACTGTGCAGCTTCACTGCTTGGTCCACACTTAACAGGCATCTTACGGCCTCTCCCGCGCTAAGGATCGAAACCCTCACCAAGAGGGAACCGAGCGGCTACCCTGCTCGGTTATCCCTGGCAGGTAGTTCACTACCCCACGATGCCAGGGATCAAAGCCCTCGTGAAGAGGCACCGGGCAGCAACCCTGTTCGGCCCGTCCTTAGCAGGCCTCTCACGGCCCCTCCCGCGCTAAGGATCGAAGCCCCCACCAAGAGGCAACCGAACGGCTACCCTGCTCAGTTATCCCTAGCTGGTAGTTCACTACCCTACGACACCAGGGATCAAAGCCCTCGCCAAGAGGCACCGGGCAGCAACCCTGCTCGGCCCGTCCTTAAGGATCCAAGCCCTTGCCAAGAGGCACCGGACAGCAACCCTGCTCGGCCCGTCCTTAGCAGGCCTCTTACGACCCTTCCCGCGCTAAGGATCAAAGCCCTCGTCAAGAGGCACCGGGCAGTAACCCTGTTCGGCCCGTCCTTAAGGATCAAAGCCCTCGCCAAGAGGCAACCGGGCAGCAACCCTACTCGGTCCATCCTTAGCAGGCCTCTTACGGTCCCTCCCACGCTAAGGATCGAAGCCCTCACCAAGAGGCAACCGGGCACGCCCTTGCTCGGTTATCCATGGCTGGTAGTTTCCTACCCCACATCGCCAGAGATCTAAGCCCTCGCTAAGAGGTAACTGAGCAGCTTCACTGCTTGGTCCACACTTAGCAGGCCTTTTACGGCCCCTCCCGCGCTAAGGATCGAAGCCCTCACCAAGAGGCAACCGAGCATCTTCCCTGCTCGGTTATACTGGCTGGTCGTTCACTACCCCACGAAGCCAGATACCTAAGCCCTCGCCAAGAGGCAACCGAGCAGCTTCACTGCTCAGCCCATTCTTAAAGGATAACCCCGACACATCTTCACTGCGCGACCCCCACGTCGACTTCGGGGCCACGAAGATACCGACCTCACACCGGTCTTTGCACACTTAGGCAATTGGAAAAATAGTTAAATTCAACTCGACGTGCGGTCACCAAATGAAATTCTCTAAGCTCAGCACCGTGCAAACAGAGATTTAACAACAAGCGAAAGGAAAAACTACGCCGAACACCGCAAAAATACTTCAGTCTAAAGTGTTTACAATGGTATTATTAGCCCCCCGGCCTAACAAAAACGCCCGGAGGATCACATGATTCCCGAAGAAACAAAGAAAAGGATATAAGAAGACGAAGGATTTCAGGCCTCAGGGCCGGACACAACCCCGAGGAGCTCCTTGTCCACCACGACCGGGGCTGCGTCTTGAGGATCGGCGCCCACCACATGAGCCTCAGCGCCGCCCTCGTCGGGGGACTCCTCATCGACAGCGCTTCCAGGGGAATCCCCTGCTCGTCATCCCCGCGAGAATACTCATCCCGGAGCTTTTCATCAGGGAACTCCGGCATCCGAGCCTTGACGGCGTCGAGGGCATCATGCTAGATGAGGGTAGAGGCTGCGGCTAGGTCGGTGTAAAAATGGTCCGACTTCTTATAGTTCTCCACCACCTTCGACGCTCTGAGCTCGGCTCGCTTCATCCCCTCCATCGCAGCCTCGCACTCCTTCCGGAGGGAGCTCGCCGACTTCTTCAGGGTGCCGACGAGCACCTTGGTGTCCTGAAGCTTGGCCTCGGCGGCCCGGACGGCCTCACAGCACTTGGCGACCTCCTGTTTCCCGGCCGCCACCTCGTCCTCGAGGGCAGCGACCCTCGCCATCGCCGCCTCCAGCTCCAACTTTGAGCTCTCCTCCAGCGAGGAGAACTCGCCCGCGGCTCGCATCGTCGGGGAAATTTCCTTTTCCTCCATTTAGACGACAAGGACGACGTGCTGGAGGACCTGAAGAAATCAGAGGGGGGTCAAAAAGAAAAGGGAGGCACCAAATCTCACGAATAATGAGATGCTGAGTGAAAAAACAAGTGAGGTGAGAGCACTAACCTGCACGGCCTCTTGGGCGATGGCCGCCATTTGCGCCTTGAAAGTCCCCCGAGGGATTTTGCCCCCGACCGACCTCTCCATCTCTGTCAGCAGGCTGTCAGCAATGGAGAGCCCCAGGGGCACCTCAAAGCGGAGATCCCCCTCATCCACCAGGATCGGGGAGGCCGGGGTGCGCGGAACCGTCCGGTGAAACCTCTTGAGGGACGGCGTCGGGGAGCCAGTCTCTATCTCCGAAGCCCGGGCCTCTTGTTCCTGAACCCGCTTTCTGCTCGGCGCCTGGCTGGACTCCAGGGCACATGCCGCACTTGAACGCCTAGGCGGAGCGGCTGCCGGGGGAGCCGGGGTCAACGTCGGATGGGAGGAGCTGGCACCTCCAGCCCTCGATCCCTTCTTCTGCTCGTGCATGGCCGCTTGGAATTTTCTCACGTCCATGGGTTCTGCACAAGACAATGTACAATGGAGTCAGCAATGCAAGTAAAAATAAAAATAAACGCAAGTCTAACAGATCGCCTGTAAACTCCTAACTTACCCGCGAACTGGGCGGGGCTGAGCCCAGCCTAACTAAGGACCTGCTCAGAAAGAAGCACGTCAGCCTGAGGAATGGGCTCCCACTCCGCCACTTTCGCCGCATCGGGATCATTCGACTGACACTCCCGCCGGCAACTATCCACAGACCATTGGGTGGGCACGGGCCAGTCCTCACCCTCGGGTGGCCCAACAAAGAAAAACTTCTTCTTCCAATCGTAGATGGAAGAAGGCACGATGACGCCCCCCGACCCGGCAGCACTCCCCCGCTGTTTCCTAAAGGAGATGTATACCCACCTCGGCTCGCCCGCGCGAGTGCCGGGTGACTTTCGTAACAAAGAGAAGAGGCAAGGGTGCTCAGCCTGAATGGGATCGTGTGCAACATCAAACGGACCAGGAACCCAAGAAGAATCCTTCAGGAGTTCGGCACTAGCTGACTCGGGGCTAACCCAAAATGATTCAGCGCTCTAACAATCTCGGGAGAGAAGGGCAAGTGCATTCCGGCCCAAAAGACTTCCAGGTACAGGGCAATCTCCTTATCCCGTACCTGATCTGCCCTCTCCCCTTCCTCGGCCAAACGTAGCGTATAGCCGGGAGGAATGTGGAAACGGGCCCGAGCGGTGGCGAGCTCATCCTCATACCTCACCGTGGATGACACACCAGGGGCATCCGCGACCTCCGCTCTGGGAACCACCCCCGTCGCGCGTCCCCAGGAAAAAGATCTGACCCTAAATTCCCGGGAGGACTCCGACTCAGTGGAAGAAGAATCTACGGGGGGCTCCCTAGACTCTACCCGATCTATTTCTACAGAATCTTCATAAGAAGACATCTAACCTGGTGGAGAGGATGAGTTCTCGGAAGAGAAAACGCAGAGATCCGACCTAAAAAGTGTAAGTGCACGGCGGTGCCCCGGCCGTCAATCCGACGCCGGAATGTGGAAACGAAACTTTTACGAAACTTGTAAACCGGCATTACCGCGCACTATAAACCTGGATCGGGCCATTAACCTAATGCTAGCAAACTAGAGAATGGGTAGAAAGCTATACCGAGCGATCCGTGTCCTTCGGTCTTCGGCCTCCACTCCGATCTCCTCGCGGAATATCCGGTCTTCACCTCCTCGTCGGAACGGGCACCACATCGCCGGGTTCTTTTACGGGCTCCCACCTCTGGATCGAGGCAACTCGGGCACGAAGTTGGCGAGTCAACGTGTCCAAGAATGCTGTAAGCTAGTGTAAAGTGGTTTGTCTCATTACACCAAAGGTGAACTATTGAAGCTATCGAGAGAGTAACAAATGCTGACGGTGACGAAGGCGGTGGACGTGGAGCCAACGAGTATTTTCTTGCCTTAGATTGTCTCGAGCTACACGCCCTTCTCATAAGATGTTGTCTGTCTTTCTAGGGTAATCGAAGTTGCCTTTGGATGGAGGGATGAACTATGGAGATGAGATAGAATGAATTTTCAAGAAGGAACCTCTTTTCTTTTGCAACCATAATGAACTCAAATCTCCCTCAAAAATGAATCTCTCCCCACTCTCCCAATATGTGGCCGGCCCCTTAGGAAAAGGAAGAGGAGTGAGTGGAAAAAATGGTATCTCCAAAATGTGTGATAAAGAGGAGAAAAATAGTCACAACAACATCAACCTCACGTCCTATCCAAAACCCATCACCATAAATGCAAAGGAAAAGATGTAAAAAGAATCTCATGATGCTAGAACCATCATGAAGCCTCATATACAAATAACCCCCTCCACAATTGCTAATTTGCATATTTGCAAATTAGCCCCTCCATCAGAAAAATCCGGCCGTGAAGGAACAAAGGAAAACTGGCCGAAACGGAATGCAAACTGGAAACTTCAAAAAAACTGATCCCGTAATAAATTACAGGAAAACCCCCGCGACTGTATATACATACCCGCATTTGTATTCCAACCGAATACAAATACAATGAGACAAAATCTACACTGTATAATACTAGGATCCGGCTTAAACCAAAACTCGCTAGTATTATCCGTCCGATCATGATCCATGCAATACCGCACGCATAAGATCGAACCCTGCCATAACTCCTTTGAGCGTGGTAGGGTAGTAATCAAAGTAAAGTGGGAACTCACACGAGACAAATGACGATCTCAGGTCGATGAACTAACCTGTACACATATCACCAGGGAACTGCTATCTGACGTCTGGTATAAGACCAATTAGCATGTTCCCGGCGAGTCCTGTCCGGTGTACTCATAACCCAATGAGCACCTGTATACATCTTAGGTGAACCAACTGACACCAGTGGCTTGTGAGACCGGCCACTGCCCCTCGTCGGGGTCTCGACTGTATACACTAGTCTACTCTGGAGTATCGATGCCCTGTCTCGAAACTCCCTCGACTAGGGACCTTTTAAGGATGTGCTTATAGACCCCAACTCCCACGTATATGATCGCCCTCATACTTCTGACAGTCAAGCAAGAATCCTAGGGGCTCTATCAACGCGCAATAGTGACCTGTAAGGTCACCTAAAACAGTACACGATGATAAAGGTAAACCAGATAGCATATTATCATCTTGAGTAAGACTGTCCTACCGGCATAGGTCCTCCCTCAATCATTGCAATCATGTGCCTGTGATCCAATAATTGACTCTGAGGGCACTATATCCAACAATCTCCCACTTGCACTCAAGGCTAATTATTGCGATGTCGCATACTCACAGCCCGTGTGATACCGAACACCAAACTCCTCTACAAATCAGTCTTACAAAACCTGTTTGCGAAACTAATGCGTTCGAGGAATCGCCTCAGTGAGTGGATCCGCCCAGATGTTTCTTTCTATGTCTCTCTTTATCTCAAGTTCGCGGAGAAAGCCATCTCCCGAAATGAGCAATACCTGTCTTAGAATATGTCTGGATATATGATTGGACCTAGCTCATAAATGACTCCAAATCCAAACTTCTTAGACTGTATCGTCAACTGAACTTAATCAGTATCCTGTGCCATGCCTCCCTCAGTATCCGCTTAGACCTCTTGTCCAAACTACTGCCCCTCGTCAGAGGGTAAACTACAACTCTGACAGCCACTCTGTCATCCAGGTCACCTTGGAAGCCTGGAATGATAACCGTCTCCTAAAGGAGGCTGCCATTATCATATCCCTAGAACATTCACTTATGTTCTTAAACTGCTTCCGAATGTTTCTCCAGGATTGGATCAATATCAACTTATTGCACCTACTGCAAAAATAACATCTGGTGTGGTACTTGACATCTCATGATTGACTCAATTGCCTAAGCAAGTGATCTGCCAATCATGCACATCCCTCTCCCTTTTAGTCTGTAAGACTCTTTTAGAGAGGGTGACTCCATCACCTGCAGGTATACTACCGTGCCAGGAGTCGTCCATTCTAAATACTTATAGAATGCTGTCTAAGTACCCTGATTGGGAAAATTCCTAAATCTAGATCTAAAACCATAGATCTAGTAACCAGAATGTCTGATATAATATCCAAGTCCTATGTGGAGAAACCACTGTGTGACAACCAAAGTATAACCGATCGTAGTATAGGAATATCACTTCCTACTCTGTGTATGTCATCAAAATACCAGGACATCACACCCTACTACCTTCTTAACAGATCCATCCCCTATTCTGATGAAGTCAAACCTATGAATGCCACATCAGAAATAGATGATCTATCTCCGCTATATCTGCTTTAGTCTATAAATAGACATAAGCCACTTATCCACCATGCTTCCGCTGCTCCCACTGACTACGACAACCCTCTGGCAGAGTCATATACACGTACACTTCAGAAGCCAGTTCAGAACGACGCTATACTCATCCTCCTGGCGGGTCTCATAGTCTGGAACAACAGTAGTGTCAAGTCTGGGTAAACAAGAAACTTCCTGTCACCGTTTTTTAGCATACCGAAGTACCTCTCGAGTGCCTGAGGTTACCCACCATATCTACGGAGTGGCCAATGGAATGTCAAATCAGATTGAATTTTTAGGTTCTTATCAAATCTTCAGTAATCGTTTGCGGTTCTGGAATCACTTCTAGTTCTACCATACTCCCACTTCTGTTTTCTGAAAAAATCCATTTTTATTAAAACTGTGGCGAGTCAAGAACAATATCACTATTGATCTTCCTGATGGTAGAAAGTCAACCCTCGTCATAGCCTGGGTCAACCCACAAACAGCCATTACAGAAACATGCCTTGAGTTATCCAGAGTCTGGTTTTAAGCATAAGCTGGACAACTCCCCATACCTTAACAATGTCAAGATATGAACTGTTCTATATCCAATATAGAAACAGAGGCACTGATTTAGTTGAACCGGATTCAAATCATGCAGCTGTCTCCAGTGCATGTCAACTAAATGGAAGGAGGCCGATCAGCGTTACTCAACTTAGGAATGCTTCCAATTATGGGTAACCTGAAAGAGAAGCAAGTTCTCTTAATCATTACTATTAACTGAATACCACACACAAGTATCTACATCTTCGATCACCTTGAAGAATCCCGATACTTGCAATACCTGGTTCTCTACTTTACTCATTGACATGGTACCGTACACTCTTGACATGACATGACACCTTTATACATTACCTGGCTTGACCTGATGTACCATGGCTTTACCTGTTACTTGATCTTGTGTCTAATGCCAACAAACATAACATGTAGTCCTCATGGACCGTTCCTGTTGTCTATCCAGACAAACCTGTTTACCTGATCTTGTGTTGGCATTAGTTTCTTGATTACTGGATACCTGACTTGACATACACATATAACTTGGGGTATGGGGAAATCAAAGGTGAAATCTGACTTGTAACTCGACAGTTCACTACCTGTATTGAGTGTACACATTCCTATTTTGTGCCTAGCGGCATGTCTCGGTTTCAGCCGAGAATATTGTGGCCATGGTCCCGGGTATGTACGGGATACTATCGAGTGTACACATTCCTGTTTTATGCCTAGCGGCATGTCTCGGCTGTAGCCGAGAATATTGTGGCCGTGGTCCCGGGTATGTACGGGATACTATTGAGTTACATCGATGATTCATCAATTTGATTTCAAAGACTTTAGAATAGAAAACCTGATAGAACAGTTTAGTTTACCCACTGCACGCTACCCTGTACTGGTATGATTCATATTATTGTTATTCTTGCTGTATTCATGTTTATATTACATTGCCTGCTACACTGTTCATATCATATTACTTGATGACATGACGCGCTGACGTCTGGGTTTTGCATGGCCCAGATTCCGTACCGCTGTTGCAGTCCGAGCAGGAGTACTTCAGCCAGCAGGCTGAGCTGTGAGTTCAGTAGTAGTTAGTTTTATTTCCCGCATTTATTTCCTGATGTGAGCTCGCATTATGGGACGCACTTTTCAGTTATTTGTATTGGATCATTTGCTTCCGCATTTATTTATTATTGACTCCTGTTATTCTGGATTATGAACATGTTTTAGATAGATAGTTTTATCTTGTTCTTGATATCTCTACAGCCGTAATGTGACTGTGGATGGATACTTCCTACCCACAGGTAGCATGGTTGGCTATGTCACATGCCCACTTTAGCGTACTCTGGAAAGCGGGGCGCGACACCCATATACCTATAACTTCTCAAAACTTGGACTCTGTGTTTCTACGAAACACTTGTCTAAAAACTAGAGAAGTCATAAGTAAACCGAATATAGTACGAGGACCAACCCCTCTGTCCTAATGGACACTGGACAATATACAATACTCTGTATAAGTCCCCTGAGTCTAGTGACTCATTCACTGTGTGTCGTAGGTTGAAAACTGTACTTATGGTTAAGAAGAATTACACTGCTGTTCAATGATCCTTACCTAACCATCCACTGATATAGGTAAATGTCATAGACATAATTTCAAAAAGGTATATCTCACTCTATAAAAATAGACGTACAGATATATCAATTTGAAATTGGTGCATAACAACGGATATTCAAAACCAAATATTTGCCGTCCGGCAAACAACCCAGGTGACTTCCTCAAATATCACCAATTACAATGAATCCTGATATAATGAGGATGATCACCTAACTCCCAATAACTTACTCCCACTCATCATCTGTAAAACCATACAGATGTGAGAATCAAACCTGGTAAATACATACCCTGGAGCAAGTGTCTAATTGGGAAATCAGTTTTCTTTTAACAGTGCACAGTGAAACTGAAACATTGAAATGTTTCGATGGGGTATCCTGGTATTCCTAGTAATGCCTCTTCCATTATCCAGATTCATAACTGTAACCGTATAATTCTTTGCCATCTCTCCAAATCCCTTTATATGTGTTTAGTCATTACCTTCTGTACACCCTCTTAGGCTAAATGGTTTTCTTCCTTCCCTACCGTTCGGCACCAGCCTATGGTTTGGAAGAAGACTATCCAATAAGCATAATGGGTGTACTGTCCTAATCCTAGGAGCACTCGCAATGCGAGAGAAGGTGAAGATAAAAGACAACCGAATAAACCTTATTCCTATTTCTCCTGAACCAGAATCCATCCCCGAACTGGAACAAGTTCCTTTCGAGTTCGTATATAACCATATGATGGAGTATCCAATAAACTGTGGATCTTCGTAGTGATACGGAGTGTCCTGGAGAAATACAAAGGTGATTTAGGATTGGCGAAGAAATACTTGGTTTGGTCGTGAATAGCAGTCGCAATTTACTTTGCCCACTTACTAATCCCTTGATATGTCTTTACTTAATACCTTCTGTACACCATCGTTATGCTAATTGGTTTTCTTCATTCCCCACCGTTCGGCACCAGCCTAAGGTTTGGAAGAAGACTATCTAATTTGCGTAATAGGTGTACTATCTCCTAAACCAAGGAGTACTCGCAACCTGAGAGAAGGTAAAAGGAAAAGACAACTGATAGTCCTATTCGTTTTCTCCAGAACCAGAAACCATCCTCGAATAAATTCCTTCGAGTTCGTATATAACCATACGATGGTTTTATCCAATGGAAGTGGACATTCGTAGTAATACGGGATGTCCTGGAGAAAAGGGTAAAAGTAGGAGTGGCAATGAGGTATGCAACTCTGACAATCCAAAATCCAGTGTTTAAGAAGGTTCGGTTAATTTTGGTCACTGAGTCATAGTCTTGGGTCGGGTCATGGTCGCTGCCAAAGAGAGAGAGAAAAGAAACACTCAGCGTGCACTCTAGCCTAGATCAGAATGGTTATCACTTTATCTAATCAGGAAACCTCCCACTGTACCGTCAAATTCTCCTCCAAACCTAAAAGAAGAATTAGTCGGGATCACTCGAGGAGTAAACCAACTCATCAGTGGGAATCGGGATCCAACTATCATCGCATGATAACGTGACGGAATCCGCTCACGTTATCACACTCCAGAAGGTATGCGCATATCTGGCAAGTTTCAGTTTCTTTAGAAACTCCCGATGTGATTTTTGCCCCATGCTCTTATGACCTTGATGAAGGTCAACAAATCATAAGTCACATGTCAAGTTCTACCTGTCATTGTCCAGGTTAATTTGAACCCACCCGTACAAGCCCTTGACGAAGGTCAATAAGGCTATACGACTGTTCCAAACCAACGCATCTATCTATGTAGCAGAAAGGTAATAAGCAGCTACCATACACTATGCCTTGACGAAGGTCAACAAACATAGTATGAATACTACGTGCTAGTCTGAAACGACGGAGGGCTACGAATGGTTTCTGGCGAAAAACCTTTAACGTAATGAACTTGATATCGTTGAAGGAACTGGACAGCTTTGTAAAAATATAGTGACGAAAACCTTTGCTAAAGAGGTCACTCCCGGTGAAGAGATCTCGGCTCTTTCCCCGTAGAATGAGGTGCAGGATATTCCAACTGAATACCACGATGCAAAGCAAAAGGCAATCGGCTATAGTGAAGTTATTACCCTGACGCAAACTTCTGTCCAAGGGGTCACTCCCGGTGAAGGGATCTCGGCCCTTGCCTCGTCGACTGAGGTGCAGGATCTTCCAACTGAATACCACTGTGCAAAACAAAAGAGAACGTCTTTGCAATAACAGCTTTTTGAAAAATGTTCCAACAACATCAGAATAGGTTTGTTTAGCTTGCATTGATCCGAATCAACGCAGTCCCATCAATTGATCATACCAATAAAGAACGAAAATAATGATGTACGTATATGCCACCCGCATTCGCCACTGGGTCCCGTCATCACCCGTTAGGTTACTTAACTAACGACAGAGCGGGGACTAGACTAGCGCGGATGCAAAACATATACAACATCTACTAGTATATATATCAATATATAATATTCGCTCAAGGCATGATAAAATGCAACATCACAAAAATGTAATAAGTATCATAGAACAATACAGATATCTGGGATCCCCGGGTTTCATAGAGCCGTTACTGAAACCCGACGTTCCCCTGGTCGTGTGGATAGCCTGTGCACTGAAATCCTAGACCCCTACGGACGCGGCAAGTTACCCGCCAAAACCTGAAGCGAGACAGCCCCCTTCAGCAACATGAATGGACCACCTAGCACTTCACGGAATCCGGTAATTTAGGCACCCCTCCTTGGGTCAACCTGTACCCCCTACGAGTGCGGCGAATAGCCCGCCAGTTCTAGAGTAAAGCCCCCTCCGTCTCAACGCCATGAGATGCGGGCCCGTTGCCCTCTAGAACCCGGCTACCTGTGCACCCCTCCGCGGGGTAATCCTAGTACAGAAAGTAAAATATATAAAACAGGTACATCGACCTCAGCTCGGTCGTGCCCCAAAAGAATAATATACAAACAGGCAGTAACGGCAGTCCACATGTCGGACGCTCGCCCCGCAATATCAAATGTACATAAAAAAAAATAAACAAACTGTACTACCATTGCATCCAGGCTATCCCCACGACAATCCGCAACATCACAGCACAACACAGTACATCAACGTGAATGTCACGTTCGTAAATCCGTCTAAAAGGGCTATAGCAGTTAGACAGGATTTACCGATCAAATGACATTAACGGTCACAGATATAATGTAAATACTGTGAACTAACATGTTTAAAATTTTCGATCGATCAAATTTCCTGAAGTGGGCCCCAAGCACAATACCCAGTACTCAAAATAAATTTGGGCCCAAACAAAACATACCAAAAACCCTATTTCCATGTCAGAAGCCTACTGTGAAAATTTGGTGCAGTTTAACCACAGAACGGTGGCGGATCCGTGGCCAAAACGTGGTTTTGGCCGCTGATCCGCCGCGCTACAGTAACATCAGCGTACCAATTTTTCACAGAATTCATAAAAAACCCTGCACGTAATTTTCCAATATACCAAATAATTTTTAGAGCACAGAAAAATTCGACAGAAAGTACGATATGGAAACGTGGTTTTTGGAAAATCCGTTCGATCGAACTTGTAAACACGTTAGAGCAAGCTAGACTAGCTTAATGGCGTGGCTCTGATACCAATATAAGTGCACGGCAGCGCCCCGGCCGTCAATCCGACGCCGGAATGCTGAAACGAAACTTTTACGAAACTTGTAAACCGGCACTACCGCGCACTATAAACCCGGATCGGGCCATTAACCTAATGCTAGCAAACTAAAGAATGGGTAGAAAGCTATACCGAGCGATCCGTGTCCTTCGGTCTTCGGCCTCCACTCCGATCTCCTCACGGAATCTCCGGTCTTCACCTCCTCGTCGGAACGGGCAACACATCGCCGGGTTCTTTTACGGGCTCCCACCTCTCAACTCGGGCACGAAGTTGGCAAGTCGACGTGTCCAAGAATGCTGTAGGCTAGTGTAGAGTGGTTTGTCTCAATGGGGTAATCGAAGTTGCCTTTGGATGGAGGGATGAACTATGGAGATGAGATAGAATGAATTTTCAAGAAGGAACCTCTTTTCTTTTGCAACCATAATGAACTCAAATCTCCCTCAAAAATGAATCTCTCCCCACTCTCCCAATATGTGGCCGGCCCCTTAGGAAAAGGAAGAGGAGTGAGCGGAAAAAATGGCATCTCCAAAATGTGTGATAAAGAGGAGAAAAATAGTCACAACAACATCAACCTCACATCCTATCCAAAACCCATCACCATAAATGCAAAGGAAAAGATGTAAAAATAATCTCATGATGCTAGAACCATCATGAAGCCTTATATACAAATAACCCCCTCCACAATTGCTAATTTGCATATTTGCAAATTAGCCCCTCCATCAGAAAAATCCGGCCGTGAAGGAACAAAGAAAAACTGGCCGAAACGGAATGCAAACTGGCAACTTTAAAAAAACTGATCCCGTAATAAATTACAGGAAAACCCCCGCTACTGTATATACATACCCGCATTTGTATTCCGACCGAATACAAATGCAATGAGACAAAATCTACACTGTACAATACTAGGATCCGGCTTAAACCAAAATCCGCTAGTATTATCCGTCCAATCATGATCCATGCAATACCGCACGCATAAGATCAAACCCTGCCATATCTCCATACGGCCTCTATAACGTTTCTCCCGAAACTTGAGAAAACGGTCTGTGGGGGACTCTAAAGACTTGTCAATACTTTGGCTGTGGATTTAACCACTAGCACGTCAGAGGTATTAGCCATACGTAACGGGCTACCAGGTATTGACCAAAAGGGGCTACCAGGTATTGACCAAAAGGGACGTCGATGAGCGAACTCATCCTGACACCCTACTGAGCCTGTCAGTGACAATATCCGTACAGTCCGGTCCGTTCGTCTATGAGTATCGCATGGCGGGCCTAGGGGTTGGTAAAAGTCAGACCCCCCAAAGCGGTACAAGTCGTGTCGGAGTGTAGCCCATAACACCATGAGATATTACTGGAATACCTACCAGTAAATCTCCTGCCTTGGCCAAGGACTTCGTGTAATGGCTCTCCTAGACACAACGCGACCTTACCCCCAATACCGGGAGAGACGAACCCCTGAAGATCCGCTCACTGCCTCCATGTGGCTCGGGACTGTACCCAACTAAAACCTGTTTGCACAACTCCTTTGAGCGTGCTAAGGTAGTAATCAAAGTACAGTGGGAACTCACACGAGACAAATGACGATCTCAGGTCGATGAACTAACCTGTACACATGTCACCAGGGAATTGCTATCTAACGTCTGGTATAAGACCAACTAGCATGTTCCCGGCGAGTCCTGTCTGGTGTACTCATAACCCAATGAACACCTGTATACATCTTAGGTGAACCAACTGACACCAGTGGCTTGTGAGACCGGCCACTGCCCCTCGTCGGGATCTCGACTGTATACACTAGTCTACTCTGGAGTATCGATGCCCTGTCTTGAAACTCCCTCGACTAGGGACCTTTTAAGGATGTGCTTATAGACCCCAGCTCCCACGTATATGATCGCCCTCATACTGCTGGCAGTCAAGCAAGAATCCTAGGGGCTCTATCAACGTGCAATAGTGACCTGTAAGGTCACCTAAAACAGTACACGATGATAAAGGTAAACCAGATAGCATACTATCATCTTGAGTAAGACTGTCCTACCGGCATAGGTCCTCCCTCAATCATTGCAATCACGTGCCTGTGATCTAATAATTGACTCTGAGGGCACTATATCCAACAAAAAGGAGAGCGCCAAGCTAACGAGACTCTGGACGAGGAAATTATGAAGAGGTATGGGCCCTGATGGGGACCCCACCTCTATTTATAGCTGCCGGCGTGCACATCCAACGGCGACAGTCATCTCCCGCCGAAACGACTCATTGCATTCGACGGCCACCATCGCTCCACCTGTCGCACGCGCTTTGATCGCACCCCATCGAACGCCGGAAATCCGCGGCCCGTCGCGTAAGCCAACCAGCGCCAGACACGTGGGCTGTCGCTTCGGTGAACGTACGCACGATCCGGCGCATCCTCTTTAATGCAAGATCTGGCCCTTGATCCGCTGACGTCATCAAGAAAATACAACTGATTGCCCGGGAATGCACGCTTACGATATCTACGAAAAGGAGCTCACATCGGATGACCCGGCAAACCACTCTCGACCCGACCCGTGAGTGTGTCTGGACGAGAGCGGGGGGATAATGATGATGCTTGATATCAGTGATCTCCCAGATCGTGACACGTGGCAAATGACGTGTCCCGAAGCTTGCAAGAAAGGACCAGGAACGGTACCTCGGAAGGATACCCCGGGTTTGCGACCCATGGACGTAGCCGACCTTCTGCGATCGTCTACACCACTCCTGTGCCCGCCTTACAAACAACCGTTGGCTCACCTCTGAGCTCTATGCACAATTGGCCTCCTTGGCCCTCTCAGCTCGTCTCCGGGCTATCGCAGAACCAAGATACCTCGGCCTCCCCGCTCGTCCCCGAGCCTCCCGCCGAGCTCATCTTCCTGGATCTCATTGACCGACCGACGGCATTAATCGCAGGCGCAACCGCCTCACCCCCGCGAATCTCGCCATACGCGAGATATCTGCTGGCCACGTCCCGCGTTCCACGCCATCACGATCCCCCCATTAACGAGCATGTCTCGTCATTAATGCGGGATACCGCCTATCACGCGGGCGTGACACCGGGAGCGTAACGGCCGGCGTGATTCTCGCGCCTGCCTGCCTGATTCCACCACTATATAAACCCCTCTTCAGACAGTTCAAGTAATTCCACCACTATATAAACCCCTCTTTCAGACAGTTCAAGTAAGTCATTCTTTCCTCACTAGGCCGTTACTCTGCTCAAATATCCGGTCTAACTTGATCGTCGGAGGGTCCTTGGTGGTACAACCACCCCGGGACTTCCTTGCAGGTAGCTCGGTCTCAACCACCTCAAACCCATTGAGATCCACACGCTTCAGGAGTCAACCTCCAGTCCAATCTCAGCCGTCCATCGTCGCCAACAGCAAATCTACAGAAGGTAATATCTTGACGTGATCCGACATCCGTCAGGTAGAGAATTGGAATGGGACCAAGAATGGAGGATTTTGTTGAGGGGGATGTAGTCGGTGATATATGTTTATTTGCAAAAGGAAAATCCGTCTCATCAAATGCTATATTTCTAGCCATGTAAATTCGATTTGAATCAAGATGTAAGCATTTATAACCACGATGTTTGCTACTGTAACCCAAAAAACACATCTAGCCCAACGAAATTGTAATTTATTATTGTTGTAAGGCTTAAGATGTGGATAACAAAGCACAACCAAAAACCTTTAGAACTTTATAATAAGGTGGGGAACCAAACAATTTTTCCCAAGGAGATTAAAAACCAACAACTTTCGAGGGTAAATGATTGATTAAAAAAGGAGCTGATTCGAAAGCATCAAACCAATAAGCCGTACTAACGGAGGCATTAGCAAGAAGTGTTAATCCAGTTTCAACTATATATATATCCATGTTTTCTCTCAGAAGATCCATTTTGTTTATAAATACAATATACAATTGATGATACTCACAAGTGGTATTACATCAGATTACGACACGTGGTGGATGACGTGTCCCGAAGGCTATGGAGGTGGAATAAATGAGTTGCACTAGGGACGCTCCTCGGGACCTTGTCTCCGAGGACGTATCCGAGGACGTATCTGACCTTTCAGGAGACCTCCCTGAGTACTTTCTACCTTCACCTAGCAAACGGCCAACAACTTGTCTACGATCTATCTATTAGGCCGAGCTTCCTCGATCTTCTTGCTCGTCTCCGAGCCATCTGACAGGCCGATCTTCCTCGGTCTCACTGCTCGTCTCCGAGCAATCTAACAGGCCGAGCTTCCTCGGCTTTCTCGATCAACCGAGAGTGGAACCCAAACTCCCCCGCAACGGCTCTGCGTATCTCGTCTGGGCGAGATATCCGCCTCCCCATGTTCCGCGTCCCAAGCTAGCGTAACCCCCATTAATGGACGCATCCCGCCATTAAATGCGAGGATAACGCTGGGACGTAACTGACGGTGATGATCTCACGTCTGCTCGCTCCACGCGACCACTATATAAACCGCTCGTTTAGACGACTCAGGTAACTCGAACTCATTCCAATACGCCGTTACTCTGCACTCATCCCACCGACACTAACTTGATCGTCGAAGGGTCCTACGGTGGTCATCCATCTCGGGACTTTTTTTGCAAACAGCTCGGCATCAACATCAACCCATTGAGATCCACACGCTCAACAACTCCCAAACCAAATCTCAACCGTCAAAGACCGCCATCACAGGATCGACGGAGGATAACATCTGAAGGAGATCACAGTCTCCATCAACAATCTAAAGAATTGGATATGCACCATAGCATCAATTATTCTCTATCGGTATCTCTTGAAATCGATTATTCGCTTGGACGCTAGCTGCCTCAGCTTTTTTAATTAATGCATATACCAATATGAGTAAATGAGGTACACGATATAATTCCTAGTCTGATGGAATACATGACAACACGATTTTCATTAATCCATGTCCATATTTATGTTGCAAATACAAAACAGAAACCTTTCAGATTGGAACAGTGTGTCACTATAGGTGATGAGTCATGTCTAAACTAAAAACAAACAAATTTATTTCATTAATATACTGCTTACAAAAATCAAAATACAACATTAACCGCCACTTCATTTCTGATGCATGGCTCTCAAATATCTCTACAGTATTTTCAATAATTGAAATATTTCTGACACATAACGACCCCCGTTTAAATTCCTTCAACTAATTTTAGTCAGAGTCGAGACAATGCCAACACTTGCTGCTGCTCCAAATCCACATCTTTACGGTTATTTCTGTTATTATTGTTACTATTCACCCCCTGCTTCTTGTCCCTCTGCTCATTGCCGACCTTGAGTTTTTTCGCCGTCTCCCTCAACACGTTCTTCATCACCTTCCCGTTCGAGTTCCTCGGTATCTCCTCCACGAACACCACCTTTTTCGGTACCATAAACCTCGACATATTCGCCCTGCAATGCTTGATGACCTCTTCTTCGGTGGTACCACTCTGTCTGTTCCTCAACTTTAGAAAGGCACACGGAGTCTCCCCCCAGTGCTGATGCGGCATCGCCACGACCGCCGCATCGACCACCGCAGGATGCTTCAACAGCACGCCCTCGACCTCGACGCTGCTGATGTTCTCGCCGCCGGATATGATAACGTCTTTCGACCTGTCTTTGATCTCTAAGTATCCGTCGGGGTGGATCACGCCGACGTCCCCGGTGAAGAACCAGCCGGATTTGAAGGACTTGTCGGTCTCTTCTTGGTTTTTCAGGTAGCCCTTCATGATGCTGCTGCCCTTGAGGACGATCTCGCCCATGGTTTTTCCGTCGCGGGGGACGCTGGCTAGGGTTTTGGGGTGCTTGATGTCGAAGTCGGCGAGGGTGAGCACACTGATGCCTTGGCGTGCTTTGAGCCTGGCTTGTTTGGCTGGGGACCCGCGGTCCCATTCTGTTTGCCATTCGCAGACGAGAGCTGGGCCTGCGATGTAGAGCGGATTCCATTAGAAGTCTGTTTCTGTTATAACTTGTACAGTTGAACATAATTTTCTACGGCAATTAAACCAATTATTTTGGTTCAAAAAAATCGACCTGAAGGATGTTTTGGCTATTGACATATTGTTTTCTCTTTTTTATCCGGATTTGCCGTTGGTATTTATGAAAATTTTAATCCTATATATTTTCATAGAAGAATTTCAACGTTTTTCTTCTTTCTCTTCTTTTTTGCCGTTTAAATTAGTTTGGATTTGACTAATGAAAGATCCTGACAGTACCTGTCGCTTCCGTCATGCCATAAGCATGAGTAACATGGAAGCCCAACCCCTCGATCTGCTCGAGCAAACTTGCCGGCGGCGGCGCTCCTCCGGTGAGCACTTCAACTTTCTTTGACAACGGACGACGCTCTGCGGCCGTCGCGTTCAGCAAAATACTGAAAACTATCGGCGCGCAGCACATGTGCGTGACCTTGTGCGCCGCAATGGCTCCGTACATCTCTGCCGCACTCGTCGAGCGAATGCACACGTTTGTGCCTCCGCGTGCCGCCATCCCCCAAGTGAAGGTCCACCCGTTGCAATGAAACATCGGCAACGACCACATGTACACCGGCTCGTTCCCGACTCCCCATTGTAGCAACAGGCTCAATGTGCTCAGATACGCGCCTCTATGGCTGTACACGACCCCCTTCGGGGCTGCGGTGGTCCCCGAGGTGTAGTTGAGCGCGATTGGATCCCACTCGTCAGTTAGTTGGTGGGGGCCGTGAACCGGGTTGCCTGCGGCTATTAGGGCTTCGTACTCGAGCTCGCCCAGACGGGCCCCGGTGGGGGAGTCGAGGTCATCGATCATAACAACCAAGGGGAGGGGGAGGTTTGAGGAGTGGAGATGGTTGAGGGCGTCGCTGGCGATACGGGTGTACTGATAGTCAATGAAGAAGATCTTGGACTCGGCGTGGGCGAGGATGGTGGCGATGTTTTTTGAGTCGAGGCGGGTGTTGATGGCGTTGAGGACGGCGCCAGACATGGGGACGGCGAAGTGCATCTCGTAGAGGGCCGGGATGTTGGGGGCCAGGACCGATACCTGAAGATTTCGAATCATAACGAAATTTAGCTCAAGAGGATGTAATTACTATTTGAATGACATAGTCTCTTCCACGCGATGACAATTCCTTAATGACAGTGTAAGTTAGAGAAAATATCCAGTACATATGAGATACCGACATGATATTTTAAGGGCATGCCGTAGGTATATATATTTTTCTGTTTATAGGTATTATATAATAATAATGATATAAAAGTTCTATATATATTTTTTTATGCTCAGATACTTACCACATCATTTTTCGAAATGTTCAGCGAGCGAAGAGAAGATGCAAGGCGGAGGCACCGGTCGTACGTCTGCCTCCAAGTGAATACGGTACGTCCGTATATCACCGACGGACGCTCCGAATACACCGAAGCCGCCCTCTGCAGGAAAGTGACAGGGCTGAGGGGAGCAAAGTTTGCTTCACACTTTGGTAGCTTATCCATTTTTGACGAGAGAGAGAGAGAGAGAGAGTATATGTATGTGAGCCAAGAAGCAGAGCAAGCTACAAATGGAATTGCGTGCAAGAAATGAAACGAGAGGAGAGAGGTTTTTATAGAGAGAGAGAGAGAGATCTCTCCAAACAATGTGTAGGGCCCCTCTTGCATTGCGGAAATTGGAGGAGAAGTTGCATGCTTGTGGGACTTGGACTATTGACTCTAGACCAACAAATATTAAATCTTGTAAGTTTGAGAGAAGAAGATGTGCATAATATAAGAGAATATATTTCAGTTAAAGTTCCTATGTCTTGTGTTGCAACTTCTAGGGGGGTTTGAAGCAATGGATGCGGTCATCATTATATATATATGATGAATTTTGTATAAAAAGAATTACTGATGACAGTTAGTTACTAGCTAGCATCAATAAGTTTATGGTGGAGGTTGTTACTTGCAAGAAATTAAAACGATTAGAGAATATCTTCAACTGAGAAAAAAACTCATGTGAGCTTAGGCACGCAATAATTCACACACAAAGCTCATGTTGTAGCCAATAATGGTGAATTTTGTGCAGGTTACGTGAGATATTGAAACTGATGGAGATCGAAAAAGCAGAGGAATAACTGTTGGTGTTCGTAGAGATGGGTTTTTTTGGACAACAATTTAGCGCTCAAAGTGATTGATTGAAAGAAGAAGAAAAAAACATGTTACGAATTGTAGCTTCCAATAAAAGTTGGATCACTTTTAGAAAAATTGCTTCCTATATACTTGGATTACTGATAAGAATCACTATATATATATTACTGATAAAAAATAATGATTAATATAATCTACATATATATTGGAGTATATAACTAATAAAGGAGTGTGCGCGGTGAGTGTCATTATAATATAATACTAAAGCCTCTTTTGTAGTTGAACAAGAGGTCAAAAATTCAAATTCAATGTATATATATTCGTGTTCACAGAACCGATGCGAACCCCTACATTTATTTCTTTTTTTCTTTCTTCTTCTTCATTATTTTTTGGACTAAATGAAGCGTTACATTGTTCTTTACTTCAAAACTAAGCTCATGTAGGCATGAGTAATAGGTCAAGTGGTATGACGCTTTTCCTTTCTGGGAAGAGTGTTGGATTCGATCCCCAAAAGAAGAAGTAGCCACAATTTAATGCTTTCGGGACAAATTTGTGGGTCCCTTGGTGCATGTGTTTTGTGTGTGCTGTGTGGGTGGATGTGTTGTGTGTGTGCGTGCGGCTAATTTTAAAAAAATATATGCTCGTTTGTATAAATGAATTTGATCAATCATTTTTTCCCTCTATGTAAATGAAACCTACAAATAAAGATGGACGGTTACCAATTTCTTGAATAATATTAATGCTAAAAATGTTCATAATGATAATAATAAGAAGGGTTGATTTCATGAAACTTTCACCGAAACTTTCTGAATTATACAACAAAATTCAAAGGTTTTCAATTCAAATGCATTTCATGCTATGACAATAAATTCTTGCGAGAAGAATGTCATGACAAAAGCTACAAGGAAAAGATTAGGTTTCTTCCATCTCTAAATTGAGTCAAGGAGAAAATTGATCACAACTTCTTTATGTGTACCTTCAAAATGAACTTTATTTTTACTTTTTTTATAATCCATTTTGTAGAATTTATTCAAACATCCCTAACTACCACAACCTCTAGTTTAATACAACACAAGACGTGAGGAAAGGTCTAAAATATTCTCCCATTCAAATTCGGATAAAGATCCCGTAGTGTCTTCATTTGAAGCAAAAGCGTGGAAACAACTTATACACATCTTTAATGTGATATACGGACGGTCGAGATTTGAAGGAAAAACCAACTCATATTTTTAAGGATATTATTTTATTCTTTTTAATTTCGACCCTCCGCGTATTATATCAAGAATGGTTGATAAAACACTTCTATGTTTTTGCTTAAAAGGGGTTTCTATATTATCTTTATCCTTCAAATTCAACCCCAAGCAAAAATACCGCTTTGCCTCGCTCCCCTGCTTGAAGCATGAGTCACATGCATTCACTTGAACAAGTCTTTATTTTTATTTTAAAAATTTTTGCAACCATAAAAGCCATTTTCATGTCATTATCTAGCTAAAGCAAGATGTTATTATTTAATTAAAATCCATGCGATGCACATTGTCCTTGTATGTTTTTTGGGCCCCCTTCGTCATATATTAAAACTCCAGCGAATCATGAAAAGGATTTGCGATCACAATTAACGTATATATTTTACTTGATAAGGACTTGTGTGTAGTATCCCGGTAACAAAAATGTATATATAGAATATACAGCATACATTAATAACAGATTGATTTAAATTTGATGATGCAATAAGATAAAACAGAAACCAGACTTTAACTTGATCGGTATAAAAGGCGAAAATTATAAAAACATGTCTATCATTTATACAATTGTTTTTTAAAGGTATTTGATGATGCTCATAAGCGGTATCTCTTCAGAATACGAAGCATGGTGGATGACGTGTCCCGAAGGCCACGGGAGTGGAATAAATGAGTTGCATCGGGGATATTCCTCGGGATCATCTTCTCGAGGAACGTATCCGACCTTTCGGGAGACCTCCCTGAATACATTCCACATTCATCTAGGAAACTACCAACAGCTTATCTCCGCGCTTCCTCGGCCACCTTGCTCGTCTCCGAGCCTTCTGACATGCCGAGCTTCCTCGGCCATCCGGTTCGTCTCCGAGCTCCTGACATGCCGAGCTTCCTTGGTTTCCCCCCGATCAATCAGGAGCGCGGATCCCATGCGCTCCGCAACGGTTCCGCGTATGTCCCCAGGACGAGATATCCGCCTCCTCACGATCCGCGTCCCACGCTAGCGCATCCCTCCATTAATGGGCGTACCCCGCCATTTAAGGTGAGGATAACGCGGGGGCATAACTGACGACGAAGATCTCGCGCCTGCTCGCTCCACGTGACCTCTATATAAACCCTTCTCTCAGACGATTCAGATAACTCGAACTCATTTCCAATACGTCTATATTCTGCACTTATACCTCGGCATTAACTTGATCGTCGGAGGGTCCTACGGTGGCCACCCACCCCGGGGCTTCTTTGCAGATAGCTCGGTGTCCAACACCAACCCATTGAGATCCACACTTAACAACTTCCAAAACAAATCTCAGCCGTCAAAAACTGCCATCACAGGATCGATAGAGGACAACATCTGAAGGAGATATCAGCCTCCATCAGTTGGCACCGTCTGTGGGAACAGTTTCAGAAACTTCTCCATCCTTAAAGTTGATCTTCCGCCCTCGACCCGATGGCGAGCGACAACCGCGGTGGTCCGAATACGAGCCGCCACAATGGAGGCGGAAGCGGCTCGTCTCCCCCTCCCAACGCCATCAACGCCTTATCCGTCCAGATAGACATACTCACATCACTGGTGGATACCCTCATTCGCGTTCAAGCGGCGGGTCTTACCCATCAGGCCGCGGCTCCCCCTTTCTGGGATAATGGCGTCCGTAGGAGGACGGATGGGCACGCTCAAGCCCTCGAGCTCACTCACCCTCATCTCATTGCCACCGAGCGCCGGCGGACCGACTCCGGACACCCTGATCCGCATGCGGCGATTGATTCCATGACCTTCCGGGCGCCGGATAGCTCCACGCCACGATCCCAGGGAAGACTGGGCCGTCGCTCCAATGCCCGCCGCTCTCTCTCCCCCCCTGAGGAGGTGTCGGTCAGCTCGCCTGTTTCCAGGCATGACCGATGCCCCCACTCTTGCCGGGGCCGCGCGAACGACGAGTGCAGGGACTTCTCGAGAAGGCTCACCGCGCTGACAGCCATCACCGCGCTGAGGTCGGGTCTTAGGCACAAAGAGTGGCTCCGTTCTTTTGCATTAGTGCAGCCTAAGACCATGGCTAAAGTAAAAGCCTGGACCGTGCGGGAGATCCAACTCGAGTCGGAGGTGAACTCAAATCTGCCCAGAGGATACCAAACCAACCAAAAGAAGCGGGATAGAGAGGAGAAAAAGAGAGTCGATCGACCAAAACCTTACTCCCCGAAGTTCCAGGTGTACACTCCTCTTAACATCTCCCAGACCGAGCTGCTGGAGGAGGCTAAGGTTGAGAGGTTCTTTAATCTCCCGCCAGTTACCAAAAGGGCGGGAAAGCGTCTCCGAGGCCCGTCCCGTGCCTTCCACAGGTCGTAGGGCCACCCGATCGAAAACCGCAAACAACTCCGTGACTACATCGAGGAGTTGATCCGCTCCGGCCACCTGGAGAAGTACTTGCTGGACAAGCGGTAGGCATAATAGGAGCAAGAGAACCAGCCCCCTCCTGGGGAGTTAACGATCGGGAAAATCATGGTCGTTACCTCGTATCCTGCTCGGGAAGCTAGCAGAAACCACCGCCTCTTCCCGGTCGAGGGTATAGGCGATCTACCCCAGAAGAAGTGCAGGAAGAACGAGCCCATCATCTTCACCGATGAAGACCTCCACGGTATATCTTTGCCTCACAATGACCCTCTCGTGATAACGACCCAGTTCTACCATTACGAGGTACAGAGAATATTGGTCGATTCCGGGAGCTCGGCAGACATCTTCTTCTACGATTGTTTCCAGCGTATGGGGTTAAGACCATTCGACTTACAGCCGATCTCCCACGTCCTTTCTGGGTTTACCAACCACTCCATCCTAGCCGAAGGAGTGGTCACCCTCCTCCTCAACATTGGAGAAGCAGGCGTACGAGGACCATACCGGTGAAATTCATCATCGCTAAGGTCCCTTCATCCTACAACATCCTCCTGGGTCGCCCTACATTGAATGCCCTTTGGGCTCAAATCTCGACTTATCACCTTGCGATCAAATTCCCTTTGGATCAAGGGAGGATAGGCCGGGCCTACGGGAACCAGAAATTCACTAAGATTTGTCTCGCCTACACGTCACCCGCCGAAGAGCCGGGCGACGATTTTGAAGATGCATTTGATTTCCAGGGGTCTTTGGATACGCGCGATGATCAAAAGGAAGTCCGAGAATCCCCGGTGGAAGCATTGACGGAGGCCCCCCTCGTCGAAGGGGTCGACGGCCGGATCGTCCAGATCGGCTCTCTATTAACAGGGACCACCACGAGGACCTGATAAAGTTCCTCCGAGATAATTCGGACGTGTTCGCTTGGACCCCCGCGTACATGCCCGGGATCGACCCTAAAGTGATCTCCCATAAGCTCGGTGTCGACCCGAAAGCCCGATCCATCCGACAAAAGAAGAGAAGCTTCGCGCCGATCAAACAAAAGGCAACAGAGGACGAGGTGGACCGATTGCTCGCAACCAACTTTATCAGAAGCCTGGACTACTCAGATTGGCTGGCGATCGTGGTCATGGTCAAAAAGGCGAATGGGAAATGGCGCATGTGCGTCGACTTCACGGATTTGAACAAGGCCTACCCAAAGACAACTATCCCCTCCCTCGGATAGACTAGCTAGTGGAAAGTTCAGACGGCCATGAATTACTTAGCTTCATGGATGCATTCTCCGGTTACAATCAGATCTGGATGAACCCAGTAGACGAAAACTTACCGTGTTCACCACGGATCAGGGGGTATACTGCTACAAAGTGATGCCCTTCGATCTCAAGAATGCTAGGGCAACGTATCAACGTTTGGTAAACAAAATGTTCAAACCGCAGATCAGGAGGAACATGGAAGTCTACGTCGACGACATACTCGTAAAATATACCTCGTCGGCCAGGCATACTAAAGACCTCGGCGAAACATTCGACGTCCTGTGTAAGTATAAAATGAAGCTGAATCCAGCTAAGTGCACGTTTGGAGTCACCAGCGGGAAGTTTCTTGGGTTCATGGTTACCCACCGAGGAATCGAAGCGAACCCAGAAAAGATCAGCGCAATTCTCAACATGGCAACGCCCAAGAGCAATGTTGAGATTATGAGGCTCACAGGGAGAGTGGCTGCACCGAGTCGCTTTATATTCAGATCCAGAGAAAAATGCCACTCGTTCTTCAAGGCCTTAAGAAAAATTCCTAAGTTCGAATGGTCGGAGGAGTTTCAGAACGCCTTCGAACAACTCAAGGCGCACCTAGCAACTCCACCACTACTCAGCCGACCAGTCGAGGGCGACGAGCTATTACTATACCTTGTGGTCTCCGATCAAGCTGCAGGCTCGGTGCTCATCAGGGAATTCGAAGGTATACAGAAACCGGTCTACTACGTGAGCCATATCTTCAAGGACGCGGAAACAAGATACCTGGCCATAGAAAAGATAGTCTTGGCACTTGTCGTCGCCTCAAGGAAACTACGACACTATTTCCAGGCGCACACAATCCTTGTCTTCACTGAGCGACCTATAGGTACTATCCTTGCTTCCCCTGAATCGTCGGGTCGTCTGGAGAAATGGAGGCGGGAATTATCCTAGTGCGACATTAAGTACCGCCCCAGGCAAGCCATCAAAGCGCAAGTCCTAGCAGATTTCATGGTCGAATGTACCATTCCCACTAAAGAAGGAATGTCAGCCCAGATCCCCGAGCCAGGTCCCTCGGTCGAGGAGTACCCGACTCTGTCCCTGACTGGGTGCTCTACGTAGAAGGATCCTTTACCGAGGAGGGGAGCGGGGCTGTCCTGATCATCCGAGGACCGGACGAAGTGGAAATGGAATAATCTTTAAAGCTCGAATTCAAAGCGTCAAACAATGCTGCAGAATATGAAGATTTGCTGGCAGGACTGCGAATCGCCTTCGGGGGAGGACTGAAGACCATCAGAATTCGCAGCGACTCTGCATTGGTCGTCGGCCAGGTAACCGGGCGCTTCGAAGCCCGGGAATCACTCATGATAAAGGACCTAGCCGAGATAAAAAGACTTCGGAAAAATTTTGACGAAGCCCAAGTGGAACAGATCCCCAGGAACTTGAACATCCGGGCCGATGCTTTGAGCAAGCTCACTTCCTCCTACTCGGCCACCCATAAAACAAACATTCTCTTCGAAGTCTTGCCATGACCCAGCATGGAAGAAGGAGAGGTAATGCTCCAGATCTACGCAACCCAAGAAGAAGGCCAAGATTGGAGGAAACCCCTCGTGGAGTTCTCGAAAGATGGTGTACTCTCTGAAGACTGAAGAGAAGCTCACCGGCTACGGGCCAAAGCACGTCATTTCGTCTGGAGCAACGGAAACCTATACAAGAAGTCATACACTCAGCCTGTGTTCCGATGCATCGAACCCCACGAGGCTGACTACGTTCTATGAGAAATTCATGAAGGGGTCGGAGGAGCGCATCAAGGAGCCTGCACCTTAGTCCAGAAGACGCTGCTCTAAGGGTAATACTGGCCGATGTTACACCAGAACGCCGAGAAGCTGGTCAGAAGATGCAAGAACTGCCAACTCTTCGACAACATACCCTGTCTTTCCGCCACCGAACTAACGCCACTCATCCCCCCTGGCCGTTTGCACAATGGTGGATGGACATGGTCGGCTAACTCCCCGCCGGCACGGGCGGACATAGGTTTATCCTTGTCGCTGTGGACTACTTCAAAAAATGGATAAAGGCAGTACCCATCAGAAAACCAGATGCCACCACTATGATAAAGTTCCTGCAGAACAACATAATTTCTCGATTCGGGATCCTGAGATGTATAGTTACCGATCATGGGACCAACTTCGAAAATGATAAAGTCAAAGAGTTCTGCAACGACTACCATTAATGAAGTTTGCCGCAGTCGCGCATCCTCAATGCAACGGGCAGGACGAGGTAGCGAACCGAGGCGTCATCTGAGGTCTCAGAGCCCGCTTGGAAGGAAGGTAGGGCAGCTGGGTCGAAAAACTGCCACGAGTGCTATAGGCACTACGAACATCGAAGAAGACACCCACAGGAGAAAGCCCCTTCAGCCTCTGCTACGGCACCGAGGCAATGGTCCCCGCGGAGATCGGACTTCCCAGTTACTACAGGGTCGAACACTTCGACGATGAAGCCAACACTTCTGCACTACGAAACAACTTGGACATCTTACTAGAGAATCGGGACCGAGCACAAATCAGAGCAGCTTCCTATCAACAACAAACCGCTCGCTGCTACAATGCTCGAATTAAATATTGGGACTTCAAGACGGGAGATTTGGTCTTACGAAGAAACGAGTTCGTGGAACAAGAGAGACTACATAAATTCTCCCTGAAGTGGGATGGACCATTCTTCGTTACAGAGGTTTTGCCTGGTGGATCGTACCGCCTGCAAGACGCCAGGGGCATAATTTTCCCCGACCTTACAACGCTGAAAAGCTTAAGTTGTATAAGTAAAAATGTATCCCCTTTTTAAATAATGTAATTCTTGTTGGCGTGTAATTAAGTCCGTAGAATGAACGAAGAGAAAAGAAAGAAAAGGAGACAGCACACTACTGCCAAAAAATATGATCTATTTATTAATTAAGGGGTATTACGGGATCACCAGCCTTACAATAATTACAACATAGGGGGGGCGAGGATCAAGGAAGCACTGTTGATGGTACTCCGAGGAAATCTCGTCTAGCCGAGCCCAAGCTTCCTCAGCCTGCTCCTTCTGACGGTGCCCGCGGACCCTAGATGCCACGGAAGTGCCGGGGATCCCATCCGCCGGAAAAGAAGCAATGATCAGCTTTTTCTAGAAACACTCCAGAAGAATATCCACTGATCGTTCCCGCCTGCTCTTCGAGATCAGGCCGAGGTGGTAGAGCGTGCGCAACTTGTCAAACGCCTCATCTCTCAGCTGCGGAGACGTGGCATTGTGCGGACCCAGGGACATCCTCTAGATCGCGTAAAGGAGCACTTGGAGGAGAGCAGATCGCCGGGTAAGTAGGCATCCAAAGTGTCCTTCCACGCGGTCTATCACCGCCTCGTACGTCTTCTCGGAGCGATCGAGGCTATAAAGGTACACGTCGTCGTGAAAGATGACTTCCCTGAAGGTATAAATGCGCCCGGCCATCTTCAGAAACACAATGCTAGAAAGAAAACAACATGCCTTCGCTATTTATAGCCTCAACAAAAATCTTCCAATGGCAAAAATTTACTCGCGCAGCGACGCGAATCACGGGATATCTCAATTTCCCGATATAGAACCGCCACGTGTCGGCTATGCCGGTCTTCACGAGCGGCTATGCGGGCCATGGATGGTTGAAAAACGCCTTCACTCCCGCCTATGCGGACCATGGAAGGTTGAACGGCGCCCCATGAAGGCGCAAGGGAGTCTAGAAATCCCTCTTCATAAGGCCACCGAGTAGCTTCCTGCTCGGTCCATCCGCAATGGATAGCTTCCCACCCAACTTACGCTGTGGATCAAAAGCCCTCCTCACGAGGCGGCTGAGTAGCTTCCTACTCGGTCCATCCGCAGTGGACAGCTTCCTGCCCAACTATGCTATGGATCGAAAGCCCTCCTTGCGAGACGGCCGAGTAGCTTCCTACCCATCAACGCTGTGGATCTAAAGCCCTTCTCGCGAGACCACCGAGCAGCTTCCTGCTCGGTCCATCCCTAGCGGGTAGCTTCCTACCTAACAATGCTAAGGATCTAAAGCCCTCATCGCGAGGCCACCGAGCAGCTTTCTGCTCGGTTCATACCTAGCGGGTAGCTTCCTACCCAACAACGCTATGGATCAAAGCACTCACCATGAGGCAGCTGAGTAGAAAGAAAGATACCGACCTTCCTACACTTGGCTATCGTCCGTCGCTACTCGACAAACGGCCAGCAAGTGCGGGAAGAGTGGACATCGGCCTAACACTTGCAAGATGAGAAAACCTACGAGCTAAAAATACTTGCAGAATGAAGATTCGAACGAAAGTATGATCTAAAGGTACTTGCGCAGTGAGAAGACCTTTCGGCAAAGAAAAGGTGTACTTTATTTATAATCAAAAATATATACAAGGTATTCTGGGCTCCTCAGCCTTACAAAAATGCCCGAACGCTCACAAAATTATGGAAAAGAGAAAAATGCCCGGAGGCTTACAAAAAAATTGAAAAGAAAAAAATCCCCAAGGAAGGAAAGCTCAGTCCACCCGCTCGGGGAGGATCTTGTCCTGCTCGACGCCAGTATCGGGGACCAAAACTGTGACCTCTGGGTCGGCGCTTCCACCGGCAGCCTCGTCCCTACGGCCGCCTCGGTGAATTCCCCCTGTGGCACCTCCTCGGCTAGGGGATACTTAGCACGGAGCTCGCTGATATCAAACCCCGGCGCAGAATCCTTGACGGCCTCGAGGGCGCTGTGCCACACGACGACCGCGGATTCGGCGAGATCGGTGTAGAATTGATCTGATGCCTTATACTCCTCCACGACCTTCGCCGCCCGGCACTCGGCGAGCTTCATCGTGTCCAAGTTCACCCGGACATCCCTCTTGAGGGCTGTTGGGGTCGAAAATTGCACCCCGGTTGACCAAGTCAAAGTCAAGGTCAACCCCAAGCCTGGTGGGCCCAAGCCCAGATCAATTGGGCCCATGCCCAGATCAATTGGGCCCATGCCCAGGTCAAGTCCGAACATGAAGCAGCCGGCCCTCCTCCATGCCAAAATAAAAAGTCATGTAATAAATAATTTTGACGTAATTTTTTATGCATGAATGTAGGTAAAATGGGCATAAAGCCAAATTTTTGTAAATCTCATGGCTTATGTGCAGAAGAAATGTACATGAGGCATGAGATGGGCAAAATGCCATTTTGTAAAGCCCAAGGGGCTACATGTAAATGTGTAAGCCTATAAGAGGCAACATGATGATGAATAAAATATACACTCTTCATTCTCTCAAACTCTAGGGTTTGTGCCTCCACTCTCTCTTTCCAAGTTTTTCCTCTTTCTTTTCATTTTTCAATTAAATCAAGAGCTTAACTCTCTCTTTTTTTTAAAAAACTAAATAAAGTTTTACCATAAACCCACCTCCCAAAACTCCATCAAGAGAAGAAAAATATCATCCAAGATCTAGATCTTGGAGTTTCAAGAGAACCCATTTTGGGTTTCTTCTCAAAGGAGAAAGGAGAAAATCTTTTGGAGTTCAACTCCACAAATAAAATTCTTTTGGAGTTTAACTCCACTATAGAAATTCTTTTGGAGTTTAACTCCACAGTAAAAATCCTTTTTTTGGAGAGTTTAACTCCACATTAAATCTTTTTAGCCATATAAAATTCTTTCGGAGTTTAACTCCACATTTAAATTCTTCCGGAGTTTAACTCCACAAATAAAATTCTTTTGGAGAAACTCCATTTAAAATCTTTTCGGAGTTGAACTCCATATTTAAAATTCTTTTGGAGTTTACCTCCATAAAAAAATATTGTTTTGGAGTTGAACTCCACGTAAAAAAAAACTCTTTTGGTCCCCCTCACATGCTAAGCATATGATGGGTCACATGCTAAGCATGTGATGGCCCCCCCTCACATGCAGGGTCACATGCAAGCATGTGATGGCCCCCTCACATGCTAAGGGGTCACATGCTGAGCATGCGATGGCCCCCTCATGTGAGGGGAGGCTCCCATTAAATGGGAGCCCAGGTTCCCCTCCATTTTTTTTCTCTTTCTTTTTTTCGTTATTTTAAGCTTTTTTTTATAAAAAAAAATTTAAAATAAATAAATATTAAATAAATAAAAATAAATTATAAATAATATTTAAAAATTAAAAAAATAATATTTAAAAATTAAAAAAATAATATTTAAAAATTAAAAAAATAATAATTCTTTTCTTTTCTTTTCTTCTTTCTTCCTTCTTTTCTTTATTTAATCTTTTTTATTTAAGATAAAAATTAATAAAATAAATAAATATTAAATAAATAAAAATAAATTATAAATAGTATTTAGAAATTAAAAAAATAATAATAAATCAAAAAAAATTCTCTAAATATTTATTTACTTATTTATTTTTGTTTTTATATATAGAATATATATATATATATATATATATATATATATATATATATATGAGATTAATGGAGGAAAGAGGCCATAGGAAGGGATTTCCTCCTATGGCGTGGAAAAAATACAAGCTCCACCATTTTTTCCGACGATCGGCACCCATCATCATCATCGTTATCATCTAAGATATGCGTACACCAAATTTCATGTGATTCCACAACCTTTTCACCGTTGATTTAGCAATGTAAAAAGTTCTATTGTCGGTAAACCGTTAATTTTGAACCCACTAAATCAACGGTGAAAAAGTTGTGGAATCACATGAAATTTGGTGTACGCACATCTTAGATGATAACGATGATAATGATGGGTGCCGATCGTCGGAAAAAATGGTGGAGATTGTATTTTTTCCACACCATAGGAGGAAATCATCTCCTATGGCCTCTTTCCTCCATTAATATCTCTCTCTCTCTCTCTCTCTCTCTCTCTCTCTATATATATATATATATATATATATATATATATATATATATATTTTACAAGTGGAACAAAACAAAAAAATACACACACACACCAACGCATCGCATTGAGTTCGCATGTCCAGTTTGACCCGTCAATCGGAGGTTCTCTCGCTTCAAAGGCGAGGGATAGTTAACGACAGTTTAGTCCGCGGCTGCCGGAGATTCGGATCCCCACAATAATTAAACCCCAGCCTACCCTAGGCAGGGGGAATCTGTACTGCGCCCGACAGGCGCGCACGCATTCCCATCTCAATGGGGTAACGAAAAACACCCTACAGATTCTGGCACGCCCAGTGGGACCAATCTCTCCTCCCATATTTCGGGTTAAACGTTCATGCGAACTCAATCAATATACATATCTATATTTATACCAAAATAATGCTCTTTCATACAGGTTTTCAAGAAATCACTTTCCAACAATGTCTCCAAAGATGAACTCAGCTCCCATCTCATACACGATGAAGATGGACTCCAGGACGGTCCTCCCGGCAAGTCTCGGACGACAGTGGGAAGAACCGCTGCTACAATTTGGGTCTATTCTATTTGTCTCGGCTAATGCCATCCCTGCACCTCAAGGCCCGATGACAGACAAGCCGGTCTCGAAAGGGAAAAGGCCGAATGTCATGGTCGCGAGGGCACCTCAACCCAAGCACAAATCCGTTTCCGAACGACTCTCCATCGCTCGAGCTGGGGGCAAGGCTATCAACGTCAACGAAGCAACGAGGCATCTCGGGCAAGCTCCAGCGGCGCCCCTGACAACTGCTCAATTGGGTATTTTCTCTAAGCTCCCCGTTAACCGGCTCACGATGGCTTCCTGGATGACGGATGCCCTCCAAGCCCTCAAAATTGAGAAGCTAAGACAGAAAAATCTCAGGTACAGAGCCAACAAAAGGGCTAGGGCTCCTGCTAGGCTGAAATTCATGAGGTTCGAGGAACAGGGTTACCCCGCCAAAGATAAAGAGATGGCTGGATATGTACTCCACATTGTCTATATGGTGGGCACGCGCAGTAAGAGCAAGGACGGGGCCACCACATCTCAAATCCAACCTGGTGTGAATATAGTTGTCACTTCTCAAGACCAGCATCCTCCGGAGGGTGATGAAAATCCTCCCAGTGAGGCTGATAGGCGGAGAGAGCCCTCAGTTCACGAGGAGTCAGGCTCCGAAAGTGAAGATGAGCCAACTTTCCATCCTAAGACTGCATGACAGCAACTTATCCAGGAGCTCCGAAAGCAGCTTAGAAACAAAGACAAGGAGATGGCCAAGCTCTACTCAAAAATTGACGACTTGATAAACGTCGTCTTACAGCTCACGGCCCAGCATGCCTCTCAGCCGCCCAATCAAGCGCAGGGCTCTGCTCATGAACCGGGAAACAGTGTCCCGAGACAGCCGATGCATATTCCCCTAAATCCAAAGGTGGGCGGACCGCACGAAAGCCAGTCGCATCCTATCTCAAGAAATGTTTTGGCTACCGATGACAGTAGCCCGCTAACTCAAGATCAAATCATGGATTTGGTTGCCAACAAAGTAAAATCATTGGTAGCTGAAGCCGAAGCGCAAAAGGATGTTAGCAGTAGCGGGAGACCATCTCCTGCTCGGTATGATCTGGTAGAATTTCCTAGCGACTATGTCATCCCTAAATTCGGAAGATTCGATAGGACAGGAAATGCGAATTAGCACATCGCCCATTTTAAAGCCTTATGCGGGAATACTAGGGGCAATGATGCGCTTCTCCTCCGCCAGTTCGTTAATAGCTTGGCTGATGTTGCTTTTGACTGGTACGCGAGCATACCGGATGGCTCCATCACAACCTTCGTCCAAATGGAGTCTCTATTTCGGCAGAGGTTCATGGGCGTCAGCGATAAGATCACCATTGCTGAGCTCGTAAGGACCAAGCCAAAGAACAAAGAAAGCAGCACGGATTTTATAACCCGGTGGCGTAATCTCTCCGTCAAATGTGAACCGCCGATAGAGCAGGATCAATCTGTCAGTCTCCTTGTTCGAAATATCAACAATTGGATGGCCCTGTTCCTATGCACCACGGGTCTCAAAACATTCCAAGAGATGATCAGGAAAGTTCAGATGCTAGAGCGCTCAAAGCAGGAATCCTCCTCGGATTCCCAAAATAACAATAGGTCCTAGAGAAACCGAAAGGACGATAATCGCAAAGGCGGAAATTCTGACGATTCTGAATCTTTCAACACTTCGGCTAACCGAAATAAGTGAGAGATGAGCGGGCCTAGTGCCAACCAGCCTCAAAAGCCAGTGTTCGTAGAGGGAGGAGAATTTTCACTGAAAGAGAAGCTGGATAAGGTCTATTCCTTCAGAAGGGACAAAATCCGTAAAATATTCAAAGACGCCCTGAGGAACGGTCTACAACTTCCAGAGTCAAAAAGACCGCAGGAAGCGAATATGACCGACGACCTCAAATACTGCCCCTATCACAGAGTGATAGGTTATGCCATTGAGGACTGTTTCGTCTTCAAAGATTGGGTCGAAAAGCAATATAAGGCAGGAGAGATAGGACTGTCTAAAGGCGTGTTAACAAATAGTCCAGCTGCGACTGCCAATTTCATACAAATGGAGACCGAAGTTCTTCGTGAAACTGATTCTCTCAGACATCTGCCTTTCTCTGAAAACAATCGACCACCATGTCATTAAACTGGGAATAATCGACCTCTAAGTCGTTAAACTGGGAATATAAAAAAAATTGTGTAAATAAAAAAAGAAGTGTAAATAAAAAAAATATAATAATAAAAAGCCGAAATGATGGGGCAACTCGTAATAAAAATCAACGAGTAAAAATAAAAATAAAGCCGAAATGATAGGGCAACCGCGAATAAATAGCCGAAATGATAGGGCAATCGCGATCTTCGCGATAAGAAAAACTGAAATGATAGAGCAATAGCGGTAAAACAAAAAAAAACAAAAACAAAAGCAAAACGAAATAAAAAAAACGGCGAATGATGAGTCGCTCCTGATATCATATTCCAGTGCAGCGATTCAGACGCCAACCAAAATCCAGTTTCCCAAAATTCTTCCGGCTCTACGGCCAGTCTCCAAATTAACTACCGTATACAATCCACGGGCTTAAATAATTCTCACCATGCCCATGCCCCACCGCAATCACTAGTTACGCGGCTGGTCTCCGCCGTCGGAATTATGCTCCATTGGGAAGACCTACTCATGTGTCCTCACGATACATGAGGAGAACAAACCTTCGTAGGATTCTTACGACTCACAAAGAAAAAACACACTTGGGAGTCCTCACGACTCCTAAGGAGAAAATGCACCAACGGGATCCTTACGACTCGTAGGGAGAAAATACTTTTATGGGACCCATACGGCCCATAAAATTAAAAAGCCTTAGGTGATAGAGACCTAAACCTATTTCCTAAGCCATCGCTCCCCAATCCCCAAGTGGTGAAAGATGAGTCACTCCTGGTACCATATTCTAGTGCAGCGATGCAGACGCCAACCAAATTCCAACTCCCATACCCCAACGGCGAATGATGAGTCGCTCCTGCTACCATATTCCAGTGCAGCGATGCAGACGCCAACAAAGTCCCGAAAATTTTCCGGCCCTACGGTCTGAATCATACATCCTGCAAAACCGTATACAATCTACGGGCTTAAAACAATCCCAATATCTCCCAGGTCCTACCGGTGGGACTACATTCAAAGTCCCACAAAAAAAATAAAAAATAAAATGGTATGTCCACAAGTAAAATGAGCACGGATGAAAACCCGAAAGGGCTCCGTGAGTAAAAACAGCAGGACTGTCGGCGAGTTTGTGAAAACCCGAAAGGGCGCAAACTCGTGAAAAAGAGATGAAATGCACTCGCAAAGTCCTCTCGACTTTGTGATGAGAAAATTCCCGCGTGAGATCCTTACGACTCACAAAGGAGCAACACACTTAGGAGTCCCTACGACTCCTAAGGAGAAAATACACATACGGGATCCTTACGACTCGTAGGGAGAAAATGCTTTTATGGGACCCTTACGGCTTATAAAACTGAAAAGTCTTAGGGGATAGGGACCTAAAACCTGTCTTCTAAGCCATCGCTTCCTAATAAGCAATTGCAAATGATGATTCGCACCTGGTACCATATTCCAGTGTAGCGATACTGATGCCAAACAAAAACCAATTCCCAAATCCTCTCAGGGCAAATGATGAGTTGCTCCTGGCATTATTCCAGTGCAGCAATGCAGATGCCACCAAAACCAAAATCCCCAAATCCTCTCATGGCAAATGATGATTCGCTTCTGGGATCATATTCCAGTGCAGCGATGCTGATGTCAACCCAAATCAAATCAAATCAAACCAACAACCTCTGCGGCGGAATCATGCTCCGTCCCAGAATTTACCCCGTTTCGAAATCATGCTTCGCCTCGGGATATCTACCTTCCCTACCGGAGTTATGCTCCGTCTTGGAATCAAATCGGCCAACCAACTCTGCGTCAGAATCATGCGTCGTCTCAGAGTGTACCTCGCGTCGAAATCAAGCTTCGCCTCGGTGTATTTGCCTTCCCTGTCGGAATTATGCTTCGGCTCGGAATCAACCAACGGCCTCCTCGTCGGGATTATGCTTCGCCTCGGAATCAAGTCAACCGGCAAGCTCTGTGTCGGAATTGTGCGTCGGCTCAGAATCAACCAACGACCTCCTCGTCGGGATTATGCTCCGCCTCGGAATCAAGTCAACCAACAAGCTCTGTGTCGGAATTATGCTTCGGCTCGGAATCAACCAACGACCTTCTCGTCGGAATCAAGTCAACCAACAAGCTCTGTGTCAGAATTATGTTTCGTCTCAGAATGCACCCCGTGTCGAAATGATGCTTCGCCTCGGTGTACCTGCCTTCCCTGTCGAAATTATGCTTCGTCTCAGAATTAAATCGGCTAACAAGCTCTGCACTGGAATCATGCTCTGTCTCAGAACGTACCCCGTGTCGAAATCATGCTTCGCCTCGGAGTATTTTCCTTCCCTGTCGGAATTATACTGCGCCTGGGAATCAACCTCTGCATCAAAATTATGCTTCGGTCAGAATGTCTGCCGCTCTCCGGAATTATGCTCCAACCCTCGGAATCATGCTCCGCTCTCCGGAATGATGCTACGATCTCTGGAATCATGCTCCGCCCTTCGGAATGATGCTCCGATCCTTGGAATGATGCTCCGCTCTTTGGAATGATGCTCCGCTCCTTGGAATTATGCTCCATAAATCGGAATGATGATCCGATCCCCGGGAATCATGCTCCCCGAGGGATACTCCGACCCTGGAATTATGCTCTGCTCTTCGGAATGATGCTCCGAATCCTGGAATGATGCTCCGCTCTTCGGAATGATGCTCCGATCTTCGGAATCATGCTCCGCTTTTCGGAATGATGCTCCGATCCCTGGAATCATGCTCCGCTCATCAGGAATGATGCTCCGATCCCGGAATTATACTCCAACCCTCGGAATTATGCTCCGACTCTTCGGAATGATACTCTGATCCCTGGAATCATGCTCCGCTCTTCAGGAATGATGCTCCGATCCCGGAATTATGCTCCAACCCTCGGAATTATGCTCCGATCCCTGGAATGATGCTCCGATCCCTGGAATCATGCTCCGCTCTTCAGGAATGATGCTCCGATCCCGGAATTATGCTCCGACTTTTCGGAATGATACTCCGACTCTGAAATTATGCTCCGCAAATCGGAATGATGCTCCGATCTTCGGGAATCATGCTGCCCGAGGGATGCTCCGCCCCCGGAATAATGTTCCACCTCGAAATCCAGCTTCAAGATCCATCAATTACATGCACACAACCCAAATATGCGGTGTGCTTTTATTGATGGGGGGCACTTTGTTGGGGTCGAAAATTGCACCTCGGTTGACCAAGTTAAATTCAAGGTCAACCCCAAGCCAGGTGGGCTCAAGCCCAGATCAAGTGGGCCCATGCCCATGTCGAGTCCGAACATGAAGTGGCCGGCCCTCCTCCATGCCAAAATAAAAAGTCATGTAATAAATAATTTTGATGTAATTTTTTATGAATGAATGTAGGTAAAATGGGCATAAAGCCAAATTTTTGTAAAGCCCATGGCTTATGTGCAAAAGAAATTCACATGAGGCATGGGATGAGCAAAATGCCATTTTGTAAAGCCCAAGGGGCTACATGTAAATGTGTAAGCCTATAAGAGGCAACATGATGATGAATAAAATATACGCTCTTCATTATCTCAAACTCTAGGGTTTGTGCCTCCACTATCTCTTTCCAAGTTTTTCCTCTTTCTTTTCATTTTTCAATTAAATCAAGAGCTTAGCTCTCTTTTTTAAAAAAATAACTAAATAAGGTTTTACCATAAACCCACCTCCTAAAACTCCATCAAGAGAAGAAAAAGGGTCTCTTTTTTTATCATCCAAGATCTAGATCTTGGAGTTTCAAGAGAACCCATTTTGGGTTCAAAGGAGAAAGGAGAAAATCTTTTGGAGTTCAACTCCACAAATAAAATTCTTTTAGAGTTTAACTCCACTACAGAAATTCTTTTGGAGTTTAACTCCACAGTAAAAATCCTTTTTTGGGGGAGTTTAACTCCACATTAAATCTTTTCAGCCATATAAAATTCTTTCGGAGTTTAACTCCACATTTAAATTCTTCCAGAGTTTAACTCCACAAATAAAATTCTTTTGGAGAAACTCCATTTAAAATCTTTTCGGAGTTGAACTCCATATTTAAAATCCTTTTGGAGTTTAACTCCATAAAAAAACATTCTTTTGGAGTTGAACTCCACGTAAAAAAAAACTCTTTTGGACCCCCCACATGCTGAGCATGTGAGGGGTCACATGCTGAGCATATGATGGCCCCCTCATGTGAGGGGAGTCTCCCATTAAATGGGAGCCCAGGTTCCCCCCATTTTTTTTTCTCTTTCTTCTTTTCGTTATTTTAAGCTTTTTTTATAAAAAAATTAAAATAAATAAATATTAAATAAATAAAAATAAATTATAAATAATATTTAAAAATTAAAAAAATAATAATTCATTTCTTTTCTTCTTTCTTATTTCTTTTCTTTATTTAATCTTTTTTATTTAAGATAAAAATTAAATATAAATAAATAAAAATAAATTATAAATAATATTTAAAAACTAAAATAAAACAATAAATTAAAAAAATTCTCTAAATATTTATTTACTTATTTATTTTTGTTTTTATATATAGAATATATATATATATATATATATATATATATATATATATATATATATATATATATATATATAAATATATATATATATATATATCCTTTTTTTACAAGTGGAACAAAACAAAAAAATACACACACCAACGCATCGCATTGAGTTCGCATGTCCAGTTTGACCCGTCAATCGGAGGTTCCCTCGCTTCAAAGGCGAGGGGTAATTAACGGCAGCTTAGTCCGCGGCTGCCGGAGATTCGGATCCCCACAATCAATAAACCCCAGCCTACCCTAGGCAGGGGAAATCTGTACTGCGCCCGACAAGCGCGCGCATTCCCATCTCAATGGGGTGACGAAAAACACCCTACAAGGGCGTCCTTCAACTTCTTCACAACGTGGTGTAGGATGTTTTTCGTCATCCCATTGAGATGGGAATGCGCGCCGCTTGTCAGGCGCATTACAGATTCCCCCTGCCTAGGGTAGGCTGGGGTTTATTGATTGTGGGGATCCGAATTTCCGGAAGCCGCAGACTAATCTGTCGTTAATTACCCCTCGCCTTTGGAGTGAGAGAACCTCCGATTGACTGGTCAAACAGGTAATGCGTACTTAATGTGCAGTGTTGTGATTTGAAGGGGTTTTGGACATATTGGGGGCCCCGAAGAGTTTTACGGGGGTCCTGCTATCTGGATAGCGGGCTGGGGGTCAAGGGGGCTAGCAGCCTCCTTGCAGGGTGCGGGACAGCGCCCCGTTAGAAAAATTTCCTAACGGGGGTGTATTTTGAGTGTGGGGTAGTGTGAGAAAAAGTAGGGTGATGAGCGTCTTAAAGACGCTAGGGAGCTGGGCGCTAGCACCTCATGTTCCTGGCACGTGGGCACCGGTGGAAAGAAGGGGGCTTTTACCCCCGGAAATGGGAGTTAAACTCCGAAAGAGGATTTTGAGTGGAGTTAAATTCCAAAACATTTAGATTTAGAGTTAAACTCCTAAAGGATCTGGATTAGGAGTTAAACTCCTTTGAGGATTTGGGTTTTGGAGTTGAACTCCCCAAAGATCTTCAGAGATGGTCAAAGGGGCCCCTTTTCTTTTCTCTTAAGTCTTGGAACTTTTCTTGAGCCTTGGATCTTTTCTAAAGTGGGGTTTTCGGAGATATGTCTCCTTCCTCATCCTCTTTATTGGCTAGATCTTAGAGGAAAGGAAGGGGCGGTGAGATTCAAAATCTCCCATTTTTGAGATCTGATGGAAGATCAGAGTTCCCCTTCAAGGGTTTGATGGTGAAAAACTGTTTATTTTTGGAAAATGAAGAGTTAAACTCTTGATTTAATTCAAAAAGGGGAAGAAGATTTAGAACCTTGAGGAAGGAGAAGGAGACACAAAAACCATAGATTTTTTAGAGAGAGAAAAAGTTGTATTGATTTTTTCATCGTGTTGCCTTTATAGGCTACACACTTTACATATAGCCTCCCGGGCTTTGCCAAATGGCACTTGTGCCACCCCATGTATTATGTGCTTATTTCTTTCTTACACATAAGCTATAGGGTTTACAAAATTTTGGCTTTCTGCCCACTTTACATATATTTATTTCTAAAAATTACATTTAGACTAATTTATTGCCTCCTTTTTGGCATGGAGCCGGCCCCTTCCATGCTTGGTCTTGACTTGGGTATGGGCTCGGGCCCACTTGACTTGGGGTTGACCTTGGTTTTGACTTGGTCAACCGGGGTGTAATTTTTGACCCCAACAAAGTACCCCCCATCAATAAATGCACACTATATATGCGGGTTGTGTGGATGAAATTGATGGATCTTCTTTCGCGCGGAGGTTGTTTTGTTTCTCGGCATGCCACCTTTTTAGAAAAGGAATTTATTTTGGAAAGAAATTTGTGGTCATGAGGTAGAACTGGAAGGAATTCCAACTATACAAACTACAGCTGACGATTTGGTAGAACCGGAGGATTCAATAGCTCCCAACGAACCTCAGCCTCTCCACCGATCTGGTAGGGTTTCTCATCCGCCTGAGAGATACTTCAGTTTTCTTTATGGCAGTGGGAGCGAGGATTGCATCATGAGATGATGACCCAACTAGTTTTGAGCAGGCCATCAAGAGTAGGGACTCTGTAAGAATGGCTGGATGCTAAGCGATCTGAGATGGAATCCATATACACCAACAAAGTATGGACTTTGGTTGCTATATCTGAAGGGTTAAATCCCCATCAGGAGAAAGTATATCTTGAGAAGATTACTTGGTGTACATGGAAAGGTTGAGACTTTCAAAGCTAAGACTTGTTGCAAAAAGTTCTCGTCATCAACCAGGTGTGGATAATGATGAAACCTTTTCTCCAGTGGCTATGCTTAAGTCCATCCGGATCCTACTTGCCACTGCTACATACCATAACTACGATATCTGACGGTTGGGTGTCATGACTGTTTTTCTAAATATTGATTTAGAATAGAGCGTCTATAAGTACACAACCAGAGGGCTTCGTAGACAGTGGGAGCAGCGGAAACGTGTGCAAGTTGCTTTATGGGTTAAAGCAGGTATCGCGGAGTTGGAACATCTGTTTTGATATGATAGTTAAAGAGTTTGACTTCATCAAAATAGTAGATGAACCTTGTATATACAAAAGGGTAGTAGAGAGTATGGTGGTATTCCTCGTATTATACGTGGATGACTTACTCTTGATAGGAAAGGAGTTTCATATGCTACGCTCGATCAATCTCCTCTTATCACAAGGATTCTCCATATAGGATCAAGGTGATACCTCCTAAATCCTGGGTTTTGGATCTATGAGATAAATCTAAATGGATGTTAGGATTCTCACCAGGTGTAGTGAGATGGTATAAATAGATCCTGGGGAGAATCACTGGATGGATTCCAGGGTGGTAAGGTCGACTGAATGTCAGTCACAGGCATTGTCTTTATCCTTAATGGAGGGACGGTATGTTGGAAGAGTTCCAAGATAGATACCGTGGCAAACTAGACGATAAAGGTTGGATACATCGCTACCTAAGATGCTACCAAAGAGGCAGTCTGGGTGTATATTAGTTCATGAGATGAACTTCGTTCCTATCATTGTATGAAAATGGAGTTGTGGCTTATGCCTAGGAACCCCGTCCCGTCAGTAACCCAGACATATTCTAAGGCAGTATCACCTGATCATGGAGATGGTTGATCTCCAGGGGATCGAGGTTAGGAGAGTAGATTCATGGGACAATACGACGGATCCACTCACAAAGGCCTTTTCCCAGAGAGAGACTTTTATGGGATGGTTGAGTATGAGATACTACAACCACTGCTATATGATGACCCTAGTGCAAGTGGGAGATTGTTAGTTATATATATGCCCTAGAGGCCATTACTATACATGAGATGTATATTGTAGTGGATGCTTGGACATATATAGGGAGGAATTTCTTGCTCGACATGATAGTATGCTATCTGGTTACTCTTTATCTTAACATGTACATTAATTGTCTCTCTGTTACATGTTGGTAAAGCCCTTAGGATGTGTACTTGACTACCTAGATTATGATGCAGATCATACTAGTAGGACAAAGGTATTCCGTGAGTACATCCTTTAATGTCCCAAGTCGTGGGTGTATCGAGACGGGGCATCGATATACCAGAGTAGACTAGCGTATATCTTCTCGACCCATGTAGATGGGCGATGGATGATCTCATATCCATTGGTGTTTGACATCAGAGATGATATACGGGTGCTCAGTGGAGACTGAGTACACTGGACGGACTCGCCGAGAACTCCCAGAAGGTATTATACCTCACGTCAGATGGTAGTTCTCTGGTGACACTGGTACATGTTAGTCTGTAGACCCGAGATCATCATAGAGTCTTGTGTGATTTCCACTGTGCTTTGATTTCCACCTTACCACGTTCAAGAGAAAGTGCAAAACGGTGGTTTTTGGGTACAGTCCCGAGTCACATGGAGGCAATGAGCGATAGGAGGGGTTTCGTCTCTCCCGGTATTGGGGGTTGATATTGCGATGTGCTCGATTGGCCATAACAGGGAAGTCCCTGGCCAGGGCTGATTTAGAGATTTACTGGTAAGAGTTATCAGTAGTTTCTCGACCCGTTATGAGCCTCATATCAACATGGCTTATCGGTTATTGGGGTTTGACGTTTACCACCCCTAGACTTGATATGCGATATATCAGATGAGGAGACCGGACTATACGGTAGTGTTACTGTCAGGCTTTCGCAGGAGTTAGAGCGGGCTTGCTTGCTGATCTTCTGATCGTTCAACACCCGGATAGCCGTTACGTCCAGCTAGTACCGCTGACGGCTTGTGGAGGCATGATGTGATCATCACCTACTGCCGGCGTATTGACGAGTCTTTAGAGTCCTATATAGAGGTTTTACTGGCTCAGGCAAAACGAAGTAGGAGCATATATGTGATATGTGCGGGACCGAGAATAATGCGAATATGTGATACCATATTCTATTCTCACGATATTTGTATCGGACGGTTATATGTGATATAGCCGGGTTATCGAATCAAGTGTTGATTCGATAAGTTGGCACATTTAATATTAGTCGGTTATATGTGATATAGCCGGATTATTAAATCAAGTGTTGATTTGATAATTTAGTGTATAATTGTATATTTGATATACTAATTTACATTAACTAATATTAGCTCACTTAAGCATTTATTATTCTCGCATGTACACACTTAATATATATGTGATATATATTAATTGTGTTTTTATTTTGTATCATGGTTGTTGATACACACTACATGGGTGTATGAGATTTACACCATACTAATTATAATGTTGGGTTTCAGTATTTAAAGTAATTCCAAATTAGTGGATTATTAGCCAAATGCATGAAGCTTGTAGAAGTTTGTAGATGTTTTGACTAAGTCCACTAGTTTTGTTTTACTTAAGATATTTATTAACCTAACCATTATAATTTAGCCATGGTTATGTCTTTACATGAGTTAGTATATGACACAAACTCATCCATGGTTGATTCTTGTAACACCCTAGTTTATTTATATCAGTTCTATTTCGAGTATTTCTTTATTTATGGTATTTTTCGATTTATTGTGTTTTGGGTGCGAATAGTGTATTTGACATCTGTATTTGCATCCGACCCGCCCCGCTTGCTGGAAACCCATCTTGATTCCTGTTTATGATTTATCCCGGCTTGTTATGTGGATCCGTGCACTTTTATTTTTTCATATACTGCATACTGGCATTTTATCTGGCACCTGCATACTTTTCAATATAACATATAATGTCACATAAAATATTTTAAAAATTTATTGCATGGCCTGCACGATACCCCTAACCCTGTCGTAGCATCCGCGCATCTTGTTCCCGCCCCGTTCAGTGAAACGGACTCGTTTGGATGGCTACGTGCACGCTACATGCATTCGTCCTTGGGGGTATGCTTTTTCGTTACCCGGATATTCTATTTTGGTTTTGGCTGACACGTATATTATCCGTATTTTCAAACCATAATTTTAGACCTAACCTGGGCATATTTTGGAGTAAGTTTGTATTTTCCAAAATCTCAGTTTTAACTAGTATTATATTCTTATAATATAATTCTTTTATATATATATATATATATCAACATTTATAATCTTTTTTTAACCAAAAAATATATTTTAAATATTTTCCTAAATCCAAAATCCCACAGCTCTCTCTCTCTCTTCTCCATATATATATATTTAATATACTTTTAAAACCCCATGTAAAGAAAAAACACCGTTCCCTTTCTTCTTCACGTTTTCCCGCCTACGAATGTAACCCACGCCCGTCGCGGTCGCACTCGCGTCGCCGCCGTCGCCGCCCATCTCCCCGACCTCTCCTCCTCACCTCGCCACCACCCTCATCCCCGCGACCTCACCACACCACCACCTCACCTCCATCCCCGAGCCCCAAAACCCTGCAACCCATTCCTATCTCTTCACCGTCGCCTGCACACCCCGCCTCACCGCCGGGGCCACATCGTCGTCGACCTCTCCTCTTCTCCTCGAACTCATCCTCACCTTCCCTGCAGACCTTAATACCTAACCCCAAGCTCCTTTTCTTTCCCTGCAACCCATGATCCCCTGTACACCGCAACCCCCACCGCCTCGCCGTAAAAACCCCATCGTCGGAGTTACATCTTGCCTTGCCTTCTCTATGAAGTCAGAGCACCACAACAACCAAATCCCCACTCTTTTCTTCTCTTCTTTCTTCTCCTTCTTCTTTCCTTCTCTTTTCATTTCTTGATCTGTTTTCCGACCATCGCCGGAGCCGTGCTCGCTGCCGCCAATCATGCCGACCCAGTGGACGTCCCTAGCCAGCGTGGTTACCTTCTTGCTTTACCTGGACCTGTCTCGTGTGCCGTGTGTGCGTTGCAATGTTTACCCGACGTCGGACGCAGCGTGCGCACCCCGTCGTGTGATCCATTCAGGCAAGTTTATCTTGCTACACGCTATACTACTATATTTTGCATTCATGCGAATAATAATATTACATATTGTTTAGTTATGCATCCATATTACAATTTTGCAGTTTTTCGATACCCGTATGCATCCATATCGTTATTTACATATCTAGTCGCATGAAAGTTCATCTTGCCACGTGCTATAATACTTATCTTGCATCCGTATGAATAAAAATATCACATGTTGATTGCATTGTACATCCATACTCATGTTTTACTGTTTTCGGATACCCGTATGGCTGCATCTACAGATCACATTAATTCATATTACTGCTACATTAGTACCCCATACTTGATAGTGTACATCCTACGTAATCTTGGAGCTGTAAATGTGACCCCTGATCGATATTTGTGCACCCATACCATTAATTATAACTAGTTGCATGCCATATCACATTATTTCATATTATTGTTATATTAACACCCCATGTTTGATAATGTGCATCCTACATAGTCATGAAGCTGTAATTGTAACCCCTGATAGATATTTGAGCATCCATATTTTATTGTGTATCCATACCATTAATTCTGCATATCCAGTTGCATGCCATATTATATTAATTCATATTATTGTTACATTAACACCCCATGCTTGATAATATGTACCCTACAAAGTCATGATGTAACCCCTGATAGACATTGTGCATCCATGCTTTCACCGTACATCCGTACCTTTACCGTGATTCGATACTTGCTACATTTTACTGTTGGGCACCCATTTGATACATGTACACTACCTGACATGACCTGATATATCACTACTTGATATGTTACCTGATTCTGTTTCTAATGCCGACAATCCTGACATGTTATCCCGATGGACATATACTGTTGTCTGTATAGACAAATGTTCAGTTGATAAAACTGCACATTTGTATTACATTTTTCCTACCATTTTCATATTAAAGAAGGACTTATTATAATATATCATACATATGAGGGTTTATGTGTAAAAATACTATTTTCCATGTGTTGATATATTATAATTAGCATTTGGTAGGAAAATGTATGCAAATAAATTCATTGACCAAATCCTAGTAGAACAAAATCTACTAAATATTATTTGAGTTGTTGTGCAGAATATTTCCAAGTTGTGCAGAATTTTTCAAAACTAGAATCAAGCAAATCAAGTTGTTGAAGAAGACTTGCCTAATTAAGAATCAAAACTTGGAGACCAAGTCTGGCAGCAACCACGAAAAAATTTCTAAATTCTGAAGGGTCCAAGGATTGCCGAATGTCACATCGATACAGCTACAGAAAAATGATGAAGGGTCCTGATCATCAGGCCGCGGATCCGCGGCCCAAGCCCCTTGGTGCCGCGGATCCGCCGCAGTTAGAGGAAGTTGGAAGCCGAGGATTTTTGGGGAGGATCTTTTGCTGCTTACTTCCTAATTTAGAAGCTTGGATTCTGGTTTTGGCACTATAAAAAGGCACCGAGAGCCTCTTGGAAAATTTATCAAGCCGAAAAGATCACGAAGTCCCAGACGCTCACGCATCCAGGCTGATCATCAACTGTTCGTCTACCTCCTTAGGAAAGATCGAGAAGCAACTAGTTTTATAATCATTTTCTACGGAATAAAGTGTAGATTGTTTAAGTTGATTAATAAAGGTAGTTATTTTATTTAATTCTTTTGCATTTTACATTATGTTTTCCCTCTCTGTCTTTTCATCTTCTTCTCCCAACATGCGCGAGTAATTCTCCGCTTGTTAGGGTTCGTAGGATTAGGGTAGGCTAATGGATGATGAACATCCCTAAACCCTTTTTAAGTCCTATAAAGTTTATGAACTTTATCAAAAGAATCATTAACATCCTAATCGGGCATACTAGCAATTCTTTGCTAGTTCCGACCGCGATTAGAGATTAGATTAATGATTGTTTTGGTAAAGGATAGATTTGAACGGAGTTCCGTGTCGAGATAAGGGTTAAGAGTGGGATTCCTTTTCCCTCCAGAAACCCTAATCTACACGCATCACCGTCGTTCTAGTTTTAAATCTATTAAAGGATAAAAGGGTAACCTTTAATTAATCGTCCATAACTACTAAATCCTAACGAGCCCTACAAGCCTTCTTATTATATTATCTACATCCCTAAAATAATCTAAATCTATATTTTGCATTCTTGCTTAACGTAGATCTAGAAACCATTCTTCAAAATTCTTTATCCCTCCTCTCTTTCTCAACACATCTAAAGTAAGAGTAAAAGATTCAACGTTTTCCTGAGGACGACCCGTACTCACCTCGGTCTAGCTACACGCGACACCGTTCTGATTGCGGTTAAACTACAAACACACTTTTTCGAACCAATCAACAAACCTGTACCTGCTTGATCCTGTGTTGGCATTAGCTCCAGATTTATCAATACCTGACTTGAACACATAACTTGGGGGTATGGGGAAATCAATAATGAAACCTGACTTGTAACTCGACAGTTCGATGCTTATACTGATCAGTTTTACGGGCTAGGCCAGCCCCGGGATGATGCTGCTGACATCATTCGTCTGTACATGTTACCTGTTTATTGCCTAGCGGCATGTCTCGGATTCAGCCCGAGAGTCTTGACCATGGTCCCGGGCATGCACGGGATACTATTGAGTTACATCGACGATTCATTAAATTGATTCACAGAGTTGAGAGTAGTTAACCCAGTAGTTTAGTTCAGATTACTCACCGCACGTCACACGTTCTTATACCCTTCACTATTCCTTATTCGTGCTACTGTTATACTTTTATTATTGTTCATACTCATGCCTGCATATTTTGTTACCTCCTGATTAACATTTATTATTTGATATTATGACGCACCGTCGTCTGGGTTTTCCATGGCCCAGATCTTTTATCTCTTTCGCAGGCCGAGCAGGAGTACTTCAGTCGACAGGCCGAGCAGTGAGGAGCAATTTGGTATTTAGTTTAGTTTAGTTTTCTTTCAGCATTTTCATTTCCTGATGTGAGCATATATTTGGGACGTACTTTCCAGATGTTATTGCTTATTGGATTTATTGCTTCCGCACATTTATATTTCTTGACTCGGTTATTCTGGCATATGGACATGTACTAGATAGTTTATTTTATTTCTACTATTCTTGATATCTTATCTACAGCCGTAATGTGACTGTGGAGGGATGTTTCCTAGCCACATGTAGCATGGTTGGCTCTGTCACGCGCCGATCTTAGCGCACTCTGCGAAGCGGGGCGTGACAATTCTCTCATCTCATTAGTTCATTCTCTTGTCTTGAGCTCATCTTCTTCCTTAAGCAAAATGCTTGCTAGGTTTTTCTAAAGAGAGAAAATATTGTGATAAAAATAAAAATAAAGTGAGCCAACTTCCTATTTCATCATCCTCTACTAGATTAACAATTTAGTATAGGATGTTAACTTCACTAATCTCCCAATTAGTGAAGTTGTAGCTTGAGTTAGTGTCTCCTCGACGTAGATCATCTTTGGCCTCGAAGACTTCAAGCAAGACCATTCCTTTCACCTTGAGAAGCTATGCAAGAGTCCGGGAGTACCATGATCGCAGCGAAGGGACCACTACAAGGAGCTATTGAAGTGAAGGACCGGTCTACAAAGTTTGTATTCCGTTATCACTTAGCTATAAAGTAGTTTACTTTATAGTATCACTCCTAAAACTCTAGCTAGATCCCAGGTGAGGTTGTTTGGCACACTAGAAAATTTGAAATTAGCATGTTTGATTCCTTGTGAAACCTTGTGGTTGTGCCAAAGAACCCTACAGACCACCTGGGCCTTCATGGTCCCCCGGGGTATTTTAGCCCCGGCCGCCTGCTCCATGTCGGAAAGCAAGCTGTCGGCGATGGGGAGCTCCGAGGGCACCTCAATACAAAAGTTGCCCTCTTGCACTGGAGTCCCGGAAGAAGGTGGTCGAGAGACCGTCCACTTCTGCCTTTTGAAGGGGACTTCGGCTGGCCCAGCCTCCTCCTCCTCCTCTCACGCCCGGAGCGCCGGGTCCCGCGAGTGCTTATGGCTCTCTCCGCGGCGCTCTTTTGGAACCCGGGAAATGGTGGAAGGCTTGGGCAGTGGGGTTGGCCTCGAGGCCGAGTTCGGACCAGGTCGGGACGAGCTTGCGCCCCTGACCTTCTTTCCACGAGTCTTGACGACCAGGGAAGCTAGGATTTTTGCTCGGTCCATGGGCTCTGCAAAAAATGGGACACACAAACAAAATGGGGTAAGTGACACTAAAACATCGAAGGAAATTTGGTAAAGCCTAAACAGATCGTCGAAAGCCCCAACTTACCCAAGAAATGGGCAGGACTGAGCCCAGCCCAGCTCAGTGCCTGCTCGGATAGCAGGACATCCACCCGTTGGATCGGCTCCTACTGGGACACCACCCTCGCCTCGGGAGAAGTTGACTGCTTTGCCCTCGGCCAGTCGGCCCTGTGCCACTGTGTAGGCACCGGCCAATCCTCTTCCTCAGGCGGCCCGATAAATACAAACTTCTCCTTCCATTCATGGATGGAAGACGGGACGACTAGTATCCCTGACCCGACCGTCCTACCCTTACGCTTCTTATACAAAAAATACACCCAGCTCGGCTTATTCTTGCTGGTGCCGGGGTGATTCTTATAACAAAGGAAAGTGACAAGGTGAGTCAAACTGAAGGGGATATTTTCAAGTTTTAACCGGACCAGAAACCCGAGGAAGATTCTCCACGAGTTCGGCGCTTGCTGGCCCGGGGTAAGGTGGAAACAAAGAAGCACCCCACAAACCTCGGTGGAGAAGGACAAACGCATTCCTGCCCGGAACGCTTCCAGATACAGGGCAATCTCCTTGCCCCGCACCTGATCCGTTCGAGTCACCTTCTCTAGCTAAGCGAAGTGAATAGTTAGAGGGGATGTGGAATCGAGCCCGAATTTCGGAAAGCTCGTCTTGACTCTTCAAAACGGAGGGCGCATTGCGGGTGTTCCCGATGCGCACCTTTGGGGCCCTTGTCGCTGCCCGATGGCGAGTAACAGGGGCAGCCCTGACCCTAGGGGGCAAACTTGACACAGAGGAAGAAGAAGAAGAAGAACCCTCTTGGTTATCTAAAGCCGAAGAGGAGGAAGATCCACTGGACTCGGCCCCAACAACGGGAGCCTCATCGTCCGACCCTACCCTTACTACCTCTACGCACTATTCAGATGAAGACATCAATCCTGATTCAAAGGAAGGGACTCACCGAGAAAAAATCAACAGAAGATCCGATCTAAAGGAAGGAGCGCCGGGCAATCTTTAGCAATGAAAGAGAATTTAAGCAAAGTGCCAACCCTAGGATGGTCCCTTCCTATTTATACACCCCAAAAGAAAACATCCTATGGCCCAGATTGATTCCCGCCAAAACGAAACGCCGCGCCCTGCGGCCGGCGGGGCTCCACATGGCAATCGGCTAATGGGGACGTCTCTTCGGCTGCAGCAGTTAGAGAAAGCCTGTCGCCTCCACCAACTAACGGCTGACACGTGGCCCATACCACAACTGACGAATCGACTGAAACGGCGCCCCTCTTTAAAGTGCAATCATTTTACTGATCCGCTGACGCCATGGGGAATACGTACGAAAATTCAGGAAAATGACTAGGCGGCACGTGGGCCTAAAGATCGAAACGACGTAACCACCAAACGCCGTGCCGTTCCAGGGCGATCCGCATTATGATTCTTAGTGCCAAAACGATAAAAAGAAAGACCGAGTAGGCCACTCTCGACCCGATCCGTGAATAGGTTGGGACTATAGTGGGTAGCTAATGATGATGCTCACAAGCGGTATCTCCTCATAATACGACACGTGGCGGATGACATATCCCGAAGGCCGCGGGGGTGGAATAAATGAGTTCCATCAGGGATATTCCTCGGGATCCTCTTCTCGAGGAACGTATCCGACCTTTCAGGAGACCTCACTTAATACATTCCACCTTCACCTAGGAAACTACCAACAGCTCGTCTCCGAGCTTCCTCGTCCACCTTGCTCGTCTCTGAGCCTTCTGATATGCCGAGCTTCCTCGGCCACCTTGCTCGTCTCTGAGCCTTCTGACATGCCGAGCTTCCTCGGCCACCTTGCTCTTCTCCGAGCCTTCTGACATGCTGAGCTTCCTCGGCTACCCGGCTTATCTCTGAGCTCCTGACATGCCGAGCTTCCTCAGTTTCCCCCCGATCAATCAGGTGTGCGGATACCATTCGCTCCGCAATGGCTCCGCGTATGTCGCCAGGACGAGATATCCATCTCCCCACGATCCGCGTCCCACGCTAGCGCATCCCACCATTAATGGGCATATCCCCCTATTAATGGACGCACCCCGCCATTCAAGGCGAGGATAATGCGGGGGCATAACTGACGATGAAGATCTCGTCCCTGCTCGCTCTACACGACCCCTATATAAACCCCTCTCTTAGACTACTTAAGTAACTCGAACTCATTTCCAATACGCCGCTACTCTGCACTTATACCTCGGCACTAACTTGATCGTCGGAGGGTCCTATGGTGGTCACCCACCCCAGGGCTTCTTTGCAGGTAGCTCAGCGTCCAATACCAACCCATTGAGATCCACACTTAACAACTTCAAAAACAAGTCTCAGCCGTCAAAAACCGCCATCACAGAATCGACGGAGGACAACATCTGAATGAGATCCAGCCTCCATCAGTATTGATAATAAAAAGGTGTTGTAACTACTCTAATTTCATTATACAAAAATTTTCAAGTTAATGTACAGAATAAAGTTTTAAGCCTGAGCGCAAGTTATAAATTTAATTTGTTTAAGAACAGCAAGAAGCAATTTGTAGCTCATTGGTAAAGCCTTGCACTGCTGTGACATAGCCTCTGTGTTCGAATCCCCTCAGCCATATATTATTTTTTTTAATGATTTTTCTTTTAAACTTTTTGGAAGTCCAAAAGTTTACACGTGCTATACACATAAAAATGAAAAGTCACAGAAAACAAACATATGGAAAATTTTATATGAACAGAGTAGAACAAGTAGCATTATCTAAGACCCCATACCCCCAAAACGACCGGCGAAGATTGCCTTCTGGCTGGCGCCGCCGGCCCCCCCGAGGGGAATGCTTCCATGTTTTGAACCATAGTCCCTTGGACTACCCCTACTACTCCTAGTCTGTTTGTTTTCCCTGCAATTATCCAGAGAATTAAAAACAAGCTTTAAATCAAAATTTTAATGCATTTTAATTCTCTTTTTAATTCTCAAAACCCTAATTCTACCCTATAAATACAACCCCATACCCTAGCCCTCTTAATTCTGAAATCTATTGTTCAAAATTCTCAAAATTTTCCAAGTCAAAGAAGAGTACATGTGGAGTTAGCCCAAGGTCAAGTTCCGACAACGATTTGAGACGATTCTGGCGACCCCGCGACTCCACGAAGCTTCTAAATCCTTCCCCAACATCCCCTCTCTCATTTCATCTAGTAAGTCCCTTCTCTTCTTCTTTCTTCCTAATTTAAAATGTTCTCTTTTCAAAATTCATCGGAAGTGGAGTTATTCCGACATCCGATTCTAAACTTGTTATAAAAAAATTCTTTCTTAATAACCAATCAACCATTTTGTTATATCTTGCTTAGTAATCTTAAAACAAACATTGAGAACAAGTTTCATCTTAAAATACCATGCTATGTAACTTTTATTACACTTTTTCGTTTAAATACCACAAACATTACATATGACATTTTAATACTTTTGCTCATATTACATTTAGAAAATCTCACGTGGTAATGACCTACCTCTCACAACACACATCTTGACATAGCACGATTCGCTTTTTAACAATTATTTTGTGGCTAATACGACTTTTACATTAAAATACCATAAACTATTAAAAACCGTATTCTTTAAATTGTGTTATTTTAAATTCTTTGCAATATACCTCTGCAACCCATTTTGGGGAACCCGATCGGGATGGTGCAGGTTATCGCACATCCTTAGGACTAGTAGAGCGAGATGCAAACCTCCTTACCGAGTATACGATCTCGATGGAATTTTTAATACAATTTTTAAGAAAAACGTGATTTCTATTTAATAAATATATTTTATTTTAATAAATATATATATAAATATCATCAAACCATCTATTTTAAATATATAATAAATTCCATGTTTTCTAAACCAAAAGAAAAGAATTACAAGTTTCATGAAAATGCCATCAAGAACCTATACAAGTCATTTTACACTAAAATACCTGGAACTATATATATATATATATATAATCACTAATATACCTCATCCTATAAAATTTACATCCATGAAAAGCCTAACAAATATAAATAAATACTTGAGGTTTATTTTGAAAGTATACTAAAACTATTTTTCATAAAACCCCCTCAAGTTATATTAAATTACAATAAGGACCCTAGTAAATATAGGTTTAAGTGGGACCAATTCTCTTGAGCCTCAGGGAGCCGGAGAAAGTGGGTGCTTTCCTATTTAAAGTAGAAAACTAAAACTGGGTTATAAAATGGTAATTGTCTTGGAAAAAGACACAAATCCTGCCGTCCATTTGTAGCAGTTACCGATAACTCCAAAACCTAATTTAGAAATCCAATTCTGTTTAAGTGTCTGACTCAGTCAGAGTCTCAATAAAATCCATACATGAATACAATTAAAATATAACTCCAGTACAACATGAATCCATATATACTGGAACTTGAACATGAATACCAGAATACTATCAAATATCAACATGACTTGATTTGACCGAACAATGGATATATATTTACTTGACTACATGACTATCCGTTTACATCCTTATCCGTTTACATGAACAATTTATACATGGTTTCGGCAAGTCTTATATCTACAAAACAATACAATATACATTATGGAGTTTTTAAAGGGTAGATTTGTATGGAATGTGTTAGAAGTGGAATGAGACGGTCACTATAATACACCTAACTTGAATATCCATTGTCGTTGTCCTGTGGGTTTTGACGGGGCTTTATACTCCATATGCCTTAGTCCACGGAGAAGTTGGACTCCTCTCATATCCACTGATATATTCTGTACCAAGGTACAAACAACCGCGTTAGTATAACAAAAATAGATAAATTACCAGATCTATTCTTTTTACTTGATCTATCTCTTTTGGGACTTACCGAGCGATGTTTGCTGACGACATTCCTTTCTCTTCTTTCTTTGGAATGTTGTCAGGAGGACCCGAGTCTCAGGTGATCGAGCCCAGTCAAGACGATTTGGAGCAGTTCATTGAGGATCCCGAGCTCTAGTTCTACTTGTACATGTTTTTACTTTCAGTTCTTATGCCATTGTTTAGGCACCGCTTTCCAACAATGTATTTACTTTCCAGTTGTATGTAAAGAATGTTTAATCAATAAAAATTTGCTGTTTATTTATATCTCTTGTCATTTCTTGTGTACATTTATTATATTGCTTATTTACGCTTAACGTGTTTACTTCTGAGTAAATACGTCGCGGGCCAGTCACGTCTCCTTACCCGTACACTGGGAAGCGGGGCATGACAGGTTTTTGTTGGTGGCCCATGCAGGTCAGTTCTGCATGAAGTCCTACCATGCACGGTCAGTTCTGCATGGAAACCTAAGTAATATATCACAAGAATTATAAGAATCAGCAACTAAAACATTCTTTACATTTTATATTCCTTAAATATATCCTAACCCTATTTTTCTTTCAAGGTTATGGATTCTCCCAACAATACCAGCACCAACGTGAATGAAAACACCCCACCACCACCTCTTCCACTTCCACCTACCATAGCAGCTCCTATTAACGAGCATACGGTATTGCTCGAGAAGATCAAGAACCTCTTGGAGGGACAGTAGCGGCAAACTGATATCCTAATTAACTGCCCAGAAGCTGAGGCACATAGAGTGAAGCAATTCCGGGCATTGCACCTTAAACAATTCTCTTGGAAAGAGAGCCCCCTACAAGCAGAAGAATGAGCTCAATCAATTGAGGATGATCTGGCAGCAACACAAGTGTCAGCCATTGCTTAGGTAAGGGTTGCGAAGCTGCAACTCACAGATAATGCCAGAGTATGGTGGAAGGCGGAAGGAAGCCGACTTACCCAGTCAATCAAATGGAAGACTTTTCGTGACATGTTTGACGTGAAATATTTTCTCGAGACTGCCCGTTTTGACATGGAGCAGCAATTCATTCACCTGCAATAAGGCCCTATGTGGAGCAAATCTGTGGATAAGTATGATGCTAAATTCACCATGCTGAGCAGGTAAGATATGTCTCAGATATTCAATTTTCTAATATCACATATTATACAGCTAACACGAGACCGTAACAGGTTTGTGGCACATCTCATACCGACTGCTGAGATCAGGGCCAGACGATTTCAGCAAGGGTCGGACCAGGAGATCCAAGTTGCTTTAGCTACAAGGGATTTCCCAACCCATGACCTAGATCTGTAGGCTACCCGTCGATACGAGGCAGTAGTTGAAAGTCTACCCTAGCACCACCATGAGGTTTTAGTAGCATCAAGCATGCCAAATTTTAAAATTTTCTAGGTGCTAAGTTAGACTAACAAGATCTTTACTAAAAGATTTAGTGTTTAACCTATGATGATATGAAAAACTAAAGAAAGAAATATGGTTATACCCTCGTAGATCGAGTCTTCGCTTCTAAAACTCCGATTTGTAGTCCACACGACTCCATTAGGCTCCACTTCGAGTTGAACGAACCTTCTTATAGATCTTCGCGCCGAAGACGATCCATCCGAAGTCCCTCTAGCTCAAGCCACCTCTTCACTAAACTACCTTTAGCGTAGAAAACACGCTACACTTGATTGATAGTCAAGTGTAGGATGATGAAATAGGGGTTTGGTTTAGCTCACTAGTTTATTCAAATCTCCATGGTTTACATCGCATGTGAGGGGCTAGAGTTTTGATTCATGAAGAGGAGGAAGAAGAAGAGAGCAACTCAAAAATGAGCTCAACTTGAGAAAAAATGACTAAGTGTGGTCAAGCATGAAGAATGGCTCATAATCTATTCCTCACTTATTGAAGCATGCTATATTTTTCAATAAAAATATGAAGCCATGCTTCAATATTGAAGTAAGATGAATAAACAATCATAAAAAGCCATGATTCACCCATGCCCTCCATATCTCTTCACTTTCCACCTCATTTTTCCATTTTCCATAAAATAGAAAAACATGCCATGCTTCATAAAATATATATATATATATATATATTAATATATATATATTATGAAGAATAATTATGATATTAGTTAAGATATAATTATATCAAATATAATATATATATAATATTATTAAATCAACACTTGATTTAATAATCCGGTTATATCATATATAACCGACTAATATCATTTATCTGTATATCACATTATCAAATCAACACTTGATTCGATAATCCGGTTATATCACATATAACTTGACCGACATCAGATAACTGCCAGATTACAATACGGTATCACATACACGTATTTAATTAGGCCCACACACATATCACATATGTGCCCTACTTCGTTTCTCTTGAACCAGAAAACTTCTGTATGGGACTCTCAAGACTCGTCAATACACCAGCAGTAGCTGATGATCACATCAGTCACCTGCAAGCCGTCAGCGGTACTAGCTGGACGTAACGACTACCCGGGTATTGAGAGATATGAAGATCAACAAGCAACCTTGTCCATACTCTCCATGAAGCCTATCAGTAACACTACCGTACAGTCCGGTCTCTTCGTCTACTATGCCGCATATCATGTCTAGGGGTGGTAAACGCCAGACTCCAGTAACGTGATAAGTCATGCCGATGTCTGGCCTATAACGGTGCAGCAGCCTTGGCCAGGGACTTCCAGTTATAGCCAATAGAGCATAGAGCAGCATCAACCTCCAATACCGGAAGAGAAGAAACCCCTCCTATCGCTCATTTCCTCCATGTGACATGGGACTGTACCCAAAATCCATCTGTTTGCACGTCTCCTTTGAGCACGGTAGGGAGGAAATCAAAACACAGTGGGAGCCACACAAGACTCTATGAAGATCTCGGGTCTACAGAATAACCTGTACCAGTGTCACCAGAGGATTGCTATCTGATTATAGGTATACTACCAACTAGGAGTCCTCGGCGAGTCCTGCTCGGTGTACCCATTCTCCAATGAGCACCGGTGTACAATCTTTGATGTCACACACCAATGGCTGTAAGATCAACCATCGCCCTCTGAGGGACAAGAAACGTACACACTAGTCTACTCTGGAATATCCATGCCCCTGTCTCGATATCCCCTCGACTAGGAACTGTTAAAGGATGTACTTTTGGACCACCATGGCCCCATTAGTATGATCTCATCATAATTGTAAATCCCCGTTTCCATTTTAATAGAAGTTTCCTATTCCCAGTGATTTCTTTTCTTCTCCTTCATATTTTGAATTGATTGTTTAAGCCTAATATTTATTTTTCCAAACCCTAAAAGTTTAAAACCCAAGATTCAAAAACCAAACCCAATTAAACTAAAACCAAATTTTAAACATTCAGCCCAAAAACTAAAGCAAATAAAACTAATTTCAATTAACCCTATTACTTTTACAAAACCCCAGCCCATTCAAAACTTTGTTTTAAATCAATCCGTAAATTAAAATCCCTCGGTCCATATCTCCTCAGCCCAATTTTCTTTTAAGGAATTAATTGTTTTCCTTACCAGCCCAATCCTCTGCACCTTCAGCCACCAAGCTCCCCGCACATCCAACCCCCCAGTACCGAGCTCGGCCACCTTGCGACCGACGCCGACGAGCCTCCCCCACTTCGCCTGAACCACTCTGAGACTCCCTACATCCTCAGCATCACCACTCCATCACCCCAAACCCCCCACTGCACACTCTCTCTCTCTCTCTCTCTCCAAAAAAAAACCCCACTCTCTGCGCTTGCACTGTGCACGTCGCCGGAGCGACCACCGTCGATATCGTCGACCCCAGCAAGTCCCAGGCCACCCACAGAGCACACTCCATACCCCCAACGAGCACTTGGCAACTCCGACGTAAAACCCGTGTTTCGATCGAAGCTCGCGCGAACTTGTTTCGTGGTGTACAACGCGCGTTCGCGACATCGTTGCTGCCTTGCGACCCCGGGACGTTTCCAGGCAAGTGTCTACTTGCTTCATGCTATTATTGTTGTGTTACAAACTTAGATCACGTAGTTTACGAACTTAACGATTACCGATATGTATCATGACCTAGGTGTTCGATGCTCGTCTCTCATGGAAATAACTGTTTAATTTGACGGAAACCGATACTTTCTGTTGGCCCATATAGTGATAAATATAGTGTATGAATCTCGCTGGAAAATACGATTGTTTGTAACAAAAATTGATACCCCCAAATATGCCGTTTAAACTAGAATTTCCTCGTACCTGAAAACGAATAAAATCACCATAAATTATGTTCAAACTGGAATGCTGCGTTCGAGGGCTTAAATCGAAGCCGGCTCGACAAACTTTAACCCTATGGAAAATCCTAATGATTTCTATTCTGTAATCATGATGATAACTGGGTCGGAACACGACTCTGGACTGCAGTCCAGTGCGTTTCTGATTATTGTGTTCTGTTCAAAGACCTGTACCACTGTGTTTCTTGAAGTCGTATGTTACGGAATCCTACAGTAGAATAAAGATATTTCTGTTAGTTAAACAAACCAAGTGGTTCCATTCCATTTCATCGCCGTTTGCTATTTTTAAATGCATTTAAAAGGGCAGAACGTATATCTGTCCAGAACAGGTTCAGAAATGACATATTGAGATTAAACTGTGCATAGCTTTCAACGTACAGATGCGATTGAGGATCCGTCTATTGAGTTGAATACTCTATTGGAAACCCTAGATTTCTTGTAACTGTAACGTCGCTAAATTCTGAGCCCAACTGGGTGCAATTCGTGCCGCGAAATGGACGTTCAGTTCTGAAACTGAATTTCCAGCCGCGAGCACTTAAACTGAAATAGCTATATCTTGAGAACCGGAATCCCGATTGAAATGAAACAAATTTTGATGAATTGCCGACTGAGTGTTCTAATTGTCTTATTTATATCATTTTGCCGAATTCGTAATATATTAATTTATGCAAATTATTTTATGACATGCATGTTGATTCATGATATACAGAACTCAGTGGTAGCATACATACATATGTCATACCCTTGCCATATACTCAGTGTTAGTACGTGTGGACATTGCATTATCGTACGTGATAGATGTTGGTTTAGTTGTGACGAGTACACCAATGGAAAGTGAATATTCGTGACAGTGATTGATACAGTGAACAGTGATAAAACCGGGCCATTGGTATACTTATACACAACTAGATCAAGATCATAACTTGTGAGAACCTGGGGAAAAAGGGGAAATCAAAGTGGAAAGAGTATCGTATTTAGCGGGACCGTGTTTAGAGGATGATCATTCAAACGGAGATACTGATACATGTAGGACAGGATCTAGCGATCCGGCTGACAGGGTTATGTCCCGAGCATGTGGGCCGTTGTCTCGGGTATGTACGAAACTCCTGTTAAACATGATCCTCCTTCCACTATGTGATTTCAAACTTGACCTAGAGACCGATAGGGACACATAACATATTCTGCATCATATAACGACATAGTGATTACTTGCATTGTTCTTACACCAGTATTACTTCATATACTTGTTTCGTCTCATTACAATAATATTGTTATGGTGTCTTTCTGACGACCTGAGTATGCATGCTCAGATCCCGCGGGAGGACCAGTACAGGAGACGGATCTACCCTTCGAGTTCACGGAGATTTAGACTGGTGTACCTTCTTGTTCTGCTTTCCATAAAAGTGATCGTAAGTTTGACTTTGGTTTGTATTTGTTCTTGTTATCTGAAATTTGTGAACAATGGAATATTAATGTAATAAATTAGTGATGTGATTCCTTTACCACTGCGCTCTATTTACTGATTACTATGTAATGCTAGAAGCCGAAGTGTGACTACGGCGGGATGTTTCCTTGACCGTAGGAGCATGGCTGGCCTAGTCATCCCTCGTTTTCCATATTTTTAGGAAGCGGGGCGTGACATGGTTTAGTTGGTATCAGAGCCTGTGTTTAGTATCAAGGGATAACATTAACTATGCTGTATTACGATATTCTTGTTTCACCACTCTAGATTTCCATCCTTGAATCTGATCTTATCCTTTTGAATCTTCCAGTGATATGACGTCCCCGAACGACCCCTCCTCGGACTCCAGCTCTCAGGACCGCACGGAAAGGATACTCAGTGCACTGACCACTCTCGCGGAAGCTCAGGAGAGGAAGACCGACTTGCTCACTGAGGGACTCAGGGCGATTACCGCCACAGGAGGACCCTCCGCACTTATTACCGCCCCCGAGGGCGTTGTTCCACCAGGTTATCATGCAAGGGCTGGTACAGTAGCAGACTTCCGACGGTTACACCCAGCTGCGTTTACAGGGCTAGCTGAACCCCTTGAGGCTGAGCAATGGCTGGTGAACATGGAGAATTTATTGACTGCCGCCAGGGTTCCAGAGGAAGACAGAGTGGACGTGATAAAGATACAATTAGAAGACGAGGCCCGCACATGGTGGTCGATGGAAGAGAGCAGACTTGACAGGCCGATCGAATGGAGCAAGTTTAAGGAGTGCTTCCTAGATCATTACTTCCCTTCCACGGCCAAGGCAGAAATGGAGGAGAGGTTTATTCTTTTGAAGCAGAATGGATGCCCAGTGGATGTTTATGCGGCAGAGTTTAACCGCTTGAGCCGCTTCGCTCCGTACATGGTCGCCTCAGAGGTCACCAGGGCCAGGCGTTTCCTTCAGGGGTTAGATTTTGAGTTGCAGCAGTTGATTGCATCGTTGGATTTACAGACTTTCGCGCAGGTGCTCAACGCAGCGAGAGTTCAGGAGCAATTGATTAACAAGTTCAGGAGACCCCCGGTCGTTCCAGCATGTACCCACACGCCATCTCGAGGAACCATACCGGTTCACAGAGCAGGAACGACACAAATGAAGCGCCCGTTCGTACCACAGCATCGCCCCCAGAGACAGGGCGTAACTTGCGGCTATTGCGGTAGAGGAGGACATACCCAGAAGGACTGTCGCCGTGCCAAGGGACAGTGTTTGATTTGCGGTTCTAGTCAGCACAAGATTGGCAGTTGCCCTGAGCGAGCAGAGGTACAGGGAAGTTCTGGACCGCCACAGCAAAGGCCGCAGGAGCAGAGACAGCCCTTTACAGGTCGCGGTCAGGAACGGGCTTTCACCTTGACCGCCGAGCAGGCAGAGGCATCAGGAGACGTGGTTACAGGTACTCTGCTCATACATTCCTTGCCAGCTAGAGTACTTTTTGATTCAGGAGCATCGCATTGTTTCTTGTCTGAGCATTTCACTGATACACACTCAATACCACATGAACCACTAACAAAGGGATGGGAAATTCATACGGGTAATGGCATCATAATATCTAGTCGAGAATGTAGATTATGCCCGGTTGTAGTGTGTGGCAGGGAATTCTATGCGAATTTCCTCTTAATTGGAACAGGCAGTTACGACGCAATTCTTGGGATGGATTGGATGAGCACTTTTCATGCTGTTATCGATTGTCGTGCAAGGAATGTGATCTTCCGCATTCCCAATCACCCGGAGTTCATTTTTGAGGGCGGAAGCGAATCTTTGGAGCCAGCTAAATATAGAGCAAAGCCTAAGGAGCTGACAGCTATGGAGATTGATAGGAGCCCAGCCCCAGAAATTGTTCGGGACTTTCTGGACGTGTTTCCCGAGGATTTACCAGGTCTACCACCTCCTCGAATTTTGGAGTTCTCAATCGACTTGACTCCAGGTACAGCCCCAGTATCCAGAGCTTCATACAAAATGGCACCAGTTGAATTGGCGGAATTGAAGAAGCAGGTTGAAGAACTATTGGAGAAAGGATTCATTCGGCCAAGCGCTTCACCGTGGGGTGCACCAGTTCTATTGGTAAAGAAGAAGGATGGATAGTTGCGAAAGTGTATAGATTACCGGGAGCTGAACAAGGTCACAATAAAGAACAAGTACCCAATACCGCGCATTGACGACCTATTTGATCAGCTAAGTGGAGCCAAGGTTTTCTCGAAGTTGGACCTCCGTTCTGGTTATCATCAAATCAGGGTAGCAGCCGAGGATGTGTGCAAGACGGCTTTCAGGACCCGATACGGACATTACGAGTTCCTTGTGATGCCGTTCGGCGTTACCAACGCCCCAGCAATATTCATGGACTTGATGAACAGGGTGTTCGCAAAATACTTGGACACGTTTGTCGTTGTGTTTATCGACGACATACTTGTCTACTCGAAGACTCAGGAGGAGCACGCTGAACATTTGCGCACGGTCTTACAAATTCTTCGGGAGGAGAAGCTGTATGCGAAGCTAAGGAAGTGTGAGTTCTGGCTCGACAAGGTACAGTTTTTGGGACATATTGTTTCGGGCGAAGGCATCTCGGTGGACCCGGCAAAAATAGAATCTGTCATAGATTGGCCGACGCCGAAGTCAGTGGCCGAGATCAGGAGTTTTCTGGGATTGGCAGGTTATTATCGGAGATTCGTCCAAGATTTCTCCAGAATCGCGGAACCATTGACGCGGCTGACACGGAAGGACGTGCCGTTTACATGGACAGAGGAGTGCACTCAGGCTTTCGACACACTAAAGCAGAAGTTAACCACGGCGCCTATTCTTACTATACCAGATGATTCAGGTGGTTTGGTGATACACAGTGATGCCTCAGGGAAGGGTTTAGGCTGTGTTTTGATGCAGCACGGACGTGTGGTTGCTTACGCCTCTCGACAACTGAGAAATCACGAAAAGAACTACCCCACACATGACTTGGAGTTAGCTGCGGTAGTCTTTGCATTGAAGATTTGGAGGCACTATCTATTGGGTGAGAAAGTGGAGGTGTACACAGATCACAAAAGTTTGAAGTATGTTTTCACCCAGAAGGAATTGAATATGAGGCAGCGCCGATGGCTAGAGCTGATGGCAGATTACGACTTGGACCTTCAGTATCACCTGGGGAAGGTGAATGTTGTACCTGACGCGCTCAGTCGCAAGCCAGTGGTCATGATGTTGACCGATCAGAGGAGCATTATTGAGGACTTTCAGAGGCTTGACCTTGAGGTCGTTACGCCGAACGCACTCATTCAACTTTGGCAGCTACAGGTGCAATCTTCTCTGGTGGACCGCATCAAGACTGCGCAAGCGGACGATCCCCGATTGCAAAAGTTTAGAGAGGAAGTGAAAGCTGGACTAAGAACGGATTTGATTATACATGAAGATGGCTCACTGAGATTCGGTAGCAGACTCTGCGTACCTAAGGGAGGAGTTCGAGAAGAAGTTTTGGCTGAAGCACACAGTTCAGCTTATTCGGTGCATCCGGGAAGTACAAAAATGTATCAGGACCTAAAGCAGCACTTTTGGTGGAACGGAATGAAGCGGGAAATTGCGAGGTTCGTATCCAGGTGCTTGGTATGCCAACAGGTGAAGGCGGAGCATCAGAGGACAGCAGGACTGTTACAACCCCTGCCGATACCGGAATGGAAGTGGGAGCACATTACTATGGATTTCGTGACGGCCTTACCACGGAGCCCTAGGGGCAATAACGCCATTTGGGTTATCGTCGATCGCCTCACAAAAGCTGCACACTTTCTACCTTTCCGAGTAGGAAAGTCGACAGAATCATTGGCAGAAAGATATATGCAGGAGATTGTACGACTTCACGGTGTTCCAGTCAGCATTGTGTCAGACTGGGACACGAGATTCTTGTCGCACTTTTGGAAGAGCTTACAGGAGAGCTTGGGTACCCGCCTTAATTTCAGCACAGCCTATCACCCACAGACGGATGGACAATCCGAGCGTACGATTCAGACGCTCGAGGACATGTTGAGAGCCTGTATGTTGGACTTTCAAGGTTCCTGGGAGGACCATCTGCATCTAGTCGAATTCTCTTATAACAATAGTTATCAGGCTAGTATTCAGATGGCTCCTTTTGAAGCACTATACGGGCGGAAATGTCGGTCACCAGTATGTTGGGATGATGTGGGAGAGCGAAGACTACTGGGCCCCGAACTCATTGTTCAGACAGTCGACAAAGTTCAAATGATCAGACAGCGCATCAAGACGGCTCAGGATCGACAGAAGAGTTGGGCAGATACCAGCAGAAGGGCACTTGAGTTCGAAGTCGGAGATCATGTATTCTTGAAGATTTCCCCTACTAGTGGAGTTATCAGGTTCGGAGGTCGGGGAAAGCTTAGTCCCCGCTTTATCGGACCTTTTGAGGTGCTAGAGCGAGTAGGAGAGGTGGCCTATCGACTCGCCTTGCCTCCATCGCTAGCTGGTGTACACAATACCTTCCACGTGTCACAGTTGCGGCGTTATGTTCGGGATGAGAGCCATGTCCTGGACCACTCAGAGCTAGTTTTGGGTACTGACTTATCGTACGAGGAGCAGCCTACTACCATTCTCGACCGCAGAGAGAAAGTGCTAAAAAATAAGGTCATTCCATTAGTCCGAGTGTCTTGGGGCGGTCGTTCCCCAGGAGAATCCACCTGGGAGCGGGAGGAAGACATCCGTGATCGTTATCCACATCTTTTTGCTTAGTACCATGTATCCTTGCATTCTTGTCAAATTTCGAGGACGAAATTTTTGTTAAAGGGGGTATGATGTAAATCCCCGTTTCCATTTTAATAGAAGTTTCCTATTCCCAGTGATTTCTTTTCTTCTCCTTCATATTTTGAATTGATTGTTTAAGCCTAATATTTATTTTTCCAAACCCTAAAAGTTTAAAACCCAAGATTCAAAAACCAAACCTAATTAAACTAAAACCAAATTTTAAACATTCAGCCCAAAAACTAAAGCAAATAAAACTAATTTCAATTAACCCTATTACTTTTACAAAACCCCAGCCCATTCAAAACTTTGTTTTAAATCAATCCGTAAATTAAAATCCCTCGGCCCATATCTCCTCAGCCCAATTTTCTTTTAAGGAATTAATTGTTTTCCTTACCAGCCCAATCCCCTGCACCTTCAGCCACCAAGCTCCCCGCACATCCAACCCCCCAGTATCGAGCTCGGACACCTTGCGACCGACGCCGACGAGCCTCCCCCACTTCGCCTGAACCACTCTGAGACTCCCTACATCCTCAGCATCACCACTCCATCACCCCAAACCCCCCACTGCACTCTCTCTCTCTCTCTCTCTCTCCAAAAGGAAACCCCACTCTCTGCGCTTGCACTGTGCACGTCGCCGGAGCGACCACCGTCGATATCGTCGACCCCAGCAAGTCCCAGGCCACCCACAGAGCACACTCCATACCCCCCAACGAGCACTTGGCAACTCCGACGTAAAACCCGTGTTTCGATCGAAGCTCGCGCGAACTTGTTTCGTGGTGTACAACGCGCGTTCGCGACATCGTTGCTGCCTTGCGACCCCGGGACGTTTCCAGGCAAGTGTCTACTTGCTTCATGCTATTATAGTTGTGTTACAAACTTAGATCACGTAGTTTACTAACTTAACAATTACCGATATGTATCATGACCTAGGTGTTCGATACTCGTCTCTCATGGAAATAACTGTTTAATTTGACGGAAACCGATACTTTCTGTTGACCCATATAGTGATAAATATAGTGTATGAATCTCGCTGGAAAATACGATTGTTTGTAACAAAAATTGATACCCCCAAATATGCCGTTTAAACTAGAATTTCCTCGTACCTGAAAACGAATAAAATCACCATAAATTATGTTCAAACTGGAATGCTGCGTTTGAGGGCTTAAATCGAAGCCGGCTCGACAAACTTTAACCCTATGGAAAATCCTAATGATTTCTGTTCTGTAATCATGATGATAACTGGGTCGGAACACGACTCTGGACTGCAGTCCAGAGCGTTTCTGATTATTGTGTTCTGTTCAAAGACCTGCACCACTGTGTTTCTTGAAGTCGTATGTTACGGAATCCTACAGTAGAATAAATATATTTCTGTTAGTTAAACAAACCAAGTGGTTCCATTCCATTTCATCGCCGTTTGCTATTTTTAAATGCATTTAAAAGGGCAGAATGTATATCTGTCCAGAACAGGTTCAGAAATGACATATTGAGATTAAACTGTGCATAGCTTTCAACGTACAGATGCGATTGAGGATCCGTCTATTGCGTTGAATACTATATTGGAAACCCTAGATTTCATGTAACTGTAACGTCGCTAAATTCTGAGCCCAACTGGGTGCAATTCATGCCGCGAAATGGACGTTCAGTTCTGAAACTGAATTTCCAGCCGCGAGCACTTAAACTGAAATAGCTATATCTTGAGAACCGGAATCCCGATTGAACTGAAACAAATTTTGATGAATTGCCGACTGAGTGTTCTAATTGTATTATTTATATCATTTTGCCGAATTCGTAATATATTAATTTATGCAAATTATTTTAGTTCATGACATGCATGTTGATTCATGATATACAGAACTCAGTGGTAGCATACATACATATGTCATACCCTTGCCATATACTCAGTGTTAGTACGTGTGGACATTGCATTATCGTACGTGATAGATGTTGGTTTAGTTGTGACGAGTACACCAATGGAAAGTGAATATTCGTGACAGCGATTGATACAGTGAACAGTGATAAAACCGGGCCATTGGTATACTTATACACAACTAGATCAAGATCATAACTAGTGAGAACCTGGGGAAAAAGGGGAAATCAAAGTGGAAAGAGTATCGTATTTAGCGGGACCGTGTTTAGAGGATGATCATTCGAACGGAGATACTGATACATGTAGGACAGGATCTAGTGATCCGGCTGACAGGGTTATGTCCCGAGCATGTGGGCCGTTGTCTCGGGTATGTACAAGACTCCTATTAAACATGATCCTCCTTCCACTATGTGATTTCAAACTTGACCTAGAGACCGATAGGGACACATAACATATTCTGTATCATATAACGACATAGTGATTACTTGCATTGTTCTTACACCAGTATTACTTCATATACATGTTTCGTCTCATTACAATAATATTGTTATGGTGTCGCTCTGACGACCTGAGTATGCATGCTCAGATCCCGCGGGAGGACCAGCATAGGAGACGGATCTACCCTTCGAGTTCACGGAGATTTAGACTGGTGTACCTTCTTGTTCTGCTTTCCATAAAAGTGATCGTAAGTTTGACTTTGGTTAGTATTTGTTCTTGTTATCTGAAATTTGTGAACAATGGAATATTAATGTAATAAATTAGTGATGTGATTCCTTTACCACTGCGCTCTATTTACTGATTACCATGTAATGCTAGAAGCCGAAGTGTGACTACGGCGGGATGTTTCCTTGACCGTAGGAGCATGGCTGGCCTAGTCATCCCTCGTTTTCCGTATTTTTGGGAAGCGGTGCGTGACAATAATCCTGGTAGTCAAGTACATATCCTAAGGGCTTTATCAACATGTAAGTGAAAGCCAGTATAAGAATACCACTCCATATGTTAAGATAAAGAGTAACCAAATAGTATACTATCATGTCGAGAAAGAAAGTCCTCTATATATATGTCCAAGCATCCATTACCATATACATCAATGTACAATAATGGCCTCTAGGGCATGCATATTACTAACAGTAGTGAAGAAGAAGGGCATATCTCAATCTACCGGTGTGAAGCGCCCTGCTACTCAGATAGCAGGAGGAGCCTCTTCTAGGCCACCGTTTGTACCCAGAAGACTGGGAGTAACTTTTTACCGGTCTAGTCCAGATTTCTGCTTCTATTGCAAAAGAAATGGACACCTGGCGAAGGATTGCAGGCGTGCTAATCGCCTTTGCTTAGTCTGTGGCTTATCCACACACGATATTGGATCTTGTCCTCATAGACTCAATCCAAACCCTGCACCTAGACCAGCAATCACTTATCCGCAGTAGCCAGCTATCCAGGCACATGCTCCTCGTCTTCCTCTCCTAGCTCCACCTCCTCGTGGACCTACCGCACCTCCTCTTCGTCAATTCCATCAAACACAAAGGAACCTACCTCAAGGAAAGAGGAACGGACATAGGAATGCTCCCCCAGCAAGGATGAATGTACCTAGGCGACAGGTTTTCACAATGACTGTGGAAGAAGATGAAGCCACTGGCTAAGTCATCACTGGTAACTCCCTTTCTTTCAAACTTTCTTTCAACCTTTATACATATCAAAATATCTTTTCCTATACCTAAATATATCCCACACAACTTAGGTACAATCTTACTATCTTCCCTACCTGCCTTAGCACTCTTCGATACTACATCATCTCATAGCTTTATGTCGCAACAGTTTGTTCGAACTCATGCTATTCCAGTTAAACTGCTCGTATCCAGCTGGAATTTCAGTTCAGGAAATGGCGTTTTAAAGGCAATGATGGGATACGATCTTTGTCCAGTGGTCGTCTGCAGCAGAGAATTTTATGCTGACTTCAAGGTACTGGACATACCGAACTTCGATGTAGTCTTGGGTATGGATTGGCTAGGAACTTTCTACACTACCATCGACTGTCGTCAAAGGAGGATAGTATTCGAGATTCCAGAGCATCCGGTTTTTTATTTCAAAATTGGAGACCGTACCCTGGAGCCTAGCACATACAAAGCTAAACCAAAGAAGGCCGTGGTTGCAACATTACAAGCAGAGGAAGAATTGAAGCCAGAGGTAGTTCGAGAGTTCGACGATGTATTTCCTGAACCCATATCAGGTTTGCCTCCTGATCGAGCTCTTGAATTCGGTATTGAATTAGTATCTGGTGCACAACCCGTGATCAAAGCACCGTATCGCTTAAGTCCGGAAGGTTTGAAGGAGATCCGTACTCAATTGGACGAACTTCTGATGAAATGATGGATTTGTCCCAGTACTTCAAGTTGGGGATCTCCAGTTTTACTTATGAAGAAGAAAGGTTCATACAGAATGTGCGTTGATTATAGAGCTCTGAACGAAGTAACGATAAAGAACAAGTATCCACTACCACGCATCGACGATCTGTTCGATCAGCTAAGTGGGTCTTTCATTTTATCCAAGTTAGATATTCATTCGGGTTATCATCAGGTGAAGGTCAAAGAATCTGATATTCCTAAAACGATATTCTGAACTCGCTATGGACATTACGAATATCACGTGATGCCATTTGGAGTGACCATCGCACCGGCCATATTCATGAATCTAATGAACCAAGTTTTCCGAGAGTATCTAGATAGGTTCGTGGTCATATTCATCGACGACATCCTGGTGTATTCTAAGAGTTGGAAAGAACATGCCGAACATTTACGAATTGTCCTGGAGAATTTACGACAACATCAACTTTATGCCAAGTACAACAAGTGCGAGTTTTGGCTAAATCAAGTCGGATTTCTCGGGCATATACTTTCAGGCGAAGGAATCTCAGTAGATCCAGCTAAAGTATCAGCAATAAGAGAATGGCCGACACCAAAGACATTGAAGGACATTCGAAGTTTCTTGGGATTAGCAGGATACTACCGAAGATTTATTGAAGGCTTTTTGAAGATTGAAACACCCATGACCAAGCTCACATGTAAAGATGAAGCATTCGTGTGGTCAGAAGTATGTGAACAAACTTTTGTAGAACTCAAGTCAAGATTGACATCAGCACATATTCTCGTAATACCGGACCAATCTGGAGGTTTCGTTGTGTATTGCGATGCATCCGGTAAGGGATTAGGATGTGTTCTACACTAGCATGGAAAAGTTATAGCTTATGCATCAAGACAGCTGAAAGTTCATGAGCGCAACTATCCAACGCATGATATAGAGTTGGCAGCCGTCATATTTGCACTCAAGATTTGGCGCCATTATCTTCTTGGAGAACGGATAGATATATATACGGACCACAAAATTCTGAAATATGTGTTTACTCAGAAGGAGTTAAACATGCGACAGAGAAGATAGTTAGAACTTATGGCGGACTTCGACATCAACCTACAATATCATCCAGGGAAGGTGAATGTAGTTCCTGATGTACTTAGTTGCCAGCCACTATCAATGAATCTCACTGCACAGAGGAAGCTTCAACAAGAATTGCACAAGATGGAGATTGAAGTGGTCATGTCAGGTAACGTTTCACATTTGATGAACTTACAAGTTCAGTCTACAATTGTCAATCAGATCAAAATAGCTCAAGTAAGTAATTCTAAGCTGCAAAAGATCAGAGAACAAGTAGAAAGTGGACTTAGAATATATTTCATCATCCACGAAGACAGATCTTTGAGATACGGAAGTAGATTGTGCGTACCACAAGGTTCTGTTCGGGAAGAGTTGATGAAAGAAGCTCATAGCTTTCCATACTCAGTACACCCTGATGGTACAAAGATGTACAAAGATCTGCAGCAACATTACTGGTGGCATGGAATGAAGCGTGAAGTAGCCAGAAGCGTAGCTTGGTGTGTCAGCAAGTAAAAGCTGAACATCACAGGACTGCTGATTTACTTCAACCGTTACCTATCCTAGAATAGAAGTGGCAACACATCACCATGGACTTCGTGGCCGCACTTTCTCACAGCACGAAAGGTAACGATGCAGTATAGGTTATTGTGGATCGACTCACAAAGTCAGCTCACTTCATCCCATTTCGAGTTGGCCAATCTACCGAGATATTAGCAAAGCAGTACATAAAAGTAAGTCTGAATCTAAATAAGATTTAACTCTTCATAGTGTATTATCTCTGATACCCATGAACTCATATAGGAGATCGTGAGATTACATGGAGTATCGGTGTGCATTGTCTCCGATCGTGACACCAGATTTCGATCGCAATTTTGGCAGAGTCTGCAAGCTAGCTTAGGAACGAGTCTGAACTTCAGCACAGCTTACCATCCATAAACAGATGGACAGTCTTAGTGAACGATTCAGATCCTTGAAGATATGCTAAGAGCTTGTATGTTAGACTTCGGAGGATCGTAGGAAGATCACCTACATCTTGTGGAGTTTTCATACAACAACAACTACTAAGCGAGTATTGAAATGACACCGTTTGCAGCTCTCTATGGAAGGATGTGTCGTTCATCATTAAGTTGGGACGATATCGGAGATAGAGAACTCCTTGGACCAGAGATGATTGTGGCCACTGTGGATGTAGTTCGCATGATCAGGGAAAGAATGCACATAGCTCAAGACTGACAGAAGTACTGGGCTGATGCAAAGCGCTGACATCTGGAGTTCCAACCGTGAGATCATGTGTTCTTAAAGATCTCTCCAAACCGTGGAGTGATTCGCTTTAGAAAGTGGGGTAAGCTCAGTCTGAGATACATTAAATCGTTCTACATACTCGAACGAGTTGGAGAAGTAGCATATCGTTTGGCACTTCCACCCTCATTGGAAGGAGTGCACAACGTATTCCACATATCCCAGCTTCGAACATATGTGAGCGACCCCAGCCACATCCTTGATCACTCTGAGCTCACTGTACAGACGAATCTATCTTGTGAGCAACAACCCATTGAGATCCTGGACAAAAAGGTGAAGTCACTTAGGAATAAGGAAGTAAACTTGGTTCGAGTGGTGTGGAGAAAAGATTCACTAGGAGAATCAACTTGGGAAAGAGAATATGATATGCGTTCAAGATACCTTTTCTTATTTGTAAATTAGTCCTTATATAATTATAAATTTCGAGGATGAAATTTTTGTAAGGAGGGTATAATGTAACGAATCTAATTTTATTGTACAAAAATTTTCAAGCTAATGTATGTTTCTTTCCGAAAGACGGCGCACAAGACTGTGATGTCCTGACGCTGAGATTCGGGGCAGATGCTATTTGGTTTTATCCGTCCACCTCTCCGAAGATGCCAAGTTGATTTATGGCACCGTATCGGAGGTTTAGACGGATGCGGCCGATGTAGCAGACTTCGTCAGATTCCCCCTCGCTTGAGGGGTTTTTGATTGTGGGGACGCTCTTCCCTGCAGGCACAAGCCCCTGCAGTTAATTACGCTACCGCATCGCGGTAACAACTTTCTCTTTCTTCAGAATTTCACTTCGTGTCGTGTGTGTTTGTTTTGTTTGTGGTTGTCCGTGGATTGTATACGGAGACTGAGTAATGCCGTCGCCTGTAGGACGTGGATTAGTCCAAATCCGTATTTACTTAGATTTGGGTTTGGTGTTTTTAGTTTAAGGACGCATTAGTCGCGTTGCGGCTAAGATCAACTTAAACGTTCGTTAAGGATACAATAGTCCTGTTTGAGACTAAGATCAACTTAACGTGATAATCCATTTAATATCTGGCCATCGGGACTCGTCACCTCTCTAACGTCGTTGAAGGATTACAACGGCAGATGTCAAAGGAGTTCAGAGATGTACCCTTGAACCAAGGTTGATTTGGAGTTTTATAGTCCGTTTGAATGTTTAAGGATACGTTAGCCGTGTTTGGGGGCTAAGATCAACTTAAACGGGATCGTTTAGATCCGGCAAAAAAGCATTTGGAGGCTCTATTGTTCCAGTTTAGGGACGTAGTGGTCCATAGGTAGTTTAGGGACGTTGCGGTCCATACTCCAGTTTAGGGACGTGGTGGTCCATGTTCCAGTTTAGGGACGTGGTGGTCCGACATTAGTTTAAGGACGTTTCGGTCCAACATTAGTTTAAGGACGTTTCGGTCCACTATTAGTTTAAGGACGTTTCGGTCCAATATTAGTTTAAGGACGTTTCGGTCCACGAGTTTAAGAACCCCTCAGTCCATTGTTAGTTTAAGGACGTTTCGGTCCATATTCATGTGTGGTCGTCGGGTCCCGTCACCTCTCTGACGTCGTTGAAGGATTACAACGACGGGTGTCAAAGGAGTTCGGAGATGTACCCTCGAACCGGATATAAATTGATTTAAGAGAGCAATCTTGCTCAGTCAATTTAATTTGAGGATTTAGGGCCAAAATTGGGCTAAGTCCAGTTGAAAATGTTCAACATTTTATTTGCTTTTGCATTGCATTTTTTATTTTTATTTGGGCTTTGCCCAGAAAGGATGCAGAGCATCAATTTGTTTTGGGCTCTGCCCTTTATAAATGATGCAGAGCATCAATTTTATTTGGGCTCTGCCCTTTTATTGCTTTGCAATTTATTTTGGCCTGCTTGGTCCTTTTAATTTGGGCCTGGCCCTTTTAGGAGATGCATTGCATTCATTAGGCGCTTTGCGCCAATCAGATAGCGCAAGCGCTTGTGGTGATGACACGTGTCATGCAGCGCAGTGCGCTACGCTTGCGCTGCTGACACGTGGCACGCTCTGGTGAGTTACGCCAATTTCAGAGAGCAAAGCTCTATTTCAAAAGCGCATAGCGCAAATGGTTCAGACACTGACACGTGGCGCTCTCTGGTGGCTTGCGCCAGCCCAAGAGCGCAACAGTGCAGATTTATAAGTGCAAAGCACTATTAATTTGAGAATCTTTTAGATTCAAGAACCGATGTTCATAAAAGAAGTGCGAAGCACTATTTGATTTCTTGATCTAATTTAGATCAAAGAAAAATAAGTTTTTCTTGTTTTTCTTATCTCAGAGAACCAAAGGTTCATGAAAAGTGCAAAGCACTATTTAAATTTTTTTTTGTTTTTTTTTTATTAAAGATCATTGATCTTGTTTTTAGATCTATGATCTGTTCATGAGAGAACTTTCTCTTTCTCTAAAGGTTTTTACCTTTTTTGTTCTTGAGGAGTTCTTCAGAGTTCTCTTTTTTTCCTCAGAAAATGTTGATGCCTTTGAATTGAGGTTTAGGGTCCTTTTTATAGTGCCCATAAATTAGTTAATTTTGTTAAAGAGATCTTTTCCTGAGTGATTTGGGGGATTTTCCCCACCGTTGGATCTTTGATCCAAGGGTTTCTGTTTAACAGAAGAAAATCTTCTTGTTTTAATAAGAACAGAAAGATTTCTTTAAAATCTTTATTCTGTTTGGCGCAGATGCCCCAGCGCGTGACGCGTGTCACGCAGCGCACAGCGCAGCGCAACCGCGCTAGCGCATCTGCGCTGACACGTGTCGCGCAGCGCACAGCGCAGCGTAACCGCGCGAGCGCATCTGCGCTGACACGTGTCACGCGGCGCACAGCGCAACCGCGCGAGCGCATCTGCGCTGACACGTGTCGCGCAGTGCAGTGCTTGCGCAACTGAAGCGTTGCTTCCTTTAATTTTGTTTAAAACAGAGCTTTGCTCTGGTTGGGTGCGCTGCCTTGGGCGCTGCGCAGATGCGTCTGCGCTAGACACGTGGCGCGTTGCGTCCGGGATTTGAAGCGTTGCTTCAAAATTTTGAATTTTGAATTTCAACAGAGCTTTGCTCTGATTGGGGGAAACAAATGCCCCCCCACCGTTGCGCTCACGTGGCGCGCACGTGAGTGCAGCGGTGGTAAACTCCTGATCGTTGGATCAAGGGGTGAGCTGAAGGGGCGCAAGCGCCTTATAAATAGGACTCTTTGCCCTTAGAAAATCTTCACCATCTTCAAGATTTTAATTACCAGAGATTTGCTCTTGCTTGAGAATTTCAGAGCTTTGCTCATTTCCAAATTTAGAAACTTTAGGTAAAATTAATTTAAATCAAATTAACTTAAATTAACCTTAACCGAAGAGCTTTGCTCTTACAGATCTTTTGATCTAAAGAGATCCCCATCGGGGTTTCATAAACAGAGCTTTGCTCTCAAAAACTTATAGATCTGCAGAGATCTTGTTCATGGGTTCTAACCCATGGACAGAGTTTTGCTCTTTGAATCATCTGTAGATCTTTTAGATCTGAAAAATGAAGAAATTTTCATAAGTTTTTCATGGATTTTTCAAGATTCCAAAATTTTTAATTCTTTTAGGTGTAAACATTTTCTGATGGACCTTTCCATTATTACCATAGAGCTATGCTTTTTTAAGGAATCTTATTTCCCTGAGACCAGAGTTTGACAAGTGTCACTCTGTGATAGAGCTTTGCTCTGAAAGAGGAGATTTTCTCCTTGTCTCTAGGGATTCTTCCCCTTTTTTATTAATGGGAATGTTTTCCTGGGGAACCAACTGACAATCTCATCCAATGATGAGGTTGTCTTATTAACTGACGTATTGTCATCCAGATTTTGTGGGCCGCCTTTCGGTCTCCTACCCACTGCACTGCTGTGTGGTGTAAATAATTAATTTTAATTTAATTAATGCATTTTCTTTTTTAAACTCCAAGCGTTGGAATTACAACACTAACGGCTAAATTGTTCTTTTGCAGCGATTATGTCTCTAGACACTTCATTCCCGTTCGTCCGCTCGGAGGAAGGATTTCCCGAGGCGCCCTTGGACCGTGAAGTCCTGGCCATGATTAAGGAGTACGATCCGGAATACAAGAGTCTCCACCTTTGGGGGTCGTGGTACAATCAGATCATCATGGGCCGACGGAGCTTCACATGCGCGGTGCCGTCAGAACCCATAACAGCGATTCATTATGCTACCCCACCCTCGGTGCAGTATGCCGTGGAGATGGTGGATTGAACCGCGAACAGCTTTCTTCATTCTTCTATGGATGTGGTTCCTGTCCAACGTCCTATGGTCATGGATATCCTAGGATGTCGTATCTGTCAGGGCGAGGCGAGACCTTAGGGGCAATCATATAACATTGGTCTGATCCCCCGCCACCCGATTGGCTATCTGTCATGGGCCCGGTACATCCTGTCGACGAAGAAGTCGCAGTTGATAAGACTAGGATTGTACACCGCGGTCTACGTCTCCCTCTTCCAGTATCCCACGCTCCCCACCTGGTGGTTCAAGGCTTTCCTGGAGCAGTGGAATATTCCTACCCACACTTTCCTTGCCATGGATCGGGAAGTGTCCATCTCTTTGGAGGAGTTCACGGAGGTATCCGGTCTGCCAGTCATGGGAGAACATTATGAGGAGCTGCTCCCGACAGATGTGTATGTCTTTGGTGCTAGGCCGGTGGTAAGGGGGGTCACACCGGAGAATGCTGTTCAACATCAATTCCTAAGCTTGATTAAGGTGTTAAACATCTATGAATCTCTTTTTATCGAACATGGGAGTCGGGGAGTTAACTTTGAGGATTTCATCGCTCGGTTCCTTCGCCCAAGCGTCCTCTCATCAGAGGCTGCCAAGTTTGCCACTCTGGATGACCCTTTCGGTCTAGGTGCGGATAACCTACCGGAGAAAGAGATAGATCAAAAGGGTTTTTTCCTTCCGGACTTCCCTACTATGTCATTTGCAGAAATTGCGGTCCCTGGAATGGATGAGGAGGCCTTTTTCTTAGGATTTCTTGGATTGTGGCTGAGCTGGCTTGCGATCCCAATGCACTCTCATCGTATGCGGCCCTCTGTCTTTTACCCAGCCCACCGGATGGCCATCGGGGTAAAGGTGGCTGTTGGGATTGCTGGCTTGGCGCACCTATATCATGGCCTCAGCCGAGCAGCGGATGCTAACGAGCCCGGGGTATTGCAAGTGGTCTTCCCGATGCACTACTTTATGTCGTGGCTCGAGCTACATACGGCGGGTGTCTTCGGCGTGCATAAAAGGCCCTCGTTCTTCGACAAGTGTGGTTTCCCTCGCATCATACAGCTGATTGGCGCATCAATCGTGACCCCGTCACCACGGAACGCCAGGGGTTTATTGCTTCATCCTCACACCGTTGGAGCCGGGATGTCTTTCATCGACAAGGTATTGACCATTGGAAAAGCGTCCACCGCTGCGGTGCGACTATTACAGGACTCCTTTAAGGATGGAGCTTCAATTCTGACGGCCCGGGAGACCCTCCACTTGTATTGTATTAGACCGGGCTTCCTAGTCTTCAGGAAGGACGGTGCGGCAATTTTCATGAGATATAACCCGTATCGTTTCGCCCAACAACTGGGCTACGATCAAGGGGTGCCCTTGGAAGCTTTCTTATTGGAACCTGCTGCCAATGAAGAAGGGATGGAGAACGCGTTACATCACTTCATACGCCTGAACACGGGTTCTCGTTTTTTTATCAGTACGCCGGCCTGCGCTCCACGACTCCTTAATGTATATAAAGACTGGTACAATCATGCAACAGGAGCCGTTATAAAGGAGGAAAGGCGACTGCTGGTTGATCGTAAGGGTACGCCTCCAGGCAGCAACCGCAACGCTCCTTTGGTTCCTAGGACTCCAGTAGTTGCTCCTCTAAAAGAGGTTAGAACCGGGCCATCGCGTGCGCGAAGTCCTCCACACGGATCGCCGCTCCCTGATATTGCAGATGCACCTCTAGCGCCCCGTCCTTCAGCGGAAATAGTGGTCGTGGCTTCGCCGGAGTCCGGTGTAGGTGTAGACATCGGGACCCGCCGTCCCAAGGTGGCTGCTAAACGTAAGTCGATCCCGCGTGCACCTAGGGTTGGCGGGCAGAAGAAAAAGAAGTCGCTCTTCGCCGCGGACGTCGTGTTCGGTCAGGAACCCCATGCTCCCTATGCCGAGGGCCTGATCGAATATGGGACTAACGAGGGATTAGTCATGCCGCCGCCGGACGATACAGATTTGGAGGCTGCTCTCGAAGCTTCAGCGTGGTTGGCAAGGCGTGACGCGTGGCTAGCTAGGCTTGCGCAATCAGGTAACTACTAGTCGCACTTTCTTTATTGCAATATATTATTTTCATTGCTTTTGACTAACGCTTTTCTTTCCTTTCTTCCAACAGGCATCACTGATGAAGAAGCCATTGCCGCTTCTTTGAAGACCTTCCAGGAGGAGGAATGTCTTAGAGCGTCCATGGGCCTTAGTAAGTTTCGATTCATCAAGTTTTCATTTCCCTTGTGTTATGGTTGATCTAACCTTTCCCTTTTAATCACAGGAACCTCAATGCCGCTCCCGCCAAGTGACGCAGATGTTCTACCAGTTGCCGATGTTCCTACTTCCTCAGGGTTACTGCAGGAGGTTCGTCTTGAAGATCCGATGAGAGACGCCTTAAAGGCTCTGGAGGCATCTCTGAATGAGGACGATGACTCCCTGAAGGAAGCGTCACAGAGGTCCATTGCGACAGCCCGGGAGGAACGGAAGCGGTCGAGGCGCGAAGCAAAGGCACGCAGGACTGCCTTGGCTATGGGAGCGGGCCCCAGCACCGTCCCTCGTGCTGATACTCCTTCCGAAGAGGCCCCTGTCGCCCTCCTATCCACTGCTCGCAGACAAGTGGCACGCGCAGCTCGGAGCGCAAATGATAAATCCACTTCAGGTAATATTTCTCCCAAGATTTTGTTGTAAGAGTTATAATGCCATCGATTCTTATATATTTTATCCTATAGGCCAAGTCCGACCGAGGGGGAGGCGGAGACCGTTGAACCCAAGGAAGCAGAGGAGGCGGTACCTGCCGAACTCGAGCCGACGGTGGGCAACGTCGTTGTGGCTTTGGAGCCTAAGGTGGAGGTCGAGGGGCCTGTGGCCGAGAAGGTCATTGATGCCAAACCTGAAGTGGTGGCAGATGAAATGATCATTATAACTGAGCCCAGGATGGTGGCGGATGAGGCGCTCGAGGACGGCGATCTCGTGGTGATGGTGGACGAGACAACCGCGACTACTGAACCTGAGAGAGTAGTGGGTGAGGTGGCCATGATTCCCGAGGACGAGCCAACCGCTCCTTCTCTGGAATCTGGCAATGCTCCAGTCATAGCCCTCCCCGTCTATGGTCCTTCGCCGTCTCCAGGTCTCGTGAGCACAACAACGGTTCCCATTGAGTCGGGTGATGAGGCCACGGGCGGTGGTCTCATATCAATAGAGGAGGGAATCGCCTCCGTTTCAGCCGGCAGCTCATCAGGTAAATCCTAAGTTGCTATCTTCTTTATCTTACAATCCTTTCTGACAAATTCGCATTTGTTGTAACGCAGGTGCAGCCAGCGCCGATGCCCCACTGCTTGAGGGAGCGCCTTCAACGACTGCATTGGCGGTGGTAACCTCTCAACCCTCTCTCATACCATCTAAGATGTTGGAAGGTATGGGTTTGCAATTTATTAATCCTATACTTCAGACATATAATTTATGTGCTAAAGTCATATTGTTGTGTCTCTTCACGAGTGCTCTTCGATCATGTATATCAGATGTTGCTCCCACACTTCTCCTTCCCATCCGAACTTGCTTCTTCCCCTGGTGGCGTTGGTGAGTATGATTTCCATTGACATCTTTCTTTTTTCATTGATGGAATTACCTCTAACCCTTTTTTTCATCTCGACTGCAGTGCTACAGATTGAAGGAGGGGATAAAAGATCAGCTGCGCCACCGGCCCTTCCGACCTTGCCACCTGTCTCGACTGGTACAGCGACTATCACATTGATAACTTCCCTCTCTTTATTTTCTGTACTGTTATCTGATCGCATCCTGTTTCTTTTCAGCTGTCGTTCCGGCATCGTCGCCCTTCGAGCCTCGTATTACAATGCCGGCGGGTCTTTATCTGAGAAGTCCGTCTTCAAAAGGCGCCACGAATAGTCTGCGCATGTTGAGTGACTACGTCGAGGAACTCGACGTTGAAACTCCTACATCTGCCGCAGACTTCGCTACGGTGGTTAACCCGATGCTGACAATACTCGTGAACTTTCATGATGAGGGCATCATCGCATCTTGGGTTAACCATTGCAGGGAGATCGAGGACCGCCTATATCAGTTGGAGTCCCTGCGTCCCGCTCCCGAGACCTTGGCTGCCAGTAATCAAAGAACAGCGTGGATTGAGCAGAGCGCTTCTTACTTCCGCCACCTCGAACAAGAAATCATTTCAAGGCGTAAGGAGTGTGGTGAGACTTCGAGCAAGTCTTCCCAACTGCATGCTCGGGTGGAGGCCAACGCCGCACGGCTGAAGGTTGTCTTTGAGGGCCTTCTGCAATGTCTTTCTGAAGGGTTATCATTGAGGCAACAACTTGACATTGTCGAGCGAGATGCATCCAGCCAGGAAGCAGCCCAGAAGACGGCGGAGGAGCAACTTTCAACCTTCTTGCAGAAGCGGGCCCAGGTGGAGGCGGAGGTGGCTGCGGCTGTCACTCAGGAGGAGGCGCTGAAGGAAGTGCGAGAGCAGCTTGTGGATTTACTAAAGACACTTCCTCCTCAGTAGCTATCCCTCTTTGTATCGTTTGTACTTGTAGATAAAAGAATGTGTATATATATATATATATTTTTATTCTTTGACATAATGTATCCTGTACCCAATCAAGTTTATGAATTAAAATACACCTTTTTTGTAATGTGTCATTTTCTCCGTCTTTTCTTTCTCTTATTATCAGCATACCACCTTAGCAAACATGGTTGACGGATAATTAGAACGAGCATTCTGACTTTCTTAAGAAATAGCGATGGCTTAGGCCGCAGGTTCAGATCTGCTGCCTAAGACTTTTCAACTCTATAAGCCGTGAGGTTCTCATAGAGATTTTTCTCCTTAGGAATCATGAGGATTCCTAAGTGTGGTTTTCTCTTATAAGTCGTAAGGATCCTATAAGAGAATTTTTCCCTCTTACGAGTCGAGAGGACCCGTAAGCGGTTGTTTCCCTCCTCGTCGAAACTCGACTTTGGAGAGTGAGACCCGTGAATAGTATGCAAGAGACCGTTTAGATCGACTTGTAGGGTCCCATTGTTCAGGAAGCAAGTTTTTTGGTCCCTGCTGCCTGAGGCTTCATCTTGCAAGTTGAGACGAATCGGGAATTTTTTCCGCTGAGACACTGGTTTCTCTGCGAGCCGACGTGAATCAGGAGGCTCTCATCAAGGATTGTCTGTTTCCTTGAGTTGAGGTGTTTGCTAAGGATTATTTGTTTCCCTAGCGCCAAGGATTATTTGTTTCCTTGGGGTTTGAAACGAGTCGAGAATTTCCCACGGAGGCACTGGTGGCTCTACGAGTCGACGCGGATCAGGAGGCTCTCGTCAAGGAGTGTTTGTATTCGTGAGTTGAGGAATTTGCTAAGGATTATTTGTTTCCCTAGCGCCAAGGATTATTTGTTTTCTTGGGGTTTGAAACGAGTCGAGGATTTCCCACGGAGGCACTGGTGGCTCTGCGAGTCGACGTGGATCAGGAGGCTCTCGTCAAGGAGTGTTTGTATCCGTGAGTTGAGGAATTTGCTAAGGATTATTTGTTTCCCTAGCGCCAAGGATTATTTGTTTCCTTGGGGTTTGAAACGAGTCGAGAATTTCCCACGGAGGCACTGGTGGCTCTGCGAGTCGACACGGATCAGGAGGCTCTCGTCAAGGAGTGTTTGTATCCGTGAGTTGAGGAATTTGCTAAGGATTATTTGTTTCCCTAGCGCCAAGGATTATTTATTTCCTTGGGGTTTGAAACGAGTCGAGGATTTCCCATGGAGGCACTGGTGGCTTTGCGAGTCGACGCGGATCAGGAGGCTCTCGTCAAGGAGTGTTTGTATCCGTGAGTTGAGGAATTTGCTAAGGATTATTTGTTTCCCTAGCGCCAAGGATTATTTGTTTCCTTGGGGTTTGAAAGGAGTCGAGGATTTCCCACGGAGGCACTGGTGGCTCTGCGAGTCGACGCGGATCAGGAGGCTCTCGTCAAGGAATTTTTGTATCCGTGAGTCGAGGAATTTGCTAAGGATTATTTGTTTCCCTAGCGCCAAGGATTATTTGTTTCCTTGGGGTTTGAAAGGAGTCGAAGATTTCCCACGGAGGCACTGGTGGCTCTGCGAGTCGACGCGGATCAGGAGGCTCTCGTCAAGGAGTGTTTGTATCCGTGAGTCGAGGAATTTGCTAAGGTTTATTTGTTTCCCTAGCGCCAAGGATTATTTATATCCTTGGGGTTTGAAACGAGTCGAGGATTTCCCACGGAGGCACTGGTGGCTCTGCGAGTCGACGCGGATCAGGAGGCTCTCGTCAAGGAGTGTTTGTATCCGTGAGTCGAGGAATTTGCTAAAGATTATTTGTTTCCCTGAGTTGAGGTATCTGCTGAAGACACTGGTTTCTTCGGAGTTGGACTGAACCGTCGAGATTTGGCTTCGTCTTCTGGCGGAGCCTGTTGGGAAAGTATGGTTCCCTCTTCGTTTTGCGCCCTTGTATTGTATACAGGGATCGATGTGATCTTAACTGTAGGGCCAAAGTTTTATCATTTCTTCTTTTTTTTATTTATTTCCGCGATGCTCTATCATTTCAGCTTTTATATCGCGAAGGTCGCGATTGCCCAATCATTTCGGCTATTTTTCGCGGTGCCTAATTATTTCGGCTATTTATTTTATTTTTACTCGCTGCTTTTTATTGCGAGTTGCCCAGTCATTTCGGCTATTTCGCATGCATACATTTTACTTGCTGCTTTTTTATTGCAAGTTGCCCCATCATTTCGGCTATTTCGTATGCATGTGCGGCTTACTGGTTTTTCGCCGTAAACTTGAAATTAGACACCGATCTCGGCATCAGCATCGCTACAACTGGGATATTGCCAGGAGCGAATCATCATTTGCCTCTGTCGTTGTCGAACAAAGGAGGCTTACCGACCAGGGTTAGGGTCCTGTCGACTAAGGCTTTGACTTCATGAGCCGTAAGGGTCTCACAAAGTTATTTCTCCCTACAAGTCGTGAGGATCTTATAGGTGTGTTTTCTCCTTAGGAATCATGAGGGTTCCTAAGTGTTTTGTTCCTCTGTAAGCCGTAAGGATCCTACAGGAGGGGTTTCTCCCCATAAATCGAGAGGATTTACAAGGGTTGTTCATCGTGCGAACATATCTTAGTCTCGGATGGGATTTAGTTAGGGAAATGTTTATTCGCGCCAGTGGATTGTATACAAGTGCCAATATTGGACCACTTGTAGGGCAATGTCGAAAGTTGTGGGGGTTGCTTAAGCACATGTTTAGGTCTCTGTAACTTAAGACTTTCAACTCTTATGAGCCGTGAGGGTCCCATAAGAGAGTTCTCCTTACGAGTCGTGAGGATCTCGCAAGTGTATTTTCTCCTTAAGAATCGTGGGGATCCCTATGTGTGTTGCTCCCTTATGAGTCGTAAGGATCTCACGCGGGTGGCTTCTCCTTACAAGGTCGAGAGGACCCTATAAGTGTCCTTTAACGAGGTTGCGCCCTTTCAGGTTTTCATAAACACTCGCCGGTAGTCCTGCTGTTTTTACTCACAGAGCCCTTTCGGGTTTTCATCCGTGCCCATTTTGCTTATGGACATACCGTTTTTTTTTATTCTTTTTATTTTTATATATTTTTTTTACGAGGTCGCGCCCTTTCGGGTTTTCACAAACACTCGCCGGTAGCCCTGCTGTTTTTACTCACGGAGCCCTTTCGGGTTTTCATCCGTGCCCTTTTTGCTTATGGACATACCATTTTTTTTATATGTTTTTTTATATATCTCGTCAGCCTAAAATATGCTGCGGTAGTAGTTTAAGGACGTTTCGGTCCGGCTTTGAGAAGGCCGGTTACTGCTGATAGAGTTTGAGCTTAGGAAGATAGCGAGCGGACATAGTCGTCGTCATCTATCATTGACCTAGGCTGTGGCTCATTAAGCGTAGTATCTCTTTAGGAAGCGACCGTTTATTGGCCTGAAAGGCCTTTCACCGTGCATGTCCATGAGTAGATAGGCCCCACCCTGGTAGACCTTATCTATGATGTATGGGCCTTCATAGTTTGGCTCGAATTTTCCCCGCTTGGCGCGATTGGGGATCATAGGCCTTTTGACCACTAGCACAACTTCGCCTTGGTGGAATGTCCTCGGTCGGGTTAATCTTTCATATGAGCGCGTCATCTTTGCTTTATAAGCTTCCAGATTTTGCTGTGCTATGAGCCGGGTTTCATCAAGGGCGTCAAGCTCCTCAAGCCGAAGGTGAGCATTTTCTTCGTCCGTTAGCTTGTAGTGGACTGCCACTCGTAGAGAGGGTAACTCTATCTCGAGGGGGAGTACTACTTCTGCACCGAACACCAACACGTACGGCGTTGTGTTCGTGGCCGTCTTGAACGTAGTTCGATATGCCCAAAGAGCTTCTTGCAGTCTTTCGTGCCAGTCCTTCTTATTTCGGGACACCGTTTTCTTTATGATCTTTGTCAAGGTCTTGTTGAAGGCTTCGGCTAGACCATTAGCTCGCGGATTATAAACCGAGGAATATCTTCAGTCTATATTGTGCTGTTGCGCGAAGCGACTGATCTTGTGGCTTCTGTAAGCTGGCCCGTTATCGGAGATGATCCGTCGCGGAGTTCCAAACCGATATATGATACGCGTCTTGAAGAAATGGAGGATATTCTCTGTCTTAACTTCTCTTAACGGTACTGCTTCTGCCCACTTAGAGAAGTAGTCAGTCGTCGCTAGGATGAAACGATGTCCTCTAGACGATACTGGTTTGATAGGGCCGACTATGTCAGTCCCCCACATTTCGAACGGCCAGCTAGCCACCGTTGGATGTAGTGGATTTGGATGCTGATGGATGAAGTCCCCATGAATTTGGCATGAGTAGCATTGCTTCGCATATTCGAGGCAGTCCTGAATCATCGTGGGCCAGTAGTAGCCCATCCGTTTGATCTTCAACTTCATCTTTGGGCCCGCTTGGTGAGAACCGCAGAGTCCGTCATGAATTTCCTAGACGACCCTTTTCTCTTCGTCAAGTCCTAAGCACCTCAACCGTAGAGAATCAAACGATCCAGAGTATCGTTGACGAAGGCGAAAGACAGAGCTCGTTTCATGAGCTGATGTCTTGCGGACGCTTCTTCAGGCATTCGGTGGGACTTGAAGTAATCTATGAAGACTTCTCTCCAATCCCCAGTATTTTCCCAACCTTTTACTTGCAGGGTCGTCTGGTCGCTCGCTCCCTTTTCTTCGGATGATTCCGGAGATATTTCTGCTGGGGCAAGCACTCGACGGCTTGGTACCACGATTCTGACGTCATCGAGGTTCTCGTCAGCCAGTTCTTTAGCAAGTTTGGCCAACGCGTCTGCTTTGCTGTTTTCCGTGCGTGGTATGCTCTCCAAAGTATAGGAGGGAATTTGGGTCAACAGTTGTTGCACTTTTTCACCGTACTTCACCAACTCCGGTTTGCACGTTTGGTAGTCGCCGTTTACTTGACTAACGACCAGTTGAGAATCCCCGTATATGAGGAGGTTTTCAATTCCCATGTCAATGGAGATCTCGAGGCCTGCTATCAGAGCTTCGTATTTGGCTTCGTTATTTGTCCTCGGCTCCGTCAGGGAGAAAGCAAAGCGCATTATCCCTCCTTGTGGAGTTACAAAGATGAGTCCTACCCTCGATTTGATTATAGGGGTACTTTGTTTGCGCTTCTTCACGGAAGATACTCCGTCGAAATAAAGCTCCCATCGGGTATTATCACCGTCGATCGCATCAAATGCATGTTCGTCTGGAAGATCGCAGTTTAAAGGAGAGTCGGCAGGTATCGGGTGCTCAGCGAGGAAGTCGGCGATGGCCTGGCCTTTCACTGCCTTGTGAGGTTGATATGTTATCGAGAACTCCATCAAGAGCAGGGCCCATTTAGCGAGTCGTCCCGTCAACATGGCCTTCAACATCAAGTATTTAAGGGGGTCCACCTTTGAAATAAGACGGACTTCACGCGCCAACGCATAGTGTCTAAGCTTTGTTATCGCAAAAATCAACGCCAGGCAATGTTTTTCAATGGGAGAGTAGTTGCTTTCTACCCCCAGTAGAACTTGACTTAAGTAATAGAGTGCTCTTTCTTTCCCTTGATCGTTCTCTTGTGCCCATAATGCGCCTAAGGAACCTTCGAGGGCAGTTGTATAAAGAATGAGGGGTTTTCCCTTGACCGGAGCAGCCAACACCGGCGGGTTTTGCAGGTATTGTTTGATCTCGTCTAGTGCGCTTGGGAATTTTTGGTCCCAGACGAACGGGGTTCCCTTCTTCATCAGGTGGCTGTAGGGACGGCACTTGCCTGAAAGATTGGCTATAAATCGCCGTATGTATGCGAGCCTCCCTTGGAGAGACCGCAACTGTTTGAGAGTTCTCGGCGGAGGCATTTCCATGATCGCCTTGATCTTTGATGGATCTATTTCAATGCCTCGGTGTCGAACGATGAATCCCAGGAATTTGCCTGAGGAAACTCCGAATGCACACTTGAGTGGGTTCATTTTCAGGTTGAATTGCCGAAGGCGTTGAAATACAGTCTTCAAATGCTCGAGATGTTCCTCGTATGATTTGCTTTTAACCACGAGATCGTCGATATAGCATTCGACGATTTCGTGTATAAGGTCATCGAAGATCTTCGTCATGGCCCTTTGGTAGGTGGCACCGGCGTTCTTTAGACCAAAGGGCATCACCTTGTAACAGAATATTCCCAGAGGAGTCCTGAAGGCGGTGTGCTTCTGGTCTTCGGGATCCATCTTTATCTGGTTATATCCTGACGAGCCGTCCATGAAGGAGAAAACCTCGTGAGTGGATGCATTGTCTATCATCAGTTCAGTAACTGGCACTGGGAAATCGTCCTTCGGGCAGGCTTTATTGAGATCTCGGAAGTCTACGCATATGCGCACTTTCCCATTTTTCTTCATCACCGAGACGATGTTGGCGATCCATTCAGAGTATTGAACTTCCTGGATGAAGCCAGAGTCGATCAGCTTCTTGACCTCAGCATTGATGTTCATCTCAAGCTTGAGCCGCATTCTCCTCGGCGCCTGTTTGACTGGTTTGATGTCCGGGGATATCGCCAATCTGTGTACAGCAATTTCTGGATCTATTCCCGGCATTTCGGAATAGTTTCACGCGAAGCAATCTCTATGCTGTAGAAGCACGTCCTTTAACGCAGCTACCCTTTCTTCAGATAGTAGCTCGCTGATGAATATCGGTCGTGGATCGTTTGCCGTCCCCAACTCAATTTTCTTAAGGTTATCTGCAGTAGTATGGATTCTATCTTCTAGCTCTTTTGGCGCAGGCGGGAACTCTGAGATCACCTCGTCGTTGTTGTTTTCGAAGTACCAAGGGAGCTCATCTATGTCCTCGGGCTCTTCTTTTAATATTGTAATCATGTGACAAGTACGTATTCGCTTCCAATCCCAATGCGGAACTGGTTCTTCTTTCGTGGCCTTGGGCTCGTGCTTTTGTGGTAGTGCTACCCTCCAGTTGTCGGACAGAGCGAACTTGCCAACCTGATACTGATCTTCGACCCAATTCTTGAAGGTGAAGCAGTCCTCGAGAGGGTGCCCTGCCACTCGGTGATAAGAGCAATAATCTGGGTGTGAGACTTCGCCTGCTTGTTCGGGGTGTTTGGACTTCGGCAGTGTAAGCATCTGATGTTTTAGAGCGAGGTCAAGTATCTTCTTCGTCTTATCCTGAGGAAACGAGTATGCTCGACCCATCTTCTTCATAAGGGATAGATCAATAACGCTCGACTCCCATTTGCGTGGCTTCTTAGCTCTGCTTTGTTGCTGTTGAGCGCCTTTTTGGCCTTTCGACTTATTTCTGCTTTTGCGTCGAGCCTTCTTTATAACAGGTTGATAAGGAGCGGCATTTTCATCCTTCACGGACTGTTGGAGAAGGCGTTGCATTTTGGCTTTCTCGTAGATGGCCATTTCGCGGTTATGGTCGTCTCGGACTTTTTGACCAGCTTCCCTTATAAATTTGTCCATTCGTTCTTCGAACGGCGGACTAGGTACTTTTGCATCTGGAACTTTCACTGTCTCAGGATTAGCGTCCTCCCATTGAGCATCCGCTTCTTCATCAAAGTCATACATAACATAGCAGCTGTTTAGTAGCTCTCGTTTCTTTGACAGGATGTATCCAAGTCCCTTTGTCTCCATTCTCCCATTAGGCAGTTTGCGTTGAGTCCCGGGAACGTTCCAGACTTTGTCATAGAACGTGGCTTTTCGAACGGTTTGCTTGAAGGATATCCCCTGGCGTTTCAGCAGCTTTTTCAAACCCTCCGTATAATATCTGGGAAGACGGATAGGCTGAAGCCTGTCGAGCGTAGGATCCGTGCCATGCCAGATTTCTTTCTCCACCTTGGTTTCTTCAGAGCGGTAGAACAGAATTGCTTTCTCGCTCTCTTGCCTGGGAGGGATATAGAACGTTTGCAGCTCTTCTACATTGTGAATATTAAGTGCGTCCAGTTCTTTATGGTGTTTAAGCGGCACCATGGCGACTTGTAGACTTTGTTCTTCGTCAGCGGACTTTCGTATTGAAGGTCGAGCAGAGAATACAGCATGGATCTCATCTTCCGAGTCGCTACCAAAGATCAACGTAGGAGCGGACGGTCCTGGCTTGTTGTGTTGGGGCGGACCCGAAGACAGGGATGGTGGCGTTAGCTTTGTTCTCCGGCTTGTGACACCTCTCCGTATCTTCAAAATCCGGTAAGAAGTATTTGGCATCTTCGTATTTGCGGACCTCGTTCACAGAGAATGGGTTCAATTCTCCCGTCACGGTATACTCGAAGCCATCCTTAAAATACTTCATACACTGATGTTGTGTAGAAGGGATGATGTTGTACTCGTGTAACCATGGTCGGCCGAGCAAAGCGTTGTAGCATGTCTTGGCGTCTATGACGTGAAACTTAATGTCCGTGACGAGTAGCCCGAAGCGCAGCGTCAGTATCACAGACCCAAGAGTTCTTGATGACTGGGAGTCAAACCCGGAGATGGTGATCTTGTCACGAGCAAGGTGCTGGACGCTCATGCAGATTTCTTTTAACGCCCGAACATTGAGGAGGTTAACTGAGGATCCATTGTCGATCAGGATTTTGCCTATCTTTATATCGTGGCAGTATCCTGAGACATAAAGGGGACGACTATGCTCGCACGTCCCAAGAAGAAGGTCCTCGTCGCCGAAAGTGACATCGGCCGTGTGCACTTCCTCCAATTCATCCTTCATCTTTTCCTCGGCCAGGCATGCTTGGAATTGTTCCGGCTCTTGGAGTGCCTTAATTAACGAATCTCTCGCCTCCTTTGATAGCAAAAGAGCGTCAAGAATGCTGAGCTGTGAGGGTAGCTTCCTCAGATGCGCTAAGACGTTGTAATCCACCTTATTCTTCTTTGGCGGGTCCTTGGCGGCAAGCTCTTCCACTACTTGGTCATCTAAGACGATATCTTCAGAGACCTTTTCTTTCCCTTTATCTTTTCTGTTTAAGGGTCCGAGATTCTTTTCAGGCAGCGTCCGATTCCGCAGCCGGATATTTTCGCAGACCTTCGGCTCTTCTTCTTTTCCCGAAGTGGATTCTTTAAAGAGAGGGGCAAGTTCCAGCTCCTCATCAGAATCGCTCCCGAATGTATGCACTTGTGACCCGCCGGTGTTAACCACGCGTCAATCGCCAGTAGTTCTTTTAAGCTCTCCGGTCGTATTTCTTTGCTCCCGACGAGTTTTACGCTTTTCCCGTTTAAAGTGTTGTCAATGAGCTACATACCCTTGCCACCATCTATCGAAAGCTTTGCACTTTTGAGTGGGGTGCGAAACCTTCTGATGATATAAGCAATAGGAGGGGTGCGTTTCCACTTTACCGGTGATGTTTCCTTCAGAGGATGGTAACTTCATGCCCATTGATATGGCCTTAGCAAACCTTTTCTCAATCTTGAATTGGCTTTTGTCAACGGTGGAGGCATTTTGCTCCAGCGGGATCGTCTAAGCTCTTTCATCAAGTCGCTGGCACTTGGCCCTTTCAAATATGGCCGTCTCGCGTTCTCGATCAGCTTTACTTTTCAACCGAGCTTCATTAAGGAATGCGTCAATTATCTCATCTGATGGCACCGGAATTTTTGATTCGGTATCTGCCCCCAGCGTTTCAGTACAAGAAGTCTCCTCACCGTTCATGAACGAATGGGAAATTACATGACAGCTCACCACGCATTCTTCAGATTCATCGGATGAACTTTCTCCCTCACCTTCCTCTTGAAAGACGTGGTTGAGAAACTCTTGGAATGTAATGGGGGTCCATGCCTTCTGGTTGTATTCCTCCAGCGCGTCAATTTGTTTTTGCAAGTCCGTGCGCTTGTTGCCAGGCTTCACGGGATTCTTTGACTTCTTTTTCTTCTTCTTCGAGGATTTTGACGGCTGGTTGCGAGTGCTTGAGCCACCACCATCGGTCTTTGGAGTTGGACGTGGCTTCAACATCCCTTCAATGACCTGCGGTTCTAACGGGTTCTTCCACTTGATCGCTGGACATGTCTGAAGATCGTTTAGCATCCTCTTTGTCTTGGCTGATAATACAACCTCCCACGGAGCTTCTTCAACGACAGAGCATGTTGCCCCCGGCGTATTCGTCCCCTTAGAGGTGTGGGGCTGTGGGGGATTCACCTTCCATTTGTCAGATAATGCGAACTTGCCCTGTCGGTACTGGTTTTCAAGACAATTTTTGAAAACGTAGCAATCTTCGATCGGATGGCCCAGTACTCGATGATAAGGACAGTAGTTGGGCTCATTGACGTCACTTGGTTGCAACGGACGTTTTGGATCCGGCAGATTTATGAGTCTGTTGCGCAATGCCAACTCGAATAACCTTCTCGTTTTATCGTGGGGAAAAGAATAAGAACGCCCTTGCCTCTCCTCAAGGTCTAAGTATGGGCGCATATTATTTTGATGCACAACCGGCTTCGAATTGCTCGGTTGTTGTTGAGCATTAGCGACGACGCTCGCTTTTCCCTTCCCTTTGTCATTTCGGGATTCCGGCTTTGGAAGAGGAGGTTTATGGCCCATCTGATCCATCTGCGCTAGCTTGTCAATCAAGGCCTGGAAGGTAGTTGGCTTGAAAAACATAATAAATTGTGAGATGGTTGCTTGCGGATCAAGGGTTCCTACAAACATACCCACCGCGGGAGCTTCTTCAATACGCTGCTCGCACTTCGACCATAAGTTCCGCCACCGTATAGCGTATTGAACCTATGTCTCGCCTGGTTTTACCCTGGCGTTAATCAGTGCCGTCATCGGGGTGCGTTCACTGGCGCTTGCAAAACGCTGAGTAAACAACAGGTCCATCTCCGCGAAGGTTTTGATAGAGTCGTTCGGGAGCTCAGAGTACCACTCGAACGCCGTATCTGATAAACTTCCAACAAACTGGCGAAGCAACAGCTTGTCGTCACCGCCGGTGTTGCCGCAGAGTGCTCTGAACTGGGCAACGTGCTGGTGAGGATTGCCCGTCCCCTTGTAGACATGGAACTTAGGAATTGTATAACCGGGTAGGTACTTGATTTGATCGTACCAACTTGGATATGGCCGCCCCGTTTTTACGACCTGGCCGGCTGCTTCGGTCGCATGATGAACCCGTATTTGTTGGGCGATGTACTCATCCAAATCAGCTTTGGAGATTGTATCCTCTTTAGCCGTCGACAGAGCTGGTGGAGGATTTGATGTCTCTCCCCTATCGTCTCCAAGGACGATCGGGGGCTCTTCCATCGGAGGATCTTGTTGTATCATCATCCCTATCATGTCTTGGAAGAGGAGGCCCATACGCTGTATGTTGGCTGCTTGTTCAGCAGCCTCTTTGTCCTTCTTCTCCAATATCCGGCGAAGGAATTTGGTGTCGGTTTCTTCCTCTTGGCGTTCATCCGAGGACGCTTCAGGGTTTTCTTTTGGCCCTGTAAGTGCGGCCATAGCATTCATCATTTCTTGGAGCTTTTGCTGTTGCTCCTGTGCCTTGGTCACTGATTGGGTGAGCGGTCGATGACCTGTAGATATGCGGCTGTCTTCTTTACCAGATGCCACGTAGACGGTATGAACTACAATGCCCCCTGACTTAGGGAATTTGGGTTCACCACCTCTGATATTTGTCGCCGGCGCGGGGGTTTTCTCCGGCCTCCTTCTTTTGTGGGCCGTTGAAGTTAAAGGGGCCGTGGAAGTGGGTACCCTAGCGATTGTTGTCCCCTGCTGTTTAATAGGGCGGTCTTTTTTTTTTGCACCTTCGTCTTCTTTTGTTGACGAGAGTGATCTGGGTCGATCACGGAGTCTTGAACCCTTCGCCAAACCTTGTATATTTTTGAGGACAGCCGTTGAGGGGGCTGTTCTTGTTTCGTTTCTGGAGCTCTCTCCGCGGGTGGAGGAGATCTCTTCAGTGTAGCGGTTGGAGAGTTCTTACGTACCCTCCTCAGCAGCTCAAAGCTGTTCCCAGTTGGAACAGCAGTGTTGACTTCTACCACTGGAGCCGGTGGAGTTAGCCCTGAGGGGGAGTTACCCCCTGCCTTCCTCACTCGTTGCCAATGGCGACGTCGAGCATGACGAGCTGTTGGGACTGGCTCGGAGATTGAGACATCTTCTTTTTGCCCCATGTCTGAATGAAGCGCCGCCGGTGTTAACCTCTTAAAGACTGAAGTTGTCTTTGGAGGGGTGATATTCAACCTGTCGAAGACGGATCCTCGGGCAGGGGCAGGTGCAGGAATCGTCAGTCATGAAAAGATTGACTCTTTGACAGGGGAAGCCGCCTTGACGACTTCTGGAGCAGCAGTTATTGCCTTCCTTGGGACAGCCAATTTAGAGTTCTGATTTAGCCTGGCGAAAACAGAGGCTGTCGGTTTGGTAGTGGGCGACCCGTTGACAGGGGTCGTCGTAGCAGTGAGCCGGTCGAAGACCGACTTCTTGTTCACTTCCGGTGCAGGTATTGGCATAAAGAAGCTTGCAGGTGGGATCATGGTCCCGAAAAACAGGCCGGTGGTGGCCTGGGTCGCCTGGTCTACCGGCAAAGCGAGGAAGGAAGCCGCTTGGGTCCTATATGCTACACCTCCCGGTGAGGTGGGGTGTCCGTTGCAGTGGCATTTCGAGCAGTTGGTGCAGTTAAAGGCCATTGAATCTTGAGTTCTGCGCCAGGCAAAAGACCAAATCTTAGTAACTTGAAATCCGAAGGCAACCATTTAACAAACCGCGATCGGTTCGCGAGGACGACACACGAAGTGTGGAGTGGAAAGAGGAAAAGGTCCCACCGGGCGTGCCAGAATCTGTTCCCCTCCGAAAGACGGCGTACAAAACTGCGATGTCATGACGCTGAGATTCGGGGCAGATGCTATTTGGTTTTATTCGTCCACCTCTTCGAAGATGCCAAGTTGATTTATGGCACCGTGTATCGGAGGTTTAGACGGATGCGGCCGATGTAGCAGACTTCGTCAGATTCCCCCTCGCTTAAGAGGTTTTTGATTGTGGGGACGCTCTTCCCTGCAGGCGCAAGCCCCTACAGTTAATTACGCTACTGCATCGCGGTAGCAACTTTCTCCTTCTCCAGAATTTCACTTCGTGTCGTGTGTGTTTGTTTTGTTTATGGTTGCCCGTGGATTGTATACGGAGACTGAGTAATGTCGTCACCGGTAGGACGTGGATTAGTCCAAATCCGTATTTACTTAGATTTGGGTTTTGTGTTTTTAGTTTAAGGATGCATTAGTCGCGTTGCGGCTAAGATCAACTTAAACGTTCGTTAAGGATACGATAGTCCTGTTTGAGACTAAGATCAACTTAACGTGATAATCCATTTAATATCTGGCCATCGGGACTCGTCACCTCTCTAACGTCGTTGAAGGATTACAACGGCAGATGTCAGAGGAGTTCAGAGATGTACCCTTGAACCAAGGTTGATTTGGAGTTTTATAGTCCGTTTGAATGTTTTAGGATACGTTAGCCGTGTTTGGGGGCTAAGATCAACTTAAACGGGATCGTTTAAATCCGGCAAAAGAGCATTTGGAGCCTCTATTGTTCCAGTTTAGGGACGTAGTGGTCCATAGGTAGTTTAGGGACGTTGCGGTCCATGCTCCAGTTTAGGGACGTAGTGGTCCATATTCCAGTTTAGAGACGTGGTGGTCCATGTTCCAGTTTAGGGACATGGTGGTCCGACATTAGTTTAAGGACGTTTCGGTCCAATATTAGTTTAAGGACGTTCTGGTCCAACATTAGTTTAAGGACGTTTCGGTCCAGTATTAGTTTAAGGACGTTTCAGTCCACGAGTTTAAGGACCCCGCAGTCGGTATTGATGTGTGGTCGTCGGGACCCGTCACCTCTCTGACGTCGTTGAGGGATTACAACGATAGGCGTTAGAGGAGTTCGGAGATGAACCCTCGAACCGGATATGAATTGATTTAGGGAGCAGCCATGCTCGGTCAATTTAATTCGAGGACTTACAGCCATGATTGGGCTAAGTCCAGTTGGAAAATACTCATCATTTTTATTTGTTCTTTGCATTGCATTTCTTATTTTTATTTGGGCTTTGCCCAGAAAGGATTCAGAGCATCAATTTGTTTTGGGCTCTGCCCTTTATAAATGATGCAGAGCATCAATTTTATTTGGGCTCTGCCCTTTTTATTGCTTTGCAATTTATTTTGGCCTGCTAGGTCTTTTTGACTTGGGCATGGCCCTTTAACAAAAGAAATGCATTGCATTTTTCAGGCGCTTTGCGCCTAATCAAAGAGCGCAAGCGCTTATGGTGATGACACGTGTCATGCAGGCGCAGTGCGCTGCGCTAGTGCGCTACGCTTGCGTTGCTGACACGTAGCGCGCTCTGGTGAGTTGCGCCAATTTCAGAGAGCAAAGCTCTATTTCAAAAGCGCATAGCGCAAATGGTTCAGACGCTGACACATGGTGCTCTCTGGTGGCTTGCGCCAGCCCAAGAGTGCAACAGTGCAGATTTATAAGTGCAAAGCACTATTAATTTGAGAATCTTTTAGATTCAAGAACCGATGGTTCATAAAAGAAGTGCGAAGCACTATTTGATTTCTTGATCTAATTTAGATCAAAGAAAAATAAGTTTTTCTTGTTTTTCTTATCTCAGAGAACCAAAGGTTCATGAAAAGTGCAAAGCACTATTTAAAATTTTTTTTGTTTTTTTTTAATTAAAGATCATTGATATTGTTTTTAGATCTATGATCTGTTCATGAGAGAACTTTCTCTTTCTCTAAAGGTTTTTACCTTTTTTGTTTTTGAGGAGTTCTTCAGAGTTCTTTTTTTTTTCTCAGAAAATGTTGATGCCTTTGAATTGAGGCTTAGGGTCTTTTTTATAGTGCCCATAAATTAGTTAATTTTGTTAAAGAGATCTTTCCCTGAGTGATTTGGGGGATTTTCCCCACCGTTGGATCTTTGATCCAAGGGCTTCTGCTTTACAGAAGAAAATCTTCTTGTTTTAACAAGAACAGAAAGATTTCTTTAAAATCTTTATTCTGTTTGGCGCAGATGCCCCAGCGCGTGACGCGTGTCACGCAGCGCACAGAGTAGCGCAACTGCACTAGCGCATCTGCGCTGACACGTATCGCGCAGCACAACCGCGCGAGCGCATCTGCGCTGACACGTGTCGCGCAGCGCACAGCGCAGCGCAACCGCGCGAGCGCATCTGCGCTGACACGTGTCGCGCAGCGCAGTGCTTGCGCAACTGAAGCGTTGCTTCCTTTAATTTTGTTTAAAACAGAGCTTTGCTCTGGTTGAGTGCGCTGCGCTGATGCGTCTGCGCTAGACAAGTGGCGCGTTGCGTCCGGGATTTGAAGCGTTGCTTCAAAATTTTGAATTTCAACAGAGCTTTGCTCTAATTGGGGGAAACAATGTACAAAATAGAGTTTCAAGCATGAGCACAAGTTATAAATTTAATTTGTTTAAGAATAGCAAGAAACAACTTGTAGCTCATTGGTAAAGCCTTGCACGGCTGTAACTTAGCTCCTGTGTTCGAATCCCCTCAGCCACATATTATTTTTTTTATGAATTTTCTTTTAAACTTTTTAGAAGCCCAAAAGTTTACACATGATATACGCGTAAAAATGAAAAGTCACAGAAAACAAACATGTAGAAAATGTTATATGAACAGAGTAGAACATGTGGCATTCATCCAGGACCCCACACCCCTAAAACGACAGGTGAAGATTGCCTTCTAGCTGGCGCCGCCGGGCCCCCCGAGGGGAATGCTTCCATGTTTTGAACCCTAGTCCTTTGTCTTACCCCCACTACTTCTAGTATGTTTGTTTTCCCTGCAATTATCCAGAGAATTAAAAACAAGCTTTAAATCAAAATTTTAATGCATTTTAATTCTCAAAACCCTAATTTTATCCTATAAATACAACCCCATACCCTAGCCCTCTTCATTCTGAAATCTATTGTTCAAAATTCTCAAAATTTTCCAAGTCAAAGAAGAGTACAAGTAACGTTAGCCCAAGGTCAAGTTCCGGCGACGATTCGAGACGATTCCGGCGACCCCACGACTCCATGAAGCTTCCAAATCCTTCCTTAACCTCCCTTCTCTCATTTCATCTAGTAAGTCCCCTCTCTTCTTCTCTCTTCCTAATTTAAAAAGTTCTCATTTCAAAACTCGTCGGAAGTGGAGTTATTCCGACATTCGATTCTAAACTTGTTATAAAACGCAATCTTTCTTGGACGGTTGGCGCTGCCATTTTTGCGACTTGGACGGTCATTGCTGCCATTTTTGCGACATGGATGGTCGATGTTTCCATTTTAGTGACTTGGACGGTCATTGTAGGGTTCCTATCGACGGCAGCAAGGTTTCAGGAGGTATCGTCCATGCCATTTTCAAAAATTTGCCGTTTCAAGGAACTCTAAACTAGAATCGTTAACTAGAATATTATACGAGAACAATAGTAAACCATTTACAACTAAGTGAACTAGAAATACAACCTTTGTAGATCGGTCCTTCACTTCATAAACTCCTTGTAGTAGTCCCTTCGCTGCGTTGATGGAACTCCCGGACCCTTGCATGGCTTCACAAGACGAATGGAACGTTCTTGCTTGAAGTCTTCGAGGCCGAAGATGATCTACGTCGAGAGAATACTTGCTCAAGCTTCTAATTCACTAACTAAAATATTAGCGAAGCAAACACCCTATACTAAAGTGCTAATCTAGTAGAGGATGATGAAATAGGAAGTTGGTTCACTTTAAAATTCTTTTTCTCACAATACTTTCTCACTTTTTTCAAACCCTAGAGAGCTTTTTCTTTTGGAGGAAGAAGATGAAGAAATCAGAAGAGAATGAAATGATCAAGTGTGAGAGTGAACCATGGTGAGTGAGTATCATATACTAACTCATGTAGAGACATAACCATGGCTAATTAAAATGGTTAGGTTAACAAATATCTAAAGTAAAACAAAGTGAGTGGACTTTGTCAAAACACCCACAAGCTTCTACAAGCTCATGCTTTTAACAAATAATCCACTAATTTTGTAATTACTTTAAACATCAATAACCCACCATTATAAATAGAATGGTGTATGTCTCATACACCCATGTATAGTGTATCAACAACCATGACACACAAAAATAAATAATGCACATCAATATATATCACATATATATAACATGTACACACAAGTGAGAAAAGAATGCTTAAGTGAGCTTGTGATAGTTAATGTAAATTAGTATATCAAATATACAATTATACATTAAATTATTAAATCAACACTTGATTTAATAATCCTTCTATATCACATATAACTGACTAACACTAAATGTACCATCTTATCGAATCAACACTTGATTCGATAACCCGGTTATATCATATATAACCGACCGATACAAAAGTCGCGAGAATAGAATACGGTATCACATACACACATTATTCTCGGTCCCGCACATATCACATATATGCTCCTATTTCGTTTTGCCTGAGCCAGTAAAACCTCTATATAGGACTCTAAAGACTCGTCAATACGCCGACAGTAGGTGATGATCACATCAAGAACCCACAAGCCGTCAGCGGTACTAGCTGGACGTAATATCTACCCGGGTATTGAGCGATCAGAAGATCAGCAAGCAAGCCCGCTCCAACTCCTGCAAAAGCCTGACGGTAACACTTGCCATACAGTCCGGTCTCCTCGTCTGATATGTCGCATATCAAGTCTAGGGGTGGTAAACGTCAGACCCCAATAACCGATAAGTCATGCCGATGTGAGGCTCATAACGGGTCGAGAAACTACTGGTAACACTTACCAGTAAATCTCTAAATCAGCCCTGGCCAGGGACTTCCCTGTTATGGCTAATCGAACACAATGCAACATCAACTCCCAATACCGGGAGAGACGAAACCCCTCCTATCGCTCATTACCTCCATGTGACTCGGGATTGTACCCAAAAATCACCGTTTTGCATGTTCTCTTGAACGTGGTAAGGTGGAAATCATAGCACAGTGGGAATCACACATGACTCTATGACGATCTCGGGTCTACAGACTAACCTGTACAAGTGTCACCAGAGAACTGCCATCTGACGTGAGGTATAATACCATCCGGGAGTTCTCGGCGAGTCCGTCCAGTGTACCCAGTCTCCATTGAGCACCCGTACACCATATCTGATGTCAAACACCAATGGATATGGGATCATCCATCGCCCATCTAATGGGTCGAGAAGCATATACGCTAGTCTACACTGGTATATCGATGCCCCGTATCGATACACCCACGACTAGGAACATTAAAGGATGAACTTATGGACTACCATAGCCCTACTAGTATGATCTGCATCATAGTTCCGGTAGTCAAGTACACATCCTAAGGGCTTTACCAACATGTAATCATAAGACAGTACCAAGAGACAAGTATACATGTTAAGATAAAGAGCAACCAGATAGCATACTATCATATCGAGTAAGAAAGTCCTCTCTATATATGTCCAAGCATCCAATATAATATACATCATATGTACAATACTGGCCTCTAGGGCATACATACAACTAATAGTCATTGCTACCATTTTAGCGACGTGGATGGTCGGTGCTGCCATTTTTGTGACTTGGACGGTCGTTGCTGCCATTTTAGCGGCGTGGACGGTCAGTGCTGCCATTTTTGCGACTTGGACGGTCATTGCTACCATTTTAGCGACTATACGGTTGGTGCTGCTATTTTAGCGACTTAGACCGTCGTTGTTTCCATTTTTAAGACTTGGATGGTCGGTGCTGCCATTTTAGCGACGTGGACGGTCGGTGATTTGATTTGACTTGCTCCGCTTTCTGCGGTGTCGGGATTTGATTTTACTTGCTCCGCTTTCTGCGGTGTCGGGGTTGAAATTGACTTGCTCCGCTTTCTACGGTATCAGGGTTGATTTGTTTGATTTGATTTATTTTGGGTGTTCCCTACCCGTCTAGCGGGACTTTTGAGCTTGGAAGCGCTACTGGGTAGGACATTAATTTGATCTGTTTGATTTCTGCCTTATCTGGCGGGACTTTTGAATTTGAGAGGAACTTAGAATTTGGATTTTGTTTGGCATCAGCATTGCTGCACTGGAATAATGCCAGGAGCAACTCATCATTTGCCCCGGGAGGACTTGAGATTTGGTTTTTGGGTTGGCATCAGCATTACTACACTGAAATAATGCCAGGAGCAACTCATCATTTACCCTGGGAGGACATGGGATTTGGTTTTTGGGTCGGCATCAGCACCGCTAACACTGAAGCGTAGTGCCAGGAGCGACTCATCATTTTCCTTTGGGAAGACCTGGGATTTGGGTTTTGGGTTGGCATCAACACCGCTAACATTGAAGCGTAGTGCCAAGAGCGACTCATCATTTGCCTTTGGGAAGACCTGGGATTTGGGTTTTGGGTCGGAATCAACACCGCTAACATTGAAGCGTAGTACCAAGAGCGACTCATCATTTTCCCTGGGAAGACTTGGGATTTGGGTCAGCATCAATACTGCTAACACTGAAGTGTAGTTCTAGGAGCGACTCATCATTTTCCGTGCCCGTTAGGGAACAATTGTTTAGGATACAAGTTTAGATTCCTATCACCTAAGGCTTTTAAATTTTATGAGCAGTGAGGGTCTTATAAAAGCATTTTCTCCCTACGAGTCAAGGGGATCTCACAGGTGTATTTCTCCCTAGGATTCGTGGGGATTCCTAAGTGTGTTGCTCCTTTATGATTCGTAAGGATCTCACGCGGGGATTTTCTCCTCACAAGGTTGAGAGGACTTTGCGGATATATTTCATCTCTTTTCATGATTTTGCGCCCTTTCGGGTTTTCACAAACTCGCCGACAGTCCTACTGTTTTTACCCACGGAGCCCTTTCGGGTTTTCATCTGTTCCCGTCTCGCTTGTGGACATACCGTTTTTTTTCGCCTTTTCACCGGTAGGACTTTAAATGTAGTCTCGCCGGTAGGACTTGGGAGAGATATGGGTCATTTGCGCCCGTGGATTGTATTGTATATGGTTTTACAGGATGTATGATCCAGACCGTTGGGCCGTTGTGCTCAATTCGCTTGCGACTTGGAGCATTCACGCTTAGTATTTCTTGAGGTATCGGCCATTGATGGATGGCATGGGTCTTTCTCTCTCGGGATTTATCAGCTGGTAGGATCCTCCCTCAAACACTTTCTCGATGACGTATGGTCCTTCCTAGTTTGGCTCGAATTTTCCTTTGGCATGTCGATTGGGTATGATTGGTCTTTTGAGGACCAACACCAATTCGCCTTTCTTAAAAACGCAGAGACGGGTCATCTTATCATAGGCCCGTGACATTTGGGCTCGATACAGCTCCAGATTTTGCTGTACTGCGAGCCTCTTTTCTTCGAGGGCGTCGAGCTCTTCGAGCCGAAGGAGGACGTTTTCCTCCTCCGTCAACTCATTTTGGATGGCCATTCTTAGGGTTGGAACCTCGACTTCGAGCTAGAGGATTGCTTCCACTCCGAAGAGTAGTGAGTATGGAGTGGACTGAGTTGAAGTGCAATGCATGGTATGATATGCCCACAACGCCTCGTGGAGCTTGAGATTCCAGGCTCTCTTGTTGGCTGAGGAATTTTTCCTCAGGAGCTTGCATAGAGTTTTATTAAAGGCTTCGGCTAGCCCATTGGCTCTTAGATTATAGATGGAGGAATATATCCAGTCTATCTTGTACTGAGAAGCGAACCTTGAGACTTTGAAGCTCTTGAAAGAAGGTCCGTTGTTAGATATGATTCTTCTTAGTGTACCGAAGAGGTAGAGAATATTATGCCAGAAGAACGCCGGAATATTTTCTGTCTTGACTTCTTTTAGCGGGACAGTTTTAGCCCACCTGGAGAAGTAGTTAGTTGCGGCCAATATGAACCGGTGGCCTTTAGATGACGGAGGATTAATTGGACCAACTATGTTGGTGCCCCAAATTTCGAAGGGCCATGACACCACCGTAGGATGCAATGGATTGGGATGCTTGTGAATGAAGTCACCGTGAATTTGGCAGAGATGACACTTTTTTGCATGCTCTTCGCAATCCCTTATCATGGTGGGCCAGTAATATCCAAGCCGTTTGATTTGAAGCCGCATTTTGGGGCCGGATTGGTGAGCTCCGCAGACACCTGAGTGAACTTCTTTCATGATTTTTTAGGCTTCGGCCGATGACAGATATCTGAGCCAGAGTTGGTCATATGATCTACGGTATAGCGTATTATTTACAAACATGTATCGTAAATCTCTCTTCTTCAGCTGAATCCCCGCAGATTTTCTTTCGGGCAGTTTGTCGTATCGGAGGTACTCTATGAAGGGTTCTCTCTAATCGGGTTCATCTTGGATGATCAGAGCTTCTTCGGCAGGATTGTTCTCTTGTTCTACGTTTCCTCCTTCACGCAAAGTGTAATGACCCCAATATTACTATACCTTCGTGTTTTATTTTCTTTAGTAAAATATTGTAATTATTTATTCTTAGTATTTTTTCGTATATTTTGTTTTCTATTAAATATATTATTTTATTATTCCATCTATTTTTTCCCAAACCCATTTCTTTAAAATAAATCTTAACGTAAGACCTGACCTAGCCCATAACCCAAATCCAATCTCATTTTCATTTTCTTTTATAAAACTATGAGCCCAAAAACCCACTTTCTTTTCAAGCAACGACATATATTTAATTCTAATTAAATATGTGCATGAACACGCTTGTAGCTCATTGGTTAAGTTCTTGCATTGTTATTCCATAAGTCATATGTTCAAATCCCCATTTTTGTAATTATTTTTATCTATATTTTTAAAATCTCTAATAACTTTTACATTTATTTTTGCAACGACAAATATTTAATTGTAGGTCTTTTACATTTATTTTCTTTTCTCTCAAAATCTACATAGAGAAACTAACTTGATCCTTATCTTGGTTGCTCGAGCCTAGGTCACCTAGACTTGTTTTTACCGATAGAATCGAATCGGTGAACCGGTTGTTATACCGACTCACACAACCCGTAAGTCCCCTCTTCTCCTCCTTTTCTCTACTTAAATTTCATCCCCTTACCATGCCTCCATCATGCCGAATCTTGAGATAATTACTTAGTCTCAAGATAAACTTTTTTTGTTAAATTAAAAAATGGTTGAAATAAAGCATATATGTTTAGCTATAAAATCTTGCATGCAATTGTTGATAACATATTAAGTATTATTGTTTTAGATGGTTAATCATGACCAGATCGTATGTTTGCTTCACATATATTAATTCATTTTATTTATCGCTGAAATTTTAATTATTTATATTTATTTTTGCATACAAATAAATACCATAGATTTATCATTTTTAAATACGATCTTACAAAACCTTTATTTTTAAAATAATTTTTATAAATTAATTTCCACTTCTGGAAATTCTTGGAACATTGGGATAAAATAATAGACAGAATTCCAAATCTACAGTAAAAATTTCATATCGAACCGAATAGCGGTTTAGAAGTTACGTAGTTTTTATTCACTATTTTTAAAATCAGAAAACTGCCAATAAGGGTCTTTTTCGAGAGACCATAACTCTATAATCGTTGATCCAAATTAAGTTTTTTCAGATATTTTAAATATCTACATTGAATTATATAGATTTTCTTGATTTTATGTTTTTATTGAAAAACGACGTAAAATATATAAAACCGCGTTACAATATTAAGCGATGAATCTGAACAGAATCTGTCCTGATTTGCACGCTATTTTTAAATTGGACATAACTCGAACATCCGATGTCCGTTCGTGAAAAAATTTAGATGTGTAGATGCATAATTGATAGAACTATAATTTTATGTATATTATATTACTTATAAACACATGAAACAAGACGATATAGGCTTCATAATATATATAACATATAGTTGTTGTCCAAAAATCTGAATTTCTGTTTTAAACGCTGATTTTAAAATGATCATAACTAGAGCTTCAGAAATCCAAATCGTGTGAATCTTGGTGTTTTGGATAATTAATCCAAAATACCTACAATTTTCTAATAATTTTGGGAACCTAAAACCCGATATAATTTAACTCAAACCGCGTTTTAAAAATGTATGACGGTGCCGAACAGATTCTTATCTGTTTTGCGCGACGATACAAAAACATGTATATCTCCCAAACCGGTAGTCGTATTTAGGTGAGACTGGAACTCAAGTGTGCATAACACTTAAGGCTATGTTTTAGTTTATATTATGATTTCAAATGACTTGATTAACTAGTCGTACATATCACATATTTACAACATTATTTTAGACGTTACTTGTATACTTATCTCATATCATGTTCGTGATTGCTTATTTATTTTTATTTATATGACTTGAAATTAAATCATTACATATTAGAATTGACTTGATCTTGACACGACTCAATCATGAATACTTGAACCCGGTATGTACACTTGAGCCAACTTGACTCGAATCATGAATACAATTGGCATGACTTGCACTTGACATGACTACATGAACTCAATCTTGAAAACTTGATATCATACATTACCTTTTGTATTCATGGATTCGATCAAGACTCATAATATTAATCATAAACTAATAAACATGGGATGTTGGGGTAGTTTGAGTATGAATCAAACGGAATCTCATGAGTCCCATTAATACAAATCATGTTGTTGTAGTACCGGGATGAAACGGTACAATTCATGTTGCTGTGGTACCGGGCTGAAACGGTACAAATCACGAATTCACGAATAACGGCCCGTGTTTCCAAGCCTCTGGATGATAGCCTGTTGGGTTTGGAATACTTTAATAACAATTGAAATCCTGCTATTTTGGGTCCGTGATTCTTTGCTCCTGAACGATAGCCTTGGGTTCGAGAATACTCTTGAGATTGGTTGACATTCACACTTGAACTCATGTTACTTACTTTTACCCTTTTAGAAACCTTTTAGGACAGTTACATTCACTTCATGTTCACTATATCTACACTCCACGGCCATGCTATACTTGTTTGCTATGCTCATGTTATATTTTCATGCCGTTATAGTTGACATACATATTACCATGCACTCTATTATACTTGTTTACATGTTCATTATTTATATCCATGCTATACCATATATCATATTAAACCCTGCATTTCATTTATATACATCACACCATCCTTTTGGGGACTTACCGAGCGTTAGTTCGTTGATGGGCATTCCACCTATCTTTTGTTTCTTGGAATATTCATCAGGTGAATTAGGATCAGAGGAGGTGGAATCCACTGCAAAGAATTACAACCAGTTCGCACCTGAAGCAGATCATTAATTTTCTTTCCTTCTTTTCTTCTTCAATATGCTACATGTTTAGACACTTTCTTTTTATATTCAGACTTCTTGTATCAGTTAAACTATGTAAAGTTAAGAATGTAAATATATAAAGTGGTTGGATTTTATTTTCACTTGTCTATTCTTGTGTCATTTTTATGTTGCTTATAGACACTTAACGTATTCTTATAGTAAATATATTGCGGGCTTGCCACGTCACCATTTCCGTCTACTGGGAAGCGAGGAATGACACAAAGAGACCGGAGGTAGAATTTTCCAGCTTCTGACTGTTATTAGAATTTCATCCATATCGGGATCAGCCAGCTCCTTGGCTAGGCGAGCGAGTATGTCGACTTTTATGTTCAACGCCCTTGGGACTCTCATTAGTTCAATATGAGTGAACCTTTTCATGAGTTCCACCATCCAGATTCTATATCGACCTAACTCGAGCTTATATATCTTGTAGTCGCTGCTTACTTGGTTGACGACAAGCTGGGAGTCACCGTAAACCCGTAGCCTAAGGATTCCTATTTCTATGGCGAGCTCCAGACCAGCTATCAGAGCTTCGTACTCAGCCTCGTTGTTTGTGCAAGGCTCGGTGAGAGAGAAAGAATGTCGTAGGGTTCCTACTAATAGCGTGACGAACACCAATCCTATCCCCGCTTTTATCTCCGGGACGCTTGATTTACTGGAGGCCTTTATTGATGAGGCTCCATCGAAGTAGAGCTCCCAACATAGCTCGCTATTCTCGAGGTGCAGCACTTGCTCATCGGGTAATTCACAATTTAGCGGTGACACTTCTGGTATGGAATGAGCAGCGAGGAAATCGGCGAGGGCTTGCCCTTTTATTACTTTCTGAGGAGTATAAAGTATGTCAAACTCAAGCAGCATGACAGCCCATCTTGCCATTCTGCCGGCTAGGCTTACTTTAGTCATTAAGTGTTTGAGCGGTTCGACCTTGGAAATCAGCATAACCCGATAGTAAGCAGATAGTGCCTCATCTTCTTCACAGCGAATATCAGCACCAGTCATTGCTTTTCGATCGGGGAATAGTTATGTTCCGTCCCGACTAACGTTCGACTGAGGTAGTAGAGGACATTCTCTTTTCCCTCCTCATTGTTCTGGACGAGGAGTGCACCGAGTGACTCATCTAGCGAAGCAGTATAGAAGATCAACGGTTTATTTGGAATGGGAGAAACAAGCACTGGAGGGTGCAGCAGGTATTGTTTGATATTTTCAAACATTTCTTGACATTCGGCATCCCAGATAAAAGGAGATCCTTTCTTCACGGGCTTCGAGAAGGGCCTGCATCTTCCCGATAAGTTCGAGATGAACCTTCGTATGTAAGCGAGCTTGCCTTGAAAGGACCTTAGCTTCGTCAGACTCTTCGGAGGAAGCATCGATCCCCCGATGTCGGACTATGAAGCCTAAGAATTTTCCCGATGACACGCCAAAAGCGCACTTTAGAGGATTCATCTTCATATCGTATTCTCTTAGTCTGGTGAAAACGGTCCTGAGATCTTGGATGTGATCGGCCTTGGCTTTAGTCTTGACGACCAAATCATCAACATAACATTTGACGACTTTATGGATTTGGTCATCAAAGATATTGGTCATTGCCCTTTGATATGTAGCACCTACATTCTTTAATCCGAATGGTATCACCTTGTAGCAGTATATCCCGATCAGGGTTCGAAATGCTGTGTGTTTCTCATCCTCGGGCGACATCTTCATTTGATTACAGATGAGCCATCCATGAAAGTGAACAGCTCGTAATTTGAGGTATCGTCGACCATCATTTTCATGACCGGAAGCGGGAAATCGTCTTTAGTTCATGCCTTATTAAGATCCCTGAAATCGACGCAAACTCGTATCTACCCATTCTTCTTTTTCACTGGGACGATGCACGCGAACCAGTCCGCATATTTCTATTCCCTGATGAAGCCGGCCTCGATGAGTTTCTTGGTTTCCTTGATGACCATTTCTTCCAGTTCCATTTTCATTCTTCGAGAAGCTTGTTTGACTGGCTTGGCATCAGGAGATATAGCAAGCTTATGCACGGCCACTTCAGGGGAAAGACCAGGGATTTCTTTGTACGTCCATGAGAAGCAGTTGGCGAGCTCATGCAGCAGGGAGACTATCCGCTCTTTCATTTCCTTTGACAAAAGTGAGCTGATGTATCGGCCTTGGATTATCGGGCGTTCCCAAATCAACCTCGATTAGCTCGTCGAAAGTTGCTTGTTCACCATCTTCGAGCTCTCGATAAGCTTCTTCTGGCTAGGCTATTTCGTCGTCGTCATTTGACCTTTCGCTGGCTTCACCAACATGGATCATGCAGCATGCTTTGGCATCAGGTTGAATAAAACCTATGCCCCGTCTATCTGGGATTCTTCTGTCGATGAGTGCTCGGACCTGAAGCGGATGCCATAGCACTTCGTAAAAATTCGCTTCGGAGTCCGTTTGATATAGCCGACACCTGCACTTTTTAAAGTATTCCCACATCTCGAGCGCATAATATATGGGATTAAGGACAGCCCTTATGCCTCTCTCGTATGGAAGGCATGTCACGGAAAAATCTTCCGGGTGCGCGACAGGATTTGACTTATAAAACAGGATGCCCTTCTGTCCACTTTTCCTTCCAGGAACGTAGAAAGTTGCAGTTGGTTCACGGTAGAGACCAACAAAGCACCTAACTCCTTGCAAATCTGTTCCGGCACCCTTGTGATAGCTAGGGATCCTTCTGTAATCTCAAAGGTTTCTCTTTGCTTCGCTTTTTGCATGAAGGCCCAATCCGCATAACTGTTGCCAGGCGGGTCCTCATCCTCCGATTCTTCCGTGTCGCTGCCAAGATGAGGGTAGATTTTGCTGCTAGATGGGCCTTCAGTATCAGACTCATCCGTATCTCTACCGAAACGAGGGAGAGTTTTACGGAAGGACAGACTTCCAGCATCAGAATCATCAGTGTCACTGCCGAAACATGGCCACACTTGGGGTTTTTTGCTTTTGAAAGTAACAGCCGTCTCAGATTTGATTTTAAGTTTCAGGACCGCTCTGTCCTCGGTCAGTTATGGCTTATCATTTTGGGGGTTCACAAAGTACCGAGAATCTTCATATCGGACTTCATGCACACCGAACAGCTGGATGTCTCCGTCAATGCGTCTTTCTTTTCCATTTTTAGTATACTTCATGCATTGATGGAGAGTTGACGGAACGATACCGTAATCGTGGAGCCACGACTGTCCCAAGAGAATTTTATAAGACGTGTCAGCGTCGATCACGTATATCTTATCTTCGGTTTGCAGATCCCCAAATTTGATTGGCAGAGCTATAGACCCCAGAACTTTCTGGTAGTTTTGATTGAAGCCTTGAATCACAATCCTTTCTCTTGATAGGTGTCAGATGTCCATTGACAAACTCTTCAGAGTTCGCAAGTTCATGATATTCACTGAGGATCCTGGATCAATCAATATGCGATTAATCCGATCTCCATCACTGTACCCGGTCACGTAAAGCGGCCGGTTATGCTCAGCTGCTCCCAGTAGCAGGTCTTCGTCCTTAAACGTGACCGCGGCGGTATGCAGGGTGTACTGGGCTTCTTTCATACTAATTTCCGCAAAGCGAGCCTGGTACTGCTTGGGGTTTTGTAGAGCGTGAATGAGAACATCCCTAAACTCCTTAGATAGGACCGAAGCATCATAGATGCTCAGGTGAGATGGAAGCTTCCGGAGACGGGCCAAGACATTATAGTCCACTGAAGAAGGACTCGAGTTTTCATGAGTCGGCTCTCCACCATCTTCTTCATTAGCAACTTGCTTTTCCTTTCCTTTTAGGGCGTTGCTCTGATTTGGCGGTAGAGCCCTGCCGCTTCTGAGCTGGATTTGGTTGGCCTTTCTGGAGAGCTCTTCATCCTCCTCAGGAAAACAGATTTCTTCCTCAGATTCGCTACCAAGGTGGACGACGTAGCAGGTCACTATAAGGATCTCATTATCAGAGTATTCTTCTAGCTCTTCCACAATCTCGGCCGCTTCTACAGGGAAAAACCCCTTCAATTGAATTAGAATTGTTTCCTTTTGTTCATAGTCTTTGAGAGAATCGATATATTTTTGAATGGTCGATCTCCCTGTAGACACTTTTTCGCGTCGAGGCACACTTTTCTTATTCTTGAGCTTTTTAGATTTTGAGTCTGATTGAGCCAAATTGGTAGCTGGAATGGTGGGGTCCTTCTGCCCTTCCCATTCCGTTCTGAGCTCTTTCTGAAGTAGCTTTAGCATCTTCTTCATCTTATTAGAGATGTGCATGCTCCATAGAGGTTGCGGCGAGTCAGATTCATTTCTCAGGGTAGCGGATTCAGCTGTCTGCTCCCCAAAGGCTTCAACTTCTGTCTGTATAAAGTTGGTGGTTGCAACTTAGTTGTTCACCAACGCACTCTTGGACAGTTCGATCTCTCCGGTCTTGTATTGCATCTCGACCCAGTCTTTGAAAATATAGCAATTCTTGATTGCATGGCTCACTACTCTGTGGTACGGGCAATACAGGGGATTGTCGGTCATTTTTGCTTCGTGGGGTCTTTTTGACTCTGGAAATTGTAGAACGTTGTTCAATACATCTTTGAATATCTTGCGGACCTTGTCCCTTCTGAAAGAGTAAGCTTTGTTCTTTTTCTAATCTAGGGAAGGCCCTTCTCATCCCAGCACTGGCTTTGGAGACCGGTTGGTTTTGGATTCGCCCGCCTTTCGCTTGTTGTAACAACCCTAAACTTTCTGTATAGAATTTTTCAAAAATACAGAAGGAATACCTGAGCTTGAGCACAAGTTATAAATTTGATTTGCTTTTGAACAGCAAGAAAGCATCTGTAGCTCATTGGTAAAGCCTTGCACCGCTGTGATGTAGCCCTGTGATCGAATCCCTTTAGCCACATATTATTTTTATTGATTTTTCTTTTAATCGTTTAGAAGCCCAAAGGTTTGCATGTGCACAACACGTAAAATGAAAAGTCACAAAGAAAAAAAACATGTACAAAATGTTGTATACACTGAACATGACACGTGGCAAGCATCCCAGCCCCGACCCCACAAAATCGACCGGCGAGATTACTCTCTGGCCCGGCGTCGCCGGCCCCCTCTCCGTAGGTGATGCCTCATCTTTCTAACCCTAGTCCCTTGGCCTCCCCCCTTAACCCCTGTACTGTTTGTTTTTATTAAAAATAAAAAGTGGCATTAAACCAAAATTTCAATGCATTTTTAAATCTTTCTTCATTACCCTAAAACCCTAATTTTCCCTATAAATAACACACCACATTTCACCCATCCTCACTTAGAATTTATTAAAAAAACTCTTAAAAATTCTCAAGTCCATATAGTTATGCAAGTGGAGTTAGCAAAGGGCAAGATTCCGACGATGTTTCGAGAAGATTCCGGCGACGAAACGATGCCCCGACGCTTATCTACTCTTCCCCCTTCTCCCCTCTACCTTAATAGCTAGTAAGTCCCCTCTTCTCTTCTCAATCTCTAGATTAAAACTTTCTTTTTCTAAAACCCGACGGAAGCGGAGTTAATCCGACTTCTGATTCGTTTTTCTTTAAAAATTCCATTTTTCTTAAACCATAAAGTACCATACTCTCATGTAATGTTTAACAAATATAAATAAACACATTAGAACAAGATTCATCTCAAAATAATTCATGTTGCAATCTTTATTTCATTTTTTCAGTAAAATACCACCATGTTTACAAATAATATTGTTATCCACTTTTTACCGTATTACCTTTAGAAAAATCACAAGGTAAGGACCTTCCTCATCACAACACACATTCATGACATAGCACGATTTACTTTTGGACAATATTTGTGGGAATATTACGAGTTACAATAAAATATCCTAAACTATTACAAAACCGTTTTCTTTAAAATGAGTGTTCATTAATACCTTGCAATTGTACTTCTACAACCCATTTTAGGGAACCCCGATTAGGATGGTGCGGGTTATCACACGTCCTCGGGCCTAGTAGAGCGAGATGCGGACCTCCGCAAGGAGTATTCGATCTTGATAGAATTTTTAATGCTATTTGTAAGAAAATGAGATTTCTACAAAATAAATAATTTTTTTAATATATATATATATATAATATTATCAAAAGATCTATTTTAAATATATTATAAAAATATTCCATGTTTTTCTAAATCAAAGAAATCACAATTACATGAAAGTACCATTTCAATACAATACAGTTCCAATTTTTAATTAAAAAACCATATACAATGAAAACTAGATTCTACTCACTAGAAATTTCACTTTTATAAAACATACATCTACGAAAAACCCTAAAGATGATAATTAAATACTTGAGGTGTATTTTGAAAATATATCAAAACTATTTTTACATAAACCCCCCTCAAGTTATACTAAATTACAATAAGGACTCTAGTAAATATAGGTTTAAGCGAGACCAATTCTCTTGAGCCTCGGGGAGCCGAAGAAAGTGAGTGCTTGCCTATCTAAGGTAGACAATATAACAACGGTGTTATCAACACGGTAATTGTAGCGGAAAAAGACACAAATCCTGCCGTCCATGTGCAGCAGTTACCGATAACTCCAAAACAATCAGGACTTCAATTCTTTTTAAATGTCCGACTCGGTTCGAGTCATGGGAAAATATACAATCAATCTGACTTGAATATGATTCAAGTATAATTACAATACAACATGAATCTATCTATACCAGAATACAATCTATAACAACATGAATATGACCGAACCGAACCATGGATATACCCTGATTACATGACTATCCATTTATATCCATTTTATTTACCGATATCATGGTTTCGTCAGGTATTCCATTTATTACAAGACAATACAATATCACCAGTACACCAATATAATCAATACAATAAGACACTACGGGGTTTATAAAGGGGTAGACTGGTATGGAACATGTTAAAGGTGGTACGAGGTGGTCACTAAAGACGTAATTACATCCATGCCGTTGTTCCGTAGTAGTTTCGATGGAGCCTTATACTACCGGTTACCAAAGTCCACGGTGTAAGTTCGACTCCTCTCGTATACACTGGCATATTCTGTACCAAGCTAAAAATAACTGCGTTAACATTATAATCCAAACATCACTAGTTATATTCTCTTTCTGTCTATTCTATCTCTACTCATTTTTGGGACTTACCGAGCGATTGTTTGCTGACGACATTCCTTTTCTTCTTTCTTTAGAATGTTGTTAGGAGGACCCGGCTCTGAGGAGCTCGAGACCAGCCAGGAGAACTTGGAGTAGTTCACAGAAGATCCTGAGCATTGACTTTACTTGTACATACTTTCATTTCAGTTATGCCATTGTTTAGGCATTACTTTCCATCCATGTATTTACATTTTAAGTTGTACCTGTAAAAGAATATTTAATAAATAAAAGTTGTTGTTCATTACATTCATGTCTCTTGTGTACATTTACTTTATATTACTTAGATACGCTTAGCGTATTTACTTCGGAGTAAACATTTAGCGGACCTCGCCGCGTCCCCTCTCTGTACACTGGGAAGCGGGGCGTGACACTTGTCTTCATTGTCAGACGCATTGAAGACATTGGTATTGCTGGAATTCCCGCTTCTACGGTTGTCTCCCCGCTTGCTTTTCCAAGTCTTTTCTCTCTAAGAGTCTGGGGTAGACTCTTGCTTCGAGCGTTCCGGCATTTGGACTTTCTTGGGTTGCTCCTGAAACGTCTTGAGGCCTGCTGTACATAAGAATAGGACCATTCAATTGTTGAGGTTCCTAATGAGGAGGCTGGCGGACTGGTCCTGCTCTAGCAGCGATTCGCACTTGACAGTGAGGTTGCGCCATCGGGCACTAAATTCCATGTTGCTTTCGTTGTTTCCCGGCTTGGTTCTCACAAGGTCAGCAATGGAGATTTTATCACTGACACTCATGAACCTTTGCCGAAACAAAGACTCCATTTGGGCAAAAGTAATGACGGACCCGTCTGGTATGCTCGCGTACCAGTCGAAAGCAATAATGGTCAGGCTATTGACAAACTAACGAAGAAGGAGCACATCATTACCCTATGTATTTCCGCACGACGCTTTAAAGTGGGCAACGTGCTGATTTGCGTTTCCCATCCCGTCAAATCTTCTGAACTTAGGAATGACGTAGCCACCCAGGAACTCGATCAGATCGTATTGTGCGGGATATGTCCGCCTACTACTGCCGATTTCTTTCCGAGCGGATACCAATGTTCTAACCTTGCTGGTGATCAAATCCATTATCCGATTTTGTGTTAGCGGGATGGTTCTATCTGGGTCCAAGGCGTCCCCAAAAGAGGAATGTGGCCGGTTTTTGTGCGGCTCGCCCAATCTTGGACCCAAAGGGACAGGCATCGGTTGCTTCAGGTTGTTATCACCCGGCTCATGAGTAGAGACTTGCGTTTGATTGGGAGGCGTCCGAGCAATTTGAGCTGTGAGCTGCAGCACAATGTTCGTTAGGTCGTCAATTTTTGAATAGAGCTTGGCCATCTCTTTATCTTTTCTCCTGAGCTGTTTTCGAAGCTCTTGAAGCAGCTCTTGCTCTGCGGTCCTGGGGAGGAAAGTCGACTCTTCCTCGCTGTCTGAGCTTGACTCCACATGGACTGAGGGGTCTTTCTTCCTATCGGCCTCATTGAGAGGGTTTTCATCATCCAGCGGAGGCGGCTGATCTTGGGAAGCGGCAACCACATTCAAGCCAGATTGGGCTTGGGATGTGGTGGCCCCATCCTTGTTTTTGCTGCAAAGGTTGTCGCTGGGGGGCGTGCCCGCCATATAGACCATGTGGATAACATATCCGGCCGTCCTTTCATTATTGGTAGCTGATTTCATGGACCGCTGTTAGGGCCCTTCTGTTTCGATAACGGACAATTGATTGAAGATGGCTGGCTTGACCGGGTTTTTGAGTGATGCTGGTACTTCTTTACTGGATCTGCTTCGCTGCTTTCGTGTGGCACAGAGTGCTTGATAGACTCTTGAAGAGATGGTGTCATGCTTTCTCTTTTGGGGCTGGGACACGTCTCTCTGTAGCATTGTTCGGACCGTTGTCTTCTTGATTCTGGCGGTCATGGCATTTTTCTGAATCCACTTCAGAGATTTGAAGGAATTTCTGACTTTTACGGCCAACCCAGTTGTCTTCATAGAGTAACCCTGCTCTTGGAACCTCACAAGATTCCACGTGGCCGGAGTCGTAGCCCTCTTGTTGGCTCGATACATGAGCCGTTTCTGTCTCAACCTTTCTGTTTTGAGCACTTGGCTAGCTACGGCTCTTTGGGAAGCCACCGTAGACCGGGCAATAGAGGGCTTTAGAGATACACCTGATTGCACTTGTTGGAGTCGTCGCCTGAGCTCATCCGCAACATTTGATGGTGCCCTTTGTACCGGAAGTCTTGCCCCTAGCTGGAGCACCAGAGAGTCATTCGGACATCATCTTAAGTTTGGGTTGTGGTGCCTTAGCGATCACAACGTTCGGCCTCTTTCCCCTTGAGACCGGCTTGGCCATCTGGTTTGTCGGGATTTCTGCCAGATAAGCACTTCCGATAGGGTAAATGATGACGGAACCAAATTTGCAGGGTGACTCCTCCCATTGCCGGCTGAGACTTGCAGGGAGAACCACTCGGGCATTGAGCTTGACCACGTACTAGATCGGGGTCGCGTCGGAAGCTGAATTCATTTTAGAAGACATCCTCGTTGAAAGCTGATTGCTGCATGGAAAAACATTATCTCAGTACAAACATCGGTATATATGTTAAATGAGTTCGCATGAACGTTTGACCCGAGGTATGGGAGGAGAGAAAGATCCCACCGGGTGTGCCAGAATGTATAGGGTGTTTTTCGTCACCCCATTAAGATGGGAATACGCTTCTCTTGTCTGGCGTACTACAGATTCCCCTGCCTAGGGTAGACGAGAGTTTATTGATTGTGGGGATCCGAATCTTCGGCAGCCGCGGACTAAGTTGTCGTTAATTACCCCTCGCCTTTAGAGCGAAGAAACCTCCGATTGACGGGTCAAACTGGTCATGCGAACTCAATGTGCAGTGTGCGTGTGTTGTGTTTTGAGGGGTCATGGGTATATCGATGGCCTCGCAGAGTTTACGGGGGTCCCGCTACCCGGATAGCGGGCTAGGGGTTAAGAGTGCTAGCAGCCCCCTTGCGAAGTGCGGGGCAGCGCCCCGTTAGAATTTTTTTTCTAACGGGGACAGTGTTGTGGAGTGTGTGTGTATATAAAAGAAAAGGGAAATAGCATCCGAAGGACGCATGGGCGTCTACGCCTCACGTGCTTGGCACACGGGCGCTGGGCTCCAGCGCTTCACGCGCTCAGCATATGGACGCTGGGCTCGAGCGCCTCACGCGCCCGACATGCGGGCTCTTAGCGCCAGCGCCTCACGCGCCCGGCACGCGCATGCGCCTCATGCGCCTTACAAGCGGGCATGGGCGCCGGCAGGAAAAGGGAGGCTCAGCCCCCTATACTGGGAGTTGTACTCCAATTGACTTTTGGAATTAAACTCCTAAAAAGGGACAAAAGGGCTTAGCTACTGCAATGACTTTTGGAGTTAAACTCTTAAAAATAAAGACTTTTTTTGTTCGGAGTTAAACTCCCAAGAGATTTTCGGAGATGATGAAAGGGGCCCATTTTTCTCCCTTGAGTCTTAAATCTTCTCTTGAGCCTTGGATCTTCCCAAAGTAGGGGTTTTTGGAGATGAGTCTCCTTCTTCCTCCTCTCTATTGGCTGGATCTTAGAGAAAAAATATGGTGAGACTTAAAAATCACCCATTTTGAGGATTTGATGGGAGATCTGAGCTCCCCTTAAAGGGTTTTATGGTGAAAAACTGTTTCTTTTTGGAAATGGAAGAATTAAACTCTTGATTCAATTCAGAAAAGAGAAGAAGGTTTAGAACTTTGGGAAAGGAGAAGGAGGCACAGAAAACCTAATTTTTTTTAGAAAGAAAAAGTTGTTCTTTGATTTTTTTATCATGTTTGCCTTTATAGGCTACACACTTTACATATAGCCCCTTGAGCTTTGCGAAATGACACTTGTGCCACCCCATGCCTTATGTGCTTATCTCTTTTTGCACATAAGCCACGGGGTTACAAAATTTGGCTTTTTGCTTATTTTACATACATTTATATATATATATATATATAAGAATTACATTAAACAAATTTATGGCTTCATTCTTTTTGTCACAGGGCCGGTCCCTGCCATGCTCGGTCTTGACCTAGGCTTGGGGTTGACTTTGATTTTGACTTGGTCAACCGGGGTGTAATTTTTGACCCCAACAATGATAATCTAATCTAATTGCTCCGTTGAATGCTGTTGCGAGCCTTTAGAATTTTCGAAAAATTAAAAGATATATCTCAAAATAATATACGTGCCAAGACGATCGTAACCATAAAAATTGAAGATGAATGACCCAGATTGCACCGTGGATCCTCCTCGGTATCTTGGCATCGTGGCTCCAGATTTTTTTCTTCTGTGGTTTATCTTCAATTTAGATGATTTTTGTTATGCCCCGCTTCCCAGAGTGCGCAAACTACGTCACGTGACAAAGCCAACCATACTACCTGTAGCGAGAAAACATTCATCCACAGTCATATTACGGCTGTCTATAGGATATCAAGAACAGAAAAATATAAAATTAATCTAGTACACGTCCATTTTCCACAGTAAAAAGAGTCGATAAAATGTATAAGCGGAAACAAATTAAATCCAATAAACAATATCCGAAAACTCGTCCCAATATGGGCTTACATCAAGAAAATAAAACTGTAGAAATAAACTAAACTAAACATCTCAAAATAACACATGTTCAATTCCTCACTACTTGGTTTGACGGCTAAGGTACTCCTGTTCAGCCTGCGATAAAGATAGAGGAACCAGGCCATGCAAAACCCAAACATCAGTGCGTCATAATATAAAAATAATATTAATAACCAGGATGTAACGAGATAGGTAAACATGAATCTAAATAAATAATATAGATACAACAGTGGGGTATGTGTATGAAAGTGATGTGTGATGTGTAACCTGAAACTGTGCTTCCAGGTTATCTATTCTAAAAGTTTTTGAAATCAATTAATGTAATCCTCTTCATAACCCAACAGTCTATGCTCCGTTCATTCCCCACGGGACCATGGTAATAAGATTTATTCCGTAACGCTCGGAAAAATGGCAAACAGGATTATTCCATAACGCCCGGAAAAACGGCAAACATGTAATTATTCCATAACGCCCGGAAAAACGGCAAACATGATTATTCCGTAATGACCAGAAAAACGGCAAACAGGATTATTCTGTAACGCTCGGAAAAACGGTAAACATGTAATAATAGATTTTTGAGTTTCGTTTCGATTACATTCTTGATTTCCCCTTTTACTCCCAGATTTGTGTTCAAGTCAGGTATTGCCAATATAGATCTAATGCCAACACAGGATCAAGCAGGTACAGGTTTTCGTCTATGCAAACAAAAAGTAACGTCCGTCAGGACAACAAGTTAGGATTGTTGGCATTAGTAACTAGATCCAAATAATAAGTCAAGTAGTGTGTCGTGAACATGTCATATGATGCATATGTATCAGATAGATACCCAAATGTGAAACTGTAACGAATATCTGAATACGGTAAGCACGACGGATATCAGGATGCATATGTATTTATCTGTAATAACCTGTATACGTATCCATTCCTGTGTATGATACAACTAGATAGCATGTTGCATTGATATAGAAGTAATATGATATAATTATGTTCCAGTATGCAACTAGATATGCGATTATCAGTACGAACACGACGAATATCGAAAAACAGTAAATCTATAATATTTGCTGCATAATATAACACATGTATTATTTTTATTCATATATAAATAGATATAATATAACATAGCATGTTGCAAGATAAACTTGCTTCGGAAACAACGGTCGATGTACATGCGGCTTGGTGCGACACAATACTGGGCCTTGCAGTGACACGGGACAGATGCGATGGTAGCACACAAGCGGCATGAGCTGAGCACGAAGCGGGCATGGAGTGGAACAGGAGCATGGCGCATGGCATGACACGATTTGGGTACGGTGATGACACAGTTATGGTATGGTCTGGGTACGGTGCATGACAAGATCATGGTATAGTCTGGGTACGACGCATGGTCTGGTGGTGGTCTGATCTGGGTCTGGTGCATGATCTGATGATGGTCTGGTGGGGGCACGGTCGTGGTCTGGTGGTGGCACGGTCGTGATCTGGAGGTGGCATGGTGGTGGCACAGTCATGATCTGGTGATGGCATGGTCGTGATCTGGTGGTGGCACAGTCATGATCTGGGAGTCAAGAGAGGGGTGAGGAGACTACGACGAGCTTATGGTTCTCCGGTGAGGTGAGGTTGCTGGGTTGGGTCGTAGGTTGTAGGTCTGCAGGAGTTGTGGTCGGGGATAGAGGTTTCTCGGGGAGAAGGAGGAACAGAGGTGGAAATGAAGGCGATGAGGCCGACAAGGTGAGAGTTAGGGCGACAATGAGTTACCGACGATGAGGGTGGAGGTTCTTGTGTTCTCTGGTGTTGGGGTCGGTTGTAGGGGGAGGTTGAGGGCTTTGGCCATGGGTGTTTAGAGAGAGAGGTTAAGAGAAGGAAGAGGTTGTAATGACGGGGTTGTGGGGATGTTAACGGCGAAAGTAAGTAGCCGGCGAGGGTAGTGAGATTCTTAGGTTGAAGGGGTTTGGCTCGTCAGAGAGAAGGAGGAGAGAGGAGGTGGAGGTGGTAAGGGTGAGAGCGAGGGTACAAGGTCGAGATGGTGAGGTGATCGGCGATGTCGTGGCTAGGGTTAGGGTGCTCAGGTTCTCACGAGAGGGAAGTCAAAAGGAGGAGAATAGAGGAAGGAGAGAGATGAGGTGTAAGTGTATGAGGGTTTAATATATATATATATATATATATATATATATATATAAGAGAGAAAGAGAGAGATAGAGGTAGAGAGAGAGAGTGAGTGATCGCGAGAGGAGAGAGCGAAGGGGTGAGAAGAGAGAGAGACGTGAGGATTAGTTAATATATCGACTGCTGAGATCAAGTCCAGATGATTTTACCAAGGGTTAGATCCGGAGATCCAAGCTGCCTTAGCTACAGGGGATTTCCCAACTCACAACTTGGCTTTGAAAGCTACCCGTCGATATGAGGCAGTGGTGAAGAAGAAGGGCAGACCCCAATCTGCCGGAGTGAAGCGCCCTGCCACCCAGATGGCAGGAGGAGCCTCTTCAAGACCAACTGTTGAACCCAGGAGACCGGAAGAAATAAATAACCGACCAAATCCAGATTTTTGCTTCTATTGCAAGAGGAATGGACACCTGTGGAAAGACTGTAGGCGCGCAAAAGGCATGTGCTTAGTTTGTGGCGCATCCAATCATGGAATTGGAACATGTCCTTATAGACGGAACACAGTTCCAACTCACAACACTTATCCGCAGCGTCCAGTATTCAGGCTCCTACACCTCGTCTTGCTCTTCCAGCTCCACCTCCACGTGGACCTCCTGCACAGCCTAATCGCCAATTCCATCAAGCACTGAAGAACATGCCTCAAGGGCAGAGAAACATGCCCCAAGGATAAAGTAATGTGCCTCCAGCTAGGAGGAATGTACCCCGGCGTCAAGCTTTCACATTAGCAGCTGTAGAAGCCGAGTCTGTAGATCAAGATAACCCTGGTAATTCCCTCACATCTTTTTCAATCTTACCAAAACTTTTGCATTCTTTCGTTCTTCCAAATATTTTTATGCACTATCACTAGTCCTATCACCATCACTATCACCAAATTGCTTTGAATCTGTTACACTTTCCTTCTACAAATTTCGAGATCGAAATTTTTATAAGGAGGGTAGAACGTAACAACCCTAAACTTCTGTACAGAATTTTTTCAAAAATACAGAAAGGAACACCTGAACCTGAGCACAAGTTATAAATTAAATTTGCTTTTGAACAGAAAGAAAACACTTGTAGCTCATTGGTAAAGTCTTGCACTGCTGTAATGTAGCCCCTGTGATCGAATCTCCCCTGCCACATTATCTTTTTGTTGATTTTTCTTTTAATCTTTTAGAAGACCAAAGGTTTACACATGCAAAACACGTAAAATGAAAAGACACAGATTAATCAAACACGTGCACTGAGTTATACCAAGCGACAGGGACACGTGGCAAAATCCCTAGCACCAATCACCGGTTTTTAGCCGGCGAGATGCACTTAGTGACCGGCACCACCGGGCCCTCTGTAGGGGATGGTCCCCAAAATTCAACCCCAACACCCTTTGGCCTACCCCCACTACCCCCATGCTGTTTGATTTCTCTGCACATTTCTAGAGAATTAAAAATAGGCATTTATCCACATTTTAATGCACATTTTAATTCTCAAATTCATTACCCTAGACCCTAATTTTTCCCTATAAATACCACACCAAATTTTACCCCTCCTCATTCAGAATTTCATTACAAAAACTCTCTAGAATTTCCAAGTCCCAAGTTGTACAGGTGGAGTTAGCAAGAAGGCGAAGTTCTGACGACATTTCGAGGAGAATTCGGCGACGAAACGATGCTCCGATGATTCTAATAGCTTCCTCTCTCTCTCCTCTTGTTTGATAATCAGTAAGATCCCTCTCCCCTCCTCTTTTACTATTCTAAAACTTCTCCTTTTCAAAACTTGTCGAAAGCGGAGTTATTCCGGCTTCGGAATCTCTTTTCTTTAAAAATCTAATTTTTCTTAATAAAAAACCTATAAATTTTTAATGGATTGTTTAGTAATCATTAACAAACACATTAGAATAAGTTTCATCTCAAAAGAATCTATTATGCGACTTTTATCGTATTTTTACGGTAAAATACCATGTACTTTACTTTCAACATATTTCCTTATATTACCTTTAGATAACTCACGAGGTAATGACCTACCTCATCACAACACACATTTTTTACATAGCATGATAAATTTTGGGACTCTAGTTTATGGGAAAATACCATTTTGCGAATAAATACCTTAAACATTCAAAAATTGTTTTCTTTAAAAAGTGTGTTATTTAATTCCGTGCAATTGTACCTCTACAACCCATTTTGGTGAACCCCGATCGGGATGGTGTGGGTTATCGCACATCCTCGAACCTAGTAGAGCGAGATGCAGACCTCCGCAAGGAGCATTCGATCTCGATGGAATTTTGATGTAATTTTTAAGAAAATGAGATTTCTACGAAATAAATAAACTTTATTTTTATTAAATATATATATAAATATTATCAAAATATCTATTTTAAATATAATATATGAATGTTCCATGTTTTCTAAAGCAAAAGAATCACAAGTTCATGAAACTACCATTACAATTCAATGCAATTCCAAGTTTACATTAAAATACTATATACAATGAAAACTAAGTTCTACTCACTAGAAAATTTCACTTTTATAAAATATACATCTATGAAAACCCTAAAGACGATAATTAAATACTTTAGGTATATTTTGAAAATATATCAAAACTATTTTTACATCAAACCCCCTCAAGTTATATCAATTTATAATAAAGACCCTAGTAAATATAGGTTTAAGCGGGACCAATTCTTTTGAGCCTCGGGGAGCCGGAGAAAGTGGGTGCTTGCATATCTAAGATAGACAACCTAACAATGGTGTTATCATAGGTAATTGTCTTGGAAAAATGCACAAATCCTGCCGTCCATGTGCAGCAGTTACCGATAACTCCAAAACAATTAGGACTTCAATTCTGTTTAAAAATCTGACACAGTTCAAGTCATGGTCAAATCTGAAATCAATCTGACTTGAATTCAATTCAAGTATAAGTACAATACAACATGAATCCATAAATGCCAGAATACTATTCATATCAATATGAACATGACCGAACCGAACCATGGATATACTCTGATTACATGACTATTCATTTATATCCATTCCGTTTACTGATATCATGGTTTCTTCAAGTCTTCCATTTACTACAATACAATACAATCAGTACAATCAATACAATCAACATTACGGGGTTTATAAAGGGGTAAACTTGTACGGAACATGTTAAACGTGGCACGAGGTGGTCACTAAAAGACGTAATGACATCCATGCCGTTGTTCCGTGGTATTTTCGACGGAGCCTTGTACTACGGGTTACCAAATTCCACGATATAAGTTGGACTCTTATCGTATACACTGGCATATTCTGTACCAAGCTACAAACACTACGTTAACATAACAGCCAAACATTATAATAGATTTACTCTCTTTTATGTCTATTCTACTTTTCTCCTTTTTTGGGACTTACCGAGCAATTTTTCGCTGACGACATTCCTATTTCTCTTCTTCTTTGGAATGTTGTCAAGAAGACCCGACTCTGAGGAGCTCGAAACCAGCCAGGAGCACTTGGAGCAGTTCACTAAAGACCCCGAGCTATAGTCACGTGTACATATTTTCTTTTCGGTTCATGTCATTGTTTAGGCATTGCTTTCCATCCTTGAATTTACATTTCCAGTTGTACCTGTAAAAGAATGTTTAATAAATAAAATTGATGTTCATTATATTCATGTTTCTTATGTTTATTTTCACTTTATATTGCTTAGATACGCTTAGCATGTTTATTTCAGAGTAAATACGTAGCGGGCCTCGCCGCGTCCCCTTCCCGTATACCGGGAAGCGGGGCGTGATAGTTTTTGATGGGCAACGTATCCTTACCACCACTTCTTGAAGGCACTGCATTCCTCGGTGAGGTGGGTAACCCTCCGATGATATAGGAAGTAGTTTGGATGTGAATTCTCTCTGTTGAGACATATGACCCTGGGAGTGTTTCCTACGAGAGATGGCAGCTTCATTCCTATTAACAGGGTTTTGGCGAACCGCTTCTTTGTTTTTATCCTGCTCTTATTTGTCACAGGTATGTTTTGGTTTGTTTGGAGTACTTTACTACTCATCCTCGCCATAGCTTCTTCATCCTGACGCTGACGCTTAGCTTTTTCGTATATGACTGTTTCACGTTCTCAATCAGTTTTGCTTTTTTGAAAGGCTTCGTTTAACAGCCTATCGATCGGGTCTTCTGGCAGTTCTGGAAATTTTAGCATTGATTCTGCACCCAGTTCCTCTGTGTTGTTTTCTGGTGCCGAGGGGGTTTCTTCGTCATTTAACAACGAATGGGAGACCGTGTGGCAACTTGCTACATAGTCTTCGGTTTCTTCTGATGGGTCATTTTCCTCATCGTTATCACCATCTTCATCCTCAAGAATATGCTTTAGGAACTCTTCGAGTGTGACCGGTATCCGCGCCTTCTGGTTGTATTCCTCCAGCACGTCAATGTAGTTTTGTAGGTCTGTGCGTTTGTCGTCATACTCGGCAGGCTGCACAGGATTCTTGTTCTTCTTTTTCTTCGAATACTTTGAAGGCTTGACTTGGGGGTTTTGCCATTTGTCAACAACTTTCGATGCAGGACGTTGTTTCAGTATCCTTTCGATGATTTCGGGTTCAAGTAGGCTTTTCCATGTGACTGCTGGAAATGCATGTAGATCCTTCAGTATTCTTTTGGTTTTAGCTGAAAGAACGACTTCCCATGGAGTTTCTTCCACGAGTGAGCATGATACCTCCGGCATATCCACCTTTATGGGAATGTGCTTCTGTGATGGGTTTACCCTCCAGTTATCAGACAGCGCGGATTTCCTCTATTGATACTGGTTCTCGACCCAGTTCTTGAAGACGTAGCAATCCTCAATTGGGTGGCTCACCATTCTGTGATAGGAGCAGTAGTTAGGGTTGTTGGCATCGCTGGGTTGCGATGTATGCCGTGGGTCTGGCAATGTGATGACTTTATTACGCATTGCCAATTCAAACATTCTCCTCGTCTTGTCGCGGGGAAACGAGTAAGCACGCCCTAGTCTTTCCTCTAAGGATGGGCACGGGTGCGCGTTGTTTTGGAGAGCAGCCGGGCTACTCGGTTATTGTTACGTATTGGCAATGAAGGCCGCTTTCCCTTTACCCTTGTTATTTCGACGGTCCTTTATTGAGGAGGAAGGCCCGTAGCCCATCTGATCCATTTGGGAAAGCTTACCGATCAGAGCCTGGAAGATAGTTGGTTTGAAAAATGTCATGAACTGGGACACGGTCGTTTGAGGATAAAGGGTCCCGATGAACATGCCCACGGTGGGAGATTCTTCAATGCGATGTTTGCACTTAGACCATAGATTCCACCATCGGATCACGTATTAGACCCAAGTTTCTCCTGACCTTATCCTGGCATTGATTAATGTCGTGATCGGGATGCGCTCACTTGCGCTGGCGAACCACTGTGTGAACAGCAATTCCATCTCTGTGAATGTCTTTACAGAGTTATTTAGGAGCTCCGAGTACCATTCAATGGCTGTTTCTGACAGAATGCCAACAAACTAGCGAAGTAACAATTTGTCGCCACCTCCAGTGTTGCCGCACAGAGCTCTGAACTGCGCGACGTGTTGATGGGGGTTGCCTATCCCTTTGTATACATGGAACTTGGGGATCGTATATCCCGGCAGGTATTTGATTTGATCATACCAGCCTAGATACGGTCGCTCAGTTCTGACGATTTGGCCAGCCGCTTCATTAGCTTGATGAGCTCTTATTTGTTGAGCAATATAATCATCAAGAGCAGCCTTGGAGATTGTTTCCTCCTTGGCTGTTGACAAGGCCGAAAAAGGGTTCAATGTTTTCCCTCTATCATCCTCGATAATTATCGGCGGATTCTCGGCTGGGGGTTTTGGTTGGATCCTCATTCCAACCATGTCCTAAAATAAGAGTGCCATCTGCTTCATTTTAGCAGCTTGTTCAGCGGCTTCTTTGTCTTTTCTTTCGAGCACCCTTCGCAAGAACTCTGTATCGGTATCCTTCTCATGGCGTTGTTTAGCCTCTTTATCCGAACTTTCTTTCTGTCTGGTAAGCGCTGCCATTTTGGTCAGCATTTCCTAGAGCTTCTGTTGTTGCTCCTGAACTTTAGTCAGCGACCGAGTTTGCAGTCAGTGGATCGCCGAAGCACGGCTTTCTTCTTTCCCGGAAGCCATATGGACCGTGTGTACCATCATGCCTCCAGACTTAAGCGTTTGGGTACATTGCCTTTGGAATTTTCCGCAAACGGTGGGATTTTCTCTAGCCTCGTCCTTTTGTGGGAGGTTGAGGTTGAAGGAGCCGTTGTAACAGGCTCCTGTGTAGAATAAGTCCCTCGCTGTAAGACGGGGGAGTGGTCCTTTTCTTGCTGAGCCTTCAATTTCTTCAGCCGAGGAGAGTAATCTTTGTTGATCACAGACTCCTGGACTTTCCGCCAGACCCTGTGAATTTATGAGGAGAGCCGCTGATGGGGCTGCTCCAGCTTTGCTTGCACAGTAATTTCTACAGGCGGGGGTAATTTCTTTAGCATCGCCGTTAGAGAGTTTTTGCACACCCTCCTGAGCAGATCAAAGTTGTTCTCGGTTGGAACAGCAGCGTCAACTTCCACCATTGGAGCTGGTGGGGTAAGTCCAGAGGGGGAGTTGCCCCTCGCTTTTCACTCGGCGCTAGTGGCGACGTCGAGCATTCCTTGTAGAAGGGGCCGCCTCAGTTTCGGAAGTGGCTTTTTCGTGCCCCTGGCTTTGCTGAAGGTCTTCAGTCGGCGTCAGCATTTTGAAGACCGAAGTTCTTGGCAGAGTTTGAGGAGGGCCGACCAATCTTTGAAAGACCGAATTTCTGGTAGGGAAAGCACATTTGACGACTTCACCCATAGAAGGAGTTGAGAGGGCTATCCATTTTAGGGAAGCCCCTTCAGGTATCACGAGCCTCTTTGTAGGCCCGTTTGAGTTTTTGCTCAGCCTGTTGAAAACTGAGACACCAGATTTGGACAGTCCGTTGAGAGGGGCCGTTATAGTTGACGGTCGATCAAAGACTGACCTTTTAGGACCTTCATCTTGCGGCGCTGAGGCACCGAAACTCACTGGTGGGAGCATGGTCCCGAAGAACAATCCAGTAGTGGCTTGCGTAACTTACTCCACTGGCATTGAGAAGATAGAGGCCACGTTGGGCCCTAGATCACTCCTCCAGTTGGGGTAGAGCGAGAGTTACTGTTGCAAGAGGTGCAGTTAGAAGCCATCGATTTTTTCTGCACAAGAGAAAGACACCAAATTTTAGTAACTCGAATCCAAGGGCAACCATAGCGAACCGCGATTTTGTTCGCGAAACACGACATACAAAATATGGAGTGGAAAGAGAAAAAGGTCCCACCAGGCATGCCAGAATCTTTTTACCACTGGAAACAGAGACGAATTAGGATAGATCGTCTTGCCTGAATCTGGGGGCAAATGCTATTTGGAATTTTTCGTCCACCTCTCCGAAGATACCAAGTTGATTTATGGCACCATATATAGAAGATTTGGACAGACGCGACTGTTGTAGCAGACTTTATCAGATTTCCCCTCATTTTATGAGGGGTTTTTTGATTGTGAGGACGCTTTTTCCTACAGGCGCAAGCCCCTGCAGTTAGTTACGTTACCGCATTGCGATAACCACTTTCTCCTTCTCCCGAAGTTCACTTCATGTCGTGTATGTTTTTGTTTGTTTTGGTTGCCCGTAGATTGTATACGGAAACTAGTTTATGTCGTCGTCCATAGGGCGCAGATTAGTCCAAATCCGTATATTTTAGATTTGTGTTTGATTTATTTAAGAACCATTAATCTGGTTTGAAATTAAGATTGACTTAAAAAAGCATATGAGCATTTGGGGCTCATTATTTTAGTTTAAGGACATCATGGTCCATTATCGCCATGTTTGGGGTGAATATTAGTTTAAAGACGTTTCGGTCCATCATCGCCATGTTTATTAGTTTAGGTGATTATTAGTTTGAGGAATTAAATTCCCAGAACACGTGTTCTTTTTTTTCTTTCTTTTTCTTTTTAACCTAGTTCTTTTCCCTAAGTTTTGAGTCTGAAGATCAGAATCTCCCCGATGAGAATTAAATTCTCAACTTGTGGGGAGATTTGCTTTTGCAAATCTCAAGTCAGAGGAAGAACTAAGTTCTTGTATGAAGAGTTAAACTCTTATATCCATTATACTAGGCAAAGGGGATATTTTTAATCTCTCCTTTTTTATTTACCTAGAGTTTTTGAAGGAGGAAAGTCTTCTTTGTTTGAGAATTAAATTCTCTGTTCTCTCAAGAGCCCACGGTATTTTTTTTTTTTGCAGAAGCTTCTGTTCGTCTGTCTGTGTGTGAGACTTGATGTTTCGGGTCCTTTATATAGTGAAGGAAAGTTTGTTAATTAAAATCTCTTATTGAGAGATTCCAATTGATTTTATTGGTCTCAAAATTTGTTTGGGGAATTTTACCCACCGTTGGATCTTTGATCCAAGTGTTTTTGTCTCACAGAATATGTTTTCTCGTTTTAACAAGATTGGGGGAATATTCTCCCATATGTAGAATAAAATTCTGTTGAACGGTGATATTATAATCGCCATTGGATTTTTAATCTAAGGGTGCTCGATTTAACAGAGCACAATCTTTCTCTGTTTAGAAAAATATGGGAAAGATTGTGCTCTGTTAAACCGAGCACCCTTGGATTAAAAATCCAATGGTTATAAAAATATCATCGTTCAATAGAATTTTATTCTATATATGGGAGAATATTTCCCCAATCTTGTTAAAACGAGAAAACATATTCTGTGAGACAGAAACACTTGGATCAAAGATCCAACGGTGGATAAAATTCCCCAAACAGATTTTGAGACCAATAAAATCAATTGCAATATCTCAATGAGAGATTTTAATTAACAAACTTGCCTTCACTATATAAAGGACCCGAAACTTCAAGTCTCACACGCATACAGACGAACAGAAGCTTCCTAACCCTAACCCTAACCCTAACCCATCTCATTGGATGTTTGATCCACCAACTTTCTATTTAACAGAAAATATTCTTCCCGATAGAATTTAATTTTATACTTAATCACCATTGGATCTTTAATCCAATGGTTCCTTGTTTAACAGAGAGGATCTCTCTTTTAGAAAAATCCATAGAAGTATTTCCGAAGAGTGGAATTTAATTCTACATAATGAGGTGCCCTCAAGTGTTTAACATGTGATGCTTATTTAGCTTCTCTGATTTGGCGCCCATATGCCTTGCATATGGGCACTCACGTGTTTAACACGTGAGGCCAATTTGTCCTTTAGTTGTTTGACTGCAGTACCTATATGCTTTGCATATAGGCGCTCACGTGTTTAACACGTGAGGCTTATTTAGCCTATTAGTTGTTTGATTGCAGCGCCTATATGCTTTGCATATAGACGTTCACGTGTTTAACACATGAGGCTTATTTAACCTATTAGTTATTTGATTGCAGCGTCTATATGCTTTGCATATAGACGCTCACGTGTTTAACATGTGAGGCTTATTTAGCCTATTAGTTGTTTGATTGCAGCGCCTATATGCTTAGCATATAGGCGCTCACGTGTTTAACACATAAGCCTTGAGTCGTAGGGAATTTTCTCCCTTTTCTCTTTTATGAGAGAAAAATGCCCCCCAGCGTTGCTCTCATGTGGCTTGCACGTGAGTGCAACGTTGTCCATCCTTACAACCGTTGGATTACCTATGGAAACGGGAAGATGAACCGCTCCCCATTATGTCTTATAAAAGGGGCCTTTGGCCCTTGAGATGACCAATGTTTCTTCATCTTCCTCCTTAATTCTTTTCTTGAGAATTTAATTCTTCTTTCAGAGCTTAACTCTCTGCTCACAAAATTCCAGAGTTAAACTCTGCAAAAACTTTTTTTGGTAAGGATTATGAACGGCATTCGTCTCTTAGGAAAAACCCCTTTTTTGTTTTAGATTTCAAATCCATTAACTGAGCTTTTCTCTTTTCTTGAACTGATCTCTTAGAGATCTAAAAAGAAACACTTTGTTTCCTTCAATCAGAGCAAAACTCTATTTGAATTTCAAATTCAAAAGGTGAAGCAACACTTCAGATCCCTTGCGCTGCGCGCAGAGCGCCACGTGTCAAAAGCAGACAAGCCAGCGCAAGGGGCGCTGCGCCCAAGGCAGCGCACCCCAATCAGAGCAAGGCTCTGTTTTAAAATTTAAATTTTAAAAATAAAGGAAGCAACGCTTCAGATAACTTGCGCTCTGCGCTACGCGATACGTGTCAGCGCAGTTGCGCTGCGCTCTGCGCTGCGCGACAAGTGTCAAGCGCAGGTGCACTTGCGCCAACTGTGCCAGCACTAAAACTTAAATAATGAATTATTTAATCAGAATTAAAATTCTAGAAAGATCTTTTTAATCTTATTAAAACAAGAAGATTATCTTCTGTAAAACAGAGTCCTTAGAATCAAAGATCCAACGGTTGGGAAATATCCCCAGATCAATCAAAGAAAAATCTCTGTAACTAACCTAACAAACTAATTGGCCCTATATAAAGGCCCCTAGACTCCAAGTCTCAGATATACATAGCTCCTCCAAAAACTTTGAGAAAAAAAAACTTAAAGAGAAAAAAAGGTAAACCTTTGAAAAAAGAAGAATTTCTTCTAAAAAGATCAATACTCTAAGAACAAGATCAAGATCTTCAATAAAAAAGAAAGAAAAAGATCATAAAAGATCCAATCATAAAAGATAAAAGAAGTAATTTACTTCATCCTTAGATCTTTTGATCTATATAAAGGCACAGCCTTTTGATGAACCATTGGTTCTTGAAACTTGAGATAGAACCTCTTGAGAACTAAAAAAGATTCTTTTCTTTGATCTAAATTTTATCAAGATGCGTTCTGCGCTATTGAACAGTGCCTTGCATTCTTAATTTGCGCTGTTGCGCTCCTTGGGCTGGCGCAAGTCACCAGAGAGCGCCACGTGTCAATCTGCGCCTTGCGCTCCTAAAAACCGAGCACTGCGCTCTTGGATTGGCGCACTGCACCAGAGCGCGCCACGTGTCAGCAGCGCACTGCGCTAACAAACTTGCGCTCACCAGAACGTGACACGTGTCACCTCCACATGCGCTGGCGCTTGCGCTCTTTAATTGGCGCAGAGCGCCTGACAGGCCACGTGGCGCACTGTCAGACCATTAAATGCTCTACATTATTAAAAAGGGCAGAGCCTAATTAAAAGGTCTAACAGACCAAAACAAATGCTATGCATTATTAAAAATAGCCAGAGCCCAATTAAAAGGCCTAACAGGCCTAATCTAAATGCTGTGCATTTAATTAAAAAGCCTAATGCTGTGCATTATTTAAAAAAGGGCAGAGCCCAAGCAAAGGCCTAAATAGGCAAATCATGAACAAAATGTTAAACATTTTCAGATGGACTTAACCCAATTCTGGCCATAAGTCCTCAAATTAAATTGAACTGAGCGCAACTGCTCTCCCAAATCAATTTACACCCGATTCAAGGGTACATCTCTGAACTCCTCTGATATTTATCGTTGTAATCCTTCAACGTCGTCAGAGAGGTGACGGGTCCCGACAACCATACATTGCTACGGACTGTGGGGTCCTTAAACTCATGGACCGAAATGTCTTTAAACTAATATTCATCCCCAAAATGGGAATGTTGGACCGAAATGTCTTTAAACTAATATTCGTCCCTAAAATGGGAATGTTGGACCGAAATGTCATTAAACTAATATCCGTCCTCAAAATGGGAATGTTGGACCACCATGTCCCTAAACTGGCAATTGACCGCAATGTCCCTAAACTAAACAATAGAGCCCCCAAATGCTCTCTTGTCGGATCTAAACGATTCCGTTAAGTCGATCTTAGTCTCAAATTAGACTAACGTGTCCTTAACAAACGTTTAAGTTGATCTTAGTCTCAAATAAGACTAACGTATTTTTAAACAAACCCCAAACCCAAATCTAAGAAAATACGGGTTTGGACTAATCCACGTCCTACGGGCGACAACACAAATTAGTCTCCGTATATAATCCACGGGCAACCACAAACAAAACAAACACCCACGACACGAAGTGACCATATGGGGAAGGAGAAAGTTGTTACCGCGATGCGGTAGCGTAATTAACTGCAGGGGCTTGCGGCTGCAGGGAAGAGCGTCCCCACAATCAAAAACCTCTCGAACGAGGGGGAATCTGATGAAGTCTGCTACATCGGCCGCATCCGTTTAAACCTTTGATACACGGTGCCATAAATCAACTTGGTATCTTCGGAGAGGTAGACGGATAGCACCAAATAGCATCTGCCCCGAATTTCAGGCGAGACGTACATCGCGTCTCCGCCGCGTCTTTCGGCGGGGAACACACTTTTCTATTTTTTTTAAGTAGACCATGCATCTTGAATTAATGAGAATCATTTGTTCTTCTCTTAGGGTTTTACCCTATTACTGATCTTTGAGGATCCTTAGAATTTAATTGCATTTTCTTTGTTTCCCCACCATGGGGGTTTCTGGGATTTAATCCCACTATTGAAGGAATTTAATTCCATTTTCTTACAAAGTTTAGCTCTGAGAGATTTAGGGACTTTTGGGAATTTTATTCCCCTTCCTGTTCTTAAGCCTTTTTCCCTTTTAGGGTTTTAATACCCTTTTCACATATTTGAATCTGTTGTCTATTTTAACAAAACTCACTTTTTGAGGACGTTGAGAGTTTTTAAACTCCGCTATTTATTTAATGAGAATCCTTTTGGATTCTCACAATGATTATCTTGCCCCATCATTAATGATCCATCATTTTGATTTCGTGGGGCCCGCTGGCTTTGTACTTAATAGTCCCATAAAACAAACTCACACCTTTTATTAATGGGTATTTTTTGTCTCCTTTCTTTAGGTACAATGGCATCTCTTTCCTACTTCCCTTACACGTGCTCGGAGGTTGCTTTCCTACGGTCACCATCAAACGAGGAAGCTATGGCTATGATTAGGGAACATGACAAGGACAAAAAGGGCCTTCTTCTTGGGGGATTTGGTACGGTCATATTATCAGGGGCCGCCGTAGTTTTACATGTGGAGTACCAACAGAACCCATCCGCTCGATTTCTTTTACGGAGCGTCTGCGTACTGGTTATGCAGTGGAGGCGGCCAATTGGACTCTCTAAGGCCGGCTTGAGCCATCAACGACAGGGATACCCAATCAACTCTTGATGGCCATCGACATTTTGAGACGCCGAATATGTCAAGGTGAAGCTCGACCTTGGGGGTAAGATTACAAGATAGGCGTTACCCTGCGGCATCCAGTAGGCTACCTTCCTTAGGCCCGGTACATTCTCTCCTCCCAACGCTCACGGTTGCATAAAGTTGGGTTGTATCAAGCGGTGTACGCGTCGCTTTTCTACTACCATGCCCCCCACGTCTGGTGGGTCAAGGCCTTTTTAAACCAGTGGAATCTTCCAACGAATACGATTCTACTGGGGGACCGTGAAGTCTCCATTTCGTTGGAGGAATTCCGGGAGATTTTAGGGCTGCCAAATAGGGTAAAGCGCTATGAAGAATTATTACCCCCTGATGAGTATATTTTTACTACAATGTCAGTCATGCTTGAAGGCTTCACAACCGAGAATGCCGTTCGGCACAAGCATCCAAGTCTAATCAAGGCCTTGGGTGTTTTTGAGATCCTGTTCGTCGCATCAGAAGGGCAAGGTGTTACTTTGATGCTTTCATCGCTTGCTTTCTTCATAAAGATGCTCTATCCAAGAAAGCGCCGAAATTTGCAAAGGTTGAGGATCCCTTCGGATTCGGTTTGGAGAAATTGCCGGCTAAAGAAGAAGATCCGCCGCGATTTTATATTCCAAATTCGTCAGCTGTGACTTTTAACACAATCGCTGCTTCTGGAATAGACGAAGAAACATTCTTCGTAGGCTTCATCGGTCTATGGCTCAGCTGGTTCGCCATGCCAATGCACCGCCATTTTATGAGAGCCTCTGTCTTTTACCCTGCACATCAGATAGCCGAAGGAGCGCGATTAGCTATTGGCGGGGTTATCACACATATACCACAGTTTAAGTACCACCACCAACACTTCAAACCCAGGTGCAGACACCGTGAATTTCTCTCTCCATTACTTCACATCCTGGATCGAGATGCATGTGTTAGGCGCATTTTTTGCACACTGGCGGCCTGATTTCTATGAGTCATACACCTTCCCACGAGTCATGAGGTTGGTTGATGCCTCCGCTCCTGATCGACTCAGTTAGGGGCATTTTGTGATTTGTTGAGTCAAGCCTCGCGTCCGATCTTTTTCAAAACAAACCTTCTTAAAAAAGCGTTCTCACACATACCGCACGATGCCGCGTGCACTAAACCCGCTTAGTACATGATCGGCTGGACACGGGATTCTAGTGCTCGTCTACTCCGCGTTTTTGCTGTCGAATCTGAAGTCGATACTTCTTCATCTTCTATTTCTCCTCCATCCACCACATCTCCCGAAATGGACGGATCTCCATCTGGTTTTAATGACACCGCCCTGCCACCACCCGTAGGTACGCAAAATCCACCACTCATCACTTTACAAGACAGATGCTACCCCATACGCAGATCCCTTCCTACGTGTTTGTCTCTTCCACCAGCCAATGGGGATAATTTCGAAATTAAACCCCACTTCATCAACTTGCTCCCCAAATTTCACGGGCTTGAATCTGAAGATTCATACTTTTTTATAACCAAATTCGAAAACGTTTGTGTAATGATGAGCACCACCCAACTTTCAGGGGATACCTCTTTTCCTTTATACCTTGTGCGATCTCACGGAAAAGTGGATTTATAGCACCGCTACACATTCTATCGCTAAATGGGATGAATTCGTCACAACATTCCATAAGAAATTCTATCCTCATCACAAGACCGCCCTCTTTCGAAGCGAGATTAACCAGTTTGCCCAACTTCCTAACAAACCCTTTTAGAAATGTTTTGAACTGTTTAAAAATCTTCTTGTCCAATGTCCTCATCACGGAATCGATAGATGGCAACTTTGCCGAATTATATATGAGGGTGTTGATCCGGCGACAAAACAAATGCTAGAAACCATTTATCAATACCGTTTCATGTCAAAAGACGGTGGCGAAGCATGGCAATTTGTGGAAGATCTCGTCAATCAAACGTTAAAATGGGAGAGCACTAGACCAACATCGTCTTCATTTAGGACAGATATCCATCAGCTTGACGCTTCCATCGCAATGAAAACCGAAATGACTGCAATGCAAAAGAAACTCGAAGTTATGGAAAGCAAATTCTCTTCAGCCTTCCTAAACCAAGTTACGCTCCCCAAAATCGTGTGTGGTTGCTGTTTTGACCCATCATATTTAACAGAAGAATGTCCTTTGAATCCTCCATCTCAAGGTCAAGAACAAACCAACTGCTTTTCAGCAACAACCTAGGAATGACCTTTATTCATCCACATATAATCAGGGATGGAGGAATCATCCTAATTTTGCTTGAAACCAAAACTAATCTCAAAATCAAAATCAGTTCCCAAGCCAAAAAAACTATCAAATGCTTCCTCCACAGCAACAGCCGCCACAACAACAAATTCAGTAGCCCTTTCAATCACAAGCTTTTCAAAATTCGGCCAACAACTTTGCTCCTTATAATAATATTTCAACGGCCGATACCAATAAAATCTCTGCACTCGAACGAACCTTATAAATGTTTATTAAACAATCCACACAAACGACGGCTAATTTAACATCATCTATCCAAATGCTGATGCAACAAACTGCTTCCCACGGTGAAAGCATAAGATCGATAGAAGCACAAATTACACAGTTAAATATCGCAATGATTGAGAGAGAGAAAATGAAACTTCCATCTCAACCTCTACCAAATCTTGGCCACTCACAAAGCGCAAATCTCATTCTTCACCAACAAAATCATAATGTGAGTGCCATAACTACGTTGAGATCGGAAAGAGAGCTGAATAACAAAGTTGGTGAACAAGTTGATGATATTGATGCTCCGGCTACTAATTCTACTCCTACTTCGTCTGATCCAACATCTTCTTCTGAGCCTATTCTCCGTTCTTCACTAGGCTCAAACCCTCAGCCTACTTCCTTAAAGGAATTACCATCTACGACCGTCCCAAATCCAATTTCGGGATCCATTCTATCCCCCACAAACTTCTCCACAAGAGTTGGACTCAACCCTTGTTAATAAAGCTCCTTTTCCAAACCGGTTGAGGCCAAACTGACCAAGTCCACACATACAGAAGATTGTGGAAATTTTTAAGTAAGTAAACATAAAATATTCCTCTCTTACATGTTATCCAACAAGTTCCATCTTATGCTAAAATTCTAAAGGACTTGTGTGCTAGGAAAAGGAAAACTCGAGTGTCTAAAAAGGTTTTCTTAGTGAGTAATATGAGCAATGCTCTTACCCAACATGTGTCCAAGAAACGTAAGGACCCCGGTTGTCCTATAATATCTATTGCTATTACGGGTAAAAATATCAATCGCGCTCTACACGATTTAGGTACTAGTGTTAATTTGCTCTCTTATTTTGTTTATGAGCAATTAGTCATAGGAGAGTTGAAACATGCGCACTGCACTCTCCAGATAACTGATCGATCTATCACCCACCTTAGGGTGGGTTTGAGGACATATTGATCAAAGTAGGGGAATTTATATTCCTTGTGGATTTTATAGCTATAGATAGATAGCTTGTGGCAAACCTACGTAACCAAATTCCGGTGATTCTAGGTCAACCTTTTCTAGCAACTTCCTACGCGATAATCAATTATCGTATCGGTTCCATGAACCTGTCCTTTAGAAAAATGACAATTGAGCTTAACATTTATAGGTTAGGAAGTCAACCCTCCAAACCTTATGCTCATTAATTGTTGTATGTTCTGTCGACAAGATAATTTCCGACAGTTGCGAATTTGCGGAGCTTCACGATACTGATCTCGACGCCACTAGTGCGTTATTGTTTGATCTTGTAGTTTATTATACACGTGAGGACCCTTCTGTCGACAAGTCCACACCCGAGTCTGAATCCTTTGACTTGTCGAATGACTTAGTCGAGAAATCCGAGTCAATCTCCTACAAACCTTTTATAGAGTCCAAGTATCATACTCTTCTTTCCGATGAGATTATCATTCGGAATATCGATAAAAGTTTTGAAGACATTTTCGCCAAAGAACTCGCATTCCTTAAAAACATGGATGTTGTGATGAATCAACTTCCACCCAAAGAAATTAAACCTCCAACTATTTTTCTTATCCCGTACGAGAATGCGGATATTCCAAATACTCCTTATCTTTCAAATTCTTGTTTTCAACCACCGTCACTGTTTCGTCTATATCAAACGAGACGTAAACCCGTTTAATTACACCTCTTATCTCCTCCCCACTTCTTCACGTCTATTTGTAATATGATCTTCTACCAACCATGGTGTTACATTGATATAATATTCGAATGGTTGGTGTTGACTTTTGGTCTTTTTAAAGCTTTGTGCGGACCGATAATATTTACCAAACCCCCCTTATGATTTTAAATGCTTAATAATGAAGAAAAAATTGTTTTACTCAAGTTTGGGGGGGGGAGAACAATATTTTGTCTTTAGAAAAAAAAAGAAATTTTTTGCACAATTATGAGCCAAAAATAAGTTTGGGGGAGGATTTCACTGTCATTGACTTTTGTCTCCTTTTACTAATCATTGAAAACTTTTCCTCCCAAGTCTACAGGTTTTGAGCTTAAAGGATGACACCGGTGAGGACACTGCTACAAATAGATTTGGGGGGAAGTTTGTGCTTATTCACGCATCATTTTGCATTATGCTAAATAAAAGCACAAAATAAAAAAATTATTGAAAATAAAAGTTAGAAAGTGAAAAATACATATGAAATATAGGAAGAGATTTAAGAAATGCAACAAATTAGATATTTTAAAACGAAGTTAGTAATAGGTAGTCATGAGCTGTTGTTCTAAGGGTTAGTAAGATGAAGAAAATCGCTAATCTGAGAATAGAAATAAGTTTGAAAAATAGTCCTTATTCTTAAGACCAAATATCTGAACGTTGATACTCTACTATACGCACTTGCGCACATCTTGAAACTTGGGATAATAGAAGATACCTTGAAATGCACTTGTCTAAAAGCCTTAGTATGAAGAAAAAAATATAAATCAACAAAAATATAAATGACACATAAAAAATAAATGGTGAAGAAAAATGAACATTGGTTTTGTAATTACTTAAAGCAGCATAAAAAAAATATAGCGAGAGTGTCTTATCACCTAGTACCTTAGACCAACTGGTTTGGGAGTCACTACTAAGCTTTAGGTGTTGCAAGACTAGGATATTGCTAATTACGACTCAATGAATGAGCACATTTAGTAATCAGTTGGTTAGTATCTCAAGAAATATTAACGGTCGCATGAAGAATGTGTAAGCAATTCCATCTAAAAACATTCACCGACTAAAAGTACTAAGGAAGATGGACAAGAGTATGATAGCTTGAATTGAATTCTCTAAGTGTAAGGATGTCTTTTACACACACGTAGGGGTATATGATCGATGTTTGGAAGAGAGGTAGGGAGGAAGACTAAAGACGATGTTTTATTGAGGGATGATGTGATTTCTAATGTTTTTTCAAGACCATTAAGATAGATCTCATGACAACTAAAAAGCTAGTATAGTTTGAAACACTTATTTTCAAGTTTTTTTATAAGTTCCTTATCTTTGTATATAACTTTTATCTTCTTTCGTTTATTATTGGATTTTATAGGTGTAATCCGCTGAAAACCCTCAAGATACAACACTCCTCCTACTAGGGACACCTAGAGGTTTAAAGACTTGTTGCAGTGCTAAGTGCAATCGTGTTGCCTACGAAAGTGTGCTAGGTTTTTCTTTTTCTTTTTAATAAATAGTTTGTTCGGGACGATCAAAAATAAGTTTGGGGTTATTTGATTAGTCTAAAATATTACACATTTGTATGAACATTTTCCTTATTATTATTAACTGCTAAAATGTGTTAATTGTAAATAAATAACATATGTGGGTTTATTTGTAAAAGTTATTATTATATGTTTCTTCATTTTAATTAATATAATTAGGGAAAATATATGCATATAATATTTAAATGAAATATTAATAATTAAAATATGCAAATCATGCAAAATATTTCTAATCAATATTCTTAAGATTTTATATCATATAAATGGTTGGGATAATATCTCAAGAATACCAAATACTACTACCAATTTTATTTGAGATATTATGCAGGTATTAGCTTAGGTTTGGAATCCAAGTAACAGATCCAAGTCAAATCGGGATATCGGAACCGAATCTGCCAAATTTTAGAAGCAAATCGAGGAATCTAGCAACGGCAAAGACTCGGAACAATATTTTCAAAATCTATACATCAAAAAGATCTCCAAATATCAACATAAAAAGCCAGAAAAAATCTCAAAACCAAATTCCACCAGGAAGAGGCGGATCCACAGCCATACGTGGCATTACGCGGCGGTTCCGCGGTCAAATCAGGGCCATTGGATGTGGGATTTTGGGATCATGATCTTAACTGCATCTACTCATATATGGCATCTAGGGTTTCTGGTTTCAGGAACTATATAAAGGACCGAGAGCTGTGCATTCAAAATCATCCAAGTGATCACATGATCATCTATTCATCTACCTCCATAGAAAGAGAGATCTAGAGCAATTAGGGTTCTTGTAATCTACTTTCTAAGAAGAGAATTGTAATGCAATAGTTGATTAATAAAGGTATTTTTTGTTTTACTTCTTTTTGCATTTACTTTTCCGCATTTACTTTACACATTACTTTCCGCATTAATTTTACGAATTACTTTTCTGCATCTTTATTATGGTTTCATTCATCTTCAACCTTTCTTCTAAATCACCACTAACTATGAGCAAGTAATTCTTTACTTGCTAGGGTTTGTAGGATAGGGTAGAATAATGGATGAAAAATCTTTTAACTTCTTTTTAACATTTTAATATTTATAAAATTTAGCAAAATAAATGTTAATCTCCTAATAGGGCGCGCTATCAATTTATTGATAGTCACGACCATGATTTGAGATTGGTCAAACATTTATTTTGTTATGGACTTGATATGAATAGAGATCAATACACGAACAAGAGTCGGTAATGGAAAACCCTAATTCCCTCCAAGAACCCTAATCCACATTCAACGCTATCGCTCTAGTTTTAAACTATTAAAAATAAAAAGAGTCATTTTTAAATATTAATCCATTAACTACCAAGTCCTATGACCCCTACAAGCCTTTTTATTATAAATTTTATATCCGTCTTAAAATAGAACGACAACAACCACCCATCTCGTTTATCAACTCGTCTAAAGAAAGAAAAGAATTTACGTTTCTCTGCAGACGGCTCGTACTTATCGCGGCTAGCTACTAGCGACACTGTTTTGATTGCGGTTATTTACAAAACACTTTTTCGCTTGACCAATCAGGATTCAATCAAGGAGACGAGCAATGCATTGAGGGCTTCGATGGGGCCAGGCTCGACAACGGAGGGCTTCGGCGGCGGAGGGCTTAAAGGGGGCCGGGCTAGACAAGAAGGCTTCGATGGCGGCTAGGGCAAGGTAGAGAGTAGGCAGGAGAAATTTAGGGGGGCTTTTGGGGGGTAGAAAATTTGGGGAGGGAAAAAATATGGGATCGGGGTGAGAGGATTGGGCTTAATCGCGACAGGTGCCATGCCCCGCTTCCCAAAATACGAAAATTTTGGAACATAACAAAACCAGCCATGCTACCTATGGCAAGGAAAGATCCTTCCATAATCACATTACAGCTGTCAATCAGTAATCAAGAACAATAAAATACTAAATCTATCTATCACATGTCCAATAGCCACAAGAACAATAACTGGAAAAGGCAGCGGAAGCAATAAAAATCCAAGAAATAACTAATCCGCATAAAAGCTATATCAATGAGGTGGTGTTTACCGCCGGAAACAGAGACGAACTGGGATAGATCGTCTTGCCTGAATATGGAAGCGGATGCTATTTGGATTTATCTGTCCACCTGTCCGAAGATACCAAGTTGATTTATGGCACCATATATCGGAGGTTTGGATAGACGCGGACGTTATAGCAGACTTTATCAGATTCCCCCTCATATTATGAGGGTTTTTTTCATTATGGGGACGATCTTCCCTGCAGGTGCAAGTCCTTGCAGTTAATTACGTTACCGCATTGCGCTAATCACTTTCTCCTTCTCCAGTAGTTCACTTCGTGTCGTGTATGTTTTTGTTTGTTTTGGTTGCCCGTGGATTGTATACGAAGACTAGTTTATGTCGTCGCCCGTAGGGCGTGGATTAGTCCAAATCCGTATATTTTAGATTTGGGTTTGGTTTATTTAAGGACCGTTAATCTGGTTTGAGATTAAGATCGACTTAAAAAACATGTGTATTTGGGCCCCATATTTTAGTTTAAGGACATCATGGTCCATTATCTCCATGTTTGGGGCGAATATTAGTTTAAGGACATTTAGGTCCAACATTCCCATTTTGGGGACGAATGTTAGTTTAAGGACGTTTCAGTCCATTATCGCTATGTTTGAGGTGAATATTAGTTTAGGGACATTTCGGTCCAACATTCATCTTGCGCGTACATGTATTTTTTACATGGCAGAGTGAACGATGGTGACATGGAATGCTCCCAATTTGGGACATGATCTGATTTGAGGTGTGCACGTCAATTTAGAAGTGCATCAATGTATGACGAAAGGAGTTATTAGTTGTCGGGACCCGCCGCCTCTCTGAAGACGTTGAGGAATTACAACGACATATATCAAAAGTGTGGAAAGATGTACCATTGAACCAAATCCCGTATTTGAGAGAAAAAGAGGATTGTGGTGGACCTAAGAATCGTTAATCATATTTGAGACTAAGATTACTTTAGGAGATATATGATGATTATCATTTTGGATATCATCAATGAGAGATCATTAGTCATGTTTGAGACTAAGATCGGTTTGGAAATCATGAGCAATATGGGCTCGAATGATTTAAAATCAAAGAGATTTAATCTCAAGAAACTTAGCCAATTTAGGCTAAGATTGGGTTTCTATACTACCCAGTAATGTTAAACACTAATATATGCAGTGCTCACATATATTTCACGTGGGGCGCTGGAATAGTGCTAAGCACTAATCTTTTCTGGCGCTCACGTGTTTTTCACATGAGACACTACTATAGTGCTAAGCACTAATCTTCTCTGGCGCCCACATGTGAAACATGTGAGGCGCTCAGATATGGGCGTTGCCCAACCAGTGCTAAGAACTTAGTCATTTTGACTAAACATGGAGTGCTAAGTACTTTGCATAGCACTCACGTAGGAAGCACGCGAGTGCTGAGTATTGATTTCAGGTTTTGTTTGTTCACCCCTTTTTCTCGTTTTTTGACAGAAATGCTAAGCACTTGGTTAGAGCTCTGGTGCTCACGTGTGAAGCACGTGAAGAGCTAGATTTTAGGTTTCCAAGAATGTTTCACATGTATTTCACGTGACTACTTTATTTTTGGGGTGTTGGGCTACTTTATTTGGTGAATGACCAAATGAGTTTTTCTTTCTTTTTTTCTTAGACACTCACGTGACAAGCATGTGAGACGCTTTAACTCTTCTTTTGTTTGTTTTAGGCACTCACGTGAGAAACATGTTAGGCACTATAATAGTGCTAAGTACTAATTCTGCTCACGTGTATTTCACGTGAGACGCCAAGTTCTTGTTTAGAGAGATGTTAATCTCTGTTAATGACATTTTAGTCATTGATGATCATCAAAATTTCTGTTTTAAAAATCTTAAATCGCCATTCTTTTAATTGGAGAACTAAGTTCTTCTTTTATTTTTATAAAAACTAAGTTCTTTATGTAGGGTTAAACCCTAATTTTGGAGAAATTAAATTCGCAGAACACGTGTTCTTTTTCTTTTTCTTTCTTTTTCTTTTTAACCTAGTTCTTTTCTCTAAGTTTTGAGTCTGCAGAACAGAATCTCCCCGATGAGAATTAAATTCTCAACTTGTGGAGAGATTTGCTTTTGCAAATCTCAAACCAGAGAAAAAACTAAGTTCTTGTATGAAGAGTTAAACCCTTATATCCATTATACTAGGAAAAAGGGATACTTTTAATCTCTTTTTTTTTATTTACCTAGAGTTTTTGAAGGAGGAAGGTCTTCTTTCTTTGAGAATTAAATTCCTTGTTCTCTCAAGAGCTCACTGTAAAAAAATTTTGCAGAAGCTTTTGTTCGTCTGTCAGTGTGTGAGACTTGAAGTCTCAGTTCCTTTATAGTGAAGGCAGGTTTGTTAATTAAAATCTCTCATTGAGAGATTCCAATTGATTTTATTGGTCTCAAAATCTATTTGGAGAATTTTACCCACCATTGGATATTTGATCCAAGTGTTTCTGTCTTACAAAATATGTTTTCTCGTTTTAATAAGATTGGAGGAATATTTTCCCATATGTATAATAAAATTCTATTGAACGGTGATATTTTTATCACCATTGGATTTTTAATCTAAGGTTGCTCGGTTTAACATAGCACAATCTTTCTCTGTTTAGAAAGATATGGGAAAAATTTTCCATCTCATTGGAATTTTCATCCACCAACTTTCTGTTTAACAGAAAATATTCTTCCCAATAGAATTTAAGTCTATGCTTAATCACCATTGGATTTTTGATTCAACGGTTCCTTATTTAACAGAAAGGATTTTACTCTTTTAGAAAAATCCATGGAAGTATTTCCAAAGAGCAGAATTTAATTCTACGTAAGAAGGTGCTCTCACGTGTTTAACACGTGAGGCTTATTTAGCTTCTCTGATTTAGCGCATGTATGCCTTGCATATGGGGCGCTCACGTGTTTAACACGTGAGGCCAATTTGGCCTTTAGTTGTTTGACTGCAGCGCCTATATGCTTTTCATATAGGTTTTGACTATAGCGCATATATGCTTTGACTGCAGTGGCTATATGCTTTATATATAGGCGCTCACGTGTTTAACACGTGAAGCTTATTTAGCCTATTAGTTGTTTGATTGCAACGCCTATATACTTTACATATAGGCGCTCGCGTATTTAACACGTGAAGTTTATTTAGCCTATTAGTTGTTTGATTGCAGCGCCTATATGCTTAACATATAGGCGCTCATATGTTTAACACGTGAGACATGAGTCGTGGGGAATTTTCTCCCCTTTGTTCTCTTTTATGAGAGAATGGGTGGTCCCCATTGATCGGCGATCCGATCGAATACTCATGTCAAGTATCTGGGCTATGCAAAACCCAGACGTCGGTGCATCATAAATATCAAAATAATAGTAATAACCAGAATATGATGCTATGATTAAACATGGGTATAAATAATGAACACAGGTGCAAAGCGGTGAGCTATAAGTATGTAATGTGTATCCTAAATTCTGTGCTTCTAGGTTATCTATTCTGCAAGTCTTTGAAATCAATTTAATAGAATCGTCGATGTAACTTAATAGTATCCTGTGCGTGCCCGGGACCATGGTCAAGACACTCAGGGCTGAATCTGAGACGTGATGTTAAACAGTAAACAGGTAACATGTACAGATGAATGATGTCGGTATCATCATTCCAGGGCTGGCCGGGCCCGTATAGACTGATCAGTATCTAGAAGTATCAAACTATTGAGTTACAAGTCAGGTTTCATTATTGATTTTCTCTTACCCCCAAGGTTTTGTGTTCAAGTCAGGTATTGATGATATAAATCTAATGCCAACATAGGATCAACAGATACAAGTCTTGTCTATGTAGACAACAAGTCACGTTCGTCAGGACAATAAATCAGGATTGTCTGCATTAGTAAAAAATCCAAGTAACAAATCGGGTAATAGGTCGTGAACATTGATTGATCATTTCTTTGTGTGTGTTAAGAAAATGAATAAAATTCACAATCAAAGAATTGTTTGACCGCAATCAACTACGGTGTCAGTTGTAGATCGTTAGCGAGTGCGGATCGTCCACAGGGAAAGTGTAATCGTTCTTCTTTTGAATTAGATGAGTCGAAACTTTAAAGAAAAGAAAACAAAACAATTCATGATTTATAGTTGAAGTTCAAGAATTAGAAAATATAGATCTAATAACAAGAAAAAGATAGAATCAAGAATTGAGAGTTTGATGATTTTTCCAACCAAATATCAAGAATCTAAATGAGGCTCGTAGGAATCGATCGGATCTATAGATGTGATGTAATCTCAAGATGTCGTATTCTTATCCTTCGATGAATTGATACTATATCGATGATGATCGACGAGAATTAGGGATTTCTAGTGAAACTGGGGTTTCATCATTTATCCCTTATTCTTTCGTCGATATCATTCACATTCTAGCCTCTAGTAAATTCAAGAAACGATCGTAGATCCCTAATTTCGAGCGATCACAATCAAGAAAGCATCGCAACGAAACTAGGTCATCGATTCTTGAACTTGCTAGGGTTTACAAAACTTGTAGGACTCAAGAATCGTTTTAAGATTTGTTACATCATCATTCTAGTGATCGTCTCGACTCCTCGACGAGCGGAGTTTTACTCAAACATCATCACAAGAACTACAATCATAAATTGAGATCGAATCATGATGCAAGAATTTAAAGAAAGCAAGATTAAAGAATTTCACCTTTTATTTATATCAACAATTTCATTACAATCGCTCAAGAACTACAGGAGGAAGAACTCGATCGTCGATTTGGCTTCGCTCGGCTCCGTGAGTCGCGGATCGGCTTGGATCACTTGCTCGATTGGAGATCGGCTTCGCTCCTAAAAGGTTGAAGGGCTTCTTGCTTAATTTGGTACTCGGGATCTTGAATTTGGCGTGGAATTAGGGTTAGGGTTTCGCACAAGTCTTGTCACTAGACTTGTGGAAGAAGATGGAGAATTGAACTACTATTAGAGATTAAGGAATATGGAAGATTATCCTCAACCCTTAGATCTAAGTTCCTATTTATAGACATCAAAACCCTAGATCTAGGATTTGAATTTTAAGTTTCCCTCCAAAAGTTTGTTGAGGAGATTTGAATTTCCCTCCAAAAGTTAGTTAGCTGGAGAGGCTTCTAGAAGAGGTTAGTTAGGAGGGAGCTTTCTAGAAGAGGTTAGTTAGGAGCTTAATTAGGATTAGCTTAATTAATCATCTTTGCTGATCTGGTAGAAGCTTCGCGAGAATTCTGGAATTTGACATATGTGAAATGACTGTGGGCCTTGAGAGAAAAGTTTTGCACCAAAAATGGGGAGCTAAGGCCTTGGAACCGCCGCGGATCCGCGGCTCTTTGTGGGCCTTGGGGCTTGGGCTCTCTGAAGTGGTCTTGGGCTGACAATTGGGCCTTTCTCTGATATGTTGATTTTTATATTTCTTTCTGAATTGCTACCAGATCTGAAATCATTGAGTTGGCGTAATATTTGATCAGCACCATGTAAATTTTTGCCTTTCTTCTGGATTTTCCTGCACAAATCTCGACACAAGTGTTGCGCAATACAGGGATGATGCGATGCCATGATAAACACACAATTTCCTCAGAAATGTCGGTTTTAGAGTCTAACACATGCAATCTGATATTTAACGACTGATTTGCTAATATGTGTAATATGAATGCCGAACACTTCTAGATGAGTGCAAAAGATAGGGAAATTGCCGTGTTAAAAATGCAGTATTTTCGACTGATCAAACATGTCATGCAATATATGTTAACCAAAATAGATACCAAATGTAAAACTGTAACTAATATATAAACACTGTAAACACAACTAATATCATGGTGCATATGTATCTATCTGTAATAACCGTTTTACGCCTGTTACCAAGCATATGGCAATCCAGATAAAATATTGAACTGATATATTGGTATGATAATATTGTGATGATCCAGAATGAAATTAGATAACCCATTATTGGTACGGATACAAGATGATACTATAAAACTGTAAATCGATACTATTTACTGAATAATAAAACATATGTGCTATACTTAATCATATAAATGTTGATATAACAAAATAACATGATGCATGTAACGACTTTAAATTTGCTGTACGAAAATTTTTACTTTAATGTACAGAAAGGAGTTTACAAGCCTGAGTACAATTTATAAGTTAATTTTTTAGTTAAGAACGGTAAGAAACAAATTGTAGCTCACTGGTAAAGCCTTGCACTGCTGTGACGTAGCCCCTGTATTCGAACCCCATCAGACACGTTATATTTTTTATTTTTCTTTTAAAATTTTTGGAAGCCCAAAAGTTTACACATGCAATGCACATAAAAATGAAAAGTCAGGAAAAGCAAACATGTGCACAATGGAATTAACAGCGAGGCAAACACGTAGCATCAATCCACCAGCCTAGCTCCATAAGATGACCGGCGAGATGCCAAGTTTGGCCGGCGGGGACGGGTGACCCGTAGGCAATGAAGCCCGGGTTTTGCATACAAGTCCCTTGGCCTACCCCTATTACCCCTGCACTGTTTGGTTACTCTGCAATCAAACAGAGACCCCTCAATTCCCCAATTTATCACATTTTAATACATTTTAATTCACTCTTTTAATCCCAAAACCCTAATTTCACACGATAAATACTATCTCATGCTCTAGCCCTTCCTCATTCTGAAAATTCTATTCTAAACCCTCAAATTTTTCCAAATACAAATGGAGTAGAAATGGAGTTAGCCAACACCCAACTTCCGGCGAGGAATTGAGGCTTTTCTGGCGACCCCGCGACGCCATGAAGATCAACACTCTCTCGTCTACCTTTCCTTAGGATTACTAATTTGTAAGTCCGTTCCTATCCCACTCTCTCTCTCTTGAAAAAGATCTTTTTTTTTCAAAACATATCGGTAAGTGGAGTTAACACGGACTTTTAATTCTAAAACCTTGAAATCACATATTTTCTTAATCATTGCTCATCATATTCTTACCCTATGTTTATAATCATATAACTAATGTTTAGAACCAACTTTCACTCCAAAATATCATGCTAAATAACTTTAATCGAGATTTTACATGAAAATACCATGAACTTTATATACGTCATCTTTTATTACTTTGTTTGAACATGCCTTCAAAAAACTTCACGGGGTAAGCACCTACCCCTCGCATACACACATATTTCCATAGCACGATATACCTTGAACATACTTCTGTTATCATATTACATTAAAATACCATCAACTACAAAAAACGGTTTTCTTTGAATTGTATTTCAAAATCCTTTCCAAATAAGCCTCTACAACCCTTTTTAGAGGACCCGCTGTTAGATGGTGTGGATTATCACACATCCTTAGGCTAGTAGAGGATATGCAGACCTCCTCACGGAGCATTCGGTCTCGAAAGGTTTTTAATACGATTTTTTAAGAAAAACTATATTTTCTACTTAATAATCAAAAATAAATTTTTAATAATTATATAAATATTACCAATTCATATATTTTTCAAAATATAATAAATTTATATTTTTTAAACAAAAGAATTACAAGTTTCATCAAAATACCATCAAGATATCAATAAAAGACAAGTTTACAGTAAAATAGCATAAACTATTCAAGTTATGGTAATTATCACTAAAATACCTCAAATCTCTAAAATTCATATTAATGGAAACCCTAAATAATATAATTAACATCTCAAGGTTATTTTGAAACTATATGTTAAAAATATTTTTCATAAAACCCCCTCGAGCTATATAAAACACTGTTAAGGACTTTAGTAAATATAGGTTTAAGCGGGATCAATTCTCTTGAGTATCAGGGAGCCGGAGAAAGTGAGTGCTTGCTTATTTAAGGTAGAAAAACTTAACGGTGTTATCAATGGTAATTGTTTTGGAAAAAGACACAAATCATATCGTCCATGTGCAGCAGTTACCGATAACTCTCGAATTTAATTCAGGATCCAAATCAGTTCTAAGTGTCTGACTCAAGTCTGAGTCTAAATCAAGGTTGAATTCAAACCAAACCAGATTCCAATTCAAACATGAATGCAAACTCTAAAATGTATACTTGAATTTGAACCTGAATACCAGAACAATATCAACATGCAAAAATGACTTGACTTGACCGAACTATGGCTATAACTTGACTTGATTACATGACTACGTGTTACATCCTGAACCTGATTACATGAACAACTTGTATCCATGGTCTCGGCAAGTCTGATAATTATAATCTATATAAAATATTAGACGGGGTTAAAGGGGTAGATTGGTACGGAATGTATTAAAAGTGGCACGATGATCGTCACTAAAAGACACCTACATGAACTCTCGTGTCGTTTTCCCGTGGGTTTTGATGGGGCCTTATACTTACATGTTATCATAGTCCATGGGATAGTTGGACCCCTCTCATATACATTGATAGCTTCTGTACCAAGCTACAAACAACTATGTTAGGATAATAAACTGATAACTGTATAACTTAACAGTTTCCTTCCACATTATTTGTATTATTCCTTTCTTTCTTTTGGGACTTACCGAGCGCTAGTTCGCTGACGACATTCCTGTCTATTTATTTTCTTGAAATGTTCGTCAGGAGGACCGGACCTTCAGGAGACAGAGCCCAGCCAAGAGTACTTGGAGCAGATTGAGGCAGGGCCAGACTAATAGTTTACTTGTACTTACTTTCCAGTTTGTATGCCACTATTTAGGTATTGGTTTATCATTGTACATTTCCTTTTCAAATCAGTTGTGTTGTAAAGATGAATGTTAATAAAAATTGTTGTTTACATTATATCTCTTGTCATTTTTTGCGCTTTTCATATATTGCTTATTTACGCTTAACGTGTTTACTTCTGAGTAAATACGCCGTGTGCCCGCCACATCTTCTTCCTCGTACACCGGGAAGCGGGGCATGACAGGTTTTGTTGGTGGACCATGCTGGTCAGTTCTGCATGAAATCCTAAGCAATATATCACAAGAATTATAAGAATCAGCAACTGTACATTCTTTACATTTCAAATTCCTTGAATCTATCCTAATCTTTCCTTTTCTATCAAGGTCATGGATTCACCGAACAACACGAGTACCAACGTCAATGGCAACACTCCACCGTCCACTCTACCACCACCACCTACCGTTGTAGCTCCCATCAACGAGCAAACGGTATTTCTTGAGGCGATCAAGAGCCTCTTGGAGGGTCAGCAGCAACAGACTGCTATCCTCATGCACCACCCAGAAGTCGAGTCACCCGGAGTCAAACAATTTCGGGCACTGCACCCGAAACATTTCTCAGGAAAAGAGAGCCTACTAGAGGCAAAGGAATGGATGCAGTCTATCGAGGATGACCTGGCAGCAGCATAAGTGCCATGATTACCTGGAAGAGAGTTGAGAAGCTGCAATTGACAGATAACGCCAGAGTCTGGTCGAAGGCTGAAGAAAGCCGACTCGCCCAACCAATTGAATGGAGTACATTTCGCGATATGTTCGACGCGAAATACTTTCCTGGGACTACCCGTTTTGATATGGAACAGCAGTTTATTCACTTACAACAAGGTTCAATGTGGACCAAATCTGTGGATGAATACGATACTGAGTTTACCATGCTTAGCAGGTAAGATATGTCTCAATATTCATTTTCCTGATATCACATACTACACTGCTAACACAAGGTCCACACCTTATCCTGACTGCGAAGATCAGGGTACGAAGATTTCAGCAAGGGTTAGACCTAGAGATCCAAGCTGCACTAGCTACAGGGTATTTCCCAACCCATGATCTTGCACTGAAGGCTGCCCGACACTATGAAGCAGTGGTGAAGAATAAGGGCAGACCACAGACTGCCGATATGAAACGCCCTGCCACTCAGATGGCGGGAGGAGCCTCTTCCAAGCCACCTTTTACACCCAGGAGACCGGAAGCAACTTTTAACCAGCCCAGTCTAGACTTTTGCTTCTATTGTAAAAGTAATGGACACTTGGAGAAGGACTGCAGGCGTGCAAATGGCCTGTGTTTGGTTTGTGGCGCATCCACCCACGCCATCGAAGCTTGTCTATATCGTCTCAACCCAGCTCCTGTACCCCGACCAGCAATCACCGTTCCGCAGCGGCCAGCTATTCAGGCTTCTGCATCTCGTCTTGATCTGCCTGCTCCACCTCCACATGGACCTCCTGCACAGCCTCCTCGTCCATCAGGCACAGAGTAACATGCCTTAAGGGCAGAGGAATATGCCACAAGGACAGAGAAATGTGCCTCCAGCAAGGAAAAATGTACCCCGACGTCAGGCTTTCACCATGACAGTTGAGGAAGCCGAGGCCACTGGCCAAGTTATTACTGGTAATTCCCAATCCTTTCATCTTTTCAATCCTTGTATACCTCTATATTTTTTCCTGTATCTAAACCAACCTCACACAACTTAGGTTCTATACTAGTAGCCATCCTTCCTGTACTAGCACTGTTCGACACTGGAGCGTCACACTGCTTCGTGTTCCAACGATTTGTGGGAACATATGTGATTCCCGTGAAGCCACTCATTTCAAGCTGGAATGTCGGTTCCGGGAATGGAGTATTGAAGGAAACTATGGGATTGGATCAGTATCCAGTTGTAGTTTGCGGACGAGAAATCTACGCGAATTTCAAAGTACTGGACATTCCAAACTTCGATGTTGTGTTGGGTATGGACTGACTGGGAGTTTTCTATTCTACAATTGACTGCCGTCAAAGGAGGGTAGTATTTGAGATACCGGATCACCCAGTCTTTTACTTCAAGAGTGGAGACAGAACTTTGGAGCCAGGAATCTTCCGTGCTAAGCCGAAGAATGCAGAAGTATTTACTCTACCGGCGGAAGAAGAAAAACCAGTGGTAAATCGAGAGTTCGAGGATGTGTTTCCTGAAAATATAACAGGTTTGCCTCCCGATTGAGCTCTTGAATTCAGCATTGATTTAGTACCTGGTGCACAACCAGTAATCAAAGCTCCGTATCGGTTAAGTCCTGAAGGATTGAAGGAGATTCGTACTCAATTGGACGAACTTCTAAAGAAAGGTTGGATTCGTCCCAGTACTTCAAGTTGAGGATCTCTAGTTTTGCTCGTGAAGAAGAAAGAAGGTTCATATAGAATGTGTGTAGATTACCGAGCTCTGAACGAAGTGACAATAAAGAACAAGTATCCACTACCGCGCATCGACGATCTGTTCGATCAGCTAAGTGGGTCTTGCATATTTTCGAAGCTAGATCTTCGTTCGGGTTATCATCAGGTGAAGGTCAAAGAGTCTAATATTCCTAAAACTACGTTCAGGACTCGTTATAGTCATTACGAATATCTTGTGATGTCATTTGGAGTGACCAATGCACCTGCTATTTTTATGAATCTTATGAACCAAGTTTTCCGAGAATACTTAGACAAGTTCGTTGTCATTTTCATCGTCAACATCCTGGTATTCGAAGAATCGGAAAGAACGCGTCGAGCATTTACGGATTGTCCTGAAGACATTTCGACAACATCAACTCTATGCCAAGTACAGCAAGTGCGAATTTTGGCTAGATCAAGTCGGATTTCTCGGACACATTGTTTCAGGCAAAGGAATCTCAGAAGATCCAGCTAAAGTATCAACTGTCAGTAAATGGCCGACACCAAAGACGGTGAAGGATATTCGAAGTTTCTTGGGATTAGCAGGATACCACCGAAGAGTCATTGAAGGTTTTTCGAAGATTGCATCACCCCTGACCAAGCTCACACGTAAAGATAAAGCATTCGTGGGGTCAAAAGCATGTGAACAAGCTTTTGTAGAACTCAAGTCAAGATTGACACCATCTCCTATTCTCGTAATACCAGATCAATTTGGAGGTTTCGTCGTACAATGTGATGCGTCCAGTAAGGGATTAGGATGTGTTCTACACCAGCATGGAAAAGTTGTAGCCTTTGCATCAAGACAGCTGAAAGTTCATGAGCGCAACTATCCAACACATGATCTAGAGTTGGCAGCCGTTATCTTTGCACTTAAGATTTGGCGCCACTATCTTCTTGGAGAACGAGTGGATATATACACGGACCACAAAAGTCTGAAGTATGTATTTACTCAGAAGGAATTGAACATGCGGCAGAGAAGATGGCTAGAACTCATGGCGGACTTCGACATAAACCTACAATATCATCCAGGGAAGGTGAATGTAGACCGTCAGCCATTATCCGTGGATCTCACCGCACAGTGGAAGCTACAACAAGAATTGCACGGAATGGAGATCGAGGTAATTATGTCAGATAATGCTTCAGAGTTGATGAACTTACAAGTTAAGTCTGCTATTGTCAATCAGATCAAAGCAGCTCAAGCAGGTGATGCCAAGCTGCAAAAGATCCGAGAACAGATAGAAAGTGGACTTCGAACAGACTTCATCATCTGCGAAGATGGATCCTTGAGATATAGAAGTAGATTGTGTGTACCACAAGGTTCTGTTCGAGAAGAGTTGATGAAAGAAGCTCACAGCTCTCCGTACTCGGTACACCCCAGTGGTACCAAAATGTATAAGGATCTACGGCAACACTACTGGTGGCATGGAATGAAGCGCGAAGTAGCCAGAAGCGTAGCCAAGTGTTTGGTGTGTCAGCAAGTGAAGGCTGAATATCACAGAACTGTTGGTCTACTTCAGTCGTTCCCATTCCAGAATGGAAATGGCAGCACATTACCATGGACTTCATGACTGCCCTTCCGCGCAGCACGAAGGGTAACGACGCAGTATAGATTATTGTGGATCGACTCACCAAGTCGGCTCACTTTATTCCCTTTCGAGTTGGCCAATCTACCGAGACGTTAGTAAAGAAGTATATGGAGGTAAGCATGAATCTAAAGTAAGATTTAACCTCAAAGTGTACTATTTTTTATACCTATGAACTCATGCAGGAGATCGTGAGATTACATGGAGTACGGTTTGCATCGTCTCCAATCGTGACACCAGATTCCGATCACAGTTTTGGCAGAGTCTGCAAGCTAGCCTGGGAATAAGTCTGAACTTCAGCACGGCTTACTATCCACAAACGGATGGACAGTCTGAGCGAACAATTCAAATTCTGGAGGATATGCTAAGAGCTTTTATATTAAACTTTAGAGTTACGTGGGAAGATCACCTACACCTTATGGAGTTTTCATACAACAACGGCTATCATGCGAGTATTGGAATGGCACCATTTGCAGCTCTCTCTGGAAGGAAGTGCCGTTCACCACTAAGTTGGGATGACATCGGAGATCGTGAACTCCTTGGACCAGAGATGATCGTGACAACTGTGGACGTAGTTCGCATGATCAAGGAAAGAATGGGCATAGCCCAAGACCGACAGAAACATCGAGCTGATGCAAAGCGTCAACGCCTAAAGTTCCAACCCGGAGATCATGTTTTCTTAAAGATCTCTCCAAACCGAGAAGTAATCCGCTTTGGCAAGAGGGGTAAGCTCGGTCCGAGATATATAGGACCGTTCGATATTCTCGAACGAGTCGGAGAAGTGGCATATCGTTTAACACTTCCACCCTCATTGGAAGGAGTGCAAAACGTGTTCTACATATCTCAGCTTTGAAGATATGTGAACAACCCCAGCCACATCCTTGATCACTCCGAGCACACCGTACAGACAGACATAACTTACGAGCAACAACCCGTTGAGATCCTGAACAGAAAAGTGAAGACGTTACGGAATAAGGAAGTAAACTTGGTCCGAGTGATGTGGAGAAAAGATTCGCCAGGAAAATCAACGTGGGAACAAGAGGATGACATGCGTGCAAGATACCCTTTCTTATTTGTTAACGAGTCCTTAGGTAATTGTAAATTTCGAGAACGAAATTTTATAAGGAGTGTAGAATGTAACGACTCTGAATTTGCTGTACGGAAATTTTTTATTTAATATACAGAAAGGAGTTTACAAGCCTGAGTACAATTTATAAGTTAATTTTTTTAGTAAGAACGGCAAGAAACAACTTGTAACTCACTGGTAAAGCCTTGCACTGCTGTGACGTAGCCCCTGTGTTCGAACCTCATCAGACACATTATATTTTTTGTGATTTTTCTTTTAAACTTTTTGAAGCCCAAAAGTGTACACGTGCAATACACATAAAAATGAAAAATCAAGGAAAACAAATAGGTACACAATGGAATTAACAGCGAGGCAAACACGTGGCATCAATCCACCGGCCTAGCTCCACAAGATGACCGGAAAGATGCCAAGTTTGGCCGGCGGGGACGGATGACCCGTAGGCAATGAAGCCCGGGTTTTGCACACAAGTCCATTGGCCTACCCCTATTACCCCTGCACTGTTTGGTTACTCTGCAATAAAACAGAGACCCCTCAATTTCCTAATTTATCATATTTTAATGCATTTTAATTCACTCTTTTAATCCCAAAACCCTAATTCCACATCATAAATACTATCCCATGCCCTATACCTTTCTCGTTCTGAAAATTCTAGCCAAAACCCTCAAATTTTCCGAAGTACAAGTGGAGTAGAAGTGGAATTAGCCAACACCCAACTTCCGGTGAGAAATCGAGGCTTTTCCGGTGACCCCACGACATCACGAAGATCAACACTCTCTCGTCTACCTTTTCTTAGGATTACTAGCTTGTAAGTCCATCCCTATCCCTCTCTCTCTCTCTCTTTTGAAAAAGACCTTTTTTTTCCAAACATGTCGGTAAGTGGAGTTAACACCGATTTTTTATTCTAAAACCTTGAAATCACAGTTTTTCTTAATCATTGCTCATCCATATTCTGACCTTATGTTTATAATTATATAACTAATGTTTTGAACTAACTTTCACTCCAAAATATCATGATAAATAACTTTAATCGGGCTTTTACATGAAAATGCCATGAACTTTATATACGTCTGTCACGACACAAATGTGGCACGTGACCGACACTTAAAACACGTGACATCTAAAGACATCTACGCAATCTAAGTAAGCCGAAACCCGGAATCTAAACCCTTTTTGAAAATATTGGAGGTGAGGTTTAATTAATCATCCGATAAAATCAATTTAAAATAACATATAGATTTAATTACGTATGTTGAAAAGTATCTATGATGTTTTGAAACTTGACATCACCTCCTTTACATTTTATAAAAACCCGATACCACATAATAAAATAGCATCCCAACGGAAGCTAGTCTCCACGTCCAAACGATAGAGCAACCAACAATCTAAATCAGAAATCGACTCCAAAGAGTACGACATCACCACACATACTTTAAGTCTTGCTTCTAAGTCCATAATATACCACTTCTAAGTTGATGGAGTTTTCACTAGATACAAGAATATATAAATAATCAAGAGTGGGTATGATACAATAATAACCCACTTACCAATCAATTCCCGAAAAGAATGTGTGCCCAAGCCGCTGATAATCCAAGCGGTAAAACCTGCAATAAACTGTGGCACAACGGGGATGAATTGCCAACTCAGTGAATAAAAGTGCATCTAAAGGTAGAAATCGAAATGTATGACGATACCTAGATCATAAGTATAGTCCTATCATAATCTGTACTAATATACTATATGATATGCATATGTGCAATACTAACTATCATGCAATCCCAAGTATAGTATCCTAATGTCATATGAGTCAAAATCATGAATCTATAATCCGTATTAGAATTCCCTTTTTTTCTATGAATATCTGTACAAATATATGCAGGTACTGTTCCCCTGGATCAGTCCTGATGAATCCAATAATTAATATCTAACTGTGTACCTCATGATAATGATCATATCAATATATATATATATATATATATATATATATATATATATACATATATATAGATGTCCAGTATCGACATCTAAATCCGAAATCTCTCGTGTCCATCATCGACACGTAAATATAGATACCGTCGACACCATCTCAACAGATGATCGCCGCCCGATATCCCTGGCTACGATCGGTATCCCCTGGATATCTGCCGTGCCCAATCGAACACGGTCAGTATCCCCTGGATATCTGCCGTGTTCATATCAATCTCCGGTCAGTATCCCCTGGATATCTGCCGTTCTCATTTCTATCTCCGGAATCGAGTATCCTAGTTAGGCTCCCCGCCTATAATGCGGCTATCCTTCCCCTCGGTCTCGAACGGGTCCACCATGTATCCAACTGTATACCCACCAACTCAGTCTAGATAATATACAGATCCGCAACCGTATGACCCCCAACTCAGTTCGGATATCACAATCAGAAAACACCAAACTCATGGTGGACGTTTTCTCATCATATCAAAATATCAAGTGAGGAATAAGAAACTTACATAGATTGTATTAATGATATATTATATATATACATATATAACAGTGTCTCATACCACTGATATATATCATCGAGAGTAAAATAAACAGAAAATCCAAAGAATCAATTACAGCATTTATATTTGTAATATTCGTAATTTACAACAGGAATAAAGAAGACTACGTAATTACATCACATAAACATAGATTTAAATTCTACTGTGACATGGTATTACTAATGATGTGTAGTGTAGCATATGCGTCTGTGCTCGTACAACATGGCAATCATTAGTATTTGTGCAAGTGTTCTATAGTGTAACAACTTATATTTTAACACATATATAACAGAACGGTTCTACCGTGACATGGCAGTACCAATGAGGTGTAGTGTAACATACATTCACATGCTTGTGCAGCATAGTACTCATTGGTAGTCGTGCAGTATTCTATCAAAGTGTGCGTACGCAGAAACATATAATATGGATAATATAATGCAAACATGTAAAGTAATCTAAACATAACTATTGTAATTACTTGCTATGAGCTATACCATTATCTTTAGAAATGATCGAAACGTTACGTTTGAAATAAGGAAGCTGCCCTAGATTTAAAATAGATATCCGTTTTAGAAACTGGCAAGCATCCTAGTATTTTTATTTAAAAGACAATGAATCGTAGTTTTTAAACGAGTATAGCTCACACAAGTATTACCTCCTAAAACATAATATAACCTAACTCTATGACTCAAAAGATAATTTGGCCGTTATTTCGGCATACAAAGTTCATCATTTCCAATATGTATAAATCTTTGTGTGATATCTCATCATATCACTGTATCTGTATCATCTTAAGTACGGCATGATCTCTCGTACAAACTCATCAAATTCTATCCATATCGTATGGATCTAATATCATGTACATGTCTCACTTAATACTATATATGAACATTAGGCAAGTGAAGAACATATACGATGCGATACTATATCAATATCTTGAATAACTACCATACTAACTAGAAATCATAATACTATTTATAAGTTTGCGGGGGTGCTATACGTCATCCACCCGACTTCTCCCGTAGATATAAATCTACTCACCAACTTAAAAGCTCGTTGAATCCACACTGCTACATCGCCAACTCTGTCTCGGAATTCTCGAATCGCAACTATATTCGTATTTAAATCGCATTGATGTAAATATCATATCGAAACCCAAAATAACAAGCTAAACGTCCGTAGGTTAGAACCTACAGCATACTTAACCCAAAAACGACAATATAATTCTGTCATTAACGTATAAATGTTAATGGTTCAGCTGCAACATCAAAATACGAAAACTCCGTATCGTAAATATCTGAAGTTTGATAAAACCATTTCTAAAACGTTCCCAGATTTTACTGTGTAAATAATTAGACAACAAAAACAATACAGAGACTTGTAAAATACCAACTCAAAGCTACAGAAGGGTAATCAACACTAAAAGCCAAGGGATGGCCGGCGTCGCCGGAATTTTTAAGGTGGGTCGCCGGATTTTGTGGTGAGTTTGGGGCTCTGGTTTTAAGTGTAGTCTTCTAGCTTGCTCATTATACTTTTGATCTTACTAGTTTTTCTAGTGATTATACTTGTTAGTTCCAGATTCACTTTCTATAGTTAAATTATCACAAACACTAAACATGTTATGTGTCGTATATATAATTTTACTCCTAAACTGATATTAGCTTACACAATTAACCCACTGAAAAACTAACTTATTTAAACAATACCAAACATACCTAAACACCTACAGAGAGATACCCCAAAAACCCAAAACACCCAATTCCTCTACAAATCCAGCAAGATCGGATTTCGCCTTAATGTCGCCGGCCAAAATCCGAGGGGATGGGTCCGTCTTCCTATGGGTTATTGTAGGTCTAATTTACAAGGTTAAGGCACTGTTTTGGTTTTCAAATTTACATCTAAACTATAGCAGATTCAAACAGAGGCTAAACTTATCAAATACGATATCCGATTTCTAAAATAAAACAGTACTGAACTAAGAACTGTAGGGTTAGACTTATACCTATTTGAATGATTCACAAGAGAACACCAGCTCCAGAATTTTGTGTGGGGGCATCTAGGTTTGGTAATGGATCAAGCTTGATGATTGGAACAAGTTTATGAAGGGATTCATTGCTCTCACTCTTTGGTATGAACACTTAGAAAATTTTCTTGGTTTGGGACTGAAGAGTGTAGTGTTTCAGTTGGAATATCTATTGAAAATTATAAGTATAATGTGTAAATAGGGTGAGGAGCTTTGTACAGAAAGGAGGAGGTAGGGAGGAAGGAGGTGGTGTCACTTGATGAAGCATGAATGATTCATGTAAGGAGGAGGTGTTGGATTTGAAGATGGAGGTGTAAAATGAAGGAGGAGGTGGAGAGATGTGAACAAGGATGCGGGTGTGTTGAGATTGAGGGTTTAAACTTAGGTTATCATAAACTCTACCATTATAGAATTTCAAAATGAAAGATAACCCTACAAGACATAATTTAGTTGATAAGAAATAAAAGATATATAATAGTTAATCTATTACTTAATGGTCATTAGCTTAATGAAAAATCCAATATCATGTTTAAATAATTAAATATATCATTATTAAATGATATCACACTTTCATTTACATTTATCAAAATAATAATATTTTTCGGACATGATTCCGATACTAAGTTTCATAAACGATATCACTTCCGTAAAAATATCAATTTCATTATTTTATAATAAAAATTTATAATTAACTCTTCTTAATTTTCCAAAATGTTACAACGTCATCTTTTATTACTCTGTTTGAACATACCTTTAGAAAACTTCACGGGGTAAGGACATATCCCTCACATACACACATATTTCCATAGCACGATATACCTTGAACATACTTCTGTTACCATATTACATTAAAATACCATCAATTATAAAAAACGGTTTTCTTTGAATTGTATTTCAAAATTCTTTACAAATAAACCTCTACAACCCTCTTTAGGGCACCCGCTATTGGATGGTGCGGATTATCGCACATTCATGAGCTAGTAGAGCGAGATGCAGATCTTCTCACGGAGCATTCGGTCTCGAAAGGTTTTTAATACGATTTTTTAAGAAAAACTATATTTTCTACTTAATAATAAAAAATAAATTTTTAATAATTATATAAATATTACCAATTCATATATATTTCAAAATATAATAACTTTATATTTTTTAAATAAAATAATTACAGGTTTCATCAAAATACCATCAAGATATTTTGATGGCAAGTAGATGTGCTCGGAAATCAGTGTAGTGCATCCGGTGTACACAACACTCCAATCGAGTGCAGTCACCTCGCACTAAAATCTCAACAAGTGTACCTGATGTGCACAAAGCATAAATTGATCCTCAAATCCTTAAAATACATATATCAAAATCACAGATGTCGAGTTGTCATTTCTCCAACGTTTGAAAATGAATGTTTTTAGATTATAAAAAATGTAAATCGAATTCAAAGGACATCGAAGCATACCCTCTTCAATGTCGGAAGGTGTTTATACCACCGGAATTGGCATATCAAAATTTACTACTTGCCGTTAGCCACGTTCTAACGTTCTCTGTCTCTGAATTCAAGTTCTTCTTGCGGTTCTTTAATACAATGGCTTCTTTATGCGATCGTCCGGTGAAAAGCAACAACACCATTCGTCTTAGTGCGGATACATCCCTTCACACCTTCTTAGCCAGTAGTCCAGTTCTTTGTGACGTACATGTTGATAATGGAAATCTCTGTCCTCTGTTTTTGTGATAGCAACTAATCCCAGTCCAATCTTATTTATTTTAAATTCCTGGAAGAGAATCCATCAAGTCTTCTGCTAACATCATTTATCCCGCCTGCCTGGAACTAGCACTTATTTCTTGACCTGCTTTCCCTTTTATAACCATTGTCATCCCTTTTTATTTCCTCCTAAAAGTGTAGTTGCACGCATCATCAAATCTTCAATATCTACCGTGTAGAATAATTGTCCACTGAAACTTCGTACCAATCTCCTGTCCTATAAATTCCCTATATCGACCATTTTAGGAGCGTATCTGCATAGTCACGCGAATTGCAGGTCATCCTTGGTTATGACCAAACGCGGAGTCTTACAACTTGGAAACACGACTCTGTTATCTCCGATACTCTGTAGAAGAATCTAACTACTCTTACCTTTGAAGACTCGTCCCAATTCGTCGGAAGAAAACATACTGCATGATCTTCTTCTTGAACGACTTGCATCTGGTCTGAGCAAGATCTATAGGAAGAAGCAATTCAATTTCACCTATCTCATATCGGAGCGCCACAGTGGACTAAAAGTCCTAACCATCCCACATCTGAACGGCTATGAATCCTGCTGATCCACCTACATTGGTAACATCGTCTACCATTTACTTCATGAACTCTGGAAGCAACATCTCGATAATCTTAGCAATGATTGGTACTGTCACGCCCCGCTTCCCAAAATACGGAAAACGAGGGATGACTAGTCCAGCCATGCTCCTACGGTCAAGGAATAATCCCGCCGTAGTCACACTTCGGTTTCTAGCATTATATGGTAATCAGTAAACAAAGCACAGCAGTAAAGGAAATACATCACTAAATTATTACATCAAATTCCATTGTTCACAAATTACAAATAAATAAGAAAAGAGCTACTAACCAAGTTCGAGTACAAGGTCTCTTTAGGGAAAACAGAAAAGAAGAAAAAGGTACTCCAGACTAGATCTCCGCTAGCTCGAAAGGTAAATCCGACTCCTGCGCTGGTTCTTCCTCGAGGTCTGAGCATGCATACTCAGGTCGTCAGAGCGACGTAAAAGCAATATTATAATAATGACATGAAATAGGCAAATAAGGTAATAACAGTGGAAGTAAAATGCATATAATCACTATGTCACTAAATGATGCAAAGTATAATTTGTGTCCCTATCAGTCTCTAAGTCATGTTTGAAATCGAGTTGTGGAAAGGAGGATCATGTTTAACGGGAGTCTCGTACATACCCGAGACAACGGCCCACACGTCCGGGACATAACCCTGTCAGCCGGATCGCTAGATCCTACCTAATATATATAAGAGTCGTTGTTCGAATGATCATCCTCTAAATCACGGTCCTCGCTAAATACGATGCTCTTTCCACTTCGATTTTCCCCTTTTCCCCAGGTTTACACTATTGATGATTATGATTTAGTCGTGTACAAGTATGCACCAATAACACGGTTTTGTCACTGTTCACTATATTAATCACTGTCATGAATCATTCACTTTTCCATTGGCGTACTTGACACTCCTAAACCAATATCATTCAAGAACGATAATGCATTGTACACTGAATAATAACGCGCACTATCACTATGTGTATGGCAGTTGGGTAAGGTGTGTACATTTATGCAGTTAACAAGTCATGTGTAATATGAACTAGTATTCACCTCATGAGTTTATAAAAATTGCAGTAAATCATATGTTCAGAATTCAATGAAACGATACAAAGACGGTAACAATTATACTCTGTCGGAAATTCATAAAAATTTGTTTCAGTGAAATCGGATTTCGGGTATTCAAGTTACAACCATTTCAATTTAAGTGTTCACTGCAGGAAATTCAGTTTCTGAACTGAACGTCTGTTTCGCAACAGATTTTCACCCAGTTGGGATCAGAATTTAGCGATACTACAGTTGAATGAAATTTAGGGTTTTCAATAGGGTTTCCAACTCACCAAACGGATTCTCAATATCATCTCTACGTCAGAAGTTATGCACTGTTCAACGATAGGGTATCAGTTCTGTTTCTGTTTAGGACCGCTATACGCATGTTCTTTTAAATTGCAGTTTAAGTAGTAAATGACGATAAAAAGGGGTGAAATCACTTGAGTTATTTAGATAATAGTTTAATATTCAATAAAGTATATGGTTCCGCAACATACAAGTTCAGGCAGTAAAGTAGTAAGCATTACGAGATAGAAATCAACAGCCAGAGCTGCTCTGGACTGCAGTCCAGAGTCGCTCTCCAAACCAGTTCTCATCATATTTTCAGTATAGAAACAATTAAAAACTTTTATAGGGTTATAGATCGTCGATTCGGCTTCGATTCAAACTCTCGAACGCATCATTTCAATGTGTACACAATTAATTATGATTTTAACAAGTTTCAGACGCGGGAAATATTCAGTTTTTAACGGGTGTAATTTGGGGTGACCGTTTAAGCCAGTAACGATTAAATTTTCCAGTCAAATTTCACCACAATGTTCATTGCCACACGGGCCAGCACATGTAATCAAGTTCCGTCAGTTTAATGGAAGGTTTTCATTCGGGTATTGCATCAAACACTTATGTCTTATAAGTTTCACGAATTATAAACACGGAATTAATGGTATTTTGGATTGTAACGGAAATAATCTAGCATGTAGCAAGTAGGGTACTTGCCTGAAAATGCTTTGGCGACGCACGGCAGCGGAAACGGCATGAACGCGCGACTAACGGCACGGTTTGGATTCACGGCCTCGGCTCGCGTTTCGGGTTCATCGTCGAAGTTGCCCGGAGATGGCTCATGATCACTGGAAGCGGAGTGGGGTTTTGTGGATCTCCTGGGGTGCTCTGGGGTCGGCGATGGTCGGCGGCGGTCGCTCCGGCGGTGGACACAGCGAGGGTCCGAGGTTGCGGTGAGGGAAAAGATGGTGGTTTTGGAGTGAGGGAGTGAGGGCTCGGGTTTGGTGGTAATGGTGATGATGCTGAGGATGTAGAGGTCGACGAGGCAGTGGGGACTCGTCGGAGAGGAGGGTGCAGGTGGTGGCCAAGGTGGTGCAGGGGAGCTCGGCGGTGGGTTGAGAGTGGTGAGGAGGGGTTAGGCGAGGGAAGGTGAAGTGGAGAGAGATGTGATGGAGGAAGGACGAGGTGATTCCATTCGTCGTCGTCGTGGGTGAGGGCTCGAAGCTTGGAGTTTGGGGGAAAGGAGAGGAGTGAGAACGAAAGATCGAGAGTGAGGAGGGGGAAAGGGTTAGAGGGACGAGGAGAGGGTAGAGTGCGCGCGCGGGCGAACGTGGGTCGGGGTCATGGGGCAGCGAAGATGAGGCGTCGGCGTGGGGTATGGCAACGTGGGGACGTGGCTTGCGCAGAGGAAAAAAAAAAGAAACGGGAAAGGTTTTGTGGAGAATAAGGGGACATACGGGTCGGGTCGGGTTTGTTGTGGCAAGGGTCAGGCCGGTGAGGGAATTGAATTCTTTGGTTTTATTTTCATTTATTTCTTGGGCCGGGCTGAGGAGTGATTATTGGTTAATTTATTTTGTTTTCATTTTGTTTTGTTTTTTTCTGTTGGGCTTGGTTTTAGATGAGTATTTATTTTGACTTTGGAATGTTTAAATATTAAAACTTAAGCAATTAATTTCATACAGAATAATACGAGAAAAATGGGATAACATTCGGGGGGACAAGGAAAAGTATAGAGAGATTCCATTGATGGGAACGGGGATTTACATGTACCGCTGCCTGAACAGTACATAACACCATGATCTTCGGAGAGAGGAAACATCACGCCTCAAGTCCGACTGATTTCTAGCAATAATCCTACCATCTGGTGCGGATCCCGAAGAAACTCACTTCAATATAACTCGATTAATATCAATAAATGACGTGTCTCTATATCATCGGAAATTCACCCTGGTCGGTCCTTGTCCCAGACAAGTCTGCTCTGACCGTATCTATAACTGTAGCCCTCTCGGCACCCATAAACATGGTGACCGAAACAATCATCATGCACCGACGAGGATAGATCAACGGAATGAAAAGAAGGAAGATCTCAAGATATAAATCCTAAGGTAACTTAGGTGGAGTATCATATCGTAAATATGCCGTGGAACATATGTACGGTACGTCAGTCTACTTAGTACCTACTCCATCAACCAAGATCGTCCTATAAAACGAAAGTTTGGATATAAGACCCCCAAAGTCAAGTCTAAGTCCTATAAGGTCAATACAGGTAATAAAAGTACATGCCTAGATCCCATATAGCCAATCTAGACTCGAACAAAGGATAAACTAAACACTCTGATACCAACTTTGTCACGACCCAAATGTGGCACGTGACCGGCACTTAAAACACGTGACATCTAAAGACATCTACGCAATCTAAGTAAGCCGAAACCCGGAATCTAAACCCTTTTTGAAAATATTGGAGGTGAGGTTTAATTAATCATCCGATAAAATCAATTTAAAATAACATCTAGATTTAATTACGTATGTTGAAAAGTATCTATGATGTTTTGAAACTTGACATCACCTCCTTTGCATTTTATAAAAATCCGATACCACAAAATAAAATAGCATCCCAACGGAAGCTAGTCTTCACGTCCAAACGAAAGAGCAACCAACAATCTAAATCAGAAATCGACTCCAAAGAGTACGACATCACCACACATACTCTAAGTCTTGCTTCTAAGTCCATAATATACCACTTCTAAGTTGATAGAGTTTTCACTAGATACAAGAATATATAAATAATCAAGAGTGAGTATGATACAATAATAACCCACTTACCAATCAATTCCCGCAAAGAATGTGTGCCCAAGCCGCTGATAATCTAAGCGGTAAAACCTGCAATAAACTGTGGCACAACGGGGATGAGTTTCCAACTCAGTGAATAAAAGTGCATCTAAAGGTAGAAATCGAAATGTATGACGATACTTAGGTCATAAGTATAGTCCTATCATAATCTGTACCAATATACTATATGATATGCATGTGTGCAATACTAATTATCATGCAATCCCAAGTATAGTATCTCAATGTCATATGAGTTAAAATCATGAATCTATAATCCGTATTGGAATTCCCTTTTTTGTCTATGAATATCTGTACAAATATATGCAGGTACTGTTCCCCCGGATCAGTCCATGAATCCAATAATTAATATCTAACTGTGTACCTCATGATAATGATCATATCAATGTATATATATATAGATGTCCAGCATCGACATCTAAATCCGAAATCTATCGTGTCCATCATCGACACGTAAATATAGATACCGTCGACACCATCTCAACAGATGATTGCCGCCCGATATCCCTGGCTACGATCGGTATCCCCTGGATATCTGCTGTGCCCAATCGAACCCCGGCCAGTATCCCCTGGATATCTGCCGTGCTTATATCAATCTCCGGTCAGTATCCCCTGGATATCTGCCGTTCTCATTTCTATCTCCGGAATCGAGTATTCTCGTTAGGCTCCGCGTCTATAATGTGGCTATCCTGCCCCTCGGTCTCGATCGGGTCCACCATGTATCCAACTGTATACCCACCAACTCGGTCTGGATAATATACAGATCTGCAACCGTATGACCCCCAACTCGGTTCGGATATCGCAATCAGAAAACACAAAACTCATGGTGGACGTTTTCTCATCATATCAAAATATCAAGTGAGGAATAAGAAACTTGCATAGATTGTATTGATAATATATTATATATATACATATATAACAGTGTCCCATACCACCGATATATATCATCAGGAGTAAAATAACCAGAATATCCAAAGAATCAATTACAGCATTTATATTTGTAATATTCGTAATTTACAACAGGAATAATGAAGACTACGTAATTACATCACATAAACATAGATTTAAATTCTACTGTGACATGGTATTACTAATGATGTGTAGTGTAACATATGCGTCTGTGCTCGTGCAACATGGCAATCATTAGTATTTATGCAAGTGTTCTATGGTGTAACAACCTATATTTTAACACATATATAACAGAACGGTTCTACTGTGACATGGCATTACCAATGAGGTGTAGTGTAACATACATTCACGTGCTTGTGCAGCATAGTACTCATTGGTAGTTGTGCAGTGTTATATCAGAGTGTGCGTACGCAGAAACATATAATATGGATAATATAATGCAAACATGTAAAGTAATCTAAACATAACTATTGTAATTACTTGCTATGAGCTATACCATTATCTTTAGAAATGATCGAAACGTTACGTTTGAAATAAGGAAGCTGCCCTAGATTTAAAATAAATATCCGTTTTAGAAACTAGCAAGCATCCTAGTATTTTTATTTAAAAGACAATGAATCGTAGTTTTTAAACGAGTATAGCTCACACAAGTATTACCTCCTAAAATATAATATAACCTAACTCTATGAGTCAAAGGATAATTTGGCCGTTATTTCGGCATACAAAGTTCATCATTTCCGATACGTATAAATCTTTGTGTGATATCTCATCATATCACTGTATATGTATCATCTTAAGTACGGCATGATCTCTCGTACAAACTCATCAAATCATATCCATGTCGTATGGATCTAATAACATATACATGTCTCACTTAATACTATATATGAACTTTATGCAAATGAAAGACATATACGATGCGATACTATATCAATATCTTGAATAACTACTATATTAACTAGAAATCATAATACTATTTATAAGGTTGCGGGGGTGTTATACTCCATCCACCCGACTTCCCCCGTAGATGTAAATCTACTCACCAACTTAAAAGCTCGCTGAATTCACGCTGCTACATCGCCAACTCCGTCTCGGAATTCTCGAATCGCACCTATATTCGTATTTAAATCCCATTGATGTAAATATCATATCGAAACCCAAAATAACAAGCTAAACGCCCGTAGGTTAGAACTTACAGCACACTTAACCCAAAAACGACAATATAATTCTGTCGTTAACTTATAAACGTTAACGGTTCAGCTGCAACATTAAAATACGAAAACTCCGTATCGTAAATATCTGAAGTTTGATAAAACCATTTCTAAAACGTTCCCAGATTTTACTGTGTAAATAATTAGACAACACAAACAATACAGAGACTTGTAAAATACCAACTCAAAGCTAAAGAAGGACAATCAACACTAAAAGCCAAGGGATTGTCGGCGTCGCCGGAATTTTTAAGGTGGGTCGCCGGATTTTGTGGTGAGTTTGGGGCTCTGGTTTTAAGTGTAGTCTTCTAACTTTCTCATTATACTTTTGATCTTGCTAGTTTTTCTAGTGATTATACTTGTTAGTTCCAGATTCACTTTTTATAGTTAAATTAGCACAAACACTAAACATGCTATGTTCCGTATATATAATTTTTCTCCTAAACTGATATTAGCTTACACAATTAACCCACTGAAAAATTAATTTATTTAAACAATACCAAACATACCTAAACACCTACAGAGAGATACCCCAAAAACCCAAAACGCCCAATTCCTCTACAAATCCAGCGAGATCGGATTTTGCCTTAATGTCGCCGGCCAAAATCCGAGGGGATGGGTCTGTCTTCCTATGGGTTATTCTAGATCTAATTTACAAGGTTAAGGCGCTGTTTTGGTTTTCAAATTTACATCTAAACTATAGCAGATTCAAACAGAGGCTAAACTTATCAAATACGATATCCGATTTCTAAAATAAAACAGTACTGAACTAAGAACTGTAGGGTTAGAATTATACCTATTTGAATGATTCACAAGAGAACACCAGCTCCAGAATTGTGTGTGGGAGCATCTAGGTTTGGTTATGGATCAAGCTTGATGATTGGTACAAGTTGATGAAGGGATTCATTGCTCTCACTCTTTGGTATGAACACTTAGAAAATTTTCTTGGTTTGGGGCTGAAGAGTGTAGTGTTTCAGTTGGAATAGCTACTGAAAATTATAAGTATAATGTGTAAATAGGATGAGCAGCTTTGTAGAGAAAGGAGGTGATGTCACTTGATGAAGCATGAATGATTCATGCAAGGAGGAGGTGTTGGATTTGAAGAAGGAGGTGTAAAATGAAGAAGGAGAAGGTGGAGAGATGTGAACAAGGATGAGGGTGTGTTGAGGTTGAGGGTTTAAACTTAGGTTATCATAAACTCTACCATTATAGAATTTCAAAATGAAAGAAAACCCTTCATGATATAATTTAGTTGATAAGAAATAAAAGATATATAATAGTTAATCTATTACTTAAAGGTCATTAGCTTAATGAAAAATCCAATATCATGTTTAAATAATTAAATATATCATTATTAAATGATATCACACTTTCATTTACATTTATCAAAATAATAATATTTTTCGAATATGATTCCGATACTCAATTTCATAAGCGATATTACTTCCGTAAAAATATCAATTTCATTATTTTATAATAAAAATTTATAATTAACTCTTCTTAATTTTCCAAAATGTTACAACGTCATCCTTTATTACTTTGTTTGAACATACCTTTAGAAAACTTCACGGGGTAAGGACATATCCCTCACATACACACATATTTCCATAGCACGATATATCTTGAACATACTTCTGGTACCATATTACATTAAAATACCATCAATTATAAAAAAACGGTTTTTTTTTAATTGTATTTCAAAATCCTTTACAAATAAATCTCTACAACTCTCTTTAGGGCACCCGCTATTGGATGGTGCGGATTATCGTACATTCTTGAGCTAGTAGTGCGAGATGCAGATCTCCTCACGGGGCATTCGGTCTCAAAAGGTTTTTAATACGATTTTTTAAGAAAAACTATATTTTCTACTTAATAATAAAAAAATAAATTTTTAATAATTATATAAATATTACCAATTCATATATTTTTCAAAATATAATAACTTTATATTTTTTAAATAAAATAATTACAAGTTTCGTCAAAATACCATCAAGATATCAAAACAAAACAAGTTTACAGTAAAATACCATGAACTATTCAAGTTAAGATAATTATCACTAAAATACCTCAACTCATGGAAACCCTAAATAATATAATTAATTTCTCGAGATTATTTTGAAACTATATGTTAAAAATATTTTTCGTAAAACCCCCATGAACTATATAAAACACTGTTAAGGACTTTAGTAAATATAGGTTTACGCGGGATCAATTCTCTTGAGCATCAGGGAGCCGGAGAAAGTGAGTGCTGGACAATCTAAGGTAGAAAAATTTAACGATGTTATCAATGGTAATTGTCTTGGAAAAAGACACAAATCCTGCCGTCCATGTGCAGCAGTTACCGACAACTCCCGAATCTAATTTAAGATCCAAATCGGTCCTGAATCTAAATCAAGGTTGAATTCAAACCAAACCAGAATCCAATTCAAATATGAATCCAAACTCTAACATGTATACTTGAATCTGAACCTGAATACCAGAACAATATCAATATACAAACATGACTTGATTTGACCGAACCATTGCTATAACTTGACTTGATTATATGACTACTTGTTACATCCTGAACTTGATTACATGAACAACTTGTATCCATGGTCTCGGCAAGTCTGATAATTATAATCTATATAAAACATTAGACGGGGTTAAAGGGGTAGATTGGTACAGAATGTATTAAAAATGGCATGATGATGGTCACTAAAAGACACACACATGAACTCTCGTGCCGTTGTTCTATAGGTTTTGATAGGACCTTATACTTACATGTTACCATAGTCCACGGGATAGTTGGACTCCTCTCGTATACGCTGATAGCTTCTGTACCAAGCTACAAACAACTATGTTAGGATAATAAAATAATACCTGAATTACTTAACAGTTTCCTTCCACATTACTTGTACTATTCCTTTCTCTCTTTTAAGACTTACCAAGCACTAGTTCGCTGACGACGTTCCTGTCTATTTCTTTTCTTGGAATGTTCGTCAGGAGGATCAGACCTTCAGGAAACCGAGCCCAGCCAAGAGTACTTGGAGCAGATTGAGGCAGAGCCAAACTACTAATTTACTTGTACTTACTTTTCTCGTACACCGGGAAACGGGGCGTGACATTGCAAGTCTAAAACTTGCTTCGGAAATAACGGTTGATGTGCAGGCGATGACGTCAATAGGTTAATCGACTATTGCTATACAAGAAATCAAAAGACTATGGCGTCCGCAATGATAAAGGTATGCAGCGGGTCGGTATGACATGACACCGTGCGTAAAGCGACACAACATGTGATGGGCCTTGCAATGACACGGGGCATGTGTGATGGTGGCACATAAGTGGTATGAGCTGAGCACGAAGCGGGCATAGCGTGGCACAGGAGCAGGGCACATTGCGTGACACAGTCTGGGTACGGTGATGATACGGTCATGACATGGTCTGGGTACGGTACATGGTCTGGTGGTGATCTGGTCTGGGTATGATGTATGGTCTGGTGATTGTCTGGTCTGGATATGATGGTGGTCTGGTGGTGACGTGGTGGTGGTTGGTGGTGACATGGTGGAGACGCGGTGATGGCACTGTAATGGCACGGTGGTGGTCTGGTGGTGGCATGGTGGTTGGGGGGAGAGACGAGATGAGAGAGAGAATTATATTATTATGTAGTATATAATATTTTATATTTATATATATATATATATGTGTGTGTGTGTGTGTGTGTGTGTAGTATTTGTTTATGGATAATATTAAATCACTCTAAATATTATCCAAATCTAATCAAAAATATAGTTTTGAGAATAAAATATATACACAAAGATTTTGGCCATAATGCAATAATCTAGTGTTAAATACATATACCCCAAATAAAATTTAGGTAAATATTCATAAAGATTTATGAATAATTTTGTTGTCTATATTTTGGATTTGACCATAATAGATAAGAGCAACAATAAGATGTGGGGTGATATGCCATGCAAAGTTAGTAAGAAAAATATTATTTATTTATATTTTATACTATAAATAGAAATGTAAAGATTTAAACATATATAAAGTATATATAATACTCGATTCACATAGATGCACCGTACTATTAAATATTTGATATAACCTTGTACCATAGCGGGTTCTAAACATGCGGATCGGGTCCGATAACGACTACTACTATTTGAATCATTCGTAACCCAATAGCAAAAAGAATAAAAGAATTATAAAAAAAAGACTTAAAATACCAAATTATATTATATAAACGTATTAGAGTGTTACACCAGGAGTGTGGGGCCCGCAACTTACAAGATTTAGTCACGGTTATACCCATGACGGAATTAATTAAAACCGTTACTAAGAATTGGTCACTGTTTTAACTGTAACTAATTCCTTATTACTATAAAGCTCTTTTGTAGCATTGTAATTGTAACCAAACATTAATTACGAAAGAATTCAGACGATTAACCTGCATTAAATTCAACCGAGCCGGTCTTGAATAGGTTTGTAAGCTCATTTAAAATATTGAATGGACATATAAAGTCTAAAACTTGGCTCGTTCCGGTCATCTAACATGCTGACAAGCCTAGCGAGCCTCGCGTTAGAAATTCTAGTCTTATATCGAGATTGTAAACATGGTGAAACCCGTGACCGCCTCAGGACCACAAACGTGACGTCAAGGGCCCAAGATGTTTGCTAGAAATTTTTCTTTGCCCATAATAACTCTATATATATAGACAATACATGTAAGCTTTGCTCTACCCCACGCTATGCTTAGATTTTTTTTGGGTGTCAAGCGTTCATTCCCCGAAATTAAAGAAAATTGTAAGGCCTGACCATTCATTTTTCGCATTAATTGTTTGATTCATGGCCACTCGTACAACTTTTGTCCATTAATGCAAATATCGTTGTTCGACAATATCATGTGAATATCATTAATTTGACAAATATGTGAAATTTGTTGGATTCAAGCATTTTGGATCAAGGTAAGTTCTGACACCACACAGGTGAAGTTTGGATCCATGAAGCGTGTCCAACTTGAAGTGGTGCTTGGAGATACACACACGAGACATGCTGGGTCCGCATGTCCGGTTATATCTAGATTTTCTGTACTGATTTTTCCGGCAAAACGTTAAAAGATTTTGGACAGCAAATCCTTCCCAACAATTTTGAAAATATCATGAGGGTTTTAGACCACTCCCGAGCAGGTCGGGGGCTTTTTGAGAATTTACCCTATTTATTTTTACTTAACAAGAAAAAATCATGGAGGTCTTTTTATGTGGTTCAAAGGCCCACCAGAAACAAAGAGCTGAATGTTATGATCACTTTTCATAACACATAGCGTAAATTAGTTAGTTGTTTTTATCAGACGACAAATGGCCGGACAACGGTCGACGAACATCATCATTGGAGACGTGATGCCTGCTTGACAAAAAGGGATTTGTACAAATTATAGGGGGAAAAGAAGTTGCAAAAGCAATGATGTGTTGTTATTCAAAGGGTGGCTCGAAGCAAACCTAAAGTTTGGGAGAAGCAGCTATCATGGCATGAGATCCAACAAAACATATCTCACGCATCATCTGCTTGCATTCTTCCGGTCTTATCCCTTTCGTTTTCAGTTCATAGAACAGGAGAAGGAATACGATTTCGATAATTAGTTTGAGGACAATGACGTAAAAATGTTCCATCTGTTAACTTATATCCTTCAATCCTGGTCAGCCGATATAGTACATCATAGACATGGTAGCAGATACTTGAACTTAAATCACTTTCTTGAAAGATTTATAATCATTTCAAGGGTGATTTTTTAACCCCATAAAAAAAACTACTTGTATTGTACCTAAATGAAAACTATTATATTGCACGTTAGATGCACCTCTATATATTTTCACATCACAAAAAATTGAAAAGATTTTTAGAAAATTAGTTAGTGATGGAGATCGGAATCACCCTCAGATGTTGTCCTCCGTCGATCTTGCTGCGAGCGGTTTTGAACGGTTGAGATTGGGTATGAGAATTGTTGTGTGGATCTCAATGAGTTGTCACTACTACAAATATGGGTTGCCCCTACGGATATCTGCATAGGGGCGAAAAAATACCCCGTAGGTGCAAAGGCCGCAGGTGCAAGTTGAGGCCCTGAACTTGCCCCTACGGGCAAATTCTTGCCCCTGCAGATATATCTGTAGGTGTTGTTGCCCCTACGGATTACTTCGTAGGGGTAATCAAATCATATATGTATTTTTTTTTTGAATATATTGTATGTACCTACGGATACAACCGTAGGTCCTTGTTCTACCCCTACGGATAACTCCGTAGGGGATAAACAGTGGCCCCTACGGATATATCCGTAGGGGCACTCCCAACACCCTGCACTGAGATCAGGGGGGAAAATATCAGGAAACCTGATATTTTGCCCCTACGGATCAATCCGTAGGGGATAGACAGTGGCCCCGTAGACATATCCGTAGGGGCACTCTCAACACCCTGCACTGAGATCGGGTGGGAAAAATATCAGGTTTCCTGATAGTTTGCCCCTACGGATATGTCCGTAGGGGCACCATATATACCTACGGCTTAATCCGTAGGTACAGATTGTCTGTATTTTTTTTTTAAAAATGGGCTGCTAGATTTTTTCCTGTCCTGTGCACAATACTATATACATCAATCAAATCATATATTGCAGTATTCATAATCACATCTCACGCATATATATAATATACAAAAGAAACCCAAAAACTGAATATGATATAAATACAAACCAATATCAATATGGTTTCAAAATGTAGTACAATGTGATATAAATAAATACATGTTTCAAAAAATAAGAACCAAAAAACTACCCTAGTTCGGTCCAGCTCCACCTCTGAATAACGTTAGAATAACGCGCGCCTGCTCCTCGGTCAATACACTCTGCAATGCGTCGCGAGCGGGAGTCTGAGCGGCATGTGGAGCTGGCGATGTGGTCTGCGCAGCCGCCGTCGAGGTAGTCGCTTGCGGAGCCGCGGCTGCGGGAGTCTGAGTGGGCGGTGGAGCTACAGGAGCTGTCTGCGGAACCGCAGCCGATGTAGTGGCTTGCGGAGCCGCAGCCGAAGGAGATGCATGTGGAGGCTCGGCCGATCTACCCTGTCGCGTCTGGACATAACGTGTGTAAGAAGCGTGTAAGAACTGTGTATTATTCGAATTAGTTTCATTATTAAGTTATTTCGAAACCCTGTTTGGATATCTAGTTTGGAAAAGCGTTGTTTATTTTAATTACATATGTATGTATGATTAATCAAACTTAAGTCTAAAACCAAATAAGCTCAAGCTACGTACTAATTATGGATATGTTGATATGTATATAATATGAAATGATATTTTACTATAAAGTAGTATACATACCAGCATCTCCTTCAACTCCTGAACGGTGGCCCTCAAGCTATCCAGTTCCTGATGGACATGCCGGTCACTGGAGACGGAGGAAGTAACCGCCGGGGTGGAGTCCAACCTCATATGGGCCCTGCTAGGGCCCAATCCCCGGCCTCTCTCCCAACCTCCGTGGTGCCCTCCGTGTGCGGCGTCCAGAACTGGGGTCAGCAGCCTCGGATCGTTCTGTCCGGTAAAATCGATCCCCGAGGCCTGGGCCTGCTCAACCACCCGCTCCTACACCCACATTAAGCAGTAAAGTATAAGTATAAAATTTAAACTTGAACCTTCCAAAACTAAAATTTCAAATTTGGGTAGAAAAAATATTAACACTTACGCAGTACTCCTGGGTAGCGACGTCGGGATATCGAAGCTCGCCCATGGCGGGATCTGTCGAGGTGCCGTGGACGGCAAGATATGCGGACAGCACGCTCGGTGTACCACCTGACGCCACGGTCCGAGATGTCTGCAATATTAGAAAGTAATTCTTAATATTAGAAATATTAGAGAATAACTCTTAATATTGCAGAATATTAGAGAATAACTCTTAATTTACCGATAACTCCATGGCTCGAGTAATGTTCCTCGAGCCACATGTGTAAGTGGGGCGACCCCTCTTCGCCGACTTCCTGTTATCCGTATTCTGAGCGGCCTGTTTCTGCACAACGCATTAACATTTAGTTTTCTAATTAAGAAACACAAAGAAATAAATTATATCATAAATAATGAATTAAATTTAAAATACATACTTGTTTGCGTTCGGAGTCGAAATAAGCGCACAATAGAGGCCATGTCTCTACGTCGACTCTCGCAAACGCCGGAGTAGATAGGAGGGCCGCTCTCTCTGCCTCGGGGGTCGCTATCCACAGGGAGTAGCAGTCGGCCTTCAGCTCATTCCTGTTGTATCGGACCTTGGCATGCATGTTCTTCATCAGGCCATTGTACAGAGCATGAAGGTCGTGCACCCTCCCCGGGTGATCAGGGTCGGCTACAGGCTGAAAATCGTAATCCAACTGAAAATACAAAACAAAACATTATTATTAGATTGCAAGTGTTAATAATAAATATATTGGATAGATCAAATGAAAATATATATTAATACATACCCGAGCCTGATCAAAGAAGAGGGCGAATGAGCGCTGGTGCTGCTCGCCCCACTCAACGTGAAGTGGATAGTTCTTCACGATCCGGCTCTCGTCCCCCAAATACCGGCCGAACCTCTCGGCATGAGGACCGGTATAGCGATGGTCAAGGGTAAAAAATAGGGGGAATGCTGCCTCCCCCCTAGCTCTATCAGGCCTCAGCCTATGGGACTGATTCGGGCCTCGAGTTCCCCTCTGGGGATGGAGAGGCCCTGCGTCTGCACGAAATATCAAGACAATCAATAATAAGACAAAGTTGTATTAAGAAATCAAGGTTAAACAAAAATTCAAGTGTGATATATACCTCCGGTGACTAGCGCACGAGCCTGGGCCCGAGCAGCAGCACGAGCGGGACGATAGTTCCTCCGGTGAGGATCAACCGAGGTCCCGGACCCGGACGCATCCCCTCCAACTATAAAATAAATATCGACGCTAAATTTCCATGAAGTTCATATTTATTCTATAGAGCATATGTAAAATGAATAAATATTTTAAATTTATTCATACTAACCTGCAGACGATGCGGAGGGTATGGAAGCGGCAGGAGTGGCCCCTGTGGAAGGTGTGGACGCACCACCTATAATTAGACAATTAAAAATAGATTATATAAGTAATTGCAAAAATAATGTGTAGATCAATAATATAACGTTCTAAATCAATATGCATGCACTATAGGAGATATAAACATACCCGCAGGTGCGGTGGTGTCACCACCTACAGCTAGACAATAATAAAAATTGCTAAGTAAGAGCAAAAGGAATGTGTGTATTTATGATATAGCATTCTAAATCAATATACATACACTATATGATATATAAACATACCTGGAGGAGCGGGGGTGGCCTCTGTCCCAGATGTGGACGCATCACCAACAACTAGACAATCAAACATTGACAATATAAGTAATTTTGACATAAACATGCATGAATACCTGTAATATTACATTCAAAATGGATATGCGTGCAGTATACCTGGAGGTGTGGCCAAATCAACACGGAAGGAGGCATCCTAAGGGGTCTCCGATCTGGGTGCAAGACCGGCCCTCTGAAGCTCCCTACGGAGCTCTCCGGGCGGCAGAACCGCTCTGCCTCTGCCTCTGCCGCGGCTGGAGCTCCTGCCGCCCCTCGTTGCTCCCGACATCGTCATCAAATCTAGATAAACGGTTCGTGGACGCATTAGACAATCATTAAAAGTATTGACTATATATGATCTAGAGCGTAAAATGTGAAGTAATAATATAACATTACTGATAACCTTTTTCGTTTCGTGGGCGCATCATACATATCTACTTGGATTTCATCGTCGATGTCATTTCTAACCCACGTAACTTCATGATCGGTCGAAGACAACCCGTCCTTCGAAACAGACGGTCGGAGCACTTTAAGCCTTCTCTCTTCTTCGTCCTCATCGCTGTCCTCGTATTCTGGGACATCGTAGACATCTCTAGGTTTCCATCGGCATACAACACTCCACCCCGGATGCTTCAAACACTGTGAGTAGTATACTTGGAACGCTTGGTTCGGAAAGATAAACGGATCGTCCTGACCGTAAAATCGAAGTGTGTTCACACTGGTCAATCCATATTCATCTTTCCAAGTCCCAAGACTGCTTCTCCACCTGTCTGTATCGGTTCGCGGATCGTACCAAGTACAGTGGAATATATAAAAGGGTTCTGATCGTCCGGGATAGTGGATGCCGAGTATACAATTTAAGTACCCATAGTAAATCACACCGTCCGATCCTACCGTCGCAATCCCACTATTCTGAGTGGTTCTAGATGTTTCTATGTCCTTAACTTCGAATTTGTATCCAAGGACACCAAATCCTTTGTAATATGCAACCTCCATACTAGGAAATTGAGCTAAACATCTTGAATCACTCTCAAATGATGCAGACAAGTTCGGATCGTGGATCTAACAAAACAATTTTTACGATAAATACATAACGATACAAGTTTAGATTAAAACTGATAGCAATAAAATGTAATTCGAATAACTTACATGCTCTGTGACCCAATCACAAAAATTATCCTGATGGTATTTTTCCAAACGCTCTTCGTTCCAATCAGGATGCCCCTCACGTACCTCGTTAAAATGAGTTCTGTTTTCGACAAATAATTGTGACATTAATATTATGTCATTTCATACACACACAAACACAGATATAACAATTAATCCAAAAGAACTTACTCTCTAATTTGTTCAAGACATGCGCAATTAAGCAAGATAAACCGGTATATCTTGTTGATAAACATAGTGTCTACCCTCTTATACTCGGCTTTACCATATGGCCCGTCTTGAATTCTTCGTGGTCGGTTAAGCCTTGTCTCAATGTTCTCGTCCAGATAGCGGGAACAAAATGTGGTTGCTTCATCAAGAAGATAACCTTGCATGATAGAACCCTCTGGTCGATTTTTATTGCGTATATACTTCTTAAGAGTGTAAAGGTACCTAATGAGAATATGTTGAATAAATAAACACGGGCATACAGGACAACAATAAATTTATAAATTGCGCGAAAATTACACGTACCTCTCGACGGGATACATCCATCGATATTGTACCGGTCCGGCTAACTTCGCCTCAGTTGCAAGATGAACCGTCAAGTGTATTATGATATCAAAGAATGACGGTGGGAAAATACGCTCAAACTTGCAAAGTATCAACGCAATAGAATTTTCTAGTTTATCCAGCGTCGCAACCTCCAGTGTTTTAGCACACAACTCCCTGAAAAAACAACACAGGTCGTTGATTACTAGACCAACCGAGTCGGGGAGAGAAGTCCTGAGGGCTAATGGAAGAAGGTGCTCCACGATAACATGGTGATCATGACTTTTCAGCCCATCGATCTTGCCCTTCACAATTTTTATTTTCTTGCTGAATGATCCTGAGAAACCTGTGGGGACTTTCAAATCATGCAACACCTGCAGGAATCTTTTCTTCTCCGGTTGTGACATATGATAAGCGGCATTGGGAAGTACAAACTTGCCCGGTTTACCCGCTACCGGTTTAGGGTGCAGTTCACTTCTTATTCCCCACTCTTGTAGATCCATCCGGGCATTCATGTTGTCTTTCGATTTCCCGTCTTTACACAGAAGCAAGTTAAGTATGTGCTCTGATACTCCCTTCTCTATATGCATGATGTCCAGGCAATGACGCACTGAATTTATAGACCAGTACGGAAGCTCGAAGAAAATGCTTAACTTGTTCCAATATTGTGGTTTGACCTGTTTCGTCGGATCCATCCCAAAGGTCACGTCATTGTAACCATCCCATTTAGCAGTCACGTCCTCTCCGGACAATGGGGATGGAGGCCCAAGAAGCTCCTGATGACCATCAAAGTGAACCGTGTCTAACCTATAGGGGCGGTCTGGAGGCAGAAAACGTCGATGGCCGCAATAACAAACCTTCCTGCTAAAATTCAAAAATTTTGATGTTGTGTGTTCATGGCAATGAGGACATGCTTTGTGACCATGTACGGACCAACCTGATAGCATTCCATACGCAGGAAAGTCATTAATTGTCCACATTAAAACCGCACGCAGTATGAAGGTTGTATTTGTGTTTGAATCATATGTCTCTACACCATCAATGAACAAAGTTTTCAGCTCCTCGATCAGAGGTCGGAGATAGACGTCGATATTCTTCCCCGGTGAGTTTGGTCCGTCGATAAGAAGAGGCATCATAAAGTATGATTGGTCCATAGCCAACCAAGGCGACAGATTATAAATTATCATTACAACGGGCCATGTACTGTGACTTCCAGCCATATAGTTGAATGGGCAGAAGCCATCGGCAGCCAGTCCGAGCCGGACATTGCGAGGATCGCTACTGAATATTGCGTGCCTCCTATCGAAATCCTTCCATGCCGGTGAATCTCTTGGATGGCTCATTTTTCCATTTTCGCTTGGAGGAGCACGGTGATGCCAAATCATTTCCTCGGCTGTTTTCTTGCACCTGAATAGCCTCTGTAGCCTCTGTGTTATGGGAAAATATCGTGCTATCTTCACAGGTATATCAGGCTTCTTATCAGAATCTTTCGGCTTATACCTGGCCTCTCCGCATGTTGGACACTCTTTCAAATCTGAATTCTCTTTCCGGTACAACACGCAATTTTTAGGACATGCTTGAATCTTCTCGCACTTTAGACCTAAATCAGACATCATTTTCTGGGCTTCGTACCGGCTTTCGGGCACATTATTTCCCGGAGGCATAGAATCTTTCAAGAACGAAAGAAGCATTGTGAATGACTTGTTGCTCCATCCATTTAAGCACTTAATTTGGAAAAGTTGGACGAACCATGAGAGGGTGGAATACTTCGCATTCTCATAAATTGGTTTCCTAGCATCATTCATGAAATTTTCATATTTATCCGCACGCGGTCCTTGACCGGAAGGAATGTCATCTTCGGTACGAATAGATTCACCTAGGGCAGCCTCTACCATATCCTCCATTTCTTCTGATGGAAATAAATTTCCGTCTCCTGCCGTATTACCGAATTCTTCTTCTTCTCCTGCCGCATTATCGTGTTCTCCTTCTTCTTCTACCGCAGTACTGCATTCTTCTCCTTCCCCGTGATATTTCCAAGTTGAATAAAGTCTAGTAAACCCATGTTTTACAATATGAAGCTCTGCCAATTCTACTTTCTGCCAGTACTTACTGCCACATCTATCGCACGGACAGAGAATCTTCTCTATTATGATCTTATTATGTGCTCGTGCAAATTCAAGGAAAGCAGCAACTCCTGCGACAAACTTAGGTTGCATACGTTGTTTCCAATCCACATACATCCAGTCCTTAACTCTGACGTACTCATGGGCCATGTTAGACTGAATAACATATAAATTGTAGGTTATGCTGACTATATTGAGAAATATAAGAACGGGATAGTTACTGACAAAGGAGAAAATCCGTGTATATGCTTTGTGTGTGCGTTTGTCGTTGAAAAGAATAAATTATCGCACGTATGTTAACCGATAGACGGGGACTAAGTGGCACTTTTAGTTTCATATATGGGTTTCGATGGGAATATGAAGGTTTCATATTATCATATATTGGTTTTAACCCGAACATCTCGAATCGCTCTCTAATTATGCGTTTGTATGTATGTGTTCCGGCTGTCGGGGGTAGGCTTCTATCCCATTAAGAATGTATAGAGCGAACGCCCATCACTTGTGCTTTCAACCGTTTCGAGTAAATTTCGGCAGCACCTCCCCGCTGTTCTCCGAGTACACTGTAATAGAATAGATAATCATTTCAAAGCTGTGAAACAACGTTGAAATGAACATCTAATCTATCTTTGTACACGGAGAACCAGCGGAAAGGTACCGACGAAATATCTCGAAACGGATGAAAACACAAGTGAATGAAGGCGTTTGCTTTATACATTCTTAACTTGTCCACACGGGACAAATCTATGGGTTACCATACGATTGAATTTTCTCGTCGCGTAGACTATACGACGGTTGTTAGTATCGAGCTATACTGTCCGATATTTAACAACCTTCGTATAGTTCTAGGTCACGACGAGCATCGCACGTATGTTAACCGATAGACGGGGACTAAGTGGCGCTTTTAGTTTCATATATGGGTATCGATGGGAATATGAAGGTTTCATATTATCATCGAGTATCATATATTGGTTTTAACCTGAATATCTCGAGTCGCTCTCTAATTATGCGTTTTTTGTGCATTCGTGTTGTATGTGTAACATGATTTTAAACCATTGAGATCAAGATTGATAGAACTGATCATCCTACATTGCAATAGCATTCATCAACCAAAAACTATTATTGCAATGGTATACATCTATAACAATCAACAATTAAAACTACAAATATAGGATACTGATATCATAAAGCGTTATGAGACACGTCATCTGCCACGTGTCGTGATCATGGAAATCGCTAATATTGAGCATCATCAAGATTAGATTATGGTTTTGAAGCAAGTTATTGAGCATCTTGGATTGATTGTCAAGTGTTGATTTTTATTTCAACACTTGACAGAATGAAAATCATAAATACAGTTGCAAAATGTGTTCCTCACCCCCATAAAGTGGATCTTAACAATCCAGATAAGACCATCATTGTTCAAATTGCCAAGGTAGACATAATCTCAGCAGTTATTTACGGTTGCTAGCTTGTATTGCTTGTTGCTATTCTTTTTTTCCTTGCCCTTTCTTTCTTTCTTTTTTTTGGGGGGGTGGGGGGTTGTGTTTGAAAGGTTTTAACCAACTCACTGCTATTTCTAGGCAATGCAGGAATATAACTAGTTTTATCCCCCAAAAGAAAGAGCTTCATGCTTCATACGTCAAGCGATGTGTATAATTATAGGATTTTCTTGCTAGCGGTTCATTTACAACTATTCTTTAGTCTATATGCCTAGCATCTGCTACTAGATATTACATCTTGCATCAACACCCCGCATGTTAAAATCAAAATCGATTATTTTTTTCTTGATCTTTTTCTGATTTTCTACCATCTGTGTCGAGTAAATTATGATTAACATTGTATTTGTCAACTAATCAGAAGAGCCATTCAACCAGCCTCACCGTAACCCTAACCCCAGCCCCACCGTAACCCTAACCCCAGCCCCACCCCAGCAGCAGCCGAACCCCAACCCTAACCCTACCCCGACCCCGACCCCGACCGCCACCGCGACCCCTGCCCAACCCCAACTCTCGCGCGCGCAACCCAGACCCAGCCATGAACCCTAAGCCCAAAATAATCCAAAAATGCTTTAATTTACCTCGAGATTTATACCTGAACGGCTGCTGGTGGGCTGGAGCGACGACGGTGGCGATTTGGCGACGAAACCGGCGGTGGCGACGAAACCGGCGGTGGCGACGACGGTGGCGACGGTGGCGACGACGGCGTGGCGATTTGGGGTTTTTTCTCGCGCGCGATTGAGAGAGAGAGAGAGAAAGTGAGCGTAGGCGATCGATCTGGCTTTATTTTAAAATGATATTTGCTTGCCCCTACGGACATAACCGTAGGTCTTTTGTTTGCGGCTCCGTAGGGGCAAACACTAAATTAAGAATTAATATTTTTATTCTTGGACGTCTGTGCCCGTAGGGGCAACCTTTTAGCCCTACGGATTAATCCGTAGGGCCAAGTTAAATCTACCCCTACGGATATTGCCATCCGTAGGGGCAACCCCCTTTTTTACTAGTGTGTTGAATATTGTTGACACCGTGTTACCTATAAGGAAAGCCCAAGGGTGGGAAATCACCGTAAGACTCTTCGACGATCAAGTTAGTACCGTGGAATAAGCGCAGGGTAGCGGCGTATTAGAATGAGTTCGAGTTACCCGAGTCGTCTGAAAGAAGGGTGCATATAGCGGTCGTATGAAGCGAGCCGGCGCGAGATCATCGCCGTTCGTTACGCCCGCGTCAATGGCGGGATCCGTCCATTAATAGCGGGATACGCTCATTAATGGAGGGACACGCCAGCGTATGGCGCGGAACGTGGGGCGGCAGATATCTCGTTTTGATGATATACACGGAGCCGTTGCGGGGGCACTTGGGCTCCGTGCTCTCGGTTGATCGGGGAAGCCGAGAAAGCTCAGCTCGATGGATAGCTCGGAGACGAATCGGGAGGCCGAGAAAGATCAGCTCTGCAATAGCTTGGAGACGAGCAAATGGGGTGTAAGTTCGGCTGCTGGATGGCTCGGGGGCGAGAAGTGGGATGTAAGCTCGGAGACGAGACCCTAAGAAAAGTCCTCAAGGCACCACACCGATTCTATCTCCGCAGCCTCCATGAGCCTAGTGGGCTTACGTGGACGACACGCCATCTGCTACGTGTCGTAATCTGTGGAATTCTCATTCATGAGCCTTATCATTGTCCCCCCACTCTCGCCCTGACCTATTTGTGAGTCAGGGTCGAGAGTGGTAAGCCCGGTTCTTAACGGTTCAGCCTAGGATTCCCGAGCTGTCTGACGATAGTGGGACATTTGGCGGCTACTCCTCTCGGATCACTAAGCCCATGTGGCGGGTCACGGAACGTCTTGGTTACCGGGCGTATCTTTGGTGACGTCAGCGGATCGATGAAATGATTGCGCTTTTAAAGAGGGGGCGCCATTTCGCTCGATCGTCGGTTAAGCTACGCGCCACGTGCCCAACATTGGTTGGCGGGGCGCGAGAGGCTGTCCCCGACTCCTGACGTAAGGGGATGTTTCCAATGGCCGATTGCCACGTGGAGCCTCAACGGTCTCTAGGCGAGACGCTTCGTTTTGACGAGAATCGATTTGCGCCGTAAGATGTCCTCTTTGGAGTGTATAAATAGGAGGGGGCCATTCCAGGGCCGACACTTTGCTTTAGTTGTCTCTCATGGTTTGAAGATTACCCGACGCACCTCCGCTTAGGTCGGATCTTTCGCTGAATTTTCCTCGGCAAACCCTTTCCTTGAATCAGGTTAGATGTCTTCCTCTGAGATATATGTGGATGTAGTAGGGGTAGAGTCGGACAATGGGGCCTCAGTTTCTGGGGCCGAGTCCAGCGGGTCTTCCTCCTCCTCGACTTCAGATAGCCGAGAGAGTTCTTTTTCTTCATTTACGTCTTCTGTGTCGGGCTCTCCCCCCAAGGCTAGTGTCGCCCTTGTCTCTCACCGTCGAGCGGCGACAAGGGCTTCCAAGGTGCGCATCTGGAATACCCACGATGCGTTCTCAGTCTTGAATTGTCTGGACGAGCTTTCCGACATCCGAGCTCGATTTCATATCCCCTTTGGTTGTTCACTCCGTTTAGCCAAAGAGGGTGAGCGGGCAGACCAGGTGCAGAGCAAGGAGATTGCTCTATATCTGGAAACATTCCGGGTAGGTATGTGTATGCCTTTCTCATCTGAGCTTTGTGTTGTGCTCCATTGTTTCCGTCTTGCCCCGGGCCAGCTAGCGCCGAACTCGTGGAGGATCCTCCTCGAGTTTCTGGTCCGGTTAAAAATTGATCGGATCCCCTGATTTGAGCATCCTCCTGTCTTTTCTTTGCTATAAAAATCACCCCGGTACCAGTAGCCAAGCTGGGTGTATCTTTCGTTTAAAAATCGTAAGGGTAAGACGGCCGGGTCGGGGGTAGTGGCCATCCCTTCTTCTATCTACGAATGGAAGGAGAAGTTCGTCTTCGTCGGGCCACCGGAGGGTGAGGATTGGCCTGTGCCCACCCAGTGGCACAAGGCCGATTGCCCGAGGGTGAGGCAGTCGAACGCCCTCGAGGCGAGGGTGGTGTCCCGGTGGGAACCGATCCAGTGAGCTGATGTCCTGCTCTCCGAGCAGGTACTGAGCTGGGCTGGACTGGACTCAGTCCCATGCGTTTTTGGGGTAAGTTAGGGCTTTTTTCTGGTCTGTTTAGACTTCGCCAAAATTCTATTGTCATTTGTGCGTTGCTGACCCTTTTCTTATGTTTTTTTTTGCAGAGCCCATGGATCGATCGAAAATTATGGCCGTCATGGCAGCCAAGGCCTAAAGAAGGAAGACCGGTAGTGCAAGCTCGTCCTGACCATGTCCGAGCGCGGCTCCTCGGCAAGCTCCTACGGCCAAGGATTTCGCACCCCCGTCCTAGAGAAACGCCGCGGAGGAGGACAGAAGCATGCGCGGGATCCGGCGCCTCGGGCTAGGGCGGAGGTGCCCCCCTGGCCGAATCCCTCCTCAAGAAACAGAAGCGGGTGGTTTCTCGGTCACTCCCGGCCGGGATCCAAGTGCAGGAGGGTGACTTCTGCATCGAGGTGCCCTCATGGCTCTCTGTGACCGACAGCTTTCTGGCGGACATGGAGAAGGCGGCTGGGTCCAAGATTATCCGTGGCACCATGAAGGCCCAAGTGGCCGCGATAGCTCAGGAGGTGGTTCAGGTCAGTAGCTTTCCCAGGAAAAAATTTAAGAGTTATTTCCTCGGTTTTAGCTTCTTAACACGGTTCCCGTTTTTCTCAGGTCCTCCAGCACTGTGCTCTCCTCGCCGCTATGGAGTCCAAGGAGGTTGCCCCGGCGATAAAGAAGGCGGGCGAATTTTCCTTGTGAGAATAAGAGCTTCTTGTTCAGCTGCGGCAAGCGGAAGAAAAGGCGACCCTCCTTGACTCAAGATTGGTCGCCGAGGGCCTGACGGTTTCTAAGCTGAAGGTCTCCCATCGGCTCCTGACTGAATCTAACTGGGCTATCTAGGCCCAGATGGAGGAGGCGAATGGGCTCTTCAACACCATGAAAAGGCAGAGGGACGTCCTCAAGAAGGACGTTCGGGTGGCTTGCGATGCGGCGAAGCTCGCGGAGAGCAGGGCAAAGAGGGCCGTAGAGGAGTACAAGGCATCTGATTAGTTTTATATCGACCTCGCCGACTCCGCAGCCGTTGGGTGGCACAATGCCCTTGACGCCGTCAAGGAGGTTATGCCCGAGTTCGACGACCGTGAGCTCCGCGCAAGGTATCCCTTCGCCAAGGAAGCGCCTCAGGGGGGCAGCGCCAAGATGACCGGGGAAGGCGAGGCGGTCGGCGGAAGCGTCGAGCCTGAAGTCGTCATTGTGGTCCCCGACGGAGGCGCGGAGTAAAGAGAGGTGACGGCCGAGCAGGCAGTCTGAGCTATCTCTTTTTCTTTTAGAATTTTGTAAGCCTCCAGGCATTTTTGCAAGACTGAGGAGCCTACAATATCTTGTATATAATTTTGAACGTAAATAAAGTATATATATATATATATATATATATATTTGGTTCAAGTGTTTTTATCCCGCAATTATTTTTAGCCCGCAAGCCTTTTTATCTCGCAAGTATTTTTAGCTTGCAAGCCTTTTATCTCGCAAGTGTTAGGCGGGCGCGACGTAAGAGCTAGCAAATGGCTAAGCATGGGTAGACCGGTGTCCACCCTTTCCCCGGAGTCAAGATGACGATCGTGCATCGAGTATGAATCGAACGATAGCCAAGTGTACGAAGACCGGCTCCCTTTCTCCGGAGTCGAGATGACGATCGTGCATCAAGTATGAATCGAGCGATAGCCAAGAGTAGGAAGACCGGTATCCTCCCTTTTCCTGGAGTCGAGGTGATGGTCGTGCATCGAGTATGAATCGAGCGATACCCAAGTTCGAATAGGTCGGCTCCCATCGATTCCTTCTTGGATAAGCTGAGCAAGACATTACTCAGCGGCCTCGCGATGAGGGCTTTGGATCCACTTCTTCGTATGGTAGGAAGTTACCCGTTGTGGATGGACTGAGCAGGAATCTACTCGGCGGCCTCGTGATGAGGACTTTGGATCCACAGATTGGCCGAGCAGGAAGCTGCTCTCAGCGGATGAGCCAAGCAGGAATCTACTCGGCGGCCTCGTGATGAGGGCTTTGGAACCACTTCTTCGTAGGGCAGGAAGTTACCCGTTGTGGATGGACCGAGCAGGAATCTACTCGGTGGCCTCATGAGGAGGGCTTTGGATCTGCGGATTGGCCGGGCAGGAAGCTGCCCTTAGCAGATGAGCCGAGCAGGAATCTACTTGGCGGCCTCGTGATGAGGACTTTGGATTCACTTTTTCGTAGGGAAAGAAGCTACCCATTATGGATGGATCGAGCAGGAATCTACTCGGTGGCCTCACGAGGAGGGCTTCGGATCCACTTCTTCGTAAGGCAGGAAGCTACCCGTTGTAGATGGACCGATCAGGAATCTACTCAGCGGCCTCGTGATGAGAGCTTTGGATCCGCGGATTGACCGGACAGGAAGCTGCCCTCAGCGGATAAGCCGAGCAGGAAGCTACTCGGTTGCCTCCGGACGAGGGCTTTCTGAATTCCATAGTTTCTCCTTGGGACGTCGTTCAACCTTCCGTGTCCCGTAAAGGCGGGGGAATGGTGACCGTCACGGATGACACGTGGCCGTACCTTATCGGGAAAGTGCGATAATCCGTGATTTGCGTTGTTGCGCGAGAAGATCTCGACCGTTGGAAAAAAAATTTTGAGGCTATAAATACCATAAGGCATGGTCTTACCGTTCGTTTGCCTACTCTGAATTTTCCCCAGTCGTTTCGTTTCTTCCAGATGACGGACCGCCCATAGACCATCAGGGAGATCGTTTCCCGGGACGACGTGTATTTTTACAATCTCAATCATTCCGAAAAGATGTATGAAGCGATGATAGGCCACTTGGAGGGCCACTGTGGACGCCTACTTCCCCGTCGATCTCCTCTTCTGCAAGTGCTCATCTATGCGATATGGAGGTCTTCCCCCGGTCTTTACAACGTCCTCTCGCCGCAGTCGATGGACGAGGCGTTCGATAAGATGCACACGGCCCACGAGCTTGGGCTGATCTCGAAGAGCAGGCGAGATCGCTCGGTGGACATTCTTCTCGAATGTTTCCAACTGAGGTTGGTCGCAGCGTCGTGCTCGGCGGCGGATGACCCCGGCGAATCTGTTGCTTCGAGGGTCCACGGGTACCGACAGAGAGAGCGAGCGGAGGCTGCATGTGCTCGTGTATGACTTCTTGTACCGACAGAGGGAGCGCACTGGAGCAGAGGCTGAGTGTATGACTTCTTGTACAGGTTTCCATTGCTCCAGATGAAATGGCGTGCTTTTGCCCGAAGCCGGCGAGCCTCTTCCCGATCTTCCGGAAGTACACCGCCCTTCAGGAATTCCATAAGAGGCTTTCTCCAATCTTGGCCTTCTTCCTGGGTTGTGTAGATTTGGAGTGTTGCCTCTCCAACTTCCACGCTGGGTCGTGGTAAGACTTCAAAGAGGATATTTCTTTTATGATTGGCCAAATAGGAAGAAGCGAGCTTGCTCAAGGCGTCGGCCTGGATGTTCAAGTTCCTGGGAATCTGCACCACTTGGACTTCGTCGAAATTTTTCCGATGCCTTTTTACCTCGGCCATGTATTTTATCATAAGTGGTTCTCGAGCCTCGAAACGCCCGGTTACTTGGCCGACGACTAGTGCGGATTCGCTGCGTACCCTAATGGTCTTCAGCCCTACCCAGGAGGCGATTCGTAGCCCTTCCAATAAGGCCTCGTATTCTGCGGCGTTGTTCGACGCCCTGAAACCAAGCTTTAGAGAGTATTCCATTTCCGCCTCATCCGGGCCGTGGATGATCAGGCCAGCCCCGCTCCCTTCCTCTGTGGAGGATCCGTCCACATAGAGTACCCAGTCCGGGATAGGGCCGGGCACCTCCTCGACTGAGGGTCGTGATTCGGGGCCCCACGCTGTCGTTCCTTCTTTAGTGAGGATGGTGCATTCGACAATAAAATCGGCTAAGACTTGTGCTTTGATGGCTCGTCTGGGGCGGTTTTTGATGTCGAATTGAGACAGTTCCCACCTCCATTTCTCCAGACAACCTGATGATTCGGGGGAGGCGAGGATAGACCCTAAAGGTTTCTTAGTGAGGACGAAGATCGTGTGCGTCTGGAAATAGTGTCGAAGTTTCCTGGAGGCAACGACAAGCGCTGGGACTATTTTCTTTATGGCCGGGTATCTTGTTTCCGCATCCTTAAAAACATGGCTCACGTGGTAGACCGGTCTTTGTATGCCTTCGAATTCTCTAACGAGAACTGAGCCTGCAACTTGGTCGGAGACAGCTAGATATAGTAATAGCTCGTCGCCCTTGACCGGTCAGGTAAGAAGCGGTGGGGTAGCTAGGTGCGCCTTGAGTTGTTCGAAAGCATTCCGGCACCCCTCAGACCATTCAAACTTAGGCATTTTCCTTAGGGCCCTGAAAAAAGGGAGGCACTTCTCTCCGGATCTGGATATAAAGCGACTGAGTGCAGCTACCCTCCCCGTGAGTCGCAAGATATCGACGTTGCTCTTGGGCGTTGCCATGTTGAGGATGGTGCTGATTTTTTCTAGATTCACTTCGATTTCTCAGTGGGTAACCATGAACCCGAACAACTTCCTACTGGTGACTCAAAACGCGCATTTAGCTGGACTCAGCATCATCTTGTATTTACGCAGGACGTCGAATGTCTCGCCGATGCCCTTAGTGTGCCCGGCTGATGAGGTGGATTTTACGAGAATGTCGTCGGCGTATACTTCAATATTTCTCCCAATCGGCGGTTTGAACAGCTTGTTGACCAGCCGCTGATACGTGGCCCCGGCATTCTTGAGTCTGAAGGGTATCACTTTGTAGCAATAGACTCCCCGAACAGTAGTGAAGGAGGTATGCTCTTCGTCGGCCGGGTTCATCCGGATCTGATTGTAACCGGAGAAAGTGTCCATGAAGCTTAGTAGTTCGTGGTCGACCGAGTTGTCCACCAGCTGGTCTATACGAGGAAATGGATAGTTGTCTTTGGGGCAAACCTTGTTCAAGTCCGTGAAATCGACGCACAAGCGTCATTTCCCGTTTGCCTTCTTGACCATGACTACGTTCGCCAACCAATCCGAGTGGTCCAGATTTCTGATGAAGTTGGCGGCGAGCAATCGATCCACCTCGTCTTCTATCACCTTCTGTTTAACTGGCGCAAAACTTCTCTTTCTTTGTCGGATCGGACGAGCCTTTGGGTCGACTCCATGCTTGTGGGAGATCACTTCATGGTTGATCCCGGGTATGTCTGCTGGCGTCCAAGCGAATACGTCCGAGTTATTTCGGAGGAACCGGATCAGGCCTTCATGGGTATCCCCTGTCAAGAGAGAGTCGATCTGGACTGTCCGGCCATTGACTCCCTCTATGAAGGAAACTTCTGTCAACGCTTCCACCAGGGCACCGCAAACTTCCTTTTGGTCGCCGCGTGTATCTAAAGACCCCTGGAAATCATGCGTGTCATCAAAATCGCCGTCCTGCTCTCCGGCGGGGGACGTCGAGGCGAGGCAAATCCTAGCGGTTTGCTGGTCCCCATAGGCACGGTGTCACGCCTCGCTTCCCAGTGTACGGGCAGAGGACGCAACGGGGCCGCTACGTATTTACTCTGAAGTAAATACGCTAAGCGTATCTAAGGAATATAAATGAAAATGCACAAGAGACAAAAGATATAATTGAACAACGACTTTATTTATTAACATTCTTTTGTACTATGCATGGAAAAGTAAATATATCTGAATGAAAGCAATGCCTAAACAGTGGCATAACAGAAATGAAAAGAACTGAAATAAAATGTGTACAATGAAGCTAGAGCTCTGGGTCGTAGGCAAGTTGATCCAAGTCCTCGCTGGTAGGCTCGATCTCCTGAATGTCCAGATCACCTGACATCATTCCAAAGAAGAAAGAGAAGGAATGTCGTCAGCGAACAATCGCTCGGTAAGTCCCAAAAATAAGGAAGAAATAGAATAGGCAGAGAGAGAAAGTAGCTTTTAAAGTTATATTATATAGTTAACGTTGTTGTTTGTAGCTTGGTACAGAAAAATACCAGTGTATACGAGAGGAGTCTCTATATGCCAGAGACTAAGGACAACAGGAGTACAAGGAACCGTTTATGCCACGGTATAACAGCAACGGAAATACAGGTTAGGTGTCTTAAGTCTTGCAATCTCGTGCCACTTCTAACATCTTCCGTACCAATCTACCCCTTAAACCCCGCGATGTCTTGATTGTATTGTTTGTATTGTATTGCAACTTGTATTGTCTTGTAATATAGATTATATAATTGGATGACTTGCCGAAACCATGATATCAGTAAATGGATGTAACTGGAGAATCATGTAAATGTATGAATCATGTAGATGGATGTATATCCATGGTTCGGTTCGGTTGATACAGATTGAATAGATTGAATATATGGATTCATGGATTCATATTGGATTGTAGATTGTACTTGAATCATATTCAAGTCAGATTATTTATAATGAGACTCAGTCTGAGTCTGAACAATTAGAAAGAGAAATTGAAGTCCTGAATTAGGTTTTGATGTTATCGGTAACCGCTGCACATGGACGGCAGGATTTGTCTTTTTCAAAGACGATTACCTTGTTGATAACACCGTTTGTTAAGTTGTCTACCTTAAATAGGCAAGCACCCATATCTCCGGCTCCCTGAGGCTCAAGAGACCGGTCCCGCTTAAACCTATATTTACTAGGGTCTTTATTGTAATTATAAAACTTGAGGGGGGTTTATGTAAAAATAATTTTGTATAATTTTCAAAATACATCTCAAGTATTTAATTATCGTCTTTAGAGTTTTCATAGTTGTGGATTTTATATTTATAACATTTCTAGTGAATAAACCTATTTTTCATAATATAGGGTATTTAATTTTAATATTGAAGTTGTATGGAATTTCATGGTATTTTCATGTAAAGTGATCCTTTTAATTTAGAAAAGTTGGAATATTTACATTATATCAAAAATAGGTATTTTGATAATACACACACACACACACACACACACACACACATATATATATATATATCTGTGTGTGTGTGTGTGTTTATAAAAATAATTTTTATTATTTTTTAGAAATCTCATTTTCTTAAGATATTTGTATTTCAACTCTTTCGAGACCGAATGCTCCTTGCGGAGGTCTGTATCTCGCACTACTAAGCCCAGGGATATGCGATAATCCGCACCATCCCAGTCGGGTTCCCCAAAATGGGTTGTAGCGGTGCTTTGCAAAAATTTGTAAAAATACGCAATCTTGTTGAAAACGGTTTTAATAGTAAATGGTATTTATATGTAAAGTTTCGTTTTCCCGTATTCTATGTTCCCGAAAAGTATTGTGCTATGTTGCATATGAGTGTTGTGAGAAGGTAGGTCATTACCTCGTAATCTAATTAAAGGTATAGCAAGATTAATGATGTTTTAAAGTCAAAACTAAACTACATGGTATTTTACTGAAAAAGAGCGGTAAAATTTACAAAATGAAATATTTTGTTATGAAACTTGTTCAACATATTTTGTTAATGATTAATAGTCAAGATGTAAGAGTTTAATATGGTTGTGTTAAGCAAAATTGAACTTTACAAAGAAAACCGAATCGGAAGTCGGATTTAACTCCGCTTCCGTCGGGTTTTAGAAATACGTGTTTTAAGAATAGAAAAGAGGAGAGGGGGGAGGGACTTACGGGTTTAGAGTCAAGAGAAGAGGGAGAGGAAGCGGTAGGAGGCTCCGGTGCGTCGTTTCGTTGCCAGGAGCTCCCAGGGTCGTCGTCAGAAAATTGTCGGAGCTTCGCCCTTTGCTAACTCTAATTGCACACTAAAATTCTATAGAGTTTTCTTGAGAGTTTAGACAGAATTGTGAGTGAGGGAGGTTTTTTAGAGGTGGTATTTATAGGGTAAAACTAGGGTTAGGGTAGGTGAAAAGTTGTATTAAAATTATATTAAAAATTGTATTAAAAATATGGTTTAATAGGGTTTTAAAGAGTTCTGTTCATGTGCAGGAAATTTAAAGTATACAGGGGAGTTAAGAAGGCAGAAAGACACAAGTTTCATGAAGGGTCAACTCGGATTCAGCCAAGTCAACCCGGCCTTGCCGGCCGAGTCGGGTCGGGGCTCGCCGTCGAAGGTCCGTCGTCGTCTGGTTAGCACAGCGGGGTAGTTTGTTTTTAGTGTGAATTTTGGTTTTACGGATTTAGCACGTGCAGACTCTTGGAATTCTAAAAATTTAAAAAGAAATCAATATTAAAAATAATGTGGATGATGGGATTTGAACTCTGGTGCTTTGGTTCAGCAGTGTAAGGTCTTACCAATGAGCTATAAGCTCCTTCTTTCTATTAAAAAACAAAACAAACTTATAATTTGTGCTCAGGCAAAAATACCACTTTCTGTATTTTGAAAAAATTTGTACAGAAAGTTGTACAGAAAGTTTAGGGTTGTTACACCCGGCCTATCCCCCATTATCCAAAAAGAATTTGAGCGCAAGGTGATAAGTCGAGATCTGAGCCCGGGGATCATTTAAGGTAGGGCGTCCCAAGAGAATGTTATAGGACGACGAGACCTTAGCAACGAGGAAGTTCACCGGTACAGTTCGCGTCTTGCCCGCTTCCCCAATGTTGAGGAGGGAGGTGACCGATCCCTCTGCCAGGACGGAATGGTTGGTGAACCCAGAGAGGACGTGGGAGGTCGGAAGAACCTAACCCCATACGCTGGAAACAGTCGTAGAACAGGATATCCGCCGAGCTCCCTGAATCGACCAATATTCTCTGGACCTCATAACGGTGAATTCATACCGTTATCACAAGAGGGTCATTGTAAGGAAGTGATATGCCGTGAAGGTCTTCATCGGTGAAGATGATCGGGTCATCCTTCCTGCACTTCTTGTGGGGTGGATTGCTTACACCCTTGACCGGCAGGAGATGATTTGCTCGATCGTTAATTCCCCAGGAGGGGGTTGGTCCTTTTTCTCCCGCTCCATCTGTTGCTTGTTTCGTAGGTATTTCTCCAGGTGGCCGGAGCGGATCAACTCCTCGATATAGTCATGGAGCTGCTTGCAGCTCTCGGTCGGGTGACCCTGCGACCTGTGATAGGCGCAGTACGAGCCGTGGAGACACTTGCCCGTCCTTTGGCTAGTTGGAGGGAGCTTAAAGACCCTCTTGGCCTTAGCTTCTTCCAACAGTTCGGTCTGGGAAATGTTCAGAAGGGTGTACTCCTGGAATCTCGGGGAATAAGGTTTCGGACAATCGACCTTCTTTTTCTCTTCCATGTCCCTCTTCTTCCGGTTTGCTTAGTCGCCTCTGGGCAGGTTGGAATTCACCTCTGACTCGAGTTGGATTTCTCTCTCGGTCCATGCTTTCACTACGGCCATGGTTTTAGGTTGCGCCAATGCAAAAGAGCAGAGCCGCTCTTCGTTCTTAAGACCTGACCTCAGGGCGGTGATAACTGTTTTGTCGCGGTGCTTGGGAACCTCCAGGAGGGCATTGTAGAAGCGGGTGACATACCCTTTGAAAGATTCATTGTCTCCATTCTTGACGGTGAACAGATAGTCGACCGTCTTCTTCTGTCGTTGGTTACCGACAAAATGACCGAGGAATTAGGTAGCCAGCTCATCAAAGATCGAGATAGAGCGCGGTGTAAACCCCCGGAGCCAATCCTGACCAGCTCGGATAAGGGTGGTGGGAAAGGCCCTGCATTGAGCCGCATCCGAGTTGTCATGGAAGCTCATGGCGGCTGTGAACGCGTCCAAGTGGTCCTTCAGGTCAGACTTCCCGTCAAATAGAGGCGCTTTAGGCGGCTTGTTCCTGGATGAGATGTGCTCGGCGAGGAGCCGCTCTGTGAAAGGTCCCGTGAGTGAATCATAATTTGCTCCTTCGCCGGTCGCATGGTCGTCCTATCGTATGTCCTTAATTTTCTTTTCGAGGGCATCGATTCGTTGGTGGTACTCCGAGGATTCCCAATGTTCAGAGCGCCGACCATCTCCGCTCTGGCCATCTCTGCTCCGGGCTTGTGCGACAGTGCGGCTTCTGTTTCACTCTATCACATTTCTTAAATTCTCGGGTGAGGCCCTTCTTGAGTAGTCCCGACGTTCGCCGTTTGTACGGCCCCGACGAGAGTGGGGGCATCGATCATGCCTGGAACCCTGACCGACACCTTCTCAGGGGGTGAGAGAACGCGGCGGATGTCGGAACAATGGCCTGGTCTCCCCTGAGTCGGGGTCAAACTGTCTGGCGCCCATCGAGTCATTGAATCATTCCCCGCATACAAGTTGTAACTACCGGAATCGTCGCGCCAGTGTTCTTTAACATCAGGGTGAGCACGATTGAGGTCAAGGGCCTGAGTGCGTATTCTCGCCAGCATACGTACATCGTCATCCTGGGGAGGGGGTTCTGCGGCTTGGTGGTCAGCCGCTTGAACGCGGGCGAGCACGTCCACCATTGTCGTGAGCCTGTCGATCCTAGCGGATAGGGCGTTGATGATATTAGGAGGGGGAGGGGGACCGCCCCTGTCTCCGTTATGGAGGACGGGGCGGCTCGTGCTGGGATCGTCGCTGTTGTCGCTCGCCATCAGATCGAGAACGGAAGATCAATTTTATGTGTGGAGAAACTTTAGCTTTCCCACAGACGTCGCCCACTGAAGGAGGTCGGGATCTCCCTCAAATGTTGTCCTCCGACGATCTTGCTGCGAACGGTTTTGAACGGTTGAGATTGAGTATGAGAATTGTTGTGTGGATCTCAATGGGTTGTTGGATGCTGTTGACGCCGTGATACTTGCAAGGAAAGCTCCGGAGTGGGAAACCACCGTACGACCCTCCGACGATCAAGTTAGTACCGTGGAATAAGAGCAGGATAGCGGCGTATTAGAATGAGTTCGAGTTACCTGAGTCGTATAAAAGAGGGGTTTATATAGCGGTCGCATGGAGCGAGCCGGTACGAGATTCTCGCCGTTCGTTACGCCCCTGCGTTACGCCCGCGTCAATGGCGGGATCCGTCCATTAATGGCGGGATCCGCCCATTAATGGCGGGACGCGCAACGTGGGACGCGGAATGTGGGGCAGCGGATATCTCGCTTTGGCGAGATACACGGAGCCATTGCGGGAGTGCTTGGGCTCCGTGCTCTCGGTTGATCAGGGAAGCCGAAGAAGCTCAGCTCGATGGATGGCTCGGAAATTAGCCGGGAGGCCGAGGAAGCTTAGCCCTGCAACAGCTCGGAGACGAGCAAAAGGGGTGTAAGTTCGGCTGCTGGATGGTTCGGGGCGAGAAATGTGGGTGTAAGATCGGAGACGAGACCCCGAGGAAAGTTCCCAAGACACCACACCGATTCTACCTCCGCAGTCCCTAGGAGCCAAGTGGGCTTACGTGGACGACACGTCGTCTGCTACGTGTCGTTATCTGAGAAATTCCCGTTCGTGAACCTTATCAATTAGAGAAATAGGAATGTGGAAATAAGGAGAGTTATAGAGATGATGCAAAGCTAAAATCTTTCAGTAGTGGGGAGTTAATTTGTTATGGGTGAATAGCAGCAGCAACCCCAATATCTTCATATTTTATTTCTTACTTCAAGTTTAATATTAGCAATTTTTAACACATCAGCATTGCTGGCATGCCAGAAAATTAGGATTTGTTTTCCACATGATCCGTACACCCCTCCTTTGGCATTAATACAGTTGGGATTAGTGCATTTTGCAATTTAGCATCTCATCCCTCACATGACTAATCGTTGTAATGAGTTTGCAAAGGTCCAAATAGAAGCCTTGATGTAGAAAATATTTGGCCCAAATTATCTAACCGCCTAGGTCAATCTTCAGTCAAAATATTTGGCCCAAAACGAATTGAATTAAATATTAAAGAAAAGTAAGGATGTTGGAAATAAATAAATAAAAACTCGCTTTAAACGCCGGCGATGGCGCCGCCGTCGAAGTCATCACACGAAGTAAAACGGCGATGGCGAACCTCAAGAATCTTCGGCGGCGGCGGCGGAGGCGGAGGACGAGGAGGAGGAGGAGGTGGCGGGAACGTCGACCGAGGGAGAGAGCATCTAAACGATCGGCGCAGTGAAGTCTCGGATTTGTGCTCGATCGTGTGGAAAAAGAGGATCGATTCTGCGAGCGATTCCATTAGGTATTATGCTAGGGTTTTGGTATCTTTGATTTATTCAATTTTTCGAATTGCAATTCATAGTATAGATTTTTATTGATACTCATCTGATGTCAACTTGGAGCTTAAAGACTCAAACTTTTAACAACCCTTCAGCTTCTGTCCTCTGCTTTATTGCACAAGTGAAAATTTAGTAATTTTATCTATCATCGTAAGTTGGGCATCTCCATTGATAACGAATAGAATCGGAACGTGATCGCTGAAATTAGAGATGTAAATATCCAAAGTAAACGTAGATGATATATGAGTGTCTAAAAGACAATAATAATGATAGGCCGTACTTAAAAATGTTGTTGTATGAATGGGATTTGGAAAAACTTTGCCCTAAAAGATGCATTCTAAAAGCATCATTCCAAGTGGCATAAAGATACAGAAACCTAATATTCGCTCTTCTTTACACATTGAAGTACTTCAACAAAACTATGAGGTCAATAGATATTATCGAAGAACAAATTGTCGTTTCAAACCCCATGGAATTGAATGAAATAAGAAACCTCACCTTCTGATAGCTACATAATAACCGAGTATCCTTTGAAAACAAGAAGAGCAAATATCCTTTGAAAACGGGGTATAAAGCAACACTATAGGAAATTTCATAGAGCGCTTGTTCTAGAATTCAACTATCGGTCCATTTTTGGATGATTGGCAGACTCAGACATCTTTATCCCCGTGTCCTTAATTACAAGTACCTCAATTTTATGGCATTTGGATCCAGTTTACCTTTGCATAGGAAGATTGCAAAATTAACGGTTTTATGACAATACAACATTTTACATCCCCAAATGAATAGGCAAAGATTATCCAAACATTATGAAAATTAATGTATCCATAGTTTAGAACATGGAGATCAATATGGCCTCTATTGATCTTCCAAAAAAAAATGATAATGGTTGGCTTTTTGACCGCCATTGTAGGATTTTAAAGTGCCGCTTTATGCTCCGCATCCTCTAGTATCTCTATTACACATTCAATTTCTCCAACAAAAATAGCAAGATCTATAATAAACAATCCTTGCAGGATCATGAAATCAGAATATATAGATTTAAGGAATAATTTAATGGAACCCATTTGCCAAGTAATAATATATAAATACAGTATAGGAATTCTGCATGTTGTAGAGATTAGTACAGATCAAATATGCATTTCAATTGATATTATCTCTTACATTCATCATTTATGGAAATGTTGCAGATATGTTTCAACTTTTCAATGAAGAAACCTACCAAACACGTGCATAATGAATAGAAAAAAAACGTAAGCACTCTTTTAGATCATGTGTGCCAAGCGTCATAAGACAACAAAATCCTATTGAATTTTTTTGAAGAATGACATTGAATTCAAGTAGATTTATTGGTTATTAAGATGAAACGAAAGTTTATTTGCCATTCCTTGGGCTCATTTCCTCATCTATTTTCCCCATATTTCTTCTTGTAGGTGTTGCTCATTTTTCATTTGCCATTCTTTTGAGCATGTAGGCAAAAATCCTTTAGGATTACTTTGTTTTCTTCTAGTGTATTAATTAGAGTTTCAACCAAAACTAGATTAAGTGTGTGTAAAGATCATGTACATTGTGCCTCCATCCTGAGATTCTTCATATACTGCAACTTGTAATTTAGACATCATGAGGTTCTTCTCCGTAGAACCTCAAACTGTTAATATGTGTGATCCAACTGTAGCTCATTGTACTCCACTATCTTTTCGATCTAATCATCAACCAAAGCTGGATGTGATTGCTTCGTTCCTGACAAAACTGCTGTATGGTACCTTGTTCATTTACTTCAACTCATCGTTAACATCATATACTAAAATTCCTCTTGATGGATTGAAGAAAGTCTCTAGTATGTAAGTTATTACTGACTACTTTATGTTTGAGTTAGAGGCATAATCGATGGAGGACATGATTTGAGGGAAGCTTAAGTTAGGTTAGGATTTAAGTTCAGATCCTATTGATATTATTAATAGCATCCAAATTTCTCCAATTTTGCAAATTTGTTGGATGGTTTGCCTTATTTCGTTCTTTTCAAGTTCCTTTGCAGAATTAGATGTCTCCCAACACTCCATGTGTAATCTATAGAGGAGATTGATTTTTATGATATTAAAAAACCTTTTAGCAATTGATATTAGATATTGCATGGAGAGATATTTGGGTTCGGTGTTAGTTTGCTACCGTGATAAGCTGTCGAGGCAAAATGGTTGGAAAAATCAGTAGCCCATGGGATTTTACGGCTGTAATCACTCATTTCTCTAATGGTACAAATTTTGGACAGGAGTCCGCAATAGATGATAAATAAATAGGATTTTGACTATGTCTGAAACATTGCCATGGCTATAACAAGTGATTTTTGGGGATTGCAAAGGCGGTTCTTGCTATGAATAGAACAAGTGCTCATGTCTTTTGTTGACGTAACACCTGGATGAACAACTGTGCAGGAAATCATCTACCGTAGACTTTGAGAAAAAATTATGATACGATCGAGTTAGATTAGTTTATGAGACCCATAGAGGAAAAGGTTTTGGACGAATGGATGGATCCGACTCTTTTTTCAAACAAGCCGTCATGACTTTTTTGAATTAGCGCATGGTTGACCGTTTTGACTCTTCATTTCACATCCGTAACCATTCCAATCCCATTGTGTTCACGCAATCAATAAACACCAGCCAACTCGTTGACATCTAGCTATAGCTAGAGTATTCCAACAACAACAACAACTGAGCCTTTTATCCCAAGCATATGGGGTGGGCTACATGAACCAACATGAGAATCACGCCGGATCCAGCACATGAATCCTCCGTCTCCACTCACTCCTATCGAACAATATACTTTCATCGAGTCCTTTGGCAATCATATCGTTTCGTATCACCTCCATCCATGTTTTCTTCGGTCTCCCTTTTGCCTTTTTGCCATTGCCCATATCGAGAGTATCTATTCGTCGAACCGGTGCTTCCATAGGTCTGCGTCGCACATGACCAAACCATCTTAGCCGGTTTTCCCGCATCTTCTCCTCCACGGGTGCTACACGCACGAATATCCTCATTTCGCACCTTATCTTTTTTAGTGTAACCGCACATCCAACGAAGTATGCGCATCTCCGCTACGTGCATCTTCTGTGTATGATGCTTCTTAGGAGCCCAGCATTCTGTACCATATAATAAGACATGCCGAATAGCGCTCCGATAAAACTTTCCTTTCAATTTTAACGAAAAGTTACGATCACACAAAATCCATGTTGCACTCCATTTCAACCAACCAGCTTGGATCCTTTGATTAACATCACTATCGATGTCCCCATTCTTTTGGATGATGGAACCTAGATATCTAAACTGGCCGCTCGGTGATATCTCTTGCCCTTCCAATGTTATACCAATATGGTTTTGACTTCTCTGGTTACTAAATTTGCAATGCATATATGCTGTCTTGGACCTGCTCAATCTGAATCCCCGAGATTCCAATGTTTGCCTCCATAATTCCAATTTGGCATTAACCCCTGCTTTCGTCTCATTTACTAGAACAATATCATCAGCGAATAGCATACACCAAGGTACCTCATCGTGGATAGTTCTAGTAAGTTCATCCATCACGATGGTAAACAGGAATGGACTTAATGCAGATCCTTGATGTAAACCAATTGTAATCGGAAAATCACTCGTTAAGCCGCCACAGGTTCTGACATTTGCCACTACTCCATCGTACATATCCTTGATTATGTCAATATACTTGACGGGACCCCCTTCTTCATCATTGTTCCCCATAATACCTCTCTAGGTACCTTGTCGTATGCTTTTTCTAAATCAATAAATATCATATGCAAATCTTTTCTCTTCTCTCGAAAACGCTCGACAAGTTGACGAAGCAAATGATTAGCCTCTGTCGTCAATCGTCCAGGCATGAACCCAAACCGGTTCTCTGTTAATATTCTTCCTTAGCCTGTGTTCAATCACTCTTTCCTAAAGTTTCATGGTGACACATAAGTTTTATTCCACGGTAGTTTGAGCAACTTTGAATGTCACCCTTGTTCTTGTAGATAGGTACAAGGATACTTTTCCCCCATTCATTTGGCATCTTTTTTGTCTGCCAAATCTTATTAAACAGATCTGTCAGCCATTTAACGCCTATTTCTCCTAAGCATCTCCAAATCTCGATAGGAATTCTGTCAGGACCAACCGCTTTTCTTAAACTCATTCTGTTCAAAGCTTCTTTAACCTCAGGTGGTCTTATTTTACGCATGAAATCACGGTTTATATCTTGAGATTGAATGACAAGTCCATCCAAATTCTTAGTAAAGCTCTCATTGAACAATTTGTCAAAATAATCTCTTCATCTTTCCTTGATATTCTCATCTCGAACTAAAACCTTCTGATTTTCATTTTTAACACACTTCACTTCACATAAGTCTCTAGTCTTCCTTTCCCGCACCGAGCAATCCGGTATATATCATTTTCAGCCTCTTTAGTGTCTAATTTCTCGTACACCTCCTTGTAGATCTTAGATTTAGCTTCCCGAACAGCTTTCTTAACTTCCTTTTTAGCCATTTTATACTTCTCAAATCTCTCCACATCTCTACTTTTCTTCAAATCTTTATAAGAATCCCTTTTAATTTTAATAACAGTATTTACTTCTTCATTCCACCATGATGTGTCCTTAGATGGTGGAGCACCACCTCTCGACTCACCAAGTAGATCTCTAGCTACCTTCCTGATACAACTAGCCATTTTGTTCCATGTTCTGTCTGAATCATCTTCCGACTGCCAATCCGCTTCTTGGACTACACGATCTATAAAAGCCTTTTGGTTATCTTCTTTCAATCGCCACCATTTAATTTTAGGCTCTACCTTACGTCTAATCTTCCTAAGTCCTCTTCTAAATCGAAAGTCTAGAACTAAAAGTCTATATTGAGTGGTTACACTCTCACCTGGCACTACCTTACAGTCGATACAACAACCTCTATCTATTCTTCTCGTCAGAAAAAAGTCTATTTGACTAGCACTTGATCCGCTCCTAAAAATGATAAGGTGAGACTCTCTTTTTCTAAACCAAGTGTTTGCTAAGATCAAGTCATAAGATAAGGCAAAATCTAGAATCGAGTCGCCTACTTCATTCCTTTGTCCAAAACCAAAACCTCCATGGATAGTATCAAACCCACTACGACTAGTACCTACATGTCCATTAAGATCACCACCAATAAATAACTTCTCTCCACTAGGTATACTTTGCACCATCTCATCTAAATCCTTCCAGAATAGACGCTTATTAGCGTCATCAAGACTTATCTGTGGTGCATAAGCACTAATAACATTAAGGATCTCGCCACCTAGAATAAGCTTAACCAGTAAAATTCTATCACCTTTTCTCCTAATCTCAATTACATTCTCAAGCAACCGTCTATCTATGATTATGTCTATCCCATTACGATTTTTATCTCTACCCATATACCAAAGCTTATAACCCCAAGGCTCTATGACTCTACTCTTTTCACCTACCTACTTAGTTTCTTGCAAACACATAATACCAACTCTCCTCCTAATCATCACCTCCATTAATTCTATTAGTCTACCCGTAAGGGAACCTATGTTCCAGAAAGCTAGACGGATCCTATGAAACTCTTGCTTATTTGTCACTACACCCGGGGTCCGATGTAGCGTGCCGTTTCTGGACGACGACCCTTGCTTATTTGTCACTACACCCGGAGTCCGATGTAGCGCGCCGTTTCTGGACGACGACCTAAAAGCCCTTGCATACTTAACACTACACTCGGGATCCGATGTAGCACGTCGCTGAGTAGGGGACGCCCCAACGATATTCTTATTATGGTTCATGTCATAGAATGTGACAAAGTTTTACGTTGGTTGTCACAAGCCTACCACAACTCTCACCCTTTCTCATCCGGACTTGGGACCGGCAACGGTGGGTTTTATAGCTAGAGTATTCCAACATACCGAAATTCCTCCTCCTCATCAACAACCTACACCATGACCTCCATTCACAATTAGACAGCGTACATCCATTTGAAAATGAACTATTCTTCATGTCAACATCAACCCATGGTCCACCCCCACAAAACATAAGTGGGGGAGTAGACTGAGATTAGACCTTTACATCTTGAGAGAGAAAAGAGAAAGAGAGACTATTTTATGTTACATAAGTTAATTAGTCTATAAATAGACTTATAGAGGGATTGACATAAACAGGGTCAACAGGGATTCGACCAAGCTTTCCAAAAGGTTTGGCAGTGGTTAAGTAAACAAAAGCCTCTTGAGCTTTGCCTTTCCATTTTTTGAAACTATCGCGTGCGTATTGCTCTAATCTTTCTTTGTCTCATCTTCTACTCTCCTAACTTTCAATGACAAGCCACTCCACCTCCCTTTGCTCCTTTACTGCTTTGGGATTAGTTTTCTCCTAATTAACTAATCAAAGAAGAAAGGTGGCCACTAACTAAGATAATGGCCTTACATATAATAATTAACTAACTTTGCTTTTGATGGATAGATTATCTCTAATTCCTCCTACTTTAAAGCTTAAAGGAAGGGGTGAGAGGTTTTATCTTCTCTTTCTCTTCACAATCTCATGAAAGCTATATAGCTTGGTCTATAGACTATAGCACAACTGTGTTTGGAGACTTCAATTGCCACTTGTCTTGTACGTGCTTGGCCCAAATTGAATCCTACCTTCTGGCGTCTGTATGATTGAATCGTGGCTACACACTTATGGGACGAGTTTGACCTATCCACACAATTTAAATATTAAAATTAATCTCTCCCAGCTGTCATTATAACTTCTGAGTTTTGGTGGTGCTTGCTCCTAATGTTTCCAATGGCCATGTTGGTTTCACATGATAGTCATATATGGAAATATTAGCCTTGAGTTTCTTTGAATTACGGGGGGAAAAGTTGTGTAAAATTTAGCATGCTAATTAATAAACAAATACGGGGGCTAAAGTTTGTTAAGTAAAGAAAGAGATGAGATTGACATCCATGTCACTACATTTTTTTGTTTATATAAGCGCTTTCTTGTACCTAATTAAAGGCAGCCAATCCCATTCTCATCCTCAAAACTTATATTAGGTTATGGTGATCATTAGGGTTTGCCTTTTCCTTTTCATTAAATTCAATACTAACAAAATTAATAATGTATGTGGATCAAATGGAAAAGGGAACCCTACGTGTGCCAACGAGCCTGGAAAGAAGGGCTTTAGTTTGCAGGTGCTTATACAGAGAAATATAGTGGAAGTAGATGTCACATAGAACCCTGCGTATAGAAATGTTAGCAGATTGTAGAGAACATACATAATTGAATTATATAAAGAAAATCCAGTAGCAAAGCCTAAAATATGCCCATTTACATAGAACTTCATTCATGATTGTCATTGATTTACGTGATTAATAAGGTAATGTTGATTTGGTCATGGTAAAGACTTGTTTGCGACATATTTGGAATAAAGGCACGCCCATGTTCCATCAACTATAGACACTGATCTAAGCCCATGAGATGTGTTTGGATTCCTCTCTGTTATACTATGTCACAAACACATGGACCCAGTGGTAGAGCAGAGGGCTGCTTTCATATGCATTATGGTCTGCTTCTGCATGATTTTTGATGTTTACTCGAATATATGATAGCAAAGTTCAGAACTGGCACCATCACCATGAGATTTTGATACAGAATAAGTCCATTTTGACGACAAAGTGATTCGACCTATAGTTATTGTCATTCTCTTTCCTTGTCATGGTTAAGAAATTTTTGCTGATTTCTGAAAACTGCCTGTTTAATTTCCTTGTCCCACCATTTTGCTTATTGATATTCAACCATGCGTTAATCTACTTAATTGATGTTCGAGCAAAATTAATCACTGTTCAGTGCCTCTTCATAAGTGTAGTTCTAAAACTCTAGTATGATTATAAGCTTACTCTCTTAACAAATTCATTACATCACAAGTTTTTAATCTTTCAGGTTGTGAAGTCACCATCAGCCCACAAGTATCTCTGCAAAGAAATCAAACAGGTACTTTAGCTTACACAATTGACATCAAATATTCATAGAATCATCTTGAGAGGCCTGTTCTTGACATCTATACTCCACCAATACCACCATGTACACAATTGTCGTCCCTCGTTAATTAGGAAAGGTCCTAGATTAAATAGTAATGTTCTTAAAAGCTCTATTCTCATGATTTTGTGTTGTCAGAAAAGACTGCCATCACTCCACTACTGATGGTTAGGGAATATTCTTATTTGTTGTGATGGGTATATTCTTCGCTTTCTTAGGTTGGAAATTAACATAGCATAGCAAAATAGTTTTTCCAATGATGTAGGACTTGGGGCTTAGGTTTCTGATTTACCATAAATAAGCAAGGGCCAACATATTACTTTATGTACTTGTGAACATTTGAAGATCAACTTTGTTTTCAGTGCAGAATAATGCACAGTAAAAGGTGAGCACTATAAATAGGTTAATTTATAGGATATATGGGATCAACGGCCGCCCATCTAATCAACTAGGAGGATAACTCGTATCTTCTAGGACATGCAAGAAACTTTGAAGATAAAGATTAAATTATTCCAGAGATAATGATTAAATGGAGAAGAGTCACTAATTTGCAAGAGGTAGAGAGGTAAAGTCGTCAGCTTACTTTTTCAGGAGAAAATAATATGTTTGTGCATCTGTATAGTGTATTCTCTCTTTTAATTTCGATATTTCATCCCAGTGAATTGATGATTAAAATGTGGAACAAAGTACCAAAATCCCAATCAAAAGAAGCCAACGCAAATGTAACTGTCAAATTATACTAGTTTTCAATCACCCAATATCAGGGTGTTGATAGTTTTCAGATGTTAACATTGCCATCCAGGTTAAATCCCACTTGGCATGCATTATAAACAGGTTAATTGAAAAGAGAATCGTATTACTTTTGCAGTAGGCCATATGAAAACTTATCAATGCATTGCAGTAGAGGCGGATCAAATAAAGAGATGGTTTTCAAATTTTCAACATATTAGAATACCTACATATGCATTTCTTCTTTAATGCAAAGCCACTTTTCAAATATATGAAGACAAAATAAGAGCAGAAATCATTAATTTACTTTAGGTTATGTACACACATTGAAATGGTGTAAAAATTAAAAGCAAAACTAGCAATAAGGGGGGAAACTATAAAATTTTTTGGTTAGTGCTAACCCAAAAAAAACAAAACAAAAACGAAGAAGCTTGAGATGGATAGAAAGAAACATCATAATTGGATGCATAAACTAATGTTGTTAAAAGCACCTGATAAAGCATGGGTATTTTGAATCATAATTAATTCCATCCAATCAAGAAAGAATTTTTTGAATCACATAGGATTAAATTGCTGCGAAGAAAACAATTAAGAAGAGGAAGAAGAGAGACCCACCACCTCCAACCACAAGCTTAGTGGAAATAACACGGGGACTCTGCATGCTTTGCTGTCCCCACCTCCATAATTTAAAATATTACAAAATTATCCACCCATACAAAGCATTTGCTCTCTCCTTACGTCATGCAATATATATTATCATCCTTAAAACCCCTCGGTCATAACACAAAGCTCAATCTCAAATATTGCAAGCTTTCATGGCTCAAGAAGGGTCAGAAGCCTCCGTTGCTAGTTCTTCTCCCGCGCCGAATTGGTGGGAAATTCATACAAACCCTATCTCGTCTTGGAATGCAATGAATAATATGAATCGATGGCAACTTAATCCTCCTCATCACTCTAACTCTTCTTGTGAGGATCAAGACATGTCCAATATCTCTACTACTTCGTTTAACAATGCATCGAACCATTCAGGCCTTAGCATGGACTCATCGTCCATGGTCGATGTAGCGGGCGAGCCAGGAGAGAACCACTTGTGGAGCCAAGTTCTGTTGTAAGTATATACATGCATGCATGATCAATTATTAGCTCATGATGCTGGTCTTGGTTTATATGCATTTGTAAAGAATATTGTATAGGCTGGTTCATGCAAAATGATTGAGATTCTTTTATAGGGGAATGAAAATAGATGAGGGGAGAGTCTATTAACTAGGTTTTGTTGGATGCTTCAATTCTGTAAATAACGGGATTGCTTGATTATATTAGTCCTTTAAATTTTAGTATTGATCATATTATTTTTTATTAGTTATAGCCGTCATATTCTATGTGTAGATTGTACTCCTTCCTAGCTTGTTTATTATATTCTTGCTAATTAAGAACTTATTATCTCATATTTCAAGAAGGAAACCGAATAAGTAGTTTAATTTTTTTTCACTTCTCAAAATATTTCTATGTTTACTTCTTTCCTTTTTTTGAGTCTCCACCCCCCCCCCCCCCCCCACCCCCAAAAAAAAAAGAAAAAAAGAAAAGAAAAGAAAAGAAAAAAACCACCAACTTGACAATACTAATCCTCTCATGCATACATTAAGAAGATATTTGATGAGGCGCTTTTGAATTTTGCATTAGCCTTTAAATTTTACAAGCGGGTCATATTAGTTTATATTTCAGAAAAAACATTTCATATTAATTTAATGTATGGATAGCATGCAAACCTTTCTTTTCTTGATTTCTTCATCATATGATCACTAAATAAAGGCTTGTTGTTGTTGTTGTATGATCGCTAAATAAAGGCTTCTTGTTGTTGTATGATCACTAAATATATAAAGGCTGCTTCTTGTTGTATGATCACTAACTTGAGGCTTGATTTTGTATGCTCGTTAAATAACTCCTTTTCCATCTCATTTAGAGAAGTAAGTTGAAGAAGTTTCATATGAGAACTTATTCATATATATGAGATGAAAACTTATCCAGGATGTTCAAACTTATTAATATGAGAAGTTATCTCATACATCACTTGTTCAAACTTATTTAAGATGACAACCATAATAACTCTAAAAATAAGAGTACTGCATAAAATTAAAATTTTGCTCATTTAAAAATTTTCAGTAGCGTTGGCAATGGAGGAGGAGACTTGCACAACAGCCACAACGACAGCAAGAACTTCCTCGAATCGTTATCCTCAAAAACCCTCAGCACCGAGATGTTAGACCCTGCTTGTGATTACTTGAAGAAATTCACAAATCAAAGCTACAATACAACCATGATCGAGCCTGAACGCTTGACCAATCTATCCGATTTGGTTAGCAATTGGTCCATTGCACCACCCAACGCTGCATTCAACAACGTTGCTCTTGATCCTTCAATGTCTCAGATCAAGCATGAAATACTACCTAATTCATCGTATCCATGCATGGGCACAGGTTATTTTCCACCTTCTAATAGTATGGGATACCAAGTAGGTCTTAACAACTCGTTGATAGATGCTCCCTGGTCCAATAATGCAAGGAATTTATCGGATCTGATCTCATTTGGTAGTAGTTGTTTAAATAATAAGCCAGCAACGGAGTTTCGAGCATCATCTAAGCCTTCGTTTAAAGGATCAGAAGATTCTAAGAAGCAAGGACATGAGACCTCCTCAACTGTAAGCTAAACCAAGTCTTTTAAAAAATTTATATCCATAATTTGGTCATATAGTGTCGTGTAATAATATACCATCCTTTTCTTTTATAGACAAAAGGAAGTGGGAGAGGTGGTGGAACAAGTGATGTGAAAAAGAAAAGGTCTGAAGATAGTTCCGAGACAGCGATAATTAAGAAGTCCAAGCTGGAGAACTCAAATGCATCATCTGTTAAGGTACCAGTTAACTATGATTATGAATCAATTAAAACCATATTATTGCCAAATTCGGTAACATGATGGGTTTTTTTTTAAAACTGTTGCAGCCACCTAAAGTCAAGTTGGCAGATAGAATCACTGCACTTCAACAAATTGTGTCACCTTTCGGAAAGGTAAAATGTTTGAAGAACTAGATATTAGATATTAATTAAATATCTAGCTTAATTCTAAGAATCATGCTCCCCCCCCCCCCTTTTGCTAATATAAAATTGTATTTTATTAGACGGACACTGCATCAGTTCTGCTAGAAGCCATCAATTATATCAGAATTTTACAAGAGCAAGTGCAGGTAAATAATTAAGCCTATTATACTTTTATATATTCAATTATATACATGAATGAAATTATATATATATATATATATATATATATATATATATATATATATATATATATATATTGAAGACATGAATGAAAACAAGTTGCTTATGCTAAATCTTGTACTGGTACATTAATTTGCAGTTGCTCAGTGATCCTTACTTGAAGTCGAATGCAAACAAGGTATATATTATGAAACTCATCTCGTTGCAATTATGTTAAATTGTTGGAAATTTTTTTTATTTTTTTCTTCATGGCGTTTTTAAAGAACTTTCAATCTATACTTTATTCCAACCAAATTTGGTATCTGCAAATATATTTCAGAGAAAGTACTGAATATGCTGTACCGGTAGGAAATATAGCATAAAGGGGTAATATGAGAGGAATAATATTGTAAGAAACGTAATTTCTAACGACTGTTGAAGTAATGGTAATCGATATTTTTTTAATAAAAAATAAAGTAATATTAATATGTGAATGCACGTTCCGATGTATGGGCAACTAATTAAATTATTATTCACTGAAAACATAGGATCACAACTCATGGGGGAGTAATTTAGAGAGGAAGGATCACAAGGGAGAGCCAATGCTTGATTTGAGGAGCAGAGGGCTTTGCTTAGTTCCAATATCTTGCACCCCTCAGGTTTATCGCGAAAATTCCGGGCCTGATTATTGGCCGCCGACCTACAGAGGATGCCTTTACCGATAAAAGAATAATCGACGATTATAATTTCATGTACAGTGAAAGGAGAATATGTACTATAGCTTGATATATAATTTGTGATAAAACAATTTAATCATAAATTGTGTGGGAGGCTAGTAAAGACTGCGTTCAAAATCTTTTAGTGTGTATCTTATAATGTGTTCATGTAATAGCCAAACCCAAAACCGATAATACATATTCTAAGGGGGAAATATCTGTATTTTCCGATGGAAAAGCTTAGATTTCTAAACCTAACAAATAGCAAATCTAATGGTTTCTAATGTGGTATTCATAATTGTCATGTAAGTTGTTCGTGCAAGTTAATTTTAGTGATATTGATAGTTGTTAATCTAACGGAGAGAGTGTGGTTATCCAAAGATGATGCAGAAAAGAAGAAGACGATGACGACGGTGTCGAAAACAATGAACATATCCGACCGTTAAATTTTAAAAGAAAAACTCTATTTATCTCATAACAATCTAAATCTAACAATGTATTTACAATTATAGGTTATAGTTGAAACACATACAACTACATCTACATTGATCGAATGCTTTCATCTGATAGGGCTGGAAAACATCTAAGAAGCAAAACTTTGCTTTCATCTGATAGGGCTGGAAAACATCTAAGAAGCAAAACTTGTGCGTCAAAACTTGAGCTTAGTTTCATATTACATCTCGACATTCAAACTCCAGAGATGTCGCTGTTGTAGCCTTCAAGGCCTTTGCGAGCTGTTAAAAAAAATTAATTAACAAGTAACAAACTATTATTATTCGATACTCCTAATTAAAATAACTAGTATGTTGCACGTTTGTGCATTTTGACATCACAAAGATTTGGAAAGTTATCTTTGAAAGATTTTTAAAGAATTAGTTGCAGAGATGTGAAGGCGAGAATGGAGAGAGTTGCAGAGATGATGAGAACCTAAAATCTTTCATTCGTGGAGAGTTTGTTATGGGTGAATAGTAACAATAACCCCAAAATCAACATATTTTATTTTTTTATTTCAAGTTTGACATAAATCAAAATTACCAATTTTAAACACATCAGCACTGCTGGGATGACATATCAGGAAATTATAGAGGTTTCTTTTGTACGTGCTCCGTACATCCTTTCTTTGACATTAATATAGTAGAGAGATTACTCTCCTCCTACCATCCTGCGATGCATCCAAGGCAACATACAAACACTTATTAGGCTTAAGCTCATACGATATCTAAAGCGACGTTGATTCAATTCTCGGGCCCTAAAAGAAAAAAATAAGAGCATAAGGGCACTCTGGGCATTTCAGATTAGGGAGGTTTGACTGAACAGGTTTGACCGAACAGGTTTGACCAGTACCCCTGCTCCCCCCTCATCTCACCATATGTCTGCTGTTGTCTGCCCGCAGTTGCAGCAGACAGTAAAATGGACCCATGCAATGTGTAATCCAGTACAGGGAGACGGCTTCAGCCCCTAATCACGGCCGTTCATTTACTATGATCATAGAAATGGACGGCTGTGGTAAAGCCACCAGCTTGGTTGCTGCTGCTATGAATCCAACACTAGCAATTGGAGCTCTGCATCCTCCGATCAATTTGCTGAGTGATCCACATCTTCTCCACCGTCATTGTATGGTTTAGTAAAGTGTTTGTTTATTTATTTATTTTATTTATTCTTACAAAAAGGAATTAATTAATAGACTTTAAAAAAAGATAAATTTTACTGAGTAAACACTCAAACACAAGTGAAAAGTACTGAAAATGTCAGAAGATTGACAATTTTAAATATATCGGACTTGGCCGTTCATACTTATTTTTTGTTTCCAAGGACCCATCATGATCTTAATATCTTTATCTTTCACTCTTTAAATCCATTAATACGTTTTCTATCGCATCTTCTTCTCATTCAAACAACCAATATGTGGTACAACTCCATCTGTTTCAGACCGGACATCAACCATTTCTTTATATTTTGATCATCAGGAAGGAACAAAAGGAACTTTTTTTTAATGAATGTACTGGGATGGAGCCCTAGAGCAATTTTATTAAAAAGCTCATGGGTCTGGCCCAGCCAAATAGTCTGGTATACAATATATATTTTTCCTTTCTAGGGTTTCATAACCCTAACATTTTTCCTTTTTCCTCAAGCAGCGCTCTGAGCTGCTCATCCTCACATTCTCCACTTTCCCTTCACAAAATCACAACAAATCTTCTCAATTTTCAGCAAGGATCAGCAAAAACGCATTGATCGTATTCAGAGAGCCTCCAGGTAAGATCAGATTCTTTTAGGGACTGTTTGGTTGCAGGATTATGGAATTTGGATTCCAAAATAGTACAGTTGAAATTTCTGGAGTTGGTAATTTGTTATTTTGTTGTTTTTGGATTCCTAATATTGGATTTGTAGATTCTTGTAATCTTTTTTGGGTTGGTGAGAAAAAAGTGAGATTTGGATTTGAGGATTTTAGAGAGAGAGATAAAGAAAGGATTATTAAATAAATAAAGTACACGGGTTCCATCTAAAAGTACAATGAATAGTGTCAAATTCTTGAAAATGCTTGAAATTTTTTAGAATTCAAGAATCCTTGTTTTGTGGTGTGGTGGACCCCATAAAAAGCAAAGGAATCCTAGAAATCCAAATCCATCAACAAAACATGGGATTCCACAATCCAAAATCCAAATCCAAATCCAAATCCAAATCCTGCAACCAAACAGGCCCTTAGAGACTCATGATCTCATCGTAGATCTGAGATCTCTTCAACAAGTAAGCTCCATCTCCATTTGTAGGCCATGATCTATTAGTTTCCATCATTTCAAGGTCCCAACAAGCATTTATAACTGGAAGCAATTATATTCTTCAAAAATAACGCTTAGGTCTCTGATCTCTACTGCTGACTCTTTGCAAATTGAGACTAGCAGCAAAAAGTTTCTTTTTTCCCCCATTTTTCTCTTCCAGGTACGTTCCACGTGAGGAAAAAAACCATTTTTAATTTGAACATTTTTTTAGAAAGCAGATCTGACATATTCTTTGCCGAGCTTTTGTTGCATGTACAAAAAACCCTTTTTATTCTTCAAATCTGTAGAAGTAAGAACCGACTCCATTATGCTCAAAGATCTCCAAAGGTAACACATTTCCCCTTCATCATATTAAGAATCATCAGTATTCTGGTTCCTCATACTATATTTTAGCTTCCTGTTTGAGCTTGAATAACTCTAAAGCTTGGCAAAGCAGCTAAGTCTATCTTTACTATATTTTTAATAGAGTCTAGAAGATTTTTAGCATAATAAGAACTTGAACATCTTGGCTGCACACCGACTTTTGCTGCAAAGTTTGCCCATCTATTATTTTCTCTATAATGTGAGTAATATCTGCTTCAACATCGCCAACATGCAAACAATAACTTTTGTAGTGTATTGAACCTTCCAAGCTGCTTTATTGATGCCTTTTATGCAGTCCCCTAAGAGTTCAGAATCAGATTCCACTTCAATGTTTTCAATTTTTATATAGAAACGCTCTAAAAGACCATTCAAAATGGCTTTTGCTTCAGCTTCCGAAATCTCACAATTTCCATGGAAAAACTTGGAGATAAAAATAATGTCTCCTTTTGAGTTTCTCAGTACTGCACCACCAGCTGTTGCTTTTGATTCAAATGATTTAGCACCATCAGTATTTAGCTTAAACTTCCCTGATGGAGGCAGTAACCATCTGGCTGTAATAAGTCCACTTGCCAGGAAGAGAAAATCCTAACCTCTGAATAGCAGAATCTAGAGGTAATGTATCAGTAAGAGCCCTCTTGGTGAAAATCAAAATTTTGCTTGGAATTTGTATATTAGAGATAAATCTTGACATCATCATATGTGGTGTACCAGGAATTCTGGATATACTCCAAAGCTGATTTAAGAGAGAGAATCTCTTGTGAAAGAGTCATCCAAATTAAAGCGTCATGAGAGTAATCAGTAGCATAATTTCTTGACCTTATATCATCTATCAAACTTTGTGGAATGAGATATTGTATTGGTGTAAAATCCCATTTACCGTCATCAAGTAGCTCTTTTATTTGAATAGGTTGCACTGGGCCTGTTGCATATATTCTTAAAGGCGTCTCATCATGCCATGTGCTGGACCAAAAATCAATTTTCCCCTAGCCTATTTGCCATTTTAGAATATTTCTGGATAATTGGCAGGACTTTATAAACGCTCCTCCAAATATTTAATGAACCCTGTGTGATGGAGGCTTGGATCTACTTCAGATGTTGTCCCCCGTCGATCTGTCGCGGGCGTTGGCGAACGGCCGATATTGATGTTGAGGATTGCCTCCTTGAGCGTGTGGATCTCAGTAGGCTTGGTTTGAGGCAGAGCCGAGCCATCTGCAAAAGAAGTCCCGGGGAGGTTGTACCACCGTGGACCTTCCGACGATCAAGTTAGCCGAGGTATTTGAGCAGAGTAGCGGCTTATTGGAATGAAATTGCGTTGCCTGAGTCGTCTGGGAGATGGGATTTTATAGTGGTCGCTTGGAGCGAGCTGGCGCGAGATCTTCGCCGACGGTTACGCCACTGGCGTTACGCCTGCGTGATTGATGGGATCCCCTATTAATGATGAGATATGCTCGTTAATGGAGGATACGGCGGCGTGGAACGCGGAATGTTGGGTGGCGGATATCTCGCTTCTGGAGAGATACGCGGAGCCGTGGCGGAGACGCTTGGGCTCTGCTCCTTGGTTGCTCGATAGAATCGGGAAGGCTTAGCTCGGCGGGAGGCTCGGAGACGGGCGGGAGGCTCGGAGACGAGCGGGAGGCCGAGGAAGCTCGGTTCTGTGATAGCTCGGAGGCGAGTAAGGACGGCCGAGGAAGCTCAGCGTGTGGGAAGACTCGGAGACGAGCCAATGGTTATTTACATGGCGACAATAGGAGTGTTCAGGGATCCATCGGAGGTCGGGTCATACCTCGGGATGATAGCCCGAGAGACGCCTCAAATGTGTGGTGCTTGCCCTGTTCCCGTGAGCCCCAGAACACGTCAACTACCACGTGTCATGATCTGGAGAGTTTCCACTTATGAGCATCATCATTAGCCCCCCACTCTCGTCCCGATCTATTTATGGGTCGGGTCGAGAGTGGTCTGGATCGGTTTTCTGGGCTCAACCTGTTGTCAAGAATTTGTCAACACGGATTTCCGGGGCGACTCGGTGTAGGGCGGTTGCGTCGTTCAGATCTTTGAGCCCGCCTGTCACATCCCGGGCACTTGGATCTCTGCGCGTATCTTGGATGACGTCAGTAGATCAGGGGAAAGGATCGTGCATTTAAAGAGGAGCGCTGATTCGCTTGCACGTCTGTTGAGGCGTAGGTAACGCGTCCGACGCGGATTAGCGGACGTGACAGGCTGTCGCTGTCGCATGAGCCCGAAGGGACGTCTCCAATGGTCGTTCGACACGTGGGTCGTCGACGGCTGGCAGACGCAAAGCTTCGTTTTGGCGGAAAACGATCTGAGCTGTCGGATGTGTCCCCCCCAAGCAGTATAAATAGGGATGGCATCCCCCTAGGGTTTCATATTTTCTCTACTATTTTCCTTTGCTGCGAGAGATTGCTCGGCGCTCCATACTTTAGATCGGATCCTTCGCGCTCTTTCCTCGGAGAATCCTTCTTCCTTTGAATCATGTTAGATATCTTCTTCTGAGGAGTCTGTCGAGATAGTTAGGGTAGAGTCTAAGGAGTCTTCCACCTCTTCCCAAGAGGGTTCCCTTGTTGCCTCCTCATCGTCGGGCCTGCCCCGTAGAGTCAGGGTCACCCGCGCCGCTCGTCGCCAGGCAACGGCAAAGGCCTCCAAGGTGCGCATCGGGAACCCCCGCGATGCGCCCTCCATCTTGAGGCACGTGGATGAGCTTACTGAGGTTCGGGCTCGCTTCCACATTCCCCCTAGCTATTCTCTATGTTTAGTTAGGGCGGACAAGAGGGCGGATTAGGTGCAGGGCAAGGAGATTGCTCTATACTTGGATGCATTCTGGGCTGGGATGTGTCTGCCCTTTCCAACCGAGGTATGCGGGATACTTCTTTATTTCCAACTCTCGCCGGGCCAGCTTGCGCCGAACTCGTGGAGAATCCTCCTCGGGTTTCTGGTCCGGCTGAAGCTTGAGGAGATCCCCTTCAGCTTGACCCTTCTTACTTCCTTTCTCTGCTATAAAAATCATCTCGGTACCAGCAAGAGCGAGCCGAGCTGGGTGTACTTTTCCTTTAAAAAGCATAAGGGTGGGACGGCCGGGTCAGGTGTGGTTGTCGTTCCTTCCTCCATTCACGAATGGAAGGAGAAATTCGTCTTCGTCGGGCCACCCGAAGGCGAGAATTGGCCTATGCCTACACAGTGGCACATGGCCGACTGCCCGAGGGCGAAGCAGTTGTCCTCGCCCGAGGCGAGGGCTGTATCCATGTGGGAGCCGATCCGGCGAGCCGACGTCCTCCTTTCCGAGCAGGTCCTTAGCTGGGTCGGGCTCAGCCCCGCATACTTTGTGGGTAAGTTAGGAGATTGAACGACCTGTTTAGACTTGAGTAATTTTCCTTTTGCCCTTTTAACATCACTAACCTTCTTGTGCACTCTTTGTTTGCAGGGCAAATGGACCGCGCTAAGATCCTTGCTGCCATTGGCGCTACGTCCCAGAAGAAGGCCGGGGGCGTAACCTTGTCCCGAGCAGGCCCGAGCTCGCCCCTAAAACCGTCCCCACCGGCGAAGTCCTCCACAGCGCCCGGGCCTCCGATGACCATCACGGGGGTGGGCAGAAGCACGCCCGAGACCCGGAACCCCGGGCGAGGGAGGAGGAGGAGGAGGTGACCGAGGTCCCCCTCAAGAGGAAAAGGACGGTCTCCCGTGCGCCGCCGACTGACATCCCCGAGGGAATTCCGGTACAGGAGGAGGACGTCTGCTTCGTGGTCCCCTCGGGGCTTGCCGTCGCCGACGGCTTGCTCGCGGACATGGAGCAGTCGGCCGAGGGAAAGATTCTGCGAGGGACCCTGAAGGTCCAAGTGGCCGCCATCGCTCAGGAGGCTGTTCAGGTCGGTATTCGTTTAGTTGTTGTCTTATTGCACTTTCTTAGCCCGGACACTTCTAAATTCATCTGTTGCTTTTCTTAGGTCCTCCAACACTGCGCCCTCATCGTCAACATGGAAGCCGAGGAGATCGCCCCGACCATAAGGAAGGTGGGGGAATCGTCTTCGGAGATAGAGGATCTACGCCTCCAGCTGCTGCAGGAGAAGGAGAAGACGCCCGCCCTTGAGACCCGGTTGGCCGCCGGGGAGCTCATGCTCTCCAAGAGCCAGGAGTCCTACCGGCTCCTGGGCAAGTCCCACCGAGCCATGGAAGGCAAGTTGGAGGAGCTGGGTAAGCGCCACGCTTTAATGAAGAAGGCGAAGGACGCCAGCAAGAGGGAGATCGAGGCTGCGCTTGAAGCGGTGAAGATCGCCGAGCTTCGGGCCCTCAAGTCGGTGGACACGTACAAAGCGTCAGACCAGTTCTACACCAATCTCGGCGAAGCCTCCGCCATCGTTTGGCATGCAGCCCTCGATGCCGTCAAAGAGTTGATGCCGGAGTTTGCGGACGGTGAGCTCCGTACTCGGGTCCCTCTCTTGGTGGAAACGCCGCAGGCGGCTAGCGCCGGAGGCGGGGCGGCTACGGAAGCAGAAACCCCGGCCTCTGAGGGCGGTGCCGAACAAGGAGAGGTCCCGGCGGAGCCTGCTGCCTGAGCTCTTCTATTTTTTCTTTTTAGCGAGCCTCCGGGCAATTTTTGTACGGCTGGGGAGCCCAAAATACCTTGTAAAAATTTTGGAACATGAAATAAACCGAGTTTATTTTCCTCGCCATGATAATGCGTTCCTCTTAGATGACGATCGCGCGTCGAGTATAAGTCAATTAACCACCAAGTGCAGGAAGGTCGGTGCCTTTCCCACCCCCAGAGTCGAGGTGGTGATCATTCATTTAGAACACATCGGAAGATTTCTCATTGCAGAAAGGTCATTATCTGCCCATTCCTTAGGGTCGGGCCGACGACCACGTCTCTTAGCGTGAGTTGAATAATAGCCAAGTTATGATTGGTCGGCGCTGACTGATGAGGGACCTGGATCCTTAGTGTAAATGGGTAGGAGCTACCCGCTAAGGATTGGCCGAGCAGGGAAGCTGCTCGGTAGCCTCTTGAGGAGGGCTTTCGATCCTTGGCATAGATGGGTAGGAGCTACCCGCCAGGGATTGACCGAGCGGGGAAGCTGCTCGGTGGCCTCGCGATGAGGGCTTTCGATCCTTAGCGTGGATGGGTAGGAGCTACCCGCCAGGGATTGACCGAGCAGGGAAGCTGCTCGGTGGCCTCGTGAGGAGGGCTTCGATCCTTGGCGTGAATGGGTAGGAGCTACCCGCCAGGGATTGACCGAGCAGGGAAGCTGCTCGGTGGCCTCGTGATGAGGGCTTCGATCCTTAGCGTAGGTGGGTAGGATGTGCCCGCTAAGGATTGACCGAGCAGGGAAGCTGCTCGGTGGCCTCGTAAGGAGGGCTTCGATCCTTAGCGTAGGTGGGCAGGACGTGCCCGCTAAGGATTGACCGGGCAGGCAAGCTGCTCGGTGGTTTCGTGAGGAGGGCTTCGATCCTTAGCGTAGGTGGGCAGGACGTGCCCGCTAAGGATTGACCGAGCATGGAAGCTGCTCAGTGGCCTTGTGAGGAGGGCTTCGATCCTTAGCGTAGGTGGGCAGGACGTGCCCGCTAAGGATTGACCGGGCATGGAAGCTGCTCGGTGGCCTCGTGAGAAGGGCTTCGATCCTTAGCGTAGGTGGGCGGGATGTGCCCGCTAAGGATTGACCGAGCAGGGAATCTGCTCGGTGGCCTCGTGATGAGGGCTTTCGATCCTTGGCGTAGATGGGTAGAAGCTACCTGCCAGGGATTGACCGAGCAGGGAAGCTGCTCGGTGGCCTCATGAGGAGGGGTTCGATCCTTAGCGTAGGTGGGCAGGATGTGCCCGCTAAGAATTGACTGAGCAGGGAAGCTGCTCGGTGGCCTCGTGAGGAGGGTTTCGATCCTTAGCGTAGATGGGCAGGATGTGCCTGCTAAGGATTGACCGAGCAGGGAAGCTGCTCGGTGGCCTCGTGAGGAGGGCTTCGATCCTTAGCGTAGGTGGGCAGGATGCGCCCGCTAAGGATTGACCGAGCAGGGAAGCTGCTCGGTGGCCTCGTGTAGGTGGGCAGAACGTGCCCGTTAAGGATTGACCGAGCAGGGAAGCTGCTTGGTGGACTCGTGGGGAGGGCTTTGGTCCTTAGCGTATGTGGGCAGGATGTGCCCGCTAAGGACTGACCGGGCAGGGAAGCTGCTCGTTAGTCTCGTGAGGAGGGATTTTTAGACTTCTTCTTGTCTTCATGCGGCGTCGTTCAATCTCCCTTGACTTGTAAAAATCTGGAAGAGTGACCGTCGCAGACGACACGTGGCGGAAACGCACAGGCGAGACGCGACGCTCTGAGTTCCGCGTCGTTCCGACTTCCTTTGACCGCGTAGGGGCTCGTGAGGTACGACATGGTTGCCACGCGGCAGCTCTGCATTGGGAATTTTGAAAATATCCCGTGATTCGCGTTGATACGCGCGCGAACCTCGGCCTTTAGGGATTCTGTTGGGGCTTATAAACAGCGAAAGGGTGTTGGTCTCTTTCAGCGTTGTGTTTCTGAAAATGGCCGGACGTCCGTGTGTGCTTACCAGCGAGATTATTTCCCGGGACGATGTGTACCTCTACAATCTCGACCAGTCCGAACAGACGTACGAGGCGGTGATAGACCGCGTGGAGGCCTACTTTGGACGTCTTCTTCTCCGGCGATTTCCACTCCTCTAAGTGCTTATTTATGCGATCTGGAGGAGGTCCCCGGGTCTACACAACGCCTTGTTTCCGCAGTTGAAGGATGAGGCGATCGAGAAGTTGCACTCGCTTTACCACCTCGGGCTGATCTCGAAGAGCAGGCGGGGTCGATCAGCAGGCCTTCTTCTGGAGTGTTTCCAGAAGAGGCTGATTGTTGATTTCTGCTGGTGAGTGGCGCTTCAGAGGTTGCCGAGGAAGCGAGGGCTCGGCTGACGGAGATTTCGTCGGAGTATCATCAACAATACTTCCTCCATCCCCGCCCCCTTTGTTGTAATTATAGTTCTTGTGTAAGGCTGAGGAGCCCATAATACCTCTCAATAAATAAAATTCTTCTTTTCCGAGGTGTTTTTGTCTTCTCTTATCCCTTAGCATTTTGCATTTTCTCTTAGAAATGAATTTAGGGATCTCAGAACCATGAAAGAGAACAAAATTTATGGAAGAAGTCTCTTATAACTTGGGAGATTTAATAAAAACTACATTGCTTCGAAAAGAAGGAAATACATTCATTTGTAAAGTTTGAGTTTTTCAGCGTTGTAGGGACGAAGAAACTTCCGTCCCCCTGCGTCTTGTAAGCGGTAGGCTTCACCGGGCAATACTTCGGAGACGAGGAAAGGGCCATCCCACCTCGGGGAAAACTTGTGTAGTCTTCCCTGATTTACGAACTCGTTCCGCCTTAAGACCAAATCTCCTGTCTTGAAGGCACGATGCTTAACTCGGGTATTATAGTAGCGAGCAGTTTGTTATTGATAAGCGGCGGCTTTGATCTGTGCCCGTCCCGCTTCTCTAGCAAGATGTCCAAATTAGTCCGGAGCACCGAGGTGTTTGCTTCGTCATCGAAGTGTTCGACTCTGTAACTGGGCATTCCGATCTCTGCTGGGATCATTCCCTCGGTACCATAGCAGAGGCTGAAGGGGGTCTCTCCCGTGGGCGTCTTCTTCGATGTGCGTAAGGCCCATAACACCCGTGGTAGTTCTTCGACCCAGCTGCCATGCCTGCCTTCTAGGCGAGTTTGAAGACCTCGGATGACGTCTCGGTTCGCAATCTCGGCCTGCCCGTTGCATTGAGGATGCGCGACTGCGGCAAACTTCATCAGTATGTGGTATTCGCTGCAGAACCCTTTGACTTTGTCGTTTTCGAAATTCGTCCCGTGGTCGGTAATGATGCATCTCGGGATCCCGAATCAGGAGATTACGTTGTTCTGCAGGAATTTGATGGTCGTGGTGGTGATTCGTATGTCAAAAACTATTTCTAAACCGCAATCAAGAACGGCGTCGCTTTGCAGCTAGCCGGTGAGTACGGGTCGGTCCACAGGGATTTTGTGAATCTCCTAGTCGCGCTAACGAGTTAATTCCGAAGGGTGTTCGGATTGATTATTAAATCTAAAAATCTAATTATTCTATCTACGATTATCTAGATCTATTCTTGCTAGGGTTAGGTTTAGGGATGGTTTGGAAATACAAGTAAATCTCACGCTTTCTATACCCGAATGAAGATCTATGAGGAGTTATGGTAATTATCAATAAAGGGGATTAGATCCATTCGGGAAGGTGTTCCTTCCTCTAGATTCTTGTCCTTCATTTAGAGATCCTTACCCTAACCTCCATGGAAAACGCGCGCAACCGGGCTTTTATACTACGGTATCACCGCTACCTCGACGGATAGGGTGCCGTAGGGCGCGGTGTGTGCGTGTATGCATGGAGTCTTATTGAAAATATATTATGGGTAAGAAAGGGATGAGAGATCTCATCTCTCAAAATCCTTCCCCAAAGCTAACTCTAAGCAATTTATCTACGGTAAGAAATTAAATCTACCTAGGGCAAGGAATTGAAATCTAAACTAGAGCAAGGAATTAAATCTAGTTACAGATGCATCTCTCCAATCACCAACGCAGGTTTGTCAGATCTGAATTCATGAGTTGAAAAGAAACACCGATACTCTCCATAAAGAATTCTGAATTTATTATTAAAAGGAGACATAAAGTTTACAATGATTTAGAGTTCTATTTATAGGAAATAGAAACCCTAGGTTACATTTTGATCCGCATGTCTACAATTACAAAAATAGCCCTAGGAAGACTCATTCAGAGCCTATTTAAATTATGGTAAAATTTCCTTTAACTGTAGGCTCTTAATGGCCGCGGAACCGCGGCATGGGTAGGGCTTGGGCCGCGGTTCCGCGGCCCAATAGAGAGAACATTGGCTGAAAATTTGTGTGCTGTATTTGGGCCTTTTGGGCTTCCTGATTCTTTTGTTCTTTTCTCCATTTGGCTTCTACATTGGTTCCAGATCTTCAGTGGACAATTGCATTGGACTTTTAACCGTTCGTTTTGACATCTTGGACCTTGCGTTGCCTTGTACTTTGTGAATTTTATCTTTGATGTAGGCTTGATCAAGAGTCCTCTGTTTGTTGGTTAAAGTCTATATTTTCATTGTCTTTACATCGTTTGCACTGTTTTCTGTCCAAGAACCTGTAACCTGTAACATGTAGCAGACATGCGTCAAAAGCACCTCTTTATTTATAAAAAGAATAAGAATGGGGAATATAATAATGCAATATTATGGTGTGAACAAATACCCCCAAACTTATCTTTTACTCGTCCTCGAGCAAACTTATTTTTATTCACTAAAATCCTAACCGCACTTTCGCAGGGAAACGCGATTGCACTGAGCTCGTGCAACAAGCCGTTAAACCTCTAGGTGTCCCTAGTAGGAGGAGTGTTGTCTCCTGAGGGTTTTCAGCGGATACTGCCCACAAAATCCTATCAATTCGGCTTTTCGACTTTTGTTCTCCAATTAGGTCTTCTAACAAGGAATTCTATTATCTTGACTTGCAAATTATCCACCCATATTCTTCACGCTTCCTCATCATTTAACTTAAGATTATATATATCCTGTAGACTTACTTAGCTTTCGGCATCTCCTAAGTGTTCCTTCTAGGGTTCCATCTCCACTTAGGAATTTCTATCAACTCTACTAAAGATACAAGTTTTATCCTTCACTCCTTTCTTTCATCTAAACTCCAATCACATATCCCTACGTGTGTGTATAAATCACCCCTACACTTGGAAATTCAAATCAAGCAATCATGCCCTTGTCCGTTGTCCAAGGTACTTATTAGTAGGTGAATTTTTAATTGAATTTTGCTTACACATCCTTCATGCGGCCGTTAATACTTCTTGAGGTATCAACAACCGATTACAAGATGTGTTTGCACATTTAAGCGTAATTCCTAGTCTTGTAACACTCAAGGCTTTCAGCAGTGACTCACAAACCAGTTAGTCTAAGGCACTAGGTGATGAAGCACCCTCGCTAAGTATTTTTCTATTTTTGCAGCCTCAAGTAATTACAGAAACCAGTGTTCATTTTTTTATTCTTTATTCACACTTATATATTTTATTTTCTTCGTACTAAGGACTTCAGACAAGAGTATTTCAAGGTCTCTTCTACTATTCCAAGTTTCAAGGTGCGTGATCGTGCAAATTGTAGGGTATACATTTTCAGAATCTAGACTTAAGCTAGGAACTATTTTTCAAACTTATACTCTAATAAGAACATCAATACTCTTCTCTTGTTTCGACTTAGCCCAAGAAGTGAACCCAAAATTTGCCCATTTCTAAATAAACTACAAGGCATATACTTTCTACCGTTAAACTTTAAAGAAGGTTATCTTTAGGGTTTTTAATTCACTAAGTCTAAGATCTAGTTGTTCCTAGCCAGTTAACCTATTTGTCAAACTCAAGTCAATTAGCCAAAATTGAATACATAAATTTTTATAATTTTTAAAATTTTTCAATTTTTATGGGTTTTCAAATAAGTATGCAAATGCAAAAATATGTACAAATGAATGCGAAGGAAGAAGACGTACCGAGCATACTCCCAAACTTGAACTTGACAGTGTCTTCACTGTCATGCTACACCAAGAGGGTCAAAATGTCGGCACTTCCCTGTTTATTTATTTATAATTTTTTTTATATTTTTAATGTTTTGAAATTTTTTTAAATTTTTTTATAGAAAAAGAAAACAAAAATATATATACATATATACAAAGGTTCCCCCCAAACTTAAGCTTGGCTTTACACAAGCCAAAGGTTAGCACCAACCATTCAAAGATCTTATCGTGGTAATAGTATAGTTGGTGAAAGGAGGGAGTGGAAAGATAAGAGATGAGAAGCATACGAGACCGTGTGGAAAGAAGAATGGTAGAATATGGTCTCGGTGGGGGAGAAGAATGGCGGAAAGAAGAAAGAAGTGGAGTACGATCTTGAGGGTGTAAATTGAGTGAATAAATTAGCGTAATATGTGATGACCGATGTGTTAAAAGCGATTGCGCTAACCTATCAACCCGTCGAGAAATGGGGTCAAATCCCTCAGGATTCGTAAGAAAACATGGGTACGCCGAACTTGGTATAGGAGATGAAAGCGTAACGGTCACTTGCACGGTCGGAACAATGGGAAAGACGAAAGGAAGTGAACTAGGGATAGTATCATTCTCACCGTAGTAAACTGTCTCGAACTTGAAAGATTCCATTAATGGTTCGAAACAACTGTAAGCAGCCGAGTCTGATGGTTCAACTAACTCATCTGAAAATGTAAAAGACTCAAACTCGGGCGGTGAGTCATCAACATCGTCCGGAAAAGTGAAACACTCATACGTGTTATCGGCTGTGAGAACTGTGTCAGATTCAAAGTAAAAGTTTTCAAGCTCACAGTCGTCAAGCGTGATCTTGTACGTGGTCGGAACGATGGAAAGGAGGGAGGGTGATATAGGTAAAGGTTCAAGAGGATGAATTGGAAAATCAGACATATCAAACAAAAATAGTTCAACCTCAATATGATCCTCAAAACTCTCCTCAATACTATCCTTATAATTCTCCTCAAGATTCAACTCATCCATGCCATTATCATCAAAATCAAGACGCATATGAGATTCGGGAGAAATATTTAATAACTCGGGATGATGATTTGAACATAAAATCTCAATTAAATCGACAGGTTCATCATCCGAAATATTCCCGGCGTCTATATCCTCAATTAAGTGAAAGTCAATTTTCTTAGACACCTCATCAAAAGCATGGATATCTATCGATTTAGGTTCTAGATGGGAGGTGTAAAGATCGAAAGGATTATGTGCGGTTTCACTCGAAAGGGGTTCCTCACAATTTGGCAAATCAAACACTACAAAATCGCACAACTCATCATTTTGGACACATGTTTGAAAACTGGAGTTGTGGGCTTCAATTGGGTAAGGGTAGGTTTGATTTGGAAATCCTCTCAAATTCTCACTCTGTCCAACCGCCTCCTCATATATTGAAAATTTTGGTGCTAGCGGGAAACTAGCTACCGGTTCAGCAGGTTGCATAAGGGCGGCCACGGACGCTTCCACATTCCTAACCATTTTGTTTGTTGCTGCGATATACGCCTCCAATGACTCTTCCAAACTAGACTTGAGTGGTATGGGGGTTTCGGTAAAAGGTTCGAAATTGTTTGGATATGTGAAACTCCCAAAAGGCTGTATAGAAGCAGTGTCTAGTGAGGGTGGTAAGGTCGGGTAGGACTGGTAGGAAGTGGGTGATTGGACAGGGGTAGGGTCAACATATGGATAAAAAGGTGAATAGTCGTGTGGATCCCTAGAACTAGATGAATGGAGAGGGGTGAAAGATCGGCTGCGAGATTGAGCAATATGCTCAGCAATGGACATCGGCTTAGGAGTGACAGAAGGAGTTGAAAAAGTGGTATCAACATATGGAAGTGGTGAAGGTTGACTTGGTTGACACAGAGTGGGTTGAAAGGTCAAACTGTTTCTCCTAAACGCCTCTATTTGATCTTTCAAAGATTTTTTAGGCAAGGAAGGATCGTCTTTAAATTGACCGAACAAATTGACGTACGACGCAAAATTAGGTTCGGGATACCAAAGTTCGGCAAATGATTTATTATGTGGGGTACCCATGATAGAAGAAAGAGAAGATGAAGAAGGTAGGTGGTGCAAGGATTTCTCAGCGACAAAAGTTGCAAGTCTTTTTAAAAAAAATTTCCTCTTATTATTCTTTTTTATTTGTTTTGCAAAAATTTTCGATAAAGGGCTAAGACACAAATACAAATAACCAGAAATGCACAATCAGTCCTAGATCTAGGGTCACCTAGGTCAGCTAGACAGCTCCTAACTGTTCCAAAGGGCTAGAAATAGGACCTCAAACCGCCTCTTCACCGCCAATTGCGGCCAGGTAAGTGCCAGGTAAGTGGGAAGGAACCACACTGTGGGCCTAATTAAAAACCACTAGCCTTGACACACTTGCCTAGCCACCGCAAAGACAGGTTAGGATAAACGGCCGATGCCTATACTATTCCTCTGTCCTATTGAGCGCGACGTCCTTAGGGCTGAGTCTAATATTTTTTTAATTAAGAGTGGTCAATGCAAATGCTTTAAGTGATTTCTGGGGTCCTGGGAAGGGTGATGAAATCCCCACCCAATCTGAATTGGTCAAAAACCCGTTAAAGTCAGTTTTAAAGATATGCAAAACAGAAAAATCACTTAAAATCAAAGATTTTTATTTTATGCGGCGCAAAGAATCCTGCACAAGATTTGTTATTTGGAAGGGAAAAGTTTTTTAAGCGCAAAGAAATCCTGCAGGCAAATTTACAGAAGATATATCAAGATTTACAGAGAAGAAAACAGAGGACTTACAGAGGTTTTTTTTTTTTTTAACCGCGCTTCAGACTTTTTTGGGAAACCGATCCCTCACCCCCACCGCGGAACCGCCGCGAATAGCCCCGTCCGACAGCGGATCCACCGTCGGTTGGTCGCCTCGGCAGGTTATTTTTTTCTCTCTCTCCAGATCTCCGCGGTTCTTCTTGTTGACTCGGTCCTCCAAATTTCTTCTGTTATCTATTGTGATATTCCTCTGTTTGTTCGGATTTGATATTTGCTGTTTTGGTCTCTGTAGATTTCCAGATCCGAATTTGTTCGTAGATCCTGCAAAATTCACACAAAAATACCCTTCCCAAAAATAACAGATGATATATTTTTATATTTTTTTGATTTTGATTAACCCGAAATTGCAAAAAGGAAATAACACGCCATCCCCGACAACGGCGCCATTTGATTCGTATGTCAAAAACTATTTCTAAACTGCAATCAAGAACGGCGTCGCTTTGCAGCTAGCCGGTGAGTACGGGTCGGTCCACAGGGATTTTGTGAATCTCCTAGTCGCGCTAACGAGTTAATTCCGAAGGGTGTTCGGATTGATTATTAAATCTAAAAATCTAATTATTCTATCTACGATTATCTAGATCTATTCTTGCTAGGGTTAGGTTTAGGGATGGTTTGGAAATGCAAGTAAATCTCACGCTTTCTATACCCGAATGAAGATCTATGAGGAGTTATGGTAATTATCAATAAAGGGGATTAGATCCATTCGGGAAGGTGTTCCTTCCTCTAGGTTATTGTCCTTCCTTTAGAGATCCTTACCCTAACCTCCATGGAAAACGCGCGCAACCGGGCTTTTATACTACGGTATCACCGCTACCTCGAGGGATAGGGTGCCGTAGGGCGCAGTGTGTGCGTGTATGCATGGAGTCCTATTGAAAATATATTATGGGTAAGAAAGGGATGAGAGATCTCATCTCTCAAAATCCTTCCCCAAAGCTAACTCTAAGCAATTTATCTACGGCAAGAAATTAAATCTACCTAGGGCAAGGAATTGAAATCTAAACTAGAGCAAGGAATTAAATCTACTTACAGATGCATCTCTCCAATCACCAACGCAGGTTTGTCAGATCTGAATTCATGAGTTGAAAAGAAACACCGATGCTCTCCATAAAGAATTCTGAATTTATTATTAAAAGGAGACATAAAGTTTACAATGATTTAGAGTTCTATTTATAGGAAATAGAAACCCTATGTTACATTTTGATCCGCATGTCTACAATTACAAAAATAGCCCTAGGAAGACTTATTCAGAGCCTATTTAAATTATGGTAAAAATTCCTTTAACTGTAGGCTCTTAATGGCCGCGGAACCGCGGCATGGGTAGGGCTTGGGCCGCGGTTCCGCGGCCCAATAGAGAGAACATTGGTTGAAAATTTGTGTGCTGTATTTGGGCCTTTTGGGCTTCCTGATTCTTTTGATCTTTTCTCTATTTGGCTTCTACATTGGTTCCAGATCTCCAGTGGACAATTGCATTGGACTTTTAACCGTTCGCTTTGACATCTTGGACCTTGTGTTGCCTTGTACTTTGTGAATTTCATCTTTGATGTAGGCTTGATCAAGAGTCCTCTGTTTGTTGGTTAAAGTCCATATTTTCATCGCCTTTACATCGTTTGCACTGTTTTCTGTCCAAGAACCTGTAACCTGTAACATGTAGCAAACATGCGTCAAAAGCACCTGTTTATTTATAAAATGAATAAGAATGGGGAATATAATAATGCAATATTATGGTGTGAACAGGTGGCGTTCGGTTTTCTGATGGGGACAGTCTCGATCCACTTCGTGAAATAGTCTACCTCGACGAGAATGTATTTGTGCCCGTCCGTACCTGTGGGGAGTTGGCCCACCATGTCCATCCCCCATTGGGCAAATGGCCAGGGGGAGGTGAAGGCCGTTAGCTCGGTAGCCGGAAGACGGGGTATGCTGTCGTGGAGTTGACAGCTTTTGCATCTTTTGACGAGCTTTTGAGCATCTTGGTGAATCGTCGGCCAATAGTACCCTTGGAGCAGCGTCTTCTGGACTAAGGTACGGGCCCCTTGATGCGCTCCGCCGACCCCTTCGTGTATCTTACGCAGGACGTTGTCGGCTTCGTGGGGGTCAACGCACCGGAGCAGAGGCTGCGTGTATGGCTTCTTGTAAAGGTTTCCATTGCTCCAGACGAAATGGCGGGCTTTAGCTCGAAGGCGACGCGCTTCCCTTCGGTCCTCTGGAAGTGTGCCCTCCTTCAGGAACTCCACGAGGGGCCTTCTCCAATCCCGGCCTTCCCCCTGAATAGTGTATACCTGAAGCATTGCCTATCTTTCTTCCACGCTGGGCCGTGGCAAGACTTCGAAGAGGATATTCCTCTTATTGTTGGCCGTGTAGGAAGAGGCTAGCTCTCTCAGTGCGTCGGCATGTGCGTTCAGGTGCCGAGGAATCTGCTCCACTTGATCTTCGTCGAAACTTTTTCGTAGTCTCTTTACCTCGGCTAAATACTTCACCATGAGCGGCTCACAGGCCTCAAAGCGCCCGATCACTTGGCCGACGATCAGGGCGGAGTCGCCGCGAATTCGGATCATCTTCAGCCCCACTTCGGAAGCGATTTGCAACCCGGTGAGCAAAGCCTCATATTCCGCGGCATTGTTCGACGCACTGAACCCAAACTTCAAAGAGTACTCCATTTCTGCCTCGTTCGGGCCTCGAATGATAAGGCCGGCACTGCCCCCCTCCTCAGTAGAGAATCCATCGAAGTAGAGGACCCGGTCGAGGACGGAGTTGGGAACTTCCTCGACCGAGGGTCGAGACCCGGGGACGGGCGCCGACGCTGCTTCCTTGTTGGGGATAGTACACTCGACACTAAAGTCTGCCAGGACTTGTGCTTTAATGGCTTTCCTGGGGCGGTATTTGATGTCGAACTGGGATAACACCCACCTCCATTTCTTCAGACAACCAGACGATTCAGGGGAAGCGAGAATAGCCCCTATAGGCCGCTCGGTGAGCACAAGGATGGTGTGTGCCTGGAATTAGTGTCGTAGCTTCCTTAAAGTGACGATAAGCACCAAGACATTCTTTTCTATGGTCGGGTACCTCGTTTCCGCGTCTTTAAAGACATGGCTCACGTAGTAGACCGACTTCTGCACTCCTTCGACTTCTCGGACGAGCACCGAGCCAGCAGCATGATCGGATACCGCAAGGTACAGTAAAAGCTCGTCACCTTCGATTGGCCGGGTGAGCAGTGGGGGAGTTGCCAGGTGTGCTTTGAGTTGCTCGAAAGCGTTTTGACACTCTTCCGACCATTCGAACCTTGGGATCTTTCTCAGGGCTTTGAAGAATGGGAGGCACTTTTCTCCGGACCTCGACATGAAGCGACTAAGGGCGACCACTCTCCTTGTGAGTCGCATGATCTCCACGTTGCTCTTCGGCATGGCCATGTTGAGAATGGTGCTGATCTTCTCCGGGTTAGCTTTGATTCCACGGTGGGTAACCATGAACCCGAGGAATTTCCCACTAGTGACTCCGAACGCGCACTTGGCCGGATTCAGCTTCATTTTGTACTTGCGGAGGATGTCGAATGTCTCGCCGAGATCTTTGGTGTGCTCGTCCGATAAGGTTGATTTCACGAGCATGTCTTTGACGTAAACCTCCATGTTCTTCCCAATCTGCGGTTTGAACATTTTGTTAACTAGGCGCTGGTACGTAGCCCCGGCGTTTTTTAGGCCGAATGGCATCACTCTGTAGCAATATACCCCCCGGTCCGTGGTGAACTCGGTTAGTTCTTCATCTGCCGGGTTCATACGGATCTGGTTGTAGTCGGAGAAAACGTCTATGAAACTGAGCAATTCGTGGCCTGCCGAGCTGTCAACAAGCTGGTCTATCCGAGGGAGGGGATAGTTGTCTTTCGGGCAGGCCTTGTTCAAATCTGTGAAGTCGACGCACATGCGCCACTTCCCGCTCGCATTTTTAACCATGACCATATTCGTGAGCCGTTCCGAGTATGCCACATTTCGAATGAAGTTGGCTGCAAGCAACCTATCGACCTCGTCCTCGATTGCCTTTTGTTTGATCGGAGCGAAACATCACTTCTTTTGTCTGATGGGTCGGGCCATTGGGTCGACCCTGAGCTTGTATGATATTACCTTGGGGTCGATCCCGGGCATGTCAGCAGGCTCCCAGGCGAAAACGTCTGAGTTTCCTCGGAGAAAGTGGATCAAGTCTTCGCACCGGGCACCCGTCAAAAGGGATCCGATCTGGATAGTTCATTCCTTGTTCCCCTCGACGAGGGGGCCCTCTGTTAGCACTTCTATCGGGCCCCTCGGATTTCCTTCTGTTCGTCACGACTATCCAAGGACTCCTGAAAATCATTTGCGCTTCCGAGGTCATCGCTTTGCTCTTCAGTGGTGGATGTCGCCGTGAAGCAAATCCTGGCAATTTCCTGGTTCCCGTATGCCCGGCCTATCCCATCTTGATCCAAAGGAAACTTGATCGCGAGGTGGTAGGTCGAGATTTGAGCCCGAAGAGAGTTTAGCGTCGGGCGCGCAAGAGGATGTTGTAGGACGAGGGGGCCCTGACGACGATGAATTCCACCGGTACGGTCTTCGTACGGCCCGCTTCCCTAATGTTGATGAAGTGGTTGGTAAACCCCGACAGGATGTAGGCGGTTGGCCGTAGTCGGATGGGCCAAGCCTCATATGCTGGAAGTAATCATAGAAGAGGATATCTGCCGAGCTTCCTGAGTCGACCAATATCCTTTGAACCTCATGGCGGTGGATCTGTGCCATAATCACGAAGGGGTCGCTGTGAGGCAAGGATATACCGTGGAGTTCTTCATCGGTGAAGGTGATGGGCTCGACGGTCTTGCATTTCTTCCGGGGATGGTCGCTTGTTCCTTTGACGAGTAGGAGGCGACGAATCTCGTCGGATCCATGTGCGCACCCCGAAGAAACGACCATGACTTGGTCGATCGTTAATTCACCGGGAGGGGGATGGTTGTCATGCTCCCTGTCTGTCTGCTGTTTTTCCTGCCAGGTGGCCCGAGCGGATCAACTCCTCGATATAGTCGCGGAGTTGTTTACTGTTCTCGGTCGGGTGTCCCTGCGACCTATGGAAGGCGCAGTATGGGCATCGGGTTCGTTTAGCCGCTTTATTGGTGACCGGAGGGAGCTTGAAGAATCGCTCGCCCTTCGCCTCCTCCAACATCTCGGTCTGAGAGATGTTGAGTGGAGTATACTCCTGGAACTTTGGGGAGTATGGCTTTGGCCGGTCGACCTTCTTCTTCTCTTCCTTGCCCCTCTTCTTTTGGTCGGCCTGGTCGTCCCGGGGTAGGTTTGCGTTTACCTCAGACTCGAGTTGGATTTCTCGCTCGGTCCAAGTTTTACCTCGGCCATGGTCTTAGGTTGAGCTAATGCAAAGGAGCGGAGCCACTCCTTGTGCCTAAGACCCGACCTCAGAGCGGTGATGACAACTTCGTCCCGGTGCTCGGGAACTTCGAGAAGAGCATCGTAGAAGCGAGTGATGTATCTTTTAAAGGATTCCTTATCCCCGCTCTTTATTGTCACGACCCGAAAGAGCACGTGACTGGCCCTTGAATCCTATGAAGTCTATAGGACTCCATCTGATCCAAGTAAGCCAAAAGCCCAGAAATCTAAAGCCATTTTTAAGAATAAGTAAAGAAACTGGTTTTAAGAGGTAAAGAAAACATGTTTGAAATCAAGTTTTAAATAACTAAGCCGAATATGAATTTTTAAAATGTGCAATTTTTCCTAAAAATTTCGGCTGAGTTTCTTTTGTAAAAACTGGCCCCGAACGGGGTACAACAAGAACAATATATATAACATGATAAAAGGCATCCCCAAGCGGGAGCTAGCTCTTCGTCAATCGACGGTCACAACCACACAAGCAATAAAAATATACAACGCCGAATGGCGAGGATCAAACTCAAAAGAAAGCTCCAAAAGCAAGAAAACCGCAATACTACTAAGCGCGACTCTATGGTCGAATAATACAACACAAAGTCTAAGTCTGAAAGAATAATACAGGTTTTGGTTGATGGACAATTCTAGATACAATAAATAATACATGAACAATGGCGGTTCTGATACAAAAGAACCCACCTATCCAAGCAAGTCACCCATAAGGAAGCAATGTGCCAGAAATGCCGCTATGGAATCTGTACGGCAAACCTGCAAGAACTGGGGCACAACGGGGGTGAGTTGCCAACTCGTGAATAGAAAGATATCTACAAGCAGGAATCGAATGCATGACCCATCCTAGGTCAATACGATCAGATATAAATAATCCTCAATATGGATAAAGCTGAAGCATGCTAAACTGGCAATGTAATCTCTATACATGAGTGTAGTGCCAAGTGCTCGTACTAGTGCCTTAGGTAACAATATAGCATATGAATGAGATATGAATGCGTGAAAACAGAATACATTTACATGAAGCAACTGTTTTCATAATTTAGTGAGATTTCCCTTGTATTTTTAAAATGAGGTACCATAATGAAATCAGCATAAAACTGTGCCTAGCATCGGCACAAAACGAAATCCCAATATCCCGATATCTCAAAGTCTCAACCACAATATCTAGGGCGCCGTCAGTCCAGACCGGCCCCTACCATCAATCTCAAGACCACGACGGTATCCTCCGGATATCCGACGCGTCGGGTAAAATCACCGGTAGGTAGTATTCCCCTGCCAGGCTCAACGTCATCACCACATTCCTCTTGCCCCGGGGTACCGCACCGGGTCCACCATGTACCCGAAACGGTTCATCCGTCTCCTCGAATCGGGTTTCCAAATCCATCAGCAAACTCATGGTGGACGACTCATACATCATGGGAAGACCGCACTTTTTATTTTAAAGAGAGAAAGGAAGTTTATATAAGTTTTGCGGTTTTCCCCCAAATCCAGAAAATCTCATGGAAATCCGAATCCAATCCTCAATAGCATGTAAACAGTGCATATAGGCATAAAAATCCATGAATAATAACATGCATGATGTAACAAGTAATAATTACAATGTCTAATCTAGCATATAAGGCAAGTACACTAATATCATGTCTAAATTATTAGCTAACAATCTATGTCGATGCAATAATATTTTCTAAGGTGTACGTGACATGGCAATTACCGATGAAGATGTGTGTGAGCCGGCAAGTAAGTGTACGTGGTACATACGCATCATCGGTAATGGTGCTGGTGTCCTAACAGCATAACATCAATAATGGAGTATGAAACATAATATAAGCATGCGATGCGAAGCGAACCACAATAATGAGCGGAAGCTGAATACAAGACGCAACTACAACTAATCTGCATTAATCTAATATAACCTCTACAAATGGTGCCTTTTGAAATAACACGAATCATGGGGTTTTGAAAATAGGGCTACGGTGTTTTTATGAAAAGATACGTCTTTTGAAATATCCGTAGGATTCCTTGGGCTGTCTTTTAAAATACCCACGATTCGTTAGTTTTTGAAATAGGTAGGAGTCTAATCTAATCTAACAACTACACTAAACTATACGGCTGAACTAACAAGCTGAGCTACAGTAAGGGAACCGCCTAACATCTGAGTCGATACATATACATACCTGTATATATATTAGTCGGTGATCCCGCCTCAATAATATCATATCCGATACCATATCTATAATCAGACATCCCAAGTCAAGAGTGCGGATCAATCATCAATATCGGCTCGTACGGTAAATCGTCGTACGGCATCCCAATAGCTGGGTAGGGGTCAATATCACACTATCTCATCACATATCAGGTATCACTATCATCAGATCGCATAATCTGGGGTACTACTCCAAGTCTAGTACAAAACGATACCATCTATAAGAATATGAATACGGGTAAAGCACATGTCCAAAGGCCCGCTAAAACTATCATCTCGCACCTCAAAGACAAGCTATGTCACATCGCCGATCTCACGGCCTCACATCAAGTATCATCTCAAACCCACGTATCATCCTCAAATCCCGTATATAAACACATAGTCCCATACCCATGTGTAGATATACGCATCATCATATGCACATAAACAAATGAAGGAATGTATGCAAGTATGTGTGTAAGTGTATGTGTGGGTGCAACCACTACTCTAGGGTTCGCACTATACTAAACCAATACATTCCGATCATCATAATCCATTATTACCATCAATAACCCTAAACAACACATAAAAAATATATGTGTGTATACGTATTCGTATACATCACCACGGACTGCGGGGGTGCTATACGCCATCCACCCGACTTCTCCCCGTAGATATAATCTACTCACCTGGTCTTCGCTTTCTGAAATCGATGACGCCATGCTCTTTCACCTCGGAATCCTTGCGAGGGTACCTAGAATAATAAACAGTCGCAATACGTATTAATATCAAGGCAGAAAACCGATACAGCGCACGGTGTGCTCATAAGTTGGAACCTATGGCCCAAACATGCAAATCTAACACTTAACCCCTGTTGTCGATGTATGAACACCCGACAACCAAATACAAATCCAATTACCAAGAAAGTGCATTTAAAAATACGGAAAACATCGCCTAAAACACCCCAAAATGCCTCCAGATTTTCCCCAGATGACCATTTGCCAAAACTATATATATAAGGGGTCTAATCTAGTGCTAAATGAGCCCTGGAACAAAAATGGAACCATTCCCCTCTACTCTGGCCGTAAATTGCGGCCAGAATGATGAATTTGGCGGCCACGGTTTGGAGTTAGGGGCTCGGGTCTTGGTGGTAGCTTCCTAGGTGCCTGCACGACCCACTGTCAGCTCAATTTTATTTTTGGTGCCCCCGGGTTGCTCCAGATTCCAGAACACCTTCACAGATCACACAAACCGACATGAAAAGTTCCATAATTCCGTATTTTTGGGTTTCAGGTTGTGCTAGGTCAGGGTCTTGGTCAATATAGGGTCTAAGGTTACCATTAGAGTCTAATTGCACAGCCACATCTCAACTTTACCCTAACCCTCTCTAATTTTGTCCAAAGTGCACCAATTCACACGATATCGATATGAAACTTAAATTAAAGCTTAAGCACAAGGATTAACACTCTAATTGTGAAGAAATTACCTCACAAGAGACTCATGATTCCTCAACAGCACCAAAACAACAACTTTCTTGGTCCATCCTATAGCTTGTGAGCTTGTGTGCAATTTTAGTGAAATGAGTGTGAGGTTTTGGAGTGATTTGTGAGATGATTTGAGAGGGTTTTGTGGAGGGAAGAATGGGCAATAGCAGCAGCAGCAACAGCTCAAGAAGGAGGGGGAGGAAGTGAGAGGAAAATCCAAAGGGAAATGGCTAAGGTTCAAGTCAAAGTGCAACCCATACCCTCTCTCACCAACCCCATTCTTTTCTTTTTCTTTTCTTTTCCCTTCTTCTATTAATCCCTAATCCTTCTCACACCAATAGTAACTCCAAAAGAAAACCATGGCTAGAAAAAAAAGTGTAACACAAGTCCAAAATGATATGTGCACAATTTTGCACAAAAAGCCAAAAAAAATCCGATTAGCGATTTTTGATCGCGATTAGCGCTAAATTAGCATATAAATGATCACAAACACTTAAAAATGACATAATTCCAATAATTAACCCATTTTAGAATTTTCCATAATTTTCCATAATTTTTCTTCATTTATTTGCATTTAATTATAAATTTAATATTAAAATAATCAATAAAATAATATTAAATTATAAAAATTCCTAAAAATAATATTTTATTATTTTGGAAATGTTACAATCTACCCCCCTTAAAGAAATTCGGCCCCCGAATTTAAATTTAAAATCCCCAAGTACTAAAACATTTCAATACAAATTTCCAAGTCGTCGGGGTTCCGAAATCATCAACACATAGAACGTCACAGCGCAATGCATGCGCATGGGTTCTGAGCAGATAACTCAAAAACAACGCTCCATCAAGCATCCCGCAATCATCGGAGTCAAGGTAAAAACACAATGTCAAATCCAATACAAAACCGATATGATATGGATCAGAACTACACATGTAGACATCCAATCCATACATGTAAATAGCTGATGTAAAAGCATGCCAAATCTTTTTAAAATCGCTGTGCGCTGCGCATAACACTGCACAGTGGCGGACGTTTCTCATAAGAAAATAACTATATGTGTATATATATCTTTTGTTTACTAAGCACGTTCCGCCGTTTTGAAAACAATCAGAAGGGTTTCCTTGTTTTTAAAACGTTTCATGTCATATCGGACATGTAAGTATATATATATATATATCGAGACTATAGCTCGCTCCTTGGAAATCCCTTCAAACTATCAATGCATGCAAAATATATCCAGGTACTGTCCTCTGACTAGTCCTGCTCAATATGAAAACAAATATCCCATATCATAAAAATGTACTGCTCCAAAAGGAATAAATCAAAAAATATACATAACACAATCCGGTGCGTCTGGTGTGCACGGAAATAAAAAATCCATATATGTGCTAAACAGGTGCACAAAACAACATCTAGGTGCAACGGGTGTGCACGAAGCATCTGTCATAGGCAACGTATGTGCCTGACAGCCAAAAATCCGGTGCATCTGACATGCACGAAGAATCTCGATTTAGTGCATCGGGTGTGCACCAAAATCGTATCTCAAAACATGCGCCCAACATGCGCGAAAATCCAAATCGGTGCATCCATTGTGCACGAATGAAAATCTAAACCCTCCGCACTCAACATGCACGGAATCACGAAATCCAATAGCAAACGCCGAACATGCGTAAGTCAAACCAAAAGCACGGAGTGCAAGAATCAATCATCAATGTCAGGGTCAAAATCAACGATATAATGCGGCTCAATCCAAAATCAAGTGTATCGCAATGGCAAATCTCACAACCGTGTGCATCAGCATGCACAAATCAAATCAAAACACTAGAATGCATGAAAACTATGCTGGAAGCATAAATCAAATCACCGGCATATAATAGGTACGAAATCACAATCAATACCTCAAGAATAATAATGATGCGCCAGGTATAAATGCCCAATAAGTGCAATCATGGTGCACGAAAACAGAAATCATAGAACTCAGTCATCGAAACCAAATCATGAAAACGGATCGCCGAAATACCGAAATCCCAAAGTGACAGATACGTGATAGTCAAATCACAAAATCACAAATCATAAATACTGTCGTCGGTATGCCCTCCCTCGATGTCGAGCAGGTGCCGGTACATCCAATTCTAGCGGCGCAAGATCTCCACTTACCTCTTGTTCGCGGCTGGCGTCCTCTGCCTCTGATTCCTGATCTTCCTGTAGATTACCAATCTCGTAAACCATCGGCTCATCGGCCCGGTCAGGAGTGCTGACAGGGACGATTCCGTTCTGGCACTTTCCTAGTCATCTCTCGGTCAATCCTCACGACCGCTCGTAAAACAGCACATCTCTGGCGCCGACCTCGGGTCCTCTGAATGCACATCACGCATCTACTCCTGGTGCAAATCTTATAGCAGCAGTGTACTGGAAGGAATCCTACTTAAGGTCTCTGCCGATCTTGCCTATGCCGATCTGTACGGAGGCTGGTACTCTTGCATAGTCTCTTCTCGTCCAATGGACATCTGTGTCCTCAGCACAGCATTTCCTCGGGGATTGGTTGCATCCCAGCGCCTCTGTAAGCATATCTGACCTCTGGTCTCGACGGAAAGTAATGACAGCTCGCCAGTGTCTCGCACGAACCTCTGGTTCCGCTTGTCTGTATCATCGTCCATTTCGACATCGCGTCTCTATCTGCGCACTGCAATGCCTTCGGCTACGGTCCATCCGAAGTCTCCAACACAGACTCGAAATCATGAACTCGGTATCTTCCTCACTCAGTAGAAGATATCTAGCCGAACACGTCCTCAGCGTGCATGTCCCATCTCTGATGTCAGCGGAGTAGAACGTCATCTCGTCAAAATCTCGTGTGAACTCTTTACTCCACCTTGCTCAAATGTCGACTAATTCGGACTCATCTCATCGTGGCTACACAAACTACGCTCCGACGGCTATGCTCGCATCTGGAGTCTCCCAAGCAGTGTCCCATCACAACATCCGAAAGATGTCGAACCATCCGATCGACTCGTCAGAACCTCACCATCCCCCAAGAGCTCACATCTCGGGTACAGTTTAATAGTATCGAGTACATGCCACAGCGTCGGTGGTCCAGCCGTAGAAGGGCAAACCCAAGCCTCACTAATGGCGCCGTGGAACCGCCGCAAACCCTAAGGTTCAAAGGCTTTCACACGGTCATTAAGTCGAGTTAGGATTTCATTCTTCTAGAGGGTCCATAGAATCACCTGCATGTCTTTCCGTATACTTTAAACTTGGAAAATAGGTTCCTGACATTCGATCGTCTCAATCGACTCTCAACGAATCTGCGTGAAGTCGCCTCTAGCTAGAATCAATCTACCTGATGACCTCGCATCGGGGTAAGCGAACGAACCACATGTCCTAGTCATTCCTCCTCGGTGACTAGCGACTCACTATCATGTCTCTAAGAACATGCCTATGCTGCAGTAGCTCCAATCATCTGGGCGATATCTCATCATTCGCAGCAACAACTGGCTCATTCGTCCGTACGCTGAACAGCGCCTCAATCATCCTGGATAAGCGACATATCAACAGTCATCACATCCTGGCTGGCCTCTATCAGTGGCTCAATCCTCTGGTACCAATCAGCACAACCGGAAAATCTCGCAACAGCGATCTGTCAAACGCTCATAGTGCGGAAACACAAAATACGAAGCCTCAATGCAACCGTATGTCTCGGAAATCATGCCCTGGTCAGTCCTCGTACACGACGAGCTCATGCTGACAACTCGAGCCGTAGCTCACTTTGCCCGTGCAATCGCGGCAGCAAAACCATAACCAGTATCGATGAAGATAGATCATAGGAAGGAATATAACACAATGCAAGGAAATGTACAACCTAAGGTTTCTTAAGCGGAGTGGCGTGTCGTAAGTATGCCGCGGAACATACCAACGGTACGTCACTCTACTTTAGTCACCTATTCCATCAACCAAGGGTCATCCTACGCGACGAAAGTTCGGGTCTAATACCCCCTCGACCAAGTCTAAGTTCCGTAAGGTCAAGCCTAAGTTCCGTATATAAATAACTCCCTAGGCTCCACATAGTCAAACTCAGACTCGAACCAAGGTCAACCTAGCGCTCTGATACCAACTTTGTCACGACCCGAAAGAGCACGTGACTGGCCCTTGAATCCTATGAAGTCTATAGGACTCCATCTGATCCAAGTAAGCCAAAAGCCCAGAAATCTAAAGCCATTTTTAAGAATAAGTAAAGAAACTGGTTTTAAGAGGTAAAGAAAACATGTTTGAAATCAAGTTTTAAATAACTAAGCCGAATATGAATTTTTAAAATGTGCAATTTTTCCTAAAAATTTCGGCTGAGTTTCTTTTGTAAAAACTGGCCCCGAACGGGGTACAACAAGAACAATATATATAACATGATAAAAGGCATCCCCAAGCGGGAGCTAGCTCTTCGTCAATCGACGGTCACAACCACACAAGCAATAAAAATATACAACGCCGAATGGCGAGGATCAAACTCAAAAGAAAGCTCCAAAAGCAAGAAAACCGCAATACTACTAAGCGCGACTCTATGGTCGAATAATACAACACAAAGTCTAAGTCTGAAAGAATAATACAGGTTTTGGTTGATGGACAATTCTAGATACAATAAATAATACATGAACAATGGCGGTTCTGATACAAAAGAACCCACCTATCCAAGCAAGTCACCCATAAGGAAGCAATGTGCCAGAAATGCCGCTATGGAATCTGTACGGCAAACCTGCAAGAACTGGGGCACAACGGGGGTGAGTTGCCAACTCGTGAATAGAAAGATATCTACAAGCAGGAATCGAATGCATGACCCATCCTAGGTCAATACGATCAGATATAAATAATCCTCAATATGGATAAAGCTGAAGCATGCTAAACTGGCAATGTAATCTCTATACATGAGTGTAGTGCCAAGTGCTCGTACTAGTGCCTTAGGTAACAATATAGCATATGAATGAGATATGAATGCGTGAAAACAGAATACATTTACATGAAGCAACTGTTTTCATAATTTAGTGAGATTTCCCTTGTATTTTTAAAATGAGGTACCATAATGAAATCAGCATAAAACTGTGCCTAGCATCGGCACAAAACGAAATCCCAATATCCCGATATCTCAAAGTCTCAACCACAATATCTAGGGCGCCGTCAGTCCAGACCGGCCCCTACCATCAATCTCAAGACCACGACGGTATCCTCCGGATATCCGACGCGTCGGGTAAAATCACCGGTAGGTAGTATTCCCCTGCCAGGCTCAACGTCATCACCACATTCCTCTTGCCCCGGGGTACCGCACCGGGTCCACCATGTACCCGAAACGGTTCATCCGTCTCCTCGAATCGGGTTTCCAAATCCATCAGCAAACTCATGGTGGACGACTCATACATCATGGGAAGACCGCACTTTTTATTTTAAAGAGAGAAAGGAAGTTTATATAAGTTTTGCGGTTTTCCCCCAAATCCAGAAAATCTCATGGAAATCCGAATCCAATCCTCAATAGCATGTAAACAGTGCATATAGGCATAAAAATCCATGAATAATAACATGCATGATGTAACAAGTAATAATTACAATGTCTAATCTAGCATATAAGGCAAGTACACTAATATCATGTCTAAATTATTAGCTAACAATCTATGTCGATGCAATAATATTTTCTAAGGTGTACGTGACATGGCAATTACCGATGAAGATGTGTGTGAGCCGGCAAGTAAGTGTACGTGGTACATACGCATCATCGGTAATGGTGCTGGTGTCCTAACAGCATAACATCAATAATGGAGTATGAAACATAATATAAGCATGCGATGCGAAGCGAACCACAATAATGAGCGGAAGCTGAATACAAGACGCAACTACAACTAATCTGCATTAATCTAATATAACCTCTACAAATGGTGCCTTTTGAAATAACACGAATCATGGGGTTTTGAAAATAGGGCTACGGTGTTTTTATGAAAAGATACGTCTTTTGAAATATCCGTAGGATTCCTTGGGCTGTCTTTTAAAATACCCACGATTCGTTAGTTTTTGAAATAGGTAGGAGTCTAATCTAATCTAACAACTACACTAAACTATACGGCTGAACTAACAAGCTGAGCTACAGTAAGGGAACCGCCTAACATCTGAGTCGATACATATACATACCTGTATATATATTAGTCGGTGATCCCGCCTCAATAATATCATATCCGATACCATATCTATAATCAGACATCCCAAGTCAAGAGTGCGGATCAATCATCAATATCGGCTCGTACGGTAAATCGTCGTACGGCATCCCAATAGCTGGGTAGGGGTCAATATCACACTATCTCATCACATATCAGGTATCACTATCATCAGATCGCATAATCTGGGGTACTACTCCAAGTCTAGTACAAAACGATACCATCTATAAGAATATGAATACGGGTAAAGCACATGTCCAAAGGCCCGCTAAAACTATCATCTCGCACCTCAAAGACAAGCTATGTCACATCGCCGATCTCACGGCCTCACATCAAGTATCATCTCAAACCCACGTATCATCCTCAAATCCCGTATATAAACACATAGTCCCATACCCATGTGTAGATATACGCATCATCATATGCACATAAACAAATGAAGGAATGTATGCAAGTATGTGTGTAAGTGTATGTGTGGGTGCAACCACTACTCTAGGGTTCGCACTATACTAAACCAATACATTCCGATCATCATAATCCATTATTACCATCAATAACCCTAAACAACACATAAAAAATATATGTGTGTATACGTATTCGTATACATCACCACGGACTGCGGGGGTGCTATACGCCATCCACCCGACTTCTCCCCGTAGATATAATCTACTCACCTGGTCTTCGCTTTCTGAAATCGATGACGCCATGCTCTTTCACCTCGGAATCCTTGCGAGGGTACCTAGAATAATAAACAGTCGCAATACGTATTAATATCAAGGCAGAAAACCGATACAGCGCACGGTGTGCTCATAAGTTGGAACCTATGGCCCAAACATGCAAATCTAACACTTAACCCCTGTTGTCGATGTATGAACACCCGACAACCAAATACAAATCCAATTACCAAGAAAGTGCATTTAAAAATACGGAAAACATCGCCTAAAACACCCCAAAATGCCTCCAGATTTTCCCCAGATGACCATTTGCCAAAACTATATATATAAGGGGTCTAATCTAGTGCTAAATGAGCCCTGGAACAAAAATGGAACCATTCCCCTCTACTCTGGCCGTAAATTGCGGCCAGAATGATGAATTTGGCGGCCACGGTTTGGAGTTAGGGGCTCGGGTCTTGGTGGTAGCTTCCTAGGTGCCTGCACGACCCACTGTCAGCTCAATTTTATTTTTGGTGCCCCCGGGTTGCTCCAGATTCCAGAACACCTTCACAGATCACACAAACCGACATGAAAAGTTCCATAATTCCGTATTTTTGGGTTTCAGGTTGTGCTAGGTCAGGGTCTTGGTCAATATAGGGTCTAAGGTTACCATTAGAGTCTAATTGCACAGCCACATCTCAACTTTACCCTAACCCTCTCTAATTTTGTCCAAAGTGCACCAATTCACACGATATCGATATGAAACTTAAATTAAAGCTTAAGCACAAGGATTAACACTCTAATTGTGAAGAAATTACCTCACAAGAGACTCATGATTCCTCAACAGCACCAAAACAACAACTTTCTTGGTCCATCCTATAGCTTGTGAGCTTGTGTGCAATTTTAGTGAAATGAGTGTGAGGTTTTGGAGTGATTTGTGAGATGATTTGAGAGGGTTTTGTGGAGGGAAGAATGGGCAATAGCAGCAGCAGCAACAGCTCAAGAAGGAGGGGGAGGAAGTGAGAGGAAAATCCAAAGGGAAATGGCTAAGGTTCAAGTCAAAGTGCAACCCATACCCTCTCTCACCAACCCCATTCTTTTCTTTTTCTTTTCTTTTCCCTTCTTCTATTAATCCCTAATCCTTCTCACACCAATAGTAACTCCAAAAGAAAACCATGGCTAGAAAAAAAAGTGTAACACAAGTCCAAAATGATATGTGCACAATTTTGCACAAAAAGCCAAAAAAAATCCGATTAGCGATTTTTGATCGCGATTAGCGCTAAATTAGCATATAAATGATCACAAACACTTAAAAATGACATAATTCCAATAATTAACCCATTTTAGAATTTTCCATAATTTTCCATAATTTTTCTTCATTTATTTGCATTTAATTATAAATTTAATATTAAAATAATCAATAAAATAATATTAAATTATAAAAATTCCTAAAAATAATATTTTATTATTTTGGAAATGTTACATTTATGGTGAAGAGGTAATCGACAGTCCTTTTCTATCGTCTGTTCCCGACAAATGTTCGAGGAACTGGGCGGCCAACTCATCAAAGGTGGAGATGGAGCATGGCGTGAGTTCTCAGAACCAGTCTCGTCCAGCTCGGATGAGGGTTGCGGGAAATGCTCAGCATTGGGCAGCGTCGGAGTTATCCTGGAAGCTCATGCCCGCCGTGAATGCGTCCAAATGGTCATTCGGGTCGGACTTCCCGTCGAAGAGGGCCACCTTGGGAGGTTTGTTTCTGGACGAAGCGTGTACGGAGAGCAACTCTTCAGTGCAGGGCTTTGTAAGCGAGTCGGCGGCATACCTGGCCCCCTCGCTCGACGGGGGATCCTCCCGATGTATACCCTCGATTTTCTTTTCGAGGGCGTCGAGACGATTTTGGTACCCCGAGGATTCGGCGTGGTCGGAGTAGTGGTCCTTCTCGCTCGTGGCATGCGCCAGGCTGCGACTCCGATTCCGTTCTATCAAATTCCTTAGGTCCCCCGGTGAGGCCCTCCTTGAATCTTCCTGGCGAGGACTGTGCGCGCGATCCTTGTAGGGTTACGGTAGCGCCCCGGCCATCAATCCGTGGCCATACGCGGAACAAAAACTTTTAAAACCCAGCGCTAACGGAACCCTAATCGACGGATCGTACCATTAACCTTAAACTAGTTATATGAAAAGAGTTTGGAGAGGTTATACCGATCGATCCGTGTCCTTCGGTCTTCAACCTCTGCCCCCAAGCTCCTCGCGGTTGCCTCGATGAAGTTCGGTCTCCGGTCTCCCTCGTCGAAGACGATTCACGTCGAGAATTAGTAATACGGGCTCCCGCTTCAAAACCGAAGCAACTTGGACATCCAGCTTTCTACCCTAGATACTCAAGATGAAGTAGAGATTGTGTGTGAATATTTTGTCTCAAAACACCTAAGGATTCTCAACTCATGAGAGGGTATGAGTGGAGGTTGAAGAAAAAGCCATAAGTGAAGAGTGTGAGCTCAATTTTGGCGAAGTAAAGAAAAAGGAAGTGAAGGAAAAAGTCTCTACTCTTTTCTTTTGTTGTGAGGTATTTGTGATTAACAACAAAAGAAAATTCCCAGCACCAAATATCTACCATGCCCTCACAAATATCTCACAACAAGATGTAAGTCTACGGTAGCGTCCCGGCCGTCATTCTGACGCCAAACGCGGAACAAAAACTTTTATAACTGGCGCTATCGCATACTATAACCCAGATCTTGCCATTAACGCTAAACTAACAAACTGTAAAGAGGTAGAAAGGCTATACCGATCGATCCGAGTCCTTCGGTCTTTAGCCATCATCCCACGCTCCTCGCGGCAACTTCGATCTCTTGTCTACTCATCGAGGTGGCACCACGTCAACGGATCTTTAAACGGGCTCCTGCCTCTATACCGAGACAACTCGGTCATCAAGTCTGCTAAAAGAGATGACCAAGATGAAGTAAAGAATGAGTAGAATACTTTGTCTCAAACACCCTAGGGTTCTCATCACATGAGAGGGTTAGGGTGGAGGTTGAAGAAAATGCTTATGATTGGAAATGATGAACCCAAGAAAAACTCAAGTGAGCAAAAGAAAACTAAGCTCATAAACTTGTGTTCTATTCTTCTTCTCTTGTGAATAGATATATGAGGTTATATAATCAAAACCATAAGCAAAATATCTTATGAAAATATCTCCTCAAATATCCAAACCCAAAACAAAACACATTAATTCTATCATGACTCACTTAGTGACTCATTAGCATGAGTCACTAATGAACATGCTAGAAGAAATGTGTCATCCATAATGAGTCACACTTTCCAAAATCCATAATCATTTAAACCAAAATGATTAATCCAAAAAGAAATGCATCTTCTAAAATATTCTCGTAACGGATTACGAAAATACCCCTCACCTGTATATACATACCTGTATCCGTATTCCAACCGAATACGAATACGAGAGACTAAAATATTCCGACTCAATATAATACTTGGATCCGGCTTAAACCAAAGCCCACCAGTATTATCTGTCCGAAATATGACACGTGCACAAGTGCACGTGCAATTTCGAACCCTGTCATAAAACCATACGGCCTCTACAACGTTTCGCCCGAACTTGGGAAACTATCTGTGGGGGACTCTAAAGACTCGTCAGTACCCTGGCAGTGGATTTAACCACAAGCACGTCAGCGGCACTAGCTGTGCGTAACGGCTGCCCATGTACTGACCGAAAGGGAAGCTGATGAGCGAACTCATCCTGGAACCCTACTGAGCCTATCAGCGACAATATACATACAGTCCGGTCCGTTCGTCTATGAGCATCGCATATCGGGCCTAGGGGGTTGGTAACGTCAGACCCCCAAAAGCGGTATAAGTCGTGTCGGAGGGTAGCCCTGAACACCCTGAGATACTACTGGAGTACCTACCAGTAAATCTCCTGCCTCGGCCGAGGGCTATGTGTAATGGCTCTCCTAGACACAGCGCGATCTCACCCCCAATACCGGGAGAGACGAATCCCCTGTCGATCCGCTCACTTGCCTCCATGTGGCTCGGGACTGTACCCAACTAAAACCTGTTTGCACGACTCCTTTGAGCCGTGGTAGGGTAGTAATCAAAGCACAGTGGGAACTCACATGAGACAAATGACGATCTCAGGTCGATGAACTAACCTGTACACATGTCACCAGGGAACTACTATTTGACGCTAGGTATAATACCAACTAGCAGGTTCCCGGCGACTCCTGTCCGGTGTACTCATAACCCAATGAGCACCTGTATACATCTTAGGTGATCCAACTAACACCAATAGCTTGTGAGACCGACCACCGCCCCCCGTCGGGGTCTCGACTGTATACACTAGTCCATTCTGGAGTATCGATGCCCTGTCTCGAAACTCCTACGACTAGGGACCACTTTTAAGGATGTGCTTATGGACTACCCAACTCTCACGTATATGATTGCCATCATACTGTTGGTAGTCAAGCAGGATCCTAAGGGCTCTATCAACGTGTAATAGTGAACAGTCACCTAAAGTTGTACACGATGATAAAGGCAAATCAGATAACATACTATAATCTCGAGTAAGACTGTCCTACCGGTATAGGTCCTCCCTCAATCATTACAATCACGTACATGCGATCCAATAATTGACTTTGAGGGCACTATATCCAACAATCTCCCACTAGCACTTAAGGCTAATTATTGCGATGTCGCATATTCACAGCCCGTGTGATACCGAACACCCAACTCCTCTACTAATCAGTTTCACAAATCTCGTTTGTAAAACTCTTGTGTTCGAGAAATAGCCTCAGCGAGTGGATCCGCCCTGATGTTTCTTTTTATGTCTCTCTTAATCTCAAGTTCGCGGAGAAAACCATCTCCCGAATTGAGTAATACCTGTCTTAGAATATGTCTGGATATCTGATGGGACCTAGTTCATAAATGAACTCCAAATCCAAACTTCTTAGACTGTATCGTCAACTGAACCCCTGCACCATGCCTCCCACAGTATCCTCTTAGACCACCTGTCCATAATACTGCCCCCTTCATCAGAGGGAAAACTATAACTCTGACAATCACTCTGTCATCCATGTCACCTTTGGAAGCCTGGAATGATAACCGTTTCCCGAAGGAGTCTGCCGTTATCAAATCCCTTGAACATCCACTTATGTTCTAAAACGGCTTCCGTATGTTTCTCCAGAATTGGATTAATATAAACTTATTGCATCTAGTGCAAAAACAACATCTGGTGTGGTACTTGACATCTGATGATCAACTCAATTACCTAAGCAAGTGATATGTTAATCATGCACATCCCTCTCCCCTTTAGTCTGTAAGACACCTTTAGAGAGGATGAGTCCATCACCTGCAGGTACACCACCATGCCAGGAGTCAGCTATTCCAAATACTTTTAGAATACTGTCTAAGTACCCAAATTGGAAAACTACCCAAATCTAGATCTAAAACCATAGATCTAGTAACCAGAATGTCTTATATTATATCCATATCCTGTGTGGAGAAACAACTGTATGAAAACCACAGTATAACCGATCCTAGTATAGGAATTTTACTTCCTACTCTGTGTATGTCACCCAAATACCAGGACATCACAGCCTACTACCTTCTTTACAGATCCATCCCTTATTCTGATGAAGTCAAACCCATGACTGTCACATCAAAAATAGATGATCTATCTCCGCTATATCTGCTCTAGTCTATAAATAGACATAAGCTACTTGCCCACTATGCTTCCGCTGCTCCCACTGACCACAACAACCCTCTGGCAGAATAATATATACGTGCACTTCTAAAGCTAGTTTAGAACGACGCTATACTTAACTTCCTGCCGGGTCTCATAGCCTGGAACAACAGTAGTGTCAAGTCTGGGTAAACAAGAACCTCCCTGTCACCGTCCTTGAGGCTGCCGGAGTACCTCTCGGGTGTCTGAGGTTACCCACCATATCTGCGGAGTGGCTAATGGAATGTCAAAACCTGATTGAATCTATAGGTCATATTAAATTTTTCGTAATCGTTTGCGGTTCTGGAATCTCTTCCAGTTCTACCATACTCCCACTACTGTTTTCTGAAAAAATCCATTTTACTAAAACTGTGGCGAGTCAAGAACAATATCACCATTGATCTTCCAGATGGAAAATCAATCCTCGTCATAGCCTGGGTCAACCCACAAACTGCCATTACAGAAACGTGCCTTGAGTTATTCTGAGTCTGGTTTTAAGAATAAGCCGAACAACTCCCCGTACCTTAACATCGTTAAGATATGAACCATTCTATATCCAATATAGAAACTTTGGCACTTATTTAATTGGAACCAGATTCTAATCATGCAGCTGTCTCCAGTGCATATCAACTTAATAGAAAGAGGCCAATCAATATTTACTCAACTTAGGAATGCATCCAATTATGAGTAACCTGAAAGAGAAACAAGTTTCTCAAAACTATTACTATCAACTGAATACCAATCAAAAGTATCTACATCTTCGATCACCTTGAAGAATCCCGATACTTGCGATACCTGATTCCCTACTTTATTCCTATACCTATAACTTCTCAAAACTTAGATATTGTATTTCTACGAAACACTTGTCTAAAAACTAGAGAAGTCACAAGTAAACAGAATATAGTACTAGGACCTATCCTTTTGTCCTGATGGACACTGGACAACATACAATACTCTGTATGAGTCCCCTGAGTCGAATAACTCAAAACCTGTGCATCGTAGGTTGAAAACTGTACTTATGGTTAAGAACTACTCCGCTGTTCAATGCTCCTTACCCAATCGTCAACTGATATAGGTATATGTCATGGACATAATTTCAAAAAGTTATATCTCACTTTATAAAAATAAACGTACAGATATATCATTTTGAAATTGGTGCACAACAACGGATACTCAAAACCAAATACTTGTCGTTCGGCAAAAACCCAGGCGACTTCCTCAAATATCACCAATTACAACGAATTCCGATATAATGAGGATGATCACCTAATTCCCAATAACTTCCTTTCACTCATCATCTGTAAAAACATACAGATGCGAGAATCTTACCTGGTAAATACATACCCTGGAGTAGTATCTAATCGGGAAATCAGTTTTCCTTTAACAATGCACAGTGAAACTGAAACATGAAAATGTTTCGTAGGGGTATCCTGGTATTCCTAGTAATGCCTCTTCCATAATCCAATTCATGATTGTAACCGTATATTTCTTTGCCATCTCTCCAAATACTTTTATTTGTCTTTATTCATTATCTTCTGTACACCCCTTTAGGCTAAGTGGTTTTCTTCCTTCCCTACCGTTCGGCACCAGCCTATGGTTTAGAAGAAGACTATCCAGTAAGCATAATAGGTGCACTTTCCTAATCCTGGGAGTACTCGCAATCAGAGAGAAGGTGATGATAAAAGACAACTGAATAATACCTTATTCTATTTCTCCCGAACTGAGGAAAAAAGCAAAGGTGAAGTAGGAGTGGCGATGAAGTACGCGGTTTGGTCGTGAATGATAGCGGTCGCAATTTACTTTGCCCTCTTTCTAATCCCTTTATTTTGTCTTTATTTATTACCTTCTGTACACCCTACTTAGGCTAATTGGTTTTCTTCATTCCCTACCTTTCGGCACCTGCCTATGGTTTGGAAGAAGACTATCCAATAAGCGTAATAGGTGTAATCTCCTAAACCAAGGAGCCCTCGCAACCTGAGAGAAGGTGATGATAAAAGACAACTGAATAAACCAATTCAATTTCTCCTGAACCTGGATCCATCCTCGAGAAGTCCCTTCGAGTTCGTATATAACCATACGATGGATCTATCCAATGGAAGTGGATGTTCATAGTGATACGAGGTGTTCTGAGAAATGCAAAGGGTAAAAGAAGGAGCGGCAATGACTTATGCAACTTTAGACAATCCAAAAGCCAGTATTTTAAGAAGGTTCGGTCAACTTGGTCACTGAGTAATAGTCTAGGGTTGGTCGAAGGTCGCTGCCAAAAAGAGAGAGAAAAGAAACACTCTGCGTGCACTCTAACCTAGATCAGAATGGTTATCACTTTATCTAATCTGGAAACCTCCCACTGTACTGTCAAATTCTCCTCCAAACCTGAAAGAAGAATCAATCGGGATCACCCGAAGAGTAAACTAACTCATCAGTGGGAATCGGGATCCAACTATCATCGCATGATAACGTGAAGGAATCTACTCACGTTATCACACTCCAGAAGGTATGCGCATGCCTGGCAAGTTTCAGTTTCTTTAGAAACTCCCGATAAGATTTTTACCCCATGTTCTTATGACCTTGACGAAGGCCAACAAATCATAAGTCGCATGTCAAGTTCTACTCGTCATTATCTTGTTAATTTGAACCCACCTGTACATACCGTTGATGAAGTCCAACAAGGTAATACGACTGTCCCAAACCAACTCATCTATCTATGCAACAGATGCATACCCAGCAGCTACCAAACACTATGCCTTGGCGTTGGTCAAAATACATAGCTTGAATACTACTGAATACCCAACTGAAATGACGGAGGGCTACGGCTGGTTTTTGGCGAAAGCCCTTTAACGTAATGAACTTGATCTCGCTGAAGGAACCTGATAGCTTTTTAGAAAATATAGTGGCGAAAACCTTCGCTAAAGAGGTCACTCCCGGTGAAGAGATCTCGGCTCTTTCCTCGTGGAATGAGGTGCAGGATATTCCAACTGAATACCGCGATGCAAAGCAACATGTAATCGACTATAGTGAAGTTATTACCCTGATGCAAACTTCTGCCTAAGGGGTCACTCCCGGTGAAGGGATCTCGGCCCTTGCCTCGTCGAATGAGGTACAGGATATTCCAACTGAATACCACTATGCAAAACAAAAGAAAACGTCTTTGTAATAAAACTTTTTAAAACTGTTCCAACAACGTCCAAACAGGTTTGTTTTCCTTTGCATTGATCAAAATCAACGCAGTCCCATCAATTAATCACACCAGAAAAGAATGAAAATAAAATGTACGTATATGCCATCCGCATTCGTCACTGGGTCCCGTCATTGCCCGTTAGGTTCCTTAACTAACGACAGAGCGGTGACTGGATTAGCGCGGGTGCAAAACATATACATCTACTAGTATATATACCAATATACAATAATCGCTCCAGGCGTGATAATATGCAACATTACAGAAAAGTAATAAGCATCACAGAACAATACAGATAATCTGGGATCCCCGGGTTTCACAAAGCCGCTGCTGAAACCCGACGTTCCCCTGATCGTGTGGATAGCCTGTGCAATGAAAACCTAGACTCCTACGAGTGCGGCAAGTTACCCGCCAAAACCTGAAGCGAGACAGCCCCCTACAGCAAAGTGAATGGACCACCCAGCACTCCACGGAATCCGGTAACTTGGGCACTCCATATTGGGTCAACCTGTACCCCCTACGAGTGCGGCGAATAGTCTGCCAATTCTAGAGTGAGGCCCTTTTGCCTTTTAAAGCCATGAGATATGGACCCGTTGCCCTCTAGAATCCGGCTATCCGTGCACTCCGTCGCGGGGTAAACCTAGTACAGAAATGAAAAATATGTACAACGGGTACATCGACCTCAGCCCGGTCGTGCCCCAAAAGAATATTATACAAACAGGCAGTGACGGCAGTCCACATGTTGGACGCTCGCCCCGCAATATCAAATATATAAATAAATCCAAACTGCACTACCATTGCATACAGCTATCCACCACGACAAATCCGCAACATCACAGCACAACACAGAACATCAACGCGAATGTCACGTTCGCAAACCCGTCTAAAAGGACTATAGCAATTAGACGCAATTTACCGCTCGAATGGCATTCACGGTCGGAGATATAATGTAAGTATTGTAAAATAACGAGTTTAAAATTCCGATCGACAAAACTTCCCGAAGTGGGCCCCAAGTACAACTGCAGTACTCAAACAAAATCTGGGCCCAAACAAAACATTCCGGAAACCACAATTTCCCATGAAAGACACTACTGTAGAAAAATGGTACTCTGTTGCTCCAAAACGGCGGCGGAACCGCGGCCAAACCATGGTTTGTGCGGCGGTTCCGCGGCAGTACTGTGGAGACAGTGGACCAAATTTCTACAGTATTCTTAAAAAAGCCTGCACGATTTTCTGAGATACTCAAAATGATTTTTAGACCAGTTTTAAAAATCGATAGAAACTTTAGCCTGAAAAGTGCGGTTTTGGAAATTTCGTTCGATCGATATTTTAAACGCGTTAGAACAAGTTAGTAAAGGTTAATGGCGTGGCTCTGATACCATATAAGTCTACGGTAGCGCCCCGGCCGTCATTCTGACGCCAAACGCGGAACAAAAACTTTTATAACTGGCGCTATCGCATACTATAACCCGGATCTTGCCATTAACGCTAAACTAACAAACTGTAAAGAGGTAGAAAGGTTATACCGATCGATTCGAGTCCTTCGATCTTTAGCCATCATCCCACGCTCCTCGCGGCAACTCCGATCTCTTGTCTTCTCATCGAGCTGGCATTACGTCAACGGATCTTTAAACGGGCTCCCGCCTCTATACCGAGGCAACTCGGTCATCAAGTCTGCTAAAAGAGATGACCAAGATGAAGTAGAGAATGAGTAGAATACTTTGTCTCAAACACCTAGGGTTCTCATCACATGAGAAGGTTAGGGTGGAGGTTGAAGAAAATGCTTAGGATTGGAAATGGTGAACTCAAGAAAAACTCAAGTGAGCAAAAGAAAACTAAGCTCATAAACTTGTGTTCTATTCTTCTTCTCTTGTGAATAAATATATGAGGTTATATAATCAAAACCATAAGCAAAATATCTTATGAAAATATCTCCTCAAATATCCAAATCCAAAACAAAACACATTAATTCTATCATGACTCACTTAGTGACTCATTAGCATAAGTCACTAATGAATATGCTAGAAGAAATGTGTCATCCATAATGAGTCACACTTTCCAAAATCCATAATCATTTAAACCAAAATGATTAATCCAAAAAGAAATGTATCTTCTAAAATATTCTCGTAACGGATTACGAAAATACCCCACCTGTATATACATACCTGTATCCGTATTCCGACCGAATACGAATACGAGAGACTAAAATATTCCGACTCAATATGATACTTGGATCCGGCTTAAACCAAAACCCACCAGTATTATCTGTCCGAAATATGACACGTGCACAAGTGCACGTGCAATTTCGAACCCTGTCATAAAACCATACGGCCTCTACAACGTTTTTCCCGAACTTGGGAAACTATCTGTGGGGAACTCTAAAGACTCGTCAGTACCCTGGCAGTGGATTTAACCACAAGCACGTCAGCGACACTAGCTGTGCGTAACAGCTGCCCATGTACTGACCGAAAGGGAAGCTGATGAGCGAACTCATCCTGGAAACCTACTGAGCCTATCAGCAACAATATACATACAGTCCGGTCTGTTCGTCTATGAGCATCGCATATCGGGCCTAGGGGGTTGGTAACGTCAGACCCCCAAAAGCGGTATAAGTCGTGTCGGAGGGTAGCCCTGAACACCCTGAGATACTACTGGAGTACCTACCAGTAAATCTCCTGTCTCGGCCGAGGGCTATGTGTAATGGCTCTCCTTGACACAACGTGATCTCACCCCCAATACCGGGAGAGACGAATCCCCTGCCGATCCGCTCACTTCCCTCCATGTGGTTCGGGACTGTACCCAACTAAAACCTGTTTACACGACTCCTTTGAGCCGTGGTAGGGTAGTAATCAAAGCACAGTGGGAACTCACACGAGACAAATGACGATCTCAGGTCGATGAACTAACCTGTACACATGTCAGCAGGGAACTGCTATCTGACGCTAGGTATAATACCAACTAGCAGGTTCCCGGCGAGTCCTGTCCGGTGTACTCATAACCCAATGAGCACCTGTATATATCTTAGGTGATCCAACTGACACCAATGGCTTGTGAGACCGGCCACCGTCCCTCGTCGGGGTCTCGACTATATACACTAGTCTATTCTGGAGTATCGATGCCCTGTCTCGAAACTCCTACGACTAGGGACCACTTTTAAGGATGTGCTTATGGACTACCCAACTCTCACGTATATGATCGCCATCATACTGTTGGTAGTCAAGCAGGATTCTAAAGGCTCTATCAACGTGTAATAGTGAACAGTCACCTAAAACTGTACATGATGATAAAGGAAAACCAGATAGCATACTATCATCTCGAGTAAGACTGTCCTACCGGTATAGGTCATCCCTCAATAATTGCAATCACGTACCTGCGATCCAATAATTGACTTTGAGGGCACTATATCCAACACAAGAACCATCAATGCACCATGAATCACACAAGACCCACCACCATGAGTCACAAATAGCACATGCCACAATCAATGCACCAAACCAAAACTTGCACTCACACTTTACACCTCAACAATATTAAACATTTATAAAACCCTAAATGTTTAATACAAGAAAAAGAAATAGCATCTTCAAAAGTAATCTTGTAACGGATTACAAGAATACCCCTCATCCGTATATACATACATGCATCCGTATTCCGACTGAATACGAATACAATGAGACGAAAATAATCCAACAATATAATACTAGGATCCGGCTTAAACCAAAACCCACTAGTATTATCCGTCCGATCATGATCCGTGCACAAGTGCACGAATATGATCGAACCCTGCCATAAAATCATACGGCCTCTACAACGTTTCGCCCGAACTAGGAAAACCCTCCGTGTGGGACTCTAAAGACTCGTCAATACGCTGGTAGTGGGTTTAACCACAAGCACGTCAGTGGCACTAGCTGTACGTAACGGCTACCCAGGTATTGAGTGAAAGGGAGGCCGACGAGCAAACTCATCCTGAAGCCCTACTGATCCTGACAGTGACAATATCCGTACAGTCCGGTCCGTTCGTCTATGAGTATCGCATATCGAGTCTAGGGGGCTAGATAAAGTCAGACCCCTAATAACTTGACATTTAGTGTCGGCATGAAACCTATCACCACCTGAGAAACTACCGATCCTAGATCGGTAATTCTCGTCTATCCCGGCCAAGGATTTCTGGTGATGGCCATCCGTGCACTCCGCGACATCAACCCTCAATACTGGGAGAGACGAATCCCCTGACGATCCGCTCACTGCCTCCATGTAGCTCAGGACCGTACCCAACTAAAACCTATTTGCACGACTTTTTTTAGCCGTGGTAGGGTAGTAATCAAAGCACAGCGGGAACCCACACGAGACAAATGACGATCTCAGGTCGATAGACTAACCTGTACACATGCCACCAGGGAACTGCTATATGACAATAGGTATAATACCAACTAGCATGTTCCCGACGAGTCCGTCCGGTGTACTCATAACCTAATGAGCACCTGTATACATCTTAGGTGAACCAATTGACACCAATGGCTTGTGAGACCGGCCACCGCCCCTCGTCGGGGTCTCGATCCGTATACACTAGTTTACTCTTGAAGTATCGATGCCCAGTCTCGAAACTCCCACGACTAGAGACACTTTAAAGATGTGCTTATAGACCACCCAACTCTTACGTATATGATCACCATCATACTGCTAGTAGTCAAGCAAGAATCCTATGGGCTCTATCAACATGTAATAGTGATCTGTAATGTCACCTAAAGCATGTACACGATGATAAAGACAAACCAGATAACATACTATCATTTCGAGTAAGACTGTTCTACCGCTATAGGTCATCCCTCAATCATTGCAATCACGTGCCTGCGATCCAATAATTGACTTGAGGGAACTATAGCCAACAATCCCATCGAGAGAGAGGGCGTCGATTAGGCCTGGGAGCAGGCGAACTGACCGATACCTCCTCGGGAGGGACGGGAACGCGACGGGCCTCGGGGCGACGGGCTCTTTCATGAGACCGTGGTGTAGAGCCGTGCGGCGCCCAGCGGGTCATGGAATCGGTTGCGGCGTGGGAGCCGCGGTGGCCGGAGTCAGCACGTCGATGTTCGGCAGTGTCGAGGGGGCGACTATGGTCGCTCTTCTGTCGGCGTCGAAGTCCCCAGGGAGGGCGGCCTGGGGGGCTTGGCCTGCCGTTTGGACACGGATTAGGACGTCCACTATCGACGCGAGCCTGTCGATCCTTGCCGAGAGGGCATAGATGGCATTCGGTGGCGGAGTAGATCCGTCCGCGCCTCCGTTGTGGAGAAGGCGGCGGCTTGTGCTGGGATCGCCATGGTTTTCACTCGCCATGTAGTCGAGAGCGGAAGATCAACTTTTGATGGGTGGAAGAAATTTTCGATCTTCCCATAGACGGCACCAACTGATGGAGGCTTGGATCTCCTTCAGATGTTGTCCTCCGTCGATCTGTCGCGAACGTTGGTGAACGGCTGATATTGATATTGAGTGTTGCCTCCTTGAGCGTGTGGATCTCAGTGGGCTTGGTTTGAGTCGGAACCGAGCTATCTGCAAAAGAAGTCCTGGGGTGGTTGTACCACCGTGGACCCTCCGACGATCAAGTTAGCCAAGATATTTGAGCAGAGTAGCAGTTTATTGGAATGAAATTGTGTTACCTGAGTCGTCTGGGAGA